>CM046302.1:34689194-36072973 GCA_025267735.1 Mactra quadrangularis | reverse complement strand
GATAATCACATAATGAAGTTCATTCGTTCTTAAATCATCACGTTACATCAGGTACATTTTCTCGAGCACAAGCCCGATTTATATTTTCACGTACAACGTATGTAGTAAAGGGCTAACATCTCTACTAGCCCGAGCCTGTGGTACAAAATATGTATTTTTCACTAGTCCGAATCAATTTTCACTAGTCCCGCGTTATACGGGTTAGTGGATAAGTCGATGACTTATCGTCGATGATTGTTGCTTGATTGTTTTAAGTTTCAGTGATTATTTTCATTTTGCTCCGACGCATGGTAAATGTTATGTTTCATGGCTTTTTGCAGGTTGTGTGAATTGATGAATAGTTCTAGAATGAGTGGATCCCCAACCGCTTAAACGTGATTTCAATTATCATGGACTAGCGTACTAGATTGTAAAGTCGTCTATACATGACATGTATAGTATTGAGTCAGTTTTTACCTTGTCTGCATAACAAAGTAGGGATCTACTTTGAAATGAATAAATATTGCACAAATATACATAAATGCAGACGTTTAACCGAACTTGAATGTTAAGCAATGTCATGGAATAGCATTTTTACAACATGTTTTGTATTAAAATCTCGAGTATAAATACTTATTACAACATAGCATTACAATAGAATACAATCTTTATTTTACGTGGGAAATTTTGTAACTATACGTTTAGCTTTTTAGACCGATGTAATTGCAGTGATTATGAATGGACCAAAACATTACATGTTCGAATATAGATAAGAAAATCGTCCTGTATATAGGCTGCAGTACTCGTCATTTCAATTAAACTCGTTCAATTCATAGCGTTAGATCTTTTGACATTAACCACTGATTATGATCATTATACATGTATTAGCCTTCAGCCATGATTCATAATCTGCATATTTGCGTTCGATTCGGTAAATAGAAATTCACTTTGGTTCAAATTATTTAAACAAGGCTTAGATGGTAAAATCTTGACTATGTTTAGAAGTATGTATAACATTGTAAAATCTAGTGTCAAATACTGCGGTAAATATTCCGACTTTTTTGAAATAGCGATCGGCTTAAGACAAGGCCAAACCAATTCTCCGGCATTTTTCTCATTATTCATCAATGATATAGAACTATTTATGCAACGTGATATTCATTCTGGTTTAACTATTGATGAAATTTGTATTATATTATTGTTATTTGCTGATGATATGGTAATATGTGGTAACTCTGTTGAAGACTTACAATCAAGCCTTGTGTCCCTTTACGAATATTGTAATAAATGGGGTTTAGAAGTCAACACATCCAAAACTAAAATTGTAGTATTTAGAAAAAGAGGACCTTTAAGAATTAATGAAGTTTGGTATTATAATCATGAAAAACTAGAAGTAGTTGAAAACTTCAATTATCTTGGCGTAACTCTTAACTATACTGGTAACTTAGTCTTAAATATCAAATGCATTAAAGGTAAAGCGCTACGTGCTATGTACACATTGCTTAATAATGTAAAAAAATTCAATCTTCGTCCAGATATTGCATTGCAACTTTTTGATGCGTTTGTTGGGTCAATATTGAATTATGGCTGTCCTATATGGGGTGTAACTAAATCTTCTGAATTAGAGCGTGTCCATCTTCAATTTTGCAAATCGATCTTGGGGGTAAAACAATCAACTAGCAATGTCGCAATATATGCAGAATTAGGTCGGCATCCCTTGTATGTTAATCGTTTTGTCCAAGTTATCAAATACTGGTTTAAAGTCATTTATTCTGATAATGTATTGTTAAAATCTGTTTACACGCATTCTTTGTCTCAGTATAGATCTGGTAAAAAGAACTGGATAAGTGATGTTAAGAAACTGCTCGACGATTACGGATTTAGTCACGTATTTGAAGATCCATATAATACTGATATTAAATCTTTTATATACTTGTTCAAGAAAGCCGTGATCGATTGTTCGATTCAGAAACTTTTTAGTGATATAGAAAGAAACGAAATTCTTAAGTCTTTATATATCAATTTAAAGCCTACCTTTGGTATGTCCAACTATTTAGTTGTTTTAAATTCATTTAAATTGAGAAACTGTATTACAAGATTAAGAACTTCATCACATAGTCTTTTTATTGAAACTCTAAGATACGGCAGAAATAGAAAACCTAGGAATGAAAGAATTTGTTACTTTTGTAAAGATGATATTGAAGATGAATACCACTTCATTATGGTGTGTAGTCAATATACCGACATTCGCGATAAGCACATCCCTAAAAAGTATTTTAAAAAACCAAGCATGTACAAATTCATTGAATTACTTCAATCCACAAATAGAAAATTAATGTTAAATTTAGGCAACTTTATAAACCTTGCTTTCAAAAGAAGAAAATCCCTAGAACCCAATTTTAACATGTAGTGACGTTATTTACATATATTTACATAAATCATAAAAATAAGTATCTCATACAAAATCTTCACTGTTGTCGTGATTAAAGTCATTTGAAACTAGTTGAAATTATTTGTATTGCAATATGGTATACATACATAGCATTTTGTCATTTGTATTGTAATATGGATATATGTATATATATGGTGTTTTGACAGCTGTATTGTAATATTTTATCAATTCATGGTATTTTGACTGCTGTATTGCAATGATATTTTGTCAGCTGTGTTGACAGCTGTATTGTAATGATTTTTAGACATCTGTATTGTAATATTTTATACTTACATGGTATTTTGACAGCTGTATAGTTATGATATTTTGATAACTGTATTGTCTTATTTAATACTTACATGGTATTTTGACAGCTGCATAGTAATGATATTTTGACATCTGTACTGTCATATATAACACTTATATGGATATTTTGACATCTGTATTGTCATTTTTTACACTTACATGGTATTTTGACAGCTGTATAGTAATGATATTTTGACAACTGTATTGTAATATTGAATACTTACATGGTGTTCTGACAGCTGTATAGTAATGATATTTTGACATCTATATTATCTTATCTTATACTTACATGGTATTTTGACAGCTATATAGTTATGATACTTTGGCATCTGTACTGTCATATCTTATACTTACATGGTATTTTGACAGCTGTATAGTACTGATATTTTGACATCTGTACTGTCATATTTAATACTTACATGGTATTTTGACAGCTGTATCGCATTGATATTTTGACATCAGTTCTGTCATATTTTATACTTACATGGTATTTTGACAGCCGTATAGTAATGATATTTTGACATCAGTACTGTCATATTAATACTTACATGGTATTTTGACAGCCGTATAGTAATGATATTTTGACATCAGTACTGTCATATTAATACTTACATGGTATTTTTACTGCTGTATAGTAATGATATTTTGACATCTGTATTGTCAATACTTACATGGTATTTTGACAGATGAATAATAATGTTATAATGTCAGCTGCATTGTAATACATGTGTAACATGTATGTTATTCATATTTGTTTTGACATCAGTATTGCTATAATTTTACAAATAGTTATTTTGTAATATTCTTTAACATCCTCGAATAATACAAAACATCTATCGTTTTTCATTCACCATTTATACTTACTTTGTATGTATTGTATCATTATGATAATTGTAATAAATATATGTGTAAGAGTGTGCGTGTGTGTGGGGCGTGTGTGTGTGCGAGTGAGTGTTGTATGAATATGTGCGAGTGGAAGTGCATGAGTGAGCGAGAGCGTATTTCACTTTTATATTGTATTATCAAATTGCGACAATGTACTTTATCATGTACAAGTCTAAATAAAATCTTATCTTATCTTATCTTATCATATTTGAGTTTAAAGTTTGTTATACTAAAACAAAAATAGAATGAAGTTGCTTTATAAATAGTTTGTATTCTATACATTATTAACTACGTTGGTGACACGCTTCACTGAGTACATTATGTGAACAAATATAGTAATGAATAGAAATACATGCTTAAGTATAATTTATATTAATTAAAACCATATACATAACTCATGTGTTCTTATGATTGAAAACAGGATCTGAAGATTTTTTTTTCTCTACTTTTAATGAATTTAATTAATATATATCTAAAGGAAAGCCCAGATGATCTTAATCCCTGATTCTTATACAAATATAAATCTCTCTCTCTCTAGATAAATGTGTAAGAGAGCCAGAGATGAAGATCGCCTGTAAATGAAACCGAAACAGATTGAAACGAATAGACTTAATTCGGAACTCAAATTTGTGGGTTTTTCCGTCCGTGCGATGTAGGTACAAACAAAGTTTGTTACACATTATTGATGAAAATCACGAAATCTGGATTAAATCCTATTGTTCTTTGTACACATGTTTTCATTGTGACAGTAAAAGTTTGTTTGTACCTACATGGAAAACCCAAAATATTTGAATTCCGGATATAGTCTATTGAAATATAATAATTTAAATTTTAAACTAAGTAACTCAAATATAGAAATGAATATAAATACAAATGTATACGATTAAGTATACAATGTATTTTATATTAATTAAAACCATATATATGATAACTCAGGTGTTATCATGATTGAAATTGAAAACAGGAAGTGAAGAAAATTGTTTTTTTCTCTACTTGTACTTTGTATGAATTTAATATGTACCTGAATAAGGACCCTATATGTTTATATAGGGTTCTTGATCTAAAGGAAACACAGGTGATTTTAGTCAACCATTTTTATACATAATAATCTCTCTCGATATACTGTATGTTTAAGAGTGTTAAATGAAGATCACCTGTGAATGAAACCGAAAGAGATCGAAACAGTTTGAAATATATCTAAAATTTAATCCATATAACTCAGAGCTACTTACCCCTCCTTTTAATCCAGACATTTTCCGTCTTTATACCTTAATTAACAATGTTTTGAAGTATAAGTCCATTTGTAAGTTTAAGTATAGAAAACAAGCCAAGTTTTAAACCGATGTTCAGAATGCATACATTTGTAAATATATGTATGAAAGATTCACCATTAAAGTAAAACATGTACGAGAACAAAAAGTCACGTGATCAAGTTTTAACATCAAACGTTCTAGGTGTAAAAGGATGACTGGTTAAAATGGAGTTCCGGTTTTAACAGGTAAGGTAAATGACTCTATGAAATATGAATGTTAAGTATGATGTCAGATGATTCAATGTTTAATAGTGATACTTCACCCGTGACGATTGACATACTTTTATATACAACAAGGAAAAACGATATTATTGAATCATACCTGTTTTGTCTGTTAAGTGTGCGACAAAATTCGATAAATATTTATATTGGTATTTTTGCTATCTTCTAATGGTAATCATTTGTCCTAAGTTTAAGGTTTTACTATAACAAGTCATTATATTCATGATAGTGAAAGGTTTAAGCTTGTCCAGACGAACAATCATGATTTAAAACACAACTACAGCCTACCGGACCATTTAAGGTCTTGAATAGCCAGCCTTCACCAACCAACAACCGTTAGCTACATCAAAACGGATTTTATTTTCGTTCCCAAAGGTGAATGTTAAAGATTGTACAGACGGCTTATCTTGACTTTATCCATAACCCAGTTGATAATGATCGTCTTCTTGTCTTTTAGAAGTCGTACTCAGGTAGTTCTCATCTAGACAGTAACAATCCTCATCTGTAGCATTTCAAATCCAACTACCTTAGTATCACAAAGTTGGATCATTCATGATCACCCTATATGTTTATTATATGAAGCGTTTGCATCAATGCCAAAAGAGAACATACTTTTTATCATTGAAGTATTACGAGCAAGCTGGTTGATAACAAACACAGTCAGTTTATAATTGTAAAATTCCTCAACAAAGACCACATTTGTTATTGCAAAATCATGTATTTTTAATCATTTTTTGCACCAAATGCTGGATATGAAAAAACATCGGGTCCTGTATAAAGACCACCCCGCTTTTAAGACTATCGGACTGATACTGCACTGATACTGATTACGGTAATGCACGTTTGTGGTTACTTGCTAAAACAAATGAATTTGAATTTGAACTTTATTATACAAAATACAAATAATAAGTACAAAACAATATATATCTATTCTTACTCTATAGTCAAATTTTATGGAAGAAAATCATATGGTAACATCATTATATTCATGAACATACTTCATAGGACTAAAATATAGTATAATTAACAATTGTATATCATCTAAGTGAAATGAGATTTAACTAAAATGTTCTATTTATAAAAAAATCATTTTTTAATTGGTACATGTGTATGTATTAACCAAAACATCTGACGAGAAGTTGAAAATAATTTCAGACTGAAACTACACAAATATTTAAAAGTATATCGTTTTCCTGTCCATTTGTATACAAGGTCATATAGCGAGTATACGAGCGGTAAATTTTAAATCAGGTTTTAATCATATTGTATAAATGTAAATATCATTTTAGTTGTTCTGGCTCTATATCGTCGGAAGTATTTATTTTAACTGAGTCATTGTCCCTGTAGAGTTGTATTATTATTCAAATGATCTAAGACTTAAATACAAGTTAAACATCTAAACTTTGTTCTACACAAAATGTTAGACTCTAGCATCAGATAATACAAACTTTGATCGAAATGGTAAGAAAACTGGTAAAATCAGGCATTCACTTAAAAGATTTAAACACTACCTTGGTCAGGCTATAACTTTTTATGACAAAGATCAAACAGTCTTATCAGTGTGTTGGTGAACATGAACCAAAACTAACTTTATATTGTCTGTTTCGTGGCGAATTATTCAGTCTCACGTCATATTTCGGTAAAGAAGATCAAACATGATTAAGCTCTGACCATTAGGCACTGGCTATATCATATCACATTACCAAAGAAAACGATCAAACTTATAATAAAACACAGTGTGAAAGCACTACATTGGACATCTCAACACCACCACAAGTGAACAGCCACATGGGTTGTCCTGGGATGTATCCTAGAATCCTAGAAATTTGCCGAGAAATGAGACTTCATTCAAAGCTTATTTGAATGGGTTTCATGAAACTTGCTTGCAATGTGTTGTCGGTTATAATTCACACTTTTCGAAGTCCTTATTTACACAAAATGGTAAAATCTTTATTGAAGCTAATTGCGATATCATACCATCTTGTTTTTCATGGCCGAATCTGAAAAAAAATAAGCAAGAATAGTAACACTACATGTACATAATAATGTGCCATGACCTTACATTGTTCAAACCAGCTGTAGTCGGTTCCTAGATATGTTGAGGGATGACCACCAAAACCGCTGAGACCTCTGGTAGACTTGCAGAAGAAGAAGAATCCTTCAGCCATAATGTTACTCCAAGACAACTAAATTTTCAAGTTCGATTCTAGGCGGGAAGTGCACATATTGCATCCTAGTGGGACGGACTGTCTCCGGAGAAAAAAGAGATGGTGAAACTGACATGGTTATAGTTTGAATTAGTATCCTTACGCTTCAAAAGGAAGACAGTATACAATGTATTTGCACAAGGCCACCCATGACCTTAACTTGTGGCGACCCCACGAAGTACAGGGAGCGACCACATATTTCATATTATAGATCGAACTATTTATATTGGGCGTTTGGTACCAAAGGTGAGATCGAGAATCTTGATAATCTCTGAGAACGAGGATGATGCGCCCATTGACATATAAACTATTTTCTTCGTATGATAGAATATTATTGCTCGTTCCAGTGTATAGTGTTTTAGAATAAGGACCGTGCCAGCCGCCTGTGGTATGAATTATTGTTTGAATGCAAGCAAAGCTTTAACAAATTTCAATTCCGAAAGGGTCTTACCTTTAACATTATACTGCAAAGTGTGTCGTTTAGTGCGCTCACGTGTTTCGGTCAAGATTCGTTTAACACGTGAAAGCGTGTGTTCACCAGAATTATTTGTAAGCTCGTCAATGATTGGTGGATTTTCTACTCGTTTAACACGTGACAGTTCAATGTCGTCTGCGCCACGTTTTGTTCGAATGTGATCAGCACCAGCAAAGTAAGCTCGGTCTCCCCTGTGCCCGGTGTCATCCTGAAAGGAAATAAGTAAACATATATAGACTTACCATAAAATTTGGCTCAAAATGCTTAAACTATTAAATGTCAATAAATGTTTTTAATATTATTATTATATACCATATTTGTGTAGTGCTCTTTCAAATTGAAATATTTTCAGAAGCGTTCAGACAATATGCATCAATAAATCATTGATATTTTCTTCATTTGAATGTTACGACGTTTGACAGATAACCATTGGATAGCCGGCTCCGTGTTAGTTCCAATGGCTTCAAAAACCGACATCGTTGTTTCCTTATGCATGGAACCTCGCCTTTCCAGCTCAGTATCAGTACCCGAGGACTAGGAAGCGGCTGGAGAGGAGGAGAGAGAGAGAGATTAATAAAAGTTGGAAGAACTTGTTACACGACCGAGCTTAAACATACTTGTAAGGTAATCTTCATGTTTAAATTTGTATTGTATACATGTACTTGCATATATGTTTGTGGCAAGGACATTTATGTCGATATTTTACAAAAAAATGTAAAATGATAATGTCCCAATTGACCATTGATATAGAACCAAAATTGATTGTTATCTTGCTATGTTTTATCTCGATCTGTATCAATATATCTATACATATCTATAACTATACTGATCGAGATTCATAATTATATCATGCTAAACAAATCAGTAGAGATTTAGATTTATATATTGGAATAAAAACAAAAAAATACTAGATCTTAACAATGCAGATGATAAAGCATAGATTTCAATGTATAAATATAACTGCACAATAGGTTATCATTCAGCCATCAATCATTTTTCATAAAGCATGTAGACACAGTCCATACTCATCTGGGACAAATCAACTGGTCATTCTATGGACTGTTTTAAAGACTGCCAGATCTGTTTCGAATGATTTTATTATGCGTAATTATTCGGAAATTCGTGATTTGAGGTATGATACAAAATGTTAGACTGTACTACAGAAACTAAGCTAGTTAGTAGTTACTAATTTACAGTTTTGCCTTAACAACAATTTATGCAATTAAGAATGCGTAATCTTGAACCAGCGGAAAGAAACGAATGCACGTCAGACGTTGGGTAGTCAAACGCCGACGTGATCTCCATGGAGATGAATAATGTGTTCCTATTTATAAAGTGAAAATTAAAATGAAAATTCCGCTAAAAAGACCACATTGATTTTTGCAAATATACCAAATGCTAAATTTGAGGAGAACTATTTATGTGATGGTCCATATAGTGGAAGTTTACTGTAATGTTAACTTGATATAATTATCAAGAGACTGGGTTTAACGCCATTTTAACACATTTTGGTTATTTTACGCCGTTTAGCCCACCTAACCTAGCTTTCCTTGACCCTTGTCTAAAACCAGTTTTTATCTACCCTTCCACCATTCTCGTACCCAATGTTATCAAAATTCTCGATCTAAATAAGCTAGTATCGAAAACCTCGATAGTCTCTGGGTATGAGAATGCCCTTCCACAAGGCCGGGAACTTCTCCATATACCTTATTAATAGAGAAAAACTAACATAATTGTCAAATTTTCATGGAAGGATATAACATCCCCGGGTGGGATTCGAACCCGTACCCCTTCGAGACACTAGATTCGAAATCCCGGTGCGCTACCAACTGCGCTACCGACCCGGGTTAAACTTGATATAAGGATAATAAGAATGTACATGTATATAACCTACAGAATCGTGGGGAAGTCCTGTACATAGTCCAAACATTATGAAGTAAACTACAAGAGTTGAAATATACATGTTCATCATAAAGTACAGATAGTCTCTAGCACAAAATGAAAATTATATCTACTAATTTAACTTTAATCAATCCCACTGTAGATGGTTAATATACAAAATTCCTTGACTTTAGCACTTTAGCAATCCAGATATGAATGTTACAGCGTTAAATAGATCTAGGTTTACAACATTACAGAAACAAAGTGATGTTACGCTGTTGAACACAAGAATACTTATAGTAATTTGCATAAAATATCAGAACTCGGACTGTGTTTCAGTATTCCTCCACTTAACGGTAAATGTCATCGAAGCCATTATGCTTATTTAAATGAATATAGAGTGTAGGTTTTCCAAGTAACAGTGAATTATTGTAAATGTCAAACTTAACAACATGTAGTTATGATTATTATTAGCTGCTAGATGTAATTTAAAACCATAGACGGACCTAGAGGGGGGGGTCAGGGGGGTCCGGACCCCCCCCCCCCTGAAATTTCCAAATATACCCGTCATTAAATGTATTTTTGAATTGTAGAACATTTTTGAGTAGCATGAAGCAATTTTCTAGGGCTTGTTCGCTTACCATTGTGTTTGACATATTTCTAGTAAACTTCAATAGTATTTGTAGTTTTTATTGCTAATATGATTCATTATACATGTACTACAAACAGTGTTCAATGTGGCTGTGGTTCTAAAGTTTGGACCCCACCCTCGTCGGACAACAAATCCTGGATTCGCCCCTGAAAACAATATTCAAGTATTATAATCGTTATCTGATGAGGGAGATACAAAGACGGGTCGTGAAAAAAATTTAAGACTTATAATCTTATAATTGATCAGAGATGCACGTTAAGAAAGACTATAACAAGTTGTCTTGTGCAAAGACTCAATAACTTATTCGGGCTGTTAACCATCTAGAGTGGGATTAATATCAATTTAATTCGTAGATCTACATAATTTTCATTTTCTGAAAACACTTATTTTCAATTAGCGGGCGCATTTGGTGTCGCCGGTCAATTCTCTCTGTCTCATTTGTAATAGAATTTATTCCATCAACTTAATAATACAATATATTATTGCAGTAGTTCATTCATACAACAGTTCAAAATTATGGCATCGCATCAAATCTGCATAAAACTAAGTTATTTCTTTAATAAAAGTATATCATTCTTTCCTTATTTTCACTTTTTATCAATTTCTAAGCTACCTTATATATAATAAGCATGATTTCTTTAGAAATCGTATTTATTATATGAGACCTTTATTTCGTTTCATATTTCTGTATGACCAAAGAATAAATTATCTGTTCCTGTTTTTGGTTAGTCTCAGAAACATGTCTAGGAAAGTAAAATTGAAACGGAAATAATTACACGTCCAAGCAGCACTGTTGAACCTCATTATTTACAACCCGTGTTTTTCACAACTTGTGTAAAACGCGTACGTATTTTTCACAACTTGTGAAAAACGCGTACGTATTTTTTACAACTTGTGTGAAAAACACGTTAGCATGCAAATTTCATACGAGCATAGAAACGCATTTTTCACAACATCAAATCTGGCGAAAAAAATGTTTGAAAAATTTGAGTTTTTTGGTACTAACGCATTTTTCACCCATGTTAATTTTTATTGCCAGCTGTAAGTAAGTAAGTAAGTGAGTTATTTATTTTCGTGACATGTGTTATGACAATATTACAAACATGAAAACAACATGAAGAGTATTTACAGATAAACACCCGACCCAATGGGTGTAAAAGCCACAGCCTTTAAAAAGACAAATTTTGTGAAAAATGAGGTTCAAAGTTTGTTACAACCTGTTTTGAAATAAAAACCCGAATTGTAAAAACTATTACAAAACAGGTTATGACAAAAGTAATTGAACATACAAACGCGTTTTGTAATAAAAACCCGAAATGTAATGAAATGGCTAGTTGTATTAATTTTATCATAAAATATAGTACAATACATTTTAAACTATTGGTAAAGAAAGAAAATAATGTTTAACAAACAAACATAAATGTTCAAATAGACAAATTACTTTCATTTCGAAATGTTTATTTGAAGATTTCTACAGAAAAACAAGTTGTCATATTTTAATGCAAAAAGAGTTATTACTTGGTTAAACTTACCAACCGATTTATTATAAACTTTTGTTACAATTAGGGGTTTTATCACAAAACGGGTTTTAACAAAAGTTGAAAAAAACACGAGCGTAATTTTACAGGTTGTGAAAAACACGTTTGTGAAAAATGAGGTTTAATGTTGAACCTCATTTTTCACAGAACGCGTTTTTCACAACCTGTGAAGAACACGTTTGTGAAAAACGAGGTTCAACATGGCAAACTTGTTCAATTCTGGAATATATTGTCCGCCTCGAGGTTTTATCTGCACACTTTCACAGCAATTTTGTTACTATTCATACAACATATGAATTCCAGTATTGAGCGACGGTAAAAAAATCTGACAATGAAATCTGTACCTCTGAAATTGACCACTGTGTTACAATTCACAAAATATAACTCACATATTTGCATAAATAAAACTACAATGACCTTTACTTTTATATATCAATTACATAAGCTATAATCATATTCATTTAAGTTTAATATGCATGCATCTTCCCAACATGTAAACCTTTTTTTACCAACGGTATATATCTTACCAAAACATGAAATACTGTAGAATCTTCATGTTGCCATCTAATAAATAATAATAAATATAAGTGTAAGGGCGGATAATGGGTTATGTGCCTCATGCGCCATGCCCCAAGAGTCGCTAGTTTGAATCCCTCTTCTCCACTTAAACGACTAAGGCTTGATAGAAAGTGCTATAAACATAAATGTTACCATGGATATTCGCGCTGTTACAAGGGAGCGTAACGTAGGATGCTAGGACATAAGTGTTCTTAGAAGCATTAGAATAATAACTCTGGGCAATGAAAATGTTGCTAAGTGTGCTTTAGCAGCTGCTATGGACCTCAAGGCGGTTGCTTTGGATGTGAAACTTGTTAATACGGAAATTATAACAGTTCCATGGGGCATGTGTGCTTACTTTGTTCCTTAAGATGACTTCTCTATGTGCTAAAGTGGTTGCTTGAACGTAAAGATGGTTAAATAAGGCACAACTCTGGCTGGTTGTAGACCTTAGAGTGGTTGCGACATCGTGCGTCCACGTGCGACGTTAACCATCTAAATAAAATATTTTAATAAAAACTGAAACATTTAATTTTGTTTATCATAATATACTTTAAATATAATATGATATTGATCCATGTTGTGAAAATTGCGTTGGGACTAAAAATCAAAAAATATGTCTACCGTAATTTTCACATTTCTCATTTGTGAAAAACGCGTACGCAATTTTCACCACTTGTAAAAATTACTAACGTGTTTTTCACAAGTTGTGAAAATTGCGTACGCGTTTTTCATAAGTTGTGAAAAACACGGGTTGTGAAAAATGAGGTTCAACAGACGTCAACTTTAAGTAGTATGTAACATGAATTATAAATAACTTGTTGCTCGTAATCTCCCGCATCTAAAACACGATCAACTGACTGTTGTCTTGTTTATTATGATTGTTTTATTTATTAATTCAATAATACATCAACACAATTCTCGTTTATTATCTTAAATATTTCATACATCAACATCAATAATACATGAACTTAAAGAACCCGGGTCGACAGGGCAGTTTGTAGCGCGCCTAGATTTCGAATCTATTGTTTCGAAGGTGGTACGGGTTCGAATCTCACCCAGAGAGGTTATACCATTCCATGAAAATTTGACAAAAATATCAATTTTGCTCCATTATTAGGGTATATGGAGAATGTTTCCGACCTTGTGGACAGGCAGGTGAGTACTGGTTATAGATAAGGGTCCAGGAAAGGTAGGTTAGGTGCGCCGCTGGACGCCGTTAAATAACCTAAAAGTTGTGTTGACATGGCGTAAAACCCAGTATAAATATTTGTGTATGATACAATTCTGGCAAATATTAGTCGTATAATAGGTCATGCATATTTATGTACTTAAAATAGTTGATTATTTTTGTCAAATTACTAGGCGAATAATGCGCGTACATCATTTTACAGATCTCAACTGATCACAGTAATCCAGAGGTAGGACGCGCGCTTAGGGGTCCAGAGGTCCTAGGTTCGAACCCCACCAAGAGCACTGCTAATTTTCTTGAGCAAGACATTTACCTGCGATTGCTTCACTCCACCTAGGTATACTACGTATATGCGAGGGTGGTATAATTCCATTGCGCCAATATGTCGTCTGCATTTAGTAGAGTCAAATACTCCCGAGGGAGATTGCAAGATTGATACCAGTATAATATGCTAGCCCAATGACAAGGGTATTAGCTGTGAAGTCAGTGAACGTGCATAAGCATGAAACTTAGATTATAAACGCAAATTTTAACCATATGTACTTTAAATTCATCATTTATTAATAATAATGCATATAATAATATATGATAATGCATCGTTAATTGTAAAATTTTAATATTGATATTTCAATAAAACAGGTTTCCACTAAAAATTATAACAGGTTGTCCCATTCGGAACGACCTCGGCGATCATCTACGAAGATACACCTCGGATATCAATCGTAGTAGAAATACAACAAAGTTATGAGGTCAGGCGATTAACCTCATAGGTTAAGTAGTGCCGATGTAAACAATCAACATGGCAGGTCATTTTGCAGAAAGTATCGAGTACACAAAAATGTTTGAGGATCAACTTTGATTTGAGTGAATATCAGTTACAGGCATTGAAGA
Organism: Mactra quadrangularis; assembly: GCA_025267735.1. Lineage (NCBI taxonomy): Eukaryota > Metazoa > Mollusca > Bivalvia > Venerida > Mactridae > Mactra > Mactra quadrangularis. Next base: position 36,058,444 of record CM046302.1, on the reverse strand, counting down.
GCTTTAACTGCCTATAATCGTCCGTCATTTTTGGTGTGTGCCAGCGTTCCAAACGTCGGGAACGAGGCTAGATTCTATGATGGAACTATGTTCGGTCCTCGTGATATCCGAGGTGTATTTGCGTGGAAAATCGCCGAGGTAGTTCCGAATGAGGTTGTCCACGAAAACATTGCGTAAATAAAACATAGCCAGTTTCATTACACACCATTATTTAGGGGTGAAATGTTATAACAATTTAATATTTTAACCAGTTTAAACGTATTTTAGTGACACACCATCGTTTCAATGTGCATTTTATATACTAAATGTTGAATGTTAAAGTGGTCTGCTGAAAATCAGTAAAATGATGGATGTGTAACATATTTTTCACCTATTGAGTGGACACTTCTATTGTTAAAAGTATGAAAAGACACATGACCTTTTCAACGAACTGTATATGGGTTATAATGTTTCACCAAGTGAATTGTTTATATTCGCATTGTTTACATAAACGCGCTATACAACAGTTGTTCAAAAACCGATACACTTACACATCAAGCATTGATTAAAATATAACGGCTTACACAACACGTAACGCACGAGTTTTGGGGCGTGGTTAAAATGGTCTACAAATCGTGTTTTCGATGGTTGAGATTATTTTCTGACCACGCCTGTGTTATTTTAAACGTGTATTAAATTCAGTGAATGTGATTTTAGACTAGTTTTTATATGCTCTACAGTTTTTTCAGTGATTTATTTGTAAGTATTTAATTTTAACTAATTTATTTAACTCATTCCGTGGTGTATGTTATTAAGTAATAAGAGACAGTTATTCCTTTTTATAAGACAAACCGTGACTCGATTCACATTGGGATAATATCCAAGGTTAGGTCCATCTGAAAACATGTTACGGTGGGTCTTGTATTCTTACAAAGGACTAGGACAAAAGGCGCTTGGCAGCATAGGTGTTGGCACATTTTTTTTTCAAAATATACACTATTATAAATACTTTATTTAGTGTATAATTATTTTGAAAAAGAAAATGTGCCTTACACCTATGCTTGGCAGTGGGAGCATAGCTTTTTAAAAAAATAATATACACTGTTAAAGATAATTCAAAGTGTATATTATTTAAAACATCTATGCGCCTAGCAGCTATGACCAGGACTAACGCCGTAACGGGGACATTCTCGGTTATGTTTAAAAGACACGTACGAGTGAGCATTTCATTTATTTTGGATTTATCATTCACACAGTCAACGTGTAAATTATTCATACGGATAGGTTAGTGTATTTGGATTGCTATGAATATATTTGGAATAATGTGAATATCAGTGAGTGATGAGTGTCTTCTGCAGTAATATGGTTGTGTGTTTCTGTGTGATTTAGTTGGACTTAGTGCTGGCTATACTGACGTTATTACGTTTTGAAGTTCGAATGTCAATATATACGTATATGTCACGTTACTTATTTGTTGTCAGTATAAGGGGGGATATGTAAGCTGTCGGATAATTCAGTCAGTAAAGTACTTGCCATATACTAGTAAGCGATGGGTCCCGGGTCCGAGTCCATGGCTGACTGCATATTTTTCTCGCCTTGCGCCATATGCCGCCAATGAATGACGTAACTTAATTACTGTTAGTTGTTAAACGCTTGTGATAAATTGTTGCTCCTTAAACGGTAAAGGGTCCTGACATTCGAGACAAATTTCCAGTTCGTAGGGGAGTATGTCACGGTTCTTATCCAGTCTCATTACGGGGTGAAAAATATGTAAGCGGTTGGATAGCTCAGTCTGGAGAGTATTCGACTCGTAAGCGAGGGGTCCCATATTCTAGTATCGGTCAGGCTGCACATATTTCTTACCCTGTGACATGCAGCCAAGGTCAAATACTCTCCTTGTATTCCTTTTCATTCAAGCTTGATTTAATGGTGACTTGGTAGGGGGTTTACCATGTAAAATGAAGGATCCTATATATACAGTTATATATTATGGTCCTTGGTAAAATAAAACATGATTTTTGTCATGCCAGACCAATGCACGGTCGCATACCGTACGGCATAAACTTTAACCTGTCTACATTAGTCACCTATGAACTTTATCCTCTGGCTATTCTTATTCAAATCAGCACTTTTCTGATATCCAATCAAACACCACCAACCACTACCGCCATCTTTAATTTGAAATTTGTAAAATGTGAAACAAGTGTTTATAGTGAAAGAGATATTTTATATTATATTTGATTATATTGTTCAAGGTAATTTATTTTTTATTTTGTTCCATATAGCTTGCTAGTTGCTACTCAGCTTTGATAAGTTCTGTAACGTTATTTTGTAAAATTAATTCATTGTAGCACTATTTTCTTGTTCGAGCTAATGCAACCAAGTAGATTTTGCTTTATGTTTTTTAGCCCAGAATTGTTTATAATGCTGAAGCTATTCTACACTGCATGGTCGCTGGGCTTCTAGCATCTTTTCGCCAATCTTCATATGATATACTTAATTCTTTAAATATAGAGTAGACAATTTTGTTTAACATCCCGGACTTAAATGCACACATATACAAATTGGTAAATGAAGCCATCAGAGATATCTCTCTTTCACGATGAAATTAGCCATGTCCTTAATGCGGTTCGAACCTGTGATCTATGAATCCTCAGCATAGATTGTATCACAAAAATACTTCTTCATTTTATATATATCCATTGCAAATCTCATCTTGAGTAATGTATTTTTGTTTTACATTTGGACTTCAATCAACTATAAATTTAGTATTATTGGTGTTGAAATCTTTAATATTAAATCATCCATGGTTATAATATAATGTAGTTATATCAGGGGAAAACAAAATCACCTATAATTCTGATGTAAATGGTTTAACAATTTACCAAAATACATTACACATTGCAAGGGAAACAACTAGTACAGACGATAAATAATGAAATTGACAGATTTATCTCCCTTAGTGTTAACAAGCAGACTGTAAATAGACTTAGGCCGGATCTCTCTTTTTGGGGGTTTGTCTGCACAAACAAACAAATCGTGACTGTAACAAAAACTGTAAAACAATATGTATTGATAAGATTGAAACAATGTCACTCAGTTTTCAAAGAAACGTTGAAAGTCTTTCGTATATTAGTAGGTTTTTCTAAATTTGTCACTACTGAATGCGTCCCATGTCCTCGTCGTTTTTCCGCCGTCTATATATGACTCAGTGACCTATTGGTAGAAACTATACATGCTGTATGTGTGATTACAGTGGTTGGGGTTCGATCACTCGGATGGTACATTCATTTTCATTTCGCAAAGTGTCTGGAGCATTTGCAATGCTGTCGAAACTATATCTGTTTTATTCAATAGTATCATATTTACAAGTAATAAAATTTCAAAGAGTGACATGGCCAGAGAAAAGTTTCAACAACAAAAAGATTGGTGGTAATGTGCTGAAATAACAGGTGCATTTTTACCATCGGAATTTTCTCTGACACACTGTGGCAAAACTTCTTGGTAAAAAGGTAACCAGTGTTCATTTTTGGAGTTAAGATCCTGAACCTCCCGATGTTTAACTTCCATTGTACTAGTGCCAATGCTTACACGTTTCTTTTATATTTACATCTTGTTGTTTTCAGATTCTGCGAGCTTACAACGTGGATCAATGCTATGGAAGTTTTGTTGTGTCACAATGAACTGTTATGTGTATAGATTGGTTTTGAAGACAATGATCAATGTCCTCACTTATATGATAAAGGAAGTATATTTTACATTATTTTCATCAATATTTACATTAAAAGTACGGCAGTTCGGTTTTAAAATCTTTTTTATGTACATTCAATTGACTTAACAATCTTTAGTATGCTATCTCTTATGGGTCAAATTACCCATCATGATGGATATCATTATATAACTAATTTACAACTGGATGAAACAGTCGCATATTCTTTTTGCTCATTGTAAATTCGATTTGAACCGGTGACCTCTCACTCAATAGCACATGTTCTAATTTTGGATTATTGCTTATATATGACATTTATTTTGTCTGCTGTTATCTTGTAACATTATACAGGTACAATGTGGTAAATATGTTATCAAGCTACCATAGATTATTCTCCTCATGTATACTATGTATAAGTATGTAAATGTGTATATAAAATGTGTGTATAAAATGTATAAGTGATTCGAGATTTTCTTTTAGTTTGCAACCCTTCTAGTCAGCTCATAAGGAAGGCATTTTGCTAGCTCAGTTAGTAGCACGCAGGTCTATTGATCGAGGGGTCGTGGGTTCAATTCCAAGGCGGGGCATACTTTCGTAGAAGTTATGAAATTATTTTTATGGCCATTCTCTCTTCTACCGATGGTTCTTAATTATGTAGGGCAGTTGTCATTTACTGACGAAAGTTTGTGCTTAGTAGTTGGTTAACAGCTAAATCCAGAGCTTTAGCCTTTCCAGGAACCTATAAAATGTGTTACTACACGCGTTAAACTCATTACATACAAAACACAAATCCAAAGTTACCCATCCGGTTAGCTCAGTCGGTAGAACGCAAGTCTACTGATCCAAAGTTCGATTCCAGGGTGGGGCATACTTCCGTGGAATTTGGTTGCGAAATAATTTCTACGGCATTTCTTCCTCCTAACAATGATTTTAAATCATGTAGTTAAGTTGTCAGTCACTGACGACAAAGCCCGGGTCGATAGCGCAGTTGGTAGCGCGTCGGGATTTGGATACTCGTGCCCGAGGGGGTGCGGGTTCGAATCCCACCCGGGGAGGTTATACCCTTCCATAAAAATTTGACAATAATGTCGATTTTCCTCCATTGATTAGACAATATGGAGAAGTTTCCGGCCTTGTGGAAGGGTAGGTGAGTACTGGTTTTAGACAATGGTCCAGGAAAGCTAGGTTAGGTGCGCTGGACGCCGTGAAATGACCTAAATTGTGTTGATACGGCGTTAACTCCAATAAATAAATAAAATAAATCACTGACGACAGTATTCACCTAGTTACTGGTTAACAGCTGACTCATATATAGCTTTTCCAGGAACGGTGATTTGGTTAACTGACCGCTGTGATCTGACATTTACAAAGTGTTACTATGGCGATTAACCAATAAAAAATTAAGATCTTGATGATTAATGCCTGTTTAAGAATAATGAATTTCATGAACTGAATACAAGTTTTAATGGATTTTTATATTATTCATTAATATTCTTCAGTTGAAAGGGAACTCAGCTAGCTCCTTGATTTTAATACACATGTAATTTCTATATTTTGTTCATATTTTAAATACGCTTTTTATCTACTTTAAAAATCTTTGCATGTCTATTTATTTGTTTTTAGGCTTTTAGTTCGTTACCATTTCTATACGATAAGTTATAATAATGTCTGCTTACATTCGTAGAGCTTGGTCATTAAATAGTATTTACCATTCGCTCACCTCTATCAAGTAGGGCAGTTGTCAGTCAGTGACGTAACGTATTGGTCTAGTACTGGTCTGAGCCTTGGGTCAAGAGGTCTGGGACTATGAGTAGGATGCATGACCGCGGCAATGTGAATGAAAACAATTTTGAATTGTATCATGTAGCACCCTGAATTACATGACGTTATAATGTCGGATTAAGCCTTATGTTTGGATAATCTCGTCTCGGTTTATGTGTTAATTAAAATTAAGGTAAAAGAAAAAGTTTGTCTTTACATTTTACTGATATTTGTTTTCTTTATTTCAGCTAATGGTATTGTGGTGCTTGAAAGCATGGTGTCTCGAGTTAAGTAATTATTTAAACTTAGATATTAAAATCTGTTATTGAATATTTTCTAAAGGTAAATTAAAAATAGTTATGATTCAAAAAGCTGGAAGACGATTTCACAGAAACAGAGAAGAACTGGTAAGTTGGAATTTATTGATTATTTTCTAGAAATGTCATTCGTTTATAAACTAAAGTGTTTGTTAACTTTACACTCATTGGAGAATCTAAATTTGTGTAGGGATTAGGGCGCGTGTTGTTTGTTTGTTGTTGTTTTTTTTTTTTGGGGGGGGGGGGGTCGAGTGTGCTTTTACATACATGTACTTTGTTTATTGACAAATGACATTTCTAGTTTTTTTATTTAATTTTTCAAGTTGTGTTGTTATTTAATTCATTTTTTTCTATTTGTTTTTAAATTTTATTTCTTACTTTGTCCGTGTCTGACCTGAGATTTGCACCGATATCTCAGGTCCTCGCATGCATTTCCCTTCCATTCTGTCCCATCCCCGCCATGATGAGGGTTCGGTCTGTTGGGTTTTTAAGAGTCATTGGCTTCATATCCCCCAGCACCAGGGTTCGGAATACTTTGGTCACTATTATTTGTACTCTTGCTGACTTGTCAACTTTACATTAATTTTACCTAGTTAAGACATAAAAATTGGGGCCTTAGAATATAGCCGGTTGAGGGCGATTTGGGTTATTGGGAGGATTGTAGAGGTTTTATTTGGGGGGGGGGAGGGTAGGATTGATGGCATTTAACTTTATAAGAAAACATGTTGTTGTGGTTTTACTTTAAGAATTATTATGTGGCTTACTTAGGAACGTGGGTGTTTGTTTGGGGTTCAAATGAGTAAAGTAGGGGGATGTTTATACCATGGACATGAGAAAGGATGTTTTGAACTAACTTATTCACAAGGTTTTTTTAATTTTGGTTAAACAATGGTATACATGTATTTAGATGCTTAATCGAGTTTACTTAGGAAATGGCGAAAATTACTACTAAGAAATAAGAACGTTTATAAAAAATTACGTAGCCGGCGCTTTCTAAATATAGTTAAAATAATCATGTTTTTGTTAATCGTAGAAATGTTTTTATGAACTTTCTAAAATCTTTTACATGTACATGGTATCATTACAAAGCTAAATATTTATTCCAAACTTCATAAACAGTAATTTGATATTTGTAATGTTGCTTACGTAGTATATTAAAAGTAAGTGTGCACACTTTAAATGGCAATACTAATTTTGCATGTATATGAGTCAAGAAATATTGTTTGTACCAATGCGACATACCAGAGGCCCGTATTATCAAGCATCTTAAGACTGATTTTAGTCTTAAATCCCTCTATATTGCACTGTTAAATTATCGTAAGATCTTTGATAATATGCTGCCCAGATGTCTAACAACTTTTCCACAATTTCGTATATGGTGTAGTTAATAATCCCAATATTCTTATGCCTGTCACATCTTACTATGAAGATTTGTTCACATTAAATCATTCTGTGTGACACTTGAACATAACATTACAGAACGTTCAAATTAAAATGAGGTTATGATTTTTTATGATCAAATTCATATATATATATTAAAACTTTAACAGGAATGTACATGATACGTTTAGATTTTATACCAAACATCATTTTCACATTTATTAAAACATTTAGCAGGGGTGTGCAAAAATGAAGTACATTGGCGCAATGTGATATTACAAAACAAAGAGCAAATACGTTAATGCACACGTTCACTCGTGTACTTACACACATTCTTACGTTGAGATATTAAACATGTGCATTTTTTAATAATATCAAATTTAATTCTAAATTTAATTTAATTTTTAAACTGTTTGTCTAGCTGCCGTTCACACTGTAAGTTTTGAATTTTAAAATTACACACAATTTGACATGTCAAAATGTGCTTACTCCTGGAATAGTATCTGACCTTAATTTAAATAGCTTACACACAATTTGACATAATATCGGTTTTTATTCGCATGTCTATGTTTTTCAAATAAAAAAATACAATTTGACATGTAAGAATGTTCTTATTCCCAGGTAAGTATCTGACCCTAATTAAGACAATATACACACATTACGACATTTCATTCAATACATATTCTCATGTAGATCCCTGTCTTCAAATATAAATCTTACACACAATATGATATGTCATTCGGTCATTATTCTCATTTAGGTATCTTTCTTCAATTAACATCTCACACACAATATTCCATTGTTATTTTCATATAGGTTTCTATCTTCTATCTTACATGCAATATGACATGTCATTCTATCGTTTTTTTCATGTAGGTCTCTGCCTTTAAATTAAAACTTAACTCAAATGACATGTCAGATATTTTTCCCAGGTAAGTATCTATTCTGTTTTTACTTACACACTATATGACATGTTTTTCTATCCTTATTCTCATGTAGGTTTCTGTCTTCAATAAAACCCTTATACTCTGTGTCGGACATGTCAGTCGGTCCTTATTCTCTTGAGATCTCTGTCTTCAATTAAAAACCTTACACACAAAATGATATGTCAGTCTGTCGTTATTCTCATGTAGGTTTCTTACTTCAATAAAAACTTTTTACACAGTATGACATGTCAGTCGGTCCTTATTCTCTTGAGATCTCTGTCTTCAATTAAAAACCTTACACACAATATGATGTGTCATTCTGTCGTTATTTTCATGTATGTCTCGGTCTTTAAATTAAAACTTAAGTTAATTTGACATGTCAGAATTTCTCTTTTTCCAGGTAAGTATCTATTCTTAATTAAGATAACTAACACAGAATGTGTCATGTTATTCTATCCGTATTCCCATGTAGGTTTCTGTCTTCAATTAAACATCTTACACACAATATCGCATGTCAACCGGTAGTTATTCTTATTCAGATATCTATCTGAAATTTAAAAAACTTACACACACTTTGACATGTCACTCCATCGTTACTTTTATGTAGGTCTCCGTCTTTAACCCAGTTTGACATGTCAGAATTTCTTTATTCCCAGGTAAGTATCTATTCTTAATTAAGATAACTATCACACAATATGACACGTTATTCTATTCTTAATCTTATGAAGGTTTCTGTCTTCAATAAAAATCTTAGACACAATATGACCTATTAGTCGGTCGTTAGTCTCAGGAAGGTCTCTGTCTTAATATAAACAGCTTACATACAAACTACATATCAGCTGGTAGTTATTCTCATGTAGGTTTCTGTCTTCAATTAATAAACATTACACACAAAATAACATGTCAATCGGTTGTTATTCTTTATGAGATAGCTGTCTTCAATTAAAAAAACTTACACACACCATGACATGTCTTTCCATCGTTACTTTCATGTAGGTTTCTGTCTTTAAATTAAAATTAAACTTAATTTGACCTGTTAGAATTTCTTTATTACCAGGTAAGTATCTATTCTTAATTAAGGTAACTTATACACAATATGACATGTTTATATCCTTAATTTCATGTAGGTTACTGTCTTCAATAAAAAATCTTACACACAATTGACATATCAGCCATTCGTTATTTCCATGAAGGTCTCTGTCTTTATTAAACATCTTACACAAACAAACTACATCTCAGCCGGTCCTTATTTTCATATAGGTCTCTGTCTCCATTTAAAAAAAATCTTACACACAATATACAATCACCTGGTTGTTATTCTCATAAAGGTCTCTGTCTACAATAAAAAACTACAATATAACATGTCATTATATCGTTATTTTCATGTAAATCTCTGTCTTCAATTAAAAACTTACATACACTATGACATGTCTTTACATCGTTATTTTCATGTAGGTTTCTGTCTTTAAATTAAATCTTAACTCAATTTGACATGTCAGAATTTCTCTTTTACCAGGCAAGTATCTATTCTTAATTAAGATAACTAACACAGAATGTGTCATGTTATTCTATCCTTATTCCCATGTAGGTTTCTGTCTTCAATAAAAATCTTACACACAATATGACATATCAATTGGTCCTTATTTTCATGTAGATATCTGTCTTAAATAAAAACCCTACACACAGTATGACATGTCAGTCGGTTGTTATTCTCATGTAGATCTCTGTTTTCAATTCAAAACCTTACGCACAAAACGACATTTTATTCTATGGTTATTCTCATGTAGGTCTCTGTCTTCAATTAAACATCTTACACACAATATGACTTGTCAGTCGGTTGTAATTCTCATGTAGACCTCTGTCTTCAATTAATAAACATTAAACACAATATAACATGTCAACCGGTAGTTTTCCTTTTGTAGATATCTGTCCTTAACTTAAACAAACTTACACATACTTTGACATGTCTTTCCATCATTATTTTCATGTAGGTTTCTGTCTTTAAATTAAAACTTAACTCAATTTGACATGTCAGAATTTCTTTATTCCCAGGTAAGTACCTATTCTTAATTAAGACAACCTTCACACAATATGACACGTTATTCTATTCTTAATTTTATGTAGGTTTCTGTCTTCAATAAAAATCTTACACACAATATGACATGTCAGTCGGTCCTTATTTTCATGCAGATATCTGTCTTCAACTAAAAACCCTACACACTATATGACATGTCAGTTATTCCTAATTGTCATGTTGATTTCGGTCTTCATTAATATTACACACAATTCTACATGTCATTCTATCCTTTGCCATGTAGGTCTCTGTCTTCTAATTAAAACTTTTACCCATTTGACATATGTCAAAATATTCATTCTTCCAGGTAAGTATCTGTTCCTAATTAAGACAACTTGATAATAAGACAATATAAAGAACTTTTTTAAAGTATAGAACAAAAATACTGATTCATAACCAATTCAGCAACACTGTCACTCATTCAGTTTTAATAACGTGTGTAGCCTTCTTTTGAAGCAATAACAGCTTGCTTGCATTCTATCTGGCTTGCTTCTGATAAGTCTTTGGCACCTTTCTACATGTATTTTGACCCAGGCATCCCGTTATTAGCTTCTAAATATTTTAAATTTCTTGACCTGTAATCACAAACTGTACACTTTAAGTCAAACTAAAGGCTTTCAACTGGATTTAGGTCAGGGCTTTGTGGGGACCACTGTCCAATGTCAGTAATGCCATGCTCTTGTTTCAAGACATTGACTACTTTGTCTCTGTGACATGGAACCCAAAACAATATTAATGTAAACTGAATAATGGTGTTTGCCTATGTGGTTTTTGTCATTCATTTGTATATCAGACATACATATTACAAGATGTTTTGTCCTATTTCTTATGTAGGTTTGTCCAGGGTCGTTGTTTAGTGGTATTTGAATTATCCGGATTTAATTCCTAGGCTCCATAGGATATTTCCTTTCATAAAATACTAATGGCTATTGTCTTCCGTATTGGGTGAAATTGTTTCGAAGGGTTAGCCGGTACGGAAAATCGATATGTGTCCAGAAAAGCTGGTTATGGTAGTTGGCCACCTTTAAACCTTGTTAAATGGGGGCAATTTGTGCATTAAAGTACCGGTATGTTAGTTCTAATCGCTATTCAGAAAAAAGTGTAAGCTTTTATTTAGCCTTTTTTTCCCCATGCTTTGCCTTGCATTTTTGTAACATATTATTACTGTTTTTTGAAAATGTGCTAATAGTGGTAGCAGTGAAAAGCTGTTTTATTAAATATTAAAAAATAGCTACTACTAATCAAAATATATAGAAATGGGAAAATTTAAAACATTGTTGATCTGCAATAGATATATAAATGTGTAAATTGTAAAAGCAGGTCTGTTGAAATGTTAAGTTATGTTAATTTTCGATCTATTGTTTACATTACTTTTTTGTTTTACATTTTTGTCTAACAATGTTATATTCAATGTAAGTGTTTGAAATTTAGATCACCCATAGGACTATTTTACAAAATACTTTATAAGATTTTTATTTCATTTGTCAGTCAGTTATTAAAGCTGTTGACTTGGTACCAACTGTCTCTATTCTCTGTAACAATACAAACTATGATACGCTGTGTAACATGACTAAATTTCAAATAAATGTCTGAAAATACATAAATGATTTATACTTATACCATCACATCAATGGGTTTAACAACATAATTATTGTATGTAGGTAAAAAACTACTAAAACTATTGTTCTTTCTTTTTTATATACATGTAATTATCACTTATGATGCGTGATAACGATGTACTAAGACTTTTTGTTTGTTAATGAGTGAGTTTAAACCTAAATACTTCGAATAAAAAACGACAACAAAAAACAACAACAAACAAAATAGATAATTCCGAGCAATCTAGTGAAGGGCCCATTTATGGGAGGATAGCTAGATCGGAATTATACTTATATATATGGGACAAATAATTCTGAGCAATCTAGTGAAGGGCCCTTTATGGGAGGATAGCTAGATCAGAATCATTTTTAAAGATATCACACATAATTCTGAGCAATGTAGTGAAGGGCCCATTTTTGGGAGGATAGCTAGATCAGAATTATACTAAAAGATATCACACATAATTCTGAGCAATCTAGTGAAGGGCCCATTTATGGGAGGATAACTAGATCGGAATTATACTAAAAGATATCACGCAAAATTCTGAGCAATCTAGTGAAGGGCCCTTTATGGGAGGATAGCTAGATCAGATTTTTTTTATAGATATCACGCCTAATTCTGAGCAATCTAGTGAAGGGCCCTTTATGGGAGGATAGCTAGATCAGAATTATACTAAAAGATATCACGCATAATTCTGAGCAATCTAGTGAAGGGCCCATTTATGGGAGGATAGCTAGATCGGAATTATACTAAAAGATATCACGCATAATTCTGAGCAATCTAGTGAAGGGCCCAATTATGGGAGGATAACTAGATCGGAATTATACTATAAGATATCACGCATAATTCTGAGCAATCTAGTAAATGGCCCATTTATGGGAGGATAGCTAGATCGAATATTATGTCTTGTTAACAATTTTTAATGATGTACCAAATATTAAAGGTACTATTTACAAAACATAATTGACATGGTGATGAAAGTACTAAGTCTGGCTAGGATGCTAATTACATGTAGAAATGTTTCACTTATTTGAAAAAAAAACATCTTTTGGAATTTTTGAAAATTTTGTTAAAAATAAGTGTATAAACAATTTAAACTACGTATAATGAATTATGTTGTTATTCACATGGATGTGGAAGGCATATGGTATAGTTAATTTATGTACATGTTTGTAACCTAACTGATTAATTTACATATTACAAAAACTTTAAAAACTACAGCATTTTCTAATGATTTGTACTGTGTACAGAAGTGGTCAATGGTATCAAGTAACATGCTTCACAGCTTATGATTTGATAGAACATGGCTATATATGTATTAGTATGATAAAGCAATTTTGTAATGTATTTAGGGCGTATTGTAATGTAGCGTCATCATATTTTTACGTTTTGAAAGAGATAATTAACTTGTACATACAATCAGTGTAAATAATCGCATGATTGTTATTATTATTTAACAGCTATTTTAATATACGTATTATTATAATTATTTCAACTTGATTGTGTTTTTGCAATTTAAGTATTTTGTTTAAAATACATTGTTTAGTAATGATATAATATAATTTTACTACGAAACCATTCTGATGACTTTTAGAATAGTGCATGCACTTTATTAGTTTTATTTTTCCAATGTCTTCAGTTCAGCTTATTGGTAAAGTCAAGTGGAAAAGATTTCGTTTTTTTTCCTATGTTTTCATACCGATTTTGGTTCTTTAAGATTAGTGATTAGACTCTCAATTAATGTTACACTCGTGTATTGGTTCTGATTGTTTAAATACTAGATAGGATTTTTTTCAAAAGGTATCCCCACAACAAACAAACTATGACTACAGTTTTATAATGATTGGTTAGATTTGTATGGAAGAAACTTTAATGATCTTATACACTTTCGTTTTGTACACAAATACATGACCTTTGTACGCAGACGCTGGTCATCTAGGGTAAAACTGTTTGTTTACCTGAAACACGTGGCAATGTTTACATTCTAATAATTTCCCAGTTCAACTGTACTGAATAAGTGTCAACACAGTTAAGTGTATTTTACTACAGCCAGCATATCTAACCTAGCTTTCCAGGACTGGTGTCTATGTTCTGTACTCACCTACCCTTCCACAAGGCTGGGAACTTCTTCATTTACTTAATCAATGAAAGAAATTTGACAATTTTCCTGGAAATATATTAACGGCCCGAATTTTTCTCATTTATGACTTGTTTCTATTACACACGCCTTTACAAACTCATATGGAAATCGGTCGTTTATTTATTCTACAATATGTACGAGGTCCCAGACTTAAGCTAGTAGTAGTAAGCTATTCAAAGTAACTTTTCAAAAGTTTATTCGTGAGTAAACTGTAACTTTCTTGTTCTTTGATTGGGTTATTTAACACCATGTCCTTTAATTGACATCCTGTTTCTTGCAGTTTTCCTGATTCTTCTGTATTTATGGTAAAGCAGATTGAGCAGATGTACATAATTAGCATTTATATAGTCCCATCGCTCATAAAGGGTTCTGTCTTTAATTAAAATAACATACCCACAATATGACATAACATTCGATAGTTTCTGTTTTCAAATTCCACCTAACATCTGAATTGACAAGCCACACGATTCAATCGCTCAGTTGGTCTTTAACTTTAATTTAATAACAGTCACACGTTATCACATGCATGCCAGACTGTCCTTTTTCTATCTTCTATTAAAGTAACTAACACACACTACGGTATGTCAGATAGCATAGATAGTACATAAAGTATGGCTTGTCATTCGGTCCTTATTCTCATGTAGGTCTATATCATAACTTCAAATAAAATTAACTCTCACATGATATGATAGACAATGTCATTAGTACTGGGCTTTAGTCTTTTGATAAATAATGCTTTTGACAAATATACATGTGACAAGCGACACGATTGACCAAAGAATTGAAGTTTTGTGTTCTACTTCATTAATGATTTAGTTGATACCAAGAGAGCACAGAGATGTATATACATTAGAGTATGTGGGTAAATGTTGTATAAGTTTAACACAGAATCTATTGCTTCTATCTAACCGTTCCAGGACAGACTGTGACACATTGTTCCACAGTTTACAGCCGTAAAGACTTTTGGGTATTACAACAGTTTTATAGATTTTCGACCACGCTACAGGTGATAAGGCTTTTTGGTTGAAGGTTGAAAACACATACATGAAAGTATAACAATACACATAAAATACTCATAATTCAAGTGACTCATCTAAAATTACTTTCTAAAAACCCTTCACAATTATACAAAATAAAACATCAATGATAATAAAAATCTTGCCCATAAATGGGATGAAAACATTTTCCACCAACTCACCTCTCAAAAGAAATACTGCATGTGGACTTTTGTGATTGTAAGTTAATGGAATGGTAAATTTATTTTGTATAATTATTCAGTCCACCCTTATTGAATATAAGTTAAAATTATTATCAAAAAATCTTAGAAAACCATCAATTTCCAAGGTTCGAATAATTAGAAACACGAAGTCAAGCAACTCAAAACTAGACTATCTGTCCTAAAACAAATTTAGGGACGAAATGTGGAATAGAGCAAGAAAGAAATATATAGAAATTACTTTTAACGACATGGAGGTCTAATACTAATCTTTATTTATATTAAAAGACGAAATATTAAGTGCATATTGGTGCTAAGCAATTTATTTATTTTTTATTATTTATTCAGTATAAATCACAGTCAACATGGTACAAAATATAAAATACATTGATCAGTAAGACATTTGTAACTTAAAAAACAGTAAAACTATTTATAACATTTCAATTTAAGAATTAGACAATTTATTTAAGAATTCAAACATTTTATTAGGATAAAAAATAAGAAGTGAATATCACAAGATTGATAATACTTTGTACTCATTAAATTTTTATGATACTTTATAAAACATATTCATTTTCTTTTAAATAAATTGGGAGTACAACCATGTTAAATATGTTTATACTATGGATAACACAAAAAAGAGAACACTCTTATTTCCATTGTGGTCCATGGTAATAAACAAATGAAATGAAATTTGGATGGATGACTCAGGAAGGCTCCTTAAAATGAATATTTAATATTAATTAACAATAAGACATATGTAAAAAAAGTTAAAAATTCACAATTAAGTATCACAGGGAGAAATTTACTTTAAATATCACAGAAATAAATAATAGTATCACAGTTCACTTAATCATTACAAAATAAATGGTTTTTAACCTCAGTTTTAAAACATGTAAAACTTTTAATGTTTTTAATATTTACTGGTAAACTGTTCCATAGATGGCACCCAGCATAGGCAAAGGTTTTAGCTCCAAATGAACCAACCTTAGGGATGGAATAACACCCTTCTTTACTAAACCTAGTACTGTAGGAGTGGATAAAATCTTGGGGGATAAAATGTTCTACCATATAGTTGGGACTAAGACCATGCCTAAGTTTAAAAACATGACATAAAATAATCTGGTTGACTCTATCTTTGACTGGCAACCAGTTAAGTTGTTTAAAATGATTGTGTTTAATATGAGCTCTGTGGTCAAGATTAAGCACAAATCTTATAATTTTATTTTGGGTGACTTGAAGCTTATTTTTCCAATATTTTGTCAGCCCATTGTACCAAAAAGAACAAGTGTAGTCAAAGTGACATTGGATGAGTGCAGAAACCAAAAGTTTTTTAGTATGTTCTGTGAGAAAGTGACGTTTCCTGTAGAGGAATTTGAGCCTGGCATTAGCTTTATTTATTACACTACTGGCCATATTTTCACAGCTGAGATTTTGGTCTAGAGTGGCACCAAGATACTTAACAGAAGAAGTTGACTGAATAGATGTGCCATTACATGAAACATTCAAGGATGGGTTAGATTTTATTTTATGTTTTGAACCAAAGACAATGGATTCTGTTTTACCAAGGTGAAGTGATAGTTTGTTATCAACTAGCCAGGAGCTCACAGCTTGCAAATCATCACTCAGTTGTTTTTCAATGACTGATCTGGATTTATTGGCTACTAAAATGGCAGAGTCATCAGCATATAAAAGTAACTTATTTTTAGTAACAGCAGACATATCGTTAACATAAATTAAAAATAAAAGAGGTCCCAGGATAGATCCCTGGGGTACCCCACAAGTAACAGTAGCAGGTTTTGAATAGGAACCAGAATTATCAACAAGTTGTTGCCTGTCACATAGATAGGATTCAAACCAACAGGTTATATCTTTTCCCAAACCAATCGCTTCAAGTTTCATTAAGAGGACAGAATGAGCTACTGTGTCAAATGCCTTTTGAAGATCTAGTAGAACCATTCCCACAACAATTATTGTTGACTGGCATCAAAATAGCGTCTAATTTCCCGCAGATTCATATTGACCAATCAGAAGCAAGATTAGAGAATCGAGAAAAAAGACGAAAAAGACAACAACAGATAGGATTCTAATATAAGACCCTAAGATAAAAAGTCAAGAATCAAGTTCAAATTAACGATTCTGTCGCAAAACTTTTGTGTTTTTGAGTGTCATTTTACTCCACCCGTCTCTATGTCTGAATCCTTATATCAAGTGTTAATGAGTAGCTGTTATGCACATTAGTCAATGTTTAAATATGATTTTCTTCCACAGTGATACAACTTAAGTCGATAGCTTTTATTAGTATGTATATTACTTTCTGGTTTGATTTTGATATAACCACATAAGTGTTTTTAAAAGTCAATTATCATTATGGTTAGAATCGATTTTTTTCACAAGTTTTTTTTTTAGATTTCAATGAAATTACAAATGGGTGAGTACTTAAATATGACAAAACTTGCGGGTGTCATTAAAGCTTAATTTGTTTTTGTCTGAATGGTTGGGGTTATGATTTTAAGGAGGGTTTTTAGTATAGGGTTTGGTTTTGGGGTATTGATCGATTTGTCTTAGCTAGGTAAAAACATAGTTTGTGCAAGTCAGCTATCTTGGAATAATGGTGATCAGAGACTTCCTATAGCCCTGGTAGTTAGGTGGGAATGGTAGCGGAAATGACCGCCCTAAACGGACCACATAACCCCCATGGTGTATAAAATCCCTGCCCGTGCCCCTCCCTGGCCCTATTGCATGCTTGTCAGTGCTCCGTGTTTCCCACTATTCTTTTTTATGTTTAATCTAATCTGTTTCTTTTTCAGCATTTCTTTAATAATATTTTTTACATTAAACAACATATTTCTGTCGGGTTTCTCTTTTCGTGTTTTGTCTATTTCAGGTTGTGATGGTTGATTCAAGAAAGTTAGACAGGACAAGACAATCTACAAGAAATCTCTTAACGATAACAAGACAAATATTTAGCTACTGGGGTCATAATAAATCTATCTTACGACAAAACCCGTCTTAAGCCAAAATCGGAAAATATTTATTATATGGTCAATATTTATTCCTATTGATACTAAAATACACAGATTAATTTATCATAGTATAAATTCTGATTATTCTACCAATTGTTTTACCACAATAGCTTATTCGACAAATTCATAAGATTGACTTCAGATGATTTTTGCTGTACGATATTTTTAATTATGACCCCTACTTGTAGAGGGTAGGGGCAGAGTGACTGTACATGACTGAAGCCACTTGACAATAAA
This sequence comes from Mactra quadrangularis, assembly GCA_025267735.1. Taxonomy (NCBI): domain Eukaryota; kingdom Metazoa; phylum Mollusca; class Bivalvia; order Venerida; family Mactridae; genus Mactra; species Mactra quadrangularis. The sequence goes on along the minus strand of CM046302.1, from coordinate 36,040,080 downwards.
TATATACATGTATATTAAATGTGGCATAATTAGAATATGACATATAGCAGGATTTTTCTTCGTTAACAAAGTAATATTTGACTTTCTATTTTTTCCAATTTTTATCCTAACTAGTGAACGTGCTATACATTTATAAATACATCTAGGTTTGTACTCACATGTAAGTTTTAAGTACAAATTAAGACCGATGAAACATTTTTGCTTGGTTTTTCTCGTACGTTATATATATTTCAGATTGTGACTTATGTTTATGGCTCAAGACAGAAAAGAAATACAAGATTTGTTCAACATGAGTTCAGTTTAGAAGTAAATGGTATCATGACATTCTGGTATAAGTGCCATTGGTAAGCACATTAGTATTCTTAATCAGAAATGTTGATAATATTTATGTAAACCGGAATTATATGTTTTTACGAATCATGATAATGCCATTTTAAAATGTCAATTATTGCAAAACGAAATACCCCTGAAATATGTCATAAAAAGGAAGCGACATTCACAAACGACGTCTTTTATTGACACCTATATAATAGAGCATTTGACATTAGTCCTACAGGCTTCAGCATATGAGGTGAACTGTGCGCTTGAGTCCCTTTAAATAGTTCTGATTAAAGGTGCTAGTTCACAGATTTTGGTTTATTTTTTTCAATACATTGTAATTTCAAAATACCATTCAGATCTGTTATGATGGCAAAAAAATAATTCTTATTATTTATTGTGTATAATTTTAAGATAAACTGACCTATATGTTGCAAGAAATATACAATAAAGTCACAAAAATACACTAAAATCGTCTATACCATGTCAAATCGGGTAGATATGAAACACTATCATAGTTGTTTGTCAATTTGCATTAAAATTGTCATTATCAGAACACAACTTTCCCGCGTTCAAAAATATTTCCATACAATTTTGATTGTTTTAGAAAAAGTTTATATTTAAGCTGAAATCTGTGAATGAGTACCTTTAAGAATCCAAGTGATGACACCCAGCCATTCTTCAGCATTTTTTATGGTATAAATTTTAGCTTGATAAGAAAACTAAATATGCAAATGTATGCAAATTTGGTATTTTACGTAATGCAACACATGTTTTTCAGTACAAATAAATGTCATTTAATTTTTACAACAATATTTTTGGGTAAAACATGAAAACTATACGCTAATGATGTAAAATAAGATACAAATACATGTATGACAATTAAAATGATGCATAAGTAAATGATGATTTAAATTTTTTATGCAAAATGCATTGTAAATTGTAGAATATGTTTCTGCCATTTGACTAGCATTCCGTTGCAGTCGCCGCCCGGCTAGCTCAGTTGGTTGCACGCAAGTCTACTGATCGAGGGGTCGTGGGTTCGATTTCCGGGCGGGGCTTACTTTCGTGGAGCTGGGTCATGAAATTATTTCTACGGCCATTCTCCCTCCTACTAATGATTTTAAATTATGTAGGGCAGTTGTCAGTCACCGACGAAAGTATGCGCTTAGTAGTCGGTTAACAGCTAAATCCAGAGATTTAGCCTTTCCGGGAGGAGTGAGTAGGTTGACTGACCGCCGTTATATGACCTTATATGTGTTGCTACGGCGTTAAGCCAACAAAAACAAACAAACTGTTGCAGTCTGACTAAAATTTTTAAAATTAACGAAGTTTCTATATATGTTAAACAGAGCTGCTTCAGAAATTGAGTGATGACGCCCTGTCAGCATTAAGTGTTTTGCATAATATGCAAATTACTTTCCACTGTATCAAAATACCAATTTTTGCTTATAGTTTAATTACCAACTACATGTATGACAGAAATTTAGAATGAGTATCGGTATCACATTTGTTAGGTCTATCTTTCTTATGATACCATTTCAATGAGGTAATAAAAGTTGCATATGCAAACTAAGTATTTCAATGAAATTTTAACATTTATCTATTCAAATAAAATTCTTACTTCAAAATATGATTAAGTACATTGTAATAATATTATGTGTGGTGCTTAATTGGTATGCATTATATGTAACAAAATTTTCAAAACAAATGATAACATGCTAAGTAAGAACTTGCAAATGTATAAAGTAACTAGTAATATGCCATTTTGCAAAATTGCTACTCCATTAGCTACAAAGATATTTATTATAAAAAAGATATTAAATAAATGTCTGCAATACTCTGCATCAATGTATGTTTTTCCAAAACATATAAAATTAACATTAATTGAAAATAAACCATGAATGTACAATACATTTATAATGATGATTCTAAACATTGATTTAAATATTTCTATTTCAGATTGGTCATTAGTTGATATCAACTAGATTAGTGTTAAAATATATACAAGATTTAAAATGATACCATCTTACATACTAAGAAAAGTAAGCATTTTATTGTACCATAATTCAGACCCTCTCCGATTTTGAAAGTGTGCAAAATCCAGAAGTAGTCCCTCAGTATATATGTATAGAGCAATTCAAAATGATCGTCTGCTGTGACAGGCGCAATAATTCCTGAAATACATCTGTTAATCGGTCTATGCTGAAGCGCATGTATAATAGCTTATGAGTTAAGCGTCTCAGTAGAGATCCTTACGTCGCATTATGTAATAGAATGGTATCAACTATCCAGTTACGACCTGTCTGTTGTGCCAGTTGTCAGTAGATATGTTACATCATCTTATGTAATAGAATGGTTCTATAGGAAAAGTTTAAAGGTCGTAGTAAATGATTTTAAATGATGTCTGAATAGAGGACTTCATTTATTTTACATACAGATGCAGTAGAATAAATGCGCATGAATGATAGCTTCTAAGCGGTAGTTATTAAATAAGATACTTCAGTCAGTTATTTCCCCTTGTATACTCTTCAAATAGGTAGGTCCAATTAGTTGGATTACTTGGATTTTACCCTTACTTTTCAATGTCAATTTGCCAAAATTAATCTTAAATAACTATTTTGTTAATCATTTAACTTGTTTGAAATTCAAACTAAGTATTTTAAGGGTAAAGAACTATCTAAATTTCACCACTTCTGTAAATATCTTCATTAACAAAAAAGATATTACATGAAATATTTTGTTATCCTTACATAGGACTTCAATGATAAAATCAGAGGATTTCAACTGTAAGGACCTACTTACCAATTGGATTGCTTCAGATTTTATCAGGGGAAGATAACTGACTAAAGTTCCTTATTGTTTTAAGAATGACCCCTTTGACTTGCGGTGATTGTGTGAAAAAAGCAGTAGTGAGTTCGCCTGTCCGGTTTACCTGTTGTATTTATAGGTCGTTTGTATAAAGTGTTTTGAAACGGAACAGTGCTGGCCTACCTATGAAAACTAATATCACTGAACTGTTCTTTGTAAACGCATGTTTTGTTGGAGTCGGAAATTGAATTCCACTTTTCAAACCCGAACAAATTCAGTGCCTTCAGCGCTTTGATTTACGATCCCTGTCATGGAAACAACGTAAATGTCACAATGGTGACTTCAAATGGCGCAACCAACGCGAAATGTCACGCATACTCCGTCTGCACAAATCGAAACAAATATTTAAAAAATGCAAAATTTCAGGTTTAATTTTCCATTTATAAAATAAAACATTTAAAATGAAACTGCTTGTTTCTATGAGGCCAAAAACACTGGTACACATGTCCTAGTGTACAATTATTTGTATGAAAATTTATCTACTTAAAGTTTAAATTAAATGTCGTAACCGATATATCATGTATTTCGAGAGTCGAAGACAGATTTCAACGAGTTGACATCAGTATTATTAGGCTGTAAAAGTTTTATTTTGGAACGTATTTATATTAATTTTGCAATTAATTAATGTACTAGTTCTGATTGCAAAGCAACAAATTAAAAATAAATTTGTATTGTACAAGTCTGACAATGAGCGTTCGAGTCACGACGAAACAGAATCTTATTTTTTTAAACATTTCGAAAGTGTGTCTTTAAATCCAGAGATTTGTTTCCTATGAAATGGAACTATGTTATGTCGCTATGCTTTGTGAACACACTCAGCGCACGAGAAATCATGGCGCCCCAGCAAAGTGGTTGCGGTTTAGCGATGCGAAGTACGCTAATAAGCTATAGCCTATGTAGAGTTTAGTATTGGAATATTTTGTACGACCATTCTTTTGCCTATCTCTATATCAAGTAAAACAGTTGGTTGTAGATTATTGAGAAATCTATACACTGAGTAGTTTAGCTATCCATCGTTTATGTGATGGTTCATTACTAAATGTCAATTATTTATAACAACTGCATTCACTCTTACATAATAAACATAGTCTGTAGCCACGACACTATGATAAATCGGAGATTTCAGCGAAATATAGGCAGGTCCCTTATTTTATACTAGAGAAACATTAATGTAGTTGATATGGCTAGAAAGGTAAACCATTTATAAATCTAAGGGTCCTTAGTCAGTTATTTCCCCTTGTATACTCTTCAAATAGATAGATTCAATTTGTTGGATTACTCGGATTTTATCCAAACTTTTCAATGTCAGTTTGCCAAAATTAATCTTTAATAACATTTTTGTAAATCATTTAAATTGTTTGAAAATTAAGCTAAGTATTTTTAGGGTAAAGAACTATCCTAATTTCACCATTTCTGTAAATATTTTAATTAACAAGAAAGATATTAGATGAAATATTTTGTTATCCTGTCATAGATCTTCAATGATAAAATCCGAGGATTCCAGGTGTAAGGACCTACTTACCAATTAGATTGCTTTATATTTTATCGGGGGAGGGGGGAATACCTGACAAAAGTCCCTAATTATTCTGTTATTAATTTTATTGATTTTAAAACTAAACTTTTGTTCAATCGTTTTATTTTTGCAGAATGTTCAAATGTAATATAGGCCTAACATCAGAATATAGTTGTACAGTGTTCCAAGTTATTCAACATAATTCAATGGAAGAATATCAAAATTTAAATGAGGTAAAGTTTATTATTCAATGAATTATACACAATGTTCACCAATAGTAATCCCCTGTCGGAACAATTTTGTTGACGTTTATGTTCTGGAAGCCACTTGTCTCTTTTATAGTTTAATAATATCTACCTGGTGACTGTTGGAGATTTAGTATGGTGACTGATATACGCCATGTCGTATTTACGTTTTTTTTCGATTTTTTCGTATTTTCTAATATTCGCTGCGAAGAAACGAAAAAACAACATGGCGTAAATCAGCCACCATAAATTTAGTGAAATACAGTGTAGGAATTTAACTTATGAAAAACTGTCTGAAAGCATTTCTTCATTGCTGTTTTGTCTGTCTTAAAGAATAAATTTCTGAATTGTTGACCAGCAACCAATCACGACAGGTCATGCCATTCCATGAAAATTCGACAATCATCACGATTTTCTACCGTATAGAGACAATTGTAGTTTCATCGTGAAAGGTTAAAATATTAAAGTTGGTTGGGTGAATTAACCACAATAAATAACCCTATAGCGTGTTGATAAGCAACATACACTCTAAAAATGGACCATTTCAGCTCAAATAACCGGAGGGTCCCATGTCCCTCTCCCAGATCTAGTTGAACTTTAACACGCATTTGGACATGCAATTTCTGAAAGAGTAATATATTACGTGTTTTTCTCTGAAATACTAATCGTCTTGACATGTGTGAAAATACTTAATACATAATTTGAAAATGATATCGAACTGTTGATTGGGCCATTTTGTGTTCGAACATAGGCAATTTTCGTGAAGTTTTGAGTTCACGATTTTTTTGCACTGGTAAAATTTCGGTTGATTTGAGCTGGAATGACCCAAATAGTATCAAGCACATTAATATGTGTGATGCCTATTGTATTCATGGTTGTACATTAAATATGTGAAAACTTAAATCTATTCAGATATTTTGGCCGTGTTATTCTATTTTTGATAAAACATGGAACTATGTAATACATACATATACTGATACATATTATGGCAATTTTATAGATGTAAGCTCAACTACAAGAGCTTTTCTGGAACCCTAGTATACATGTATGACTATTACTCACCTACCGTTCCATTTGACCGACGAATTTCCCATTTACCTTTATGAAATAAAACGTTTTTGTCGATCACTTTTTTAATTGTGATTGTCATTAAAGGAATTCTACCTTTAAACACTGAATCTTTGAATTTTTGTATTGTAATGGTACATAACTTTTGTTTTATATTCATTTCAGGTGCGTTTACTATCAGCTAATCAGAAACAAGTCAGATACAAAATGTCATTGTATGAGTCAACAAGAAACAAATTAACAAATCAACGATTACAGACATTATTTATGCATATGTACATAAGACTATTACATCAGAATGTTTTTATGTATTTTGTACCTATTAAATTATATTTGCATGGTCTTTCAGCGCACCTGGGCATATTTTGCTCTACGATAAGGTGTGCTTTCTGAGTGTTTGTCTTTTTTCTTTTTACAAATGTAGAAGCTATTTAACTGTAACTTATTCGGCTTGCTGTACAAAGCGAGAGTATGATTACCGAGCTATTGTATTACAAGTAACCAATAGAGGTACATACAATCTTTTGGTATATGATATGATGATAGTTCCATGGACCTTCTAATGTTTTGCTTACTGTTCTGTAAATGGCAACGTTAAAATTCGTGGGCTGAACGAAACACTGTTGTAAGTCTAATTCAAAATAAAGGGAGATGTAATAGTGTTTCGTTCAGCCCTAGATAATGTGCGTATGGTTTACACATTTAAATTAGTACATGTATGAAAAAGAGACATAAGTAAATTACGAAATCGAATTAATGCTCTCGCCTTGTAAACAACAAGTCGCAGTTGTTACATTTAAATATATCCCTAATGCTGGTATTTAAGGTATACAGTCACGTGACCTTCAGAATGTAAACAAACTTGTATTTCGTCAAATTCTTGCAGCAGACAATTGAAATGTCCATATAGAACATAAACAAAAATCACATTAAATTTTATTTAATGTCCGAAAAAGTCCGAAAACTCCCACATTTATCTGTGACTTGTAATCGTTTACTTTGAATCTTCTGCACAGATTGTTTGCACATGACCTGTAAGAACTGGTAATAGTAATAATTATTTCATACAGTGCTATCTAATGTATCTCAATTATTTGTCTGGTAATTGGTGAAAAACAAGATTTGTTTGCCACGTGACAGTACCGATCCTGGAACAGTGGAAGCTGAGAATTTCGCACGCTGTGAAAAGCGGAAAGTTGAGAAAAGTTGAAATAATGTCTACGTATATTCTCCCACCTACAACTGATTGTAAATCTTATAGGACAGTTGTCAGACACTGAAGGAAGTAAATTAGTGCTTAAAAAGTGGTTAACTGCTAAATCCAGAGATTTAGCTCTTCCAGAAAGGGTGAAGAGGTTGACGACCGTCGTTATTGTTAGTTTTTTTCTCAACTGTCATAGCATGAATAATTACACGGTGAATGTGTGTTGTTGAAACTATAATCGTAATACATCCATGAATTTCCGAAAGTGTGTATTATGATCAATTAAAGCTGCTCATGCCGTATGATATGTTTTAGTCAACATATTTTTAATAACAATTAGGCGGCCAATTAAAAAAACAATGGATTCAGTCACAATAAAATTATTCAAGCTTTGACAGTTGAGAAAAAACGGACAATATATAACCTTTACAATGTGCTGCTTCGGCGTTCAACCCAACAAAAAAGATTAACACCAATAATTATACTTGACTACTGGATCATTTGGCAAGTTTGAGAATACTGAATTAGTTAAGAACTATAACAGCTTAATATTGGCATTGAAAACATGGACAATACACATTTTCCATAGGTTTGGGCATTCGGAACTACCTCGCCGATCTTCTACGCAGATACTCCTCGGATATCATAAAGGTGAAAAAGTAGATCTAGGAATTTTGGTTTCTAAGGTAATATAGTCTGAACTACACGTGTGAGACATTGTACAGATGAAATGAAGTGATAAAGCGTGTAACAATGTTATTATTAAACGTTGACATAAAAATGACAGTCGCCGGACCTGATGACCTGGTTGTATTCCTACTACGTCTGATTTCCGAGATATATCTTCGTAGATGATCGCCGAGGTTGTTCCGAATGAGGTTTGGGTTCACTTGATCTTGGACCGAGGTTACAATACTTGAACAGAGATTTCATACTCAAAACTCCAAATATAGTCCGTTTTTCTCAACTGTCAGTTTGAATAATTTCACGGTGAATGATTACACAATATCTACATCACAAGTGTTACACAAAGAGCACGAAGTCACCGTGAAATTATTCATGTTTTGACGGTTGAGAAAAAACGAACTTTACAAATTTATGACGAGTGTAAGCTAGTTCCTTGAAAAACAGAAATATCATTATAGTGCGTACAAAAAAAACAAAACACTGTTTATAATAACAATACAATAAACTAACCCTCGACAAGGGATGCCCAGGATGACTTTAAAATAAACAATTGTGATATGTATTACAAGTGTCTTAGTTGTTGGTGTAATGGAAAGCGTTCTACTATAACAAGCATGATTTACTGTGGTGGTTGTTTATCAACCATGCTAATTTTGTTAAAATGAATTACACAAATTTTATTTTCAATACTGCTTACCCCTGAAATGAATTGTCTCAATTTTAATGTTTACCAAAACACGTTTTGTTTTTTGTACGCACTATACATACTGCTAGCATTCTTACTTGTGTTTTCTAAGACGCTTCCTGATTCACATTGAAAAAAACTGTTGAGAACTGAACCTAGTTTTGAGTATGGAGTCACCTCTTTAGTATTCTAACCTTGGACCCAGTTCTCAGTTTGAATCCCTCGGCGTGTTCAGTAACGACTGTTAGCGAACGTTACGGGTAAGGGACAATTCAACTGTTAAGATAACCAAAAGTTGGCCAACTCGACCCGTTAGTAAGGGATTGAGCTGTCTCGGGTTGAGTTGTCTTTGGGTTGAGTTGTTCCGATCCTAACGTTACAGAACGTTCGGGATAATTGAACAGACTACCTGACTCAAGGTTAAGACCATTCGGAACACTTCGACCATTCACTACTAATAACCTCGGAGTTATTTAGACGCCATTATGAAACTACCTTTGTGTCAAATGTTGAAACAATAACCGGTATCGAAATAAACAAATCCACAATCTTTAGTCACCAATATAAAATGCAAACGCGTTTTTTACAAAGCCTTGTGTGTTTACGACAAGTACATGTACTATTTTGCATTGACTAGTACGTGCTTCACATGTATGTGCTTCGCCTCGCGTACGTAGCAAAAACTCTATGTGGACACCCACGAATCCTTCCGAGAGTATTCATTCATGAAAGGTTGAGGTGTTCCGAATGGGTTAAGAAGTGTTGTCTTTAGGCGTTTCAGATCAGAAAACCGTTGCAATATATTGACATTAAATTGGTGATGCCCAAACTCCTCACACATTTACGTCACTCAAACCACTGCCGTCACGTGACTCGTCAAGCTAAAATTCCAAAGGCTTTGACCATTTTTTTCCCGAAGAGTTAGAAGTTGTAATTAGAAAGTCTGACCATTTTTGAAAAGTGTACAATTTCGCTGAATAGTTAAGTACGATAATAATGTACAGTATAACCTCTGCAAAGCGTCCTCTACAGAACAAATCCTCAACACAATTACGTATTTTGATATTTCCTTTTGCATACTTTTAATTGACTTTAACCTCTGCAGAACAACAACCTCTGAACAGCAACCAATTTTAGAATCTCCTAGTTAGTGTTGTTCAAGAGAGGTTGTGCTATACAATATGCCATAAATAAACTTTTTGGATCATTGTCTGTAAAAGATAAATTGGTAAACGTCTTTTGGCTGTAGTATAAACGACGTTACTTAAAGGAGTGTAAAACGTAGGAGAGTTTCATATCGCTACCTAGCGCTTTGTGCCCTGGTACCCTTCTTACGCCAAAAGTAATATGTATGTGATTTCAAATTAAGGATACCAAGGCCCAAAGCGCTTGCTAGTGGTATACTTGGGAAACTCACCGTAAACTAGGATTCAAGCTCTTTGGAATTTTAGCTCGACAACCGTGATGCTAGTATCACCACACGAAACGTGTTTACATTTAAAGGAATAAGACCGATTATTCGGAACTACCTCGGCGATCTTCTACGCAGATAAACCTCGGATATCATAAGGTGAAAAAGTAGATCTATATAAATTTGGTTTTATGGTAATATAGTCTGACTTGCACAGAAATACGACGTGTGAGACATTGTGCTGATGAAATGATGTGCTAGAGCGCGTAACAATGTTATGATAAAATTACAGTCGCTGGACGTTATAACCTGTCGCGTGTTCAATTACACTAGATAATACAGAGCGTTACATAACGATACATTCGGAATTCCTCGGCCATTCGCTGCGGATAATCTAATCTAATACATGTACACAGATATGCGATCGTTAAGGCAATGAGTGATGTTTCAAAATTTACGGGCAAAAAACGAAACATCACTCAATGCCTAAACGATCATATATTTGTGTACTTCAACACTGGTAGTTTCAAAATAGCGTCTAAATATGTCCGAGATTGTCGTTTTGTAACGTTCGCGGTAACTGAACACGCTACTGGTTGTACGAGGGGTGATTGGAAAGTTCGAGGAATTTATTTATAAATGGTACACGGGATAACATAGGAAAAAACAAAATACACCATTCTGTACGTTTACCAAAGACTGATATAAGACCCAAATATTTTCTTGATACATTGGATAATAAAGTTTTCTCGAAACATTTTACTACACTAGTATACGGTACTTGAAGCACGCCGACGTCATCATTGAGTTACTTAAACGTCAAAGTCAAGTTTCCTATTTACTTTCTGCACATAATCACCACCTATTTCCATACACTTTCTATGGCTTTGTACCCACAGATTAAATGTAACCTTAAAGTATTCCTCACTGAATGAATAAAAAATTCTCTTGTGCAATACAGCACATTGTAAGCCATCAATCCTTATCTAGAAGCTTCTCCACTCACGTTACCTTTCCAACAGTGACTGTCAGTGTCAGTTGACATGGTCTTTCTTCATCAAATACCCATGCTCTACCTTCCCTGAACCTCTGTTGCCATTGGTAGACAATGGTTTTTTCACATTCTTGTAATGTATCAGCAGTTTTAATTTGTTTAAGCGTATCTGCAAGTGACAAATAGAGTCAAACACAACAATTTATGACTGCACCCAACTCAAAATCATTTGTTGACGTCATTCGCTGTTTCGAAGCCATGACTCTAAAATCTATGCTGTGCAATAACCATTCAAAAGAATTTCATGAAACTTTCAGGAAATGATTTCCAGACGTTACACTAGTGTAATTAATGTTGGCGCATAATTCGCAACAAAATTGAGTGCGTAATACCATGTTGATTGTTTTAAAAATAGGTGAAAAATAGTGTGCTTCAAGTGACCAAACAGTGGTTGCTATGGATACCATTTATTCTTTCTACATATTGATAATCTGTTCACCAATATGATTTTTAAAACACAAATGAATTGTTTTACACTTATTTAAGTTTTAATGTGATTTGACAAAAGGGTAAATATTTTAGAAAGGAATTCCGCGAATTTATCAATCACCCCTCGTATTCCTACTACGTCTGATTTCCGAAGTATATCTTCGTACATGATCGCCTAGGTAGTTCCGAATGAAGACCGATGTACATAAAGTATGTTAGGCGTAATGTAGCGTAAATGAACATTATATGGTCTAAGAGTAATGTTGTTAATCTTGGCTATTATAAGGTATACACGACTTTTGTTTATGTATAGAAATAAATCAATCTGCTTCAAAATTGCTTATACCAGAGCAAAATTTTGAATAAGCTGCATCGTTCACTTTACGCCAGTTGCTTTGAAGCTAATGACTATAAGTCATAGAAGAAGAGTATAATAAATATACATTTTACACTATTTACGTCAATTAACGTAGCTCTAGCAAAGTTGAAATAATCGTTTTATTTTCACAAATAAGTTTGATTTAATTTCTCATAAATTAAACAGCATAATTAACTGAAACAAAAACTTAAAACGTGAAATAAATTCGGAGCTCTGTTGAACCTCATTTTTCACAACCCGTGTTTTTCACAACTTGTGAAAAACGCGTACAACTTGTGTGAAAAACACGTTAGCATACAAATTTCATACAAGCATAGAAACGCATTTTTCACACCTTCAAAATTGACGAAAAAAGTGTTTGAAAAATTTGAGTTTTTTGGTACGAACGCATTTTTCACACATGTTAGTTTTTTAGTTGCCAGTTGTAAGTAAGTAAATTTGTAAGTACATTTGTAAGTAAAAGTAGGTAAGTAAATTATTTATTTTCGTGAAATGTGTTATGACAATATTACAAACATGAATACAACATGAAGAGTATTTACAGATAAACACCGACCCAGTGGGTCTATATGTCAGCAACTGATTCACATGATAGGTACATGTATATACCATATAAAGTTTTGTATTAATTATTACAGTTCGGGTTTTTATTACAAAACGGGTTCTATCAATCGTTGAACCTCATTACTTGTGAAAATCACGGTTTGTGAAAAATGAAGTTCAACGTTGAACCTCATTTTTCACAGAACGCGTTTTGCACAACCTGTGAAGAACACGTTGGTGAAAAACGAGTATCAAAATGTCAAACTTGCTCAATACTGGAATATACTGCCCGCTTCGAGGCTTCATCGGCACACTTTCACAGCAACTGTGTTACTATTCTTACAACATATGAATTCCAGTATTGAGCGACGGTAACAAAACTGACAATGAAATCTGTGCCTCTGAAAATGACCACTGTGTTACAATTCACAAAATATGACTCACAATTGACAAATGTTTGCATAAATAAGAATACAATGACCTTTAATTTTATGTATCAATTACATAAGCTACAATCATATTTATTTAAGTTTAATATGCATGCATCTTCCCAACATGTAAACTTTTTTTACCAACGGTATATCTTACCAAAATATGAAATACTGCAGAATCTTCATGTTGCCATCTATGCATAATAAATAGGGTTATGTGCTTCATGCTTCATGCCCCAAGAGTCGCTAGTTTGAATCCCTTATCTCGACTTAAACGACTTAGGCTCGATAGAAGTTGCTATGGACATCAGTGTTAGCATTGATATTCGTACTGTTGCTAGGAAGCGTAACGTAGGATGCTAGGACCTAAGTGTTTGCTAGAAGCATAAGGGGAAATTACAATGGATAATGAAACTGTTGCTAAGTGTGCTTGAGCAGCTGCTATGGACCTCGAAGCGGTTGCTTTAGATGCGAAACTTGTTAATATACGGACATTGTAACAGTACCGTGGGGCATGTGTGCTTACTATGTACCTTAAGATGGCTTCTCTATGTGCTAAAGTGGTTGATTGTACGTAAAGGTGGTTAAATAAGGCACAATACTGGCTTGTTGAAGACCTTAGGGTGGTTGTGATATCTTGCGCCCATGTCGCGAGGTTAACCATCTAAGTAAAATATTTGAAAGTAACTGAAACATTAGTTTTGTTTATTATATACTTTAAGATATACTATGATATTGACCCATGTTGTGAAAATTGCGTTAGGACTAAAAATCGAAAAAATATGTCTAACATAATTTTCACATTGCTCATTTGTGAAAAACGCGTACGCAATTTTCACAACTTATGAAAATTACTTGTGTTTTTTCACAAGTTGTGAAAATTGCGTACGCGTTTTTCACATGTTGTGAAAAACACGGGTTGTGTTAAAGGTTTAACACAGCACACATACCCGATTTCATGACAATATTCTATTTGCAGTGATAGATCTACACCTATGAATAATTAGTAACGAACTTGTCAAGATTAGGAACGAACACTTATTTTTTTTCTTTTCTGGTGAAATCAGGGAACTTATCTATCTCTGGTGAAATCAAGGGCCACATGAATTCTATTAAACATATCGTCGAAGGCTTAACATAAATCTATCGCCGTCAGATTCTTATTTTTTAATATTTTTATAGACCTAAAGCTAGAAATTGTCTTAGCTTTCCAACGGTATCTTCATATAAGAAAATATTCATGATTAAGAAAGTTAATTGGTGGGTCGTTCCTATCCACCATACATGTGAGTCCGGGGAACATTGTTCTATATTATTTACATATCTATGGACTATCTACAGGCCTATAAAATAGAGCGGGCTGTTGTGTTTTCGCTCTAATACTTTCAAAATATTTTCGTGACCTTTAATATTAAAGCTCCATGTAATGCAACTCAATATTCAAAATGATCACAAACTGTGCTGGTTAAAATACAAGGGAAATAACTCAACCAGAGTAAAGTACATATTTGTTGACGTTACCTCCCTTTACTGTGTAAATATTTTAGGATAAAAAACCTTCGCGAAAATGAGTAATACTATTCTTAAACGCTGTTATGAATGCTTTAAAACGCTAAAAAATGATTATATATACAGAAAAAATGGGAAAATATCAGAAAAAGAACAACGAAAAACAAACATGAACAAGATAAGGTATATATTTTACTTTTGTGACAAGCAAAGTAAGTAGTTGTCGTGGCCGAGTGGTTAAGGCGATGGACTAGAAATCCATTGGGATCTTCCCGCGCAGGTTCGAATCCTGCCGACAACGCATCTTTTTATTTTTTATTTTCAATTGGATATAATTATTTCAATTTATAGTAACATTTCTGACAATTTATACATTCTTTTTTTAAATAAATCTTTTATAAATTATAACGTATAGGAAAGCATAAAATGTGTCGTCAAGTCTAAGAAAGTTCTCTTCGATAAAAATTATCAAGAGCTTTAATTATTTTTTCTCATGAGGTATAACTGTATTTCATAACTGAAAATGTCAGACACGTGCCTGAAAGCTTTTCTCGGGTAAAATTATTCTTAATGTCATTTGTTGTACTTTTAATATGTGTTTGGTTAGCTCCCTTTGACAATAAATGACCATAGGCCTGCATTATAAAACCATGGTATTTCATAAAATAGAGGTCTGTGATAGAAACGTGGTTTTTTTTTTAAATGTTTCATCACTGGCATGTGTTGTACACGTATGTCATAACTAATCACATGGACATTGTTAATGAACATGTGAAATAGTCACATTGAAATAACAGTTAGTGTGACAGGATTGCTGCCTGTTTTCAGGTTCGATCCCTTTTCTATCAATACTCAACTCAAATAAAATAACAGTGAAAACAGTATGGCAGTAATTATAAATATATGGAGTTATTCATTTATATTTAGTTAATTATGACATATGATAATTAAACAAAATACATGTCCATTATTACTAGAGCTATCTTTAGAAACCTATATGGCTTCCAGCAAAATGTAAAATGTACAAGAATTTACATGTATAATCTTGCTCAATGTGTTATTTGAGTTGTACCAAGTCACAAATTTAGTTTCCTACGAAAGATTCTAGTAAGATTCCTATGAAAAAACCTAGAACTCAGACTCAAATCTAGGAATTTCTTTTAGGCCACAACAAGTTGATCATATGTTCTACGGATTTTTCTGGGAAAAAAATGGGGGGAGCGAGCGAAGAAAAAAATAATAAAAAAGTCTTTATTCACTTGCTTTATATAGCGGTTTGACTAAATTTTTATGAGCGAGCGAGGAAATAAAAATTTATTTTTTGTAAAAACCGTCAAAATTAAGGTGCGAGCGAATCCATAGAACATATGATCAATTTGTTGTGGCCTAAAAGAGATGTCAACCAGAAACAAATACAATTATACCAGTGCACCATTTCACCCAAATTCTTATGAAAAAGTTATTGTAAGTCAATTTTATAAATTTTGTAGTTCTAAGTCAAAAGGATGATAGACATATCTATGATACGATATTCAAAATGTATAAAATATTTTACATAATTCAATACATGTTATATTTGAAATTGGTTGGCCAAAAAATAACCGTAATATGAATGTTTCTTGCTTTTGACTTACAATGATTTTTATCATAAGAATTTTTGCAAAAAGCTCCAGTTTCTGATGAGAGCACTTTATAACCTTTTTTGATGACTCAGGAAAACTCTGGTACCTTCTGTAAAAACATATCTAGAACTCCCTAGAAAACTATTTAGCTCTCATTATCTCCTTAGTCAGAGTCTTATTTTCGAGACATTTTTTCATTATTTGTCATAAACAATTCACATACATGTATTAGCGGACCTTATGCTATAAGTTTGGTCACTATGGCAACCAGTCCATAAATCAATTATCAACATAGGTAAATATTTTTCATTAATTATCAATAATTCGTGCGTAGTTTTCAAAGCACAAATTAGAAACGTCTACCTGTCAAATCTAGTGAAAAACTGAATTATTGGACCAAAATCTAGTTTTTCCAGAATTTTCCACTATTTTAATAGAAAATATTTTAATTTATATTTTTAATTAGATTATGTAAATAATCGTGACTTAACTATCTTTGTAAGTCCAGACTATACTAAAATTAATAGAATAAGAAAAGTGCAAAATAACTATTTTTAATCAATTCAGAAAGGAATGATTGAAGCTTATGTAAGCAAGACAGGTGTGACACAAGATTTGACCATATTCATTTGCTTTTGATTAATTCACAAAATGACTTAATAGTCACAAACAGCTCAGGATTTGAATAATTATGTAAGTCTGGGCTCAATATAGTACATGTATATATTGTTTTTAAGTACTGTTAAATTTCATTAAAATTGACAGAGGCTTATATAATAATCCTGCTGATTAAAATACTCAATACTGTTCTCTTATTCTCATATATGCATGAGAATAATTAAACAAATATCAAGTATTAAAATCAGCAGAGTTAATGTATGCGCAAATGATAGTTGCATTAAATTAAACAATACTTTTTGTGAAAAGTTAAAATTTTCAAATATTGACTCTTTGGTGTTATTTTTTTGGTCATGTATGCAGGGCTTGAATTTAAGCTTGCATACTCGCAAATGCTAGTGGATTTTGAATATTGTAACTTTTATTTCAACTTGCAAATTTTTGCGATTTGAAACCGACAAATAAGATTACTGTCTAAACTAATGAGACTCAAATCAGCATTGAAATGGCCAGATAGATTAATAGTATTCATTAAAGATTCACCCCAATATATAAATGTTCAATATTCTTTGTCTATCCCACAATAACGCCCTTGTTCTATCTACAGTTAAATAAAGTATTATGTCGTTTTTATATTGCATATATGATAAGCAATTGTATATGCTATTAAAATTTGGAAAAAAATGCTAAATTTTTTTTGCCATTTTGCGAGTTGAAATAAAATCAACTTGCAAAATTTGCAAGTCCATTTTTTTTGTCAAATTCGAGCCCTGAATATATGTTCATAATTATATTAGTTATATTTATACATGTGTGTAAAAAGGCTGTGGTATTGTACAGGCTCCCGAATTACTGGAAGATTATGTTCATACTATTAGCATTACATAAAGACAATGTGTAACACATTCTTAAATTGTTTCTTTATTTTTGCACCTTTCAATCACTCTGAAGTCCACTTCCTGGTCCCAAGCCATAAAGATGAAGTTGCTTGCCCAAATAAGAACAAGTAAGTGGTAGTTAAATTGGATTGACCCATTCAGTCCAATGTGAAAAAGGCTTTCCATGGACCATATCAACTGGACCACACCAGTTCAATTTGTGTGGTATAAAGACTACATTAATGTCCATCCATAGGCATTGTGAACCATTTAGTCAGAGTGCTTTCAAGAAATAAGAAAATCCATTGATTTGAACCAACAACCTAAGGGGCAGGTAGTGCAGCACTGAATTTCCAGAAACCCTGAATCCTACTAGAGTACAACATATTATTCTGCTAACAAAGTTAAATTTCATAATTAAAAAACAAAATAATAGTTTAGACAATGATCATTGCATTTTTTAATAGAACATATTCCCAGAGTCAGACCTTCCAGAACAGATGTAAAAGAGATTAGAAATTATCTGTATCCTGAGTTGCTTCCTGGAACTGGACTATTTCATACTTCAAGGGTCTGACAAAATCTTTTCATAACCTAGTTCAGGCACCATTTAATACTATTGTGGCGTACCCGACCCTGACTCTCTCTCTCTGCCTCGGATCTCGGTCCTTGTTTGTTCGATATGTCGGTTAATTCTAAGTTCGAAAAGGTGCTAGCTTCTTTTTAACTAGCGGTTCGTCAGGATGACACCAGTGACTAACTTATACGGGATAGTCACAGCCCGCTGAGTATTGAGACAAATACTCAGATGAAATGTGACTATCCCGTATAAGTTAGTCACTGGTGTCATCCTGACGAACCGCTAGTTAAAAAGAAGCTAGCACCTTTTCGAACTTAGAATTAACCGACATATCGAACAAACAAGGACCGAGATCCGAGGCAGAGAGAGAGAGTCAGGGTCGGGTACGCCACAAATTGGTGTCAGAATCGGGATCTGAGGCATTTAAATGATTATTTGAAATTATTTTTTGTCGCCAGAATTTAAAAGAGTTAATTTTAGGTTCATTTCTTTTAATTTTTACAGTTTTGTGAAATTTTTAGAAATTACATAATTTAAATTGTTTTATGTCGCAAAAGTATTTTTGATATTTTATTTAGGTATTTTCGCATTTAAGTTACCCAAATTTATGTCAATTTTTCAATGTCACCAATATCTTATATATGTTTTAATTACTAGCAAAATATTGAAGCATTTATAATAATTTTATTACTGTTATCTAAATTCTGCATCTTTATTGTCAGATTGTTATACCAGTAACATTGAATTAAAAAATTTGGGGATAATTTTTGTGCAAACTTCCTGTCTCGCTAATATGGAGCTGAATTAGAAATTTATTAAAAGAAATACTTAAATTTGGTATCATAAATTTTAGGCATGTGTTTGAGAGCAAATGCTTGGAGATATATCCAAAGAGTAAAAATTAGTGTTTAGTCTGTTTATGTGCAAATCGTGTGAATTTTGTTTGAACGTCCGTTTCTGTTTGACAGCTCAGATCACATGTGAATTGCCAGAAAATTAGAGCGTTATTTTTGTTATTTGTTTGTAAAAATAATTTGTTGGTGCATTTTCTATTATTTGAAAAAATTGGGAAAAGTGCTTTCGGAAAACATTTTAAGAACATTGCTGGACAGATAATAATTTGACAATTTCTTGAGATTAAGTATAGCAAGAACCTTTGTCGACCGGCAACTAAGGTTATCATTGGCTCTGCTATTTGTTTGCGATAAGTTTGATAGGCTGATAAAGAAATCTAGGGAGCCCGGCAATTAAGGGCGCTGGCTTTCTATCATCGTTTGGCTATTATTAAAAGTGAATTTATAGATGCTTCGATTGTTCACAGCTAAGAATATATACAGCCACATTAAAGTTGTCATTCAATGATAATTTGTATAATCCTTGATACTTATTGAATACATTCTTCCATTTTCATATGTATTCATATATCTTATGTATATATATTATTGTTGAAATGCTTTCTGCATCATAAGGTCACTATTCTAAATTTTATTACTTGTTATCAAAGCACTGAAAGTCCTTGTTTTACTGATATTAGATTTGGATTGTAGTAGTAAATTTGATTTAACCAGTCTGATAACCTATAATTGTGTGAATACTTGCGAGTTACCCGGCAATTAAGGGTACCAGGAGTGTTTTACACTGCACTGCACGTCGTTGAGTATAAAATAGTAAAGCATTTATACCCTCTATATAAATGCTTGCATAATTAGATAAATTTGATGACCCGACTTAATCAAAGTACTGTAAGGCCTGGTTTATCGTTTTATTAATTAATGCTTATAATTAGTAAATCTTAGATTGCTATAATTATTTCTTTCCAAATTTTGTTTGAACTAAGCTACTTACTGAAGAATAACTAAAGTGAACTTTATTACTTAGTGTCTTTAAGGTTATTTACATTGTTAGATACTTTTGAGTTACCCGGCAATTAAGGGTACAGAAAGTGATTCTAGCAGTTAATTTCTACATAAATAAGTATCTAAAGCAGTTCTATAGTATAACTGATCTTAACAGAATTATTAAGTTAGGAGTTCAACGTGTAGGAAACTTGGGTCTAGAATTTTACCTGTACCAACTGATACAGAGCAATTTAAAATCACTATGGTGCAGATAGCTAATAATTAACAAAAATAAAGAAACCAAGATGCCATATACTGCCCAAGTGATGTTTTACTTTTCCAGAGATGTATCAACATTGTTCCAGTGATGTCATATATTATCCATTGATGTCATATATTATTCAGTGATGTCACAAATTGTTCCAGTGATGTCATATATTGTTCCTGTGATGTCATACATTGTTCCAGTGATGTCATACATTATTCCAGATGTATCAACATTGTTCCAGTGATGTCATAAATTGTTCCAATGATGCCATAAATTGTTCCAGTGATGTCATTCATTATCCAGTGATGTCATATATTGTTCGGGTGATGTCATATATTGTTCCAGTGATGTCATACATTGTTCCAGTGATGTCATACATTGTTCCAGTGATGTCGTATATTATCCAGTGATGTCATAAGTTGTTCCAGTGATGTCATACATTGTTCCAGTGATGTCGTATATTATCCAGTGATGTCATAAGTTGTTCCAGTGATGTCATACATTGTTCCAGTGATGTCATACATTATTCCAGTGATGTCATACATTGTTCCAGTGAGGTCATATATTATCCAGTGATGTCATACATTGTTCCAGTGATGTCATACATTGTTCCTGTGATGTCATATATTATCCAGTGATGTCATACATTGTTCCAGTGATGTCATATATTATTCAGTGATGTCACAAATTGTTCCAGTGATGTCATATATTGTTCCAGTGATGTCATACATTGTTCCAGTGACGTCATATATTGTTCCAGTGATGTCATTTATTGTTCCAGTGATGTCATATATTGTTCCAGTGATGTCATATATTGTTCCAGTGATGTCATACATTGTTCCTGTGATGTCATATATTGTTCCAGTGATGTCATATATTATCCAGTGATGTCAAATATTGTTCCAGTGATGTCATATATTGTTCCAGTGATGTCATATATTGTTCCAGTGATGTCATACATTGTTCCAGTGATGTCATATATTGTTCCAGTGATGTCATATATTGTTCCAGTGATGTCATACATTGTTCCAGTGATGTCATATATTGTTCCAGTGATGTCATATATTATCCAGTGATGTCATATATTGTTCCAGTGATGTCATATATTGTTCCAGTGATGTCATATATTGTTCCAGTGATGTCATACATTGTTCCAGTGATGTCATATATTGTTCCAGTGATGTCATATATTATCCAGTGATGTCGTATATTATCCAGTGATGTCATATATTGTTCCAGTGATGTCATATATTGTTCCAGTGATGTCATATATTGTTCCAGTGATGTCATACATTGTTCCAGTGATGACATATATTGTTCCAGTGATGTCATATATTGTTCCAGTGATGTCATACATTGTTCTAGTGATGTCGTATATTATCCAGTGATGTCATATACCGTTCCCGTGATGTAAGATTTATTTCCAGTAATTAACTGACATTGTGTAACCTACTTGAACTGACTGATTTGCTATACAAATTCAAGTAGTTGTGTTTATACTTAAGTAATTAATGGTATGAAAACTCTAGTAAATGCATACCAGTGTTTTAATAAGTTAATTGTATGTACATGTGTGATTTTGAACTGTAACCAGTGAATCGGAGCAGACTAGACCAGATGTTGACAGAATTTATTTTATATTGTTACTTGCAGAAGTGGTGTATTTAACTAAAGGACATTTCGGACTTCTTCAGGAGAACATTCTGTGTATTGCTAGTGCAACATTTTGTAGTGTGTTGTTTTGAATGTTAAACATGTATGGACAATGAATTGTGAACCTTTGATATTTGTAATGTGTTGTTTTTGTGATAAGTTTTTGTTTCAGATTGACGAATCTGCTGTTTTATATATCCGTGTTCATGTATATGTAGATCGAACACATATCTACATCGGACAGGGTATATGTTTCATTTTCTTTTGTTGCAGATATCATGTTTGGGGCATATTGGGTTATGTCCCTGCACTGTATGGGTAACATCGGGTTATATTCATAGCATAGTCCAAAAGTTACATGCTGTATAGCACTGTGTTGCCTACCCAGTGACAGGTTGGATGCTGTTTTAAAGTAATAAAGTACGGCCGATTAGTAAATGTCTTCTCGTATAGAAACATTTGTAATGTATTATGGTCATAGGCAGGTCGAACACTTACCCGTCTGGTATGAAATCTTGGGATTGTTTATGCTTTGGTCCGATTGATATATGTAGCGCATGCTTAGCAGCATAATATTGAGTGTTAAACCCGGCAACGGACATGAATTGTTCAAATGTAGTTTTTAAATTGTTATTTAAGTCAACATCTAACTGTAAATTGTAAGTTTTGTCATAATTAATTTTGGTTGATTCCATCAGTCTATTTGATAATTTGAGTAATAGTGATTGTACTCTGAAGTCTATGTTTTTGCTCCGACACTGTCTTTCATTGTAGGGATATGAATAGATTTTCTCATGTGTTGAGTTGCCTTTGATTCATGCGTATAGATTTGACGTGTTTTACTCATGTGTTAAAATGTGTCATAGGATTCATTACTTTGACATTTTTGTGATGTATGTCTTAAATTTGTATTTTTAAAGTAACGTATGTAGAGTAATGTTTGCTTTATTTATACTTTCATATTTGCTAAGTCTCTTGTGTTGAGATGTTTTTTGTATTTTTGTGTCAAGATTTTTGAATCACACAAGATTTGTTGTTGAGATATTTTTGCAATATAAGGCTTAGAATTCTCATGTGTAGTTTGAGTAATGTGTATTACTTTAAGTATTTGTTCAGTCTCTTTCTTTGAGATGTTTTTGACATATGTGTTGAGGTTTTTAAGATTCATTACTCAGGTAATTTGTAATGTAAGTCTTAGATGTTTATGTGTTTAAGCTTAGGTAATTTATTTTTGCTTAAGACTTGTTTATTTTCATGTGTTGAGATATTTTGTAGTATAGATATGTATAGTGTGCTAAGGTTTTTAGATAACATACTATTCATTTTTTAAGGCATTACTTTTGTGTCATTTTTTCATTTTAAGTGTATATATTTGTACATTTGTGACCAGCGATTTTTCTTCTGGTCATTTCAATTATCTTGTATTTGATTTTTGTAAGTACTCTGCTGTGAAGACATTTTATACTTAGGTAGATAATTCATAGTTAAAGAAGTGTAGCTTTGTGCCTAAATATAATGTTTTGATTAGGATTGAATTAATAACAATGTGTACTGGCCTAATACAGCTCTATTGTGATTTAAAGGGAATTCCGAGGCGGAATTGAATGCTTACATGGGTGTCAGCATTCTTTTCGAAAAAGGGTGCAGTGTGAAGGACCTGTATTTTGCCAGTTGACTCTTTTTGTAATTTGCTCTAACATATTTCAACTCAGGCTAGGAATAGATATCTAACAAATTTTACCCAGCATTCATTGCAGCTGTCAATTAGGTATTATGCAACATTTTTATATAGATCTTATCTGATGTCAGGATCTCAAAGTTCTAGCACTCAGCATGGTGTCTTTTTGACTCTTTGATTCACATATTTTTCGGTATATATTACTTAATATTGTCTGGATTTTTGCTTTGACCAGCTAAGTATTACATAATGAATACTCTAAAAGTTATTTCAACCAATGTCCAAGTCAATTGGAGCTCACCAGGGTATCTTTGTTCCACCCAAAGGTTATGTAATACCAATAGGCACCTAGAGGGGTAAATATATTGTAGATTTATGGTACTGAAAGGACAAATTATATAGAAAATATTGACTTTGTAGACTGATTTTATAGCCTTTAAATATTTAAATGTTTTAAAATTCTTTTAAATGATTATTGACATGGTTATAGGCAAGTTTAAGGGTGCTATTTCCTTAGTAACCAGAATACTATATTTAAGTAAGCTTATGTATATTGTTATTTTGCTTGATTTTGTCTATTTACTGGCTATTAGCATTTTAACTTTTAAAATGGTTTTAACTCATCAAAATCACATTTTCGCTGTTTCTCAAGATAAGTTATCTATCAATAGGTTTATTTTGATCGGTATGATCTATAGATGAATAATATGTGCTTATTTTTGTAATAATATTGTTTATTAAGAGTTTATAAGAAATTAGATGATTTTATTGATCAAAATCACCTTTTTACTATTTCTTAAGGTAGAATAGCCATCAATAGGTTAATTTTATTCAGAAAAGTGTACAGATCAATAATATGTAGTTTGTTTTGCTTGAATGTTGATTTTTAAGATTTTATAACAAATATTCATCAAAGTCATCATTTCATTATTTCTTAAGATAAAATATTCATCCATAGGTTCATTTTAATCAGAATGATGCACAGATAATGAAAATGTAAATTATATTTTGATATTGTTATATTTATGAAAAATTAACAATTTTCAATGGCTTATTGATTATCAATATTAGATTAACTAAGATAAGAAAATATCATTTTCTTTATCTTTAGAGTAATATTGTCAAGTTTAGTCTCTTTTTGTAGATAATGATATGCTGATTTCACTGATAATCTTGAATTTTAGATATCATTTATAGTTTTTGAATTATCAATCAAAAATGATTTTGTACTTTTTACATAAGGAATTTAGAGGTTACATAATACAAAACCTTTGAAGCTTGAATGACTCATATGTCCAGTCAGTAGGCGGGGCTTATCAACATCTAACATTTGTCAATCAACTTTTCTTAATTGGTGACAGCCAATTAAAATGTAATTAGAATTGGAACTGACCAATCAGGCGACACCTGTCTTTGTCTTATAAACTGATGCACAGCCTGATTTTGGCACTCTGCTGCTTTCTCTAAGTTTTGAAAAGTATCTTCTACGTTATTGCAAAAGCAATAACTAATTAATTAATTATGGGTTAGTTGTTGATATTTCATTTTAGTTATGTTCTAATTTTGTGACTAAATTCTATATTGGAAATGGACAGCTGGTAAATATTATTTATTTACTTATAACTTAGCTTGTTTGAAATGTTGATTATTACTCAGAAATAGTTGTTTTTACTACTGCAGAGTCATATGCAGATTATGACTTAGTTTTAATATAAGGTATTTTTGACATTGTTTACTTTAGTTAAGACTTTGACATAATTTGGGTATTAATGTAAATACTTGTATATATTTTTGCCTTTCCTATCTCATTTGTTTTCTTATCTTACTTAATTTTGTTGTCTTATTTTTGTCTTTTCTATCTTACTTACTTTATGTTATGTTAAGTTCATTTTTGCCTTACTTTTATGCTACTTGTTTTTAACGTTTTCGCAGTTATAGTCATTTTTGTCTTTCTATCTTACTTATATTTATCTTACCTGGTTTTTAAAGTTTTAGCCTAAAAGTTTGTTTTTTCGCCTCATCTTACTTTTGTTATCTAGTTTTCACTTTTGGTTCATCATTCAAAAATAAATTTAGTAGCAAACCAGTTGTTTTCATTACTTAGATCTTAACCAGAGTTCCTGAACTTGCCTTAAATCCCTAAATTTCTGAACGCTTGCGGTGTGCACGTTCCTTAAGGAGCGCGTACGCAGCGAACTTTGCTGAAGTTAGGCATTTGAAGAAGGCAATTCATATTCACATTTTATCCGAGTATTTGTCTCAATACTCAGCGGGCTGTGACTATCCCGTATAAGTTAGTCACTGGTGTCATCCTGACGAACCGCTAGTTAAAAAGAAGCTAGCACCTTTTTGAACTTAGAATTAACCGACATATCGAACAAACAAGGACCCAGATCTTAGGCAAAGAGAGAGAGCGGGGTCGGGTCTCTCTCTGCCTCGGATCTCGGTCCTTGTTTGTTCGATATGTCGGTTAATTCTAAGTTCGAAAAGGTGCTAGCTTCTTTTTAACTAGCGGTTCGTCAGGATGACACCAGTGACTAACTTATACGGGATAGTCACAGCCCGCTGAGTATTGAGACAAATACTCAGATGAAATGTGAATATGAATTGCCTTCTTCAAATGCCTAACTTCAGCAACGTTCGCTGCGTACGCGCTCCTTAAGGAACGTGCACACCGCAAGCGTTCAGAAATTTAGGGATTTAAGGCAAGTTCAGGAACTCTGGTTAAGATCTAAGTAATGAAAACAACTGGTTTGCTACTAAATTTATTTTTGAATGATGAACCAAAAGTGAAAACTAGATAACAAAAGTAAGATGAGGCGAAAAACAAACTTTTAGGCTAAAACTTTAAAAACCAGGTAAGATAAATATAAGTAAGATAGAAAGACAAAAATGACTATAACTGCGAAAACGTTAAAAACAAGTAGCATAAAAGTAAGGCAAAAATGAACTTAACATAACATAAAGTAAGTAAGATAGAAAAGACAAAAATAAGACAAAAAATAAGTGAGGTAGGAAAACAAATGAGATAGGAAAGGCAAAAATATATACAAGTATTTACATTAATACCCAAATTATGTCAAAGTCTTAACTAAAGTAAACAATGTCAAAAATACCTTATATTAAAACTAAGTCATAATCTGCATATGACTCTGCAGTAGTAAAAACAACTATTTCTGAGTAATAATCAACATTTCAAACAAGCTAAGTTATAAGTAAATAAATAATATTTACCAGCTGTCCATTTCCAATATAGAATTTAGTCACAAAATTAGAACATAACTAAAATGAAATATCAACAACTAACCCATAATTAATTAATTAGTTATTGCTTTTGCAATAACGTAGAAGATACTTTTCAAAACTTAGAGAAAGCAGCAGAGTGCCAAAATCAGGCTGTGCATCAGTTTATAAGACAAAGACAGGTGTCGCCTGATTGGTCAGTTCCAATTCTAATTACATTTTAATTGGCTGTCACCAATTAAGAAAAGTTGATTGACAAATGTTAGATGTTGATAAGCCCCGCCTACTGACTGGACATATGAGTCATTCAAGCTTCAAAGGTTTTGTATTATGTAACCTCTAAATTCCTTATGTAAAAAGTACAAAATCATTTTTGATTGATAATTCAAAAACTATAAATGATATCTAAAATTCAAGATTATCAGTGAAATCAGCATATCATTATCTACAAAAAGAGACTAAACTTGACAATATTACTCTAAAGATAAAGAAAATGATATTTTCTTATCTTAGTTAATCTAATATTGATAATCAATAAGCCATTGAAAATTGTTAATTTTTCATAAATATAACAATATCAAAATATAATTTACATTTTCATTATCTGTGCATCATTCTGATTAAAATGAACCTATGGATGAATATTTTATCTTAAGAAATAATGAAATGATGACTTTGATGAATACTTGTTATAAAATCTTAAAAATCAACATTCAAGCAAAACAAACTACATATTATTGATCTGTACACTTTTCTGAATAAAATTAACCTATTGATGGCTATTCTACCTTAAGAAATAGTAAAAAGGTGATTTTGATCAATAAAATCATCTAATTTCTTATAAACTCTTAATAAACAATATTATTACAAAAATAAGCACATATTATTCATCTATAGATCATACCGATCAAAATAAACCTATTGATAGATAACTTATCTTGAGAAACAGCGAAAATGTGATTTTGATGAGTTAAAACCATTTTAAAAGTTAAAATGCTAATAGCCAGTAAATAGACAAAATCAAGCAAAATAACAATATACATAAGCTTACTTAAATATAGTATTCTGGTTACTAAGGAAATAGCACCCTTAAACTTGCCTATAACCATGTCAATAATCATTTAAAAGAATTTTAAAACATTTAAATATTTAAAGGCTATAAAATCAGTCTACAAAGTCAATATTTTCTATATAATTTGTCCTTTCAGTACCATAAATCTACAATATATTTACCCCTCTAGGTGCCTATTGGTATTACATAACCTTTGGGTGGAACAAAGATACCCTGGTGAGCTCCAATTGACTTGGACATTGGTTGAAATAACTTTTAGAGTATTCATTATGTAATACTTAGCTGGTCAAAGCAAAAATCCAGACAATATTAAGTAATATATACCGAAAAATATGTGAATCAAAGAGTCAAAAAGACACCATGCTGAGTGCTAGAACTTTGAGATCCTGACATCAGATAAGATCTATATAAAAATGTTGCATAATACCTAATTGACAGCTGCAATGAATGCTGGGTAAAATTTGTTAGATATCTATTCCTAGCCTGAGTTGAAATATGTTAGAGCAAATTACAAAAAGAGTCAACTGGCAAAATACAGGTCCTTCACACTATCAATACATTTGCGCTTGTATAAACATTTTCGGGGGGAAATGGTGGGGACCCTTCCACGCAGGCAGTCTATGGCAAAGACTACATTCATATTTTATTTTGTAGATAATTACAAAACTAAATAAATATATCTATTAAAAATTTAATTTATTTTTCAGCCGAACAATTTGTTAAGCTTTAAAGTAACAATAATAAGAGAGTGATACATATATACAATATTTGTTCATACTTTGTACAGACAAATAATCATATATAAAATATAAATATGACAGATGAAAACTTCAGATAAAACTGCACTTGGCATTTATAGTCTAATCATTAAGATCTTTTCATAAATTTAATTAGCACTATCCAAAGGGTATTGATCTGCTCAGTAGATAAACTCTCAATATACAAGTATATAACTGTGCATGCATATCATAATATATTAAACAGTAATTAAACTGCAATTCATTTTTTATCAAAAAATTTTAATATAAATAAAACATGACTATAAGCCAAAAGCCAATAGAATGTTAGAATAGATCTCCAGTAATACCAAGTCACACACAGTACCTTACAAGATAAGTATAGTGGTGTGCTTGATTGGGCTGTCAGAACTGTGCCAGAATCAAATTCCTACTCTTCCACAGAATCAGCCAGACAAGTGAAATTGGATGTCGGAACTGAATCAAAAGGGAATATCCGTAGCAAATATACTGACTTCTTACTTTATTTATAGCAAATAGTCAAATTGTTATTGTAATCAATCGGGTAAAAGTATAATTTTAACAACATTTGCTTTCAAAACACCAACTCGCATGTTTGCAGTGATGCCGCCACCATTTTGGGTATGAATTAACGGATACTGATTCCTTGCACACCACTCATTTTGATGGAATGGGTAGAACACTGCCAGAACACAGTTCCGATGCACTCGATTGGATTTTTCCCAGTTCTAACAGTCGGAATTTCCATTCAATACCGCTCTGTATCTTCTCAACTACTAATTATTCTTCAGCAAAAGAGCAGGAAACTGCACCCTTTTCTTCTCCCTCCTTATTTGTCCAAGAATAACCACTACCAGTGAACACATTGTAAACAGTATTAACAATATTAGAAAGTAGATGAGTTTGATTCATGAAATAATTGCACCAAAATAAGTAGAATAGTGTAATACAGAGATCAAATAATGGTCAATTAAAATCTTTGTTTTACAAAGTCACTCAATGAGAGATAGGACTTAAAAAAGTGAAGTATGGGCAAAAAATACATTTAATACGTCAAAGCAACCCTATGCTAAACTGAAGTCAGCTGTAGACACAAAATATGTAAAATAAGCTCAAATTTTATTTCTTGCCTTATATTTTCTCTAGTCTAACACAATTATCATACAGAAAAAGGCAAAATTATCAACTAGCCAGACCATATGAACTCAAGTAATCAACACAAATCCTATTCAATTTTCATAAGTCCCCAACTTCAGACTAGTGGGTTTAGGTGATTATTGTAATGCAATGATGATTTACACTAAATGTTTATTGTCTTGAAAATCTCACTTTATATCAATCTCATACTGAGAAGTTTTGTAAAACAAGGTCTATGGCTTGAGATAGATTTAATTCAGAACTCAAATTGATGAGGTTTTCTAGCTGAAATACTTTGTTAGAACTGGATGTACCTATGTGGAACAAAGTTGAAACACAAAATGTCTGTACACAAAACAATACAATTTTATCTGTTTTGCATACTTTTCAATAATAATATTTAAATAACCTTGTTCTGCATGGATGCGTCCAGTGTAGTCCATTTTTTCCCAACAGTCAAAGTTTAAATAATTTCAAGGTGAATGATTACACACAATCTCAATATCATGAGTGTTAGACAAAGAGCACAAAGTCACCGTGAAATTATTCATGTTTTGACAGTTGAGAAAAACGAACTATAAAAACAAACCATATTCAGCTGGAAAAATCAATAAATTTGAGTTCCAAATATAAACTATAAGAACTATTCTGTTCTGTTTTATAAGGATTTCACTTTGTCTTCAAATTTTGTTGACTTTTATGTGAAGTACATTGATGTAATATTCTTCGTAAATGTCTTAACCCTTCATTCTGTGGACTCTGAAAATAGATTTATATATAAATGTACTGCTATTGACATACAAAACATGGATAGTATAAATAGAAACAGTGAAATAAGAAAATAAATAATATCATAAAAAATTTGACATGTATAGTCAGTCATATTCACAAACCAGATCTAACTGGTAATACTTGGTTTGGAAATTGGACTTGCTAACCTCTGAGTCATCACAGATATATTTAAAACACATTGAAACATGCATTCACAATATTATAATTAAAACTATAAGGAGTAGTTTACTAGGGGTGTAACGGTTAACCGAGACACTGGTTAATATTGCAATAATGAATTATGACGGTTTTTAACCAGTTAGTTTAGTCCTGAACTGGTTTTGTCATTTGTACAGTACTGATGGTTTTTATCAGAATCAGAAATTTTAATATTTGAATATATGTTAAAATTTGTTGAAAACTTGAAATAATCTTATAGTGCTTTAAAGTGTTTAGCATTTCGTCAAATGAGAGAATAATAATCTTCAAAAGTCAGCTTCAAAATATACATTTTCTAACATATTTACACAAGTCATTCAAATAGTTGGATATGACATTACACATATATGTGTAATGAATGCAATGCATGTGCATTAAATCATGCTTTGCATGTCTACTAAAAAACCGATATGTATTGCAATATATTGCAATACGGGGTTTGAATATTACAATACAGGTTTCACCGTATTGTTACACCCCTATAGTTTACTGCCTATTATTTCTGTTATCTAAAATTAACTTTTATTCTGTGCACCTTTTCATCCTCATAAGTTAGCATAGTATTTCTAATATTATGAGTATGTTTCAGCTATATTTCTTAAATAACTTTAGTCAGTTGTTTGTATTTCTAATTGTATTATTTGTTTCGAATTGTATTTTGTGTCTAGTTTTATGCATATGTATGAACTATAACAATACACATTAAGTACAAGGTAATAGATGCATGTTCTGTGCATTCCTAGTTTTTAAATGTAAAATTTTGATACTATTTTGGCATACACAAGTATTTGGTAATTTCCAAAGTCAAATAAATCAATTTTAAACAAGAAATGTAATGTGGAAACCACCTTAAAGCCAGATTTAAAAACTATAACGCAAAAATTACAGGGAAATAATCCATAATAAAGCCAGGTAGAGTTGTGGTTACTGTCTAATTATGTTCATCACATGGTATGTTCTCATTGTATAAAGTTTCATAAAGATCTGACAATAAATGGCAGAGATATATGCTAAATTACAAATTTTAACGCAATTGTTAACGATACAGGATGCCCGCCCGCACCCCCAACCATGTTTGCCAAACTATAAACCGAATTTTTTCGTAGAAGTTGCCAACTACATGGACATATAGTCTATGAAATTAGTCAGCATATGGTTTCCAGTACAACCACATTTTAGTTCGGACAACGAACCAATTCTTTTGGGCAACCAAAATTCTGCAAATGAGATATAGAGTTTGCTCTTAAAATGATCTGTTCGGACAACTGTAACCTGATAAAAATCCATGGTCCGAACAGAGTTTTGAATCCACAACTTCTCGAGTCAGAAGTGGACACTCTACCATGTCTCCATAAAAGCTAGCTTGAAGACAAGGGAGTACAAGTGCTATTTTATACCTCTGCTACATACACCCCCTCCTATACAGAATTTGTCTTCAAATTCTTGGAGCTTGATTGTCTGTGGGACTATCTAAGGGTGCAACCACATAATTCCTAGTGGGATATTTACGTTAGGCGCCAAATGTAACCCGATAAAAATCCATTGGTCCGAACGGAGATTGGAACTCAAGACCTCTTGAGTAGTAAGCGGACACTCTACCACATCGCCATAAAAGCTAGCTTGAAGGCAAGGGAGTACAAGTGCCGTTTTATACCTCTGCTACACAACCACTTTATATATCTTTAATTTTATAGACTGTATACATACACGTGAGAAACAAAATAACCTTTATTATACAACTCTGTGTTAAAAGACATCAACAACTATGTGATACCATTATAATATACATGTATAATTTTATGGTAAATGTCAAGTAAAGACGAATATATAACTAACTGTTACTTTGCTTATCTAAAAATAACTTTGACATATCATGTGATAGCTAAAGGGTCATGCAGGAGACTTAGTCAACAATAGCCGTCTTAAAGAAATTCAATGCCTACCTAGACTGTTAAACATGTGATTACAAGAAAAACTTAATCACTGTTAAGCTCTTTCTCTTGTCCTCTTACCTAGCTAAGCACTTTTTCTAGTACCCAAGTACTAAGTAATACCAGTAATATTTTTTTATCACTTCAGCAATGCTCTCAGTGAGTTTTCGAGGACTTTTAACAAATGCTGAGCTGAATAACAATAGATTACTATGAAACAATGTCAACAGTCTGAACCACAGGTGTATTTGGGCTGTGCCTAATTGTATAGTGATTTTAAATGAAGTTTTTAATGTAGTGGTTGATGATAATGTTTTATGGTGCAGCTGTCTAAGCCAACTTTTTACCTATATTTTCAACCAATACAATTTGCTCTACCATACCTGTTTGTCAAATGAAATTCTCTTCCATTATAGAATAATCGATGAAAGATATGGTACCATTGGTTATTTGTGATAAACAGATGCATAGCACAGACAGTATTTATTGTCTGTTTATTAATCTTATCAGCATTTTGGTTTAAATTGGGATAAAATGTCAGGCAAAATAAATAGCAGATTTAACAAGTTTTTTCATCTCTTTATTTGTGAAGTCAGTTTCTTTATTAGAAAAATAAAAAAGAAAGATTACTCAATACTGGGACATTAAATTTCGAGCTCAAACATACCAGCAATTTAAATACTGACAACTATCTTTTTTCAAACAAAATTTTTTAAGTTAAATTGTGAGTTTTGGATTGAAATCTGGGAAAATATTTATGATTTTAGATTGGAAATATGGCCCATAAAAAGCTACATAATTATCCCCCCAAAAAACACTGTGGAAGACAATTGAGTAATATTAATTACATTAGTATATGAATTGATTAGCTTGAATTTATGTTTATTAGTGTTAATAAAAGAAATTAATAAAATAAAAATAAAATGTTTTGTTCGATCATTGTAGAATGAAAACCAGAATAGAAATGAAACTACACAATCACAGAGAAAAGAAGACAAACATACATTCAGGGGTCATTCACAAGGATGATAATGGCAAGAGACATTCACAAGGATGATAATGGCTAGGGGTGTAACGGTTAACCGATATACCGGTTAATATTGCAAAATGACTTCTTGCGGTTTTTAACCGGTTCGTTTTTCTCTGAACCGGTTTATCTAGTTTTGTTTCATACTGATTGGTTTTTTTATCAAAATCCGAAATTTAAATGTTTGAATAAATGTTAAAATGTGTTCGGAAACTTGAAATATTTTTCATTAAGTTGGAGAATAATTATCTTTGAAAGTCCATTCAAAACATTTTTTTCTAACTTAATCCAACATTTGCATAATACGTGTAGATCATTTGAAAATACAAATATCTGAACAATGTTGATCAAATTAAGACGACGCACGTGCATTAATTTATGCTATGCATGTATAAGCAAAAATATATTGCAATACGTGTTTCGTGTATTGCAATATATTGCAAAACGGTTTTTACTGTATTGTTACACCCCTAATAGTGGCAAAGTTGTTGCCTTCAGGTTGCAGACTTCCCCTGTTCAAAGATCGAAGTAAATTAAGTGACTTTAAAATCAGCAAAAAATTATATTTCTTTTATTTTATAATATCTTACCTAACTTTTGTACAACTTAGAAAAATACATCTTATAATATGATATTGATAAAGAGAGTAAAAGAAAGAAATGTACCTGTTTTAATTGCATACAGTCCCCATCAGCAACACTTTGACCAAGTATTTTCATAGCTAACAACCAAGTAGGGACAGAAGTGAAATTTGGATTTGTTTTACTGGGAGATCTATCATCAACACATTGACCAATTGTAGATTTCAAAGGTGAGACAACTCTACAACTTTCTAGTATCTTATTAGAATATTTATGACAAGTTTGTAACCATGGACACCAATACCTGTGTTCTGAAATTGGATCAAAACTGTTCTTTTCCTGAAAATAGATTTACATAAGAGTTAACAATCATCACCTTTCTATCATATATAAGTTACATGTACCTAATCTGAATATGTATCCAACCCAGGTCAATAGCGCAGTTGGTAGCACGCCGGGATTTGGAATCTTGTGCCCGAGGGGGTACGGGTTCTAATCCCACCCGGGAAGGTTATACCCTTCCATGAAAACTTGACAATAATGTCGATTTTCCTCCCTTGATAAGATAATATGGAGAAGTTTTCTGCCTTATGGAAGGGTAGGTGAGTACTGGTTTTAGACAATGGTCCAGGAAAGATAGGTTAGGTGCACTGGACACCGTGAAATGACCTAAATTGTGTTGACACAGCGTTAAATCTAGTAAAAATAAGAATATTTAATTTATCCAGTCTGAAGTGCACAATTCCCCTGATTCAAATCATGTAAATGACCACAGTAAACTTCTCAGAAAAGAGGCATAAAATTGTACAATCGTAACAATGCACTTCTTATGTTTTACAATGACAATTATATATACATGTACTTACCATTATTTTGTATGGACAGAATAAAAATTGCACTACATGTATTTTCATATAGAAGGAAGTTAAATTATCTCTCTTAAAAATAATTTTGCAACAGAATGTTGAATTATAAATCTAATCCATGTAACAATACTAACTTAACACTTAACATTAATGAATGAACACTATTGCACTTTTTAATACCTACCATGGCTTTAAAATTTTTATTCTGACTATAAATTGGTATTTAGGGAATTCTACCTTAAATATATTACACACACACATATAAATACCAAAATTAAAGGTGCTATTTCACAGATTTGGTTTATTTTTTTCTATAATTTCAAAATATTGTTCAGTGTTTATAATTGTGTCTAAAAATAATTCTTATTATTTTAAGACAAACTGACCTATATGTTGCAATAAATCAGAGACATAGATAACATATATCTAATTCCCTGAATGAGTACCTTTAAGTTAATGGAATAGAATTAGAGGATGGATCGGTGTATGGACCAGTCAAAAACCAAGGTTGACAGACTCAACACTAACAGTGCTTGATCTGACGTATCCAGGCAAAGAAACGAAAATACAACATGGCGTAAATCAGCCACCATATAAAAGGGTAGTTTTAATTGAGTGCCGCAAGAGAGTGCCAGGAAAAAGTTCAACAAACATGACACATAAGACAAAAAACATATGAATGGTTTTTAAATGTAGAGGAGCATTGCTATTAATAATATATAACATAAAAAACATAAAGTGGTTTCTTTCATAATAAATAGTTTTACATTATGATTGGCAGTAAATATAGAAATACCATTTAACAAACAGACCTCTAAGCAAGAAACAAATATACAACCAAATACAATTCTTCCAAGAGGTCCATTTTTCATAATATAATAAACAATATCACAGTGGGGGACCTAACAACCAACTTTGAGGAGGTCTAACAATGGTTGGGCTAAACAAGGATGGTACCAGAATAAGCTAAGGTGTAGTCACACAATATATACCTCAGCTTGACCTTTATGCAAGAATATTTTAAACTCAGTATTTATCTCTATTGGTATGTAAATCACGTGTTAGGCAAAGTACACATACTGAACAATTTATTGTATTCATAAAATCATAAGAATCCATAAGAATAAATACTTTGAAACTGTGCCACAACATTGCAGACTAATGAGTCATAAAGATTGAGTTAAAATTAAAAGTACAATATAACATGCCATTTTACAATATTTATTTATTGTCACATAAGTTATTATAAACATGCGCATAATCCTATACACACATATGAAAACTCAGAGTCACAATCACCAGAAAAAAACGGGGTCACTGAGTGCAGAGAAATGGCAAAAAATGTTGGTAAGAAAACATGTTTTCAGTATCTGAAGGAACTGGCACTTTAGACCTCAATTTTGGAAAAATATAACTATTAAATGCAAAGTTGGGGTTCAAAAAGAGAGAAAATTGTATTTTTGCCCTTTTTGCTCGACCCCAGCATTGCCATGGTAACTGGGATCGGGGCTCAACTTGGTTTTTCTGAAAGGCAGTCACCAAGAGAATAACTTGGCCAAGTTGCATATCTGTCTGTTAATTAGTAATGAAATTATAGCTTCTTGAAATAGCCCAGGCGCAGTAAGGTGAAAAAAATGGCTACTTGTCGCAACCAGTAAAGTAAAGGGTTAATATTGTCGGACTATAATTGGTACAGAAATAAACGTGACCATTCAGCACAAGAAATCAGGTAAGAGGTTAACCAACAGGGTAGAAATGACACCACCAACGCTCTGATTCTGCATAGGGAAATACTTCCCCCACTTCCATCCCCTAAAATTTCTGTAATTCCAGTCTACAAAATAAGGATATGAAAGTGGTTTTTCAAACACATCCATACAGCAGCAAGTATTAGTATCCTGCTTGGCTGCTTCCGATGGCTAAACAATTAAATAAAAAAAATTATACTATACATGTTTCAAATGGTCTTAATAAATTGAGGGCTGTACAAAAAACACTATTGTAACTCTATATGAAAGTAAAGGGAGTTACAATAGTGTTTCACTCAGCCTTCTTTATAAATACATTGTGTTGGTAGATTTTTGATTGCCCATAAGAAATATCTGGTTGCCCCAACTATAAAGTGGTAGTCCCAGACAACTGAGCATCCACTAATTTTATAGACTGAGTTCTACTGGTGCCCTATAAAGTTCATGCAGAAATTTCAACTTATATATTGTACTAAAATTTAAATATTTACCACTTTTTGTTTCTTTATTCTAGATTCATCCAGTACAGTTATGGCGTGCATCTCATTATCATTGTCTTTCTTACGTTTATCACATTTATTTGATTCATTATCAACATCAATAATGTTTGTATGTTCATCAACAGATTTCTCCTTATTGATTTCATTATTTTTAACAGTTTCATTATTTTCTTCAGTTTGTTCACAAACAACATTATTTGAAGTCTTCTGTGTACTTGTTACCATGGAAACAATATTTGTTTCATTGCAAAAATTCCATAAACCAATCTTTCTCTGACAATATTCACATTTTAAAATGTCTTTATGAGATTCTCTAAAATAATAAAATATAAAAAATTTTATGTTGTATACTAATTTATTTTAGCTTGACTGTGAAACAAGTTCTTACAACTTAGATTTAGCACTTTTGAGTCCACTACCTGGTCCTCCAGTACAGAGCTAGTAGGATAAAGTTTCTTGCTCAATGAAACAACCGGGTAGGTTTTGAATAGGATTCAAACCAACACAGAGCTGGCTATCCAAGGATAACCAGTCCAACGTCATAACTGCTCAGCAACGCCCGCTCCTTTAAAGTTTTTATCATCAATAGTGTGCAATCATGAACGTACAAGACTAATTTATACAAGGCAACTTAATAAATACATGTAAACAAGTATTCTGTTAACTAGTGATCTAGGACTCAGAAAGGGGCAGGAAGGCAAAAAAAAAGGGGACAGGGGGTAAAAGAGGTTGATATTTCAAAGTTATTATTGTCTGTATATGGAGGAGCCAAAAAGAGCAGGGAGGAAAAAAAGAGCAGGGTGCAGCGCCCAGATACTCTTCTTAAAAATAATCACTATGATAACAGACCTTCTCTATGAGTTTGTTAGAAAACTCATCTTAGTCATGTTATTTTTTCTGCTATTCCATACAAAACCAATTATAAACACTACATTTGTACTATGTACCTCAGAGATTACCGGGTATGTCCATTCATCGTAACAAGCATGCAATACAGATGTCAAAATTTAAGGTAAGTAGTGTCTTTAAGGCTTCTAAAGCAGGGCTAATTTGACCTTAGGGACATGCTTAGAACAATCTTTGTACAGGGCCTTGAGGTAATGCTTCATGGTAGTTATAGGTCTTATAGTTTAGATAAGAAGATTTTGGAATATTTTCTAATTCATAACTGCTGACTTCTGAGGTTGGGTCAATATCAACCCAAGGAACAATCTCTGATGAGGTCTGTACCATCACAAGCGATACTTAACTTTTTGAAGGAAATAAATGTTTATAATAAAATATAGGGCTTAAGATCATTAATATCGATTGAATTTTAAAATACATGTAGTATCATTAATTGTTTTCGGGGCGATATGACCTTTCTGTGTTGGTGCGCCATAAAATTAAAACAAACTAACAATTCTCTGATGAGGACCTTCAGCCCACTTAACTTAAGGCAGGAGCACTTGCCAAATATGGACACTCCAGTTCACATGGTTTTAGACAAGAAGATTTTCAAGAAACTGCTGACAACAGAAAGACACACACGTGTGTGACAGACCACCTTCAATAGCTCTCCTGAAGCTCTTTGTGTTGAGCTGAACAAAAAAAATTAACCCCATAAGCAATGCCAACACAGACACCAATTCCAAAATGACAGCATAATTATGCTCTCATTTTCTATGAAAATTCAATCTTAAAATGTTATAACTATCAAAAACAGTATACAGTATAACCTCCAGAGAGCAACCCTCTACAGAACAGATCTGCTGCATAACAAGAGGTTTTGATATTTCTCATGCATAATTTTGAGTTTAACCTCTGCAGAGCATCAACCTCTGAACAGCATCACACTTTATTTCCTCCCAGTGGTTGTTGTTTAAGAGATGTTGTACTCTACACATAAAAACCTATTCTTTTCTATCAAAAAAACATAAGTACAACAATATTTTCCTCATACTTACAATCAATACGTCATGAATACCTCAATTATATACTGATAAATATTCATTAGCATACAATATGACCATATATGGACATTTGACGACAATAAGGCGAGTCAGTGTCAAAGTCAGTACTACATGTATGCTGTAAACAATAGAAAAACGTGCATTTTCTACCTGTCACAAGTCATGTTCAAGCCTTAAAACATTGCCTAGACTTGGTAATGACATCATCAAAAGACGCACACACGCAATCATTCATTTACACAAGTCACATATCCATTATCAAAACTAATAATTGAACATACCCTTATTTTAGCGAATATTTAGCAAACATGGATGTTCGTAAACAAATAAAAGGGAGGAGTCCTCCCATTCTATATTACTCATCAATTTTCGCCAATTTTTTCCCTGTTAATGAATATTTTTCTTATCTTTTTTTGTAATTTAACTGAACAAATATTCTCCAGTTTCAACTTATATAATTGATTTACCCTCGTCAGAGATAAAAAAAATCTTGTTATTATAATGACAACGGAAGGCTATACTCCAGTGATATCAAGCTATCGCGCAACCCTGGGCAAGTAAGAATATTGAAAAAAAAGGGTCATTTTAGCTTTCTATTAGGTACAAGTATTTTTTGGCAAACTTCTGATTCAATTATTAATTTTGAATAGTCAGACTGCACTGTATCCATGGCTAGTCTGTCAGTTGGTGTGCCTGTCCAATTTTACATGAATCAATGCTTATAGTTATGTTAAGTTAGTTATAGATAAGATCATTCAACACCAAACATGGAGGACACAGGGACAATTCTTGTAAAAAATTAAAGGTCCACCTAGATCTGCAGGTTTACAGGACTGACTGCCTGGCAAAGAATTTGATCTCATCCACACAATTTCAATTCATCAAAATATGTAAAATCACTACATGTCTTCCGTCATGTAAGACTTCGTTAGGTCCTGTAAAATCTTGATCTTCACAGAACCTACTGTTCAGTAATAAACTGGTGAGTTTTGTGGTGATTGGTTACAGCTAATGAAACCCTACCTTGTATACCATCCACATAGAGCACATATATCCATCTCAGTACATCTATCCTCACTTATTTTATCATGT
This sequence comes from Mactra quadrangularis, assembly GCA_025267735.1. Lineage (NCBI taxonomy): Eukaryota > Metazoa > Mollusca > Bivalvia > Venerida > Mactridae > Mactra > Mactra quadrangularis. The sequence continues at coordinate 35,999,701 of CM046302.1, read as the reverse complement.
TTATGTAGATCAGTGACAAGATCTAACAATTTCTCTTCTGTCATACCCTATATAATACAATGTATGGATTAGATAGGTTTTTATGTACATAACCATGCATTTTTCAACAACTTTTTATTTATCCTATGCTAGTCAGTCCCACTGGATTCCAAGTCAGCCCCTGTATAGACTAATCAAACCAAGCCCCAGGTTCACAATATGTGAGTATTCACTCATACTCAATTTTTCTGTATACAAAAATATTCTCTAAGCATTATTTGGCTAGATAATAACTTTGATGAATTTACAACAGTCATCATTTTCAGTGTTAAGTTAATCATCATAAGAAGAAGTTTGAATTTATAAGTTACATGTATTTGGTTATATACAAATCCATCCAAATTTACCTATACACTTTTGTAAGTGGGTGATTTCATTCTAATTTTTACCAATACTAGAGAAATGAAAAACATACTTTTGGATGCATTTACATGTACAACAATTACAACTGTATAATGCAGCATTACTTCCCTTTGAATGTTACAATCTATTTAAACTATCCTTATTTTTCAGTATACCTGTAGGGAGTCATCAAAGCTTTGATTCTTAGTCCCAACTCAAACAGATATGCAATACTTAAAACAGACCAACAGCAAAGACTTTAATAGTCTGAATTACCTGCCCCTTACTATCGTTAACAGGTCAGGTAAAGCACAACTATGGTGGTGCATAAAGGCCATCTTAGGGTTACAAACTTTTCTTATTTTCTCTTTATTTTGCCAAACATTGGTAGGAGTTTGATACTATGTGGGTCATTCCAAGTAGATTTTCCTTTGTTCCCTTAAATTTAGCTAATGATTAACCAAATACCATATTTGCAAAGTAGACACTAGTCCGATTTTTTTCTTTGGTTAAAATTTAGGATACTTTATTTAGCATAAATGTAACCGAAAACTTAAAATAAAGAATTCAAAAGCTGTAAGGCTTGTACTTAATATCTTTGATTTAAGCTATACTGAAAAATATTCATTTGGAAACAGTATTATCTGATACCTTGTACAATACATCGAGCACAGCCATTATTCTGCTTTAACCCATCTAAGTATGACTTGGACCCAGACCAAGACTCTGAACCCTCCCCCCCCCCACCAACACTGAAAACAGTAATTTAGTTAAAACCTTACATAACTTTCCAATGTATTATAATTTATATTTGGTGCTGATGAATATTGTAAGGAAGTTGATCTTTTTTTAAATTGTTTCAGTAACTCCTCTCTGTCATGACAAGGAATTGTTATCAATGAATCTGAAATATAAAACAATAATATAAACATTTTTCTAGAACTCTACTTAGGGCAAGAAAAAATAGGGACATGGTATGAAGATGCCAACAAAATCTATCAATACACACAAAAATAACATAATTATCGAGTTTTCATGGAAAAAAAAATTTGGCATTTACCAGAAATTAAATGTAATGTAAGATTGAAATTGCAGCATACCATGGTTCAAAGTTACTAACATATATTATCTTGTGATATCATATATCGTGACTTCTAAATACAATTGTGCTTAGTAAAATTTTGTAATTATTTGCCATGTGTGAATATTGTAATTGCTTTTGTTTGTAAATTTTCATTTAATATATTATATCTACATTAAAACACTGGAAAAATATTGCCAAATTGTTTCTTCACAATAGAACTGTTTATAACAATGGAACATTTTGGCTCAACTAGTATTTGATAATCTAGAAAAATAGCTAAGACAAACAAAATGTTCCAGATATAGAACTTTGGGTGAAATCAACATTGCTCTAACTAAAAGCAACTTCAATCAAAATATCAATTTAACCCCTAATGTCTCTTAAACATTCAAACTTGGTCACACTCTCTTATTTATGTATGTATATAGTCCAACAGAATTAACCTGAGCTTGACCTTTATGCAAGAATATATTAAACTCAGTATTTACTGTCTATTTTTGTCTTCGTTTGTAAATCGAGCTTTATCGGATGCTTCCGGCAAAATAAACGTACTGAACTATTAATGTTGTTTTGATAAGAATAAATACTTTAAAACTGTGCCATAATATTGCTGACTTACTTGTTTCCCAAAAAACTAATGTGTCCAAAATTAAAAGTACAATAACATGCCACTTTTAATAAATTGATTTATAGTCACATCGGTTTTTATAAACATGTGTATAACCATATACACGCATACGAAAACTCACAATTTCATGTAAGTGAAGTGTGTAATTATTATAATTAGGTAGTTCAAGCTCAGGTTAATTCTGTTGGACTATACTACAGATTTAATTTGAAGACATTTTGAAGAGGATCAAGTTAAAGCAGTGTTACATTCATCCTATATGACAAAATACCTTGACATGGATTAAGTTGCCATTTACATAGTCTATCATGAGATTCTATCAGATTTCTCTTTAATGTGTTACAACTCTCTCTATCTGAAATATAAAATGTATACATTTGATAGTCATAGTCTTGTACATGGTGAAAGACTTTCTAAAAAAGCTACAAAAATTATCTTTATACACATATGGTCCATTTAATTTTATTTGTATTAATAGTATTGAGTAATTTAGTCATTGACTTAATTCTGTTTTATTATTTATTGGAGTTGACGCCGTGTCAACACAATTTAGGTCATTTTACGGCATCCAGCGCACCTAACCTAGCTTTCCTGGACTATTGTCTATAACCAGTACTCACCTACCCTTCCACAAGGCCAGAAACTTCTCCATATTATCTAATCAATAGAGGAAAATCAACATAATTGTCAAAATTTCATGGAAGGGTATAACCTCCCCGGGTGGGATTCGAACCCACACCCCCTCAGGCACAGATTTTAAAGCACTAGCCCAATTTATCTTGTTACAAAATAGAGAACAATACATAACTAGCTCCAGAATATAAAATAAATAATTTTCACTTTTTCACCAACCAAAATCAACCTCCAGAGTCGCTGCCTGAAAATCCACTCGTCCTGAGTCAATTTCTATCATAATTTCAAGCAGTCATTGTCTTACACTTTCTCCAGCACAAACCTTATTTATCATGTTTAAATCTTCAGAGTAAAGATCATCAACTGGCCTGACTATATGAAATAAGTAAGTTTTAGTAGCCCTAATCATTTTTTATTGGCTTTAATCAATGTTCAGTGGTCTCAGGCATTGAGTTTTATGACTGCAAATCATGCATTCAAAACTGTACTAACAGAAAACATTTTATGTACAGCTCCAAAGCATAAATCATTCCTAGAAAGATAGCAATATTTAAAGTTTCTTACTAACATATAAATGATAGTTTCTAACTTACATAATGCAGCATCTGTTGGTTTAGAAAGTTCACCAGATAAGAAGACTTTACAGTTGACACATTGCAGCATATCTTTATCAACATTCTTCCAACCATACATGGCACAAACTAAGGGTGATAACTCTGTTGGTTTAGCAAACCATGTTAATGGGTAATAACAGTCAAGGAATTATTCTTTAACCATAATTTGAACCAATTATCAATCTACTTAACTTAGATTACTAATAAATACTTTATCACATGGATCTATAATTCAACTGTATCGCTAAGTGCCTTACACAATCAATTATAGCAATTCTAGTTAATACTAAATAATACCCATTTATTTTAGCTTGGTTGTGAAACATGACATTGTTCTTTTAACTTAAATTACTCACACTAGTTAGAACCCTTCCTAGTCCTCCAGTACTAAGCTAGTAGAACAGTTTCTTGTTGAAGAAAACAACAAGACAGGGTTAGGATATGATGTGAACCACACAAAGCTGGCTATCCAATGATTACCAGTCCAACATTGTAACCACTTGGCCACATCTGCTCCTCTTGTGCAGTTAAAATGAGATATATCCCAAGTCCTACATGGCATCAAATATGCTTCACTTGTTTATAGGGCTTAACACAAACAGTGTATCAGAATTTCCTTGATTCCAAAAAAACTTGGAAGGAATCCCAGTAATTTTAGCTTTGGATTCTTTCAAGATTCCAGAATAATTGCCCTGTTTTTATCAAAATTTGAGTTTCCATGTTTTTCTTATCACAATTTGAGACCAAAAATCTGTAACCAAATCTTCTGTCTTATATTATATTCTTTTGGGATCTCTGGTAAGCTCAATTAGGGTCTAAACCCCATACAGTTTACAGTTGGATCAATACTAATTCAAACCTATAGGGGTGTAACAATAGGTCGACTTATCGCTGTATCGCGATAGTTTACCTTGCAATAGCAATAGATCGATAGAACTTTTTCAAGTCGATAAATATCGCGATAATTTTTCTGACTATCGACTGTTTCGATAGTTTTCTTGAAAACGAGAGTTGAGCCCCATAAACGCTTTACTTTCATCTTTTTTTAATGAGAGAACTCCACATTAATACGGATCAAATTAAATCTATTTAGAGGCCGGCAGAGGAACAGATAAGCTGCGTATCTGCGTAAATACGCAATTAAAAATCTCAATAACCCTATAAGAATAAAACATTTGCGTATCATAACCCAATTAAAAACTCCTTTACTCATAAAGTCTCGAAATCGCCGCGTATCGAACGTAAATAAAAAATCGAAACTGGTCAGATAAGAGATGCAAAAAATGAAACTTCACGCGACAATTACATCTCATTAAAACCCAATTGTCGTTCACACGCTGGGAGTTTAACTCGCCGACATATGAATGCACAAGGATGTCACAAAATCGATAATAAAGTCGCCGACTTATGATTACACGCTCGATAACATCTGTATATACCTTTACCTATACACGTCAGAGTACATTGGAAATAGCGCATATATATATATTTTAATTGTTTGCAGCAATTAAATCAATATTAATCCTTTGTTTGTGGACAAATATGTGTTTGCAGTTTGAGCAGAAATTGAGGTAAACAACTTAAGATATGTGTCGGCATTTTTTCACACTTTGTCGATGTTTGATAGCATAACAATGACATAATTGCAATGTCTCATTATGTAATCATGGAGTCTAATATAAATTAATCGTCATGAAAAATGTATTCATAAACTAGCGTGACCTAATTTGTTAAATTGTATTATATATAAAACTTTATAAAAACGATATCGGCGATCCCAGGAAGTAATTTTTTCTTTGTTAAAATTACTGACGATAATTGTCAATAACACCGTCTTGTGCAATTAAATTTTATAAATAGTGTTTTGTATTATTTTACAACAAAAATATTTTATAATATATAATTTAGTATTGTATTTCGTAAAAATAAAATCCTTCAATCATGATGACTTATTGTCATATATTTTCGCGACCCACGCTATCGCAAATTAAGTAAAACATTCTTAAATCTTCATAATTAATGTAATAAGCTTATTATTTTTCATTTGTTTTTCTTAATTTAGCAAACGGTGCCCCAGGAACCGACAAATTCGAACTTACGTTCCCGTTTTCTGGTGTTCGTTGATAAAACAAATGTCAAAATGCCAGACATTTTTTTTTACTTGCCAACATTTGTTTCGGTGTAATTTTAAAAATGAAGCATAATTATATGTTTTTTAAATTCAATTAAAATACTGAAGATGCTATCATAACTATACTGTGTTTATCATTATCATTATGTAATTATGGTAATCGATGACAAAGAGTTAGAATAAAACAAAAAGTTAGTTGAATAAAACAGTTTGTTGATTAATCAGCATTTCAAATAACCAAATAACTGACAAGTTGTTATTTGATACAGAAAAGTTATTTTCAAATTAAGTCATTATTTTGTAGATTTCTCCACTCCTGTGAACTAAATTCTGGCGAAATCTTTTAAACATTTTCCTGCAATGTTCTGTCTGATTGGTCAAAGCAAAATTCTTCCAAACAAAACAGCCACCGTTGAAAGGGTTTTCAGCATTATGAATTCCATGTGAACTGTTTCATGCAATAGGATTCGACATTCTCTTTTGGATCCTCTAAAGAGGACATGTTGTCATTATAAGTCATTAGACTATAACCAGCTTGAGGCTGTTGTTAATTGCTTAAAGAACATGCATCTAATTGTAAGAGTCTGAAAGATCTTGCTTTGTAAAGTTCTGACAATCAAATTGAATGGAGAATAAAAACTGAAGTCATTGTTTTGAATGCTATTGTTACCGATTGGCTTGACATTATATTTTCCCAATTTAAACCAAAATGCCGATAAAATTCCCAATTCTAGGGGTATGGGACATATTCCCAAAGTTGTGAAAAAAACACTGGTGGTTGCTGTCCTAGTTACAATATCTTCAATAGATATTTATTAGTATATTTGTGCATGCCTAGTTCCATGGTTTTTTTTATTAGTACTCAATTTATCGTCATATAAATGGCAAATACTCAATCCAGTAAAATATCTTGGAGTAAAAAAAAATACGCACTCTATTGGAAATGGCATTACTCAATTGTCTGGAAAACTGGGTGTAAATACCCAATACACCCCAAACCTTATCTGTTCCTCTGTTAAAGGGATACCAGTAATCATCTTATTTTATCAAATACTCGCCGTAATGGAAGTAAAAGCATGCCTGCATGGAGCGGCGATTATGAAATTGCAGGGGTGGCGAAATCAACTGTCCCAGTTGTACATTTTAATGCATGGACAAGTTATTTTTATGGACTAGTAAAAAATTCAGTTTTAATTTGTTAAAAACGTTTTTACCTCTGCATTACTCCATGGAAGTTATAAATAAGACTTGCATAGTAGCATTCGCCGAGCAGAGTTGTCGTATATTCGGCGATAAAGCAACATTAACTGATTTACGACTGTCGTCATTTTCTGTGATAAGTTGATTGTGAAATTCAGTTACTATATGCCATGCATATTTCGGTATATATCATATTTGTTTCAAGTAGTTATCTTGACTTATTACGTCACAAATTGTCATGATATGAATAGATGATAAATTGATAATGATAATCATTAATGGATGCTATTCGCCACCCTTGAATTAAAGAAAACAAAAAGTCAAAATCGGCAGTATCACAGCATTTTGGCTTTGTTTAGTAATAGATGAAGTTTTCAAATCTAAAATAGCTTCCAGATACTGCCAAATAGTACTACAGTACAGTGGATACCTCCAATTGAAAGGATTATTTGACGAGGAAACACCATGCAGTTTCCCTTTCAAAATCCCTATCTTCACTAATGTGAATAAATCTGGACCAAAAACTAAACCAATGATATACCCTCTAATAGAGAACCAGCTCATTCTCAAAGTGTGAGAGATATTTCAAATTCAAACCCATTGTTTATTGTAAAAGACTTGAGACTGTTTACCATTGTTTTTATAATAAAAAACTATCGTGATAGTATCGCAATAGTTTTTTGACTATTGCAATACTATTGCAATAGTACTTTCATTATCGCAATACTATCGCGATAGTGTTTTTGGCCGCAATAGTCACCCCTACAAACCTACCTTATCAATTTATGAATTGATTTACAGGCAGTTGTTCAATAATGTAATATACCGTATTGTTCCTATTAAACGCCCCTGCTCTAATATTCGCCCCCCCCTCTTTTTAAAAAAAAATAAATAAATTAATAAAATCTATTCAAAAACTGAACTTTTACGCAATTACTATTCCAAAGTTAAAAACCAACTGGGTTTAAATTTCAAAACATTGGATGCACAACAAAAATCTTCCCAACAGGAACGTTTAAAATATTAAATTTTAAAAGGGGCATTACTAGATTAAATACGACATCGTAATTGTACTCGACCTTGTAGGTGTCAAAAAATCGATATGAGATGCTGCCTTCCTAAAGATTAGTATGTCGGTATTTTAGTTTATATCTTTGATCAAGGCCGCTTACAGTTCAAGCAAGGTCATTAAAAGGACACGCCAACAGATCAATTTAGAAGTCGCACAAAGATCAAAGAAAGCCCTTGAAACAATCTCCACAACTATTTAGGGCATTACGAATATCACTAAGTAACAGTTAACACTAAACTTTTTTTATATAAACAAAAGTTGTGAACATAATTATTAGTTATAAGTAAATCTATACAAAATTCATGAAACCCTTTTAATTGAATATATTGTCAACTTAAACCAGCTGTGAATTTCCTGTGTGCTTTGGCAGAGTTTGTTCTCCAACATTTTGCTACACACATGTTAAAATGTCCAGAATCTACAGCCCATCCACAAGGTATATGACATCACACCACAATGACATTAATGAGATACATTCAGATAGTCACGTACGCACTACCGTTTTTACTCAACTATGAAGCCCTATTGTACTTATAACCATCATTATTTGTTTATATGCATGAAATTGTTTTGGACTCAAATTAATCTGTCATTATTAAGCAAAAAATGACTGGAAAATAGCATAAATGGAAGGAAAAAAATACCGATTTTTCGCCCCCAATTAAACGCCCCCTCTTCCGAAAATGTAACGCCCCCTGGGGCGTTTATTAGGAACAATACGGTAATTACAACTAGTAACATACATGAATACAAATTCATAATTTAAATCATAATTCTAAAATTTAAACAGAGCAAGTTGTCAGCTAAAAGGATATTGAAAAAGTTTCCACTCTTTCAAACAATAGCTTCTTGTTATGTGAGTTATCACAATCTTCATATAAACATGTTTCTTGAGTTACTTTTTCACTTTGAACACTGTCATTTCTACAATATAGAAAGTATTACATGATAAGCGATTAAACATAGCAGCTTTGCTAAGCAAGTTCTTTTTGGCTTAAGTCAAAGATGCAACAGTAGTCTAAACCATTGTTATATGGAATGTCAGACGATCCGTCCCCAGTCACATCCGTCCTTAGACGATCCGTCCTTGGACGATCCGTCCCCATATTGGGGACGGATCGTCTAAGGAATGTTAGAATGATTCGTCCCATTATGTGTATAGCACAATCAGTATAATTAATACGACCTGATATAAGATACGTGTACTCTGTGTTTTTTCTTTTATTTGTACATTATTAAATATACTTTCTTTTTAATTTCAGACAAAATTGCAACACATAGAACAGCAAATTTAATTTCATAAACATGGGCTACTGTAATGAAGATTGATTATTATGCATTGTTGAATAAAGATGTATTTTAATCAACGTGATTGATACAAAAATGATTCATTGTTTCAAATTGAAAAATAAAAGTGTAAACAATAGACCCTTAATTGATTTATATTAACAAATAATTTTTGTAACGAGTTTTCTTGTGTAATTATAAGTGTATGTTGTGTTCTGTTCTGTTCAATCATACATCTTTTATTGTTTTCAACCAAAATGAATGGATTTATATGTGAAAAACAATAATTATGCATTTACAAAAATTCCGTTTTATTACGTTTGATGTTTTATTTTTAGCAACTTAATTACAGCAATTATATGATAAAATAAGTGAATTATCTGAACCCGACAATAATTAACAGAGACCTTTAACATAATAATACCAAACTTCACCTATCATTTTTATTAAATGATAATTAATATAAGAATTGAAGATGTTTGTAAAGTATATACTATTTAAAATGCTGGACGTTAGATACTTAACATTTGACCATTTATGAATAAAATTATTTTAGCGGGAAACTTGGACATGGCACGTGCAAGGTGACTTCATAGTATAAGTAATACAAAAATAAATCGTACTTTAATTGAATCTAAATATATTGTTTACGTATAACATTTAAAATGCTGAACGTTAGATATTTAACATTTGACCGTTTACAAATAAATATTGGCAAAATCTCATCAAAAAATGAATATCTGTACATAAATCTTTGCATAAATCATTTCTCGTACACACTTTTATAAAATGGGGACGAATCGTCTAAACTCTGATATTTTGGGGACGGATCGTCCAAGGACGAATGCAACTGGGGACGGATCGTCTAGAGGGAGAATAGTCTTGGGGACGGATCGTCTGTATACCGTTATAAGGTTATTTAATTTTAGGTTAAATAAAAATTAAAAACAAAACAATACAGTGTTAGTTTCCCTACTTTATTTGTAAGAACCATCCCTAAATTTAAAAAGAAAAGGTAATCAGCAGGATATTCTACTGCATTCCACAGGCTTAATGATTTGCCCTTTTACAGTAGATCACTTTGCTTAAAAGTCCATTTGGTTATACTGCAGTGGCAGGGGTTTGACAATTCATGAAAAGTTCATGAAGGTTTCATTGTAAAAAATGTCTTTAAATGACTCGACTTGTTGCATTTATTCCTGTTGAAGTTTTCCGCCCTTAACAAATCACGGATTTTCACGGAAATCACGGAAATCACGGATTTTCATATTTTATGTAGTTTTTTACTAATTTTTTCTCTAAAAACGTACAATTATCGGGAATTCTTAGCGAAATATACGTAATTATCCATAAAATCAACATATTTTGCTATAATGATCGTCCGTAATTGGTAAGATGAAATACTTGATTGTCCGACTTTTCCGCCAATAGTCCGTGATATTAGCATAGAATCCGTGAATTCTGGATTTTCCATGATTCTCCGTGATTTTCGGAATTTCCGTAATAATCCGTGATTTATCAGCATTTGATCCGTAATACACAGAAACACATAATAAAAACAAAATTGATTGAAATTTTTACATTTAATTTCTACATCTTAGACATTTTATAGATTTTGATTGTTTAATTTGTCTTTCAGATAATTTAATTTCTTGGCATAATGGATGAAACCATTGCTGACACTTGGTGCAAATAAACATGAATCCTTCATCTGGCATTCGACATGTACAAAACACAGGAAAATTATGAGCCTGTGTGTACTCCACACTTCGTTTGATTGGACAACTTGGGAATTCTGACATGTAACCATCATGTATACATTTTAATAAATGGTCACGCATTTTGTCATTTTTATAACTTATTTTAACGGGGTCGTGTCCATGGGCCAAAGAAACTGCAAATGCAATTGCATACAAACCACAATCGTTTGAATTGGGCTGAACGTCATTATTCATGAAACGCATGTTTATTGTTTCATTAGGAGTCAGGATAATGTTTGCCACACAACGTTCCACGCTTGTTGATACTCTCATGCTGTATCCACTATCATACATTCTTATGATAGGGCATGAAGCATTGTTGTCACTTGCAACAGTTACCCAATGAAGACCTCCGTCTCTTGGATGGGTGTTGAGAATCTGAATAAAAGAGTCAGATACTGGTCTGAAGCAAGGCTTTTGGGCGTAACAACATGGTTGGAACCCATCAAAAACGGCAAATTGCTTGTGTAAGAGGTTCTGTACACAATCAATTATGGAATCATCAATCCAACCATTATCAAATGTACCTCTTATTCTATCAAAAGCTTCCGTCGAAAGGTTCGTTCCCATGGATTCTATACTCTTTCTTATTTGCTTTGTAGTTGAATCGGAAACATCAAAAACCATTGAACCGGTAGGTATGTCTGATAATGGCAGCTCTGTTACTTCAATGCTGATTTCATCTCGATTTTCTTGAGGTTCCGTAATCTCGTCCGTTTTCTCAATATCTTCCTCCATAATATCAACATCTCCTTTTCTGGGCTGTTTTCTTCCAGGTTTCTTTTTACCTCTGGCTGCTTTGCGTAGTAGTGTAAGATTTATGTTTTTGGTAGGGCCCTCTATATTCATTCTTAAAGCCAGTTTAACAGCCATTATATGACAACAAGCAGTGTTAGGCATTAGACATGAACATTTTTCAGATGGGAAAACTTCAACGGTGTAAACTTTTCCAGAAGCACCCATAAGAACGAAACAACCAAGTTTTGGGACAAAAACCATTCTCTCACTTTCTATTATTTCTTTCGCTTTTGCCACGTTTGTATGATCTAGCTTTTCATCAGATTCTTTTAGGGTGTCTTGTTTATCCGTTAAAAAGTCTCCAGTTCTAATTGCTGCTACGATATTTTTGTAACTAACGGCCGAAGACATAGCATAATTGACCTCTTCCAGTGGTATTCTCATTGATATAAATTCTTCTCTCAATGTGTAATTTCCTAAGCCTGCCCGTCCTCTTTTTATTTCAGATAGATAATACTGCTGAAGGAAGCGGAACGATAATACAACTGAGTCAATAGGACCTTCTTTCCAATTATTCAAGTCTTTGATAAGCCAATTAAAACCTTCACTTTGATTAGTTGTTACTCCCGAAAATTTATCGACTTTGGTGTATTTTGAAATGTAACATGATGCAAATCTGTCTAATTTAGGTCTTATAATCTTATCAAAATAACTATGCATCCTTTCAGTCCAGTATTTTTTACTTTCTTCAATTACACGTTCTAGCTCTTTTACATTTTCAGCTCTGAGAATTGAATAAATTGAATCAGCGAATTCGAGAGCTTCTTGTTTGTGACCACCTGAGGCATAAATGTACCTTTCTGCATCCTTTTTAAGATGTCTCCAGCAACCAACAACCTTTAATGTTGTTTCAGCTTCAGCTGCATTGACAATAGCTACTTCCATGTCTGTGGCCAGTGGTATATTTTTTAAGTTACTTTTACAAGCTGTTCTTAATGTTTGGAACAAGATTTGATGGTGACTTTGAAATTTTCTTTCGTGTATGAGGAACAATGCTGGTATGACCGGACTTTCGTAAAAGATAGAGTATTTAAATAAAAGATCCGTGATTTGTCATTTTTTTGGAAGAAAATCCGTAATTTGTTATGTCTAAAAATAGATTTCCGTAAAAATCGTCCGTGATTTGTCATTTTTTAGTAGATAATCCGTAAATTGTTAAGTCTAAAAATAGATTTCCGTGAAAATCGTCCGTGATTTGTTATATTATCCGTATATAAATTGGAGTGATCCGTGATCCGTGATTTCCGTGAAATCCGTGATTTGTTAACCTCCGAAGTTTTCTTGCTGCTTTAACTTTAACTATGGTCTCAGTAAAGTACTTGCTTTTACATTGGCAATGCTATTTGCTTATCACTTCTAATTAGTGTAGGCGAGTTTTGACAAGCAACATAGTTGATTGAAGGTTGGGCATCAGTTTTTTTCCAAAGAAAACATATTATTGTTTGTTCTTACATAAATCTGTATGGGCAAGTGTAATGTTGATGCACCCTAGTCTAGAACTTGCCTTCCCTGGTTTTTTCCCAGTGGTGGTTTCAAGTGTTGGTTCCAAGGCTGGACCCCCTTTAGGCTTAGATATTCTTGTAATGTTTTCTTAATTGTATAAGGTGCATTTCTTAACAAATCGTATTATTCTTGGACAATAAAAACGCTATCATATATTCCAGTAAGTCTAAACATTTGGAAAACAGTTTCGAGTTTCGAATTGGTCGAGGTACGAATAAACCGGCTACCTTTTTCTATGACAGAATAAAAGCCATGGGTTGACAACACCAAATGTACGATTTTATATGTTAAACTTACCCTTTAACTTCATTTCTGTTATCATTATGGTTAAATTTACAGAGAAAAGATGAAAAAAGCTCTTTCACACGATCTTCGGAGTTTCTGTTAGTCGCCATTTTCGTTTTATATAAACCCAAAGATACATTTGCACAAGAAATAAAAATGTAGCGAAAAGAGTTAGCTAACTAAAAAAGGAGTGAGTAACTACTGACAATAGAAAAAACATCATTTTATAGTTCTAAATTTAATTATATAATTAAAACTTTTTGTTACTGGTAGCAGCAACATATTTAATGTTAAATTCATTTCAACAATAAAATCATTGCAGTATGCTGATCTATGTGAAGTACTTTTAATCCCATATTCATAGATTTGATCAGGGATTTTATATATATATCACTGCTTGAATTTAACCAAAAAAATGGACTCGCAAATTTCTGCGAGTTGATATTATTTCAACTCGCAAAATGAAAATTATCGCTCACATTTTTGTCTTCAAATTTTAATAGCATACAAAGTAACTATTCATATGCAATATAAAAAACAATATCTTGCTACATATAACTAGATAGATCAAGGGCGTTATTGTGGGATAGACAAAAATATCCCAACTATCGATCTATCTGGCCGTTTCAATGCTGATTTGAGCCATATCAGTTTAGACAGTAAAATGTTTGTGGTGATTTTAACTCGTGAAAATTTGCGAGTTAAAATAAAAGTTACTCGCAATTTTCAAAATCCACTCGCATTTTGTGAGTATGCGAGCTTAAATTCGAGCCCTGATATTTATGCTTTAAAATATGCATGAACTCAAATATAAGTGTGATATGCTTGTTATATTGTACATTGTTTGTATAATTTGACATAAATTACTTACTTCTGTAAAAAAATGATTAAGAATTTAAAAGTATGTAACCATTTAAATGACTTTTAAATTATATTTTCTCAATTTCATATCCTCACAAGTGATGTAATACTATCATATTTTATTTTATTCATATTTTAATTCAAATGCGCCGAGTTTGTGAAACAAGTTCTTTAGACTTTAAGAAATTCTCTTTCCCTCATCTATCAAATTAATTCTAGATCAGCAATTTGAACAAAGTTCCTTCCTATGGAAACTTAGGTTCTTATTGAAGTTGATGAAACATTTTATTTCAGGGTAAACCCATGCTTTGATTGACTCTATCCTTTAGTTATATCACATATAACATACCCATTATATTATATGCTTGCATTAGTGATAGCAGGACATACATGTATTATACATAATGAATGGCTTTTGATGATATAACCCAGTATGTGTGCCTGGAAACATGCATGCTACATTGCATATATATATTATATAAATCCCACTATCACATTTGCCCATATGATACATGTACCTACTTTATCATAGGCAGATCTAGCAAGGGGGGCTGGATCCCCCTGAATTTCCAAAACGTGCCATACATGAGAGTAATTTTTTTAGCTGCAAGCCATTTTTAAGCATTCTCGTACCCCGAGGTTATCAAGATTCTCGATCTAGTATTGAGAATCTTACTAGGCTCTGGGATCGTGAATGTTTTTAAGAAGCTCCAAGCAATTTTTCTCGGGCTCACTTTGCTCGTCTTTGTGCTAAACATACATCTAATGTTAATGGTTTTTTTTATTATTATTAATAAGTTGCGTTATTCTACAGAGAGTTTAATGAACCTCCCCCCTAGAGCAAGTTTGGTCTCCCCTGACTGTTTAATGGTTATAGAGTATACATGTATTGCAAGAGCAAATGAAACAAATGTATGTGAATATTACAACCCAGCATTTGTAGTCAAACAGACAATAGAATTAGCTTATATGGCATGTTGTGATCATGATCAGTTAAATTCAAGTTGTATATATGAAGCAAGCAGTTCACAAAACATTGGTATGCATTTATTATTTAACACTACTCAGTTTGAATCATGTTAGTTTGTATCATGGTAATAAACTATAATAAATGATTATTTTGGAATTTGCTCAGATGACTCTTAGTTTCTTGTTTTTATGGGTAAATGTGAAAAAGTTCATACAAAAAACAGGGTATTGTCCAACCATCTTAGAGGTCACTGTACGATTAACAGTGAGCGATATTTGCAGCTTTTGATGCAAATGTTCATAAAGACATAGAACTAGGAGAAATGTGGTTTCAACAGGATGGAGCAACACCACATACAGCCCAGAGCGTATTGACATGGTTGAACAACAAGTTCAATTCAAGAGTGATATCATTAAAAACGGAACGACCGTACCCCCCTCATTCACCAGACCTTAACCCGTTGGCCTTTTTTCTTTGCAGGTTTCTTAAGGACAATGTGTACAAAGTCCAGTCTAAGACAACAGATGAGCTGAAAACATCCATAGTTCGAGAGATGAGACTTATCACCAGTCAAACATGCAGATCAGTGATTGTAAATTCCGTGAAGAGACTGGATGCGGTACCACGTCAAAATGGACGTCATTTTAAGCATTTACTGTAAAACAATGTATGTATTTAATGGTGCTGGTCACCTGAATTGTTCGATGTTACCATTATATTATATGTAGTAAAACTGTATTCTCTGGTCAATTTAATGGTGAATATTTCATTGTCCTGTCTTTGCTTGCTGTATACTACTGTCTGTTTGAAAGTGTAACATATATTATGAAACACCCCTTTCTCTTCATTTGAGCTAGATCTGCCGCTGTATGCTACATGTATATAAATATAAAACATTAACTAAGAGAATAACACAACAATTTTCTGACAAAATAAATCATATTTATTTTATTTTACTTTGTAACATCATAATTAACAATTAAATATACTAACAATATCAAATAAACAACAACAACAACAACAACAACAAAATGTATTAACATTGTATGTATATATTTAACAAATATATATTATTTACAAACTTTACATAAGTCATCACATGGTCACTTTTCTATGAAAAGAACACTAAATGGATTTATGATAACACTTTCACTAATTGGATGAGCAATTATGCATAGCAGACAAATAATCTACATAACAAAACAAGAGTAACATAATAATAGGCACCATTGAAAAATATTCTTAATTTTTTTATGCCAGAAAAAAAAACGCTTCCAACAATTATAGCTATGGTAAGGCCAAATAAATAATTTCTTGATTATCAACATAGGCGTGGGAGTATTATCATTTTTAGCAATTAAATCAGAAATATTTTCAAATTTTCAATTTGGCAAATTAAAGAAATTACGGACAACCAAACCATTTTTTTAGTTCCCCATGTTTAAAAAAATACAAATTTAGCTCAAAGAATGTAGAATACCGGTACTTTTCTACTAAAGAAAGGCAAGTCATGTATTGGGTCCAATACTTACAAGTTTTTGTTTTAATTTTTGAAATTGCCAGAAAGCATTATACAGATTATTGAGGATAAAAATCAATTAGTTAAATTATTGTGGCCTAAAAATCAAATTAATATTCCTATGATTCAATACTAACAAAGTTATTATCCTTATTATGATGTTTTTGAAAATAATTTTCAACTCTAAACAGAAAAGATCAAAAAAATCTTTACAACCAAGAAGAAAAATATTATTACTAGGACAAAATGTTTCATGTAAAAAAGCACTTGTTTTATAAAAAACGTTGAGGAATCAAAACACTACATTAATCACATACACATTGTTTACTTGTACTTTAAAGACATGCAACATGTTTGCTGAAGATTTCAATGTATACAGCCTACACAATTAGTGGGTGTCTGGTTGCCTGGGACAACCACATTTCGAGCAAACAAATTTTTTTGGGGGGTAAACCAAAATTCTACAATCAAGTTAAAGAGCTTGCTACTAAAATGACCTGTTCAACAACCACTTTTATATCTTAATTTTGAAGGCTGCGAATATAACGAACAATAAGTCAGCTTTTCTAAAAGTAATGGTGACAGGTTTACCTAGTGATTATTCTAGAACTCTTAAAGGGCCAGGAAGGGAGAAAAAAGGGGACAGGGTGCATTAGAGGACTGGTGCTTCAAAGGAACATTTCTGCATTTGAAGGAGCAAAAAAGGGCAGGGAGAAGAGAAAAAGAACAAGGGGCAGAGCCCTTCCATTCTGCTTTAGACTAATAAATAGGTCGATCCAAATTTTGATTTATAATTGAAAAATAATTATGATTTCTACAAAAATATACAAAAAGGTTATTAATTATCAAATAGACTTTACACTAGACCAATGGTCAATTAGATTTGTATAAATATTGAATGCGAGCAAGAAATCATTCTATAAAAAATCATGAACTAGAAATAAAAGTACAGAGCATTTATTTCAGTCATATCAATATCCTATATAAATGAGGGTCTTTGGTCTGATAAAATGAAAGTTTATGCTCAGAATATTGAGCAAGTAGTTGGTTGTAAAAACATATTCAACTGAAATTTGTAATGGGTTTAAGCATTCTGAGCTGTTAAGAGACAGTAGTTAAGCCTTTTTAGTGCTTTAAACATTTTTATAGAAGAACTGACTTATTTATCCCTACAACATGTCACAAGTCATCAAATACTGTAAACTTTTTTATTCAGTCAACAAGTAGATCTAACAGCATTCAAACAAAATTCTCAAATCCCAGTCATCACCTTAACCCACTAGCCCAAATTCTAAAGACGTGTGAATAATGATTCGGTCTAGTAAAAATTACTTGATATCATAAACTAGTAGTAAGGCTAGTGAATATTTTTGCTTTTGCTTTTTACTAGACAACATGATAAATTGGGCTAGTGCTCGAACAAAATTCAAGGGGATGACTAAGAATTTAAAATAAGATGTGAAAAAGATGAAAGGTAGGCACATCACTAATGGTAACTATGAAGGAATTACAAAGAATCTACAATGGGAAGCAATTCATTCAGACATAGAAAGAAAAATACCCCCCTCCCCCTCCCCCTCCCCAAATATCACCGGGTAAGTGGTTGCTGCTAGACCTTACTTTTAACATTCGTTGCCCGAAAAGCAATCCTAAACATAATTATGACTTAATTACAGCAACACTCCATTCAGTCATATTTTAGCTCTAGCCCTAAATAAATTTGAGGAGTAAAATAACTACTGTACATATTTTATTTAGGTTTTAAAGAGCCAAAATCTAATTGAAAAGATCATTATTTTCAGAGAGAATAACCGGATTCCTACTTGTTTTTATAACAGATTAAGAAACTAAAACATCAACAGGGAAATAATTTTGGCATTACTTATCAGCTTGACTTCACATGGCCTTAAAACTAACTAGTGAACAATGAAGTAGTAATTTTACCCCCTCACCCCCCCCCCCAAACAAAAAGTAATAACTTACATTTGTCTACACTTATTGTGAAGTAAAACATAGGCAGGAGTTCAGACCCATAGCCATTTAATCACAAATGCACAGCACTAAAAATTTAATTAGCATATCCAGACAAGCCTATACTTTAATCCACTAAAAGCTTAAACAAATGTAAGTTATTTTGAATCTTACTTAGTAAAAATATTGTTTGGTGGTAGCCTAAATTTTCTTATGGTAGAAAAAAATAAAGCTGTTGGTTACCTTGCAAAAAGCAAACACATGTCTAAAATAGAATTACATGTACACTCATGACTCATGAAATAATTTATTAATGAAAAAATGTTTATATCAGAATACTTTATAAAACTTGCCCTACTCAAAAAAATGATATGTATAAATAACACTATATGGTTCAAAAATGAATGAAATATAATGCAAAGTGACAATTTAGACAGACAATGTTTAGTCTGTATTAAAATGCACCTATCATTAAAATAATAATTCAATTTGATCAAAGGCACATACTAGTTTTTGGCTGCGTAAATAATGTATAATACTGTATAATAAAATACAATTTTAAAGTAATGAGTTTACACATAAAATGGATTAAATTCTGAGGACATGAAGATAGTTAAATAAAATGTACAAGAATAATTTAAAATGATGTTACAAAAGAGTCATTTCATTTATACATTTTAATAAATGAACATAAAACAAAATGTCATGGCAATATAAAGACAGAGCTGCCAATATTAAGTTTTGAAAACAGCTGAAACATTTAATTCCCTTTAGAAAAACTGATCAATATAGGTCCATTTTTAGAGTCTAAATTAGTCTAACAAACTTATTCAGACAGCCCTATATTTCTCATATCTTCAACAACGCAGCTCTAACTCTGTTTTTCAAAACATTTCAGGAGGTCTCTAAAAAAGCATTCAAAGAAACAGGACTTTTTCAGTAGGAGCATAATGCTAATTGTTTCTTTGGCCCTTAAAATTTGTAATCCAGTCAAACCTTTTTACTGAACGTATATCAGGAAGTTATGTTAAAATGAAAATAAATGAGTAAGACAGTGTTCGACAATTTCAGAGTCTCTGCTATAAACTAGTAATAGTAAAGTTGATTACATAAGAGGTAAAATTTATTTCCTTGAGATTTCCCAGAAATCAGCTGTTACATTTTAAATCGGCAGCCCTGTCATCAGAGTATATATGAACAAAATCATTCAAAATCAAGAGTTACAGAAGCTAGCTTAGAATTCAACTCACTAAAAAGATTTCTTTGATAAGTGTTTAAGAAACATAGAAATATTTTGATTACATTTTAAAAAGGTTGATCTATTACCAAGCTATTTTAAGACAGTAAGAGAATTGCATTTCTGAAAATATTTAATCAAACAGTACAGCATTAAAACAAAAGAGCTGAATTGTAAGCTACCTTTCTTATATTAATCAAGAAATTATAACATTATATTAAATGTACAAAGTATTTAACAAAATTCATATTTAAAGGCTTGTTTCATTCACCTTCTACTGGTAGTTTTGGCAACATACATGTATTCCTGACTTAAAATTACATTTATGATAACCATCATTAAAACCTAAGCAGCAATATTAGATATATAATGAATCACCATTTTAAATTTCATAGACAATTGTCTTTCATTAAAATGTGATAAGAAATATTGTCAATTTTCTAGAGCCCTTGCAAAAATCTGACGACCAACCAGGTCCAATAATGCCTAAATATCGACCAGGTCAGAAAATGCCAAAAACGAGCATAAGCAATAAAACCTAGCAAGCAAATTTGAAGGTAATGAAACAAGCCCTTATACCAACAGAATTAACAACACCCTACATGTAGCAACAATAATAACAACATTTTTATCATAAATGTTCTATCATGGAAACTTTTTTAACAATAAAAAGGATTATGTTCAGTAGTATGCTTAAAACAATTCTAAAAAGTCCAACAATAAACAATAGCCTGATTTGAATTGAAATTGTTTTAACAATGAAAATCAAAGAAGCGATTAACATAATCACATACAGAATAATATGATCAATAACATAGTTTTAATGAAGGAGCAACATCTTCTAAAACACATCAAAATTTGGCTTTTAAGCGAGGCACTAATTTAGTGAGATGGAATATTCTATGAGTGCTAGAACATTCTTTACACTGTTTAACAGTGTACAGTCCACCGATTATATATATATATAAATATCTACAACTGACTAATGAAGCAACACAGTCCAGTACTTACAAGCACATTATCAATAAAAATTTGAATAAAACAAATTTAACAATTAATAACAAAGCAATAAACATTATACTAATTCATAAAGTAACAACAATATTGCAGTTATTTTTGTCACAAGTATGTTTAGGTATATATTCATCGTTCATGAAGTTTGAAGAATGAGAATGAGTGAAGTGTTCACCCACACTTCTCACTCACGTGTTCTTGGATCCTTCTTGTTCAGATATGGGACTGTTCTCAGATAAACAAGCTGACGTGCTGCCGCTATTGCTTCCATCAGAACCTGAACCAAGACTCGTACCAGAGTCTACATTCTCTAGCTCTGTGATATTTACACTTTTTAAATACAACAATGCCCCACCAAAGCTTACAGGAATGCTGACAGGATGAAACACATTGAGCTTTTGCTGAGTAACTTTAGTGAAAAAGTCTGCCCCCACACTAGATGGATGTATGGACATTGGGATGTAGTGTGTACCAACAGGATGTAAAACAAAGCCTGGTAATAAACAGGACGGTTTAATGTCTTCTGTACTCACACTTGTTTCACCATTAGAGCTACCATTATTGTTCGAACTATCAGAGTTAGGATACTGTGAGGATACTGTACTACTAGGACTACGGGATCGATTATGACGAAACTTTCGCTTCGTCTTCTCAACTCTTTTGGGACATTCTCTAGAACTAGATGAGGAGGTATAGCTAGGCGTGAGAATTTTTGGCGAGGATTCTTCTGAGAACCTTTTGGTGATACTATGCTTAAACTTATACACACTACTGTCTGATTTATCAATACTTGTGTCCATACTAGTTTGACTGCTGGCATGTATCAAGCCATTGGTAGTTTCCTGTGGAGGCTTACTAACATCACTGTCATGCGGTGAAAATTTAGATTCCCCGTTAGATACATTGGATCCATGACCACTGGACAGACCAGAATCATCGACACCATATTTAGAATTAAATTTAGTGGTCAGTAATGTCCAGAGGTGTTTATCTCTTTTTAAGTGCTCTTGTGCAATTTGTTGGGCACAAGCCAGGGACTCAAAGCCAGGGAATGGTTTGGGTTGCTGAATGGGGGCTTCTTGTGAGGCAGGCACAACAGTCTGAGGTCCTATCTGAGCAGGATTCAGCATCTTCTTCTGCTGAAATTGTGGCATGATCTCTGGGTTACCGTTGATGATGAATGGTGGAGGTTCAGCACCTCCAGGCTCTATTGGTACTGTCTCATGAATGCTACTGATGTCTTCCTCAACATGTCGATATTGTTCTTCTTTAGCATCCTGACTTAAGGATTCATCTATAATAGAAACAAAAACATCACAAAATGAAGTACTTTTACTATAGATGTTGATCATAATAATAAGCGACTTTAGCCAGTTATTTCCCCTTGTATACTCTTCAAATAGGTAGGTCCAATTAGTTTGATTACTCAGATATTACCCTTACTATTCATTGGCAATTTATAAAAATTAATCTTAAATAACTTTTTTGTAAATCATTTTATTTGTTTGAAATTCAAGCCAAGTAATTTTTGTGTAAAGAACAATCTAAATGTCACCACTCCTGTTAATATCTTCATTAACAAGAAAGATATTAGATGAAATATTTTGTTTTCCTTACATGGGACTTCAATGATAAAATCGCAGGATTCCAACTGTATGGATCTACTAACCAATTGGATTGCTTCAGATTTTATCAGGGGAAGATAACTGACAAAAGTCCCTAATTACAGTAAAGTTCCACCATGGACTCACATTTGAATTAATGCATGGTCTTAATGGCAGAATGGTCTCAATATAGAGACCTTTTTCTTTTCAATTTGTAATTTTTCAAATATAATATTTACAACAGACTTTTACTGCATTATAAATACATTTTGTGTACACTAATGTAAGATATTCACATACTTCGTATGTTGTACACAAATGAACCCAAAATGTAACATACTTGTGTATGTTGTACACAAATGAACCCAAAATGTAACATACTTGTGTATGTTGTACACAAATGAACCCAAAATGTAACATAGGTGTGTATGTTGTACACAAATGAACCCAAAATGTAACATACTTGTGTATGTTTTACACAAATGAACCCAAAATGTAACATACTTGTGTATGTTTTTCACTGAAGCAAACTTAACTCCTTTTGAAATTCTGGAATTATCTTTTTTCAAGTTAATTCCAGAAGTGTGGGGTGTTCAAACTACATAGTACATTGTTGTAAAAGGACCTAGGTGTGTAAATGTAGATGCTATGGTAAGCACAGTAAATGGTTTAACTAAACAGTATAAAATTTGTTCTCTGTTCAAACCTGTAAGACAATGGCAGTAAGAGTTATTGGCTTTTGTTGCATGAAGAATGTGAACTACTTTATTAAACACATCCAAGTATGAAAAAAATGATGTATGATAAATATTTTGTATGTGTGGATGATGTTTAAACAATTAAACATTTGTCATGGACATAAAAACTTGTACTACTGCAAAGTCAATTACAGGTAATTAACAACTAACTCTGAGTTGTTTCTAGGATTTCCTTTATATACATTTATTTTCATACTTCTTTTAGCTCGATTGTAAAACAAGTTCTTACAACTTATATTAATCACTTTCGAGTCCAGCTTCTGGTCCCCCAGTACTGAGTTAGTAGGATAAATTTTCTTGCTCAAGGAAACCACAGAGTAGGTTTTGGGAGGCATTCAAGCCAATGCAGAGCTGGCTATCCAATGATTACCAGTTACACATTGTAACCACTTGACCATGCCTCCTACGCATTTATATGATTTTCTTTGTCTTCAAACTGAGTAATAACAATATTTGATACACCTTCATGAGTAATAGGAAGTTGTTTACACCAGTCTATTTCTGTCATATTTATTTGCATCAATAGTTATTGGATTGGTTCAAAATATTTTTAATGACAAACAAAGATTGCGGGAAGAGCAGAACAATGGTAGAATAATTATGCGGCTTCTTTTAAAGATTGAAAACTTTCATATTTGGAATACCACCATGAACAATGCGAGGATTGCCCACAAGACTGAAGTCAGTGCATTGCATTAAAGAGTGAGTCACTACAGTCTTGTGGGCAACCCTCGAATGCTAATTTCTTTTCACAGGACATGTATGTGTCATTGTTTCACTTCTCCAAAAGTGTTGAGTTACTGAAAGGGTATTTAATATTGTGGCATCATTGGTTAAGATGAGTAATATACTTGTAACACAGGAAGGGTGTACAGATACAAGTCATACAATAACCAAGGATAACATAGGAAAACTGAAAGTCAGATACCAGTTGTCAAATAACCAGAATGAATAGTCTTTCTGTAGATTAGTGTATTCCATGGACTTTAGACAATACAATATGTCCAGGGCTTTTTTTCAGTATTTGGGCAAGAGGCCAGGGGCCTTTCTTTATGTAGAACATTTGGGGAAATTTTATAGCAATTTCATGAATAGGGGAACAAAAGTTCCCAGGTTAGCACCAAATTTTCGGAAAACTGCATGATTATAAAGAAATTTCAGGAGGGGAAGGCACCTGTAAACGGCCCCTGTTATATAGGGGGGGGGGGGAGATGTGATGTCTGAATGTCCCAATATAAACAAGTCCTGTCATGTAATTCAAGGGTCATAACTATTGTGAATAAGGTCAGATTCGACCAGTCATCTACCTTACCCAAGCTATTCTGATGACAAGTTTTTAGACCAGGGTAAGTAAAGATCAGATGAAACCTGTTCAGCTTAACAGAATAGATCAGGAGCACAGGAGCAGATCCAGGATTTTTTCTAGGGGGGGGGGGGGGCGAAGAAAAAATGCAACATATTAAAAATAATAACTACATAACCATTAAATCTATGTTAAGCACCGAGAAAAATTGGTTCATGCTTCTTAAAAATGACTTACAGTCAAGAAATACACCAATGGACAGGTACATTTTCCAAATTCTAGGGGGGGTCTAGATCCGCCCATGATACATGAAACAACCAGCCTTTTACTGAACTATGAAAATTAATAAATCTAAAGTTGGTTAGCCCAACAATGCATTTCTTCACCACAGTATAGTCTGAAAGCTTATCCTAACACCAGTAAAGCTCATTAAAATTTGCAATTACCCAATTGACAACTTTAGTTCAGTTATGAAAGTGCATATGGAAACAGTGAGTAGTAAAGTAACTTTAATATAAAAGTATTCCTTAAAAACTTTACAGATTTTGTGTCTCTTACTAAAATAGTCTCTTAATAATAAAATGTCCTTTTTCAAAATAGTATGTTTTTTCACAACTATGAAATTATACAAAATAATGTAAGAGTACCAAGTTTAATTTGTCAAGTGATAACTTAAAAATTTGAATTTTAGATGATTGTAGGCCAAATATGTTATGTTATCCAGAAATGCCATTTAATATATTGCTCAAACTACTTACAAAAAAGTTGACATTCTAGGTTTAAATGCCAGTGGGTCAAAAAAAATGAAAGTACAGCTAAGGCAGAACATAAAACCATGTGATAAGCGTTTATACTTATTTATTTTAGCTTGATTGTGAAACAAGTTCTTACAAATTAGATTTATCACGATTGAATCCGCTTCCTGGTCCCCCAATACTGAACTAGTAAGATCTTCCTTAAGGAAACAACAGGGTCTGTTTCGGATGGGATATGAACCAAAGCAGAGCTGGCTATCTAATGATTACTAGTCCAACATTGTAACGACTCAGCCACACCTGCTCCAAAAAATTGTTTGAAAAGTTTAATTATTACATACCATTCATTATTCGGAACTTTTCACCAGCATGTTCTAGGTGGTTCATCATTCTGCTACATAGTTGATCATGGGCATCCCATCCTTCAACTTCTACAAGAAACCTCATTACTTCATCTTGACATTCCTTAAAACCAAGGTAACGATCTGGTAATGATGACTTTAGGGCTAGTGATAAACAAAGAAAATAATACATGTTGTGTTGCTAGGTAACATATACAAACAAAGATGTAAATAGACAAAAATATTTGATTTTTATTTAAAATTATACAAGGTGTGCTCTACCAGTGTTTTTTGTTGCCATATATGGATACATAAAGAAAATGAGTCAAATATGTGCATTATTAAAAGGTGGGAGTGGACTCCATTGAATCATGCACAAATTTTAACTGGAACCCAAAATTTCCAAACTTCATAGAATATGCCTTAAATGTTTCTAACTTACAATTAAAAGATAAGAATTGTTTAAATGAGGCATTAAATTGCATTCATGATGTTTTTTTAAAAGTGCACAAGCTACCCACCAATCCAATTGAATACTTCACGAATAATCTGGTTCCAGTGATAACAATTTAATATTTCATCTTAAGTAACTATGAACTGAAAGTTGACCCTAAAACAAAAGAAAATAAAGTAAAATCATTTGTTAATATGATAACACTTGACTTTGATGTTGATCAACATACCTCCTTGCTTGCTGATGACGTTGGTCAAATTTTTTATATGCCTGATGGCCATTTCAATAATTTCTGTTTTCTCAATCCGTCCTTGACCCTGGAATTAGGAAAGGTCAAATGTTAACAAAACTAATAATACTTATGTTGAATTACAACAAGCAATTAAGAATGTTATGAGTACAAATGTGATGGTGATAAGCGCAAGCTCGATAATCTTAAGCAAAATAAAACGTTGCATATATTAATTTATATATAATAATTTTAACTATAATTCTAATAAAAGTTAATAGCTAATTAACTAATCTCAGAAGCTTTTTACCACCTTTGAAGGATCATGTCAGTCAGTAATTTAGTAATGAAAGTTTATACTACATGTTTAAAATATGCGAAAAACCTCAATGCATGCATCAATGCTGTAACAGACCCTCAATTTCTTACGCAGAGCACATGCAGCAAAGCAGAGTATAGCACTGCTTAGTACAGGTATAAAGTCATGATACTTTTTTCATGTTGCTATACAAGTACTGCAAAACTAAAGAGCAACTTAACAATCAAATAGAATGAAAACAATACAATTCAAAAAGAGTCCAAACTACTTAGAAACAAAAGCACTTGAGTGTTAATCACATAAGAATTGACAAGTTCATACAGTAGGCTCTGATTTGGTTTAAAAACTCATTCATTATTTCCTTGAGTAAGAAAATTGCATAGAACTTGCAAACCAGGAAGTGTGCTTGAAAGTGACTTATATAAATAACAAACTTGTTTTGCAATTTAGCCTATTACTGAAGTATTAAGTTAAAATATGAAAGGTAAATGTTAGCATGCGACATTATTAAGGCATCAACCGATCAAAGGTGGTTAGAAGATAAAATCATGCATGTAGGTGCATTATTACTTTTAAAATTAAGTAAAACTATTTCTACTTTATTATTAAAGTACTAATAAACATACTCTACCACATTATTATATATATTAAATTATAAAAAACATAATAAAAACAATTAAATTATAATTATATATAGATAGAAAAAGGTTGATACTTCATCCTTTATGAAGTTAAACAATTAGTCTAACTTCCTTCGTCGACTAGAGAGGGACAATCCAACTGTGGAGAAAATTAATCGCCCCCAGAGCTTTAACAAACCAAGGAGGCCATTGGGAAATATTTGGAATAAAAGTACCTGCGACTATATAAAGATAGCTGAAGAGATACATGAATATTTTAGTAAGAATTAGTTAGTGCATTTAGTCAACAAAATAAATGTGTTCACATAATGACAGAAGTCTCAAAGATCAAATTTTATTATTTTTAATATAAGGTATATATATATTTTTTTACTATATAAAATAACATAAATATTTAGAATAATAAATGATTAAAGTATTTTTAAAACAATATAATTTATTAAATCTAAATTCAGAATAGTTGATGATAGAAAAATCATAATTTTATTAAAACAATTTAAATCAATTTTGCCATGAGCCAATGAGTTATAAAAATAAAAATTATTCAATCAGAATTTTAATTAATTCTTAATTAAGTGAAGTTCAAGTGTAAATAAATGAGTAAAAGCAAAAGCAAAAATCAATAAATTTGATTTCTGAATCTTCTGTCCGAAAAATCATAAAAAACATTTAATAAAAAAACAATTTCAATAATTTTTTGTATGTGAACCGAACATTTCTTTCACTGTGAAAAACATGTGCACAACAGGTACATCTACTTTTGACATAAGGTTGATCACAGTATGCATCAACTTTGGAGTAAGGTAACAAGTCAGGCCTAGACGTGTTAAAATACAACATGTAACAAGTACATTAGTACACTAAACTAAGAATCATAACACTACGTTAAAGTTCATACTTTTCTACACACTTCTCTCTTGGATACTCCAAGTTTTAGTTGTTTCTTTCGTCGTTGATTAGTCTCACTTGGCATAGTCTAGTCAATCATAAGTGCTAGCAACATAGTAACTATGTCAGGAATATTAAAGTTTCAAACGCTAGCTTATACAAGTACTGGTCGAATCTTCCAACCCTTCTTTGCCATAAAAAAAACAACTGTATGTATTCAATTATTACATTCAATGTTCAGCCATAACATTTACTGTTGCCATTTAGCAGCAAAATAAATCAACCTTAAGTCATTAGCTAAAACCATACAGCCCCCATATAACAAAAAAACTGCACTGTCGACAATCTCTTTCAATATAAACTGATGATAAGCAAACACAAGAAATGTCACACCAGGTTTAAATGTTATTGACAGCTCACAATAAGTACAAGTTACACTAATTCCAAATATATCGTAATAAACACGAGTTTCTATCAATGGTACATCAAAAGTCACATGACGATAAATGTGAGTCTAGAAAAGAAATATAATCTCCCAGTGAAGAAACATGACTATTGAATAACTAGAAACAGATTCTCCAGACTGAAACATAACACCACACAGCGTGAGCTTCATAGCGAGCAGACGACAATAATTTAACATACAAGCACATGCTTAATTACCAGGTAAAAGTGATTAAATGGGAGAAGTGCTCCATTTAAAAGAAATACTAAAATAATTCCATTGAATTAAATTGTTATGATAATAAAATTAGGAACTACTTTTTTATGAACTAAAGGATTGACAATTGCTAATTGTTTTTAACCAATCAAATTTGAGAATTTTTTTAACAAGAACTACGCAGAACAATTGATGAATGAAAATCTGACTGAGTATCAAATATAGACACTCCTTCACTAATTTTCCATAATTATTGTAATAGAATACAATTCATAGAATTAAAATTCAGACAATCTATAATAAAAGATTTTATTAATTACCAAGATGTTTAGAAGTTTTGAAACCTTTCCTCACAAACCTTTTTTTGAAACCTGAGAAGCAATTGACAAACAATCGTGAAATTTTATATATAAGTTGCTTTTAGATGTCATCAACGTAGCAGGAAGCATTGAGAAAATTACCATGAAATGTGATATCAGATTTGACATGTTTTAAGTCTCACGTGCGACAACATGTGCAGACTAGCTTTCATGTAAATCATTGACGCTTAAAATTGAGACAATATTAAGACCATCACACCTGTTCTTAACGGGGGACAATTATAAACCACATGTCTGTGTGGACAAAAATCAACTAGAATCATTTCCTGGGTCTTTGTTTTAACATTATCAGGCTTGGAATTCATTAATTTGTACTTGAAAATGTCAATAAATAATTAATCATCATTTTTTTATTTGGTTACTAGCGGTAGCCACATCACATAACCAGCTTTCCGAACAATTTTACTTTTACTGTACATTTTTACCCGCTTATCCTTGGGCAAGGGGAAAATAACTTATCTCTATATAAGGCAAAATAAACATTATTGTCAAATCTGAATGGAGGCAGAACTGAGACATTTACTTATCATGAGGAGAAGCTAAAAAGAATGGCAAAAAAATTGTGCTTGCCATTATGTTCCACCAAATAAAATTGGATAAAGTAAGTTATAGTCAAAATCTACAGACATGACCTGCCATGGCAAAGAATCAAAACTTGCTTGATGGATTTCAATTCTGCTAATTAAAAATAGAATCCGAGCCTCGTAAAAAGTGTCAAAAGAAACAACAATCAATATAAAGCAGGGTTTATAAAAAGTAATCTTCTAACTTACAATGAAATGTCAGTTAAGGAAATTAACAGTTGTCTAGTTGCTCATGACAACCAGTTTTTTATTAAATATTATATCAGACCTTTCTAAGAACATGTTTGAACGTTTGGTTAGAGCCTCATGCAAACATTAACAGTAGGCAAACAAAGTCTGGTCTCAGCAGTTTTGTCTCTAGTAAGGAACGTCCTCGACCTTTGATGCCAAGGGAACAAACTTTCTTATTTTCTTATTGGTTTTGAGAACTTAACTAGAACACATGATGCATGTTTTAACAAGATAGAGATTGAGATTAAGCAACATTTACCAAGCGTTTAATTCAGTTATTATTGACAAGTGCAAATGTTTAGTTTCACAGTCAAACACATGTACAAGTGGTAACAAGCAAAGAAGCTGGACTAAGTCCAAAGACTACAAAATTGATTCCTCAAAGTCAAGTACAGTAACAACTTTAAATATGAAATGTCATTCAGGTAATGGAAAAGAGAAGTTGTTCATACCTTCATGCCTCACGGGGAGATTGTTTGCGTATGAAGTTGCTAGGTGCTAGGCATACCTGCTGTACAAACTGAGAAGTTATATACAAAATTGACTTTTGAGACAAACAGCTTCAGAGAAAAAAACTGAAAATATCTCTTAGCAGGTAGGATTTTAATGAGTATATAACGTCAATCTCTGGAAAAACTGTGATAACATTCTAGCCGTAGACATTTTTAATAAAATTTCTAAGTAAACAAAGTAAATGACCTTTTGGATGCTGAACTTGATGCCATTAAGAAAGCACTCCTAAGCTTGTGCCAAAACTCCTGTCCTGGTGATTATATCTTGTAGACTTCAAGGTGAGTATGCTAATCAAGAAGGTCACTGAGATTACTCTTATATACGTAAACTAATAATAGTATCAATGTTCAGTAAAAGAACAGCGACACTTTACTAACTATACATTACAACTACTTAACTATCATACTTTTTCTAGCTAAAGCTTCCTATGCTAAACATTTAACTTAACGACATGGACTGACTTGATACTTTATGTCCAAATTTAATGCACAATGTAGTTGCTTGCATCAAAAGTAAATTAACCAGTCATATACCATTCTTCCGAAGGTAGGACACAATGTAATGGACAGGCAATGATTAAACAGCAGCCATGATTTTAAAGTTTTTTTTATAGTTTTGGTAGATCATTTTTAACAATCACAGAGAAAATAAATATTTCCAATGATAAATCATTATATTGATGTAACAAAAGCATAAAAAATACAGTGGTTTTAATTAATTTATTAATTATCTATTACTTTAACAAACCAGAATGTTTCAAGAAATAGTAGTATATAATTAACTAACATTGTGTCAACCTTCGAGGGGGAAGTGTGCGGCTACATTTCAATAACATCTTAATATCAAAGAACTACTCATAAAATCAAATCTCAAATACTCCAAGTAGTAAAAGTTGGTAGACAGGTTATTTCAAAGGTCATTTTTTAATGCTGCCATACTGCATTATGGGTATTAAAACCAAAGGGCAGTAACTCTGACCAGATCTCAAATAAGAAAAACCCAAGAAATTCAGGCAAATGCATGCAGTCTAATAAATACTGGCTAAGCTGATAAATGTCCATAAATTACATGCCAAGCATTCCAGAGAAAAAATAACTCCCAACTGTTGCAAAGTAAAGTAAGTAACCCAAAGAAATGAAATTGCCAGAAAGTACCATTTGTGATAAAACACAATAAAATATTATTTATAAAGTTAGAAATTATACCATTCTATCCAGATGCATTTTAATTGTTATATATAAATAGAAGAGAAATAATAAAACATTCAGATTCACATCTAAACAAGCAAACTGTTTAGCTATTATTTTTGTATATAAAAATACAAGATAATCTATCATTGAAAGTGAAAATGGATAAATTATTTCTCTATTTTTGTTCTTAACATTTTTCTCTGGCAATATTTATTACTTATTTAATTAATTATTTCAGGTAAACTAAATTGTAGAAAAAGGGCCAGTATTTATTCTCCCCCAGGCCAAATTGCATAAGCTGAAACCTATGTGGAGTTAGTTACCACCCCTGTCAAAAAAAGAGAGAGTAGGATTGTTTCCCCTGATTCAGGAAAATAGAGTGACTCAAAGAGAAAATACTAGATCTATAAAGCAGGAGAAGAGGAAGAATGAGTGGTTAAAACAAAGGAATGCTTGTTTAGATGTAAATATAAAATACAATGGTGAATGTACCTATTAGCCAGTTTTCACAATATCTTAATATTTTTCTATGTTTTTGAATGAATGATGGCAGCAGGTACTTTTGTTTTTTTCGAATAAAATATCAGGGCCAAAAAGGTCATTCTATGACCATCCCTTCAGTAATATTTCTAAAATGGCATATGTAATAACTGTGTTTTCCTTTCAAACACAGAGAGCCAAGGTTGTCATATGAAAAAACATTTTCATTTTCTATTGACCATATAGGGAGAATTAGAAGCAGCAATCAGCCAATCAATGGAAAGTTATCATTATGTAAAATGCAACAAGCCAAATATGGAATGGATTGAATTTCAAAGGGAGACAACCATGGACATAGTGCTACGGCAGATTACTAAAAGAATCAGACATATTGCATAGCAGACACCCTGAGTGCATTGTACCGGTCATTTCTAGTACCAACATAGGCCTACCTAGTCTATAATTCATATATATAAATATACATGTACAAAGTTACAAACAGTTCAAAATACAAAGCAAATAAGTAACAAAGTTAAAATAACAATTAAACAATAAATGCATATGGAAATCTCACAGCATTAGATTTATATATATAGAAAAAGTTACAAATAAAAGACAAGATAATCATCAGTCAGTAATTCATATTATCACTCGTATACCAGAGATCCATATACTTAATATAAATCTAAATTCATAAGAAGTTTAAAACTAAAATTGAGCTAGAATAAAAAAGTAAAATAAATAAATAAAAGTTAAAAATTATTCCCTAGGAATATACCAATACCTGTTTCAAGTAGTTAGAAGGGATGAGACGACTCAAATCAGCCAAACAATTGTTCATCCTGTCTCTTCGTCTCTTCTCGATAATCCTATGTGACAATGGGTCCTGCAAAATTATAATATTAATAAATCCACTGTTTCTTTCAAAACTGATAGAACCTATCATTATGAAGAAGAGTTATACAACAACTAGTGGTGGCGACTTGACAGCAACCTTGCAAGCACTATAATTATAATGTAGGTCTACAAGTGATTGTCACATTTTAATACCATATTAACAGTCTACGATATAAGTATGTGAGAGTGGTTTTCCAAACAGATCATTTTAGTAGCAATGACTATACCTTGATTGTAGATTTTTGGTTTCCCGAAAGATATTTTTGGTAGCCCGAACTAAAAAGTAGTTGTCCCAGGCAACTAACACCCACTAATTACATAGACTGCCATGATATAGCATCTAAGAAAAGGGATGTAGTGTTTACACTACAGCAGTGTTTCCAATTGACTCTGAACATGACTTTGGAATCCAAGCCTATTAAAACTTACTCTTATCATGAATTTGGGATCTGAGACAGTGCAATTTCACTTTTGACAAGAAGCAAGGATCACAGCAAGTAAAAATACTAATTTATTTCAGCTTGATTGTGAAACAAGTCCTCACTTTCTGGTTGCTTCCTGGTCCTCTAGAACTGAGCTAGTAGGATAAAGTTCCTTGCTCAAGGAAACAATGGGGTAAGTTTTGAATGGGATTCAAACCAACCCAGAGCTGGCTATCTTATGATAACCAGTCTAATGTCTTAACCCCTTGGCCATGCTTGCTCTTTTTTTAATCAAAGACATGTTATATAAATCACAAAATAACTTCACATGGATATAATTATACATGTATAAAAAAACATCATGTATATAATATTGACCACACAATTATAGATTATTTTGGCATAAACATGACTAAAAGCTGGAATAAACAAAGACAAAATGTGCGAGAAATAATCATCCTCTAAAGCCACCATTTTGACCAAACAAACTTATGTAAGCCAAAAATACAAAGAATAAAATCTATGTACCATCCTTTCTCAAGAGTGCAAAGATAGACAATGGATATTTTGTAAACCTGTGACCCTTGATTTTTATCTGGATCCACTATTCTTAACCTATTTCTATCATTAAAGTAAATTTTGCTTAACTTCAACCATCAACACCAAACATCAAGCAAGTGTGACAACTCCATCTAAACAATACTTTCAACATGTCAAATGCTGACTAATTACTGAGCAACACATATATACAGTTTACTTGTCTTTCACGAATACAACAACTGGAAATCAAACCAGAGTTCCATGACTAGCTCTTTATCTTAATCTAAACCCAAAGAACCACTGGGCCCAACCCATAGCTCTTGATATATGACCAAGTTACCAAATAACTACTACCGGTAGATCAAAGTTTCAGCTATTTCTATACTGACCAAATTCCCACTGAACCCAGCCAGTACCTCAAGAATTATGACTGAATAAGGGTCCTAGGCTAGCTGTTGCTCTTGAACTAAGACCAAAACCCACTGAGCCTAGGTCACACACCCCTTAAACTAAAATGAAACCACTGCATTAGGCAATCACTTTTGAACAAACTTTTACTGAGACCAAAAACCCTAGGCTGTAGCATCAGATAAGACAAACCCAAGCACAAAAATTCTTTAAAAACTTTCTTTAAAAAAAGGGGAAATAATAATAAACTTACCCTTACAGTCTTAGGCTTCTTTACAAACGTCAAATCAAAGTCATCCCCAGGTGATGTAGTGAAGTTCAATGATCTAATGATAAAAATAGAAACATCAAAATTAAACACTCAAATTGACCTCACATATTGCCTTAATTCTAGTAGTATTGCTCTGTCAATGGCTAAACTGACAGTCCAAAGGCATAGAACTTGGGGGAAGGAAGCATTTCTAATTGGTAATTGGTTTACTAAAATATCTTAAATTAATTAGAAATGGCTAACGAGGGGGGGCAATATTGACACTGCCAAATACATGTAGCCTAAATATGTTTTTCTTAAAGAAAATTTATTTTTATCAAAGATCATGAAGAATTCTGAGCTTCTGTGAAACTTAGATTAACAAGAAAACATTAAATCAAGCCCATAGATATCCTTGCAAATTCCTTTCTGCAAATTACTGTGAGCTTGATAATGCTTGATAATTACATAGTAGCAACTTCAGCAGTCTTACAGGGCAGACAATTCGAATGTTTGTGACAACACACTGCTATGGCAGTCATACAGTAATTGTAAAACAATTAAATAACAGAACTTAAAATGTTAGGTTTTTCAACCCACAGTGACAAGATACAAGCATATAGCACACATTATTGTTAAATTACTGTGTGACAAATTAATTGTTCTATGTACATTTACTTTTCATAGTAATGGCATATCCTCGACATAAACCAACTAGCCTGAAGCTCCTGGAGGCTAAGTACCGGTAAAACTTGATGAGTCCAGAGAAAGTTAGGCCAACCTATTTTTTTTAGTCAGGCCAGTTGATAATTTTACCCTAATAATTATTATGTAAAATTTAAAGCTGGATATAACTTGATTCAATTTAAGGCAATTACTGGTTTTAAGAAACCTTTAGGTATGGACTTGTGAATATCCAGTACTGACCACCCAATACAAGAAAGATTGATTTATTGCTTACAGGGTTAGTTCCCTTGGATCTATGGGAAGACTATTTATAAGTATCTCTAAGGACTCAAAGAACCTGAACTTCAGTAACTTTAACCCATTATTTAGTCTATTTTCAGAATTTAGG
This sequence comes from Mactra quadrangularis, assembly GCA_025267735.1. Classification (NCBI taxonomy): domain Eukaryota; kingdom Metazoa; phylum Mollusca; class Bivalvia; order Venerida; family Mactridae; genus Mactra; species Mactra quadrangularis. The sequence goes on along the minus strand of CM046302.1, from coordinate 35,963,830 downwards.
GAAGGGACCTTACATTATGTAGACTAATGCAACTAGGGAGAGGTACAGCAATTTAATTGACAGGGAAAAAGAAACTTCAAATAATAATTCCAGACTTGATAAGCACTACATTTATATGATTTTTATTAAGAATTTTTGATGGGGAAGGGACCTGGTACAGCCACTGCCATATAAGGAAAAAATCTTGATATAGTTTAACTTCTTTGTTCATAAAAACAATACCAGTACATTGTAAAAAAGTAATATAAGAAACAATAGAGTAACATGTAACTTTAGGCTTTGTAACAACTTACAGGACCTGCTGGGCCTAGAAACAATTTTAAGCCTCTTAACTTAATTACGTTGTCTTTAAGAATTGAACAGGAGATGGTTTCATAATAGAAATGCAGGAATATAGTATATCTATGTAACATTAAGAATTGAGCAAGGTACATGTTACTTATTATTGTACATGTATATTTTGATCGAGACCCAGAGCATGCTTTCCCTTTTCTCGCACATACAATTAGCAAGCTTCATTGCCAATGACGCATTGAAGCACTAATTTGTTAGTCATACTAAGAAAATATTGTGAGCATTCGAACATAGCATAGCGTACATTAATTTGTCTGAATGTCAAGTTCAAGAAGATAAGGGGAAAGGTGTTGTAAGCCAGGGAGAATGTACATGTAGCAAATTTTTCACTCATAGTTGCTGTGCATACGTGACCATAAAATTTGCACTGAATAGCAAGGGTGAAAGTTTATTACATGTTCCATGTAAAAAAGGGGGTTTTGGGTCATTGAATTATTGTGAAGGTTCCAAAATTCTTTTAGAGAGCATTATAATATTACATGAGTTTTGTAAAATGGCCACATATATGTACATTACTTATTTTCTCCAGTAAATTTGAAATGGTGAATTTAAAATTGTTTTTAGTTTTGGGGTTTTGGAGGCATCAAATATTTTTAACATAGTAAAAAACACTGATACTGATAATGTTTGAACAAAGGCCCTATATTTATGTACTCTGAGTGGGCCTATATATGGTTAAAATGCATATGAAGAAAATCAAAGAGTATAGAGGTAAGAAATAACCATGACAAGATATAGACTTAAATAGAAATTAAATGAAAAATATATTTAAAGAATAAGAAACTCAGATTTTGTTTTATAAAAAATCATACATGAATAATATGTTTCATTTTGACATTTCAGTCAACCCTGAAGAGGGGTGTATTTACTTAGCATACAGAAAAATAAGACAGCAAAAAATCTACATTTGTAACATGCATAATTTCATGAGCGTATCGTCATTTTTATATGCAACATGTTCAAAATAAACAACTGGGTCTACATGCATAATTATAAAAAATTGACAATTAAAATAAGCCATAGTATAGATAGAACTTGTCAATGAAAAATGTCAAATTGACCAACTTTCATTTTCGTAAAAATGGACCATCGGAAAGTTTTAAAACAATGTAAATAATCATAAAATCAACATAAATATTACCATAAAAATAGAGAAAAAATATATTAAATCTGGCTTACCGTTCGGCGTCCGTGGTTAGCTGTGGCACAGCCATCGGACGGTCAGTGATAACTTGGGTACTCATCTTCACCGATGAATCTTCGTAGTCCATAACTGCAACATCCGTTTTCATGATTAGTATTACTTGTTTCACTCAGTCAAAATATCATTTAGTCTATAAGAATGATAATAAAACATAAACGAATCTCTTTTCATACAACTTCAAGTTAACATATTAATTCACTGTTTGCACGCTTCCTCTCACGTGCCAATTCTGTAGACAAGTGTCGGAGATTTGCTCAAGTCACGCGTTTTAAAGCATGGTTTGTAAACAGTTATCGCTATAAATAGCCTACTAGGTCGATACACGAGTCTGTTTCTCCTGACGGCGTAAATGCACGGAAATCAAACGAGCGCCTGTCGGTCATTATCGGAAAACTCCGCCGTTTAAAATCAAAGCACTGGAAGTAGATGTTTACAATGCATTCATAATGCCAACGGTCACGTTTATTTTTATGGAATCTACCTAAGGTAAACAATTCGTTCTGAGAAATTTATTTGACGAGCCCGAGCGATATATTGAGTAAAAAATTAATTAATTCATTCGTTTATTTACAAAATAGATTCGAATATTTTATACCTACGTTCATGGTTTAACATGCTTGTTCAATCTAACTATAGGGCAAATTTCATTGAAGCGTTCAAGGATATTTAAATCGTTATCAATTTCAGTTGTATACGCACGTTTTATTGTGTCGTTATCTTCTATCTAAGATTATTTTCGCCGTTTTTTTTCATGCAATATATGCATGTAGTGCAAATTTTTTATGTACATGTAATTTGATCACGTTTTGAGTCAGTTGTAAAGTATTTAGGCCTGATGGCTATATAGAGTAGACCTCTATCATAGAAATAAATAAACTAACAGCCCTGACATCATTCTCGTACCCCGAGGTTATCAAAATTCTCGATCTCTGGGTACGAGAATGCCCTTACACATTTAACATGCAGATTCACGATTTCCATACGGTATACAACCGTATATACAACCACTTTCTAAGTGGCGAAGACCTGTAGGCCTACGAGCCTTAAAGATCCCCTATTCAAATGATTTTGTAAAGACAATCACACACGGAAAAGTGTATTATGTTGCAGATCGGCCAGCCTGTTATTAATTTCTGTCAGTCTGATATAATTGAAGTAAGAGCATCTTGAAATAGCCATATATCGTTCAGGTGAAAAGTGAAAATAATACTACCATTTTTGAAAGTTTGCTCGCTTAAATTGTCTTATCCCAACCATTAATTTGGTTGGTGCGTGTATCACGTAAAAACAACCATGATACAAATCATGATACAATTCTATTATCGTGATAGTGCCTACATATCGTGATGCAATGCGACTATCGTGATACAAACTAGCTGGCGATACACAGCTCTAGCATTTATCATAAATATATCAAAATCTGCAATCAGTCAGACAATCAATGGCGATCAACCGACGATCATTCGGTTTTATTATCATAAAGCATCAACACATCCAAGGACCCTACAATAGGGTCCTTGGCATATCAGAGCTTTATTTGACTCAAATTGTGAATGTTATAATGTGAGGCTATACATAACGTCAATTATTGTTAATATAATGAATATACGTACATGTATATGGTATACTATAACTAGTTTAGCTCGATTGTGAAACAAGATCTTCCATCTTGTATCACTGTCTAGTCCGCTTCCTGGTCCCCCAGTGCTGAGCCAGAAGGATGAAATTCCTTGCTCAAGGAAACAACGTGGTAGGTTTTGGATGGGATTCGTACCAATGCGGACCTTGCTATCCAACGTGGTAACCGATTGGCCATGCCCGCTCCCATATACATGTAGCCTATATACACACGCGTACGAATTTATATACAAAAAAAGTACTGATAACAGTTATGAGTTGTAAGTACGATTTTGTTTGAATGTACTGCCGATGCAAATCAGCCTCCAATTTATTATTTAAAGATCAAACTTTTTTCTATTATTAATTATATTACAATAAATATGTACACCTTACCTGTAAAAAAATGTCCAGAATTTAACTCAACATACTTGTTTAACGTACAAGAACATTGTATTACGTTTATATATGGTCATTGCGTAGTCAAACCATTATATAGAAAAAATCTAGACTCATGTAGTTATGTGATGAAAAATAACCTAACCAACCGTTTAATTTGATTACTCAATTATTTTTTAGAAATTGTTTACGTTCGCGTACCAAAATACAAGTAACAGCATTGAAATTTGGCACGCTCTCTAAAACGAGGAAAAACTGGTATCGTTTAAAATAGATTCACGTTGACACGCACACATTTAAACTGATGTCGGTATTATATTTGTCTAGGAAATCTAAAAGAATCAATTTTTATGAATTAAAACAATCGTCATGACAATTAAAAGACGTGGTGTTTTGTAGTGAAATGTATGGAACGACAAAACTGTCTCTGAATAAGAGAATCTTCTATGTTCTGCTCGATGTATTTCAATAAGGCCACACCTAGTTGATGATGTGTTCAACGGATTTTTCTGGGGGAAAAATGGGGCAAGCAAGCGATGAATTAAAAAAAAAATCTCAATTCAGTTGTGGTTTGACCAAATGTTTATGAGCGAGCGAGGAAATAAAACTATTTTTTGTAAAAACCGTCAAAATTAGGGTGCGAGCGAATCCACAGAACACATAATCAACTTGTTGTGGCCTAAATGTTATATATGTTGGGAACACTGACATGAAATTGTGCTCATTATATAACATTCAATCGAGTAAAGATGGTTGTAGTATGATATATGGCAATATTTCGAGACAATTAGATTAGCGTATTGTTTTTATTTTGCTGGCGTTGTGGAAAGTGAGGTAATATCATTCAAATTAGCATTTCATCAAATTATCGAACATTGGGTTAATAAAGTTTAATATTGACCAAACAAAATTGGGCTTGATGCAGAACTGGGCACTGATAACACAAACTTATCTCAACCCTATGTCCATTCTGCCGTAACCTTGTTCCACTTTAACTCAACCAGTTACTCTATTTTCTTTATTCATAGCGATTTTGGCGTTCCATAGAAATGATATTTGTTGTCATACAACTCAATGCTTAAAATAAACCTGTATTTTAACATTTCTAATTAAATCTATAGATTTCAAAAATAAGAGTTTGATTCTTTAAATACATTAACCATTTTTGTTTAAATAGAAATAAACGGAATATAGGAATGATAATGAATTTTTCAATTCATAAACATATATATAACTGTATTACGTTCATACACACACATATATATATACAAGAACTAATATCATTCAATCTGTTATTTTTTCAACAAGAAACCCTTATGAATGAACTGTCAATTTTTTGTGTATTCTTTCTTCCAAAAAACGCTCACTCATAATTTAAGATTGACTATCCCTAGCGTTTTGATGTAATACTTATTGATATAAAGGAGTTTCATTCACAGTTTATTTCTGTATATGGTGCACGTTCGTAGAAACAATAAAAACAAAGAAAGAACTAAAAAAAGAAACACGAAATAGGGTCAACCGATTGAATCCGAAAATTTCCCTTTCTTTGTCTCGATGTGCGTCACGGTCAGAGAGAGGGAAAAATTGCAAACAGGGCTCATTGTCCATTCGGAACTACCTCGGTGATCTTCCACGCAGATAAATCTCGGATATCATAAGGTAAAAAAAATAGATCTTAGAATTTGGTTTCTGTGGTAATATATTCTGAACTACACAGAAATATGACGTGTGAGACATTATATTGATGAAATGATGTGATAAAGCGTGTAACTGTGTTATTATTAAATCGGTTGACATGAAAATGACATTCGCCGGACATTATAACCTGATTGTATTCCTATATACTACGTCTGATTTCCGAGGTATATTTTCGTAGATGATCGCCGGTGTAGTTCCGAATGCTCATTGTTAATTTCTCTTTGTCACGATGCGTGTTTCGATGGGAGAGCTGGCAAAAATTGCAAACAGGGTACATTTTTAAGTTATATTCAGAACGAAAAGAAATGAAAAACAAAATTGTTTTTAATCAAATTCTTAAAACAGCCCCCAAAAAGTATTCGAAACTATTGTAGTTGTAATTACTCTGTATTATGAATATGACCAAGAACCCGCCAAAAATGCAAATGTGTTCACTATCTAGTTGTTTAAACGTCACGTGACAAAGGACTCCTGATATACATGCATTGACGCATGCAAGGACGTTGTAGTGCGAAATGCAAACCCATGCACGATGTATTGCCCTTAACTATAAGTGTTACCGACTTTGGCTATATACGGGAGATTTTTAAACCGTTTTTAAAAGGAATAATTATAAAATCGCACTTTTTCTGTATATGTTTTAAAAAGACAATTCATTGAATCGATTTCATTTTGTACTTTTTTAAATATCATTTCTTTAGAAAAAGGAATGCTTTAAAAATGACCATCTCTTCTTACAACGTAATAATTTGAAAATGGTTATTCCATTTTAAAGGAAGATCTTGAAAATTATATTTCTTCACTAATTAAAAGATTTTTTATGAAGGAGTGTTTCGAAAATGACCTATTTCATTTATGAAGGAGTGCTAAAACGTGATCATTTTTTCTCTGAAAGCCAAAATATGCAATCTGATCGACATGTACCTTGAATCATAAGTAATAAACAACATGAAAATGTGCCACACTTGTCTCCGAGTTAACCTTCAAAACTCGTACTAAACAAATGGATCGATAAAAATAACTGGCTGTCATTATCGCTAGTTAATATCAACTCTTCAATAAGAAAGGTAAAGAAGAGCAGACACGTGATGGATGATATGTTTGGAAAAAATGGGGATTGTTTTTGCTACCAATCTGGAATGTTCCTGAACTTGTATTTAATTGTGTATACATGTATACAAACAATGTGTTTACCATGACAACAAAACACGTGTTCGACCGTAAACATTTTTTATGTCCTTTAATGGACATGCGTTCGTATTTGTTTGTGCGAACAATGACGCAACGATGTACATGTGGGTTCATCAAGGTACATATGATATTTGACATTATTTGCTCAAACCTCTGGGTATTTTCTATGATGACAAAATATACTGGCAATCATGTAATAAATCGAGTTAAGAAGTTTTACATAATTCACATAAAAGACATCTTTTAAAACTATACAATGGCCTCCAAAGTTCGTGGAAAAAAATGAAATTTGAAGAAAAACTGATCATGCTACGCTATATATTGTTTTCGACTCGGAAGCGCGTCGTCCGTCTATGAATTTTAAGTTAAGAATTTTGTATTCATTCTCACGTACCAAAGAATATGGAGCACCATAGTTTTTCGTGAAGTTAATTTGAAAAAAAAATCTTACATGGAATTGCTTTAAGAATATTTTTAGCATAAAAATTAGTTCCACTCATGTGATACTAGACCTTAAATCCATGCAAAACTCTACTAATTATGATTTAGACTTTTTCTTTGGCGTCCACCATATTGAACCCGAGTACGAACGTAATAAAGAAGTCACCCGCAGATTGAAAACATGACTTGTTTGGAGTCCATTAACGCATAGCACAAACTTATGCATTGTTGCTAAAGTTATTTTACATTTGTAAAATGTTAAACATGTGAATCGCAATCACATGTTTGTAAAAGCAGAAACTAGGGAAAGAAGTGCAATCGTACAATCGTGCAAATACATCCAAGATTGCCCACAAGACTGTCGTAACTCGCTCTTTAATACAATGCACTTACTACAGTCTTGCGGGGAACCCTCAACATGTATACATAATGGTAGCTTTTTACCTTATATAGAAGTATTCCGTCAAAGAAAGACAGGAGCGGGATAGTGCATTTTTAGATTCATATTCATACATAGCATATGCCTTTTTGTTTATTTCATTCTTGTGTCCACTTAAATATGTGCTTATCCGATAAAACAGTTTTTCGGCGCACATAATGATATTTTAATTGATTATTCCCCCACTACTACTAGTGTTCGGGGCTATATGTGAGTAATTTTGTTTCAAATTGCATACGGACCTAAGCATTTGGTGCTTGGTTAAAATAAGTCGTCAGTGAGCTCACCAAGGCAAGGCTAGTTATTTTCGGTCCTTAAAGTACGTTGTGGTTAGCGGAAACAAGACAATTGGTGCGTTACTATTGTGGACCGTCGCAAAACAAATCAAAGCACTGATTGCACTGAATTTGTGATTGTAGCATTTTGTTTATTTGTTATTTTGCCAAGATATACAAATAGGAATAAGAGATTGAATTAAATCAGTCCGTTATATCAGCTAAGATATTTGTACTAAAGTAATTTTTGGGCTTGAAGTTCATAATGAAATTAGAATTTTCATTATCTTATATGTTCTTTATGTCTGGTTCAAAATGAAAAGTTTTAAGCCCGTCAAGATATTTTTAGATACATTTTCATGTAAATGTGCGATTATGGATCATCAAAACTAGAATGAATAGCTATGTAATGGTTTAATAAGCTATTAGTTTCAGCGTGATGATAATTTCACAATGATTGAAATTCTATAACATATTAATTTAGTCATGATTGAATTTTCAGTTCCCGAGTCAGTACATTTGTAGTTTTCACGCATCATTTTACAACTACATTATGTGATACTATTTATATTTTATTGTTAAATTAGCATGACTAACGAAGATGGTTTTTCTATGAGGAATAATTTTCACAGCAGATGAGTTCTGGCAAATAAAAAAATCTTAAATTCTTCAATCATTTTAGCCTTCGATTATCATTGACTATCAATGATTAAATCTCGCATTTTAATTAGATATATGTAATAAAATGTTTAATCAACGCGCTAGAACACTGAACTTGTTTGCATTACAAAGTAAATACCATTACAGGACTGGAATATTTCCCTTTTTATTTAACAGAAATGTAAAACTGTTAACAAAATGTTTAATATAGATGTAGATGCATACAGTTTAAGAGTTAGAATAGCATTCATATGGTACGAAAAACTTTCGTCCATACAGAGAACTTTTTTTCATGTGTCCTCGTTAGAAAGATTGCACAGTCTGTTATGACAGGCGCAGTAATATCTATTTATACACTCATGGAACTATTTGCGTATTCCGTACCAAAAGACTGATATGGTCTGAAAAAAGGTATATATCTTTGTTTTAGAAGATAATACAAAGAAATAAACATAACTTCACGTTAAAAAAACCAGTAAGATTAAAACAATACATGTTTTAGACATGAATACTTTTTCTCATACATCTGTTTAATATAATTGATGAACATACTATACCATTTGGAACTAACTCGGCGATCTTCTACGCAGATAAACCTCGGATATCATAATGTGAAAAAGTAGATCTAGGAATTTGTTTTTTTTTGTGGTGATAGAGTCTGAACTACACAGAAATACGACGTGTGAAACATTGTACTGTACAGCAATAGCCTGTTCAATTACCCTAAATGTTCCAAAACGTTCCTTAACGATACATTCGGAACTCCTCGGCCATTCGCTGGATTGGACTTAGATTTATCTCTTTTGAGTCCGCTTCCTGGTCCTCCAGTACTGAGCTAGAAGAATAAAGTTCCTTGCTCAAGAGAACAACGGGGTAAGGTTTAGATTGGATTTGAACCATCGCGGAGCTAGCTATATCCAATGATTACAAGTCCAACGACGTAACCGCTCGGCCACGCCTGCTCTTACGACAAATGACTAATGTTTAAATGGTGTACATACGACGAGATAAATAAAACACCAACTTTATACAATTTTATAACATATACAATAATAAGGTGAACTAATCATTGATGTGAAATATCAATGAAATGTAAAATAATCAAGTCTAAATTTCCTCTAATGAGTATGATTACATAAAATTATATAACATTACATGAAATTAAATGGTATAAAATGTTAAAATGAAGTCTAATTGTTTGCTTTCTATAGATAATTATTTAAAAAATACGCATAAACAATGTTTTCGTTTTTTGCATATTGTAGTAATATTAAATTTATTATAATATTTACTTACCGAAATCAGACGAGTAATTTTTATCATGTATTTTTATTCCTTTCACATAATACTTTTAGATTTGTTCCGTCTGTTCCTCCAGAGAGTTTTACATAATCTTATGTTTACTAACATAAAACTGAGCTTATATATGCGTCTTAGGGCAACAATGATTTCCAAACGAGACTTTGAAATGGAATTAAGTTTAATTAACCATGCGGCTTAAATAAGATGAAATTCTTTCACATATTCAATTACTGGAAATTTATATTCAATGTTGAGACATAAAATTTTTAATCATCGCTGATTAATATATTTCTCGGATTTTTGGATTAAGCGAAATTTATAATACATAGTCCTCATAATGTAAATGTGACTAAACATGTGTTCAAAATAAGTGCGCATCGGTGAATTAAAGGAAGCCTTCAGCGTTAGTTAAACTGACGTTTGTTTTAAAAGGTATCAAAAAAGGAACAGATGGGTGGAATAATTTTCAAATTTGTTTGATAATTTATGAAATTATGAGTTATTTACAATGAACGGTTTATCTGTGATACTCTTAATGACGATATAATGACGTCATAGAAATATGTGACGTAATGAAAAACTCCAAAGTATTTTTATTGCTTATTTCACAGTTATACACAACATAGCAATCAAATGAGTGAACATTTATGAAATTATGAGCAAATCTTACAATGAACTTTAGCGTTTCTCCATATTCACGCACAATATTATAAATTATGTATTTATGAATTCACCCTCATTTGATTTTGTCTCAAGAACATTTCTTATCCCCAAAAATATTTGAATCGCTGAAGGCTCCCTTTAAGGTAACTATTTCACAATCTTTAAAACCAATGGAAGTAATTACTTGAATGTGTCACGATCTTGACTTGGTAAACAAATATTTCCACAGGCTTTCATTTATAATTAATTAATAACACGCATTAATTTTAAGGAACATTAGGCACAATCAACTAACTACGTAAAAGAAAAAAGTCACGCAGGTCAGTATGTAGTTAAGACAAAATCTTATGAAACTTGTTTTCAACGTTTCTAAACTTTATTGAGACTGGATCAGATTGATAGATTCCGGTTCATATATAATTTGTCCAATGTAATTCCAAAGGGAATTTAAAGTATTTTATGTAAAGATAGCAAACTCTTTTTTCAATATTTCGGCCTGAGCCTTTATCAAGAAATTTTTACATGAAAAAGCTAGCTCAGTCGGTAGCACACGCACACGTCTACTGATCTAAGAGTTTGTGGGTTCGATTCCCGGGCAGGCATTCATTTTTATAGCTCGGTCATGAAATGACTGCTACGACCATTCTCCATTCTATCACTGATTCTAAAGCATGCAGGGCAGTTGTCAGTCACAGAATGGAGTATGCGTCTAGTAACTGGTTAGCAGCCAAATCCAGAGATTTAGCCTTTCCGGGAACAGTGAGTAGGTTGACAGACAGTCGCCGCTATATTACCAATACGCTATTTTGCTGCGGCGTTAACCCTAACCAATAGTAGTTTAATCCATAATTCACGGGCCATTCAACAGAAAATTTAAATAAGTTGATTAAGATAAACGGTGTTAACTATAAACAAGTAAATTTCAATTGGAAGATAACCAAAAAAGACGCCGGTGCAAAATACTAACGAATAAATTCTTATTGAATGACAGGGAAACCGAAGCATATGAGGAAGATTGGTTTTAAATGGCTGTCTAAAAAGTGATACGTTTAGTTGAACATACAAGTTGTGTACAAAAATCATAATAATTTGCCTGTCTTGTTTAATATCAATCTTCTTAAAACATGAAAATGTTTAAAATCCAAGTCCAGAAGATAATTAAAACATGACCGTATAATTGCTTAAGCTTTTTGGATTACCTATAGAAAATGCTAAGTGGCGATTAAGAAAAATAAATATCTAATTAGAAGTTTAGTAGTATATTGGGGTTAAAAGGGCTCCGTTGACGTCATGGTGACGTCATCAGAATAAAAAGGAGAATATCAAAGTTTAAAAGTTCGTTATTTCTTGAAAAATAAGCGAAATTATTGTTTGATAAAAAGTCTTATTGAATTACCTCAGATTAGGAAATTTCTGGTTTATTTGTTTCTTTGCACAGAGACTTTCCCTCTGACGTCACACAGAGTGTGATGTTGATATATCTTACTTAAGACGTCTTTATACAGGATTTATTTGAACAATGAATTAAGCGCAAAATTTATCAACAAACAGTGTCAGTTATGAAAAATAATATACTTTTCGTAAGTCTAGAATTTTTCAAATTAGGATCTTACTAACAAATTTAATTTTAAAACCTCTGCTGACATTGGCGTTATTGTATCAAAGCTACGCATACTGTATCACTAGCGCCATTATCATTCGGAACATCCTCGGCTTCGCTACGAATATTATTCATTCATGAAAGGTCGAGGGTGTTCCGAATGGCGCCATTATATTAAACAGTAACCAGTCGTCGCTTTAAAACCAAAGTGCTCTATCGAAAAAATTTCAAAAAAAATATTTATACTTTTTTATATCACTTAAATCAGAAGCACAAGCTAGATCAACTGAATTTAGATTCAGACGTGACAGAAAATGTATTCAGTGTCATTATGTTCTATTGCTCATTTTTTACAACAATTTAAAACATTAAAACTGTTCTATGTCGTGGGCGTGGAGCAATATAGTATTGCTTTAACTCCCGATAGACTAGAGCTGAAATAATTAATTTTCAAAGAAAAAAGGACAAATGCTATATCTCGAAACACACAAAAAAACTGCAAAAGATTCATGTTGTAGGACAAAAAAAATAATTATTTTTACAAAGTCTTAATTAAGCTCGTCATTATAATGTATTTTGTTCCGAATTCGTTCAAAATAAGTGAAATGATGACAATTTAACTTTTGAAAACGATTTTATCGAAAAGTAGAAAATGGTAGAAGAGCAACATAACTTTGAACGGACGCAATGTAAACAAAATTGTCCATTGTGTACAAAATGTACAGAAGAATGAATTCGAATCAGAATACCTTATCCTTCAATAAATTATAGGTGCTTTCAGTGCTCTGATTGGAAGTGAAATTATACAAGCTGACCGTAAATTATATCAGATATTTTTTAAAACTTACGCCATTTTTCTGTCCTCAATGACCCGGATTATTTTCGGGAGATGAGAGGCGCTACGCCCTTCTTCAAACCACAGCGACAGAGGGGGCAATTCCAGGTATAACACAAATTTCAAGTCCAATAGAAGAGACATGTAAAAGCGTGATTTCCCAGTAAGGAATAAGCAAAAGAAAAATCTAAAAATTAGACAAAACGACATTTTTTATGCTAACGCATCATTTCTATTAAAATTTTATCTAAAAACATACTTTTTTCAAATTTTTGTTCCATTTTCATAAACCCTTTACTAGATGGAACACGGACGCAAATTGACATTTTGTAACCTTAAATTGGTAGGGCGTTTTCAAGATGCTATTTTTTCACTTTAATAGTCGATAGACAGATCTATTTGCAACTCGGCTAAATTATATCCTGGGTGATTGTCTTCAAGAAACAAAACAACATTTGATCCCCTGCAATCAGTTTCTATGGCAACGCTTGGGTGGAGCAAAAGGGACAACAAATGCTACAGCTTGGCTTTCGTGTCCATTATGACCACAAGGCCCACAACACTTTGTGTGTTACATTGTATACAGTGTCCATCGAGTTTGTCATCATGCTGACATGGCAAAAAGCTAGTCTAAACATCATTCGGAAAACCATTCGGGTGATTCCGTAAACTGACGATTAGTGTGTTACGCAGTAATCGCCGAGGTAGTTTCGAAAGTCTAAACATATCAAACTTGATATATGTACCCAAGTTTACTCGTTCGTTTTTTCTCAACAGTCAAAACTTGAATAATTTCATTTTCATTTCGTGTGATAAAATGTTTGTTGTCTAACAATTGTAATATTCTGATAGTCATTTTATTATCGGATAGAACAAACTAATGTATGAGCGCTTCAATTCTTGCTAAGTCAATGTTGCCTTCTTTTTTATAGAGGAAAACGTACTCAGTCACCGTAAAATTATTCAGACTTTGACAGTTGGGTAAAAACGGACAATAACCTTTGAAGTAAAGTCAAATATTTGTCTCCACTTACGGTGACCAAATTGAGCATATGACATCACACACCTCTAATTAACCATTCAACTTAAAACATTTCACCGTAGAAGAAATACATTGTATAATTTATGGTGTTCTATCGAGTATTTCTACGTTAGGCCACAACAAAGTGATCATATGTTCTATGGATTCGCTCGCACCTTAATTTTGACGGTTTTTACAAAAAAATATTTCCTCGCTCGCCCATAAAAATTTGGTCAAACCGCTTTATAAAGCAAGTGAATAAAGACTTTTTTTTAAAAAAATTCTCGCTCGCCCCATTTTTTTCAGAAAAATCCGTAGAACACATGATCAACTTGTTGTGGCCTTACACAATAAAATGAATTGTTAAATGTATTCAACTGCCAGTGGCGTATAAATTGACTCCGCTGATTTAAATACTCATTACATTAGTTTGTATACTCACACTCAATAATAATAAATATAAACCCATATTTATGCAATGCATGTACTTAGGTTAATTAATGTATGCACCACTGACAGTTCAATAGAATTGTACAATATTTTACCATAAAATATGAAAACTATTTTTTTTAACATTCACTTACTTGAGTTTTATAGTTTAACAGTCTCGCTGTGTCTTTCTTCTGCAAAACTCCGTAAGTCTGTGATATTCCCAGGTGTTCGTTCTCTGGCTCGGAAGAGACCAGCATATACCAGAGCAGCCACTCGAAACTCAGTAGTCATTTATTTTATAGCGTTTTTGAAGGATATATATTTGAAATAGCGTTGGTATATATAGACAATGGCAATGAGCAATTCTTTGTCTTCTACGAATATATCTCTAGCTCTCCCTTGAAGGCGTTCCTGAGATATGAAAATGAAAACTACTCATAGTGTATGAACCAACATTTTTCACACCACAAGCCAACTGCTAATTGGCAGGTATAACTGTAATATTGGAACCGACCAAAGTCATGACAATAGCAGCTTGCAATTGATTTGTTTTGGAACTCAAGTTCATGGGTAACTATTCACTCATAAAAACACGATTTTCATCGGGGCTGCTAAGTTGGCATGCGCCGATATCAATCCGGCGAGCGTCACTCTTATGTTCAGCGAAAGGCACTATACGTGTCTAATTATGTTTGTATCAAATATATATAATTGAAGGTACTCATTCACTGATTTCAACTTAAATATTAACTTTTTCTAAAACCATCAAAATTGTATAGAAATATATTTGGAAGCAGAAAAGTAGTGTTCTGATAATGATGATTTTAGTGCAAATTGACACACAACTACAATTGATGGTGTTTCATGTAGAACTTTAATATCTACTCCGTATGTCACGGTATAGACACTTTTAGTGCGTTTTGTGACTTTTATTGTATAATTCTTGCAACATATAGGTAAGTTTGTCTTAAAATAATAAGAATTACTTTTTGACACAATAACAGACACTGAATGGAATTTTGGAATTATAGAAAAAATAAATCAAA
Organism: Mactra quadrangularis; assembly: GCA_025267735.1. Taxonomy (NCBI): domain Eukaryota; kingdom Metazoa; phylum Mollusca; class Bivalvia; order Venerida; family Mactridae; genus Mactra; species Mactra quadrangularis. Next base: position 35,948,650 of record CM046302.1, on the reverse strand, counting down.
TCTGTGAACTAGTACCTTTAACTGTTACAGCGGGAGCAGCAGTAGGATCAACCTTGAAATCTGTGAATGAGTACCTTTAACTATACATCCATATATATTTATAGGTACCTTTGTTTTTAATGACAATGTTTGGATGAGAAGCCAAAAAAATGATAATAGAATTTTTTGAAATGCCAAACTAATATGTCCGTTCTGACACCCACTTATCATTTATTTCATTTAAATAAAGTCTCCCCTCTCAATTTATCCCTATATTGCTCATATCATTAAACTGGCAAAACCTGTGTGGGCTGAAAATTTGAGTAATACATTGGTCACACCTTTGTGTGTCATCTTTCTATTTGTGGCAAAGGTAAATCTAGGTATGGCATATCTTAAGACAAAATATCAATGAAAATAAAGCTAGGACAACTTACTCTGAAACCATGTGGTGCATATATTTTAAAACTGTTTAATATCTGCTGTTTTGTGGACAATTGTCTCATTAAAATTAGATGTAATATAAAATGATCTTAAATGCATAAATAAATGTAATTAACTTGTAAAGGATGGGTAAAAACCTACGCTTTCAGATAATGAAAATAATGGAATAAATGCGACTGAACGAGTACGAGCAATTATTAAATTATTTCCTTTACTTCGCATATTGTATTTCGTCAATTACAAACATGTTTTCCCTACGCAAAAATCCTATTTATTTATTTTCTGCGCAAAACGGAGGGATAATGATAATTAGATAATTATGAATATTTAACACAGTGTTTTATAAGGAGGGTTTGCAATGAGGAATAGTTTGATATTTGATAAATACTGCCGTTTGGAATCCTGTTTTTGTCGCATACTAGAAGTAACTGTAGAAAACGTTGAATACAACATGCCGCTTATAACATTGTAATAAAGTATTAAGACATTGTTAAAATGCTATGTCTATATGTCAAATATTTTGAAACACAATAATTAGATCAGTTAATCGATTATAAATTAGGAAAGGAATTCTGTATAGTGATTATATGGTATTGCAACAACTGTATCGTGATACATAACGTATCACAACTACTGTATCGTGATACATAACGTATCACAACTACTGTATCGTGATACATAACGTATCACAACAACTGTATCGTGATCATAACGTATCACAACTACTGTATCGTGATACATAACGTATCACAACTACTGTATCGTGATCATAACGTATTGCAGCTAATCTATCGTTATATATATCGTATCGCATCTTGACAGGAGATACGCATGCCTAGTCACGATTGTTATTGTGGAAACGAAAGAAAATGTGCTCCACAGTCTTAAGCAAGTATGTAGAGTCGCAAAACGACGCAACGCCGCTAAACGTCGCAACTAACGCTAAACGTCGCAACTGCAGCTTAACATCAACGTTACAACGTTTAACGTCAGGGCGGTTGCGACGTTTAGCGACGGTCGCGACGTTTAGCGGCGGTTGCGACTTTTTGCGGCGGTTGCGACAATTAACGTTAGTTGTGATGTTTAATGGCGTTGCGACGTTAAGCGGTGCTACAAAGTAGACATAGAGATAGCTGTTTACTTGTACAGCAGTTTTATATGGTTAGACAATGGCAGAGTAACTTCAATTGATACAGACACCTGTGAGTAATTATACGTGTGTAGCATACTCTAGAATCGCGTGTCTTTAATTCCATTGGTTATTGGTCTAAAATTTTATGAAGCCAATCCCTGAAGTCCTTCGGAAATATTTTTTCTATTTGATTTATATGAAACAAATAACATCCCTGTTTTCTCTAAGAGATATCTGCCCTAGATTCCCACGACATCAAAAATCACACGACCCTTATTTTGATATTGTAATATGATGATATTGTTCGTTTTTTCTCAACTGTCAAAGCATGAATAATTTCATGGTGAATGATTACACACTACCTCAATATCACGAGTGTTAGACAAAGAGCACGAAGTCATCGTGAAATTATTCATGCTTTGACAGTTGAGAAAAAACGAACAATAGCATAAAAATATTTCCAAACAAATCTCAAATAAATGATTATTCTATAATTATAAACTTTGCATTAAATCAGAATTTATCATATCGATGATCGAAAGTAATAATAAAAACATTTAAAAGATGAAGGCATCATTTGAAGATAATGTTTGTTAACCATGTCAGTAGAGCAAACGTTTTCATGTGGGCTCCATATCATACATCAGCATAACGTCTTCCAATCTCCGTAAACAGATATCCTGTAGAGTATTGTCGTACAGGATCTCTACTTTCTTCGTGGAAGGTCACGTCGAGATAAACTTTGTGTCGACTAATCAATGCGTAGCTTTCATCTAGACGAAAACACTATTAATAACATTTTGATTTCGTAATTTCTATTTTTAGACCAAGGTTTGCAAGCTAATTTAACAGCGGTATAATTCACAGTCTGCGATTGGACGGCTCATTTCAAATTGTGTGGCGTAGACAATGTAAACAAGTTACGTATCATAACAATTTCGTCATGAATATTATGATGAGAAAAGGTCACCTGAACGTGACCTTTGTTTGGAAAAGGCCAGATCTAAATTAGCGAGTATGCGAGCGGAAAATTTTAGATCGGGTTTTAATCAGATTGGAACCAACAGAAATCCAGTCAAAACCGTTCCAAAGCTCGGTTGAGAAGTTGAGTTGGTTAACATCAAAACTGAATCAAGATCAGCAATCAACTCTGAAGAAAGATCAGTTAAGGATCAGTCAACGTTCTTGCTATGAAATGTATTTTCCACTACCTCTAAGTTTTGCTTGAGTTTCTGGCCAGGTTCTGCACATAGTTCATTCTAAGAAGCGGACATAACTTGGTTAAAAACCAAACACCAAGCATCATCATAGGACATCCAATGATTACCATCCCAACAACGAAATTTTCGACCACGCCCACTTCAACAAACAGTCGTAAGCAATAAGTCGTATATAATCGTAGCAATAGAATACTAACTGAAAAACAGCATATTTTTGGTAATAGTTTTATTGTTATACCAACGTTTACATCTAACTTCCATTAGACTGTGGGTCTAAGACGTCTGACATTTAGTATTCTCGTGAACTGTTTGATTGGTAAAATGATGGACAACAGTTCCTTTACATACCAAGCCAGCTTCGCAGGGGCACTGGAAGTCATTGAAGTTTCCTATCACTGAAAATAAAACAGAAAATAGAGCTGAACGTTATGCTACAGACCCATAAACATAAAAATATCCATGAGGACACCGCACGGGCGCCGTGCGATCAAGCTCCGCAAGGACTCATACGAACTCTTGTGTACAAGTACGGACTGTTGCGCTTTTACCAGGGTCTGCGAGATGAGCCATGGATACACGTATCAGTTTCAAAGTCAAATTGGGAACACAATCGAGGCCGAGTATGGATTAAACTTGCATATCTTCCAGCTACGGCTCCGTCCGGGTGTGTTGTTTTGTGCCATGTGCGTACCATCACCTTAATACGCAAGGCTTCCCACGGCCTACGGCTGTCTGCACTGATGGGACTGAGACATTAACTTGAAAACATTGGAAAGTTCCGCTACAAATAGGCCTACCAATTTGAGTATTGGAAAATCATTCGATTGTTGTGAATTTAAGTACCATATTAAGGTCCATGTTTTAAGACCACCGCGCTTTTAAGACCATATCTTTTGATGGTTATAATAGCGGTACTTTACTGTATACTGTATACTAGAGACAATGTATGATCACCTATACTCTAAAGACAAAGTTAAGACTTCATAATAATGTTGACTGCCGATTAATCAATATTAACTTTATATTTGACAATAATGTCACTTTTTCTCCATTAATAAGATATATGGAGAAGTTTCCGGCCTTGTGGAAGGGTATGTGAGTACTGGTTATAGACAAGGGTCTAGGAAAGCTTGGTTAGGTGCGCTGGACGTCGTAAAATGACCTAAAATTGTGTTGACACGGCGTTAAACACAGTAAAAAATAAGTTATGTGTCGGAATTTTAAATCATTATAATTATAAACTTTAATAATTGGTGTTTTAACCAGAACAGAATAAAATTTTGCCATGCAATGAAGGCATTAAGGTAGATACAGGCATATTCAGAAAGAGAGATGCTTTTTTCTCTTTGTCGTGCTTATGATAAAATTATAACAAAACTAAACAATTTTATCATTAACGTGACACCTTCATGTTCAAACACCACACGTGCGGTTATACAGAGACAAACCACATAATCAGAGCTCGTACAATCTTAATCAGACGAACTGGTCAGAAAATCAACAAGAAAACTGATGCAAAGCATCAATAAACGCAAAATGGTGTCAAATAATGAGGTGTAATGCAGAACATAAAAACATTCAATGTTTAAGTGGCAAAACTCATAAATCTTCACTTAATTCTAAATATATTGATTCCTTTTATTAACTTAAAAACATTGCTTATTCGCTGTTGATATGTTCACTAAAACATAAAAATATACTATTTGATATCCAAAAGGTATACAAAGGTATAAAAAATCAATATTATTTGGAATTGATTAACAAAAAATGACCGTATTATTTATGTTTATTGCTTTTGACTTACGATAATTTTTATCGTAAGATTTTTTTATGAAAAGCGCTACTGTTCTTTTCTGAATATTAATCCATATATCTACAGTGCCCTCTATAAGACCTTGGACCAACTGTCTGCTTTTAGGATGAACCAAGACATATTAACCAATGAAAAAAGAAACAAAAGTGAATTTCAAAATCAACATTAATTAGTTCATATTTTTGTTCAAACTACATTACAGGAATATGCTTTAATTATAGCAAATTACTTACAGTGTTCAAAATAATTTTTTGTTTTCAATTTTTAATGGTCCAAGAACTTTTGGAGGGCACTGTATATACATAATCATTATATATGTTATATATGTATATATTATTAATAAATCATTTCTATATAACTATATTCAAGTAACATATAAATATATATTGAACATTGTAACATTTCGTGGTCACAACGTGCAAGAAAAACTGTGAATAACTTGCGTTAATTTTGGATGCCTATTTATTGATTTGGAGGCAATTTCCATTGTCTAGTTTTGTTAGTGTTATCAACAATACGTACATGGAATACTTCAAGAGCTTTACCAAGACAATAACTTTCATATTTCTTTGTCTATTTTAAAACTAGAGGTAATTAACCTACGAAACCCATAGGGTGCGGGTTAACTGCAAAGAACAGAGCAAAACGGACATTTATTCACAAAAACTGCACAGCTTCCTTAGTTGTAGAGATGCAACAGTTTTTCACTGTAAGGTGGTAAAGTTAACGCAATCTTGTTACTCCCCGGAGTTCAGATATTAAGGCACGAAAACCCTAATTTGTAATCATAAGTACATTGTATTACTGATTTTGGACTAAAAATAAACATTTGTATATTTCAAACACCTCTAGCGAACAAGATTTTTTTAAAGTGCAAATATTGCTTAAGCATGTTTTAAAGTGAAAGTAAATCGAAATCAAAAGTAAAATTTGGTTATCAATACTTGAAACAAAAGTTTTAATCACAGTATGTTTAAGATGAAGTAATATTATGGAAAAGACTCACTCAACCATTTTGGGTCAGGTACATTGAATATAAGCGTACAAATAAATATAGTGCATGTGCTCTTATAAAAGTATCTCACTTTTTGAGAAATGGACACTTGGTCAAACTTAAATTCAGATGGCAGAATGTTTTGAACTGTTTATTGTGACTCTAATACATGTTATATTTTGATAACTTCTACTTTATGGTTGTTAAAGAGTTTTCAAGTCTACTGTTAATGAATATATCTTCATATAGTGGCTCTAAGCCGATACTGAACAGGTTTAAACATAAATTGAATGTCATGGTAGGAAAACACATATGAGACAAGTTTTTACTAACTATTAGGTTGGAGAGAGATCACAGCTATTGTAATATGCTTACCCCATACGCCAGGAATCAAATGCTTTCTTTTATTAAAGAAAAATGTCATATTTTATATAAGATTAAATATTTTTCTCATGGAAAAACATGTGACTAAATAATTTTCAAAAATTGATAAAATACGAAGGCTTTGGAAGGCAGTAACATACACTGTCCAAAGTCAGGACCGTCCTGAATTTAGGGTGTCTTAACTTGTATATCCATGTACACGTATAGCTATAAATATATGTACATTTGTGCACTGTGATGACTTTGACCAGTACGGGTTACGTGAACTCCCTGGCAAACACACTTCTTGTTACATATAAAGTACAGGGATGTGGGATTTCAAGTTTTTTTCCTCTAGTCAACGAACAAGTGAAATCGGAATTCAATTTTTGAAAGAACAAAATGCGCTTCTCCAGCCTGGGCAGCATATTATCAAAATTCTTACGATAATTTAACTACAGTAGAACCTGTGCTAACGACCATCTCATCAGAGCGACCACCTGCTGACAACGGTCACTTTTAATTCCCCCGATCAAATTTACTCTTAAATGACACTGTGCAATTTAGAAGGATTTACGACTAAAATCGGTCGTAAGACGCTTGATAATACGGGACCCAGAAGTTCAATGTTCAAAAAAAAATATATATTACTAAGATATTGAATACATAGACTCTAAATAAATAATGATAAATGATTGATAATAAAAAAGTTCACTGTTGAATATAACTGAAACATCGAGACATCTACATCATTGAGTACTTCTATGTTAGTATATTTCACGACTAAATAATATAACTTGTCTACCGACGATTGGGCTTGAAATATTGACTTGTCTGCAGATATAAATGTACGAGTCGCACCGTCGGGTAGAGGAATTCCACACCTCTAATACAGAACAGAACAGAACAGAACAGAACAGAACAGAACAGAACAGAACAGAACAGAACAGAGCAGAACAGAACAGAACAGAACAGAACAGAACAGAACAGAACAGAACAGAACAGAACAGAACAGAACAGAACAGAACAGAACAGAACGATATGCTGATATACATACAGGCTGACGCTCATTGCACATGTAAATATTATTCTCAACATTTTAGTTCTAGCTAATAGTTTGCAATAATTTTCCATCACTATTGCCTTTACTTAAAAATAGAGGACTTTAACCTTTCAATAAATTAGTAATTCAAGCGACCTTCACCTTCAAAGTGCGCACGAGGGAAAAATTATTTGGAATATTGGAATATTGCAACACGTGAGCTGTGGATGATTTTTAGCAAGAAAACCATCAACAAACGTGATAACTGTCATAATTGAGTCCAACAGTGCGTCCTAAATTTCATTATAATGAAATAAGTTAATTTTGTAGGATTACAAGCATCGATGAACTGAGCTTCTAAGTTCCAATTATGTTGAGATAATTAAGTGATAAATTGAGGTTTTATGTAAGAATTATCATCATTAAACATTGTCACCAATTATTATCCTATATAATTAAAGACATTTCACAATACTTTCAGCGATACAAAATGTCCTTGTATTCGATTCACCTCGGATACATTTCTGTAAAAATATCTGAGTTACATCACGTGAGCGTCCTTATCTATAAAGACGTTTGTTTTACATTTTACGTTTTGCATTATTTTCACAGAATTTTTATGTTAAAATTAATATGTTAGAACAAAGTGCCCTATAAAATATAATATTTATTAATTAATGCATTTATCCAATTATCTTTATTTAAGAAGTGTAGGTCACTTTTAATATAAAATAATTAAAATGAATGTCATATAAACATGATAAAGTGTTCAAAAACTAAAATGTTTACGTGCACTATTACCAGCGGTGTGTAAAATATGTATGGAACTACACAAGTCAAAACGTTTAAGATCGTTTTACAGACATACGATGAATTTTTCAATGAAGATGCCCTGCTCAGCGTAAATAAATGCTACTAGTCTACTGTGACAATTTTAGTAAATGATAAAATATGGCAAAACACAAATATGTTTTATAAATATCTATACTTATCACTGTATTTTTATAAACAATCTAAGAAGAGCATAAAAATACATGTATGACACTTTCCTGAACATTTTAACACCCCTCGTGCAACCGCATATCATTCTGACTAGGGCTGTGGATCGTTGAGCAAGTGGCGATCCGATTCGAACAACGATTCATATGTATTGATTCACGAATCGAACCACGAATCACTTGTTGATGTAGAAGCATACACAAATTTTTATAATAACAAATATTAGTGAAGAACTACAGAAGCTTTTAGAAATTACTCTATGGAAAATCATGTACTCCTAACATTCCTATTACCAGATGTTTATGGGCATTTTCAGTGATAACTTTTTGTTTCAATGTGTATCAACTTGAAATTAAAGTACGCAAATTAAAGTTTTCATTCGTAGTGCGGCTCGTTTTCAGTAGATATTAAGCTAAAAATGTTCTTTCATTTCTTTCTAAATATAGATCGCGGTCCGACGATTTGGACATGACGAATAATCGTACTCGATTTTCTGGTCGCGATCGCGAATATCCGAGTACTCGGTTACTCGCAACAGCCCTAATTATGACTTAAAAGCCACATTTCTAATTTTCAGGTTTTATCAATCTCTGTTTGGCATCATTACTTTATTTTAGAAACTAACCAATTGTTGTAATAGTTAGATATTCAAACAATGGTCATGATGTTCTTTTTCATGAAATATAACAATTGACAGAGGGGACTTATAAACATCAGATACTTTCTCATAGATACACTTAAATGTCAATAAAGTTAAAGTTCTTTGTTTTGAACACCATTAAGTCGAACTACTCGGCTGAGTCGAACACTTTGTTTAGCACCGATCCATTTCTCATCTATATCTATATGTACCTAATTTCTTAATATATTTTGCACATCGGTCTATGCCTTATTTGAAATTTAAAAAAGCTAAACTAAAACATGTACTATTTTCAAAGTAGTAATCAAATTGTTTGTCAAAAAATAAAATATATGTACAATGCCATTTTGAAAGAACAATTTTAATCATTATGTCAATTAACTATATTCAGCCAAGACTTGTGGGTTAAAAAATTCGAAAAAATATACATATACATGTATTGCATTTTGAGGCGTTTCATTTTATTTCTCCCCAATTCTGTTCTCTGTTTACCCTTGAGTAGAGTTTCTGCACACTGTAAACATGCACGTTTTTCACCGAATTGCAGGAGAAAATATTTAACACTTTCGTATCAAAGTATTTGTTGACCTACAAAATGTTTATAATAAGCTTAAACTTAACTTCTTCAAGAGAATCAAGCATTAAAGACATCTAAAATCAAATAGCAGGTGTCATTTACAACATCACACAACTGACACGACGTGATAGATGTTCAATATAAAGTAGAAGACAATGCATATTTTACAAAAAATAAATGCGTGTTTTTAAGTAGTTAGTGGTTTAAAGGTACTCATTCATAGATTTCAACTTAAACGTCAACTTTTTCTATCAACTATCAAAATTGTTTGGAAACATTTTTGAAGCAAGAAGTTAGTGATTTGATAATGACAATTTTAGTGCATATTGACATACAATTACAAATGATGATGTTTTAAGTAGTAAAATCTACCCTGTATGTCACGGTATAGACACTTTCAGTGCATTTTTGTGGCTTTTATTGTATTATTTCTTGCAATATATTGGTCAGTTTGTCCTCAAATGTTAAGAATAAAATTTTTGACACAATTACAGACACTGAATGGTATTTTAAAAATATAGATTATCTTAACCAAATCTGTGAACTAGTACCTATAAAGCTGACATTTTGCAAAAAGATTTTATTATTACTCATACACCAACTATCTTGGCAATGATTGTGTACATCCAAATCAATAAAATAGTCGAGATTTGATCAAATTATTTTCAACTTGAAAAAAGAGAGAATGGCTTTTCCGTCTTACTTAATGGTGAAATACATTTGGTACTCCTCGGCCATTCACTGAGAATAACCTCGACATATTAAGACGCCATTTTGGAACTAACTTCGTTTCAATCAATTTAACTGGCAACAAGGTATCTCTACATGAGTAAGCAAATAAACAACATAATATCGGGCGAGTTGCTTTCAAAATACTTTGATTGATGCTTGATAGCGGCCACATGAATTCATTTTTGTTGGGTTAAACGCCGTAGCAACACATTGTATAGGTCATATCACGGCGGTCAGACAACCAACTCACTGTTCCTGGAAATGTTAAAAGTTAGCAGTTACCTATTTACTAGTCGCATACTTGTGGCAGTGGCCGATAACGTCCATACATGATTTAGAATCAGTGGTAGGAAGAAGTATGTGGGAATATTTCATGACCAAGCTCCACGAAAGTATGACCGCCCGATAATCGAACTTACGACGCCTCAATCAGTAGATTTGAGCGCTACAGACTGAGCAAGCCGGGCGGCATTGTAAATTCCACACCCGAAAGGAAAACAGATTTACCGTCGATGTCACATGACTCATTTAATTTCCTAAGAGGTCTACAATATCCATGTTGATTTTGTTGTCTTCTAGTCAAAGGATGTAACACACAACAATTTCCAGTGCCACAATCGGCATCTTTGAAGCAAATCTCGCCACTAGGAGTTGGTCGCTGATCAATCAGATTCTGAATCAAGAAGTGTCACTTAGTTATTAACATACATTGTTAATGCATCAGCGCAAATTTAGTCTAACTACATGTACACAAAGAAGAATGTAAATTAGTTTTGCACTTAGTCCTCGAAATACCAGGGTCGATGGTCAGGACTCCGCACTGACTCCTCTTCGAAAAAATAATTGAGTGACATCAAATAGTGCATAAAATATCTTTTCCTTCAAAATATTCATTTAATATTAAATAATAAAATATTCAAAATATTAGCATCTTGTTCCAAGTGTTTGCAATATTTTGAAGAAACAGCTCACATGTATCAATCAATTTAGTGTGACAGATTATAAAAAGATCCTCAATCACTATAACTGCTGAAAATATGGGGGGGGCTAAGCCCCTTCTAGCCCCCCCCCCGTTCCTACGGACCTGAAACTGGCAAAATTAGTATGTTGGATAAGAAAAGACAGACCCAGTTATAGAATTGAAATGTGGCCTTTTATTTATATAGTCATAACATACAATGTGAAAAATAAAACGTAAGTTTTGATGGCACAAAATTTGAATGTAGTGGTAAACGACGTTATGTGTACAAAAATGTCATAGGACTCAATGTGAACAATTACAACTTATAATTCAATGTAATACTATGCATTTTTGGACCAAGTAAAGTAATACACATTATTTTATGCAGTATTTGAATTTTTTTTTATTGTTTGTCTGCAGCAAGAATTCGACTAAAAAACAGGCCCCAGTTTCACGAAAAAACTCAACTTTGTACTCAAACTCAATCTTGTGTAGTCAATGGTACAACATATGTAGTATCGTTGAAACCCAAATAGTGATTTAAAAACTTTATTATATAAAATAAAACTCGCTTACATTTGTGGATAAGGTTTAATTTAATTGTATTGATTTGAGTCTGTTAATGAGCTGTTGAGTTTAGTCTCAAGAGAAAATTGAGTTTGCGGCATTACGTTTACAATCAAATCCATGATATTTTATGTCAAAACATTATATATATTTTCATTATTATAATAATCTAATAACTGTCATTCCAACTTCATTAACATGCTCTTTAGAGACCAAAAATACTTGAGTCTGATAGTGAGTTCGTAATTAAGTTTGTTTGTGAAACTGGGAACAGGATTTTGTTACATTCTGAAGATCACGTGACCATGTACTTTGTATACGTGCAGTTTGTCATTTTGAAAGGCAATTGTCAGACCTAGTACATACGTAGGTATAAATGGTGAGATATACAATTTAAACAGTTTTGTTATATCAAAGTTAAGACAAGAACATTCGAGAGCTTGTTTTTGTATACACTTTATTGCCAATACCAATTAACGCTAGTAATGGTCTGCACACAAATCAGAGCCTTTCCTTCTATTGACGTAATACAAAATGTCGATTAATAACTTGTTAAATAAACGTTTTAAACGTACGCCCTTTTCATGAAAATAAAGGTTTTAAGACACATACTATTTTCTCTTATGAGAGAACACTACATATTGTTTTATGCTGAAGTCGAATGTTGTACATTACAGTACAATACAATAATTCTTTATTTAGCATAATCTATTTACAGATTATTGCCTTAAACTAGGCGAACATGAACATGAGAGAAGAACATGACAATACATGAAACACACAAATAAATACAGTAAATAAAACAACAACAAAATATGAAGGAAAACATACAATAGGAGAATGAATGGAGAGAATGGAGATCAAAATAATACTTAATACTAAATAAAAAAAATTTGGAGAGTATTTTGTAGAAATATTCAAATCAACAACTGAACATACAGTACCCACCAAAAGTTTGGAGACATTTTCACTTTGTATGCCAACTGAATAGCTTTTATCTATATTTTGGTGACTGTTAATTTTGAATGCTTTGTAGTTTATGCATTATATTTGGCTATCATTATAATTATAACTGAGACTACAGAAATAGCATAAAACCTATGTTATGGAATATAATTGCAATAAACATAGTTTTTGGAGACTTTAGGATATCATGTGCTGAATCTTATAAATGTGTCGTACTCATCAAGTTTGTTTTCATTTTATCACATATCATACTTAAATATAATAAAAATAGTTATTCAGCAAAAAATAATTATCAAAATCTAAGAATTATAGTACATTTCCTTTTGTCTCCAAACTTTTGGTGGGTACTGTACACACTTACTGATGAAGTCTTACAAGAAATAAGTGAAAGAGAGAATTATAAAACAGTTACCGATTCTGGATCTTGGCATACAGGATATCTATGGATGATCTGATTGGATGTTTCATGTACAATTAATCCACGACATTCCAAACCAGACACACATGGACAAAAATAATCATACAATTGAGGATTGACTGCATCGTGACCTAAAACATACAAGTTTTCTTCTTTTAGTTTTTATATTGCTGAACAGAACTTGCAATTTATTCACATAGACTAATATCTAGTACTTTTCATGTACCAACAAAAATATGGACGTGTGCAAATATAAAACATACAAAGTGTGTTTCAAAAGAAAACGACATTCACATTTTAATCACAAAAGAGAGACCCATATTCTCCTTATTATAGTATATGTAGAGAAAAGGTCTCTAACGCCTGTTCAACGGTCGTAGTTTTCAAATTGTCACCAACCTCATAAAAATGTCCCGATCGTCATATCATTTTCACTATCTGTTCTAGAAAGGATTTTTCTGCATAAAAATACTTTTATTTGAAGAAAATCGATCTACAATTAATGAAATAGTCCCATATATCTCCCAAAAGCCCTAAAATTCGACTGATGTCAAACAACATGTCCACAATAAAGATAAAGTTAACTGGACTGTTTGGGCTGTTATTTTCAAATTAAACAAAAAAATCACACAATTTTAGGTGCTGTCAGTCAATGGTGTCTACTAGTATGGTTCAAGGCCATACATCGCTTTATTCATGGCATTGCTGTAGCTCAATTTATATCTTATTGCTGCAAAATTTAGACATAATAAAATATTATTAAGTATCATCGAGTTATCTTTATGTTCAGAATATTTACGAAGTGCCTCTTTCAACAGATGTCACCTGTTACCTCAAGTCATGTTCACGTCCTGTTTTCTTGTTATCTTTATCAACAAATAAAGAAAACAAAATCCTGGATCAAGACACTGAATCGTCTGTTATCAAATCTCTCCCTGATTTTGAAAAAAATAGCTATCAACATGCAGGTCAGTACGTGCAACTGCACATGCGTAGTCATATGGTATTGAACTTGAAAATGATATACGTAAAATTACAGTTAGTCCTGAAAATTTGCATTGATAAGAAAAACAGTTGAGACAATCATCTGACAGTTTCATGTAACGATCAGAAAATTTAATACAAAGGAACAATAACTCTGACAATGCTTACCTAAAGGCCAACAACTCTCGTTGAAATTTCTTGCTTTACGACAGAATCCATGGTCATGTTGTTGATAATTACTTAGTATGAATCTTTTCTTTGAATCTGGTGGGTTTAAAGGATTGTGTACACAACACATACCATTTGGGCATTGATCTTGTGTTGTACATCGCTGACCATCCTGATCAACTGTTGCCGGTTGTGAAAACGTCACTACGATCTGTATGAATATTTAGGGATATGCTTTCATCAATACTTAAACAAGCATTCGGAACTACCTCGGCGATCTTCTATGCAGATAAACCTCGGATAGCATAAGGTGAAAAGGGAGATTCTGCAGAAAACGTGAATTTGATGGAATTGGTTTCTGTGGAAATATAGCCCGAACTACATAGAAATACGACGTGCGAGACATTGTACTGATAAAATGCTTTGATAAAGTGCACGTATCAATGTTATTATCAAGTGTTGCACATGAAAATGACTGGTGGTGTATATGTAGACAACCCATGACCAGTTGCTAAGATTTAAACTTTTGAATGTTGTTTTGTAGCTAATAAGTATAATACCATGCAAATTGTTAGGTACTATTGATATTTCACCTCCCTGTATAAACATTAATAGACCTACTTGCCAGGGAGTTAATCGCCGGACCTAATAACCTGGTTGTATTCTTACTACATCTGATTTCCGATGTATATCTTCGTAAATGATCGCCGAGGTTGTTCCGAATGCGCATACAAGCTGCCACTTCAGAATGAGTATGGATATTTTTAGACCTTATTTCCCAGAGGTTGGCGATAAATTAAATGATATAGGTCGTTTGTTAACGTGAGACGAGCATATTCTATGTAAACAGTGCCTCATGTTATCCTAATCGAGCTAATGTATGTGAAGACAGCAGTAACAGCAGTACAGCAGTACAGCAGTACAGCCCTACTGCCAGAATTTTCGGCAGTACAGCAGTACAGCCCTACTGCCAGCAGTACAGCCCTACTGCCAGACTTTTCGGCAGTACAGCAGTACAGCCTTACTGCTAAAAGTTTTCGGCAGTACAGCAGTAAAGCCTTACTGCTTGAGTTTTCGGCAGTACAGCATTACTGTTAGAATTTTCGGCAGTAAAACCTTACTGTTAGAATTTTCGGCAGTAGGGCAGTACTGTTGCAGACTGCTGTATCATTCTAGCAAATTATTATTTATTTTGCCTCTCAGAATTCTCAGATCATAAAAGTTATATGTTTGAATTCTCTATAAGGTCCAAAATTAAAAAAAGAACATATAGAGCCAATCTAGGATGTGGGATATGTTAAAATCAATACTATGAAATATGAAAATAAAAAAAGTTTGTTTGTTTTAATTGGGTTTAACGTCGCATTCAACACACATTTAGGTTATACAATGTATATACGACATCCAGCTCTTCCTACTATAATACCCTACCACGAGACTGACAACTCATGTATAGGGTATGACATCGTACCGCGACCGGACTCGAACCCGTGATCTCCGGATTCGAAGTCAGACATGCTAACCAATACGCCACTGCTGCAGCTAAATAAAGAAGTAGAATGAAGGAACACATTTAGTGATCCGAGGACTTGGATAATTATATACATGTTTTTTCTTGTTAGGTTTATATCCATGTTTTATTTACAAAAAATGTTCTACACGATCACAAGTTACTGCTGGTTCTTGTGACACTATGACCATGAAATATGCCATTTACTTCCCGTTTTCGGAAAGCTGAATGAACATGCTTTCATTTGGTATATAATACTGCTACAAGTTTGTGTAAGTATTTAACTCTGGATGAGTTATATAACGAACAGTTTTTCATTTTTTTTAATTCTCTACACAAAGAACTGATTCAAACGTACTGAACGACCTATCTCTGATGTCAATATTTGCAACGTATTTGTAATAATATCAACGGCATAACATGGATATGCAATGCATAAAAAACCATGAAGAATGAAAACATACGGCTACATTGAGTGATCGAAGTGCTTCAAGAAATATATTCAATATTCTTGTTTGGTATGTACATTTTTGACAAAAAAATGTTTTACGCTACCGCAAGTTACTGCTGGTTCTTGCGACAATATGACCAAAACATATGCCATAAAATACCCATTTTCTGAAAGCTTAATGAACAAGCTTTCATTTGGTATAAAATACTGCTACAAGTTCGTGTTAGTAATTTTCTCTGGATGAGTTATATAACGAACAGTTTTTCAATCTTTATTTGATTTCTCTACACTGAGAACTGTTTCAAATGTACAGAAGGACCTATCTCTGATGGGAATATTTGCAAAGTGTTTGTAACAATATCAACGGCATAAAGAGTACATGCAGTGTATGAAAATAACCAAAAAAAGATGAAAAATACGGCTACATTAAGTGTTCGAAGTGCTTCAAGAAATATATTCAATATTCTTGTTTGGTAGGTACTTTTTTACAAAAAATGTCCTACGCTACCGCAAGTTACTGCTGGTTCTTGCGACAATATGACCGAAACATATGCCATAAATTACACATATTCGTAAAGTAAAATTAACATGCTTTCATTTGGTATATAATACTGCTACAAGTTCGTGTTAGTATTTAACTATGGATGGGTTAAGCTTCAAGAAATATATTCAATATTCTTGTTTGGTAGATACCTTTTAACAAAAAAAATGTCCTACGCTACCTCTTGTTACTGCTGGTTCTTGCGACAATATGACCAAAACATTGGCCATAAATTACATATTTTCTGAAAGCAGCATTAACAAGCTTTCATTTGGTATATAATACTGCTACAAGTTCGTGTAAGTTATTTACACTGGATGAGTTCTATTGGGTTAGTAAAATAAACATATGTTTACAAAAAATAACCCTCGTAATCAGAAGTTACTGCTGGTTCTTGTGTCGCTATGATCGAAAACTGTGTCATTTGCTACTCATTTTCGTAAAGCTAAGTGAACAAGCTTTCATTTGGTATATAATACTGCTACAAGTTTGTGTAAGTAGATTACACTGGATGAGTTATATTACAAGTAGTTTTTCAATTTTTATTTGAATTCTCTGCACAGGGAACTGATACAAACGTACAGAAGGACCTACTTTTGATGACAATATTTGCAACGTATTTGTAATAATATCAACGGTATTACATGTATATGCAATGTATAAAAATAACCATAAAGAATGAAAAATGTGGCTACATTGAGTGATCGAAGTGCTTTAAGAAATATATTCAATATTCTTGTTTGGTATGTACTTTTTTACAAAAAATGCCCTTCGCTACCGCAAGTTACTGCTGATTCTTGCGACAATATGATCAAAACATACGCCATAAAATACCCATTTTCTGAAAGCTGAATGAACAAGCTTTCATTTGGTATATAATACTGCTACTAGTTCTTCTTGTTTTTTATGCCACTATATTAGTTTTATAAACCACATTTTTTTTCATTTGAATTTCTACGCGAAGGTCCATATTGTACATACATATAGGGCCTATTTTTGATGCCAATGTTTTCCAACAGTGTTTAAAAAAGCTATGACGTAACATTTATCTAAATAAGAATGAAGAATGAAAGAACTCAGCTACAAACAACATTGTAAGTACTTGACTGTTTAAAAATATATATATATATTATACATTCGTTTTGGGATGCTAAAATTTAAGTGATTTTTTAAAAAAACGTCCTTTGCAACAGAGGTTACTGCTGATACTTGTGACGTTATGAATGAAAAGTATGCTTTGTAGTGCCCATTTTTGTAAAGATGAATAAACAAGCTTTCATTAGGTATATAATTCTGCTACAGGCTCATTTAAGTATTTTACGCTGGATGAGTTTTATTACGAACAGTTTTTCAATTTTCGTTTGAACTCTCAACACAGAGTACTTAGTTAAACGTACAGATAGCGCCTGTTTATGATGTCAATATTTGCATCGAATATGTTTAAAAAATCTAGGGTTTTACATGTATGTATTAAATAGGCATAAAAGACTACGGCTAAAGATAATAATCTATAATAAAACTTTAAGAAAATCTTGTAGATTTAGTATCCCTGTGATTTTCCAAAAAGTTTTACAAGTTACTGCTAGTTCTTGTGACGCTAAAACTATGCTTTTTATCACCCGTTTTCGTGAAGCTGAATGAGCAAGTTTTCATTTGGTATATAATACTTCTACCAGATCGTGGCAAAATTTCACACTGAACGAGTTTTATTAGGAATATGCTCTTCAATTTTTATCCGAACCCTACTCGGCGTTGGATTAAATGTACAGATAGGACTTATCTTAAATTTCAAATTTGCTGCAAATATGGATATAGAACAATGGTAATTCATATTAAACATTGACAATTACATTAACATTCATTGCTTTAATACTGGCAGAAATAAGAGCTCTGAGGGTTGGTTATGTACACGTACTTCGTTCAAACTTTAACTTCGCTATTGTAAGTTACTGCTGTTTTTTGTGATCCAATGACTGGGTAAACATACTATTCAATACACATATTCACAAAGCTAAAGGATCAAGCTTTAATTTGGTATATAGTACTGCTTTATGTTGTCGATAGTTTTCAACATCGGATATATTTAATTTAATACATATCTTTCAAGTTTAGAATGTTTACTCGGGATTCAAATTAAATGTGCAGATTTAAAGACTTCTCTCAATATTTGTTACAGATCTGCATAAAAATCAATGATAATTTATATCAAAATGAAGAGAAAACATGGACGATTACATCAGCACGAATTGTTTTATTAGTGGTTGAAAAAAAGAGCGTAAGCGTTGGTAAAGTTTACGTACTTCGTGCAAATTTTAATACCATTTTACATGTATATTGTAAGTTACTGCTGTTTTTGGTGTTGTTGTGACTGGTAAATATACCATTTAATATACATTTTCAAAAAGTCGAATGGACAAGCTTTAATTTTATACATGATACATTGTTATGTTGGTTTTTATAAACTGTGTAAGTTTATCTTATGACATTTCTTTCAGCGTGGTAATTAATCTTGATATTTTCTCCGCATTTAAGACCAACTTCCGGGTAAAGATAGATAGCGGAAACAACTTGATTTTTCATTTTTACATATTCGTTACCACCTGTTACATAAATACGATATGGTTTTTATTCAAACAAACTTGATATTTATGAAAGCATATTATAAAACACGTTAAATGAGCTAGTTTTGTTACAAAAGTCCTTCACATAATAATTTGTTGTTTGCGTAAAAAAATGTTTTCGCGAAAACAATTTGGTTCCGCTGTCTTTCTATACCCGGAAGTTGATCTAAAATACAAGTTAATTTTATAACATGAACCATGATTATTCTGTTTTTATTTGCATTATTTTCTTACACTTTACTTATCAAATATAACATGACTTATCATACGTGCAAGATAAGATTTACGAAAGGGAATGATTTTGTTCAAAATCAAACGTTTAACATCTAACAGATATTCGGTACGCAAGTTTAATCTGCGGCTAAATATTTCATTCGGCGGAGAAAATATCAAGAATGATAACCACGATGAAATTATTGAAAAATTTGTCATAAGAAAAACTTATTCAGTGTATAAAATCTAACATGACAGTTGAGATGAATAATATACCATACTAAAGCTTGTTCATTCGGCTTTTTGAAAATGTATGTTAAATAGTATATTTATTGACCATAATAACACTAAAACAGCAGTAACTCGCAATATAAAGCGATGTTAAATTTTGTACGAAATACGTGAACATAATCAACGCTTAAGCTCTTACTTCTACCAGTATTATGTAATTCATGTTGATATAATCGTGCATGTTTTATCTTTAGTTCGATATAAATATTTCTTGTCTTTTGATGCAGATCTGTAACAAATGTTGACATTGAAGATGGGCCTTATATACGCACATTTATTTCCAACTCCAGATGAATAATTCGAATGGAAATCGAAAAATGTCATTAATAAAACATATCCGAAGTGGAAAACTATCTTGAACATAAAGCAGTATTATATACCAAATGAAAGCTTGTTCATTCAGCTTTGTGAATATGTATATTAAATGGAACACAGACCCGGTCTTCGGATAAAAAATAACAGCAGTAACTTACTATAGCAAAGTAAAATTTTGAGCGAAGTGAAATTTTTAGCGAAGTATCTGAACATAACCAACCCATTAGAGCACTTATTTCAACCATTATAGAAAAAAACTTTCTTATGATTATGAAATCGTATTTTTTTCCCGTTATTTTGATATAAATTTTCATTGGTTTTTCTCCATATTTGCAACAAATATTGACATAGAAAAAAAAGTCCTACCTACACATTAATCCAAACCAAAGTAGAGAATTCTAATGAAAATTGAACAAATGTTCGCAATAAAACTAGTTCAGTGTGCAATACTCACTCGAACTGGTTGTAGTATTATATACCAATTGAAAGCTTGTTCATTCAGCTTTACGACAATAGGTATTAAATGGCATAGTTTTCGTTTTTAGCGTCACAAGAACCAGCAGTAACTTGTAATCACGTTGAATAATTTTCTGAAAAAAACACACCTTGGATTCGCGTAGAAATTCGAATGAACAAAAATGTTGTTTATAAAACTAATATGGTGTAAAAAACAAACGAGAAGTAGTAGTAGTGTTTTATACCAAATGAAAGCTTGTTCATTTAGCTTTTAAAATAGGGGGAATTTTATGGCATATGTATTGGTCATATTGTCGAAAGAGCCAGCAGTAACTTGCGGTATCGTAGGACATTGTTTTGGTAAAAAGTACAAACCAAACAAGAATATTGAATATATTTCTTGAAGCACTTCGATCAATAAATGTAGCCGTATTTTTCATTCTTTATGGTCATTTTCATAAATTGCATATGCATGTTATGCCGTTGATATTGTTACAAATACGTTACAAATATTGCCATCAGAGATAGATGTAGAGAATTCAAATAAAAATTGAAAATTGTTCGTTATATAACTCGTCCAGAGTTAAATACTTACACGAACTTGTAGCAGTATTATATACCAAATGAAAGCTTGTTCATTCAGCTTTCAGAAAATGTGTAATTTATGGCATATGTTTTGGTCATAATGTCGCAAAAACCAGCAGTAACTTGCGGAAGTGCAGGACATTTTTTTAAAAAAAGGTACCTACCGAACAAGAATATTTAGTATATTTCTTGAAGCACTTCGATCACTTAATGAAGCCGTATTTTTCATTTTTTATGGTTATTTTTAAACACTGCATAAACATGTTATTGCTGTTGATATTGTTACAACTACGTTGCAAATATTGCCATCAGAGATAGGTCCTTCTGTATGTTTGAATCAGTTCTCTGTGTAGACAATTAAAAAAAAGAAAACTGTTCGTTATGTAACTCATCCAGAGTTAAATACTTACACGAACTTGTAGCAGTATTATATACCAAATGAAAGCTCGTTCATTCAGCTTTCAGAAAATGTGAATTTTATGAC
Organism: Mactra quadrangularis; assembly: GCA_025267735.1. NCBI lineage: Eukaryota > Metazoa > Mollusca > Bivalvia > Venerida > Mactridae > Mactra > Mactra quadrangularis. The sequence goes on along the minus strand of CM046302.1, from coordinate 35,927,184 downwards.
ATATGTTTTGGTCATAATGTCGCAAGAACCAGCAGTAACTTGCGGTAGCGCAGGACATTTTTTTTGTAAAAAAGTACCTACCAAACTAGAATATTGAATATATTTCTTGAAGCACTTCGATCGCTCAATGTAGCCGTATTTTTCATTATTTATGGTTATTTTATACACTGCATAGGCATGTAATGCCGTTGATATTGTTACAAATACGTTGCAAATATTGCCATCAGAGATAGATGTAGAGAATTCAAATAAAAATTGAAAATTGTTCGTTATATAACTCGTCCAGAGTTAAATACTTACACGAACTTGTAGCAGTATTATATACCAAATGAAAGCTTGTTCATTCAGCTTTCAGAAAATGTGTATTTTATGGCATATGTTGTGGTCATAATGTCGCAAGAACCAGCAGAAACTTGCGGTAGTGCAAGACATTTTGTTTTAAAAAAAGGTACCAACCAAACAAAAATATTTAGTACATTTCTTGAAGCACTTCGATCACTTAATAAAGCCGTAATTTTTATTCTTTATGGTTAGTTTTAAACATTGCATAAACATGTTATTGCCGTTGATATTGTTACATCTACGTTGCAAATATTGCCATCAGAGATAGGTCCTTCTGTACGATTGAATTAGTTTTCTGTGTAGAGAATTCAAATAGAAATTAAAAAACCGTTCGTTATATAACTCATCCAGGGTTAAATACTTACACGAGCTTGTAGCAGTATTATATACCAAATGAAAGCTCGTTCATTCAGCTTTCAGAAAATGTGAATTTTATGACAAATGTTTTGGTCATAATGTCGCAAGAACCAGCAGTAACTTGCGGTAGTGCAGGACATTTTTTTTGTAAAAAAAGTACCTACCAAACTAGAATATTGAATATATTTCTTGAAGCACTTCGATCGCTCAATGTAGCCGTATTTTTCATTATTTATGGTTATTTTATACACTGCATATGCATGTAATGCCGTTGATATTGTTACAAATACGTTACAAATATTGCCATCAGAGATAGGTCCTTCTGTACGTTTAAATCAGTTCTCTGTGTAGAGAAATGAAATAAAAATTGAAAATTGTTCGTTATATAACTCGTCCAGAGTTAAATACTTACACGAACTTGTAGCAGTATTATATACCAAATGAAAGCTTGTTCATTCAGCTTTCAGAAAACGTGTATTTTATGGCATATGTTTTGGTCATAATGTCGCAAGAACCAGCAGTAACTTGCGGTAGTGCAGGACATTTTTTTTGTAAAAAAGGTACCTACCAAACAAAAAATATTTAGTATATTTCTTGAAGCACTTCCATCACTTAATAAAGCCGTATTTTTAATTCTTTATGGTTATTTGTAAACATTGCATAAACATGCTTTTGTCGTTGATATTGTTACAACTACGTTGCAAATATTGCCATCAGAGATAGGTCCTTCTGTACGTTTGAAGCAGTTCTCTGTGTAGAGAATTAAAAAAAATTGAAAAACTGTTCGTCATATAACTCATCCAGAGTTAAATACTTACTTGAACTTGTAGCAGTATTATATACCAAAAGAAAGCTTGTTCATTCAGCTTTCCGAAAATGGGAAGTAAATGGCATATTTCATGGTCATAGTGTCACAAGAACCAGCAGTAACTTGTGATCGTGTAGAACATTTTTTTTGTAAATAAAACATAGATATAAACCTAACAAGAAAAAACATGTATATAATTATCCAAGTCCTCGGATCACTGAATGTGTTCCTTCATTCTACTTCTTTATTTAGCTGCAGCAGTGGCGTAGCATGTCTGACTTCGAATCCGGAGATCACGGGTTCGAGTCCGGTCGCGGTACGATGTCATACCCTATACATGAGTTGTCAGTCTCGTGGTAGGGTATTATAGTAGGAAGAGCTGGATGTCGTATATACATTGTATAACCTAAATGTGAGTTGAATGCGACGTTAAACCCAATTAAAACAAACAAACTTTTTTTTATTTTCATATTTCATAGTATTGATTTTAACATATCCCATATCCTAGATTGGCTCTATATGTTCTTTTTTTAATTTTGGACCTTATAGAGAATTCAAATATATAACTTTTATGATCTAAGAATTCTGAGAGGCAAAATAAAGAATGATTTGCTAGAATGATACAGCAGTCTGCAACAGTACTGCCCTACTGCCGAAAATTCTAACAGTAAGGTTTTACTGCCGAAAATTCTAACAGTAATGCTGTACTGCCGAAAATTCTAACAGTAAGGCTTTACTGCTGTACTGTCGAAAACTCAAGCAGTAAGGCTTTACTGCTGTACTGCCGAAAAATTTTAGCAGTAAGGCTGTACTGCCGAAAATTCTGGCAGTATGACTGTACTGCTGTACTGCCAAAAATTCTGGCAGTAGGGCTGTACTGCTGTACTGCCGAAAATTCTGGCAGTAGGGCTGTACTGCTGTACTGCCGAAAATTCTGGCAGTAGGGCTGTACTGCTGTACTGCCGAAAATTCTGGCAGTAGGGCTGTACTGCTGGCAGTATGGCTGTACTGCTGTACTGCCGAAAATTCTGGCAGTAGGGCTGTACTGCTGTACTGCTGTTACTGCTGTCTTCACATACATAACGAGCTATAGACATTGTTTTTGTTTTGTCGTTTCAATACTTCGATTAACTATGGTGGCTGATTTATGCCATGTCGTATTTTCGTTTCTTCGCCGCAAAGAAACGAAGAAACGAAAACACGAAGACACGACAAATCCATAGTTTGTCGTATTTTCGTCTTTTCGTTTCTTCGCCACAAAGAATCGAACACACGACAAAATCAATACAACAATACGACAGATAAAATGTGTCACGACACACGTGTTTTCGCCTTATATTTGTCGTATCTTTTTGTCGTGTCTTCGTATTTTCGTTTCTTCGTTTCTTCGCGGCGAAGAAAGGAAAATACGACATGGCATAAATCACCCACCATAATTAACAAAAATGACTGTAAGGGAAATTACACAAAAATAAATGTTGATGATGGATGAAAACTAGTTCATAATTATATTGAAAAAACTAAGTCTGTGGTAATCTTTTTGACAAACAAAAGCTATGAGTGAATGTAATTCTATTAAACAATGACCGCCTACCTTTTTCGTTGCTCTACCGTTAAAATGGCGATGAGGAAATGCAGACTTTCTCGTCTCGTCGCGTGACGGTCGAGATTTCAGCGAGATTGAAGTGGAGGCCAGCCCCTGGAATATAAGGTCTAAGAATTCATTTGATAAAAGCCCGTTTCAGCGTTGTAAAACGGTCGATCACAGACTTCAAGTTTTGAATCCTCAAACGCATTAGCTCATAAGCATACAGGATCTCGGATATTCAGAAGGTTAGTCATTGAAACACGACACCGGTGCGATCGTGTTTGGAAGTCGATAGGTAATCTGAACACAAGCAGTTTTTAGTTGACCCCATCGTTTTTAGGATATGACGTATTTTTCTCTTCTATCTGTACTACTATGAAGTTCATAATTATCAAACAAGTTGATGAGAAAATGTATTAACTTATTAAGAAGTATTTTTGGCTCTTTCCTTCCAAATCAGCATTCTTTGCAGTAAAACAAGTATCACAATAATCTCACATGAATCTTAGTAGGGCCATGTGAGTTCATTAGTGTTGTCTATAATAAATATCAAATTAAAAAAGGAATGTATTGTGAGTGAAAATGTCATTTATTTTTGCCTCATATCGTCTCTCAGACTATTTGAAAGGACGTTCACCTTGTTTAGAAGAACAGCTCTAAATGCGTCGTATATTATCAACAGAGAGTTCACTGTTAGAAAAAGTTTCTGTCTTAGTCCTGTAAACTCGTCATCAACATTTGTTTGATTTGCAGGAAATATAATAATGCAATTATACTACATATGAATCAATATATTGAATCAATCAGTTGGTATTTTTGTAGTATAAGGGTACAGTGTATTGAAATCCCATCAATCATTTGATCCCAGACACTTAAACAACCCTGACTACAGGCATATTAATAATGGAAAGGACTATTTCAGACGAATGGTTCACTCAGAGGACGTGATAAAGCATATACACTAGACACAGTATTTGACCCGTTGTAGTTGGTCCCTCAGATAAGAATAAAATATTCGAAACTTCATAAAAAAATTTTAGACAGACGCTCTGTAAATGCATGGTTCCCTAATATTTATATTTTTTTGTATATTTAAGTAAGGTTCACAGTAACATTTTGTCCTACAAACAAGCTGTTAACAGAGATCACGGGGTACTATAAAAACCGAATGCTTTGTTGTTCAAATAAACGGTCAGATACGATAATTTTACAATTTTACAATGCAAATGCCATAGTGCCAAAAAGTTATTAATAAGTAAGTGGGAAAACAAAAAGTTCAAAAGAACTTATCATATAATTCTTGTATATAAATTACATTCTTACCAAACAAAGTAGAGAAATACACAAAGTTAACCTTAATTCCATGTTTTACATTTATAGTTATGATTTGAAATTATAATTCTTATCAGTATAATGTCATAGACAAAACTGACGAGGGCTGTTGAATAATGATTGAGAAAGGACAGAGAGCGACATGTTACTACAGTAAAGTTCCGCTATTAAGACCACTTTTGTTATTACAAAATCAAGCGATTTTTTGACATTATTTCTTAAGACTCAAATGCTTAATTTGTGAACAAAGGGTCTCTATAATAAGATCGTTTCGCTATTAAAACTGAAATTGCTGATCTTAATAGCAGAACTTTACTGTGTTTAACTTTGTGAATGGATATTTCAGATTTTTGTGGTCATTCTTGTAGCCTTACAACAGATCCTTCTAATTCACGCTTTGTGTTGTTACAGTCATTATATTCTCACGCTTTAAAACAGACAGACAGACAGACGGACGGACGGACGGACGGACGGATAGATATTTAGACAATATGTCCATGATTTTACATTGATACAATACATAACAATACATTCATTTTAACATTTACATTTCCAGTGAAGGCATGCATATAAAAATACTATTCAATGTTAAACATAAATATATGATCATGTCTAATATCAAATACATACGCAAAATCAATTCATAAAAATATATGAGTTTGGTGACATAACATAAGAAGTACATAAAGGAAAGGTCTTCAAAATGAAAAAAAAACTGTTATTAATCAAGGACTGGTACAGTTCATAACAACAACATCGCGTTGGTTCTTTTTGTGCTTGGCGCTAACAACAAAAATAATTGTCATTTAACGACACCTAGCCTAATATTTTGAACCGCTTTTATAACTAGAAGTCAACTACCTTTCCACAAGACTGACGACATCTCCATATACCTTATTAATGAAAATCAATATTATTATCGAATTTTCATGGAAAAGTATTTTCAACTGTGGTGAGGCTCGAACCAGCAGTCCTTTCGTAAAACTAGATTCAATATCATGTGCGTTGTCTACTGTGCTACAGATACCGGGGACGATAGCTCTAAACCATCCATTACAGGTGAACCCTTGCCATTGCCAAAACTATCTTGAAAATACAGATTTCATATTTGTCTTAGAAATAAAACGCTGCAGTAAAAATTAGTTTTAAGATATACAATTCTTATATTGAAATTGCATTTATAATGAAAAGGTTTTGAACTTCCTAAGAAAGCAGGAATTATTTATCAGTTTATAACAGCAAATACCATGCTCTTATTGAAACGTTATCTTTTTTCATGCCAACTCTTGTTTATGATTTACCATGAGTTCTAAATATAACAAAATTGTGCTAGTGCCCAATCTACAGTCAAAGCTGAACAGTTTCGCCTGTTTTAAATAGGTACAGTCACCCTACATATTTTTGTCTAAAAGCCACATTTTCCTTTTTGAAGTATTTTTTCATCCAAAATGTAATGCGAAAATATATTTTACGAAATATTCTTATATGTTTCAAAATACTGTATTGTTTTCAAATGCATGTACTTTAAATCGTATTTTATTTTTAACAAAATCCACTTCTCTCCCGTTAGTTCTTAATTCTACAATAAGAAACTTTGGGCTGATTTAAGTTTATGATCAGCCCTCAAAGATAGGCACCATGTTTATCTATACGTGTACTTTATATGAACATTAATTGCGACACTTTGTTGATAGTCTCGTGAAAACTTCATGACAAGAAAATGAGTCGTTCCATAATAGTGTTGTTTTGTTTTGTATGTGTATGTTTGTCCAACACAGATACAGTAAGTATACTTGCTTTTTCAAGGTACTTGTTCACATATTTGGTTATTTTTTTCTATTTTTAGCAAAATTAGTGTCTGTAATTTTGTAAAAAAATCAATCCTTGATATTTAAAGACAAACTGACCTAAATCTTGCAAGAAACATACAATAAAAGTCACAAAAATGCACTAAAAGTGTCTCTACCGTGACACACGGGTAGATTTTTACTACATAAAACATCATCATTTGTAGTTGTGCGTCAATTTGCACTAAATTGTCATTATCAAAACACTAGTTTTCTGCTTCCAATGTTTCCATACAATTTGATTGTTTCAGAAAAGTTGATATTTTAGTTAAAATGTGAATGAGTACCTTTAACACACCAAGGAATCGTTTTCAATTTACATCAAATGTTCATAATTTGTTCAAGACAATATGTATAACAAAATTATCAAATCATCGTCAATACTTAGATAAACATGGTTTCCCATGTGTATGTTCGTCCATTGGCAACTAATATCCGTTCTTGTTCACGTGTTCACGTCAGAACGATTGACCAATTGCCATGTATGTGTTTGATCAAACGTTTCTTTATCATTTATAATGGCTCAAATGTTTATTATCAGTCTGTAAGTTCTTTCAAGCTTAATAATACAGATGGGCCAACATGTAATTCAAGCACTATTTTTAGTAATTGCTTAGATTGTTTCATTTGGCTGTTCGTCATCCACCAAATCGCGTATTATACTGATTGATAAGTATGAATTCGGAAACAGCTACATTATACGCAATGCGGATGCGGACACGAGTAGAGCAGGATCTATATAGTCACGTGATCTACAATTACAACTAATGTAATAAACAAAAGATTTGTTTTTGCCGACTTCTCATTCCAGACAATAAATGAATTACACAAACTATCGCATGAAATGACAGTTACATTTCTTTTCACGAAAACTCCGATCTTTTTTCATTAAATTTTGAGTTTTGATGGTTAGATAGATAGAGTTTACTTAAGGATAGCTTCAAATCCTTTTGTACAAAACATAATCGAGTGGTAAACAAGGTCATGAGCAAAAATATTTTTTGTAGAGGTTTACAACTATACACTTGCAACTCGCAGGCATTTTCTGACATAAAATGTAATAGTCTTTTTATGCACTGTTTGAATCTTTCCTTGCATTTGGCTGGTGCAAAACATAAACGAAAATCAAGAGTTGGCTTATAGTCTGAATATCACGTGACTATACACCCTGTTATTTAACGGTTACAAAACGTTTCTAAGTTAAGAAAAGAAAAGGATACGAAATGCAAAATGCATAAGAAACAGTTGACACTGTTTACATAGAAACAAGTCTTGTCTCGTGTCTATTGTGGAAATCGCGAGAAGTGTAATCAGCTTATATGAAGACTTACAAGTTCGGTCTTAATCACCATAACATTATTTAAATCTTGCCAAGTAATTTTCCTTCAACGAGTGACTAAAAGAATTTCCGAATCGTTGCTCTTAATAATGCTAATGCGACTTTTGTCGTTATGTAAACTATATAAGTGCACCCGTACTATGTTAATGGTTGCTAATTAATGGTTTTTGGATGAAAGTTATTTCAATACAAACGATGGTTATAAACATTGACATTTCTTTTAAAAATAAGATGATATTACGTGTTTTCCCAAATAATTGAAGTTACAGTACATTTCCACTTTGATTTGCGCAAAATCTTGGAAATTTTACATGACATGCGTAGAGTCAATAACACATTTCCAAAAAAAACATGGATAAAAAATGTGACGAAGCTTGTTTTCGAATGTTGGAAGGAGAAAGGGCAACACAGTTAGCTAATGCCCAAATTTCACTGTGAGCCTCTTGCAGCAGTAAAATAAAAATGTATGTTATATAAACCTTAAAAAGTAAGCAATTTTCTAACGAGTTACTCAGCGATTTTTCGATGATCTAAATTAATGATAATTTAAGGTTTTGTTACAATGTAAACCGTATTAGTGCCTCCCTACAATGTTAATGGTTGCTAATTAATGGTTTTTTAGAGACAGTTTATATCAATACAGCAGGCCTAACTGTAAAACACACAATGTGCCAAAATATGACATTTCTATACGATATATTAGACGATAAAACGAGTTTTTTACCAAATAATCGAAGTTTCAGTAAATTTCCACTATTAAGACTATCGTGTTTATTACAAAATCATGAAAATTCGTATAAATGTTAAGAGCTAATTACTTCATTCAAGAATAAAAATACCCTTATATTTAAGCCATTGTGTTATTTAGACAATCGATTTTGACGGTTCCAATATTGAAACTCTCTTGTAATTACAACAAAATCGTTGCTCATTTTGTTGTTTTTGTTCATGTTTGCTTGAAAAAGTAAAAAGTTAGATACGCATTTTCACGTGATATGTGTATAGTTAATAAGATAGTAATTGGTTGATGTTCAAGTAGATCATTCATATACCCCCGTTTTGATGCTTATTTGTAGAAAACCATTATCTGCATTGATCAGTACTGATGAAAAAAACTATAATATTCCTTTAAAAATACTAAGTTTGTTTTGCAAAATAAGTGTAAAAAATTGTGTTAAAATCTTTTTTTCGAATGTTCAAGGAGAAAGGGCAACACAGTTAGTCAATGACCAATCTTAGCATCTTATAATGTATTCACTGTAGTTAAGTAAAAGATATTTTACAAATTTAAAGAAGCAAGCAATTTTCTTACAACGAGTAATTAAATGAATTTCGATGATCTAAATTAATGATAATAAGGCTTTTGTTGTTATGTAAACTGTATTAGTGCCTCCCTACTACCGACTATGTTAATGGTTGCTAATTAACGGTTTTTTAGAGACAGTTTATATCGATACAGCAGGCCTAACTGTAAAACACACAATGTGCCAAAATATGACATTTCATTACATAATGTACGACGATATACTGTTAATTTTCCAAATAATCGAAGTTTCAGTACATTTCAACTATGAAGACTACCTTGCATAAGTACTACTATTGCAAAATTCTGGAAATTTTTACGATTTTTACGGGCTACTTAGTATTTTATTTGAGAAGAAATAGCTATATTTATACTATACCGCTATTGAGACAATCGATTTTGATGGTCATAATATTGAAACTTTATTGTAATACGTGTTTATTCATGTGAAAAAAATATTTATCAATAACTTATTTCATTTTAAAAATATATATTTAACATATATAGTTACAGATTACACATTACAGACTAATATTATTGTTTTTGTTTGTTTGATAAGTAAAAATTAAGATACGTAGTTTCATGCTATATATGTAGATCTTATAAGTCAGTTGATGTTCGAGTAGATCATTCTTATAAACACATTTTGGTGTTTTTAGAAGACCATTATCTGCATTGACCAGTACTGATGAAAGAATTATAATATTCTTTAAAATAACACTAACTGTATTAAATGTATAAAAATTAAAATAAAATAAAAATGAAAACCTTTTTTTCGAATGTTCAACAGTTTGTCAATGACCCAATCTGATAATCAAAGCGCTGAAGGCACTGAATTTGTTCGGGTTTGAAAAGTGGAATTCAATTCCGACTCCAACAAAACATTCGTTCACAAAGAACATTTCAGTGATATTAGTTTGATAGGTAGGCCAGCACTGTTCCGTTTCAAAACACTTTATACAATCGACCTATAAATACAACAGGTAAACCGGACAGGCGAACTCACTACTGATTTTTTTCACACAATCACCGCAAGTCAAAGGGGTCATTCTTAAAACAATTCAATAACTGCCGCTTAGAAGCTATCATTCAAGCACATTTATTCTACTGCATCTGTATGTAAAATAAATGAAGTCCTCTATTCAGACATCATTAAAAATCATTTACTACGATCTTTAAACTTTTCCTATAGAACCATTCTATTACATAAGATGATGTAACATATCTACTGACAACTGGCACAGGTCGTGACTGGATAGTTGATACCATTCTATTACATAATGCGACGTAAGGATCTCTACTGAGACGCTTAACTCATAAGCTATTATACATGCGCTTCAGTATAGACCGATTAACAGATGTATTTCAGGAAATATTGCGCCTGTCACAGAAGACGATCATTTTGAATTGCTCTATACATATATACTGAGGGACTACTTCTGGATTTTGCACACTTTCAAAATCGGAGAGGGTCTGAATTATGGTACATATATTTGTTCAGGACTGACGTCCCGAACAAATAAAAACCCAATCTGAAATTTTCCGCCCGCCTACTCGCTAATTTTCGACAATGCTCTACAGGATATCTGTTTACGGAGATTGTCAACGACCAATCTTCACTGTGAGCCTCTTATAATGTATTCACTGTGGTTAAGTAAACAATATTTTATAAATTTAAAGAAGCAAGCAGTTTTCTTACAACGAGTAATTAAATGAATTTCGAAGATCTAAATTAATGATAATTCGGCTTTTGTTGTTATGTAAACCGTATTACTGCCTCCCTACTACGTTAATGTTAATGGTTACTAATTAATGTTTTTTAGAGACAGTTTATATCGATACAGCAGTCCTAACTGTAAAACACACAATGTGCCAAAATATGACATTTTGTTACAAGTAAGAATCTAGATACATGTCTGCACGTGATACTTGTAGAATGAATTACTTAGTAATTGGTCGGTGTTCAAGTACAGAACTACTATACTCCCATTTTGATGTTGTTTTTATAAAAGAGTATTTTCTACACTGACCAATACTGATGAAAGAATTTGTTATATTATATTATATTATATTATATTATATTATATTATATTATATTATATTATATTATATTATATTATATTATATTATATTATATTATATTATATTATATTATATTATATTATATTATATTATATTATATTATATTATATTATATTATATTATATTATATTATATTATATTATATTATATTATATTATATTATATTATATTATATTATATTATATTATATTATATTATATTATATTATATTATATTATATTATATTATATTATATTATATTATATTATATTATATTATATTATATTATATTATATTATATTATATTATATTATATTATATTATATTATATTATATTTATTATATTATATTATAAAAAATACTAAGTTTAAGAGCAAAATAATTGTATGTAAATGTCCAAAAACATATTTACGAATGTTCAAGCAGAAAGGGCAACGCAGTTAGTCAATGCCCATATCTTCACCGAGAGCCTCTAAATTGTACAGTTAAAAAATGTTACATGAATTTAAAGAAGCAAGCAATATTCTATAAACGAGTAATTTAGTGAATTTTCGATGATCTAAATTAATGATAATTAAGGTTTTGTTGCTATGTAAACCGTATTAGTGTATCCGTACTATGTTAATCAGTGCTAATTAATGGTTTTGTGGAAAACGTTTATGCCAATACAACAAGTCAAACTGTAATACACACAATATGTCAAAAACGTGACATTTCTATACCTTATGTAGGGCGATATTAGAGTCCACGTTTCAAAGTATTTTGAGTTTTAATGTTTCTTTTGCTATAAAGATCATATGAATTTTTATTATGAAATCTGGAACTTTTACGATTTTTATTTCCTAGAACCTTCTTTGAGAAGATAGAGGTCCTTATATTAAGACCAGTCCACTATTAAGACTATCAATTTTGATGGTCCTTTTTATGGAACTTTACTGTAATATATTATAACTGTACGTGCAAGAATACCTATTGATAATTTGTTTTATCTAATGTACTTATCTTAAACAACCAATACATGGCTGCTTGTGTTTTGTTAGTTAGAAAAGTGAAATGCTAGATACATGGTAAAAGATTTCACGCGATATTTGTGAAATTAATAATTTAGTAATTGGTTGGTGTTCGAGTAGATCACATCTATACCCTAATGTTGATGTTCTGTTAGAAGAGAATTATCTGCACTGACCAGTACTAACTTATGTAATAATAAATTATATAAAAATCATTTGATTAAAGGGCAAATTACATGTAAAAACGAAATTTGCCTGGGGTTGTCCTAGAATGTTCAAAGGGTAGGTTACCAAATAGAATATGAGCTATCTCCTTAATCTTTATATTGTCATAATTATATGTTTGTTCTTTGTAGTATAATAATAATAATAATAATTATTATAATAATAATAACAATAAAAATAATGATAGATAATAATAAGTAAAGAAAAGTGGCTCTTTTTACGAGTATTATTACGAAAACAATCGTAAGTCAATTTCATAATTTTGCAGCTAAAAGTCAAAAGGATAATAAATGTAGCAATTATATGACATCCAAAAGGTATACAGTATAATATAATATACATAATTCAATAATATTTGGAATTGATTGCCAAAAAATGACGGTATTATTAATGTTTCTGTCTTTTGAATTACAATAGCTTTTTTCGTAAGATTGCTGTGAAAAGATGCACTGACTTATAAAGGCAACACAGTCAGGCAATGCACAATCTTCAATGTGAGCCTCTTAAATGCTGTAGTTAAATAACTAATGTATAAACTTAAAGAAATCCATGAGTTACCAAACGAATTTTCGAGAATCATTATTATGGTAACTAGGAATGTGTGGTTATGTAAACCGTATTGGTGGCTACGTACTGTGTTAATGAACGCTAATTAATGGTTTTGTGGGAAACGTTTATGCCAATACAACAAGTCTGTCTGTAATATACACAATATGTCAAAACTGTGACATTTCTGTACGTTACATACGACGATGTTTTGTTATGTAAGTGGTGAAGGGTATTGAAAAGTAAAAAATCTCATAAATTTGCAATAATTAAGGTGGTCTCTTTTAGTTATTCATTCAGTCATTCATTGATCTGTTTGTTCGTTCGTCCGTTCGTTCGTTCGTTCGTTCAGTTGTTTGTTCTTTCGTTTATTCATTAATTCACTTATTTATACTGGGTTTGACGCCGTGTCAAGTCATTTTGGTTATTTTACAACGTCTAGCCCACCTAACCTAGCTTTCCTGGACCCTTGTCTATAACCATTACTCACCTTCCCATCCACAAGACCGGAAACTTCTCCATATACCTTTTTAATGAAGGAAATTTGACATAATTTTCATGGAAGGGTATAACTTTCCCGGGTGGGATTCGAACCCATACTCCCTTCGAGACACTAGATTCGAAAACCCGGTGCGCTACCAACTGTGCAATCGACCCGGGTTCAAGGTGGTCTTTTTGATGGAAATTATATTACTTTCATTACCTCGTTAAAATGATATCAATAAAATTCCACTGCATGTGTACAATATGTTTTTAGAGTGTTCACGCAGAAAGGTTTTTAACACATATTTGTTCTATGCAAGCTGTAGTAACATAAAACAAATATGATTAAAAACATGACGCCTGGAAAAAAGAACGTAGAGGCAGTGGCCCAGTGGTAGGATGCGCGCTTAGGGATCAAGAACTTCCGGGTTCGACCCCTCAAGGAGCTCTGCTAGTATCCTTGAGCAAATGATTAACCTACAGAAAATCCACTCGATCCTGGTGTAAATGGGTACTGTGAGGGATCGCCTACATGAAGGTGATTTAAATGATCATGTGTTATCGTACAAGATATTCAGTCGCCTGAATACCATATGGATGCAGATTTCAAACCGCACTTTAACTTTTTAATGTTAAATTAGTCTGCCTCTTACCACTATCGTTATCGGGCCAGGCAAGCCGTGATCATGGCGGCCTCCACAGTTATTATTCAAGTATTACGTTTTCTTAATCTTGCTTAATCATTTGCTGGCGATAGTTACTTTAGGAGAAGTTCGGTACTATATAGGTAATTCGATTTCGATTTTTATGATTACACGTATATTTAGCGAAGGATTAACAAAACATGTTTCAAGTGAAACACTATTCGGACATGGATTAGTCTCATTAGAATTTCGAAAACTTTATCTGGCGTAAATGTAACCGAACAACTAAAAAATTATCCACTGTATTCTCGTACAATGATCCTTTGATTTAAGCCTGTGTTGTGAGAAATGTTCATTTGAAGACATAATTTTCCAATTCCTAATTCATACATTGGGGATGGCCATGATCATGCTTTCCCTGACGCACTTTTACCTGTCAGAGTAAGACAAATGTGAAATGTACTGCATCAAGGATCGGCCAATTTACATGTTTTCCATCTATTGTTCGTACAAAATAACATAACATGTTTGTGTAAACACTAAAATAAACCATTCTGTTCCAAAGATAGCAAAATATTAAAAATAGAGGTTGTGTAGTTTTTGAGTAGGCGAATAAACCACCATCCCCTAAGTCAATCATGCTAGTAATGGTATCTAGAATACTGTTCATTACACCAACAAGACATGCACTCATAAAAGCATATCAAAAGTAATACCATATAGCATTTTATTGTCACCCTGAGCAACCCCTGTCGTGGATTAGTTCATTGTACTGTTAACATAGACAGGGTTGTTTGTTTGTTTTTTCGGCGTAGCTGTCTTGTTCGAATCTCAAATAAAGCAATACCCAAAATATTATTTTTAATGTTTTCTCTTCCATTACATTTTTAGGATGCACTGGTCTATGATATGTGAGATAAACTTGTCAGCAGTGAGAAATGAAGTGTTATTACATATTTTTTACCTAATTTCCGGAACACCCCTCATCAAATTAGTCATTTCCGTAACAGACTTTATCAAGAATATTAAAACCACAAATGAACATTCTACAAACATTTCATAACATCATTACATAATATTAATGATGTTTTTGCAACAAGATGAAAAAAAGCAGAATATATGCCAAATCAATTTGACAATCATAGTAAGAAACAGACAAAAAATAATTTATACATTTTTTGCATATCTCATGTGTCAGAAAATAGTAAATAATACTAGTATCATTTTTCTGCTTATGAGATGTGGTAATATTTCATAAAAAGTATGTTTTCCCATCAATGATTTGCAGGTTCTATTTAAATGTATGTATATATGACATCAAAATGTCACCATTACGGAAATGACATTAAGTTACGGAAATGACATCGTATTACGGAAATGACGTAACTTGTTAGCACAAAAAAAAACTAGAACAAGAATCAATAATTAAATGTTTTATTAACTTGTAAATGATATATTTCATTGTTCTTCGGGTAAGACTTAAATTTTGAATACATTTTTTATTTGTAATATATCACAAACAACATTAAAACTAATAATACAAACGTCCAACTTAATTAACTGAACCTTGTATAACAACAATGATTATTGTTCCAAATGAAACAGCACAGAGATAATATTTAACATTTAATAACAACGTTTGAATTAGTTCATTACTGAAAAACTCTTTTTAAACAATCTTTTTGCCCTGATCATCGAGATCCAGTTTTCTAACAATCAATTTCCAGATAACAGGTTTTATCTGGCAATGGCGACTGGTAACCTTTGAAGGTTCATCATCAAGAAGAGTAATTATGCTTCTTTTCGAGTACCATAAGCGGTCTTCAACAAGTGGCCAAAAGAACCGATTTGGCCCTATGCGACACATCACATTTACTTCCAATTCGTCGTCGGCATCTACATCTGTAATAATCCCAGGGTATGGTAGTTCATCATAAACTACTACACAATATTTCCCAACAAGAGAGTCGTCCACTGTTTCAACTGATATTAAGTCTGTTTCTGTAAACTAAATTGAGAATTACACATAAAAAATAATATCCGAGATAATTATAGTATCACGATGAAGCACGTGCAGGATTGGACGCTTTAAATGTACTGATGTCTATAAATCTAGATAGTTTTTTTTACCTTTTACTATACAGAAAATACGGGAAATAGCGTCAATGTGAACGTACAACATAACAATTTTGATTATATTTGTGATATATTAATTTAAACTACACGCTCTGAACAGGTAAAGGTGTTACTGAAGACATCAGTCTTACCTCCCTTAGTAAATTTTGTTTACCTCGACTATTCGTTATCTCGACTATTTTTCGACGGTCCCAACAAAGTCGAGATAACGAGAAATGACTGTATTGGTTAAGAAAAATATGCAGAAAATACAATATTATGTAACGTTTAGATATATGAACTACATTTAATTATGTTAAAACATGTTTCTGTATGCAAACTCTGTTAAACAAAAGAAGACCACTCATGGTGACATTTTAAAATTTCCCAATCCATATTTCTATTTCTATTAACATACCTGTTCACACTGCAGTTGATGTGATGAATGATCGCCAGTCTCGGATATGTTTCCTGGAACTACCATATCTGTAGACACTTCATTCTGTGTGTCTTGTGACAAGTCCTACAATCAGACAGGCCACATGTATATAGATAGCTGAATAATAACAAATCACAAAAAATAAACAGTACAAAACAGTACACACTAATCATGTTGGTATAACCAACGCAAAGGATTTCATGAATGCACTTAAGAAAACCAGAGTCCAAACATTTCTAGTAACAGACGACGATGTGTGCAAATTAAGATTCTGATACCTGAAGGGATACCAACTGTATTAGATATCAATGTTGATGATATATGAAATATTATTACATAAAATTATCGTGTAATTCTATGAACTTGTCAAAAATACATATCACGGTAACACAATGAATAAGAAGTCAAACAACTCAGTGTACTTAAACTATTGTGCACCCAATTTCAA
The DNA here is from genome assembly GCA_025267735.1 of Mactra quadrangularis. Taxonomy (NCBI): domain Eukaryota; kingdom Metazoa; phylum Mollusca; class Bivalvia; order Venerida; family Mactridae; genus Mactra; species Mactra quadrangularis. Next base: position 35,910,297 of record CM046302.1, on the reverse strand, counting down.
AATGATATTGATGTTTTAACAGATTAATAAAACTGTACTGTAATAGAAAGATAAATATCATACTCTTTATGTTTTACACCTGATATAGATTTAGATACTCTCTAAGGATATATTACTGACTTTTTTATGACACATGTAGTTTTGGCAACCTTAAGCTGGCCTGCATGTACATGTGTGTAGTTCAGGCAACCTGAAGTTGCGCGTACATGTAGTTACCGCAACCTAAAAATGTGTATGCATGTAGTTAAGGCGTAAATATGATCATTTCTTACCACTGTAGCTAGTTTAGTTGCAATTGGCTCATAACAGATGCAGGTTGGCTTACAAAAACAAGACAGCTCCCTACTTTTTACCACACCTTTTTCGTTCACAATGACCTGAAAAGCAAGACAATGCATGTCATTTATACATAAGTAGTTAGAAGTAATGATGAGAAATATTACTTATAGTATGTATTTAAACAGATACACACATTAATGTTTACACTGTGCAAACGTTTTCGTTTATGCTTTGAAATAATTGTAATCACATTCTTAGAGTAGCCAGCCTAAGTACAGCATTATAAGTATTGTATGGTAAGTACATAACATAATTATTATTCATTGTTTTGTGACAGTTACTATCATACCTGATGTATTTTCATTGTTTGTGGCACAGTTGGTATCCCTTCAGGTATCAGCTTCTCAATCTTGCACACATCGTCGTCTGTTACTAGGAATGTTTGGACTCTGGTTTCCTTAATTGCATTCATGAGTTCCGTTGCATTGGTTATATCTCCACGATTGGTGTGTACTGTTTTGTCCGCCGTTCGTTTAACAACAGCTCCAATTCCGTCCGCCGGTCCCTTCCCATGGCCCGCTTCCATAAAGTTCCATGTACCACGTTTGAACCCCTTTTCGAACAGTCTTGTTGAAAATAGAAAAAAATTATATTTGTTCCGATACTGTGTTGTGGGTCCGTCTGAAACGAAGTGAACAACCTTTGGACATGGATTTGAGTTCTGCGACAGATACAACAAAATTGGATCCAAATGTGCCCATATGCTGGCTGGGCTATGTTTAAGGCAATCAGACAATGTGGCAAACGGGAGTGTTTTGCCCGTTGTGTAGGCTATACCAGTATGTATACTAATTTGCCTCTTTGAGGCTCCAAAATGTACGCTTTGGATCTCGCTTTCAAATTTGCACATGTAGTTTTCACTGAAGTCAATATGTATTATAACTTCTTCTTCTGTTAGCTTCTCTTTAAGATTTCGCATGGCTCGGTATTGGTAAGTAATTCGTCCAGAACTCTCACCAGGTGCTTGCAGGGTAGTGGCTTTCCGTGGGAAATCGCAAAAAAGCGCAAGCATAGATGTGCAAAAGTTTGGTAACAAATAAAAGGTCTGGAATGAAAGATCTTTAAAATATAGGTCCTATGAGGTACTATTCATATGTTCTACCGGTGGATGTTGTCAAACTTAGGTGTTTTTCCGTAATATTTTTAGATATAAATTGTCAATTTTTTTTTAATTTACTTACCCTATATGGTACCTCTTTTGTGCTGGAAACCAGCTTCTTTTAATGGATTTGCTTGATACCGCTTTATTACAAATAAAAATAGTTCACCCATGTGACGCAGTGCATAAACAAAATGACGACCGGTTTTCGAAAAAAATCCCGTTTCGGTCCAAATAGCGTCAATTTCACTCACGGTAAATATATTAAACATAATATGAATTTAACATTAAATAAAAATACGATCTTTTAGCTTTAATAAAATATATTTAGTTATCACAACAGAACAAAATTTATTTGTGAATTTAACCGTTAAACATGATATGGTTATAATGGTTATAGATAGAAACCACTTGAGCGTATCGATTGCTTGTCATTGTTAATTAATGTTAGTATAGCGGAAATAAAAGCAAACAACTATATGTGTTTATTACTGTTTTCACCATGTATTAAATCATTACCGTAACGGACATGTAATCTCCGTAATTATATACAGCATTACGGAAATGATCATTACGGAAATGATCATTCACCTTCATATTCCTCCGTATGGAGCGCCAAAACGAGGCACTCTGCCATTTTGTTTTGAAACACCCACTGCTACTTCATAACAACATATCCACACAAATTTTTAACAGCTTGAAAAGGTACACAAAGAAATAAATGCTGTACGGTAATGATGATAAGAAAGTATACGCTCTAAATAGATAACACTTACCGTCATTTTTTTCTGTACAAACGTCGTGTAAGCTCACGCCATTTTCACAGTTTCAATGTTTGGCGCGTGCAAAGATTGTGCGACGTCATAGCTAAACAGTATTAAGGGGAGATAAATATGTAGCAAAACTTTTAATTGTCGTTACGGAAATGAGCAAAAGTTGAGGGACAATCGTTTTCACTAAATTTGTGGTCGTTGTGATTATCGAGAAACGTTTAACATGATTTAATCAACCAACTACTAGAAGTCTGTGTGTATAATATGCACTTTGAGTATATTTTCATCTCAGCAAATTTTACTGGGAAACAACAAAATATCACCTTAAGCATCGGGACATGCACTTTTGTAATCTTTTAGGTCAATATACTCTTTGAAAAAATAAAGTTACCCTACGTTTTACCAGTTTCATTGCTTTTAAACTTATATTTAGCTTAATTTAGTTTAGTTCTTACGTAACAAGAAAATATTGTACCTAATTTCAATAAATTGTGTCACATTTTGCCAATATTTTTCTAGGGACACGCGTTTCTAACAAAAATTAGAATGAGCCCTAAGCTGGATTTTGATCTACATTTCTGTATAATGACGTCTCTGGGATTTCGGAAATCCGCCGTTCTATTGGATGATTTTATAAGCACTGAGAATGACGTACGGGGGAAGCAGAGAAAACCCCCTCTTCGATTGGATGGCCCTGACACGCGCGAAAAAATAAAGGCCACACTATTGTAATGCAGTGTTTTACGAAATTTTGCTTCGTTCGTAGATTTTTTTTTTTGGGTAGACTTCTATTGCTTTCCAAAGTGTTTTTTTTATTTTGTAACAATAAAAAGTTACGTGTCAAACACAATATTTTATGGGTAAAATGAATTACGTCTCCAGATGTGAACCGGTTTCTAGTAAAAAGTCTGACATATTACCCAATAATTATTAAATTAGCCTCACTACGTCCAGTTTCCGGGGTTTACACTTTGAGAGTCACAGCTCCACATATAGACCAGTTCATTGTTATTGTTATGATGTCTATAAATAGTAACAAGGAGCTGATAAAGACTACAGGTAACCGTTCGCTGGTTGGCAAGAAATGATAGCGAGTAAATACAATGAAAACACAGTAATTTTAAAATTGCAATTACTAAGTCATTTTTCATCAAACAATTTTGCATTTTATATCACTAGAAAGGTCTTGAAATTCATATTTTGAATATCTAAAAATTATTTGTCAAAAATAATTGTTTTTTGTTGGCGAGTGTTTTAATGATCTGCCCTATGAAACATTTAATATTCATAGCTCGAAGAGTTATGTTTAATCAATTTAATCGTGCGGTTAAAGTGCTACTAGGGTATCAGTATTTTTTGTGAGATACAAAATAAGAAATCTAGATGAATCGGTCTAGTAAACGCAGTTGTACCCCTTGTATATAAGTATATTAAAGGTATGTTGGAAAAATCAAAGGGAGGTAACTGGACAATTCCCTGTGGTTATCAGTATACGGCAATTGCATTGGCTGTCATATTGTTTACGGTAGGCAATCATGTGCCAAGTCTGCGAAACTGGTCTGCAAATGTTGTTGATGAAGTGATGATGCGTGGTCACAACTTGTATGAGCAAATACTAACGGAATCTGGCAATCCATCACCACGTCAAAAATAGGTTTTAACATTAGTGGTCCTATGTAAATGGCTCTTCTGTGACCTTTGACCTTTTCCTCAGGTGAGCACCCAGGGCCCTTTGGGCCCTCTTGTTTTTAAATCGACGCCGTTTGTCTTTTTTAAAGACATTTCTTGTTGTATATGTATACTGCATCAGTGTGGGGAATCCAGTGACCTATATGGTTCCTAACACGGCAAAAATTACGACCAGATAAACAAGTTTAGATGAAAAAGACAAGGTAAATGACATTTATACGTAACAGATTTTCATCAGACGTAGTGCAGTCTAAGCAGCACAAAATTCCCTCTATAGCGATAGTCCTGCTAACGCCACAACGGTTCTAAATTTCTAGATTATCTCGAGGTTCTTCCAATATCGCTCGACTCGTTCAGAACCTCAAGGTAATCTAGAAAACAAGAGCCGTTGTGGGGTTGGGAGAACAACAACTAGAAAGAGAATTATGTGCTGCTTAGACTGCACAAGGTCTGATAAAAATCAATTATGTATAAATGTCATTTACCTTGTCTTTTTCATCTAAACTTGTTGATCTGGTCGTCATTTTTGCCGTGTTAGGAACCATATAGGTCACTGGATTCCCCACACTGTGCTTGTGTACGTTGTATTATTGACATGAGCCATTTTACGTGTATACAATGTACTCTATTTACAGGTAAATGGTAGTTTACCACCGGAGGAAGGGGCCTGTAAATCTGATGCTGATTGTGGCGCAGAGGAGTGCTGTGTTGGTTTAGACCGCCGACGATTTATTTTTACCCACCCAACTTCCGGAATATGCCGATCTCTACGCTACAATGGTTTTGCGTGTCACGTGTTCATTGATAGGGATCCACACAACCAACAACTACATGTACATTACTGCCCTTGTGCCGAGGGTCTGGAATGTAGGGGTACCACGACTGACGTAGTGACAAACCAGACGGTACATCACGACCCAAGATGTCTACCAAAACAAAACTAAATTAACCATTGTTTTGTTGTACAATTACAGATAAAGAATAAAATATAACCAAACAATAGATGGTCATGTTTTCATTATTTTACTATTGTATCTAACGCCATATCAACAAAACTAATGATCATTTTACATAGTTCAGCTCTATTTATACATGTATAGCTTTCCTGGACCTTTGTATAACCAGTGCGCACTTACCCTTCCGCAAATGCTCAATAAACATTACTGGTGAAGGACAATCAACGTCATTTTCATGGAAGGGTATAACCAGGCCCGATGAGGCTCGAACCAGCAACCTCTTTAGGAAACTAACCCCAGTGTGTAGCTCACTGAGTCACTGAACGGGATTATTATCTACAATGTGTACTCGGTACCGGTATTGGGGTTTGCATCAGGGTACCTACAGTAACATGGAATCATAAATCTAAATCATTGAAACAAAGGAAATGACTGTTCGCTACAAACACGAACATTAAATAGGGGTTATCGTACAAGAATGAGAACTTCCGGGTTCGATCCATTCGTATTGAATGGTTTCTTCTGTGTTCTAAAGCCATAGTCGTCCAGTAAGGTAGCCGTTGTAAAATTAACAATTTATATTTAGAAGTACATGTATGTTGATTCTAAAGAAATACACATGGTTAGAGAAAATATCTTGATAATATACGAGATATTAATGGTAACACCATATTACTTGAATATAGCATATTCATAACATAACATGTTCTTTATTTGGCATCAAATATACAATTTATGGCCAACAGTTCTAACATAAATACAATATAAAATATTAACAGGCGTGTATTTACACGATACATAACAAAACAAAAATAAACTTTGTTCAGTTTATGTTCATTTTAAGTCGCAGTTGATCTTGTTTATACTGGAAACTAGCGGTTGCTGTATAGTGATGTAAAAGTCGCTTGTCGACTTGATTTTGGATTGGAAATGTTTGATATAGTCCGAGTAAGCAAATGGAAGTTCAGGTTTTTTTTATATTGTAATACAATATGAATCTGGAAAAAATCTAATAAATTTAACGAGTTAATAAGCTTATAAATAAGCCAATCACACGATTACATGAACGTGTTGCTTATTAAGAAATAGGTATAGATCCATAGTGGATAACTATTGTATTGAAATGAGATGCCATCTTGATGCGATTATGAAATTTAAAGATCTGCGACCAATCCTGGGGAGAACACTCGAGAAAAAGTTTAAAAGTAATCAATACTTCTAGTGTACATGAGGCTCACGTGATTATTTTTTTCTTCGTTGCTATAGTCACGTGCGTGTGCGCGACAACAACAACAAAAACAATTGATTTTCCTTGAATGTCATGTGCGTATGTACATGTACGAAGGTATAAAGGAACGGTAAAAGTTGCTAATAGATTTGTTGAATATCGTCAGTATGTGATAAACTAGAAGCTTGGACAGACTGTGGAAAACATTAGGATGAGTTTTAGAGACAACAAAGGTCTAAAAATAACTGATCTACGTGCTTATAGCAACTTCCGACCTTCACTTTGCTCTTGTTGGAATCTCACGTATTGCATATCTCGCCAAATCTCGTTTAATATGCTTACATCGCGTTTATAACGATATTTAGAGAGATTTTAGTCAAGAACTTAAGTTTGAAGCCTAAATGTGTAATTTTATATTTTTTGAGCTTCACTTTTGCTCTTCGAAAGGAGTAGTAACAACACGGCGGTCAATCAACTTACTCAATGTCCTTGGAGAGACATGCATGTTGGTCACTACAAGTGTGTTTGAAGATCACTCTTACAATACAATGTGATTGGATCATTTATAATAAGTCGGAAAGTCTACTACATCACTGCAACGTTTAGCATTTGCAAAATTGTCGTGTAAGACAATAAAAATGTAAAATACATGTTCATTTACCACTACTTATCTGGAGAGCAATACATGTATACATATAACATACTCAACAAATACAAAAAGCATGTACAATGTACATAGAAGCGTAATAAAAACAGCATAACATACAGATACTGTAGAACATACAAACATTATCAGCATATTATATACAATGTACAAGAAGTTAATTAGTGTGGGCGAACAAGAAACCTTATTCTAGTGATTACTCAAAGCTTAACAGCATGGTACTCCTTCCTGCCTTTTTTCTCCCAACTCTTTACCTCACCGCCCTGCTTTTTTTCTTTCCTCCCTGCCCATTTTTCTCTCCGTCCTGTTCCTTTTCTTTCCTCCTTGCCATTTTTTCTCTCTACCCTGCAATTATTCCCCCTGTCCCTTTTTTCTCTCTGCCTTGCCATTTTCTTTTCGCCTGTCCTTTTTGAGTTTTTTCTTACATCAAATATCTGATGTGCCCTGCCACTTTTTTGGCCTCCCTGCTCTTTTCTGTGTTCTAGAATAATTACGGTTATCCTAAGCATAACTAGATGCTTGGGCGTGATTGCATACTATTAAGTATTCATGTGCCCATTACTTGACAATTGACATGTAAGTGAGTAAAAAAATAGCCTTTGAACATGTATTTTCGTTGAATATTCATAAATACCTGGGCAGCATGTTATCAAAACTCTTACGATAATTGAACAATACAATATAGAAGGATTTACGACTAAAATCGGTCGTAAGACTCTTGATAAAACGGACCCCTGACTGTTTTAAAATTTACGCATCCATACCTTACTTCGGTTTTTTTTCTGATCATACAATTTCGTCTAGCTTTACTCTATGGAATACCAGACCAGAAAGAGATTTATAAATACTGTACAGATACACAGTTATAAACTTCAAAACCCGGGTCGGTAGCGCAGTTGGTAGCGCGCCGGGATTTGGAATCTCGCGTGCAGAAGGGGGTACGGGTTCGAATCCGTAAAATTTTTTAATAAAATTAAACTTCAAATGTTGATGTATGATCACATCTGTAATAATTTTAAATCTTATCAAAGAAAGATGTTAACTTTTACACGTTGTATAACGAGGAGCTAAAGTCCCTCACAATAAGGACCCATTAAAGTTTTTAGCTATCAATCATAACCAACTAAGGTATACATGTATCATTGCAATTTAGTATAGGATTTGCTATATTTTGATGTGCAACACGCAACTTGTTTTTAAAACACATGGTTTCAATGGACATTTTAAAGACATATAAATCATCTAAGTCATAATCCTCAGGAATTATGTGGCGAAAATGTATCTTATGAGATATAAAAAAGGATGCCATACTTTTTGTTTCTCATCAGATACATTTTAGCCACGCTTTTGACTTAATATTTGACATACTTTTATTTAACTAGTTGTTCAGTGCCCTCCAAAAGTTCTTGAACCATTAAAAATTGAAAACAAAAACTTATTATGAACACTGCAAGTAATTTACTATAATTAAAGCATATTCCTGTAACGTAGTTTGAATAAAAATATGAACTAATTGATGTTGATTTTGAAATTTGCTTAGATGACTTTTTGTTTCTTTTGTCATTGGTTAATATGTCTTTGTTCGTCCTAAAAACAGACAGTTTGCCCAAGGACTTATAGAGGCTACTGTGTACTTCTTTATTGTTAGTGAAAATGTATTTCAAACAGAAATTTTGAAAATTTAGGAGCTATACCAATGCCTTTTTTGTAAACATCAGATATATTTGCACGAGTCAACCACGTGAGGTAACGTGCATGTAATTATACGAGTGTTTATGTAAAATAAAAAAGGTAAATCAATATTACTGTACCTCACGTGAGCGACTGGAGCAAACAACTTGATTGCAATCTCACGATGTTAATATTAGGGAGTAGACAGAAAATGCCAAGTGAGTGCAGAACTTGTTGATTCATTTGTTGATCACTAGATCTGGACATAATAGCACATAATGTTGGTCGTTTAGGATGACTTGAGACAAACAGGTCAATAGTCACGAGATATACATGTACAATGTATTTCGCCGGTTTTCTTTCTTGAGACAAACAGGTCAATAGTCACGAGATATACATGTACAATGTATTTCGCCGGTTTTCTTTCCAAACAAATTATAGAATCACATCCAATAGTGCATAAAATGTTTACTACATTCCTCTTCCATAAATATTGATCTTGTGAGTTTGATTTGTTTACTCCAAATCCTTAGCCAAAACAATCGAGCAATAAACTAAATCCTATGCGAAAACAATTTGTGCAGAGGATTATGAGTAAAGGATTATACAGCTCACAGGCTATGTGAGCATTTTCGGAATAGAAATGCAATTGTTTTTATGTACTATGCGTGTATTTCCTATTTCGGGCTGTAGCAAGAGTTTTAAAGAAAAACACTACAAAATGTAGTTTGCTTTACACTCTGAGAGTCACGTGACTATATACCCTGGACTAATCTTATCGGCATTCGAATGCTACAGTTCCATAAACATGAAAATAGCCGTGAGGCCACAGTACGGGTGCCGTGCAATTAAGCTCCGCAAGGACCCGTACGAACTCTTTCGTACCCGTACGGACTGTTACGTTTTTACCAGGGTCGTGAGATGAGCCATAGATACACGTATCAGTTTCAAGTCAAATCGTGAACACAATCGTGGCCGAGTATAGATTAAACTTGCATATCTTCCAGCTAAGGTTCCGTACGGGTGGGTTGTTTTGTGCCGGGTGCGTATCGTCACCTAAATACGCAAGGCTTCCCAAGCCTACGGCTGTCTGCACGTACGGGTCAGCAACAAGCAACGATTTTATGGAGGTATAAGTAAACGATGTCTCCTATTATCCTGTACATTAAAGTGTTTATTCAGAAATCTTCACAGAACATGTATTAACTATATGCATACATACATTTATTGTAAATTAAAAAAAAAACATTGTAAGATCGAGAATGAGATAGCCCATTTATTTTTTATAACCTTACGTGGATGTTTCTGTCAAGTTGTGATTTATATACCAGGCTAATAGCCTATATCCACTGTTTTGACCACATTATTGAATTTTAAGAATTGAAAAATGATAACAAAATTTCATCAAACGGATATGCAGATATTAAAACACTTTCATGCTTCATTTTACGAACAAATTTTGTAAAAAATACATTTTTATGTAAATTTAGCCGCTATTCACCATTTTGGCCGCCATCTTAGATTCTTGGAGTTGCCCAAGCATGCAAAACTGGCAGTCAAGCGAATTTGAAATCCGTGAGACCACGTCTGTCAATAAATTGGAAAACATTTTCTACATCCTTGGCGTTGGCCGGACTATTACAGAGAGCCATGCATTATGTCATGCTTTTCAAATTAAACTGATTCGCAGATATCTAACGAATATTGGGGATAAAATAGTGTGAAATTGCAATTGCAAAGTAAGTATTATTACAACATATAAAGCGCCAAAATGACAACATCTTTTGCTTAATGCATTAACAAACAATACATTAAAACCCACTCAACTCTAGATTGCTTCAGAAGTCTTTGCAGTCGAAATTGTGTTTCTTTTATTCTTGAGTAGATGTTCAAATTATTTGCAGAGTGCGTTTTATGATTTTTCCGTTAGGTTAAGTACGGAAACAGTCTGTGTCAATATAAATATAAACATATTTGCATACCTCGAAGTATCGGCGGTCAATACTACGCCGAAATAACTAATTACAAACTTATGCATAAAACTGACTTTAAAATGTTTCGGTTTAAAAAAAAACAAAAAAAAAACAACATAACCGTTATTTTGGAGTTTTTGGTTTTCTCGTAATACAAACAATGTTTATGGAAACAGAACATTTTTAGGAAAACTGGTTTTTAATTGTACATTGTGTTTCTAACGTTTTGACACTTTCGGATTTTTTTAACTAATTAAGCATATAATTTATTATTTTGTATGGACAAATTAACAATTACACTTTTTCATGTCAAAGGGAGATAATAACTCACTTTAAAAATATTTGGTAGGTATAATATGTACATAAAAAATGTTTTTGGTGCAAACAAATTGACATTTAAAAATGAGGAATGTGTAAATTCAAGCCTTTGAAATGTTCAGTGGACTTTCAAACCTTGAACGATAATTCGATAACCTAGTTTTACTAAACTCACAATGAACAAGCGCTCCTCAAAGAACCAATTTAGACATGGGTGGAGGGAATTGATCACAGAAAAATGCTCGAAGAAATTTTCAACTCTCATGGAGTGATTCGCACCCTTGAAATAAAAATAGTTTAACCTTTGGAAGTTTTCATAAAGCAAAGACTTCTCTAAATAGTCTGAATTTGCACTTTTATTGAGTGTGTGTGTGTAAAAATGTCTCATTCTTTATAAACTTGAAATAAATTATTCAATGACATCACTGAACAAAATTTAGTCACATATCACCCCTTAACGTAAAAAAGGTTCTAAATTGGCCTTTAATTCATATAAAATGGTACATTTTTGCTTTAATGGGACGATATATATCAAAACATATGTTTTGACAAAGCCTTTGGTGTTAACGACACGAATTAGTTGGCATAACCATAACAATAAACCATGTGGTATGAAGTGCGCAATGAATATGTTTCATCGGCTCAATCCTCATGATTATATCCGTCTCATATTTCTTAGTTTTTTAGCCGGAATTTTCAACAATGGCGAAACTTCGGGCGGTTGGGCGGTCGGGCGTCCGGTGTCGTTAACAATTGCGTTAAAGTTTTTCTTTACCATAGCATTTTCCATTTATTGTCAGATCTTTATGAAACTTCATACAATGATAACATACCATGTGATGAACAGAATTAGAAAGTAACCATAACTCTACCAGCCTTTATTATGGATAAGTTTCCTTTGTAATTTTTGCGTTAAAGTTTTTAAATCCGATTTTAATGTGGTTTCCACATTACATTTCTTGTTAAACAATTACATAATGTCGCAGTTCTTAACTTAACACCATGGACACACCATCCGCAGAAGATGAAAACTGGCCAGTTGATACAGAATGCAGTGGGCTTACGACGTTGGACTGGTAAACATTGGATAGCCAGCTCTGCGTTGGTTTGAATCCCATCTAAACCTTATTGTTTCCTTGAGCAAGAAACTTTATCCTACTAGCTCAGTACTAGGGAACCAGGAAGCACACTCGAAAGTGATAAATCTAAGATGTAAGTACTTGTTTCACAATCAAGCTAAACAAATTAATACAATAAAAAAGGGTACAGAACGAGACTGGAGAATAGCCGTGGAAAATATTTCATAACTAAACTAAACAGATCCAAACATAACATAGGCCTACTTATTTCAGGGCTTGAGCAATATGAAGGTCCTATCCTGGAATCCAACCAATCTACCCTGGATGGTCTACCCGAAAGTGATGTGATAATAAGTCTTTTCTAAATTGATCAATAGTGTTAATACATTTCTCTTAATAATGAGCAATGAACAATTCCTAGTTTTACAATTAAATGTGGTGTTAACAACTTGATTTTATAAATTATTCGTAGAACAAATTCGTGAAAGCCACAAAAGGCAAAACGAACATACATAAAACATCATCAACATACATCAACTTCAGTGTATAATACGCATGCATGGAACATTAAAGTCAGTGTCGTGTCATTCCATGCCTACACCTTGAATACAGAAATTGGCAGATTAAGAGGTTCTTGTTCATATATAGTAAGATTCTACAGTCACGTGATTGACAACAACGCATAATGATAACGCTCTTTGACAATTTCTGTTTTAGAAAAAAAAGTATCGACCAATAGAAACATGAAAATGAACCAATTCATTTCAAAGTTAGGGCAATATTGAATATAAAAGTTGTATACAAATGTAATTCGTTTTAACAAAATTGGTGTGACGGATTAACCACCACCCTGATAGTCAGTCATGCTTGTTATGACAGAACGCTTTACCATTATACCAACAAGAAAGTCATAAACGTCTTAAAATTAATACTAAATACTATTTCATAGTCATCCTGTACTGTCTACATAAACAGGATTTTATTTTCTTTACGAACTGTAATTCACTACTTTTTGCTCTCTTTCCTAAATGCTGTTGTCAAAAGTTAGCCATAGACTTAGTTCTGAATGAAAGACAAGCCAAAGGGAGACAGCTATAGTTTTGATTAGTTCTTGCACAACATTTTAGTTCCCTTACAATCAGTCGGGCAAGGATGCCATTACCTAGCACCATGAAGCTATTTCCGTTGCAACGATGTGATACAATGTAGCGCTAGCAAGCATTTTTCTGGGTGGACGAATATTTGGATCACTGGGTTATTTGCGAAGGTCAAAACTTGATTTTGGTACCATGAAGAGGACCAGACCAAAGATTTGAACAAAATTTCAAAGTTTTGTTTTCACTTTTGGATGGTGCGAATACTCTATTCTACTCATCAACAATAAAAGTCGGCATGCTCCCGTTTTAGGTTTTAGATGTGATTTTAGCCAGCACGGTGCTGGTTTTTTAAATGATTACAACCTGCGTTTTAACCACTTGAAAATTAGGTGTACATAAAAGTTAACTAGACATTGACTATGATCTTACAACCCTTTCTTTTTCTGCGTTTTATACTGGCTTGTACACCGTCTCACCACTGAGGTCATTTTACGGCAGCCAGCGTACCTAATCCGGCCCCTTGTCTATAACCAATATGTTCTTACCTCCTCTCTACACAAGATAGGCAACTTCTCCGTATACTTTATTGATGGAGAAAAATTAACATCATTGTAAACTTTTCATGGAAGGGTATTACAGCCCTAGGTGGGTTTTGAACCCGCCCCCACATCGGGACCGACGCGCTATCGACTGCGCTAGAGGCCCAGGTCGATTCTCCTTTAAAAGTGAATAGTGCATTGGTTATAACAAGTTGTCACTTCCTCGTCAGTTAACTAATACATGGTTCGACTATTACTTGGGTCATTGTTTTCAAACAATACCGTTAACACGTACATTACAAAACGTCATACATGTATTTAAGAAAACAGAAAACGATATAGCCTTGTATGTCAACTTTGATCATAATTTTGCTATTATATTTCAAACAAAGTATTAAATATCATTTCATACATGCCAGACAATTATGTATTTTATTGTAATGAAATGAAACAAACACAGGATATGTTAACATACAACAATTCAAATATATTAAATTACGTAATTAATGGAAGAGTAAAAAAGATTCACACGTACAGATAATACTTCAACCTGTTAGTATTCAATGGTTAAAATGGATTTTCAATATTTATAAATACACGTATACAAATGTATTAGGTTATGGCCGATAAGTTCTTTCCTATCAAATTTTTTTGTGTTACATGTACCCCATATTGTAATTATTTATGTGGATGAAATAAAGAACTGTTCAGTTCAGTTCTGTTCTGTTCTGTTCTTTTATGTTCTGTTCAGTTCAGTTCAGTTCATTTCAGTTCTGTTCTGTTCTGTTCTGTTCTTGGATCGACGGACATTGACAGCCTTCCTGGACACTTTTCTTTACCAGTTTACAGAGTTGACAACGTTTCCCAAAACAAATACAAAAAATAAATGAAAACTTAAGACTTGCAAACTGGCCCTGGTTTTCATGAGAAAAATAAACTATATATAATTCTCGTACTTAACTCAAACGCGATAACATATTTAATCAAATTTACAGACTCAGTTAAGAACGATTGTGTCTGCTCGTTCCATGACGCATCTTAAGTTCAATCGCAACCGAGTTTAATTGGTGTGCGTAATACAGAAGTAACTATTTTCATTTAAGTGCAAATTTTTAATCATAGTAAAATGCACAATCAATAAAATTACTTACTTGTGCATAGTAAACTAAAGCTCGAATAAGAGAATTTCAAATTAAAAGCTTTTTATACAACAGAAAATCAATAAATCTTTCATGGTTGTATGATACATAGGATATTGATCATGTAACACGAAAATATTTAACTTACTTTTAATGAAATAAATATTTCTTACCCCCGCCCAGTCCTGTCCCATCTGTTTTAAACCGTTCGTAAAATGTAGTTCATTTTTTGCGTACATTCAGCGCGACATTCGTTAAACAGTTTCGCTTGAACTACCGACTAGCGGTCGCTTGTATAAGACTCATCATTCAGTATATATATTTTTGTAAAGATGTTAAATCGAATGTCTTTTCAATGGATTGAAAATCATGAATAAAATAATATTGAAGTATAAATAAAAACGTTTAGTAAATACATATATCATAAAGGGATAATATTGCAAGGTCTATATTTTGGACTACATTTTTAGGATAATATAAACAGTGGAATGAAATATATTAAAGTTTCTATTATTTACTATGGATATAAAAGCATACATTGTACAGATGTGAATTAAATATAAGTAATTAATACTAGTATCACATATAATGCACTATTTTAATAAGATATTCACGTGTCCTGGAAAAAGGAAATGAATATTTGGAATCATTAGTCGGACATACAACATCATGTGAGTGAAAAATGATAAAAAAACTTTAGAATAGTTTGTTTTATTTAAAAATTTACCAGTTTAAAACTTCTCGCGATAGTTTTTAGTTTTAAAAAAAAACGTATGTTTAAAAAACTCTCAATGAAAGTGTGATACTGTAGAACATTTTTTTGTTGTTGTAAAAAATCGCATATTTCAAAAATTCCATAAAAATGTTATAGTTTGTTATTCATTGACTCTTTTCAAGTGAGTTTATTATCCTGAGTTAAGACAATGGCAAGTAATCAGTTATCTGTGACCGAGATTAATACTCCTGATTTAATCTCAGATTCAAGGGCAGGTAACCGAACACTTAACGAAGCCTCTAGAGCTCAGATAGCGTCTAGTGATGGCAACAGAGGTCCTAGGCGACCGTCAATGAATTTTCAAGCGCCTCCACAGATTAGACAACCGGTTCCTATAGAAAATGGACAAGCTTGGAGTGTTGAACGTTCAGCTGTGCGTACTGATCGTGAAAGACGTATTTCCATACAACATGAGCATGATTATCGAAGTGTGAGAGATGATAGCATCACAGGGACACATCAAGCTAGATTTACTACTGAGAATGTACATAGACATAATCATCATCATAGTCATCATCATCATTATAATCACCATCATAGATCTGATGAAAGAAGAGCTCGAGAGTTTCGTGGTGTGGGTTCTGCCACTACTAGAGAAAGCTGGGGTATGTGAACATTTAAATATCTATTATAACATTACACTTATTTTTCTCTCCCCAAAAACTGCAAAGAGTTCATTCTGCCGAGGTGTTTGTTGATTGGATTTAATGCCGAGGCACTACAAATTGTGATCGCTTCACGGTAGCCAGCTCATCTGACCTAACTTTCGTGGACCTTTGTCTATAAACAGTACTCATACCCTTCTACAAAGCAGACGACTTTTCCATATACTTCTTTATATTTAAATGAAATAAAAGATACATTATTGTATAAGTTTCAAGCAAGAGAATAACCAACCCGGATGAGGCTCAAACTAGCGACCCGTACGGAACATTAGATTCGAAATACTGTTTGTAGTTTACTGAGCCAAGGACCCACTGATTAAACCCTCAATACAATACTTAATTCACTATCGATAAAATTAGACAATTATATTTACGCATGATTTATCTAACAAATATTGAGCATCAAAATCAGCGGGGTTAATGTATGCCTCCCTGACAGTTGAACAACGTGTTAGTAGGGCATTGAGTTGTCTCGGGTTGAGTTGTCTTTGGGTTGAGTTGTTCCCATCGTAACGTTACGGAACGTTACAAAACGTTCGGGGTAATTAAACAGGCTACAGATAGAGTTGAAAAACTGTAGTGTAACACTAAGACGATATTCTAAATATTAACTTTTTAAGTCACAATACCAATGGGGCGTTTCGTTGGCTTTTTGTACTGTTAATATACATTTTATAAAAAAAATGATTACATGCTTCGAAATTTTGAATATATAATTATTGACTCTAGCTAACCATTGTATTGTACTTATAAATCAGAATGCGTTCTTTTTGAAATTTGAAACTTTCTTTAGATTTATTTAATTCAAATCAAGTTATGTATATAATAAAATAGTCTCCCATGGAGAGAGCACATTCAAGGAGTATCAACAAATCATCTCTATTAATCAGACTGGATGTATAAACTCATACTTATGACATTTACCTGATATAGAATGTTTATATAATTAATTACAATTCATTTGCATATTATACCAGTATCCGCCTATAATTATATTTAAATACTTGGAAATTATTCTCTGAACCTTATGTCATAAATACGAATTTAACTTGATAAATTAATGTTTTTAATAGCAAAGGTCTTTGAAATAAGATATATCAAATATGCTTTTACATTTACATGTAAAAATAAAGAATCAAACATCGTTTATTTAACTTTAGAACATAATGTTTAGTAAACCATCAATATGTTTGTCCGTCCGTGTGTAACCAAATAAAACCTAAAGACCGAACTTGGGGTCGAACACACAACCTTCCGAGATTGAAAGCAATGTACATATAATTGAAGTGCTGTTACACTTCTACAGCCTTATCAGAATTCTGTCACAATTTTGAGCTTGAATGTCTATTAGACAAGCTAAGAATGAAATAACACAATTGCCAGTTGTTTTACGTTTGGTGTCAAATGAAGCCCAATACAAATCCATGGTACTCGCTGAGATCGTACACATGACTCGAGAGTGATTCATCTTAACTACAAGAACTTGTTTCATGATAGAGCTGATTATTTTGTAAAAAAGGAACATCTTTGTACGGGACACGCCACTTGAGTTCTTACGGAAAGAACATTAACAACATTGTTTCGGAGCAGCCTTGATTTGATACTAATTATTAGCTCGCATGAAAAACGAGTTTTTGCAACTTGGTTTCATCACTTGCGGTCCACTTCCTGGTTCCCAGTCCTGACCTTGAAGGATAAATCTTCTTGTCCGAGGAAACAATTTAAGGGGTGTGATTTAGGTGGAATTCGAATCAACGCGAAGCTGGCTATCTAATGATTATACCGGTCCAACGTCGTAACCACTCGACCACTTGCTATCATATTTGAAAAGTTGTCATATATATATGTCATTATATATACATGTATATATATATTTTACTTTCAGAAGATGATGACCAGGGATTTATAGTTCCAGCATTACCTATGCCAGTTGCAGTATTTTGTTGTATATTAAATTTTCTGGTTCCTGGATTAGGTATAGTAACATTGTATTGTTCTCTGTTGTCAGATAGTTTTGTACATAAAAGTAATGGTAAATCTTCATGAACTGTCAGTGGCTCATACATTAACCCTGCTGATTTAAATACTCACTACAGTACATGTGTACTTACGATCGATAAATATAGATATATATATATCAGTATTCATGTACAAGTATCTTCAAACATATACCGAGTATTTAAATCGGCGGGGTCAATGTATGCGACACTGGCAGTTAAATAAAATTTACTCATAAGATATATCCTTATTTTGGTTAAAATTGAATGTCAACAGCGGCAAGTATTTTTATACAATTTTAAAAATGCAACAAATAGTAGAAAATTAAAAGTGTGCATTTTTGCCAAATTTGAATGCATGTACATTAATTCGTATTCAAATACTAAAAAAATTCTTCTATTAAAAAGACTTAGGGCTACATATTTTATTTATCGATCTGTTTACAAGTTCTCAGGGTATAAAGTCACGTGATCTCCATAAAGTAAACAAACTCTTGTTTTTCACCAAATGCTTGCAGCAGTCATAACATAGAAAAGATTGAAATAGTGCAAAAATAACTGTTCATTTCTGTGTCCGAAAATGTCTTAGTTAGCCTGTGAATAGCAACACTTAGCCATCCGGCTAGCTCAGTTGGTAGCACGCAATAATGACCTATAAAATGTATTGCTACCCAACAAACACAAACAAACACACAAACAAATCTTTGCAAGTGACCCACCTTGTCGTTCGATTAAATTTTTGAGCGAATGATTTGAAACAAACGGTCAATACTCATGGAACCTACTGGGAATTTTCGGGTTTAGAAAGGAAGTAGTTTTTAATGCGCTATATGATGTCATTCAATAATTTGTTTCGGAAGAGAAATTGGCGAACTGAATAATGCTTGTTTGTCTAATTAGTAGTTGTAGATCACGTGACTATAGACGCTGGAACTTGGATCATAGAGAAATGGGCATTGAGGGCTTAAAGATGTTGTTACTACAGTGTCTTAAATACCGCAATAAAATATTAATTTTAATTGTATATTTTGTACATGTAATTCTATACATATATATACGAGCGTTAATGGGCCAGGCAATGCGCAATAATGGCGGTACCCACCAGGGCATCTTCAGGTTACATTGTTTTCTTTTATTTTCTGTTTATTTTGTATGAATATTTTCTGACAATGGTCAATTTGGTAGGAGTTCGGTACTTTTATAGGTCATTTGAAGTCGATTTTTTGCGTTCTTAATTAACGAACGATTAATCAAAAACGGGTCTGCCAAGTAGACACGATTCGGACATTGACTACCGCTCTTTAGAATTTCGGATACTTTAAGCATAAATGTAACCGAACAGCTAAAAATAAGGTATCAACTGTATTTTTTGTACTAAATTCTTTTGATTAAGCGCATATATATACTATATAGTGAGAAATGTTCATTTGAAAGCAGAATTATCAAATACCTTGTACAATAAATCGGGCGCCGCCCGGCATTTATTCTGCTTTGCCTCGTCAGAGCACGTCTTAGAACCACAAAAACGTGGTATATAATGAAATGTTATTAGCGGTCTTTTGTACTTTAACCAGTAACTAAACTCAAATGATATTTAAATCACTTGATAATCATACGACATAAGTCATTTTTAGTTTGTGACGTAACCAACAAACCTAGGGACTTGGTTACTGCCGATAAGTAACATAGATCTTATTATACTAAATAAACACGAACAAACAAAATGCACTAATTTAGCAAATATAAGATTATAATAACCGAAATCAACCCCACCAATCTGAGAGAAGTGACACTAATAAAAAGTATAACCTTTCTGTTACTAAAATAATTTTATAAAACAGTCACACCTCAATTTCCTTTTTTCTCAATACAACCGTTTTAAACTTTTAATAAAAACTACATTTAAATTCATCTTGACGATCTTTTTAGTATTTTTATTTGAATTATCCACAATAATTCTGAATGGATTCTTAAGTCAACAATTATTTCTATACAAAAGATGTATTGTAGCGAGGCCGCTATCGTGACCTCTGAACATAATACATGAGTTTGCATTTTTTTAACAAAAATCAAAATTAGAAATAGATATGGAACGAGGTAACACTAAGTACCAATCAGTACACGTTATAGAAAAGAAAACCTCTTGTGCCATTTTGACGTAAATCTAAATTGTGAACCTTGTTTACTTTGAACGTTGACAAAAGAACATCAAAAATCTTTTAAACATATGTAAATATGTAATATTGAATTCATTAAAATTTCTTTTAAATTCGTATTGCCTACATATATCTATAGTTCGTGCAAATTAACATTACAGTTTTTGTGTAAACATTAAAGGGATATACAGGCAAAAGTTTAACTTCATATTTCCTGATTTTGAATTATATTTTTATAACTGTGAATGCAACAGACACACTGTTATATTACTTGGTAAAACAGTTCTTTATTTTCTCGTAATATTTGAGGTGTTTCCTAACTAGACCCACGTGGGTCAGGTTATCTAAATATAGATTAGTGTTAAAATATGCATTTACTGATGAGAAGATACTAGAGCTTGTTATTGTGCAACATTAGTATAATACTCTTAAAAAGATATCCTAACCGCCTAAGAATATTGAAAAGACAAGAAGCGACCAATGACAATGTTTAATTTCAGCAGGTACGACATATAACAAATCTATAAATAGCTTAGTGATTCCCTCAGTATCCTACTTTCGTTTTCAACACTGTGTATGCCACATGTTTTAATTCGTTCAGTTGAATGTTATAAGTGACAAATGTTATTAGTTAGTGATTTCTTACGTTCTTAATACTGTTTTAAAGACTAAACTTGGTTCTATACTTTTGGCACAGTCATTTGCATGTATATCCCTTTTAAATAAACCAATCCATTCCAAAGGTAGGACAGTATTGAAAGTAAATCTTGTAGAGTTTTTTAACAAACTTAGTGTGGCGGATAAACCAACATCCCTTAAGTCAATCATGCTTGTAATAGTGTCATGGTAGAACGATTAACTATTACACCAACAAGACACTTAAACTATATTAAAATAAACACTATATAATATTTTATTGTCAATCTGAGCAACCTCTGTCTTGGATTAGTTCATTGTACTGTTTGCATAAACAGGGTTTTGTTTTTTAACGCACTGACATACATCTATACAGTAGCGTGTTCAATTACACAAAACGTTACAGAACGTTACTTAACGATACATTCGGAACTCCTCGGCCATTCGCTGCGAATAATCTAATCTAATACACAAATATGCGATCGTTAAGGCATTGAGTGATGTTTCAAAATTTACGGACTAAAAACGAAACATCACTCAATGCCTAAACGACCATATATTTGTTTACTTCAACACCGGTAGTTTCAAAATAGCGTCTAAATATGTCCGAGATTATTCGCAGCAAATGGCCGAGGAGTTCCAAATGTATCGTTACGGAACGTTCTGTAACGTTCGCGGTAACTGAACTCACTACTGATTTACTTTCTATGGTATAAAATTAAAATCAGATGATTTTTCTATACCATGTGAAGAAAGTTATATAGAAAATTTAATCCACTTTCTGCAGCAATTTCTTTAACCTACACTATTATGTAGTATCTTCTACAAGCTTAGAATATCTAATAGGTTGGATCAATGGGTACAGCTTAGTAGGTTATTGCATGTCAACTTCTCAAAAAACATGGTTGTACATGTACATATAAACGTAGGTGATTGAACGTATATATATATATACATGTTAATATGCAGTAACTTCCATAAAACCTCTGAAATAATCCTGTTTTTTTTTCTTTTAGCAAGAAAATTTATTCTATTTTTATTCACATAAACCGATAAAAAGCTAAGAGTCATTTTTTTTAATTTAATAATAATAATATTTATTTGGCATAGTGTACACATAGTAAAAACATACAAACACAAATATCACAGACATCATGATGTTATAACTAAGTATTGCACACCAACACCAGGGATAACACAAAAAAGGGCAAGCCCTTATTTCCATTGTGGTCCCTATGTGTTGGTGGCGTGACAAAGAGAGGCATTATTAAAATAGTGAAGACTATTGCATAGAATTAAAACATAATAAGATTTATCATAGACATAGCAGATAATTGAAACATTGATATAAGAGGTATATTATATAATAAGCACCAGATAGATGTAATACTATATCACAAAAATTAATCACAGAAGAAATATTCAAGATCACAGTTTAGTTTATATTCATAAAATTAATCACATAAAATATTTAAGTATCACAGTTATGTAGATAATTAGAGCAAAGTCCCAAATTAGTATTTATCAGTCTTATCAACTTATTATTGAAACTGTATTAAGAGAATAAGTTTTAATTACAGTAAAATAACTCGCGGCATTATCACTCAAAATTTCAGATTTCATTTATCCAGGAACGTATGGATAACATTGTATAAGTTGGGGCTGCGGCGAGTATCCGAGTACTCGGATATTCGCGATCCCGACCAGAAAATCGAGTACAAATATTCGTCACGTCCGAAATCGTCGGATCGCGATTTATTTTTTAGAAAAAATGAAAGAACATTTTCGGCTTAATTACAACTGAAAACGAGTCGCTATTCTAATGTAAACTTAAATTTATGTAGGTACCGAACAATCTTGTGTCAAAATTCGATTGATAAACATTTAAACAAAAATGTTATCACTGAAAATGCCCATAAAACGCATATTCACATACTGAATGGGCAAGTCAATTGTTTTAAGTACAAAAAACACGCATGACCTATATTGCGACCTGTAGTTTTTATTATTTTTATTGGACTTTCGGCGATTTTGACGAAAGGCCAGGAACTTTTTGTTAAATTCGAGCCCTGCGAAAGGCTTAAGTTAAACCACAAGTCAAAAACTATCGACGATTCAAACGCATTATCAGTTTAACATGCGGAGTGATACACGTGTCTCTGATGTAATACGCAGTCATTTTTTAGCGATAAAAGTAGTTCCATAATTTGACAAGTGTTTACATCAAGCGCTACTTGAATCTATGTGTAAGGAGTAATCTTTAGAATGGATTTGTTAGGTTTCAATGTGCACGAAAGTCTTTCTGTATTGCAATACTTCGATTTATCGATTTAGTAAAGCCCCAGTCACATTAGAGCTTACGACCACTTAAGACCAGTTGACGATCGCCAGTGACCTATGGTCGCGAAGAATCTTTAAAAAGTCTTACGACGGTCATCGGCGATCTTCGACAGTCGCATGTTATCTTATTTAGGTCCCACGACCAATTTCAGTCGCAGAGAGGTTTTTGAGCTTGCACAAAAACCTCTTTGCGATCAAACGGGTCGCTAGTGATCTTATAAGGTCTTAGGCTGTCGCACGATCGTCGTTCGAAAGTCTGTAATAATCTTCAACTGGTCGGCGCCGATGTCTTTGTCACTCGGTCGCAGGTAGTCTTTCCAAAGTCGTAAGATCATCGTGCGATTAGTAGTGACTTGTCTTACGACCACCCACGATTACAAATGACAACTAGCGACTTCTCTACGATTAATTGCAACCATCGTACGATCGTCAGAGACTAGTTAAAGATTTCCTGTGACAAGACACAGACCTGTTGTAGGAAGTGTCACAACCGCATCACCATATTCAGCAACAATAGCCTCGCAGACATATTTAACAAACATCGATATGGTATTGTGAGGTACCCTGAATGAATAGCTTAGGCTGTGGTAGCTGTCCCCAGAGGCAAGGTGTCGAAGCGTGATGGCCAGCTTCAGGCCAGGCTCAAGCGGTTTCCTGAACTGAGTAGTTTGTTTGGTAAGCCTAGGAGTTAATCGTAGAAGAAGCTCATGGAACACTGCTGGTTCCATCCTGAGGATGTTGTTAAAGTCGCCCTGGGCTTGCCTCTCTAGCTCTACCATCAAATTTTCATAATTTTCAAAAAGCAACCTGCGAGCAATCCATGGGCGGAACCAATACTGTCTCTGTCTTCGTTGTTGTCTTCTCATTCTACGTTGTAGGAGCACCACAAACGCAGCAGCACCTTCTTGTTGTTGCAAATGCATTCGCAGTTGTATCATCTGCAGTCTCTTTGGTGCGTCGGCCATAGTTATTCTGTGTTGTTTACTCTCTCTCGTTACTGTGATAAATGAGAATGTTTCACTGTGAAGTCCTTATTTATACCTCCAATCCATCAGTCTTTTTCGGATTTTTGTAAATCGCAAAACTGTCGTGCAACAATCTTAAGACAGTCTTTACAAATTGTCACTAGTCACTGATAGTCTTGAGTAGTCTTTAGTAATCGTGCGATGGTCGTACGACAAGTTGTAGGTGATCGCATGACAGGTCACGGGTAGTCGTAAGTAATCCCAGACAATCTTGAGACAATCGTACGTTTTCTGATGACCTGTCGTACGATTGTCAATGACTGGTCATACGATAATCGCGGTTGTAAATTTTTCTGCGCAAAGAGGGTTTGGTCGCAGACAATCGCCGATGATCGTCGGTTTTACGCGTCGCCGGTGGTCGCAAGTAATCGTGAGTTCCAGTGTGACTGGGGTCTAAGTAAAACTCTAATAAATCAGTCAAATGTCATGACCGCTAAGCCATAGGAGTTTACAATATTCGTCTAACCTTTTTACGACTTACCTACTTCACGAGTAGAAAGACGCTCTAGTTATATATTCCACGTGAGCATCAATATAAACAAACATGACGAACCAGCTTAAAACATGTCTATAAGTAACTATTTTAGAATTTTAATACTGATGACTTAATCACATAAGCCGATACCTTGCAGGTGAAGTTTACATAATTACTTAAACTACTAAAAATCAGTGACATTTAAAGTTCAATAAACATAAATCTTCAACTTCAGAATGTTCATTCGTTTAGCAGAAATCACGATTTCGTGGTGTAAAGAATTTAAAAATAGTAATTAATTAAAACGTTATGACATGTTAAAGTGACCTTACTCTACTTAATTCATCATCAACAATATTTCTTCCCAATACCAGTTAAAAACTGGAACTAACCCCATTTCAATAGTATTTGTATCAGTCAGTACAATTATGTCTTCAAAGCAAAACTAGCTAAACTAGTTTTCAATTATCATCCTATACACCCTTGCTTTTCTCCTTTTTAATCATTATGAATACTCTCAATTTTTACTCTTATTTTTTCTTCTGTTTCCTGGTGAGAAACCGCCTGTGTCCGTATTTTTAAATTGTTGAATCTGACCAGTACCTGGTTGAATAAGGGTGAACGAATTCGTGATTTATCTTTAATCATGTTGCATGTTTTTCTTAAACATCCGAATTAAGTGAACCACGCAAGTCAATGGTTCAAAACTAAAATACATAGTACTGTTTAGTTCCGCTCTCTGGACCATCAAATGCAATTGCCTTGATAGCAGAATGGTCTTATTATAGCATAGGTGGATCTAGTGGGGGTGTGTAGGGGGTCCGGACCCCGTCTGGAATTTCCAAAATGTACCTGTCCATCAGTGTATTTCTTGACTGTAAGTCATTTTTAAGTAGCATGAATCAATTTTTCTCGGTGCGTAACATAGGTTTAATGGTTATGTAGTTTTTCTTATTAATATGTAGCATTATTCTGCAAAATGTGTATTATGTGGTAATGGTTCGAAAGTTAGGACCCCCCCCCAGAAAAAGTTCGGAACCCCCCTCAGAAAATAATCCTGGAACCGCCCCTGAATAGGAACCTTTTTGTTCTCAAATCAATCATTTAGGACACAAAAAAGGACGAACGTTGCATGATTTTTAAATACCAAGTAGGAATTTTAATGTTCAGTGCCAAGCTTCTGAGCAAAGATTTGTTTAAAATGTCATGAAAAATCCCGTAGTTACTTCTACCATACTTGTAAGAGTATCAAACACGTGTAATAGGGGTAATAACTGTAAAATCAGTGATCATTTATACGCATGAAACTTTGAACATTACTTTTATATGTCAGCTATGTAATATTTCAATTTAAAGTGCAATGTACAATGGATGATCCAGAAATAATCAAACTGTCCAACGTCGTGTAATTTGAGCTGCGGCGCACCCGCGTTTCTATGGTTATAAAAGACATGTTTGTCACGTGCTGGAAAAAGATTCATTTGCAATATTTATGCTTTTACATGGGGAGTGATTGGGCTTTCATTTGATGTATAATTTATGTTTATGTGGCAAAATTGTTGACTCTGCGTGACCAGTCCGGTTATTTCTGGATCATCCCTCGTACATGTATTTACAACATGAATATACAACATTGATACCTTTAATCAAGATTGGGGTTCTTAAAAAGAACAAAGCAATGTATATTTTTGTATAATAATTGTAAAATTGCATTTGAATACGAACATTTTATAGACAGTTTAGCATTTGATTTACGTTATTTTATTACAAGATTTAGAACTTCAGCTCATTCGCTTAGAATACATATACTGGGAGGTACTCTCGTAATAATATTCCTAGAAATGAAAGATATTGTCAGATTTGTAACCTTTTAGATATTGAAGATGAATAACGTTTTGTTATTACCTGTCTAGCGTATTCAAACATTCGTAAAATTTATATTAAACCTTATTTCCTTAACAGATCGACCCTCTACAAACCAAATACTTTTGACAGCAACATATTCTGTAAATATGTATGTGTGTTGTATATTTTAGGATCAATGACAGCAGCTATCAGTTTACTATGTTGTGGTGATACTGTAGACATGTCGTGTTGTGACAAATGTCGTTCATGTTGTACAGTGTTTGGTATAGGCTTATTACAACTTCTTCTAGTCGCTTTCTTCCTTGTTGGATGGATATGGAGTTGTATATGGGGTATTACATTTATAGGAATGTCAGGTAAGATCATTGATATCTCGATGTTTCTAACAGCGAAATAGTGCCTGGTATTTAGAGATAAGCATAACCTTGTGTTTAGGTGGGGCTTACCCAAGTATTTCGAGGTAAGCATAGCATAGTATTTAGAGATTGGCGTGCCCAGGTATCTCGAGATAAGCGAAGTCCGGAATTTCGAGATTTATACAAAGCCAAATATTCAGAGATAAGCATAGCCTATAGTATTTAGAGATGGGCGTACAAAAATATTTCAAGATAAGCGAAGCCCGGAATTTCTAGGTATATTCAAAGCCAAATATTCTGAGATCCTAGTAATTAGAGATGGGCTTACCTATGTTTTTTAGATAAGGGAAGCCCGGAATTTCAAGGTATACGAAGTCAAATATTAAAAGATAAACATAGCCTTGTATTTATAGATATACGTAGTTTGGTACATACAGGTAGACAAAACCTTGTCTTAATAGTTAAACATACCCTAATATTCAAAGAGTCCTAAGACTTGAATTGAGTTATAGTTTATTTTTCTTATAGATTGTTTCCAATTGAAATTTCCAGACGAATTAAGAATTGTCCGCCATTACTCATAACACATATATTTTCTATCTTTTAGCTCAATATGATGATTATGATCAAAATTACGATGATGAACATTATAATGAAGAACAACAATATCGTGGTAATAATCCGATGCATCACAGAGAACGTGCCAGACGACTAGCTCAACAACGTGCCCGGCTTCCTACACCACAAGTAGTAGAAGATCAACCTTACCCTGGTGTTCATTATGATGATTTACCTACAGAAAGACTTAGTAGACAACGTCAATCAAGTAGACGATCTAGATCCAGAATTTCATTGACACCATCCAATCTTATATACCCTATGAGGGCCTCATCTAATGTGACATATAATACCCCACCCCCTCCATACGCATCCCCACCACCTGCTTATACCACACATAGTAGAAGTGTTTTACCATCGGTTAGGGAACAACCATGATGTATTTTGGGTCCAACACACCTTCTGGTCAAACGCACTTTCTGCCCAAACGCACTTTCTGCTCAAACGCACTATGGGGTATAATCATCTTTGGGTTCCAACGTACATTTGGGTACAACGTACATTTAGAAGTTCAACGCACTTTTGGGTCAACGAACTTGGGGGATCCTTTTTTCCAAAAAGTGCATTACGCAGGTACGTTTGCAATCTTAATCTTAGGGAAAAAAGGCACTTAGGGGCAAAAAATGATTGAATATGTGTCATATCAGCGAACTTCATGGTCCATCTCTTGATTTAACTCCACAGTGGGTTGGCTCCAAATGCGTTGATGTGCTTCTTTTTTCATTTACTTCTTATCACTCCAAATTGCGTTGCTACATAACATTAGAGACATTTCATAATTGTCTTTCCATAAGTATTTAATATAGTTATATATTTGATGATATATGAATGGACAAAATAGTGAGTCATATACAGGTCGTATTCTAGGTCATGCGTGTTTTTGTACTTTAAACAATAAACTTGCCCACTAAAAAGGTAAATAAGCTAATCTATGAACAGCATTTTAATGATTTAAACATACCCCTTTGATATTTAACATTTATTTTAAATAGTGTATATGCATATTATAAAGTTAATATAATAATGTGTTCATAAAATACTTGTAAACTAAATAAACTAAAAATTTGTAAAAATAACTCGCCTAAATATTAGAGTGTAATGAACTCGGCAATGTTTATATACGCAATGTTTACGTGGACGACCTGTATATGTATTTGTATGAATAAATTCAAAAGACCATAATTCAGACAACTTAAAAAACAGACGCAAAAATGAGAACACAATTGTTAACAGATATAAGACTGTTATGAAATTAATAATTATGCAACGTTTAAAATGTTGGGCAAAGTCTTGGTATATGTTGTTTTATATGTTTTTGTCTCAGGTAAGGCTTTGTAAAGCTGTTTTTATAATTGTATGAATATAATCTTGACCTATTATATATCACCAGTTAAAGTTTCAAACACTTAAAACCACTTGTCTATTGTAGCACTTAATCAAAGAGGGACAACTCTAAACGTATTATAAATGACTGTATACATGTCATACACAGTTGTCGAACTTACTTTGACGCATATCATTATGGACATGTAAATACATCGTCGCTTATCTTCGAAAATCTCATATGATAATTTTTTGCGCAAAATTTTGAGAAATTGAAAGACGACATTCCGTTTCGTATTCTGCAAAAATACGGGACACAATAGCCAATCGCATTACTTCAAAATTAACATGTGACAAAATCTTGTACAGTGATTGGTAAAATGTTCTTACCTTCGAAAATCTCGTATAGATTTCTATTTTAACAAAAAACTGTTAACACCAACGACAAATCTTGGTGATAGAAAAATCAGGCCCACATAGGTGAGTAAACACCTTTTTAAATACTTCAAATGAGTGATTAATGAGTAATTATTAGTTTGATATAAACAAATGTACATGATTTTTTCTTTAACGATGAGATTTTCAAACATTCCTTGGGTGAAAATCTCGTATACTCGGAAATGGAAATAATTATAAGGGGGATTTTCTCGTAAGAAACAGCTTTCGGCTTTCTGTTTACGCGATTGTAATGCTTATAAGACGGAAGCAAGTTTTATTTATGAAAACGATAACAAAATATCGTTACTATATTCACTATATTAAAAAAATACAATTTTTTACTCTCCTGAAAAGTTGTACAAATCATCATACAAGATATTTGAAGAAAAGCGACGACATGTACATACATTTTTACAATGTCAATGTATATTCATGTATTACAAGTGCCTTTTAATTATCAAAACAATCGCCCATTTAGCAATTGCCAAATGTGATGATAGATAGATAGTGTAGTATCATAGTTTTGAAATTAAAATGTGAAAGTTTATTGACTGTTTATGTCTAGTTTTTTAGTGTCGTTGAATGTTTTAAAAGTCTCATTTCGATACTAGTTTAAACAATCTGCTAGAACTGTATTTGGTAGGTCAAATTCACTTTATTGCTTTGGAACTCACGAAGAAAACAATAGAACTGCTTTGAAATCAAACAAAACGCTAGCAGATATGTCATTCAGGAGTTCAGAATGGCAGATATATGTGCTAAACTGCACACGATGTAACAACGCAGGGGCGGATCCAGGATTTTTTCTAGGGGGGTATCCGAACTTTTCTAGGGGGGGGGAGTCCGAACTTTTCGGGGGGAGGGATCCGAACCTCGAACAACAAGCACATCATACACATTTTGCATAAAAATGCAACATATTGATAATAAAACTACATAACCACTAAATATATTTTAAGCACCGAAAAAAATTGCTTCATGCTACTTAAAATGAATTACAGGCAAGAAATGCATTAATGGACAGGTACATTTAACATATTTTAGTGGGGGGTCCGGACCGCCCTGACCCCCCCTCCCCCGCTGGATCCGCCTATGCAACGAAATGTTTTGTCTCAAGTTATCCTAAACGAGCTATAACATGAGCATTTTCGGACATAAAACGTAATATTTACATTTCATGCGTCATTTTAATATTTTCTGCTGTGAGAATTATAGTCAAAAACAAAGGTTTGTTTATATTCTAGAGATCACGTGACTATATACCCAGGGTTTCCGGTGTAACTTTCTGACATCTGATAAGTTCTGAAGGAAGGCGTCAGTGATACATTAAAGGTACTCAGTCACAGACTTCAACTTGAATATCAACTTTTTCTGAAAGCATCAAAATTGTTTTGAAACATTTTTAACAGAAAATTAGTGATTTGATAATGACAATTTTTGTGCATATTGACATACAAGTACAAATGATGGTGTTTCAGTAGTAAAAATCTACCCCGTATATCACGGTATAGACAATTTTAGTGCATTTTTTGTAACTTTTATTGTATATTTCTTGCAATTCATTTTGTTCTAAAATTTTAAGACTTAATTTTTTGTTACAATAACAGACACTGAATGGTCTTTTGGAAATATTGAAAAAATTAACCAAATCTATGAACTAGTACCTTTAATGACGTCACTATCATGAATATTCCCAGAACTTCCGTATTAATAACATCACAATGCTATCACACAGTGTTTGTTCATATCAACAAGAATTCAATACCCGGAAAAATATTCAATTAGATCATATATAGGACAAAATGCCAAGAGTATTATTATAAAAACATGTGGTATTTTATAAAAACATCCGTTTAACGAACATATGTCAACGACAAATACATTCCAGTGTCGTCAAATATAAAACAATAATAGTTGTATATTTCCTAGAAATTTAATTAGTTTTCGAGTTTCAAGAGCGGTCCAAAGACTATGTGTCTGACTATACAGAGTTAATTCGGAAAACTGGAGTCACAAATTATCCAAGTTTAAACATAAATGATAATAACATAAACATAAAAAAGCATTATTGCAAAACCTTTTATATAATGAAAGTTTTGTTATCAATCAACTTAAATTAAAGGATTTGAAATAAAAACGGTATCCGGGTAAAACCAGAAACCAAATTCCATCAAATTCACGTTTCTATGGAATTCATGTCAGAACTACTTTCTTACATTATGCCATTTCAGGTTTATCAGCGTAGAAGATCGTCGATGTAGTTCCGAATGGCTCAGTAGATAGCGCGACTCCAACTCCCCATTTCCCTTTAATAATATTTTTTTCATCTTTTGTTACAATTTAATATTTTCTACAAATTGTGTCTACTTGTAGTAAATTATGATGTTCGAAGTACATAAAGATAAAAAAAAATAGTTTTAATCAATAATTTGTTAAAATAACAAGCGTGACGTAAGCACTGTGAGGACCTAGGGCATTCTATAAATAGATGGTTTTACTAGCGTCATGTGATTTACGTGGTGGCAGTGATTAAGTACCAACGCGTGACGTAAGCTCTGTGAGGGGTTTGAGCGCGACTGTCTAAGAATCCAGGTGGCGCGAGTTTATTTCCTAGGTAGACCTGCATAATATCAGCTTAAATAAGGCTCCAATCTATTTTGAAATTGAAAATAGTCTAGGGTTTGCATTAAATGATTTTAATACGTGTTATATATTGAGTGACACTTGTACATTCAATATCAAATTGATAAGAATTTAGTAATTTGATTTTCGAAATCTGATTGGCTAGAGACGTGTGCTTCCGTGTTTTGAAAATACATGTACATGTAGTTATATAAGTGAAATTTAGAGAGTAGGTATTTACAAAGTCAAAGACATAACAGTCGTTAGGTCGCTCGAAATAATTTCAATTAAATAACTAAAAACCAACGTCAATCGAAAAGTTGTGAACACAAAATATGGAGCGTTATATGTTTACAGTATTCGTTTTATTCTATTTTTACATACCAATACAAAGTACAGGTACGATTATTTTATTATTTTACAACAAATATATTGTATTAATTATGATACAAGGTAAATAAACTAGGGGACATCGTCGGTAACCACAGAACTTTTTCCGTTTCACTATATAACGCAGCATAGCGGAGTAATGTATCGCGGGACAAACGACGATGACTTAGGGGGTGGGTGACAATTTAGGGCTGTCACGATACGCCATGAGCGTATCGCGGTATGTTGCGATGCGCTAGAACAGAACAGAACAAACCTTTATTTCTCAAATCATGATACATGATACATGAGTAATAAGTACATTTTATCAATAGAAATATAAGAAAAGAAGAAAAAAAAATACATGTATATATATATAAGAAATATTAACACTTCTAGGGGGGAAAGAGAGAAAGAGAGGGGGAGCGATAAGAAAGTTAAACATTTGACTGTCAAAGAACCACAACTTTTACATGTTATTATAATTACCGGAACTGTACCGGAAAATGGATTTTTTACACATAGACGCTTGATATATGGATTTTGTTGCGAGCGTCTTATGATTCTGATAATAATAAAAGAGCACATCGGATTAAGTGGAAGGATTACAATGATTAATGATATTTTAATTCATTTATGAATGGTTAATGTGATGTAAGGATGCACTGCATTGATTTAAATACTTCACTGGTCATCATTTTCAGGATGTAATTATTAATTGGATTAAAAGTATTTATTTGTAAGCATGATAATAAGGAGTGAAACAAGGAAACAGTTCAAACATGTGGAGTATAAGGATGACAAACAGTTTATACAAGGTCTAGGATTCATACAGAACCGTACCGCGATACGTACCACGATATACTGCTTTGCAAACCAAAGACACGGCTGCATAATACTTCTGTATTAAAGAACCTATGCAACTGTCCAGTATTTAAGTACGTTATAGGACTTTGTAGGGAAAGTGCCTGTAGTAGACTGTACTGAAAAATCTGGGCATTTTAGAGTAATATAAACGTTCCAAACGCGCCCAAATTCTTTGAATTTAAGCTTTTACCTGTTCAGAGTGTGTAGTTTAAAATAATTGCTTTATTACTGCTGTAAATGGGGTTTTACTATTTATATAATAAATACATTATTAAAATATCTAACATGGTTAACAGTTTAGAAATACAATGTACAAACAAATATAACTATTTCTAGAATTACTCAGCTTCCAAAAAACATAGTTTTACTGAGGGATTTTATATCTTAAAAAGATCTTTTGTATATACACTGTAATCCAAAAGTTCCTTTACACATGTATATTTTATATTTTCTCTTATTTTTATTACAAAATATTGCAGACACATTTTGTTTTACATTTTATTGTTTATTTATAATATAATATGAAAAAGATAATCGACGGTCCACGACAAGCTGTATATTAGTGGTGAAACGAAAAAAGACATGTGAATTATGTATCTAAAGATATGTGTGAAGAAACTTATGGACCCCAGTGTAGAGTTTGAATTATATTCTGTGAAGAAAAACAACATTCATAGCCAAGATTCGTGTCATTAATAACAATGGAAACATAAGATATAAATGCCGAAACTGAAATGAATTCTAAAATCTTGTATTGGGACATAACAATTATAGTTCATTTTTTCTCAAATTTCAAAACATGAATAATTTCACGGTGACTTTGTGTTCTTCGTCGAACATTCGTGATATTGTGAAAGTGTGTATTGAATCACCGTGAAAGTATTCAAACTTAGGCAGTTGAGAAAAAATGGACAATACTTTTGTCCTAGTAATCTCAAAAATGACAGTGTAAATGGCATTGTTTCCGTTATCGTCCTCAAATTTTATTTAAAACATGTCCTAGCGTGGCCACACTTTAGCTATCTAGTGGCCACGTTACAGTTATAAGAGTACATCCTCAATTATGTTCATATCACAAACATGCATTTTCTATCAGCTCTGTCAGTAGTCCTGTAATGCCCTGTAAATTTCCGCCACCTTTGGGGATGTATTAAGGGCCCTTAAAAGGTGATGTTTCGACACCTTTAGGGAAATGTCTGGTTAACAGTGGCGTTATGTTACACTGTTCAGGCCAAGTCGGGTTAACAGTAGCATCATGTTATACTGTTCAAGACACCAACTTTCAATATCAAATAAATAAAAACAAAAAATTAAGTCTAATCATGAAATGTGAATGATGTAGGTCCAATAAACTTGAAATATAAAAACTCAATAAAACACAATACAATAAAAAAACACAAAATACACAAACACACTATATAACATCATGTGTGATAAATCTTATTTTGTTTGGTGTATAGTTCTATTACATTAACCTGTCACAACTTGAATAATTACACGGTCACTGAATCTGTTATTTTAACCCTTTCGAACTTGTTATTTCCCAGATATTCAAAATCGTAGCATGTATAGTTAGATTATCAATTATTAATATGGATTTGGGGCTCAATGTTTTAAAAGAGGTTAAATAATAACACATTCAGTGAGTGTGTAATTATTCAAGTTGTGACAGGTTAATGTAATAGAACTTATAATTGTATATAGGTCCTACATTATGTATTTATGATGGAGAGTTTTTACTTATTTATTATTGTTATTATTTATCTATTTGTACAGCGCCATTAAATATGTAATTTAACGTATTAACGAAATAGGCGTTTAATCAAATGAAGAAGTTTAAGTTTAATGCCCTCCTTCTATGGCAAGTTATATGACTAGTATATATATCTGATATTTACTTAGGTTGGACAATGCTAGGAAACACTTTACCTTACTATCATGTTGCACCAGACAGTTACACATATTGTGAAGCTAAGAAATACTGTGAAGACTATGCAGCCAAAATGTTCAGTGATAAGACAGAGGAATATTCATTCTATACACATCTTGGCGATTTGTTAACGATTGATAGTTCCATAAAAACATTTGTTTGGATATTGACTGAAGGTAAGTAGCCTGTTCAATTGCCCTAAACGTTCCAAAACGTTCCGTAACGATACATTCGGAACTCCTCGGCCATTTGCTGCGAATAATCTAATCTAATAAACATAGATACAATCGTCAAGGCAATGAGTGATGTTTCAAAATTTATGGACTAAAAACGAAACATCACTCATTGCCTAAACGATCATACATTTGTTTACTTTAAAACCGGTAGTTTCAAAATAGCCTCTAAATATGTCCGAGATTATTCCCAGCGAATGGCCGAGGAGTTCCGAATGTATCGTTACGGAACGTTTTGGAACGTTTAGGATAATTGAACAGGCTAAAGTTATGTTCGTTTTTTCTCAACTGTCAAAACTTGAATAATTTCGCGGTGACTTCGTGTTCTTTGTCTTACAATCGTGATATTGTGATAGTGTCTATTCACTTACTGTGAAATTATTCAAACTTCGACAGTTGAGATAAAATGGACTATATTTTGTTTTATCTTCAATTACATTTACACCAGTGTGACATGGGAGTATATTTCTGCCACCAGATGACTTCATTTATACTGGGTTTAACGTCGTGGACCACATTTTGTTTCTTTTACGACGTCCACCGCACCTAACCTAGCTGTCCTGGACTATTGTTTATAACCAGTATAGTGCGGACACATTGACCCCGACCTGACCTTTATGCAAGAATATTCATTACATTGAATACGAAGGTAGTATTAATGTTCGAAAACAATCGGATTATACCGTCAAGGCTAGACTGTAATTATAACACAGGGATTAATTTTAAAGTACATTAAAATTGTACAATGAGTCTCTATTACACATAGGCCGGACCAGAATATTATACAATGAGGCTAGCTACCAATTCAAAAGGTGTAGGTTTTAGCCCCACAACCGCCATCCCCGCCCATTTTATTATAATTTGTAATTACAAATGTAAGAAAACAAGTTACACGTTTGAATGCCCATATATACTCTATACATGTCTTGTTAAACTTATAATGTTAGCCATAGCCGACATTACACCCTCAAAACCTACAAGCCCCATGCAACCCTACTAAGTACCCACCGATGCTATTTACAATCAATGTAAATGGACTGCTTATTTTAAATACGTAACGAGCCGAAGTGTAGATTAGGCGTGGTATTGATTTTCGCCGGGATATGTGTATCTGATAATAAGATGCAAATGAGAAAGGTAAGGTCGGGGTCAATATGTCCGCACTATACTCACCTACCTTTCCGTAAGGAGAGAAACTTCTCCAGGAAGCGTAATTGTCACGGTACAACTTAACAATGGTGTAACGTATTACTTGAACACGATGTGCATTGTCACTAACATTACAAGATATAATTATAACAACACCACGTCTTTAGATTGTGACATTTAACAAAGGTCCATGATCGTAAAGTTGTACACATAAAAATAATTATAAGTCCAGTGTAAACTAAGTAATGATGGTACAATTATAATAACTATGATGCGAGCAGCCCGCAAGGACGCTCGCACAACCCTAACGTTAGTGAGTTTATTGTTGGAGTTCGGCGTTACTCTGACTGAACTCCTAACAATACTAAATTTTCCTAATGACCCGCTTAACATGGTTTATATAGGGTTCCACTGAATGAATATTTACGTCTGCTCATTACGTCATATCCATACTCCTTATTAGTGGAGGAAAATTGACACAATTGTGGGATTCGAACTCGTACCCCCTTCGAGACACTAGATTCGAAATTCCGGTGCGCTACCAACTGCGCTACCGACTCGGATTGCCGCCAAATAACTGCATAATTAACATGTAAATTATGTGGGGTTTCTTAAGGAATTGTATAAAATGTTGTTATTCAGGCATGGATTGTGTTGGAAATACGAAGAGGTTAGTTTCTGTCGTGGTGTACAGTAGTTCTTTTGCACATAACATCGGCGATAGAGATGTCAATAAAAAGGGTACTGCTGTTTGTGTAAGCCAAGTCATCCCAACCAGAGCTCCATCTACTTTGATTCGTAAGTATCATGAAGATCTATTTTAACAACTTCAGAAAGCTGTAACATGTTGCTATCAGATGATGTATAATATTATTGTTTTATATGATAATTAAAGAGCAAAGTTTAAATTCTGAGCATCATTATTCTGTGTGGCTTAAAACTTCTTATATTGTCATCACTAGAACACTGCTTGGCGACTTTAAAAATGTTTCTGTACACTTTTGAGAAGTTTAGAATTGTCAATATATTTAAGCTGAATTCGGTGGACTAAAAGCTTTGATAGTTGATCATTTAACACAATCTCATAATCACTAGAATCGGCTCATATAAAAATGTCAATTTATGTTGGCATGTTTTTCTCTGGACATAGCAAATAGAAGCTGGAATAAAGCTTTTTAAAAATCAACTTTATCTACGGAACCCTGATTGTGCCATCACGTTTATGGGGCGATGCGCGACAATTCGATACTATGCGAAGTGACATCGCGACAATCTCATATGACATGCGTCAATCTCAAACAACGGGCGACAATGCCAAACGAAATATCTGTGTAATATACCCTAAAACTCGACATTTTACCAATGTAGCTTCGCCATGTCGCTCGTCGCATCGCATTGTCGCAATGTCACTTCGCCTAGTATCGAATTGTCGTGCGTCGCCCCATAAATTCGACGGTGACACTTTAAATAAAACGATCAGTATCCTGCAGTAATCCTCTACGTCAAAATTAAGCAACCAAATAAATGATTCCAATCGTCCGAAATCTATATTTGCCCATCATTGTTTACAGTATGTGTAAAATTTACGATTAAGATATTCGACAGACAATCCGACAATGGCGTCATCAATAATGTATATAACAGTCTCTCAAGATAGCCACTGGACCGTGGACCGGGTCCACTAATTTGAAGTCAGTACAGTAACTTTTAGAACGTGAATGGTCAGAGAGTTAACTCTTTTATGACAACTGTTTTCCTATTGCAATAAACATCATATAATAAATAAGATTTTTTCTCCTCAATGAACATCAGCAACAACAACACCTACAACAACAACAACAAAACCGACAACAACAACGGCGACAACAACACCGACAACACCGACACCGACAACAACAACACCGACAACAACAACACCGACAACAACACCGACAACAACAACACCGACAACAACAACACCGACAACAACAACACCGACAACAACAACACCGACAACAACAACACCGACAACAACAACGGCGACAACAACAACGGCGACAACAACAACACCGACAACAACAACACCGACAACAACAACACCGACAACAACAACACCGACAACAACAACACCGACAACAACAACACCGACAACAACAACAACGGCGACAACAACGGCGACAACAACAACACCGACAACAACAACGGCGACAACAACAACACCGACAACAACAACACCGACAACAACAACACCGACAACAACAACACCGACAACAACAACACCGACAACAACAACACCGACAACAACAACGGCGACAACAACAACACCGACAACAACAACGGCGACAACAACACCGACAACAACAACGGCGACAACAACAACGGCGACAACAACAAAACCGACAACAACAAAACCGACAACAACAAAACCGACAACAACAACGGCGACAACAACAACGGCGACAACAACAAAACCGACAACAACAACGGCGACAACAACAAAACCGACAACAACAACGGCGACAACAACAAAACCGACAACAACAACGGCAACAACAACACCGACACCGACAACAACAAAACCGACAACAACAACGGCGACAACAACACCGACAACAACAACACCGACAACAACAACACCGACAACAACAACACCGACAACAACAACACCGACAACAACAACGGCGACAACAACAACGGCAACAACAACAAAACCGACAACAACAACGGCGACAACAACACCGGCGACAACAACAAAACCGACAACAACAACGGCGACAACAACAAAACCGACAACAACAACGGCGACAACAACAACGGCGACAACAACAAAACCGACAACAACAACGGCGACAACAACAAAACCGACAACAACGCCGACAACAACACATACAACAACAACAACACCTACAAAAACAACACCGATAACAACAACATCACCGACAACAACAACATCGGCTATAACAACAACAACATCAGCGTCAACAACACCGACAACAGAAACAACGACAGAAACATCAGCTGCGCCAACAATTTCATCTACAAAAACAACATCATCAACTAAGTCACCAGTAGTATCAACAACAAAACAAAGCATTAAATGGAGTGAATATCAAATGGCTTTGTCGAGCAATGAAGGTAGATATTTTATTCTTTAATGAATTGACTAAAACATAAAACATGAACACGCTCACTATTTAATATGAAACCAAAAGCTGAAATCGGATAAAACAGTGATTCATCAGCCTATACATGTGCACACGTCAAAGAATGAGTGGTCTAGAGAGAACCTTAGATAATTCAAGAATAGAATTTTAGAATTTTTGACAATCTTATATTTAAATGCAACACCAAAAGTATATTTATCAGTGTGTACTATTTGAATTTCATCATGTTCGCGAATGCTATAATTATAAAATTTTACTATCAAAATTGTTCGTGTATACTTTTCTAAATACATGTATAATGCACTAGTCATTTGCTACCCTTACTCCGAACCCGCATAGCAGTGCGTGGAAAAGAAAGCTGTGTTTTTTACCTCCTGGCTTCTCTTGCACTACCGGACGACCATAGAAGAATTGTTTCTGTGCCAAGAATAGTGTGGCCAGAACAAGTGAATCACTGGGATTTATACAGCGTGTTTTTTTGTTGTTGTTTTTTTACTGGATTTAACGTCGTGTCAAGACAATTGACCTTACGCCAGAATTTGATTGACAGCTCCTATTAGCCAATCAGCGTCCGGCATTTGATACCCTGATGCTTATCTGAGATAAGCGGCTTATCGGCCGCCATTTTGTCCGACATCTGGTCTTGACGGACATCGAATTTCTTATGTGTTAGCATGGACCCTATGTACAGTTATATAGGGTTCTCAGTGAAAGTTACAGAATAAACTCAATAAAACAAATTAGAATGGTCAAAATATGTACACATGGGGTCTATAAATACTGTGATAAAAGTATAAACTACATAATAATCTGACGACAATAAATACAAGTATGTAATAAATTAGGTTGAAAATTACATTTTCATGCATGTTTACCCCCAAAATGTACCACAAAGATCTATGGACCCACCCCTTAACTTTTTATTTCTCAGCATATTTTATCACCTATACACCATTTTAAGGATTACATGTATATAAAGTTGTTTTCGTGTGTATCCAACAGTTTTCTGATTTATGAAGGATTCTACAAACGTTCAATGTGAGGTGCGTTCTTTGATAATTTTTGCGCATATAATGTTTTTTGTTGGAGCAAATGAACCTACCTTTATTTTTAATATATACCAATGGATATTATAAAAAATGAATCATTTGAAAGTTATGACAATGTCATTTTCAGAAAAATTAATCTTTAGGAACTATGATATCTCGTAAATGATATGCATGTATTTGAACACAACTCCGTCTAGATAGCCCCTAATACCCACCCCTTAACTTTTTTATTTCTCGACATATTTTAATTAACTCTACATTATTTGATTGACAACGTAATGTAATATTTTTTGCATGTTTTACTGTTTAAAATCCGTACATTCAAACGACTATTACCAGCGTTCAAATTTAAGTGTATTCTTTCAACTTGCTCATTCTTTGTGCGTATATTTTTTGTTGGAGCAAATGGACTCACATTTAATTTGAATATTTATGAATGGATATTCATAAATAATATATCATTTGATAGATGAGACAATGCCCTTTTCAAAAATATTAAGTTTATCGAAATCGGATGACAAGTAAGTAAATGGCATGCATTTGAACCTGTTACTTTAAAACATAGATAATGGTTAGGGACATAGATTAATCCCTGATAATGTCGGACAATGTACCACGTGTATCGGTGGGCGGAGCATAGGTATTCTGGCGTAAGGTCAATTAAGGTCATTTTACGGTGTCCAGCGCACATAACCTAGCTTTTCTGGACACTTGTTTATAACCAGTACTCACCTACCCTTCCACAAGGCCGGAAACTTCTCCATATTATCAAATCAATGGAGGAAAATTGACATTATCGTCAAATTTTCATGGAAGGGTATAACCTCCCCGGGTGGGATTCGAATCCGTACCTCTTCGAGACACGAGATTCCAAATTCCGGCGCGCTACCTACTGCGCTATAGACCCGGATATCACCAGTACAGGGTATTTTACCATCTGAATGTCGCCACAAGGTGGGGATTTTGTCAGGGGTTTGCTTAGCTCAAGGTCAAAGTTACTAATTTTTGGGCGTCGGTTACAAATAACTGGTGCGTCAATGATGTGACTGTTTTACAGAAAAGTTCCATCAAAATTGAAAGACTTGATAGTGAAACGGTCTTACTATACATATATTTTTTCATCTCTAATTGAGCATTTGGGACAATAAAAACCGTCCAAAATCTCATGATGTTTTGTTAGTTAAGGTATTTATAGTGAAAGTTTTACTGTATATACTGTTGAAGCCAGTGGATGAATGTATTGTCATGATTATGAGTCGAGTCCTTCTTGCACACATGTAGGCCTGTGATAATTATATACTTCACTTTTATCCATTGAGTTTTATACATTTATTTCAGAACCTTTATGGGCCAAGACAGGTGAACATGAATATTATATAAACTATCAATGTATAAAGCACGAGTGTCCAGTCAGTTGTACATTGATCAAACAAAATGATGGTACACCATTCTGTGATAGTTACGTAGATTTATTTAAGATTCTATCCAGGTTTGATGACAGAAATGATGGACACTGGATTGGAGGTTAGTTAGAGCATTATGTGGACCTGATAAATCACGACATGTCATATCATTGACGGGATAGGAATTCTGGGAACACAATTTTAAACATGTCATTGACAAAGGTTTTCCCATAATATACATAAAAATATTAAGCCTTAACAAATAAACAACAACAGTCTGACTATGTCTCAGATTTTTGAAAAGCAAGAACAATCCGACTGTGTCCTTGGTTTTTGAAAAAAAGCAAGAATAATCTGACTATGTCTAAGGTTTTTGAAAAAGCTAGAAAAATGTGACTATGTCTTAAGTTTTAGAAAAAGCAAAAACAAGCTGAACATGTCTCAGGTTTTTGAAAAAGCAAAAACAATCTAACTATGTCTCAGGTTTTTGAAAAGCAAAAACAATCTAACTATGTCTCAGGTTTTTGAAAAGCAAAAACAATCTAACTATGTCTCAGGTTTTTGAAAAGCAAAAACAATCTAACTATGTCTCAGGTTTTTGAAAAGCAAAAACAATCTAACTATGTCTCAGGTTTTTGAAAAGCAAAAACAATCTAACTATGTCTCAGGTTTTTGAAAAAAGCAAAAACAATCTAACTATGTCTCAGGTTTTTGAAAAAAGCAAAAACAATCTAACTATGTCTCAGGTTTTTGAAAAGCAAAAACAATCTAACTATGTCCAGGTTTTTGAAAAGCAAAAACAATCTAACTATGTCTCAGGTTTTTGAAAAGCAAAATCAATCTGACAAGATTTTTCATCAAAAAGCCATTACTCTGCAAAAATCAATGGATCATAACCAAAATGGGATATGCTTGTGTCTGCCTGATATCTCGTGCATGGAAGTTTGAATCGAATCCATGAAATAAGCGCTAAGAAATTAAGTGGACAAGAAAAGGCTACGGACCGAACAATGGACAAGCTGACATGTTCCCCAATTTTTTTAAAAAATTTTTTCGGGGGATAATAAGATCAAATAAATTGAAAATAGTGTTATATTCCACAATATCTGCTGTAACAACAGTAAGAATAATCATCCTGCTGCTCCTGCTTACTTTCATACATTTGACCTGAACTAGCTTGTGATTGAAAATAATGAAGTACACTGGAACCCCTCTATTAAGACCACTGACCGTTCTTTTCAAAACTGGTCTTTTTAGCGGGGTGGTCCTTGAATCGGGGTGGTCTTTAAGCGAGGTTCCAGTGTATTTACAATCAACAGTGTTTTATATATACCCAAAAGCATTACTTATTGCATATTTTCAGGTCGTGCTAGAAATATCAATCTACAAAGTGATAAATCTATCAAGATAGTAAAGTATATACCAAGATCTGTACAGTATCAGTTGTCAACAAGACAAGTACAAGAAATGTGGAGAGAGTTAAGGAAACAAAGACGTTCAAGACTGAACAAACAACACCCCAGAGTTGAACTTTAATGATTATGTTTTTACCTAATATTTGTTTGACTTGATGCGTTTTTAGACATTTAAGTCATAGGTGACCTTAGAGAGTTGTCAGGATTCAGTTTTGATTCACAATATTACTATGAAGGTAAAAAGCTGCAGATCACTGGCACTAGAGTTCATATCTTATGATTATAAAATAATGCGTACGTCCCTATATATAGTTCCCTGTGCATAAATACATGTACACTACCTTATATATTATAATGAAAGTATAGTTATAATTCGTACACGGTAATGTATACGGGGGCGATTTTTAATTGTGTGTGTTGACAAAATATTATATGTGTG
Organism: Mactra quadrangularis; assembly: GCA_025267735.1. NCBI lineage: Eukaryota > Metazoa > Mollusca > Bivalvia > Venerida > Mactridae > Mactra > Mactra quadrangularis. Next base: position 35,866,444 of record CM046302.1, on the reverse strand, counting down.
CGTATTTAACGAGTGTGAGGACTCTGGTACCAGTGCTGCTGCAGATAATCTACTTGTCAAAGATTGTGAAACAAATCTCTTCCACATTTCTTCATGGACAGACATGTCTGGTCAAGAATCACATGATTCATGTTTTATGTATGTAGAAGCAGTGGTCCAGTTGTAGGTGTCATTTGGGATCGAGAGTTCCCGTGTAAGATCCCATCTAGGAGCACTGCTGGTTTCTTTGAGCAAGAAATTGACCCACAGTTGTTCCTCTCCACGCAGGTATAAATGGGTATTGAGAGGGTTCACTTGCCTGAAGGCGATTATAAACCAAATTTTAACTACATGTTTGTAAAATGACTTCAATAAATGATGAATGTGTGTTGTTTTTTGTTTTTGTTGGGTTTAGCAACACATTGTAAAGGTCATATAACCACAGTCACCTACTCACTCCTGAAAAGGCTAAATCTCTGGATTTAGCTGTTGACCAACTACTAAGCACATACTTTCGTCATTGACTGACAACTGCCCTACATAATTAAAAATCATTGATAGGAGGGAGAATGACCGTAGAAATAATTTCATGACCAAGCTCCATGAAAGTATGCCCCGCCTGGGAATTGAACCCACGACCCCTCGATCGTAGACTTGCATGCGACCAACTGAGCTAGCCAGGCGGCAGAACATGTGTGTGACTCTGTGCAAGCAAATGAGCGAACACATTTTAAACGTTTGTAATAGACGGTCAGTATGGAGGACCCTTAAGTAAAATATTGAAAGAAAATGTCAAAATTATCATTTGTAGATGGATTCAAGTTCAGTAGCAACAAATTGTATAGGTCATATCACTGAGATTAGTCAACCTACTCAACCTAAGGCTAATCCTGTGGATTTTGCTGTTAATCAGTAACTAGGCCCACACTTCTATCAGTGACTGACAACTGCCTTAAAAGATTAAGAATCAGTGGTACACTATGGCTGACTGATTCAATGTATGTTAATGATATCTTGTTATCTTAATAATTTCCCCAAGTGTGAACTCATTTTAAGCATCTACAGTTTAACCTTAACTCTGTAGCTGAACCCTAGGACTAGGAACCAGGTTTAGTGAACTGTTGGATCTCATACAATTCACATTTTATTTAAAGTTATATATTATTTTCTGCTTGTAACTTAGTACAGTTAGTAGTTGAAAAAATTGTATTTGTTTATTATAGTTTCTTACTGATTGCACTTCCTTTCTATTCCAGGCTCATTTATACTATAACACATAATAAATCAAGCTTGTGCTTGTCCTAGCTAAGAATAATAATTGAATTTTCAAGACGAACACATGACAGTTAATCAGCCATGACCAACTTATGAGTTGGAAGGGTTAATTTCATTTTTATAGTTTGATTTTTCCCAACAGTCAAAACATGAATAATTTCACAGTGGCTTCATGTGTTAAAAATGTTAGTTGTCAAACAATCTTGATATTGAGATAGCATGAGGTCAGACACCGTGAAATTATTTAATTTTTGACAGTTGAGAAAAAATGGACAATAACATGAACATGATAAATGATATTGTTCAGTTTAAACTGTAGTATGATTATAAAACATTACAAACTCCAATATATTTGTCATATTTTTATTACTTTTATAAATAAAACAATAAGAACAAAGTTTACCAATAGGTAACAACAAAATGAAACATAATATCATGTAACAACATGTACAAGTTTTGACGAAAGCTGTTTCTGTATGACTGAGTTATAAACAAGTTGTGACACAAGCCACAAAAAACACAATAGTAGCTTTCAAGTTATTTCAGTCAGGGTTCAACACATACTGTTTTTATCAGGGATCTTAAAAGATTCCCTTGGTAAGTTATTCTGAGATCCCTCTTTTAAGATTGGGGCTTCATCCAATAAGGTGAAATCTTTAGCTACAGATTTGCAGTCATAAAATTTTGAGAAAAAATTCATGAAAAATTGAATATTACATAAAAACATGACAATTTTCATGGACCAAACAGAATCCCTAAATAAGCATCACTGGATTCCTCCCAAGTTTTTGGGATCCTCAGAACACTGTTAGTAGGGGACCCTACCTATTACACAAATTTCAGTCGTACTAAACATAATATCATTATCATAATAAATAAATATAGCTCTGTGGTGTTTTTCACAAAAATTCTTACGAAAAACATCTTCGTAAGTCAAAAGTAAGAAACGTTGATTAAACGCTCATTTTTGGCTTATCAATTCTAAATATTATACAAATTGTGTAGAATTGTGTATACCTTTTGATAATCATATCATAGATATGCTTATCATCCATCTGACTTTGAAGTGCTAATTATATGAAACTGACTTACGAAGATTTTTTTCGTAAGAATTTTTGTGAAAAGCACCCCTGCCCTATATGCCTTATTACAGACTGCATCTGGAATTCAAATCTATGGTGTTCTCTTGCATTTCAAGCAATTTAGTACTGATAATATGAACCACTAATGAACCACTCCATTTGTACAAATAAACAACAGGATTAATTTTGAACTACATGATTAGCAACAATGTGGTAAAAAGTACAAGTACCTCATCAAATACAGATAGAAAACCCCAATATTTTGATTTCCAGATTACATCTATAGTGCAAGTATTTAACCTATCAATAAATCCAGCTTGGCAGTGTTGTATACACACTCTATAAAAACAGTTCTAACACTATACAATACAATTGCTTTGGAACACAAGCAGTATATAAATTAATATCTAATTTTCACAGACGTACACTACAGGACTTCACAAAATAAAACATAACAACAGATAAATTATCCTCCAGTCATATGTTTTGACGCACATAAGTTTTGACGCTACATTTGTTTTGATCATATTAGTGACGGATGAAATCTCGTATGATATGACGTCATTGATAGCATGGCTACACTTTGCATTTAAGATGAATGTGTTCAATGTTAATAATTAAAGAAAGAGATGCATTTATAAAAATATCAAAGTTTACTTCTATTGTGGTTAATTTTCCATTATTTTACTAATGCAAAATGGTCCAATATCTTTGCATATTGATTTTTTGCAATAATAAGTGTGATAGTTTTTTCATTCTCTCAGTCGATTCAACACATAAATTTTTAGAAACTAGCAATAGGCATGCAATTAAATTTTTTTGAAACTGCACAAAAGGAATGAAACTATCGATTTTTAGTTGTAAATTGCTGTCTTTTCTTAGAAATCACATGATATACATGTTTGTTGCTTAAGTGCGTCAAAACTAATGACACTAGGATTACATGTACAGACCTGTCAATGGGGCAAAAGTCAAAACACAAGAAGGAGTTTTAAGGACAGTTGCCCTTGGTAGGGAAAGCCCTCCAGAAGCCAACAGTGTACTAGTGTTCTCAGTATTTATGATCAGAATGATCGCATATTGAGCCAACTACAAATATATTTCTTCCATTACATTTATAGTGTCAGTTCCACTTCATCCTTGCAGCCAGTGATGTCACTTTTCAATCTTCAAGATTGGACCAGAAAAGTTGGCATTTGTTCCTCACAGCAAGCAATTGTGTAAGATTAGTTAAGTTGGTAATAATACAACCAAAATAGAACCTTTTAAAAAAAGTTTTGGAATATTAATGAATTTGCTCTGAGAAGTTGAATTCTGACCCTGAGAGCATGATTTCAGTTCTAAATATGTGTGTCTCACACTGAATGTGTGAGACTTGACAGGTATGCATGTACATATAATATAGATCTGGCTTGAATTTACAATAAAATTATTAATGACAAGAATGACTGATCACTTCAGAAAAGTTGGGGGAAAAATAAAGTTATCATCGGACAAGAAGACATTAGAATTCAGACCTTAAAGTCTATGGATATTTTAAGGTATGACAACAATTATTTGTAAGTAAATAAAAAAGCAGCCTTCTCAAGGCTTAATATTAACTTATAAATTAGAATGCCCAGTTGGACAACCAACTATATTTTTTACTTGTTTCCAAGCATTACCAAGTTCCTGAACCCAAATAATGGGGATTATAGATCGTCAGCCGCATTAGAGTGACTTTCAACATCAAGCCCAGTGGTGCTTTTCACAAAATTTCTTACGATAAAAATCATTGCAAATCAAAAGCAGAAAACATTCATAATGCGTTCATTTTTTGGCCAATCCATTCCAAACATTCTTGAAATTTGTAGAATATTGTATATCTTGTAAATATCATACCATAGTTATAATTATTATCTTTCTGACTTTGAACAGCAAAAATTATGAATTTGACTTATGATAACTTTTTTGTAAGAATTTTTGTGAAAAGGTGCACTGGTCTTTAATTTAACATAAGCCTGATATAACTCAGGTAGAGAGACATTTTACTAAGAAAAACAAAACAGTCCGTTGTTAAGATGATATAGTAGTTAATTCAGTCTCTACATCTGATACTGGTCCCATTAGACATACACTATCAGAGTTCAACATGGGATCTGAAAATAAAATTACATTTAAATAATATAAGCATGAGCAGAAGTTGAAAGTTTTGAAAATACTGAAAACCCCACTTTCATAATACTGAAATAGGTAATTTTCATACATAACACATGTAGTAATTTATTCTCAAAATACAGAATTCAGTATTAATACCTAGGTATTACAGAATGCCAAACTACTTTATCAGATTTATACATTTAATTCATCCTTTTGTCACCTGACTTTATGTAAATAAATGATATTAAAAATTTAGTATTTTTTGTATATGATCAATATAAATGATATCAAAATTGTGTACCAAGTATCAGATCAATTTGGCTATAATACTGTATACAGGAGATTTACTTTTCTAAATTGAAATTTTACACTTTTATTCGACACTTTATAAGGTAATGTATGTCTGCCACTCATCATCAAACTCTCAGTTTCATGGTCAACAGAACTAGGTTAACCTTCTAGAAAGAGCTGACAAAGGAAGGATATAACCGACCTGACTGGGAATCAAGCCCCGATTCAGTACAATTCTCTACCAAAATGCAAAGTATTCAGCTGTTCCAACAATGAAAAGGGAAAGAATAAATAAAATACCAGAGAAAGACGTCATTAATTGACCATTAGAACTGGTAGATTGTACAAATGATCCTTGTTTGATACCAATAACAACATCTGTAGGACTAGATATAACTGCTTCTTCTAATACCTGTATAACATACAATAACATATAACATAAAGTATATACAGTAAAGTTTCACCACCAATACCACACTGATACACCTAAAATCATGTGATTTTTGATGATTTTTAAGTCTGAAATGCTTAATTTGAGAAGAAAAAGGTCCTAATAGCAAAACTTTACTGAATTACAGCACAGTCATAATACTTTAATTAGTAGAAATTTATTGCTCATAATAACAATAATTATTGTAGTTAAAAGTTTCTTTTAAAGTCTGCTCCTTTATACATGACAAGTTTTGTAAATTAACCTATGATCATTAAAATCATGTTCCAGAAGATGATCCTAACAATACTCATAAACAACAGGGTGGAGTGAACACCCATGAAAAAACCTTTCTTACATGTATGATACAAATAAATTACAAGAATATTTTAGAGTAAATTTTACTTTATAATCATACATCAACATTTAATGTATAACTGAATCGAATGGCTACAACTGATGCAGACCTACAGATACTTCACAGATATGTCAGAGGAAGCATACCTCTGATGATGATCTGTAGGATCAAGCCACTTAAGGAGACTCCCACTGAACTGCCCTGTGCCAAGTTTGGGATACAGAGTTGACTGATGCGTTTCACTTCATGCATTGTAAATGGTATGGTAATGTGAAGCCTTCTCCAGCTAGCATCAACACAAATACCAGCATGAGGATACCATGCCACGGAAAATGTTGGCATCCAAGAAATATATAGTTTGAGTGTGTACCAGCTGACCTAAAAGCATAAAACCTTATAGACACTGATCCTTTAACAGAGTTGAATGCAGATCAAATGTCAGGCCATCTAGCCACCCGCTGCAGTTTGTGGGATCTCAGGAGCAAATGAAATATGAATTCAGGATTTGATTGATACAATTGATATTGTACTTACATTAGTTGAGAAGGAAGTATCATCTGACAATGAGGCAGATTGTGTCATTACATTACCACCAGTTAAAGTTTCTAAATCTAGAAAATATATAATACATGTCTCATAGATTACAAGTGCAAACACTGTATACATGTATATAACAGCATATATTAATAATCTATCAGTGAATTTAGTGTATGAAATTTGATGGTGAAGACTTTCAACATGGAATTTTGCCATCAGCTGAAAGAGGTCAACCACTTCATAAAACAGCAGTCATTGCCTTGACCCACTTATCCAAAGCTCAGAACAAATGATAATTGATTTGGAGTAGGGAAAATTACATAATTTATATGGTCCCTCAGGTATGTGGTTAAATTTTGCAATTCACAATCATTATAATGTAATATATCTGGCATGTAAACAACAAAATTTAAGGCATAGACAAAACAACTGGTCCCTACACTAAAGAAAATCTACATGTTCATTGAATTCTATGTAAAACTTATTAATTAATAGGTAGTTGTATCCAACTGTCAAGACTCTAATCAAAATTTGACTTAAAATCATACTACTGCGTTCAGTCAATCTACTCAGCATTCTTGGAAAGGCTATGCCCCTGGTTTCAGCTGTTAACCAGTAACCAGGCCCATATTTCCCTCAGTAATTGACAATTGCCTGCCACGATGAAGAATCAGAGGTAACAAAGAATGGCTGTAGAAATTATATCATGATCAAGCTTCACAAACAAGTAAATCTGTGAGCTAATGCTCACTAGTGATACCCCCGCAGTGAGAAATATGACTATCATAATGTAACTTTTATTCAACGAAATCTAAAAATATGCGACGAACAGGAAGTAGATGAGCAAGGAGCATGAAATCGCTTTACACCACATGGGACTATGGGATGAAGCAATATGCAAAGTATTAGGCTGCTGCATGTTATAGTAGCTGAGAAAACTGCGACGGAAATTTTGCAACGGACAGACGGACGGACGCACGGACAAGGGTAAAACAGTATACCCCCCTCTTTTTCGAAGCGGGGGTATAAAAATGCCCCACCCTGGAATCAAACCAAAAACTGTTGATCAGTAGACTTATGCACTACCAATAGAGCTAGTCAAATGGCTTGCCTGTTTTATACTGTTCTATCTTCCAGTCACTTGTGAAATATAAAAAAAATTGTGACAATGCTTTAGAAGAGTCAAGCCATCATTCAATAGAGCATAGATAAATAACATCATAAAACTATGGTGGCCAATTTACGTCATGTCGTATTTTCGTTTCTTCGCTGCAAAGATTGGAAAATAAGAAAAAACGAAGATACAACAAATTCACAGACTGTCGTATCTTCATATTTTTGTTCTTTCTAATCTTTGCGGTGAAGAAACGAAAATCATCAGAATAAATGCGACAAAACAACTGATAGAATGTTTCCTGTTTTCGCCTTACATCTGTTGTATCTTCATTTCTTCGCCAACAAAGATTAGAAAAAACGAATGCATGACAAATTCACAGATTGTCGTATCTTTGTATTTTCATTTTTTCCCTAATCTTTGGGCAAAGAAATGACAATACGACATGGCGTAAATCAGCCACCATATAAAACAATATAAAATATAAGCAAAACCTTGTTGTTCTTGATCAATAGATACAGAAAGTCTAACATCTGAAGATTCAAATGATGTAACACCTGTATGATCTGTTAAATCTGACGTAGAAGGTACTCTTATAACGACATGAGATTGATCAGATATCTCAGAATCACAATTTGGCATCTGTATAATAAAGAAAAAAATATACAATAAAATTCCACTATTAAAAGTATATGTAAGTATACATTTCAGTCATTGCCTTAAATTTCATAGAGCACAAGGCCGATTTATCATGCTATATAGTACAGGACAAACTTATCAACTAGCCTGACTATAAAATAAGTAATTTTTACTAGCCCAAATCAGTTTTTACTTGTCCTGGGCTTTGGGCTAGTTGGTTAAGACAAAGACTGCATTTGTAAGCCTAAGAGACTTTGCTTTGTATTTTTTTGAAAATATTTTGAATATTTCTTTAAATACAATTTAACAATTTTATCTGTGTTGACAGTCACCTGCAATCAGCAGTCCCTGCTGTCAGTGGAAAATCCAGCCACTTCCTGTCCCTGGCTGTTTTAAACAATATTGTAAAGGCGGAAGTCCCCCACCCAAAAAAAGATGAATTTCATGATTCAGCAGCTTTTAAAATAGGAAATGATCTCATTTTGCAAGTTAAAACTTTCCCCAACTTTAGTACCAGTTTTGAAAAGGTTCAGCCATTTAATACCAAATGACACACCAAACAACAAATGCACTCTTATATGTATACATTCTCCTATACTTAGGTTATATGAGGTATACTTACAAATATTCTAACATAGTCTGTACCTTTTCTCTATATAAGCATAGAAACATAATTATGCAATACATTATTTCACAATAATATATAGTGATGTTATAATTTACCCCAAAGTTTTTTACTTATTCTGAAAGTATTGCAAATAGCCGAAATAAATTATGTAAAATGTATAACTCAATACCATTTTTGACCTCAGCATGTGGGGGTTAATTTCAACAGCTCCATCGCAGTGTCAATTGGTTAAAAATAATTTTTGAACATATATGTTACCTATTAAAACCTAGTAATATATTTCCTCATGTTAGAATCACCAAAATAACTTACACTTATCTATGTTGTATCATGTAATAAAATATTGGCACACTCAGGTCTCAAATGTAACAAAAAATTGAACTTGCAAATTTTTGCGAGTTGATTTTATTTCAACTCCCAAAATGAAAAAACACTCGCAATTTTTCTCAAAACTTTCATAGCATACCATGTTATAATTCATGTATGCAATATAAAAACAAAATGTCACTATGTTTAACTATGGATAGAACAAGAGTTTTATTGTGGAATAGACAAAGAATATGGAACATGTTTTTACAGTCAATCTTTAATTGATACTAGGTCTAACAATCAATCTGTCTGTTTCAATGCTGGCTTGAGTCTCATTAGTTTTGACAGTAATATTTTTGCTTAGATTTCAACTCGCGAAAATTTGCGAGTTAAAATAAAATTTACTTGCAATTTTCAAAATCCACTCTCATTTTGCAAGTATGCAAGCTTAAATTCGAGCCCTGGGCACGCTCCTGATGAGCTAATTAAATTACTTGAACCAAAGCACTTGTGATTTAATTCTAACGTGCATCAAAGCTTGTGCCTATATTTAATATGATAAAACATAGACAATTGTAAGTTATGTCTTCACCATAAGAGAAGACTTACCTGAGAGATAGGAACTGTCTGTACTATAATATGTTCAGATAAAGATGTCTGTAAGGTGTCAGTACCATCAGATTGTGCTATAATATACTGACCAGAACTATTAGGTAATTCTTGTAATACTTCATAGGCTTGTACTGATGGATCTAAATCATCTAAATTACTTCCATCTACTGTAGATAATCCTGATACTATAATTATAACATATAAACATAAACAGTCAACAAAATTAGCGGGTGACCGGTTGCCCAGGACAACTTCTTTTTAGTTGGGGCGACCAACAATACTCTTTGGACAACCAAAAATCTACAAACTAGATAAAGTGCTCGCTGTAAAAATGACAAGTTTGGACAATCACTTTCATATCCTTATTTCATTTACAGTATAAGGATCATTTCAGACCTTGGTTTTTCAAGATTTTTGGGTCATTACCCAGAGAAAAAATTTGTACTCTGAAAAACGGCATCACAAAAAAATGGGCAAATTTTACTTTCAACTAGAAGCAACATGTGAATTTCATTATTACATCACCTTTATATAAGAAACAGTATCTTCTGTAGTTGCCTATTGTCCTGACTTGTGCTATAAACTTTCATCATTGAGGTTAAATTGGTTCAGTACAATTATCAATACATAAGACATGCTCAATGTCTTGTACTATAAAACTAGATAACAAACTGGTTGAAATCATTGTTGGTCCATTAACCTGTACAATGTAAAAGGTCCGACAGTCCACAAACTTTTTATAGCCTCTACTTTACCAGAGGAACAGATAAGGTTTGTGGTGTATTGGGTATTTACTCCCAGTTTTCCAGACAATTGAGTAATGCCATTTCCAATAGAGTGCGTAATTTTTTTTTACTCCAAGATATTCCACTGGATTGAGTATTTTCCATTTATATGACGATAAATTGAGTACTAATAAAAAAAACATGGAACTAGGTATGCACAAATATACTTATAAATATTTATTGAAGATATTGTAACTAGGACAGCAACCACCAGTGTTTTTTTCACAATTTTGGGAATATGACCCATATACCCCTAGAATTGGGAATTTTATCGGCATTTTGGTTTAAATTGGGAAAATATAATGTCAAGCCAATCGGTAACAATAGCATTCAAAACAATGACTTCAGTTTTTATTCTCCATTAAATTTGATTGTCAGAACTTTACAAAGCAAGATCTTTCAGACTTACTATTAGATGCATGTTCTTTAAGCAATTAACAACAGCCTCAAGCTGTTTATAGTCTAATGACTTATAATGACAACATGTCCTCTTTAGAGGATCCAAAAGAGACTGTCGCATCCTATTGCATGAAACAGTTCACATGGAATTCATAATGCTGAAAACCCTTTCAACGCTGGCTGTTTTGTTTGGAAGAATTTTGCTTTGACCAAGCAGACAGATCATTGCAGGAAAATGTTTCAAAGATCTCGCCTGAATTTAGTTCACAGGAGTGGAGAAATCTACAAAATAATGACTTAATTTGAAAACGACTTTTCTGTATCAAATAACAACTTGTCAGTTACTTGGTTATTTGGAATGCTGATTAATCAACAAACTGTTTTATTCAACTATTTTTTGGTTATTCTAACTCTTTGTCATTGATTACCATAATTACATAATGATAATGATAAACACAGTATAGTTATGATAGCATCTTCAGTATTTTAATTGAATTTAAAAAACATATAATTATGCTTCATTTTTAAAATTACACCGAAACAAATGTTGGCAAGTAAAAAAAAAATGTCTGGCATTTTGACATTTGTTTTATCAACGAACACCAGAAAACGGGAACGTAAGTTCAAATTTGTCAGTTCCTGGGGCACTGTTTGCTAAATTAAGAGAAACAAATGAAAAATAATAAGCTTATTACATTAATTATGAAGATTTAAGAATGTTTTACTTAATTTGCGATAGCGTGGGTCAATACGTCATCATGATTGAAGGGATTTTATTTTTACGAAATACAATACTAAATTATATATTATAGAATATTTTTGTTGTAAAATAATACAAAACACTATAAAATTAAATTACACAAGACGGTGTTATTGACAATTATCGTCGGTAATTTTAACAAAGAAAAAATGACTTCCTGGGATCGCCGATATCGTTTTTATAAAGTTTTATATATAATACAATTTAACAAATTAGGTCACGCTTGTTTTAAGAATACATTTTTTTGAAGACGATTAATTTATATTAGACTCCATGATTACATAATGAGACATTGCAATTATGTCATTGTTACGCTATCAAAGATCGACAAAGAAAGTGTGAAAAAATGCCGACACACATCTTAAATTGTTTACCTCAATTTCCACTCAAACTGCAAACACATATTTGTCCTCAAACAAAGGATTAATATTGATTTAATTGCTGCAAACAATTGAAATATACATGTGCGCTATTTCCAATGTGCTCTGACGTGTATAGGTATAAAGGTATATACAGATGTTATCGAGCGTGTAACCATAAGTCGGCGACTTTATTATCGATTTTGTGACATCCTTGTGCATACATATGTCGGCGAGTTAATCTCCCAGCGTGTGAACGACAATTGGGTTTTAATGAGATGTAATTGGCATGTAATTGTCGCGTGAAGTTTCATTTTTCGCATCTCTTATCTTACCAGTTTCGATTTTTTTTATTTACGTTCGATACGCGGCGATTTCGAGACTTTATGAGTAAAGGAGTTTTTAATTGGGTTATGATACGCAATTTTTTTATTCTTATAGGGTTTTTGAGATTTTTAATTGCGTATTTACGCAGATACGCAGCTTATCTGTTCCTCTGCTTTACATACTCAATAAAAAATCCATATTTGTAGCAATATTGATCTGTTGTTATAATGTTCTTTTAATTTTAGGATACAAAATGCTTAACTCATTAATATGGACAGATTGTTACAAAATATCTCTAAGAATATTTTGATTCAGTCAACTTCTGTTTGGTCCAGTAAAATTTTCTGATTTGCTGGACTAAATGTCCAGTGCTGATGAAAGTTTGTAGTGAACACTGCAACACCCTACTAAACTAATAAAAGAAAGTATACTACTAATGTCAGATCACTTACCGCTAAGTGCAATAGGAACACATTGTAATGTTTGACCAGATGACACTATTTTTCTCGTTCTAGCAGTACTGTTTGGAGTATTTCGAACACGTACAAAATGTAAATAATGACTTTTCATTAGTTCCAATAATTCTGTAATAAAAGTAAATCATTTCATACGCATTAATTTACACAGATATTCTTAGACTTTGCTAAGGTTGATAATATAATTGCATTGTAAATCAATATAGCCATTACTAGATATTTTTCGTACTTTTCTTCTCCAATTACATAGGATAGAACAATAGAATATTTTAAGACAAGAAAGATAATGTGGGAGCCACATTAAAGCCGGATTTTTCTGCATATGGGAACATTGAGAACAAGTTACGTTGGTACAAAAGAAAGTCATTTGATAAATTGCTTATCAGAAGGTATACAAAGGGCGATAATGAATCTTGAAGGAAAAAAAGAGTTTCAGTTACCATATATTTGTCCTATTGTATCTTATCTGATTATTTTGTTGGTATTTGACAAAGATGGCATAAGACATGAAAACTATCAATGAAAATAAAGCAAAACTAATGGTATGAAATTGGTAAGAGAATTTAATTTAAAAAATCTTCTATGGCAAATGGTGAATTGTTGAAACAAAATGGCGGGAAAATGCCAGAATACTTGCTATTGGAGAGATCCAACATACTGAAACCTTTATCATAAAAATTTCAAAGGGAAAAAATCCATATTTAAGCCAGGTAGAGTTGCCATTACTGTCTAATTCTTTCAACAAATGGTATGTAATCATTGTATGAAATTATATAAACATCTAACCATAAATGGCAGAGATATCCAACAATTTGAAAACTTTAACGCAAAAAAACAAAGGGAAATAATCCATTATTAGGCCAGGTAGAGTTGCGGTTACTGTCTTATTCTTTTCAACAGATGGTATCTAATAATTGTATGAAATTTCGTAAACATCAAACCATAAATAGCAGAGATATCCAACAATTTGAAAACTTTAACGCCAAAAAACAAAGGGAAATAATCTATTATTATGCCAGGTGGAGTTACTGTTACAGTCTCATTCTTTGCAACAGATGGTATGTAATCATTGTATGAAATTTCACAAACATCTAACCATAAACAGCAGAGATATCCAACAATTTAAAAACTTTAACGCAAAAATAACAAAGGGAAATAATCCATTATTAAGCCAGGTAGAGTTGCCGTTAATGTCCAATTCTTTTCAAAAGATGGTATGTAATCATTGTATGATATTTCATAAACATCTAACCAGAAATAGCAGAGATATCTAACAATTTGAAAACTTTAACGCAAAATTAACAAAGGGAAATAATCCATTTTTAAGCCAGGTAGAGTTGTGGTTACTGTCTAATTCTGTGCGACAGATGGTAATTAATCATATTATGAAATTTTATAAACATCTAACCATAAATGGCAGAGATATCCAACATTTTGAAAACTTTAACGCAAAAAAAACAAAGGGAAATAATCCATTATTTAGCCAGGTAGAGTTGTGGTTACTGTCTTAATCTGTTCATCACATGGTATGTTATCATTGCATGAAGTTTCGTAAAGATCTGACAATAAATGGCAGAAAAATATGCCAAATTAAAAACTTTAACGCAATTGTTAACGACACCAGACATCCAAAATTACAAAGGGCAATAATCCATAATAAAGCCAGGTAGAGTTGCGGTTATTGTCTTATTCTGTTCATTACATGGTATGTTAACATCGTATAAAGTTTTGTAGAGATCTGACTATAAATGGCAGAAATATAAGGTACATTAAAAACTTTAACGCAATTGTTAACGACACCGGACGCCCGCCCGCCCGCCCACCCGTATGTCAAGTCGTCCATATAGAACGTATAGTGAAACGGACTATTTCGTCCGCTATGAGCAAATAACAGAAAAACTTCCATGAAATCTGCATACTTTCAATAAATTAATCCATTTTCTATCGATCCACGGCGTAAAAACTTTCAAACAGGTCTCTAGGAACACTTAAACCCACAAATATTGTTCCACATGCCTACTATTTTGACAGATGACCTCCATTTTGTTAGATTTCCAATTCACGCGTTTTGATTGGTCGAAAATCACATTGACCAATCAAAACGCGTCTAGGATTCACTATGGAAATCTAACAAAATGGAGGTCAACTTGTCAATACAGTAGGCATGTAGAACAATATTCTTGGGTTTAAAGTACAATGGAGGTCGTTTTAAAACGTTAATTTCCTGTTAATTTGATATTTAAAGATTCATTTGCGCGACTTTTTACATTCTTGAACAAAACAATTCACATAAAATCGCAGGTTAAAAGTCATTATTCTTCTGCGTTATCTAGTATGGTCATCTGGCTTATCTCCCTTGGCATTTATTCCGCTCGGTATAAAAACCCGTCGATCCGGGCCGAATCACGGAATTGTTATATACATGAGTTGTTTTATATATCGGAAGAAAAAGACTATGCTATTATGTATGCATAATCATTGATAAAGGTTAAACATATAAGTTTTTTATAATCACAGCAAACACCCGTGTTTATTTAATCCTTTGTTAGAATACAACCTAATATACAAACAAATTAAAGTGTCATCATCGATGTAATTATCAGCATTTATTGATCTGTTATAAAAAACTGACACTTATGCACAATTTGTAATAATCCCTTAATTAATACGTTGTTGGCTCTTGATAAAGTGATATCAATTATCAGTTGTTTTTTTTTTACTAAATTCACCAGCCGTTTAGATAACAATTAGAAACCATTCATCCGTGTTTTATTCTTGACGAATATATTGAGAAAAATTAATTTTTCAGTAAATTAAAATTAACTATTATAAAAAAGGAATGCTACCAGTTGACAACCAGTCTTAATTTACTGTCCTATTTGCTCATCATTAATTTGATATGTGACAAATTCTTTTATAAGTAAGCTCTGGGTCACAACTAAGTAATTGATTTCTTGTTAGCATCACATCAAAGACCCGATTTCCGGAAACGATAACAGATTAAACTACGCCGACACAGGCGCGACGCGACACAGGCGCGACGCGACACGACGTATTAATATTATCTCCTATGGAATTCAGTTTGTTAAACAAAACACATGTCACCATAATACATTTGAGGTATCCCAAAGGGACAATATGGTTGCCGGACCATAAAATATCCCGTATTGAACCTCAATTTTAGTGATTTTGAAAAATAAATGTTTGTACCACGGTAAACAGACCAAGTAAGTAACTATCACGATATAGAACAGAACATTTTATTAGCAGAACACATTGGTGTTGGTCGCAATTAAAATCATTTGGCGCTACACCCATATACATGTATAATTACATATAAACAAAAAAGAGTGATTATAATAATTTTCATGAGATATGGATCTATCTGTATGATGAGGCCATGAATGATAAATTGTTATTGCATTAAAACAATTTTCAAAAAAAAACGGCAAATACAACACATCGTTAGGAGGGAAAAACTCAATTGTATTCAATGCATTTTTAACAAAAAGCTTTCCTTTTACAATGTTATTGTTGAAGAAAGGAAAACAGTGTCGGAAGTTTAAGGCTTCAAAATTCAATTTTGATTTTTTCTTGTTGAGAAAACGGTTCGTTGTTTGCTTATAATGACTGATATCAAATATTTAAGATGAGATGTAACTATTTTCGGTTATTTGTCACACATTTTCAATGTTTGAGTAATTCATGCAATGATAACACACATTTTGTTTTTATTGTTTCGTAATATTTTTCAGTCTTTACCTAGTTTGTCTTGTTTGTATGATATAAATAACAAATTCTCAAAATAAAAAACAGTGTCGTAAATCGCAAGTAATTAAGTTTATATTTTTTTTAATTGTCCGATTGTTTTAATTGAAACAACAAAAAATGTTTATCGCCGATTTTACAAATAGTTATGAGTGTTAAATGTCTTAATTCCATAGAGAATGCAATTTATTATTTTTTGCGTGTGCATTTTATCAAACTTTTGAATTAAGACATTTAACATTAATAACTATTTGTAAAATCGGCGATTAACATTTTTTGTTGTTGATAATGCATTAATTAACTAAAAATACCGTTAAAAATACCGGTGCTGTCGGCAGCATGATAGTGATAGTCGCGGGGCGTAATATTGCCCTTTATGATATACATTCGCGACTTCCTATTACCAGTTTGGGACCATGACATATTACGCAATAGTCTAGGCTATGGTATTCTTCGTCTTGCATTGTTTACAGCTGAGAAAAGGGCGGAGCTTGATAGTTTCACAAAAAAGTTTCATCCAATTAAAACGATTTTTTTTTATCTATCCCCTAATCTTTTAATTAGAATTCGAAATCGTCAAATTTTGTAAATGTGCATTGTTACACTATGGAAACAACAATTAATGTGTTTTATCGGGGTTTTTTTTCAAAATATTTTTATAACAAATTTTGGATTATGATTTTATTCACTCGAGAATATGATTTTCTTTAAAATGGATATATTTTCAAGGATTTGGTTAAAAGATACTTAATGTGCTTCCGACATTAAGTTGGAATGTGTCAGGTAAATCTTTTTATTTTTATTAATTTATACAGCATTTGTATAAGATCGTCATGTCGGAAAAAAAACGAAAATAATGTATTTCGATGGTTTATACTATAAATACTAAAACAAAGATAAGTGGCCAGAATGAATGCAAAGACTACTAATTATTCGTACTTCTATCTATTTAAGGAAAATATATAATCAAAAATTAAATATAAACTACCGAGTAATATGACATGTACAGGAATTTCTGAAGTTTAATCTATTAGCATTATTATTATTATTATTATGTTTATTATATATACTGCATTTTAATAGCGCTCTTCCCATATTAAATATATGTTCAAAAGCGCTATTCTAAGATTTTATGTTTATAACAAGAAATTAAAGCAATTAGTAGTTTAAAATATTAAACACATCATTATGTTCTGAAACAGACACAAAAATAGCTTAAATATATTGATATAAGTCACATACATATGATCATTCAATATTATTTCTTACTATTGTGATTAAAATATGCTACGTATATAACGTACATTGTTCAAAATATCGTAGACCCTTTACACATTAAAACAAGGGGAAGTAATCATTACAGATATTTAAAGTTTGTATGCCTTAAGAGTAACCTCCCTTTTCCTCCTTTTTTGAAGAGTTTCAAGAACAATAACCCAAAATGACCGATCCCTGGGGGAGATAAGGCATGCGGAATTATTTGAATATGTTTTAACATTTTCCAAAATTGTGACTTTTCACTCTAAAAATGATGTTAAGAGCTAAGGGAACTTGTTTGAAATATAAAATTGTGTAAACTAGTACCAAAATATTGAGATGTGTGAAAAGTACCTCTATTCTACTTTAAGTGTTTCTAGAGGCCTGTTTAAAAGTTTTTACGCCGTGAATCGATAGAAAATGGATTAATTTATTGAAAGTATGCAGATTTCATGGAAGTTTTTCTGTTATTTGCTCATAGCGGACGAAATAGTCCGTTTCACTATACGTTCTATATGGACGACTTGACATAGAACGAATTTTAAGGCTTTTGGGGGATATAAGGGACCATTTCATTAATTGTTGATCGATTTTCTTCAAATAAAAAGTATTTTTGTGCATAATAATCCTTTCTAGAGCAGATAGTGAAAAAGATTTGACAATCGAGCCGTTTTTGTGAGCTTGGTGACGAGTTGAAAACTACAACTGTTGAACAGGCGTTAGAGACCTTTTCTCTATATATACTATAATAAGGAAAAATTGAGTCTGTCACCTGTGGTACAGACCATACGTTTTTATCAGGTTGTATATATACAAAATATTTTTACGTAAATATGACGAACATAAAGCTCATAATATATACATACCATTAAATGGAAGGATCTGATAATCAGGTATATGTCTCTTTAACGACCACCATTTACCACGTAACCATTGGGGTGATCTGGCGCTGAAATATAGGAGAAAAAATGTCTTAATGTTTTCACTTGCATTTATTTCAAATTCAGTGAAATGGGCAAGACAATTTACTGTAATAGATCAAGTCCAATTATTAAATTTTTAACAAAACCAAGATGACTTTAATTGCATAAAAAGCAAAGAACCACAATTTTGTTGATTTTAAGAAAAAAATTTCTTTCACTAATACATCACTAGAGATAGAAATGCAACAAGTCTACAATAATAAGACATCTATGCAGTTATCACAGACTGTATAGTTAATACTTACTGACCTAAGAGAGATATATACATTACATCTGCCACTAACTACACTATCTTAAACTGACTTAATGTGTCCAAATGATAAATATTTTGTATTTTTTGTCTCGGGCCAATTTTAAACTATAACTATCTCAAACAAGCACAATGTCAAAGCTTACCTTTTCCAATTCCTAGCAAGTTCATCCCAATCTATTTGAGTATCATCAGATACACCCATATTTGCTACCCTGTAATTATGTGAACACTTTGTAGTAAATGTAGTGAGAGAAGAATTTTCAATAAATAAAAATTTCATATTTTTCGGTGTCTTTTCAAACGAGATATGAGTATTATACAAAGAAATCTTATATGACTGGAAATTTTATTTATACGCATACCTTAACATGATCAACTGCCACTTTGTTTTTTTGAACAGATTGATCAAGTAATGTAAACCAAAATCTCTAAACATTTATCTAGAAGACTTCCCCCACAACAAGTCCTCCTTAAAGAAAAATCAACATCACATCAAAATTCCATGGATAGGAATGACCTTCCACAGCAGGGAATCAGACCACATAAATAATAATAATAGTAATAATAATAATAATGATAATAATAATAAAATAATGATAATAATAATAATATTATTATTATCATTATTATTATTAATAACCATCATCATCATCATCATAAAATAAGTTAAGCATGCTCCAAAACCAAAAGTTGATAAAAGTAAGATACAAAGTCAAATAGCACTTAACAAAATATCTATGGTAGGTTTAAGGAGACCACATGTCAAATGACTAGTATGATTAAAACCAGTATTGACCATTGACCCAGTCAAAATGACAGGTAAATATGCCAACCCTGCAAAAAAACTAAGTTCTTATGCAGGGTTTTACAAATAAAATACAAGTCTAACCTGATAATGAGATTCATATCCTCAGCTCTAGTCCATTCTTTACCACCTTTCATCTTCCAGTTCATATAATTCAACCATTTAGTTCTACATTGTTTCTCTGATCTAGTAATAACTTTCTCTGCTACAGCTGCCCAAGATAATCCATGAACAATGTCTTCACCTGATTATATATAGTGTTAATATTTACATAAATGAAAAAGCTGGTGGGGTCTTTTTTTAAGAGGATATAGCAACAAAAATTAAATTAGGGGAGTTTTTTTTAATATTTTCAATAAGTTTTGCCTTTTACTATACAACATAATTAATCAAGCTATTGCTCAAGAAATTTGAAGCAAAGACTGGAACAGTTTATTGTATTAATTTGATTTTTGAATTTTAGACCTCTGTAACAATTTTTTTAACAGTTACGATAATTTTTGTCATAAGATTAGATTTACAGTACAACCAAGACAATACATTTCATTTGGATCTCAAATTGATGGTTTTTTCAAGCTGAAAAACTTTTTACCAGATGAACGAGTGTGAAACAAAGTTGAAGCAAAAATGAGTGTACACAGAACAATAGGATTTAATCTGTGTTACATAAATTTTTTAGCAATAATATGTCAATAACTTTGTTTCATATGGATATATCTGGTACAAACAAACCTTAGGGCGAGTTGCCTTAACAAAGCGCTACATATCACTATGTACCCTGGTACTCTTAGTTTAAGGTCACTCATTCATTCCTTTTGTTGTAAGAAGGGGACCAGGACACAAAGCATAAGTAGCGATTTGCTTAGGCAACGTGCCCTTAGTCAGCTGGAAAAATCCATAAATTAGAGGTCTAAACAACAACTTTACTAACCAGGTCTTCCACCAGCCAGGTCATATACAGCTTGTGTCAGTCTCTTCTCTTCTTCAGGTAACCATTTACCAGAGTTACATGTCTCCTTCATTAATCTACACTTATCTTTAACAGATGAAGCACTACGACCTAATGCCTGACCAATAGTGGCCCAATCATTACCATGTTTAGATCTTAATCTAAAAATTTAGAATAAAAATGTTTGAATAAAATAGGGCTTCAGTAGTATGTTAGTATTACAGTTTTTCCCAAGAAAATACACTCCAAATTAAAGAAATCTGAATACAGAACAAGCTCAGGTATTTGATATCAGCTGGTAACTTGTTTACAAATCAATACTAGATAAATTTTAATGATGTCTAATTGAATCAAAGATATTATAAAATATGACCAGTATAAGTATGATATACACTACAAAGAAAAATCACATACAGGTCCTGATATCCTGAAATTTCTATATTTCAGCAGTTTTAACAATAGGATCAATAAGTCTTTAATTTTAGGACCAGTTCTGAATCTTTCAACCAAATCAAAATTTAAAATACCGACAGTATAAACATCATTTAAGGCATCAATGGATATAGAACTTACTCTTTTAATTTGATTTTTTCTTCATAACTATATTTTCCTATATGATTTTTCTGATCATACATTCTAGTAACTCTTCTATATACAGAAAACAATGGACGTTGTAAACCTCTAGCTATTGTTCTATAAAACTGTTTTCTATCATCTTTTGTCATCTCAAATATTACCTCTGTTGGATCATTTATGTTATGCATCTGTAAAATAGGAAGAAAAAATGTTTGAGTTATACATTGAATACTCATCAAGAGTGTGGACTTTCAAGTTTTTTCCACCTTTCCACAGACGAGTGAAATCTAAAAATCAACTTGTCTGGGATCAAAATGCACTTGTCTAAAAGGTAAATACTTAAATTTAGAAGTATGATATAAAACACATACTAAAGGTTAAACAAATAATTGACAATAATATAGTTCACCATTGAATATAATAGAAACATCGAGACATCTACATTATACATTATCAAGTACTGCTGTGTTAGTATATATACAGCTAAAAATATTACTTGTCCATCAAACAAATAGGACGGAAATATTTACCAGTCCACAAATATAAATGTACATGACAAAAAATATTAGATATTGTTACAAATGTGCCCTACCTTACAATACTCTGCTATATTTTCCTGTAATAGATCAACTTCATCTTTTGTCCATTGACCTTGCTTCCATGTAGCACCTACAGAATACAATATACAAATCAGTTTATAGTTTTCTAGTTTATGGTACCTCAATATGCCTATATGGGCATTGACAAAGTTCACAAATGCTCAAAATTGCCCTATTTACATGGAAAAATCACAAATATTTATTACCTTATATTATATCTTTTATGAAATGTCTGTAGTACCAATTCAAGCAGGGGGAAATATTTACTCTTTGTCCTTTCAGTATTTTCCTACTATTTAGTTGACATACTAATAGCCACTAGATTGTCTATAGCTGTTTTGATGTCTAAGCTTTAAACCAGATCTAAACATATACCTGAGCCAGTGGCTGACATAGGACTTACATAATACAGCAATGTATTGGTTGGTCATAGAATTTACTAGCAAATATTTTAAAGACTTAAGTCAATACTAGCAAAGGTGAATAAAGTTTTATATAAAAGACCCCAGTAAGATAGCATCATTCATCGATGAGAAATTCCAAGTTTTTTTCCACTTGTCCCCAAACAAATGAAATCCAAATTGTCCAGGATCAAAATGCACTAGCCCAGAGGTTCATTACTCAAAAAGATAGTAATTAGTGACAGAATTCAAGTTACAAAAATAATCGGTATCAAGCACAATAAAATTATTAAAATAAAGGTTCGATGCTAAGTAAAATTTGGCCCAGTTATCTCTGTCGGTAGCTTACAAGTCTATAGATCAAGGAACCGTGGGTTCAATTCCCAGGTCGGGCATACTGCATAGTTTGGTCTTGAGAAATTTCTACAGCCATTCTCCCTCCCCTCACTGATTTTAATTTTAAGTCATGAAAAGCAGTTTTCAGTCATTGACAGAAGCATGTGCCAAGTAACTGGTGAGCAGATAAATCCAGAGATTTAACCTTGCTATGAATGATCAGTAGGTTGACTGACCGCCATGTGATGCTACTGCCCCCAACACAACCAAAAATTAATAAATTGTATACATAAAACACATCATACCAGAGCTCTGCAGTATATTTTTATCATCTCTAGATGTAAACCAAGCTTGTGATATATAAGATTTTAAGAGTTTACTTCTTTTATCTTGTGTCTTGATCGCAGCTCCTTCACTTGCTAGTTCAGCCTATCATGAGAGTTAGAAATAGTTATACGAACCTATACAAGTAACTAGATATATGATTTCATATGTAACATAAGCAGTCCATAGATCACGTAACAAACTCTTAACACATATACATTGCCCAGGACTAACATAATTTTGAACAAGAGCTGTCAGAGGAGACAGCATGCTCGACTTAGTAAGTGTTTGTCACAGGAGATGTGGTTGATGATAAGGAACATACATATTTTAAAATTTGAAAATATAAACCTTAACAAATTCAAAGAAAAAAAAAGAAATAAATAGAAAACTATAAGTTCAAGGGGGATAACTCTGAAAAAATGTATAAGGAGTTATGAATCTTGTCACATGAGATGTGGTTGATAATAAGGAACATATATCTAAAGTTTGAAGTCAATACCTGAAGAAATAAAACAGTTGCAGTAAAAACAAACATTTTTTAAAGAAAACTCTAATTTCAAGGGGAGATAATTCTGAAAAAAATATATTTGGAGTTATGAACCTTGTCACATGAGATGTGGTTGATAATAAGGAACATATATTTAAAGTCAATACCTAAAGAAATAAAACAGTTGCAGTAAAAACAAATATTTATTAAAGAAAACTATAAGTTCAAGGGGGATAACTTTGAAAATAATGTATATGGAGTTATGAACCTTGTCACATGAGATGTGGTTGATAATAAGGAACATATATTTAAAGTTTGAAATCAATACCTAAAGAAATAAAACAGTTGCAGTAAAAACAAACATTTTTTAAAGAAAACTCTAAGTTCAAGGGGAGATAATTCTGAAAAAAATGCATTCGGAGTTATGGACCATGTCACATGAGATGTGGTTGATAGAAAGGAACATATATTTAAAGTTTGAAGTTAATATCTTAAGAAATAACAAAGATACAGAAGAAAGTATTTTACTGCACAAAAACTTTAATCTGTGCACAAAAACTTCAATCAGTTCAAGGGGAGATAATTCTTCAAAAAATGTGTTTGGAGTTATGGACCTTGTCACATGAGATGTGGTTGATAGTAAGGAACATATATTTAAAGTTTGAAGTTAATATCTTAAGAAATAACAAAGATATAGAAGAAAATATTTTACTGCACAAAAACTTTAATCAGAAGTGTGGACGCGGACGCGGACGCCGACGCTGGGGCGAGTAGGAGAGCTCTACATTACTTCGTAAAGTCGAGCTAAAAATTGATCACACATTTTTACAATTAAAGCTTGTTTATGTTTCATATTGTTACATTTTATTAATCTGTCACTGGAGCATACATTAAAACATCCTAATTTAAATACTTGTTTTGTTTGATAATCACTGTCAAGACTACAAAAAAAACAACTTAGCACTGCTTAGAAACAAAATACTGGCACATCATCATCAATATGACTAATACATACATGTATGTATTAAATGTAAAGAATGTATTAAACTTGTACAGCTGTAGAAATACTCACTTGTCTGGCTTGATATTGATGTTCACTAGAAAGTTTAGTATCCTCCACAGTGTTTCCTTCAACCAAGTCACCTACAATCAATAAATAGAGGATATTTGTTTATTTCGGTGTAAGATCAATTTTTATTTCACAAGTGAGCTAAGGATGCAATATTTTTTTAAAGTTTAAGTATGATTTGACATCAGAACGGCACATCTAAAGAGTGAAAAATAACAAGTTTATTTTCATTGTTTCAAAACAGTGGAATATTGATTATTTCACCGATAAATCCCGGTATTCCACTGGACAGCATATAATAATTACATAATAATCACAAACTTTACATGCTATAGGTCAATATTATTCTACTGTCAGTGGCTCATACATTAATTAACCCTACTGACTTAAATACTCAGGATTTGTTCTTTAATTCCTGCATATAAATACTCATTTCAGTACTTCTGTATTCACTTTTGACATAAAAGATATCTTTATTCACGTACAGATAGGAGTGAAAAATATTGAGTATTTAAATCAGGGAGGTAAATAAAAATTGAAACATATTAGAGATACAATAATCAAGTCTTAACTATTCAAATTTAAATCTGATATAGTGTCTTATTCCTAAAGATGGTTATTTTTAGAAACCTGGTTTAATTTAAAACATAAAGCTTAATTATTTTATTTGGAGGCTGATACATCCATCACACAACTTGATCTTAAACAATGATCGAAATCATTTCCTGAGTATTGACAAGTTTCACATCCTGTTTCTATCTATATTCAATTTGAAATGCAAGAACTTAACAAATGTTTTGCATCAATTGAACTAAACTTTAATAATAATAATTTATTTAGCATTACAAGGGTAGAATTAGTCTTAATATAAATAAGGACTTAAAGCAATACCTGCAACACTAAGAATGTATGCTTGCCCATCTTCACCCATCATTCTATATCTTTTACAAGCTGGTTCCCCTGTAGTACCATCAACTTCTGGCAGAGGTTCCAATGTACCAACACCCATAGTAGCTGAAATATACAACAAACATGTCGGTGTTATGGAACATGAAATCATCAATTCATCAAATCCTTATTTTATTTTAATCTATTTAAGCCCCAACATTAAAGATTGTCTGATTGCCCCTGAAGACCTAAAATTGGGTATGGGCAACTTGCTACTGCTAATGAACATTTGATTCGGGCAACCTTCTATTAATTAATGTTGAGCCCGGTCTGCATCGGGCATTCCAAAAACTTGGGTTGGCAGCAAGATAAATTTGTAAACATCAATCATTAACTTCAATTATGTTCCTAATTATTATAAAAAAAATTACTCGATATTAATATTATTCTTTGATTAAGCCAATGCAACAATACAGTGAGATGATAATTATTTATTTTTATTGGGCTTAATACTGTGTTAAGACAAATAATGGTCATCTAACAGCCACCAGCTCATCTTTCCTAGCTTCCTTGGACCTTTGTCTATAACCAGTTATCCAATTTTCATCAACTCTTCCACAAGGCTGACAACTTCTCTATATACCTCAGTTTTAGAAGAAGAGGACTTCACATTGAAAAAGCAGCTTTACATTATATACATTTTGAAGTATTTGCCCAAAACAAATGTAAACTATCAGTAACAAGTTGTTCAAACCCAAATTTAGGTCGTCAGGAGCAATTGAACAACCTTATCATCAAGCTGCGATGAAATTTAATATTATTGTGGAATTTCCATGGAATGTATAAGGATGAGACTCAGACCATTAACATTTTATAGTTTCCAATGAGTTGACATTCTGTATGTTCAAGTTAAACAAATTGAACTATCACATTAAACGACAGTCAACTCCTTAAAAAAAAATCTTCTCAGGCACAATCTCAATCCTAAAGTTATGAAGTAAAGGGCAAAATTACTTACAAAAGTAATACAATGCCAGATTATCATATGAAAAAAGTCGTTTTCATAAGAATTTAGACGGTAACAATTTTCACAAATCCCAGGCTTCGGGCTAGTGGATAAAAGTGATGACTAAAATAAGAAATAAAATTTACTCTGATATTCTAATGAGTAATTGTTATAAGTATTGAAGTTGGTGACGGACATTTTACAGAGAGTACATGGAAGTGAAAAACTAAACTCACCAGTGCCTCCTGGAGTGACAATAAGAAACTTGCCATCTTCCTCTGTAGGGTTGATTTGAGTTAGTGGAACAGATGAATCTACCTGTATAATGTCCTCTGTACTGTCTCCTATGGAAATAAAGATATTAAATGGATATTAGTATAGATAATAGCTTATTTATATAAAATAGCAAAGTTTCTCAGAGTTTGACTCTTAAATGTTTTACCGGGGATCCTGAAAGGAATTACTAGACAGCAACTAAGAGATTCCTCCGAACATTAGGGATACCTTCGATAAAGAAAAACTGGATACATTACAGGTTTGCAGAACTTTGCAAATTGTGATTTACAATTCATAAAAACTCAACTTCATATAAGCACAGTTCATTTTTGGGGATGATAATGGAATCCCCTTCTAAAATCACAGGGGTTCCTCCTAAGTTTTTTTCCCCTCAGAATCCCTGGAGTCCTGGATACTGTTAGTGTCTAACCCTGGTTTCTATGAGTACTTGAAATAGTCTTTTTTAGCCTTTGTAATGTATATATAATAAAATATTAGAATATGAATGAAAAATTCTAATAATTCCGAACATGCATGGTCTACCATTTTACTAATAAGATATAATCTATATTATGTAATTTATGCTGACCAGGCTAGCAACGAATAGAAGACTGGTTATGATGTACAAAATTTCTTACACCCATGTCACAAAACCCATGCCCAATATTCTTACTCCTCTCCAAAGACATTCCCTGCATTACCAACCACTTAGTTAAAGCCTTAATCCCATCTACCACAGATTATATTAAATTTTCATTCTTTCCCAGAACCATACATTAATGGGACAACCTACCAGAACATGGTCCAGCTCTGTTTTCTGTAGAACATGTCTGGGCTCTCTTAAGGAGCAGAGAACATGTTTCACCACTGACGTCTGCAGTCATAACTTTTTACTTTTAACCTAACTAAAATGTCTTTTATCTGTTTCTATCTGAACCTACTGTTTTTAATCTTATTAATATCCTTGGCAGTTGATGTGCAAATGTCGCCATCTCCTTACAGGGTTTGACATAATTAGGTGATAGAAAGATCTATGATAGTTACCTATGATCGTTTCATGCTGAGCAATAGCGTCAAGTGTCCCCTGGGTATCTGTATGAATACTATTCAAAACATTTGATTCAACACATGACACAATTATGTCACTGCTGTTGTCTCCATCACTCATTCTGAAATGAAATAACAATTTAACCTGCATTATTAAATAACATACTGTAAGCTATACAGTGAGACAATCTGGGGCACTACAGCAATTTACTGCCCACAGTGTCATTGGGCAAGATATTGGGAATTCAATTTCAATACCAGATGAAGATAGTCTGGTTTTTACCCATATATGCCTTTAAGTTTAAAGGACATAATCAAATGCCTGTTTATGTAAATAGTTATTCAAGTAGATAACTTACAGGAAGCACAACCTGGTGATATAAATAATAAATTATTCATCTTCCCATAATGAAAATGTTGATGACATTGATAATAGAAAAAATAATATAAAAAAAAATATAAAAAAAATAATTCTGACTAATGAAACTTGAAAGTCAAGGGAATTATTACTGAACTAATTAATACACCATCAAAATCTAGTAATTGTTTTTTGTTAAAGCATACTAAACATGAGTATCATTCTACTTTCGTTTTGAAACTGAAACTAGTGAAGGGCAGTTTCAAGTAATGAAAAAAAGTTCAGAGAACAAATATGCTTGGCTTGGAAGTTGGAACTAGGAGTATCATATATACATGACTATGAAAACAAAACACATGTAACCTTTTACAAAATGTATCCTTGAAAGTGAAAAGGCGCCAACGTGTCCGTAACAATAAATTTAAGCAGTCAAGTGCAATTCGGTCGTCAGTATTAGGTGAATGTTCAGAAACAAACACGAAACCATAACAAATTGCTTGGAGACAAAATCTTCAATTCGCCATTTTGAATAGGCAATGATAAATGACACATAACATAAATTACTCTAAAAAGACAAATACATATTAAAATAAAGCATGCACAGTGAACAAACGCGTGCACATTCTGACAGGTCAGGACCCCTTACTTTTCACGAAGACACGTGCGTCTAACGGCAAGGATTGTTTTCGTCCGGGCGATTTTAAAAGAGCCAGGATGGAATGGATTCCGCGTATGAATTTGAAAACCCATAAAAATCGATTCTTTTTTTCGAATTCATATGCCTTTTTGAAATCAAAGTTATTGTCATTTATACAAATTATTGTAGACAAACATTTTGTTTAAAACTGTTGATAACGATACAAGGTTATTTTTTGGGGAAAAATTAAGAACTATTTTGTTTATTAATATAGTCCCGTATTGTCTAATCTCACGAGATCCAACATGGCGGCGCCCTTGAGTTATCTTCGGTGTGGGTTGACACATTTATTGCGCAAAGACGCGCATAAAACGCGGGTATGTATTTAAACATCTATTAGAAGCAAAGTTAAATGATATTTTTTGTAGAAATACCAAAAGAACATTCGTTGTTATCTCATAGATTTGTGAAACTTCCACCAATTATGCAAAAATTGATCATGATCATTAGACGCTCATGACTTCATGAGCAAAATACAAGGGTTAAAGAGTTGTGCAAAGAATTTATCTGCCTGAAGTTTTTTTAGATATACTTTTACCAGACGTAAAAAAGATGAAAAAATAATTTAATTGTCAGTCACAGAAGCAAAATTTCTTCTGCAGCAAACATAGTAAAATCTCTACCTATGCTGGTAATGTAAATTGGGAGAATAAAAACTATATGCCCTGACTGGGAATCGAACCTGGTTCTCCCTGGTGGCAGGCGAGACACTCAACCGCGTCGCTAAAGGGTTAACCTATCAGCAAGGCTGTTGTAAGGGACTATATAGTCACCTAAGATCACCACACTCTTCCCCTCTTTACACTTTCTAGCTGGCATCAACTGCACATACTTGCAATTTCTAGCCATTTCCGCTCCCGGTGGCCATATACCCACACACTGAATTATCCTCTTCGCCATTTATGTAAATTGGAAGAATAAAAACCATATGCCCTGACTGGGTATCAAACCTGGTTCTCCCTGGTGGTAGGCGAGACACTTGACCACGTCGCTTAAGGGTTAACCTAGTCCTAAATATAAGACCCTACATAACTATTTTATCATACGGACGTTCTTCTGTAATGTAGGGTCTTAATGGATTGCTTCAAAAACGCATAGCAAAAATATTTTTTTCAAAAAGTAAATGAATGTGGGTCAAATTAGCACCAATCGATAGATAAAAGTTTACTTTTATTCTTCCCATAAAGCAAAAGATAATTATCAGTTTTTTTTGCTTACGAGAACACTAATTACTTTTCCTGCTATCCAGGGTTGTCGCCGCTCACCTCCATTTTGAACTGAATTTGTGCCGGTAAATAAAGTTTCCCTTCACTTAAACAAATTTAATCTCTCCAGAGTAGTCATTCTTACTGCCAACAGTCAATAGTATACACGGAACGGTCCGGATACTGGCTTTTATACTGTGCCTAATATATTTGTTCAAAATCAATTCTTACAAATGATTTGACCCAATTTAAATTCGGATTACCTTGGCTATTATTGCACAGTTATTGTGACAAACTGAAAGTACTTGATAATAAAGGATTTTAAATGGATTATTTGACTGTCTAAGGTTAGAATTTGAAATAATTATACTTTTATCATGTTGTTGTTGTTGTAATTCTAATATGCTATCAAAGTAGCTGATAGTCTCTATGTGCATAAATATCATGTATATTTTTCGTTGATCTTTCCATTGGTGTATCGTTTTATTGCAAATTTTTCGAATTAAAACAAGTAGAACGTTCAGACCTGAATCGATGTCTGTACACTAAAATTTTTGCTATGCGTTTTTGAAGCAATCCATTAAGACCCTACGTAACAGCAAAATGTCCAAATAATAAAAAAGTTACGTAGGGTCTTATATTTAGGACTAGGGTTAAACCAACAGCAAGGCTGTTAGAAGTGACTATATAGTCACCTACGATCCCCACACTGGTGAAAAATCCCTGTCACTGAGTCGGAGACAGAGGGTCAAAATATCAGTCCTCCTAGTGAAACCTTTAAGTTTAAAACCTTTAAAAACCTTTAATTTCAGAGCAAACCTTTAAAACCCTTACATTTCCCCAGAAAACCTTTAAAACGCCAAAATAGCCTGTAATTCTCACTCAAAACCTTTATATTTGCTCTGACTGGTTGCCGTGCTAGCTTAAAGCAAGTAATGGATTTTGTTCTGCATTTTCCCTACACTGTAAAACAGGAGCTATGTATGATATAAATGTGCAGAGAAAATAGGTATACAATTTAAATAAGGTATGTATTATATTGCATAATTCAAACAGTATATAACATCAAAAAATGACTTTGGTATGACTGGGTTTAATAAAGAAATGAGAACTTCGACGAAAATAGCCTTTATTTATTTTTCATATTTTTACACTGAAAGGCCTTTATTTTCATACATTGGAGCCTTTATAAAAACCTTTTTTTTGTTTTGGCCTGCTAGGAGGCCTAAAATATGGATCCCCTGCCCTTGTCCTTAGATAAGACCTATTATACAGTTTGCTGTTATTTTCAGAATATTTTTCGCATCAGATTTTTCCCTGTTTTGAACATAAACAACTGTTGCACCTATTAACAGTATAAATCTTGACAATACCTATGTCATTACATAATGTGTTACTGTGAAATTCATTAAATATCTTATATAATTTCACATCAACTTTTTATCATTTCCTACATAAGTAACATGTTTTTATTTATTTTTCCTAGTCAGGTATTGGTCTGTCAATTTTTAAGAACTCTGTACATTTGTGATTAACTTTACTATGTTACATGCAACGCTATATTAAATACTTTTAATTTTCTGTAATATGATATCTTAGGATTACTGTGAACATGATTTTATTGTAAACATTAATTTTGCCTCTCCGTGTCATACTACCACATGAGGGTCCACAATGGAAACAAGAGTTCACTCTTTTTTGTGCTAACCCTGGTGCTGGTATTTTATGACATGGTTTTAATATAAATATGTATGTATATGTAACTTTTAATATTTATTTATTTATTACTATAGTATCATTTTGTATTGTTAAATTACATATGCCATGTTGCATTTTGCCAATACCTAAATAAATCTATCTATCTAAATCTACCTGTGCATAATTGACATAATTACACTGTGTTTTTTTGTCTCATTCAGGGTATTCTCAGTTGCCTCCAGCGGAGAGATTTACATCTTCAAGAATACCAGAGTAAAAGTTTAATGAGAGATCATGATATTGAAGTACAACATTTTGAAGTGGTTGACAATGCTGAAGATGCAAAGTCTGTGCCATCTAGATTAAGTATGTTTGTATTGTTTTTATTAGAGTGTGTGTACTTATTTGACATGTTTAATCTGTTAACTTCATTATCATAAGTTGGTTGTTGCTTGTGGATAGGTAACATAGTGAGCAGTAAAAATGCTAAAATAATGGGAAGAAAATCTTTGAATTTACCTTGAATCTTCGGTGGCTGTTTGTGAGCATTTACTTTATATATAGTTTTCTTGTGTACTTTAAGATGCTTCAGAATATGTGATAAAGGCACAGATATTAGCTGGTGGACGTGGGAAAGGAACATTTTCAAATGGTTTTAAAGGTGGTGTCAAGCTAACTAAAGAGTAAGAACTAAAATTGATATGTCTACTTAGATTTAATCCATTAGTCAAATTAAAAGTTTTCCCATACTGTGAACAGTTTTACACATTATTGATAGAAAGCATGCAAAATTGTTCTTTTTTACTGTAAAAGTATGTTGTGAAGTTAGTAAAAAAACTGCTGTATTGTTGCATGAAACATTGACTTAAATCTAATTGTTAAGTAAATCCTGACAGAATAATTAAGAAAATACTAACAAGGTGTTCAATCAGTTGGAGCAGTTGTCCAGTGGTATGATGCATGCTTAGGGATAGACAGGTCCCTGGTTTAAACCTCACTACCAGCACTACTAATTCCTTTGTGAAAGAAGTTTGTCTATAGGTGCTCCTATCAACCTAGGTGTAAATGAATATTCTGAGGAATCACCGTGATTTCAATGATCAGGGGTTATTAAACAAAAATGTCAAGTTTGCTGAATATGTTTATGGTAGCAGATTTTAATTAACACTTTAGGCCACAACAAGTAGATCATATTTTCTATGGATTCACTCGCACCTTAATTTTGACGGTTTTTACTAACAAATATATTTTTATTTCCTCGCTCACTCATAAGAATTTGGTCAAACTGCTATATCAAGCAACTGAGTAATGATTTTTAAAAAGAATTCTTAGCTTGCTCGCCCCATTTTTTCCAGAAAAATCCATAAACACATGATTGTCTTGTTGTGGCATTAAATTTTTTTTAAAATTTATTTTCAGCCCATCGAAGGTATCTGAGCTAGTAAGCAATATGGTAGGACATAAACTAGTCACTAAGCAAACACATGCTGATGGAGTATTAGTAAAGAAAGTTATGGTTGCTGAAGCCTTAGATATTGAACGTGAAACTTACCTTGCTATATTAATGGATAGATCATATAATGGACCAGTTATAGTTGGTAGTAGTCAGGGTGGTGTGGACATTGAAGAAGTCGCAGAAAAAAATCCTGATGCTATATTCAAGGTATGAAGATTATTATTTGGATTGTTCTTTTATAATGTTAATTAATAGCATATTTAAGAAGTGTTTTTTTTTATAATCAGCTTCATCCTTTTTTGAAAAGGTATCAGGGCATATTATATGCCCATACTCATATATTATATGAGTAGTTATGTGATCTTCAGATTGCAAACTAACTTAGTTTTCAGCAAAATCTTGCAGCAAAAAACATTAGAAGAATCCAGGTGATTCTGAGCTGGAGATTCAATCAGGATTCCTGAATTATTGACATGAATAGTTTATCACAGTTTATGACTGCAAATCTGTATCCAAAATGTTTTGTCCTTCATTTGAGGAATTCCTGATATTTAGGATAAATTGCTTTTATGATTCCTTTGGGAACCCTGGTAAAAGAGTATGTGTCAAACCCTGTGTAATTATATAGTTGACTGCTTGTTTATTCATATAGGAACCAGTTGATATAATGGAAGGATTAAGTAAAGAAACAGCTGATCGAATTGCTCAAAAGTTAGGATTTACTGGTGAAAAACTAAAAAAGGTAGGTTATGAATTTTTTCTTGAATTATTACTGTAGTTTCTGTTAGCAATTAGAAAATTGGTTAAAAAGTCTAAGAATGACATTGATGAAAAGAAATCATTTTTTGTTAATCATTGCCTGAAAAAAGCACTTGCCCTATTATTTTATAGATATGGTAAAATTTATTAACTGTATGAAAATTATTAGTTTTTCCTGGACAGAATCATTTTTAATTTGCCATGGGCTTCAAGCTAGTTGGTTAAGGTTATGAATGGTTCATGTGAACTATTTGTGGTCAAAATTTTTGTGATCAAACTAGTAAGTAGCTTAAAAAGAAGTTGTAGACAACAGGGTAGCATATTATCCAAGTTCTTATGATAATTCAACAATACAGTATTGAAGGATTTACTACTGAAATTTGTATTAAGGCAGTACTGAATGTATAGACCCAGTGTTTTCAAATTTGTAATTTATTGGTTGTCTCTGTATTTATTCTAGGCATCTGATCAAGTACAGAAACTATACAAGTTATTTATTGATGTCGATGCTACACAAGTTGAAATTAATCCATTTGTTGAAACACCTGATGGAAGAGGTAGAACCTATTTTCTTTGTTTAGAGCTTTTCCTACCCAAGTATGCCCAACCTGGGAATCAAACCTACTACCCCTCTGTCAGTAACCTTCAGGGGTGATATTCTAAACTGGAATTCCGGTTTTTTATTTAAAAAAATCGTTTTCGAGATTGATGCAAATCCGAAGGTTACCTTGTGTGCTACAGACTGAGCTAGCCAGGCAGTTGTGTTTTATGCTTTTGAATGCAGATGCATACATTCCCTAATGGGAAATTTTCATGATGGATCATTTTTATTACATTTTTTTTGCAAAATTTTGTAGAAGTGATTCTATTTAATAACAAAGTTTTGTGAATCTTAGTGAGGAGAATTGTCAAAATCATGTCAAGGCAAAATGTTTATACCAAGATAATGAAAGATTGAAAACTGACGAAAAGAAAAAGTTATTCTTTCAATAGGTGTAAAAATAGCAATTATACCAAAGTTTTTGGATTTTTTTATCTGATGAAGTACAAACAACCTTTTTATCAAATAATTGGTCAAAATCATGTGTTATAAAATTAATTTTATTGTTTTCTGTACCCAATGCATTGAAACAGTTTAAGTTAGTTTGTACCATAGGTAGAAACCCATAAATTTGAAATCATTCATTATAAATTTTTATTCATAATTGACTCATAGTAACCAGTTTTTAAATAGGTGTTGACCTTATAGCCGATTTTAAAAATTACCTGTTTGCATCCCAATTATCTGCATATTTGTATAAACTTGTTACTGAGATTTATTCCAGTTCCTGTAGGAGCAGTGTTCCTGTGGTAGGATGTGAGCTTAGCAATCAAGATGTCCCAGATTCAAACCTCACTAGGGGCACTGCTAATTTCCTTGAGCAATGAGCAAGAAATTTACCTACAGTTTTTCTACTCCACCCAGGTGTTAGTTGATACTTTGAGATCACCTGCCTGATGGTGATTTCAATGATCAGGGGTTATTATGTACAGTAGGTTGAACATAAATATGGAAGCAGACTTTAAACTGCACTTTAACTTTTAAAATGTTATATCTTTATTGTAGTTGTATGTTTTGATGCTAAGATCAATTTTGATGATAATGCTGAATATAGACAAAGTGAAATATTTGCTATGGACGATTTATCAGAGATGGATCCTCGTGAAGTTGAAGCTACTGAACATCATCTTAATTATATTGGTTTAGAGGGAAATATTGGATGTCTTGGTACGTAGTTGTTCATTTCTGATTCATTCTAATTTATTGATGACTTTTAATTAATATTCCATGGGTTTTTTTCAGGGCATTTTTTGTTGTTGCAAAATTCCCCTTCATTTAAAATGTAGTGTAATTAATAGTTTTTGGCAATTTCTTAAGTATATTATGTAATATGGATGTATCTCAGATAAGTTAATTGTTTTGATAGTTGTGATTTTCAAAAATTGAGGTATAATCAGTGTTTTTTTCTAGCCATTTTATGGTCAAAGTTGAGCCCTATTCCCCTCTTCGACAAAGTATGTAATTTTCCCCTTCCCTGAAGTAAAATTCTCCTGACAGTTCAAACTTTTTATTTTAAGTATTTGTCTATTTCTTAACTACCATTGCATTGCCTCAAAAAATATATAGCATCAATGTTAAAATACTAAAAAAGGAGACCGAGATATTCCTATGAAAATACTTCTGTGATATCTAAACAATTGAAAAATGAGGGGACAAGTTTTCCCTCAATTTATATTTTTTTCTTTATTTTATCCCTCAAAAAAGAGCCCTGCCATCTTTTTAAACTGAAAATAAACCATGTTAACATATTTTTAGGATTATTTAAATGAAATGTCAAATTGTCCATTTTGGACAAAAATCATATAAAACTGTATGATTTTAAAATGACCATTGTGATCATTATAGTGAAACTATACTGTGACACATATTAACATATATTACAGTAAATGGTGCTGGTCTCGCTATGGCAACAATGGATATAATTAAATTATTTGGTGGAGAACCTGCTAACTTCCTTGATGTAGGTGGTGGGGTCACAGAGAAACAAGTATATAATGCCTTCCATATTCTGACTGCTGATGATCATGTAAGTCATAAATATATCTTAACGAGTTTATTCCATATGTTACTATAAATAGTAACAAAATTGTTGTGAAAGTGTGTCAATATAGCCTCTTGTGGGCAATATATTTCAGTATTGAGCAAGTGTGCCAAAATATCGATATTGGCTCACTTCCTAGTTGCCAAAAATCCGTATTGAGGCAACTTCTGGTCATTTCGCTTCAGCAGCAGCAGACTTAACATAATTAGCAAAAAATAGATATACAATGTTACGACATGTTTTTTTTCATAGAATAAAATTATAAACAGCAAGACTTGTTATTATAAATGTTCATTAGATTCCAATGTTTGGGCATTGAATAAACAAAACAATACATGTGGCATAATGTGATTATGTCAACATGCAAAATAGTGTGTTATATCCAAAAAATATTCCCATTGAATAGGAATTCTAACCTGACACCTTTGGACCCCTAAGTGCATCTTACCCCTGACCACTCTACATTGTGTATAATAAAGATAAATGTTTACTCTGTTTGTTATTCTAGGTTAAAGCTATATTAGTAAATGTATTTGGTGGTATAGTCAACTGTGAGACCATGGCTAATGGTATTATAAAAGCTTACACTGAGGCCAACATGACTGTTCCTATGGTTGTAAGATTAGAAGGTAAAACTATATATCTATTCAGTTTGAAATATTGTGAGGATAAGATTTTAGGAATGTTGCTAAAGTTATGGATACTCATAGGGTCCTACAAGGAATGTTGCTAAAGTTATGAATACTTGTAGGGCCCTACATTAAAGGTACCCTTATTACCCCTGATAATCAAAATTTGGTTTTTGGCCAATTTGTAACTGCTAGTAATTAATTATACCCCCGCTTCGAAGAAGAGGGGGGTATACTGTTTTACCCTTGTCCGTGCGTGCGTGTGTGCGTCCGTCCGTCCGTCCGTCCGTTACAAAATTTCCGTCACAGTTTTCTCAGCAACTATACCATGCAGCAGCCTGAAACTTTGCATATTGCTTCATCCTATAGTCCCATGTGGTGTAAAGCGATTTCATGCTCCTTACTCATCTACTTCCTGTTTGTCGCATATTTTTAGATTTTGGCGGGGGTATCACTAGTGAGCATTAGCTCACAGATTTATTGTTTCTGACATGTTTAACATATATAGCTGGTTGTCTAACCAAGTAGCCTTCTTTGCTATTAAAGTCAAGTCCTTTACCATGGGTAGTCTTCAGAAATGATCCCAAAATACATAAAGCATGGGTGAAAGTTTTCGGCATTAATACTGATTTGAATACTTTAAGAATAAATTAATGTTATGTATATGAAATCTGTTTATTTCAGTATTTTGAAAGTAGCTTTTCAGCATTTTCAAAACTTTCACCTTCTACCCACAATAAAGTTAGATAACTCTTGTACAACTATTTCAGGTCAGAATGCTAAATCAGCTATGAAGATTTTATTGGATAGTGGTCTCAATATAACTGCTGCCTCCGACATGGCAGACGCTGCACAGAAAGTGGTTGCTATGTTACCTAAGTCATGATGATACTATAGAATTCCTTAATATATTAACAATTTATATAAATTATCTGATCTGTATCAGAAATATTTGAATAGAAAATATATTTTATATAGATTTGCTAGGTATACAATCAAAATTAGGTGATATAAGGTTTAAATACATTATATTGTATAGTGTTTGCTGGTATTTTGCTGTTAATTTTAGCTATATGGTAAATCTGTGTTTTTACGGAATTACTATATTATTTCTGTTGGAGGATAATGCAACAAAATTGAGTATTTAAATCAGTTGGGTTAATGAATGAGCAAGCCATTGACTGAAGTGTAAAATTTACCAATAATTGACATTTATATCAAATTGTGTGTGATATCTATGATCATGTCAGGGATAGCTATTCAATGAAACTTCTTATAACATCCACCATTGAACTACAGCCATTATACAATAACCAATTTCATGTTTTTCTGAATGATCTCTTAAAAATTACCTTGTCTGGTTCCCAGTCGTACTTTGAAGAGTGAAAATATGTCAGGCATAGCAGGATAATGGCAGCAATCAATGTATTGTACTAGGTATCGGATAATTCTGTTTGAAATGAACATTTCTTACTATATAGGCTATATGTACAAAATAAAAATTAAAAAAATTTCCACCTAAAGATGCCCTGGTGGGCGCCCCATATTGCGCTTGGTCCGACCCATTAACAATATAAGTGAGGGGCAGGTAATCCATACTAAAAACTTACCTAGGTAAAGAAATTGATTTATCATAAATCTATTGGTAAACATTTTTCAGGACTTGTCCTTCAGTTTTGTATGTTTAGCTCTTGTGTAAGGGTTCTTTTCTATGCAAAAATAAATCAGTCGAGAAATACAGAATTTAACGGTTTTCTAAATTTTGAACTTTGATCCACATGCATGTACTTCTGCTGCTGACTGTTTCAAGAGTTTCAATGTACATTAATATATTTCATTCAGAACTCATGTTGATGATTTTTTCCAGCAGAAAAAAGTCTGTGCCAGATAAACTTGTGTGGAGCAAAATTGAAATAAAAATCTGTGTACACCGAACATTGGGATATAGTTTGTATTGCATACTTTTCAGCATTAATACATGTATGTAATGGGATATAGTTTGTATTGCATACTTTTCAGCATTAATACATGTATGTAAATCAACAGTTCTGTAGGGATACGTCAGGTACAAACAAACCTTTTTGGGCTGGGAAACAGTAAATTTGAGTTCAGAATTTGATATATTATGCAATGATTAATCATATGAATATCTCTCAGGAATCATGTTTAGTGTGTTGTGTATTTCTGCCCCTGTATCAGGATATTCCAGCATTATTTTCCCCTAAATTCATTAGCAATTGACATTCCCCTATCTGACAATTCAACTTGATTAGTAACAGTTTTAGTCTCAAACGTTATCATTTATATTTTTGTTAACAGCTTATATGTGGGACAAATGCAATTGAAAACCTAGTCCCAAAGTGTCATTTTTTTAGGTGGTGGGCCTTATTCATTTGAATTTAGAGAGTTGTTTTGTATAGTCATTGTCACACTTTATGTCTTATGAACCAGCATTGTCATTTGCATTTACATGTATTAGTTTTCAGATACTATAGTCTTTTTTTTCTCAACTGTCAAAATTTGAATTAATTTCAAGGTGATTGAATACACAATATCACAAGTGTTAGATTAAGTGCACCAAGTTACTGTCAAATTATTCATGTTTTGCCAGTTGAGAAAAAACAAACTATGCTACTACATTTGAATGGGTCAGAGCAAAACTAGTGTACATCCTTTTTATTAACTCAAAGTTAAACTAGTTTTACACTGGCTGATGTTGTGACTTGATCTCAACTTTAACCAACCAGTTCTTGTCTTTTTTTGCTATTTAGTAGGAATTTTCACTGGGGGTGGGTAATTTTGGCTATTATTGCTGCCAACAATGTGGCTTAAGTTCTCAACCCTGCAAATTTATCCCTCATGAATTCAAGACCCACTGGCTATCTTTTGTTCAATGGGCATAATCCCTACTTATTTTAGAGCCTTTGTATTTGTTATGATGATAAACCTCACAATTAAAACCCCTTAAAGAACATAAAATATAAGACACTTCCTACGTAATGTGCTATACAATATTACATCATATACATGCTTGCTCTGAGCTTTATCACTTTATTTTATTTTTTTATTAGCTATGTACATAAAAGCATATAGTCATAACTTGTGCAAATTGACCTGAGAAAGATAAATACAAGATACAAAATTTTATCTGCCAAAAAACTATCGATGGGTCAGTGCTATATACAGTAAAACTCGGATATAACATACTCGCTGGGCCATAGAAAAAAGGTATGTTATAACCGAGGTATGTTATATCCATATAGCATACTAAGTATGTTATATATAAGGATGAAAAACGGGCCAGAAAAAATGGTATGTTTTAACCGAGTGTATGTTATATCCGAGTTTTACTGTAGTCATATTACAAGTGAATAAAGATGGTGTAGACTAGTATTGCACTGACTTATTGCTATATGCTGACATTAATTCATTACTAGATTTACTGAATTTACTAAGGCTAACTGATTAAATGAATGTAAATGACGTTTGATTTTTGTGCCTTTTCTCAGGTCAGTTTTGTACAAGGTGTTCTGTCAAGTATATCTTTATGTTTTAAAAGTTTTGTATAACTTAGTCAGTATTTTTTTCTAAGTTTTGAAACAAGTTGCACGCATGAAAGATTTCCCCTAACAAAATATACATGTATACCCCCCCCCCCAAAAAAAAAAAATAGTTGGAAAAAGTGTCTCTTTCAACCTTTGGGTTTTGATTCAGTTTAATTATTTGCTAGGAATGTATGTATATTTTTCATAAAGCTTCATTTTACTCTAGTTCCAATGTATCTGTGTTTACAATGAAAATGTATTATTTGATTTATTCTGTATAATATTTTGTCCTTATTATGATTTTGTTTGTTTAAATTAAAGATGTAATTACTGTGATCATTAGTAAAGCCAGAGATAAAACATACTTAAAATTGTCTATTGTTTTTATTTCCCTTCTCAGTTTATATTTCCTAGATAACTCAATCACTAGCACACAAGTCTTCTCATTGTGGTTTAGCTTCCCCATAGGGGCTTGATTTTTATTTGTGGTGGGAAATTTAAATCATCTAAATCATGTAGGACAGTTGTCAGTCCATGACAGAAGTATGTGCCTCAGGGTGCATACAAACTGGAAAAATCATGGAAAATGAGATTTTTCTGGAAAAATCATGGAATTATGATTTTAAGGAAAATATCATGGAAAAGTCATGGAAACTTAGAAAACATCATGCAAAATGTTTAATGTGTCATGGAAAAACTATTATATGCCTATTTTATTTCAACCCATAAAAATGAATGGAAAAAATGAAATCAAACATAAATCACAACTTTAAATTTTTGGTAAGAATTGCACTCTTGGGTACGAAAATGAGAGTTTCACTACTACACCATTTCAAAAATTTAATTGTACTTGTTTTGGGTTCTATAAGTGTTTCTGTTGTATTATGGAAAACTGAGAGGAATCATGGAAAAGTCATGGAATTTTGGTATTCAAAATCTGTATGAACCCTGTGCCTAGTAACTGATTATCAGCTAAATCCAGAGAACAATGTGTAGAATGACTGACAGTAGTATTATTGTGTTTACAATGTGTTGTTATGGCATTAAAACAAGAAAAAAAGTAAATGCTAGACAATACTTGTAAAATTGTACTGTAAAGTTTAGCTGTAAATACTTGCTAAATTTTAGAAGTAAAAGGGACCTCTGCTAAATTAAGACCTTCAATTTCGATAGTAGTGGAACTTGACTAATGATTTTCTAGTCATACAAAAGCTTAGTTTACTTGTGTTCATTTTCAACACAAAAATTGTTTTGGTAACTTGCCTGATAAGATTTTGATGTTACCAATATAATTTTGACTATAGCACTTGAAGGTTTTCAGGAATTGTTCTGAAGTTCAGGACTTGAGTACCTAAGAAATGGTTAGATTCCTAAGTAAAAGCTGCTGAAACAGGAATTTCATTAAGTTTTAAAAATAAGTTTTCACCAATGTACATCTAAGTATAGTTCTATTTTATTAACCTGTCACTACTTAAATAATTACACGGTTACTGAATCTGTTATTTTTAACTCCTTTCGAACTTGTTATATCTGGGATATTCAAAATCTCCACATATACTAAGCAAAAGTTATAACGCAAACGGTAATTTTCTTTACATATTTTTTATTTTATATCATACATTGGCATATTTGCCATCATTAAGTCTCTCGGTATGTTCACACATGATAGTGTGTTAAAATTTCTTGCGCGGTCACGCTTGGGTACACAGCATCGGTAAATAGCATCGGTAAATCCTTTTTCTACCAAGTTTCACGAATCCTGTGCAGCACGTTAATGTACACAAACAAATAAAGTTTGCTGAGAACTCTAGAGACTGCGTGTCATTGTAGCACTCGTCATATTGGAAACAAGTCAGTAAAAATGCCAATATTGAGCATTGAAAACCAAGGATAAGCCGTTTGACGGATACCCCATTAACAATTACCATCAGCGTGTTCAGCAACTACCGTTAGTTAACGTTCGGATACGGGGGAATTCAACCTGAAGACAACTCAATCCGTGGATAACTCAACTCAAAGTTGTGACAACTCAGTCCGATAGTTGGAAGTTGAGTTTTCTCGGGTTGAGTTGTCTTTGGGTTAAGTTGTTCCGACCCTGACGTAACGGAACGTTACGGATCGTTCGGGGTTATTGAGCAGGCTACAGGTCATGGAGCAAATTTATTCAAGCAGTTAATTGTGTAGTAATATTGACCATTCTGCCAAGCTGGGTTTTGTAGTGATAAATGGGAACCACAACGCCCAACGCTACAGGTGAAGGGTGAAGATTTTAATAACGTCGCTGTTAAATACGCCATCGGGCGCCCATGTCTTTTTCTCTAACAAGATACTACCAGACAACATTCCGCCTGAGCAACAATT
The DNA here is from genome assembly GCA_025267735.1 of Mactra quadrangularis. Taxonomy (NCBI): domain Eukaryota; kingdom Metazoa; phylum Mollusca; class Bivalvia; order Venerida; family Mactridae; genus Mactra; species Mactra quadrangularis. The sequence continues at coordinate 35,823,568 of CM046302.1, read as the reverse complement.
CAACTTCGCAGGACTTATTACATTAAGATTTTAGATTTGTCGTCATTTTCAGTAGACAAAAATCCAATAGAACTTTTTGGGACGTGTTTGACAGACGCATACGTCAACGTCTTGAACAGTATGTGACGATACAGGAACTAAACATTGCTTTACATGAGGAATGGATAAGCATCCCACTACGTTTTTACGACGTCCTATTGGGTCTTAAAGACTCAGGATTTTAGCAGACGTGAATTCAAATTAGACACACACTCATTATCAAATCTTGTTAACTTTTTTTCTCCTACTGGGCTTTTGATTCTGTGACTATTTTCTTTCCAAAAATCTTCACATGTTGTTTTACTATTGAATACTCATGACAAATGATTGTTTTATTATCATGTTAAATTTCACATCATTTTCATTAAAACTTTCGAAAATATTTACGTTTTTGTACCTATTTGCGTTATAACTTTTGCTTAGTATATATAGTTAGATCATCAATAATTAATTTGGATCGTTGGCTCAATGGTTAAAAAGAAGTTGGATAATAACACATTCAGTGACGATGTAGTTATTCAAGTTGTGACAAGTTAATGAAATAAGACTTGTATGAATGGCAGTTATCTGGATTAGATCTGAGGTGCAGGACTTATGGGACCTCAGAAAGGGTTTACTTATGAAAAAGCTCATAGAATCATGAACTTAAAAATTTCAATATGTTTTCCATGAACACTTCTCTGTTCATCTAGATAAGCAACTTTCAATGATGTTCAAACAATGTTGTTTAACATTGTAGTATTTTAATCATCAGTGGCGCATACATTAACTCCACTGATTAAAATATATTTTTCATCGGTGGTGAATATAGCAATATGGAATTGAATATTTAAATCAGTGGAGTTAATGTATGGGACACAGACTGTTGAATGAAATTGAATTACAGAGTAAATTCCTCGTAACATGTACTATGTGTCAACAGACAATTAAAATTGGTACTAATTGATAACTAAAATCTGTTTCTTATGTTTCAGTTGTAGACTGAATTAAACTCTATGAGATTGCTTATTTTACCAATTTCTCCTTGTATTATTATTCCACAAATTTATCATTAAAATGATTTAAATGCTTGATATTTGTGTGATAATCCCTGTACATAATAGGGAAACCATTGTTATCGAAAGTGAGTACTGAAATACTGTAATAAGTATTTAAATCAGTGGGGTTAATGTATGTGCCACTGACAGTTGAATGAAATTTATCAATATTAGTTATTTAAACTTCTCGAAATTGAGATTTCCTTAGATAAATAATGAAACAATAAAGATAAGAAACATTATAATCAATTTTACAGCATATATTTATTTGTCTTTCAATGAAGGCACTAAAAATTTGTACAAATATATAAAACATAAATAATTTGAAATAAATAGATAAGATGAATGTTTTCAAATTTTATACAAAAGGTACACATAATAATGTTAGTCTATGTGCAAGGGAATTAACTCTGGGTGAAAATATGAGTATTGCTTTCCAAAAGCAAATTATCTCCCTTGGATTAAAATGTGTATGATACAACCTCATAATTTAGATTTCTAATACCTTCAATTATTATAAGAAAGATAACAAATCTTAATAACAATAATATATATAATAATATGTACAGTTTTAACTCAATAACAACACAGTATGTTTAACTTATGATACTTGAGTTTTAATGTAAACACTTCTTTAGTAAGTCTCATGTTGTTAAGAGTTACTCCCCTTCATATTTTTCAATGCACAATATTGTGTTTCACTTTTATTCATGGAGGAAATGGTTTCACATATTTTCATAATTGAATTCCAAATTTTAATGAAGCAAACACTTCTTGGTATTCTAAAATCCAAATAAATTAATAATACTCCTGTAGACCATATTATCTACAATCTTACAAGGACAAATGACAAAAGCCTGTCCATAGCAATTCAATAGTAAGAAGCCCCTGTCTCACAAAATTATCAAAAAGCACAGATAAAACTCAAGTTTCATAACTTAAGCAGAAGTTTTTTTATCAACAATTGTTCAATTAATAGTTAGACGACCCATACAAAAATGGATATTGTAAAGATTGTCTTGACTGTTGAGATTGCATCATGTGTGGTGGTGATGTTCTCATACTATATGATGAGGGTGATGACATGGGAACAGTATGTGGCACTGAAACACTTGGATAATGTGAATTCTGTAAAGCTGCTCCCTGATTGGCTGTTGGTATTCTAGAAGCTCCCTGATTGGTTGACATTTGATTCTGTAAATGTTGGTTGTTATTTGGACTCAATGATCCTTGCATCCATGGATAGTTGAAGAAGTTAGAGAATGGATGAGATGGTGATGATGTCATCATATGTGATGGAGGCATGAAACCATAAGGGGCAACTGGTGACATCATTGCTGGTACTGGTAAGAATGGTTGAGGATAGGGGTTCATGTTCTCACTGACACGTCTGCGCCATCTGGCTCTCTTGTTTTGAAACCAAATCTGAAAAAAATCAAATTAACACATTAAAGTTTGTTTGAAGTTAATTTTCAATTTGATGAATGGTAATGGTTTAATCTTGTTTTTGAATTACATTAAATAATGATACCTTCTCTCCTGAGTATCAGTAGTAAGTTTCACAGAGCTGCAAAGGGAGTGCAATGATACCATGCATGATTTACAATAATACAAGTATTTAGTCCCAATGGTTACCAATATAAGATTTTATTCCTGAAGAAATCATCTGACTTTACTAATATGATAATTTATCAACTTTTATAAGACTTTCAGCATAAAACAACATACTCGTATATTTTTCAATTTCATTTGTTAACAAGAAACCCCATGATAGATGAAAAGCACTTCATATCCCTGTAACATGATTTCATTAAAGTAGAATCAAGCAAAAAACAAAATGAACCATTAAATTTTAATTTATACATACCTTGATTTTATTTTCTGGGATTCCAAGATCTTTTCCAATATTTTCCATCATTTCAGAATCAGGGTATGGGTTCTCATGAAATATCTTCAACAAGGCTTGTACTTGATCATTAGTATAGTTAGTTCTTGCCTTCTTTTTGATTGGCTGCTCAGCACTGGTATCTGGACTAGTGGTGCCATCTACATTAGGAGAGGAACCAGTAGAGCTAGGAGAAGAGCTGGTTCCTGTTGATTGTGGTGATGTGGAACCAACAGTGGAGATTGAAGAGTCTGTAAGATTTGGTACATCACTTGTTCTAAGATGATCGGGTGATTCATTTCCAACATCTAATATATCATCTGTAAAATGGATAAATATGTTAATAATTGATAAATTTTTTAACAGTTAATTTCTTATACATTGTAACAGCAATTTTGGTTAGAAATTTAACTAGTATTGCCCACCCGTCTAATTCAGTTGATAGGGTAAAGTAATTGTGTGTTACACTTTTATATATTTATCCATGCTTGGTGGTCTACAAGTACCATTAGAACATTTAGTTAACAAGCTTATTTTGGAAGGTTTGGAATGTTACTTGTAAAACATATTTATCAAAATAGTGTAACAATGAAAAATTATGAATACTGATAACAAATTAAAATAAATATATTTCATTATAAAAACACTCATCACAAATAATTATGCAATGTGAAATAAGCTAAGTTGTAATGAGAAAGAACATACAATTTATTGGTTTATATTATACAAGGGAGGTAAATCTGATATGCTTGCTATTCACTCAAACAGTTATTACATCCCTTGAAGTGATTATTATTAAATGTTGCAACAAAATAAAGTGAACTTTACTTACTGTCTTGTTTTTCCTGGACTTTAAGATTCTCGTTCATGAGTTTATGTCTAAATGACATAAAATGTGAAGTACTGTATGGTGTATAGTGTGAAGCACGAGTAGCTGTACTAGGTAGCTGACCTGGTCTGTTTTGTTGATGTGACTCATTTAGTAAACGAGTGATATTGTGTGTCACACATGCTGTACCAGGAAGTACAGGTGATATAGTGTTCAATTTAACATCAACGTTCTCTTTCTCAGGTGTCAATGTTTCGTGTAATGGCATTGGTTGTACCACAGCTGAAGTCTTCTTGCCGAAGATATCTTCCATGTTGGAATAGTTGTACGACGAACCACCATACTGCTGGCGATTGCCTACTGATTGCAGAATCTGAAATATGTAAAAGTAAAAGTAAATGACAGAATATAATTTCTATCACCCAAGAAATGATTTAACACAACTTTATTCACCCAAGTAAATATTTACGATTTGGGTTTTAACATTCACATGAAGACATAGCAGATTGTATTTTATTAAATTACAAATAGATATGTAGGAACACAGGTGGTCGACACGGTTCCGAGACAAAAAAAAACACTTTAATTATACTCATACATGTATATTGCGGGTTTAGCGCTAAACAGTTGTTACTCAATCTTTTCTTAAATTGACTTACGATCGTTTTGTGCTTAACTCACGATATGAATCGCTTAACTTTGGATTAAGTCAGTAAAAAGTAACATTTCTTTTACATGTATATAATGTGCGATTTTGTACTACATGGAACCATAATACAAGTAACTGGCTTTTTATTGAAAAATAATTGAAATGTCTTTGGATAGCGCTTATACACGACAACTTAGAGAAATCCTATACTTAACTGCTAGATAAATTTCTTCTATGAAAATTATACATTAAAAGTTCAAGTTTTCTATTACTGTTCACTTACTAGATCTATTTATCGTCCTTAAAAATACGATGTGTTTTTTATGTTTAGAAATAGCGAAAAATACAACGCGACTATCAGCTTATAAAGAGTACATGAATAGAAAAGCAGGTCGCATAATTAAGAATATATATATATTTTTTAGACGCAAGAAATGTGAAGTGTATATTCATTACTCAAGTAGCATTCTAACCGTTAAATAAAAGTTAGAAACACCTCGACAATTTGTTTGTATGAAAAACTTAATTTATAAAACGTTGATATAATTGACTGAAATTCAAGCATTTTATTTAGACATGAAGTTTAATATTTACAGTATAAATAAGAAGTTTACATGTAATTAGAAGTGAAAAACGCATAAAGATAAACAAAAACATCAGAGAGTGTGAACAAGTGATAAAGTAAAAGTACTTACATTTTCATGCATGATTCTCAATATAGATTCACGTGTAGATAATTAATTCAAAGCTTGGTGATGATAAATTGTAAACTTTTCACAGCGTATACTTGTAGATTCCAAACAAATGTTTGATGGTAAAGCTTGGGCAAAGCCCAGTATATATACCCAGAATATTTTTGGCATTGCTCATTTACCCAAAAGTTTGTTATCTCCATGTCAGCGACTGGTGCAAACATTACCGACAAACAATGATGTCTTGAATTGAACTCACACGATTTGTCAATCAAAGAAACAATGATCAATAAACAAAGGTTAAATTATTCACACTTTTCAAAGATAATCACTCGCGATTAGTTTTTGATTAGTTCTTATACAAGAGTAATTATCCGTAACAAACAAGCAGGCAGTTTATGATTGGAAGTACATCATCAATATTTGATAATCTTGTTACAAACAATATCCCTGACTAATTAACGACATGTGGTTGACATTTTGATCATGTTTGATAGGGATAATCAAACTCGCATTGACGATGTATCTTAATTAATTACTAACTTTCTCAATTTGCCACAAAATTGTAATTTGACACGAATAAGTAACATTTCTCTTGTCTAGAAGTACAAACAGTTAAATAAATCGAAATTAAAACATAGAAATTTCCAATCAACACAAAATTTGCGAGGTCTGATTACAATTAAGTATTTTTTTGGCACGAAGGAAAAATATATTCTAAATAACATTATAGTTTTAAGAATATACTTTGAGATATTATAAATGATTAAAATAGTAATGTTAAGATTTTCGTTGAGTAATGGGTTATTCATGTCATAAAATAAGTAAAAACATACAATTGTCACTCGATTTTTAATTGGAAAAACAATATTTATATGAAATAATCTCCTTTGGCGCAAAAACATGCTGTTGAGTTTAAACATATCATTTTCAAGGCCATGTGTCTTCGTGTATCCCAAAGTTTTCAAGATTTTTTTGTTAATATTTACTCAAAGAAAACGTGAACTTATCTTAATGTTACATAAAATCTAAATATTAAGAGTTGTGTTGAAAATTGCGTTATTAATTAATGTCATAAATTAAGTAATAACATAATATACATAGGTGCCGCTCTATGTTCTGATCAAAAACGTATTTTAACAAAATAGTTCGGTGCAAATGCCATTATGTTTATAATTATAGAAATTATATTTATTTCTCTTTTTTTCTTGTATCCCAAATATTTAAAATTATTTTTATATTTTACCCAGAGAAAAGGTGAACTAAGCTTAAAGGAACTTAATGACATTTATTGCTGTATAATCAGTTGTATTCAATCAGACATAGACTCCGGTGCACAATCTTTCGGTAGCGTAGTTGGTGGCACCGGGATTTCGAATCTAGAGTCTCAAAGGGGGTACGAATTTGAATTCTACGCGAGGATGTTAAACCCTTCCATGAAAATTTGTCAATAATGTCAAATTTCCTCCATTAATATAGTATATGGAGAAGTTTCCGACCTTGTGGAAAGACAGTGAGTACTAGTTAGAGACAAGATTCCAGAAAAGTTAGGTTAGGTGCGCTGGAAATACTGAGAATAAATTTTCTAAACACAATTACTAACACTTCAGCGTATTTTTTTCCGCGTAACTGTTTTAACTGACTTTTAGTATACCCTTGTCTATTTAAAATATCTCAGTCTATAGAACGAACGCAAGATAATGTATATACATGTATACTTGAGAGTAGGTAAAACCACTCCTTCAATTGGTTCGAAAAAAACAACAATATAGTTAATGGTCCCAAATTTTCCGGATGCCAATATGTGGTCCTGAATAAAGTTTAGTTTACGGTCCCAATTTTTTTAAAATTATTTTGCGGACCACAAGAAAAAGTCTACGGTTCCAAATTTTTAAAATGCGGGTCCTGAAAAAATCATCTGCCTAACAACAACTTATACTAATTTTAGGTAGATAATTACCACATTTCATTTCCTTTTTTTATTTGAAATACAGAATGTAGGTATAGATAATACCAAACGCATGTTATATCAATTAAGAAATTTGTACGAAGCTTGAAAAACAGGTACATTTGGTGAAATTGAGTTTTAAGAGTATTATTAATGTTACAGTTAAAGTTATATTCACAGGCTAACTTAATATATATATTTTTAAAAGAAATTTCCTTTTTCACATAACGCAAGAATATGATTACTGGCCTTTCAGGATTCCCTACTATGAAATATACATTGCAAAAAAATGTGTTCATATAAATCACGTGACGGAAGTATGAACCTAGAGACTTTTTAATAACTGCTGAATCTTGAAATTTAGCTTTTCCAGAAACAGTTAGTAGGTCAAATGGCTGCTGTTATATTATCTATACTAAGCGTTGCTACGGGGTTAATCTCAACCAACCATCGCCTTATGACCTAGAGCATAACTTTTCGCCGAAACCGTAAATCAAGAAATTTTCCATGAATCAAGGTCAAGTCACTTAGAATGTGTTTACAGATAAGCTTCCTGGCAATAGCAAAAGGGTCGAGTAAAGGTGAAAAGATAGTACCGAACCATGTTTATTGGAGCATGTGCCATGAGTCACTGGAATCCATGAAAACGAAAAATTTTCCACGAATGTTGTTCATTAGTCTATTCACGCTACTTTCCAGCAAATCTTCACTTGATAATAAAAGCTGAGCTAATAGGACACGAGATCTACTGTTTGTTTAGAAATATTGTAAAAATCTACTTGACTTTATTTTTTTTGCATTGTATATCATCTTGTACGGCAGGTAATTTAAGTTTTGCAATTTTAGTGTTTATAGTACGGTGGTTTATTATTCATTAATCAGCGTGACGAATGAAATTTAGTATCGTTGTTTTACACGTATTTCTTCAATTCAATACTATATACTTTCATGTACTGTTGTTAGATTATCTACAATAAATCGTGTTGTCCATGTTTATTCTGACATTGACCAACGTTAGAGAAACTTGGTCGTTTTCGTTTAAAATTGTAATTTATAGAGAAATAATTATGCTGTTAATACTTGTCTTTTATTGAAATGTGTTTTGTCATCTTTTACAGAAACATTACGAAAATGAAGAAATTTGGACTTGCTATCGTTTTGATTGGACTATTATTAGTCAGTCACATGAACGAGACAGAAGGCAAACAAGGCTGCTGTTCAAAACTCAGATGTCCACGTAATCGTGTTTGTCGTAACTTACCGTCAGGGGGATGCAGATGTTTTCCTTATAACCCCTTCATGACGCGTGATAGGATGAGAGTTGGATATGTTAACTGGTGATCAATTTTAGTACAACATGGAACTATTATGATGAAAAAATTAATGGATTTAGATGATAAATTGACATTTTACCTAGTGATCAATTTTAGTATAGTGCGCAAAGTTTTACCCCGGTCTTACCTTCCACATTTGCATCTAATAATAATCAACACATATCCCGACGAAAATCAGTACCACGCCTATTTTACACTTCGGCAGCGATTGTTAAATTATAGAAGTATGCTTTTGTGTTTCAACGCATAATCCTCACGGCCACGATGTGATCAAGCATTAATAAGTTATATTCGTATTCAATGTAATGAATATTCTTGCATAAAGGTCAGATCGGGGTCAAACTATACGCACAATACAATGTTGAACTATTATGTTGAAAGAAGCAATGAATTTAGATGATATACATTTTGACTAGTGATCAATTTAATACAATGTAGAACTATTATGCTGAAATTTAAAAAAAAAAAACAATGTGTATCCCTGGGTTTTTAGATGTTATACAGACATTTTACCTAGTGATCACTTTTAGAACTACGTTGAACTAATAAGCTGAGATACAAATACAATGTTTAATAAATACATCATAATTGGTAGTACCAACTTAGTTGATAAGATAAAGAAATAAAAAAGTGTGTGCTTCCATTTTGTGTGTTCTTTGCTTTTCTGTTCTATTTAAGACTATATTGTAAATGCACTCAGTCAATTTTCATCGTATTCTTTACAGGTAGTTTGCATTGAACCTGGGCCCCCTATAAACGATTAATATCTACGACACCATTTAGCTTATAAGTGCACACAATCTTATTTCAACTTATCTGTTTGGGATCATGATTTTTACAATTTTTAACGGATAAATAAAAAACTTTTCCATAGGATGTAATGCAAAATATTTGCATTTTTTTATCAAAAATCCGGCGGGAAGGTATAATAATGCTATTTTGATTATAACATTGGCATACTTATAACGTGGATGTACAAAACACTGCGCGCTTATTTTAGATATGCCGCTAAAATAAAATACGAGGACTGCTTATTTGTTAAGATAACTTACTCGTTATTACGAGAATATTGATTTGTAATTTCGAGATAACTAACTACTCGTAATTACGAGATAAGTTATTCGTAATAATGAGATGATAACTAACGTGATAGTCAGTTGCTAAAAGTGTCAATAGTATTTTCGTCAGACCTTTACACACGTTTCATGTTTGTAATGGAGGTTTGCGCTATGCAATGCTTGGAGACAAAAAATCGTATTTTAGATTACATGTGTGCACATGTAATTAGAGAAAACAATGAAATAAATTGTCAGGAAGGGTAAAAACAATTTATTTGATCATTTACGTTAACAGCTGTTGTAGTGTATCCCAATTTATTAATGCAAACAATATATAAACAGACTCAATCATGTATAAGCTTATTAGAAAAGAGAAAAGAGAAGCTCAAGAAATGGCGATTTCAGTATTTGACATGTGTGTGAAGTTAGCCGTAATAGCCGCACCAACCGTAATACGGCTGTTACGGCTGGCCGTAATATAGTATTGTGACCGCAAATCACAGAAACGGTAAAAGTGAAGTGAATACAAAGATGGATATGACTTCAGATATTGGTTATTTATAAAACGTTCGTTCATATCAGAAAATTTGGTGACAGAGCAAATGAAAAAAGAACAAATGTAGATTTGAACCTCTTTTTCTGACACGGGCGTAGTCACATAAAGATAGATTCACATAAAAGGTGTTATAATTATTCCTTTTCCGACAACATGGATCGTCATTCTTCGAAAACTCGTTTCTAAGAGAAAAAAACATCAAAATATGCCTATATATCTATCAAATAGACTCGAACCGGTGTTTCGACTGGCTGTTACCCGGCCCAAGGGCGTAGACCTAAGAAGGCAAGTTCACGAATGTGCAATTATAAATATTCCCTTACTGACAACATGGGTCGTTATTCTGGAAAAACTTATTTTTAAGAGAATTATTCATCCAAATATGCCAATAATTCATCAAATTGACTCGAACATCTGTTTCGACTGGCTGTTACCCGGCCCAAGGGCGTAGACCTAAAAAGGCAAGTTCACGAATGTGTATCTATAGTTATTCCCTTTCATGCAACATGGGTCGTTATTCTGGGAAAACTCGTTTTCAGGGAAATATTCATCCAAATATGCCAACATTTTATCAAATAGATTCGAACCTCTATTTCGGCTGGCTGTTTCACGTCATAAGGGCGTAGACCTATGAAGCTAAGTTCACGAATGTGGTGCTTTAGTTATTCCCTTTCAGGCAACATAGGTCGTCATTCTGGGAAAACTCGTTTTCAAGAGAAATATTCGTGAAAATAAGCCAATATTTCTATCAAATAGACTCGAACCTCTTTTTCGGCTAACTGTTACCCGGCCTAAGGGCGAAGACCCAAGAAGCGAAGTTCACAAATTTGTATCTATAGTTATTCCTTTTCAGGCAACATGGGTCGTTATTCTGAGAAAACTCGTTTTCAAAAGAAATATTCATCCAAATATGCTAACATTTCTATCAAATAGACTCGAACCTCAGTTTCGGCTGGCTATTACCCGGCCCAAGGGCTAGTCAGAAAAAACAACTGGTGGTACAAATGTAAATTCCGTGAAAAGCTCTCCATTTTTCCCGTATGCCATCTAACCTATTCATCAATTGAAACATGTAACAAAACAAGATCATTTACAGCTATCTTTAACATATGTCGAGATTATTTCTAGCATTCCATCAAGATTGTACATAAATATGAGTACAGTCATGTATATCTTTCTGTTGCTCGACACTATCTAGGAGACCTATCGGAATTTTGTTTGGTAATATTTTTCCCTTTTTTGACATTTGCACTAAGTTGTTACTAAGGTAGCCGACCGACTAGCTCAGTTAGCAGCACGGAAGTCTGCTGATCGAGGGGTCACTGACGAAAGTATGCGCTTAGTACTAGTAGTTGGTTAACAGCTGAATCCAGAGATTTATCCTTTCCAGGAGGAGTGAGTAGGTTGACTGACCGCCGTTATATGACCTATACAATGTGTTGCTACGGCATTTAACCCATAAGTTACAAAGAGTTACTAAGATATAATTGTATCACAGATTTACAAGTAGTTGAAAAATACCAGCTCAACATGCCGCAACTAAATAAAGTTTCGTACGCTATTTATATATTTAAAGCCACAACAATGTGATATGTTCATCATATGAATCATGGATTCGCTTGCACCTTAATTTTGACGGTTTTCCAAACAAATATCTTTATTTCCTCGCTCGCTCATAAAAATTTGGTCAAACCGCTTTATAAAACAACTGAATAAAGATTTTTTCTTCGCTCGCTAGCCCATTTTTCCAGAAAATCGATAGAACACAGTCATGATCAACTTGTTGTGGCCTAAAAGCGAACAAAAATTCTTATATTTCATTACATGCAGTATTTAACTAATCTGGAAGTATGCCGTACCTTTTTTGTAGCCACAATGCAATCGCTTTTGAGGGAATTCCGACAAGTGAAAATAGGAAGAATTTTAAGTAGATATTACCAGAAAGTGACTGATATCCAATTGCTATTCTGTACGAGACAATTCCTAATGCAAACCTGAAATAAACTTTTTTATAGAATAGAAAAAATGTAAGTGTAGTAAAATATTTTAAGCTAAACATAAATCAGATTTAAGTATATGTTTTGATTTCATAACTAATAAACACTATGATACAGATTAATGCGATGTAAGCACAACAAAAAGCAACACTGTTAATAAACGAAGACGCAACAAAAACTAAATTAAGTAAAATCTACGGAAAGAATCTGGGCTAAGTTCAGTTATCGCGAACGTTACAGAACGTTACATAACGATACATTCGGAACTCCTCGGCCATATAATTGTTTACTTTAACACCGGTAGTTTCAAAAAAGCGTCTAAATATGTCCGAGAATATTCGCAGCAAATGATCGAGGAGTTCCGAATGTATCGTTACGGAACGTTTTGTAACGTTCGACTGTTAATCGTGTGCTTATCCTATTTGGTGTGTTTGAAATCAATTAAGATAATACGTTTGAAAAGTCTAATAATAATGTCCAGTTAATTACTAACAGGAGAGAGATTCGACGTAGTTTTGTGGTACTGAATAAGTACTATTTATCGTCTGGGTCAGTCGAAGGCTGTGAGGCCATTAACTCTGCCTAATCACTTATTTTCCCGTTTATTGTATCTAGCTATCGTTTTGATTATATTCTTTGCTTGTTCCAGTTAATCATAAGCAATATACCATCTTAAACTTTCTGGAATTAGCTCCGCACCACAAGGATACCTGCGAGATATATTTGCATGTAATTGCAAATGATTACAATCAACACAATGTGCCCATGAGCCACCACCTTCTTGGTGTTGAACGTATAAACTTCAAAGAAAAGTACTGCATATTTAGTAGACGCATGCATATCTAAATGGATAATATAACCCATATGTTTTAACAAGTAAAAAGTATGCTAGTAGCGTTGTTAATTGTTGGGTGTGTTCTCATCCAGGAGTACATGTACTTACATAAATAAATCAACTGTTGCGAGTATGCAAATATTCAAGGGCAAGGCATGACCAGCCGATTGACCAAGTCGGGCCTACTTGGACACCCGTCTACCCTGAATCAGAGGCCAAAGCTGTGTGTTGGGAAGATTGGAGATTCCTGGGTCTCCCTCAATTACCAGGATCCTCCTTTCCCGGTTACGGGACGCTGCCCTCGGCAAACGGGAAGTTTTGGTGTTAGCCATATGCCCATCATGCAGGCCCAAATAGCACCTACATAATGGGCACCTGTTTCTCCTCCTCGCCACGTAGAGGTCACCAAAAAGACAAATATACGAAACCGTCTTATTATAGAGACCCTTTTGTTCACAAATTAAGCATTTGGGTCTTAATAATTTTTAAAATTGCATGATTTTGAAATAAAAAAGGTGTTCTTTACAGTGGAATTTACTGTATTACATTATATTGATATATGATTATCGAGCGGTTATAGCGTTGAACTGGTAATCATTAGATAGCCAGCTCCGCGTTGGTTCGAATTCCATTATAACCTACAATGTTGTTAGCTTATTGCTGGGGGACCAGGAAGCAGACTTGAAAGTGATTAATCCAAGTTGTAAGAACTTGTTTCACAATTGAGCTATTTTTAAAATGAATTGATATAAAACTAGTTAGTGTGGTAAAGTACATGTATATAACTATTGTTTGAATATGATATACTGCAATACTTTTGGTTCATGAGGACAACGTGCATGTATATTGAAGATGAATACCATTTTGTTATTATCTGTTCACCTTATTCAAATATTCGTAAACTGTATACATTTAAACGTCATTTGTAAAATAGGCACAACACAAAATATGTACCATAAACGTGGGAGAAGACATTTACAGAAAATGTGTTTCACATAATCGCGGAAGATAATTTATTAAGACAACACTTCGATGACCATTGATAATGGTAATTTATGATATAGGTTGTTTAGGATAGGTTTAGACAAAACACGAGGATTTCATTATCATATATATACTTAACGAAACTATTAAGTACACCGATTTCGATGTTGTCATAAATTTTCATTTTCAACATTTATGTCCGATCCTTAATGCAAATGTGTACAGGACTAAACTGTTGTCTGCTTGCATGGTTTTCATGCTTTTTAATTGATGCAAAATTGGTTTTGTTGTGCATGTGCAGAAAAGCGGAAATGCGCACGTTCTTATCGTGCAAAAATCACACGTTGTCAGTTTTAGTAAAAATCATTAGTGCGTTGATATGCACAACGAAAAATCAAATAATGGCTTGAATGTCGCTTCAAGAACGAGAAATTGCTATAGGCCTTTTGCCAGACGGTGCGTCATCTGCAGAATATGTCTTCTAATTGCTAATTTTCTGTTCACTCAAAACAATTAAAAAATATTCCCATATCAACCCATGCGCGACAAAAATGGTTTTGCATTGATAGAGTAGCATGAAAACCATGAAAGCAAAGTTCAGTCATATCCAACTATTTGTCCTTTCGTAACTTATTGGTTTGACTACTCGATAAAATCGATAATTAATCAGACCCTTGTTGCGCTCGGTATTGTTCGGAAATTTCCTATATAACACCCTGCTGTGATCATAAATTGATAGAAATGATCAACCCATCAATGTATCATGTGATAGACTCTGCATGACGTCTATTACCAACATGTGATCTTTTATATTTTCATGTAAGCTTATATATAACAAACCACACAATGCGCGGTAAGAATGAAAATATATTCCTTAGAGTTTTATTTACGTTTCGTTTTATAAACAGAATTAAAATTTATAAACTTTGAGTCATACATGTACTTTTCATTACATCTCGTATGTATTTTCATTTGCAACAGCGTAAGTAAATGTACATATTAATACATGTACAGGGTGATCAAAAATATCTAATACTGTTTTGAAGTTGAATAAATAAGTCATTCCTGATGCAATTATTAAGTGCTATATACCATTGTAAAGAGAATTGTCATAAGTTTATGTCATAATTAGTTTACGGGAAAACGTTGACGTCATGCCGTCATAGATAACGTCATCAAATAATAGTTGTTTTTCAAGATGGCGACGTCAAAACAGAAAGATGCAGAAATAGTTAAACTTTATTTTGAGACTAAGTCTCCAGTTACTGTTATTCGCATGATGCAGAAAAAATATCCTGATGATGACAGACTCACAAAACTTCAAGTGCATAGGCTTGTAAAATAGATTTAAGCAGACTGGGTCAGTTGAGGATAGCCGACATAACAACAGTGGACGACCAAGATCAAGCCGCAGAAAAAAATAAATAGAAAGGTGAAACCAAAACAATAAGTAGTGAGCGATATCTTTCTCTCTTGAAGACAAAATTTCTTCCAGCCTTAAGAAGAAAATGTATTAACATTAATACAATATGGTTTCAACAAGATGGAGCGGCACCACACACTGCGGGACACGTGTTGGAATGGTTGAAAGAAACATTTGGCAGAAAATTTATCTCATTTAAATCAGACAAAGTATGGCCTCCACACTCACCTGATCCAAGTCTGTTAGATTTCTTTCTATGGTGACACTTAAAAGACAATGTTTACAATCCAAAGCCAGATACCTTGAGCAGCTAAAGTCAGCCAATCGCAGAGAAATAAAAAAAAATACACATGCAATGTGTGTTAACGCTATTGAAAATTTTAAAAAGAGACTTGACGTCGTAGTAGCACAAAATGGACGTCATATTGAACATTTGATGTAAATTTTGTTTGGTAAAATTCATTTTTATTTTTTTATTAAACATAATGACTTTACTCAGAAAATAAAACTTTAAAATCTCTAGTTTAAATATGTGTGTTGATATATAAAATCGTGTGATGTGTGTAAAACATACAAGACACTGAAATGGTATCAGATATTTTGGATCACCCTGTACTTAAAATAAATATAAATTTCAATGATAATTAAAAACATCAATCAATCAATATGCATAAAATTTTACACTTAATAGACGCTATAACTCTGGAAGGCAAATATGAACGCATTCTCGTTCCCAGAGTCTAGTAGGATTATCAATACCAGATTGTTATGAACAGAAGAACTCATCAACCATATGAAGCTGGTGAATGTAAAACTATTGATCTCTGCAGTAGAAGAATCATCCCATTGAAGTTCATGTTCATTTGTTGATGTTTGTTGTCCTTATACGCGTGTCCTGCTGAAATTGAACAAGTCCCCAGCCAGCAATTCACATCGGCCCGACATCGGCCCTATTTGAAAACCCAAGTCGGGCCGACATCGGCATTTACATCGGCCCTATCTAGAAAGTGCAACTCGGCATTTGATCGGGCCGATGTAGTTTAGCCGATTTCCAGCCAACATGGTACCGACTTTAAGCCGATCTAATGTTTTTCACAAAATGCATTTTAGCTTTGTAATATGTTATATTTGCAGTTAATCTTCATGGTTTAGTGCCATTATGACATATCAAATCGATAATTATAACAAAAGATATCATTTTATCAGTTTAGCGACTAATCGCCGACTAAAAGCCGATAAAAATCTTCATTAGAAAGTTCATTTTAAAATCATCATTCAAAAAAATTTCTTCTGGAAATAAAATCTATCTCGTCATAATTAACAAAAAGATATATAATAGTGACAAAAATCCATTTCATCATTCAGCCAAATTGCGACTAGCAAAACAGACTGTCGTAAAAAAAATTCTAAGTGACAAATATAATTCTAAATTATATTTTTTTATTAGTTGTTCATCTCAATACAATGTACGTACACAATAATAATATTATATATTAAGCATACCATGTCACTAGTGCATGAAGAAAACGTCCAAACCGAGTCTAATGATGTGTCAGCATTGTAAAAGAATGTAAATTCTATTAAAAATTAGAGGTAATATATTTGTTATGGCATAAAATCACGATGGTGTGACCGGTACCACAGTTTAAACAGAATAAAATGTCTAAAATGTTCCAATATCCACATTCTAATATCTAAATTGCCTCATGGTAAATTCAGACAGTTCTTAATTTGTACTTTGGTGTATTTCTGTATGCTACTTTCTCTTTCGGTTTAAGCTCTACTTATAGCTGATGCTGTCTGGAACCACTCTTTGACTTCCATTTCAATTTCTTAAATATCATCATTCAGGTTCTTTGAGTAGTTTCTGGAATACATACAATTTCAAAAAGAATTATAAATAATTTGTTTTTGTCTTGTTGGGTTTAACACCACAGCAACACATTGTATGGCATATATCACAGTGGTCAGTCCACCTTCTCATTTAATGTTGTATAAATGAATGAAATAAAGCACTTAAATGAACAAGTTTTTTTACAAAAGTTTGAAAGAAAATGACTTTAAAATCTATTTTCCTGTTTTTCCAGATCTCAACAAGAAGTGTTTCGAATTGCAACCTTGTTTATCTATACGAAAAAAACTATAAAAGTTTAATTTATGAATGTTTAACTTCAAATGAATATATTTTTCTGTAATAAATTTACTTCCTCAAGTTGTTTTTGCTATCGTCCCAGTATTCATACCCGTTTAGGTACAAGATGATCCGTTGGGTCCTTATTAGGTAACATAGCAGATATTAGCCAGTCAAATATACAGTTAGAGAAAAAATCCCAAACAATTGGTTTTGTATTTTATTATTTGTATGGCAACTTACTTAGTGCTGCAAAAATAGTTCTCTCTCCTCCCACACCATGAATACTCATAACATATCTCGTCAGAAAATATTTTTCATTTCTTTTCTTCTAGCATGTTTTCTATTTCCCCTAAAACACATAATATAAACAAACACCACTGATGAAAAATTATTCAGGTATATTATAATTCATAATAAAATCACCACTGTATTTAAGAGTTCATCTTACGGTCATTGATCTTACTGATAAAAGCACACTCAAATCAACAATAATATTGTTTGACCTTCATTCACTTGTATTGAAAAGGTGCCAATTCTTATGAGTAGAATATATATGATATACAATATTCATATTCTATCTATATAGATATCTGACAAGGGAGATAACAATGGCTTGACTACCTGAGAGTTTGAAAGCCTGTTGATCTTAAAATAGATTGTATGACTCATTAGCTTCTAGACGTTAGAATTTATTTTAACAAGACTTACAAAGTCATTAATTTGGACCGTAACTGTGGAATAGTAATCCTTAATTGATACTTAAGTCACAAAACCTAGCAGAGATAATAATATAATAAGCATGAATTAACAATAAACCAGGAATTCAATTTCAAATAAATGACGGTTGACCAACTGACAATTAACAATCTCATCAACAGTGCACCCTTAAAATGAATTCACAAGTGTGATTTTCAAAGTAAGCATATTTTAAGATTCAAAATATTTACTATACCCATATTCAGTTGATAATTTAGACTAATACATGTAAATAAACAACTCACCAGTAGTTGTGTTTCCTATTTCTCAAATTGAAAATGGCGGGACTAGTCCGCAGAAAATGAAGTGAATGATATTCAAAATTGATTTAAAATGAATACCATATTTTATTAGTCAGATTTGGACTGGAATATTTTAAATAAAAATAATGTTTTATATCTGAATTATACACCAAACATTGTCACCTTTTAGAAGTTTTCGATTCATTCAGAAGTAACATCGGCCGTAAATCGGCTCGATATCGGCAAATTAGTAGATGTTCCGCTATGAAACCGCGCTCGAGCCGACGTCGGCTAAAGATCGGCAAACGTTGTGACGAAAAGTTGAAAGTGTCGATTAAAATACAATTACAACCCTTCTCTGACCTATATTATAATGATTGCACTTTCCATAACAAAAAAATGTTGTTTAATGTAGATAATAAATGAGTCGGCTGGACGTCGGCTAAAAGTCGGAATTGTTATAACCATTGCCATCATTTGACCGCCTCTTCGCCTACAGAGGGCCTACATCGGCTGAAGATCGGCAGATTTTCCGATATTCCGCCTTTTAGCCTATGTAGGCCCGATGTTGGCTTGCTGGCTGGGTCGTCTCGGACTTTTTGTCCTTGAGATGTTTGTTGTCCATATACGCGTGTCCTGCTGAAATTTAACAAGTCGTCTCGGACTTTTTTTGTCCTTGAGATGTTTGTTGTCCATATACGCGTGTTCTGCTGAAATTGAACAAGTCGTCTCGGACTTTTTGTCCTTGAGATGTTTGTTGTCCATATACGCGTGTTCTGCTGAAATTGAACAAGTCGCCTCGGACTTTTTGTCCTTGAGATGTTTGTTGTCCATATACGCGTGTCCTGCTGAAATTGAACAAGTCGTCTCGGACTTTTTGTCCTTGAGATGTTTGTTGTCCATATACGCGTGCCCTGCTGAAATTAAACAAGTTGTCTCGATCTTTTTGTCCTAGAGATGCTTGTTGTTCAATGAAATTCAATAAATTGTGTTGTTGTTTTATTTTTCAAAAAGAAAATATAAACAAAGGATTGTCCCAACAATGTCGTACTAATTAAATTAACTTTTACGAAAATTTTGAGGACTTGCCATTGTTTGCATCTTGATCTGTCCCCAAACCATTTCGACCCAAACTTTTTTGGGTATGAAAATATTGAGGGAGGAATCTTTGTTTACATTTTGATTCATCTCCACACCATTTCGACCCAAACTTTTTACGAAAATATTGGAGAAAAAATCTTTGTTTACATTTTGATATGTCCCCGAACTTATTCCACCCAAACTTTCTTGGGTACGAAAATATTTGGGGACGAATCTTTTTTTACATTTTGATTCCCCATACCATTTTGAACCCAAAATTTTGGGTACGAAAATATTGAGGAACGAATCTTAGTTTACATTTTAATTCGTCCATAAACTTTTTTGACCGCAACTTTTTTTAGTACGAAAATATTAGGGGACGAAATTTTG
This sequence comes from Mactra quadrangularis, assembly GCA_025267735.1. Lineage (NCBI taxonomy): Eukaryota > Metazoa > Mollusca > Bivalvia > Venerida > Mactridae > Mactra > Mactra quadrangularis. The sequence goes on along the minus strand of CM046302.1, from coordinate 35,803,700 downwards.
TTTACATTTCGATTTGTCCCTAAACATTTTGGTCGACGACTTTTTGGAAACGAAAATATTGAGGGACGAAAATTTTGCATTTTGATTCGTCCCCAAGCCATTTGGACCCCAACTTTTTTGGTTACGAAAATACTGAGGGACGAATCTTTGCTTGCATTTTGATTCGTCCCCAAACGATTTTGACCACAACTTTTTGGGTACGAAAATATTAGGGGACTAATCTTTGTTTACATGTTGATTCGTCCCGAACTCATTCGACACCTAATTTTTGGGTACGAATATATTGAGGGAAGAATCTTTGTTTACATTTTAATTTGTCCCAAACCATTTCGACCCCAACTTTTTTGGGTACGAAAATATTGAGGGACGTATCTTTGATTACATTTTGATTCGTCCCCAAACTCATTCGACTCCAACTTTTTGAGGGTACGAAAAATCATTCGACCCGAATTTTTGGGTTCAAAAATATTGAGCGACGAATCTTTGTTTACATTTTGATTCGTCCCAAAGCCATTTCCACCCAAACATTTTTGAGTACGAAAATATTAAGGGACGAATCTTGTTTTCATATTGATTCGTCCCCAAACCATTTCGACCTTAACTTTTTTTGAGTACGAAAATATTTGGGGACGAATTTTGTTAACATTCTGATTCGTCCCCAAACCATTTCGAACCCAATTTTTTGAGTACAAAAATATTTGGGGACGAATTTTGTTTACATTTTGATTCGTCTCCGAACTTATTCGACCCCAACTTTTTGGGGTACGAAAATATTTGGGGACGAGTCTTGTTTGCATTTTGATTCGTCCCCGAACTTATTCGAACCCAACATTTTTTGGGTTAGAAAATATTTGGGGACGAATCTTGTTTAAGTTTGATTCGTCTCCAAACCATTTCGACCCCAACAATTTTCGAGAACGAAAATATTTGGGCACGAATTTTGTTAACATTTTGATTCGTCTCCAAACTTATTCGACCCCAACTTTTTGGGGTACGAAAATATTTTGGGAAGAATCTTGTTTTAATTTTGATTCGTCTCCGAACTTATTCGACCCCAACTTTTTGGGTACGAAAATACTTGGGGACGAATCTTGTTTTTAATTTGATTCGTCCCCAGACCATTTCGACCGTAACTTTTTTTGAGTACGAAAATATTTTGGGACGAATTTTGTTTACATTCTGATTCGTCTCCGAACTTATTCGACCCCAACTTTTTTGGGTACGAAAATATTTGGGGACGAATCTTGTTTTAATTTTGATTCGTCCCCGAACTTATTCGACCCCAACTTTTTTGGGTACGAAAATATTTGGGGACGAATCTTTTTATTTTGATTCGTCCCCAAACCATTTCGATCCCAACTTTTTTTAGGGACAAAAAAAGTTGGATTCGAAATGACTCGGGGATGAATCATGTGGTTAACAAAGATTTGTCAATAATATTTTCGAACAGGAAAAATGTTGAGTTCGAAATTGTTATTGAATAAATCCTGTTTGATTTATTTTATGAATAATAAAACAACAACACAATTTAATGAATTTACTTGGACAACAAACATCCCAAGGACAAACTGTCCGAGACGACTTGTTAAACAACCAGACCAAAGTATATCAAGTACATGAAATTGGACAACAAACATCTTGTTAAATTTCAGCAGGACACGCGTATATGGACAACAAACATCTCAAGGACAAAAAGTCCGAGATGACTTGTTAAATTTCAGCAGGACACGCGTAAAGGGACAACAAGCATCTCAAGGACAAAAAGTCCGAGACGACTTGTTCGAAAAAAATTGGACCGAATGTACATAAAACTCATTGGGTGGATTCTTCTACTGCAGAGATCTATAGTTTTACATTCATCATCTTGACATGCTTGATAAGAACTTCTGTTTATAACAATCTGAAAAAAACGAACAAGAAACATTAACTGAAGTGTGATATTTTGACGGACTATACTAAATATTTTTATTTTTTTTAAGCACAGATTACTGTATCAAAACATTATACACATTTTCTTTACAATCAACGTTGATTTTGTTTAGTCCAATGTATAAAAGCATATTCAACACATCAACCAAAGAAAGTGTTTTAACTACCCCTTGTAATTATTACAAGTTCAAAGAGAAATGTATAACCACCCTTCTCAACTTAGCTGAGTGTGGTAACTAACTACAAAATGTTCTGATTAATTTATAATTATATCATGCTTAAATGGATATGATGTATTAAACATGCAATCCTCAGTGAACATTTAACTTCTTTTCTTTGAACTAAACAAATTCAATGCTGATGTTGGAATTTAAACTAGGCCTATGATTTTGATACAACACCTTCTGCGAATTCAAAGATTAAGTCTAAATCTTGGTCAAAATAATTGCCACACATGTATGAATAACTAGATTTATTCTTGAAAAAGTCATGCATAATAAATACTATGCATATTAGAATTATAACTTATCATTTCATTTTTTTATTGCATGTATGTGAAAACAGCAGTAAAGTCAGCAGTACAGTATAGCAGTAAACCTTTACTGCTACAATTCCATGCATTTTATTTCTCCTTATCTTCGGTCATTTAAATGTGGGTCATTCCATCTCAAATCAACCAATGTTTCCCAGGTCACCCTCTCAGATCTGCTTGAAACTTTCAACATGTATTTGTACATCCAATTCATGGACAAAAATGAAATACTTAGTCAGTATCTTCAGTACTTTGGAAAAAAATGGCTTTTTAAGTAAAGGGGGGTAATTTTGCCATTTCTGAATTTCGTCCTGAGGCCATGTTTAGACACTTATATCTCTTCAAATATTAGTTCTATACTTCTGAAAGTGAAATATATTATGTACTTTTACCTGTAGAGTACAAAATTGGTGCTTATTTAAGTGTAAAATAGTTACTTTTTTGTTTATAGACCTTCAAAAATTGAAAAATCTTAAATTTGTCATAAAATTTGCCAAATTTGAACATCATTTTTTTCAAAACCATTACATATTTAGAACTCAAATTTATTTTACATTTAGTTACAACTTGTAAGATTATTTTATAGCAAATTTGAATAGAAAATCTCATTTCCAGAATTCACAATCTGTGTTTAAATTAAGCGACGTCTCAAAATTTTACGAAAATTGCCTATGCTTGAACACCAAAATGGCCATGTCAAGAGTTCCCAATCATTTTCAAATTTTGTACATGAATTCCACCACATGTAAAGATGACTTAATAAAAAATTTGTTTTGTTAATGAGCTTCTCCATGGAGTTTGACGTAATTTAAAAGGTATTGAGTTTTCAGTTCTCGGGGGATATTACGGTATATTATGAAGTTGTTTATGTCCCGGGGTGTGACTGTATATGCTTGGAATAGACTTAAAAGTCCTCATATTATGTATGAAAATAACATTTAAACATTAATTAGCATCATATATCAATATTTCAGCAAAGATTTAATTTTACTTTCACTTTAAATATTTATTTTGTTGGTTACCTCAGTGCTCAAGTCATCATTGGTGACTGGGCCCATATTCTTTTAGTTAAGTTTTAGTGTTTGAATGCTTTTATTTTTTATTAACATGGTAGCTTCTTTCTAGAATTAAAACAGTTTACATTAATTACTTTAAGCATATAAGTACATGTAAAAGAAATTTAATACCTTTTTCCCTTCTCCTTAAGTCTGCTAGTAGACGTTTCTTTTAGCAAATACAATTCATAGTTAACTAATTAATCTTTTTATAATAAATTTGAATTTTTTTTAATTATATAACTCTTCACTTTTCACAATATTTCCACTGAACAATTATTGATGTAATTTAAACATTAATCAACAATAAAAAATGATATGTTTTTCAATAAGTTCTACAATTTTATATGAAGATAATTTTAATTGATTGTTAGTATGCATGAAAGAAGCATGAAACCATTGATATAATATCCTAAAAAATGTACATGCACTTTCAATGTCATGGTAACAAGTTATAGTTGTCTCATTTTGTGTTGGTACAGTGAAACTATTATCTGTCACACAAAAACATACACGTTTTATCAATTTTTTACTAGTGTTCAGTACAGGGAATCTCAATATGACATTTTATCATGTAGACCTACACATGACATTATCTTAAGAGTCCTGATAGCATCTGATAAGTCCCTGTAAACACATATCTCTTTAATACCTAAAATTAATTTGTGTCCCAATTACAGATAAGTATATATTTTCATGTGCTCAATAGTCCAGTGAAGACAACTTTTTTGCACAGCTAGACAAAAAATTTACATAAATTTAGAGTGGACGTTTTTCATGTAAAATTAATATTCTGACAAATATCATATTATAATTATGTACTTATTAAAACAAGATTCGAACCCAACCTCTAAACTTAATCCAGCAATCAACTCTTGATTAAGACATGCCCCTGATCTTGGAACCATGAACATTAAAAGTTGATTAACATATGTGTTGATAAAAGCTATTGGTCCCTTTTACTAAAAGCTAAGTTAAAACTTTGTCAAGAAAACTGTCCACTGTACTTCATTGTAAGCTGGTTACTCTACATGCAGTGTTAGGGTGGCATAGGAGGATCGGGGGGGGGGGGGGTTTCAGGAGGTCCGGACCCCCTGGAATTTCCAAAATGTACTTGTCCATTAGTGTATTTTTTACTGTAAGTCGTTTTAAGTAGCATGAAGCATTTTGTCTTGGTGCTTAACATAATTTTTAATGGTTATGTATTAACTATAATTTATATGTTGCATTTTTCTGCAAAAATGTGATTGTGGTTCGAAAGTTTGGACCCCCACCCCTAGAAAAAGTCCGGACCTCCACGAACCCATGGGTTTAGAATGGTATAGCCCTGCACTGGAGATTGTGTCCACAACAACTGGTTAAGTAAGACTGGCAAAAGTATTTTTACATGATTGACAGTACTCTTATAGAGATTATACGGTAATGTGTGAAATATATTTTTCCCAAGAACCGGATTTATACATTATGAATGTCTAAATTAAAATACAGGTCTACTATATTTTAGGGTTTTGATTTCATCTGTTGTCTTCTTTGCGCATTAGTTAACATATTATTTTCTGGTTTAAAAGGGAAATTTCAGGCTTGGGGAAATGTGGTCAATGGCAGGCCTGAAATAGTACTGGTATTCATAAAAAAGGTTCAGTGTGTCTTGATCAAGAAAAAAGTATTATACAGTAAACCTTAATATTCAAATCACCCAACACTATTTTGACTAAAATCATGAATTTATGATATAAAGAAAGTACTGAAAAGTATTTAGCTTATAAGAATACAATCATGTATTTATTAAGGTTTTAATATAATGGCAGTTTTATCATAATGAATTAGGTGACAGTAAAGAGAATGTCAGGCATCAAATATTTTAAGGTAAAAAAATATATGTATCAAAAAAAGTTTTTTTTAAAGAATCAAACTTACAAAAGATCCAAAATCTTTGTATCCCTAATTAACAAACCATTTCTTAGTTAAATTTTGAATAATTTTAGTCAATGCACTGTTTTCAGTGTAAAACATGTTCAAATTATCTACAGGAACTGAAAATTTATATCATGTTAGAGTGCCTTACAACTCAACGGAGAAGTTTGACCACAAAATTTATTTTGCTTAAATAGTTTGGTGCATAATAAAATTAAATGATAAAATATTAAAGCCATGCATAACATAAGGGCTGCATGATTTAAAGCCCATACTGTAATAACCCCAAATGTTAATTATAATTAAATACCTTTTTATCACCCAAGACTCCACTAAGAAACTATTTTTTATTTTAGAAAGAAGCTTTTAAATATATAACTAAAATATCTATGTACATGTAACTCAAAAAGTTTTTGCCTGCAAACATCTTATCATTACCTCTCTTTCACTATTTTTAAAATTGAAAATTCACTTGTTTTGTTGTTGTTGTTTTTAAACTACTATGAGCACTTTATTGATCACAAATTTTAGTTTATTATTATTTTTCAGTTTATGTTTTTATATCTTTATCATTTTCGTTTTTATTTTAGCTCGTTTAACCTAATTATGCATATGATTGTGAAGCGCTTTTGAACATATATTCAGTATGAAAAGAGCGCTATACAAATACGGTATATAATAATAATAATAATAAAAGGATATGGGCTCTGAGACATTTAGTTTAATACAGTCACCAATGATGACTTGAGCACTGAGGTAACCAACAAAATTAAATATTTAAAGTGAAAGTAAAATTAAATCTTTGTTGAAATATTGATATATGATGCAAATAAATGTTCAAATGTTATTTTCATACATAACATGAGGACTTTAAAGTCTATTCCAAGCATATACAGTCTCATCCCGGGACATAACCGACTTCAAAATATACCGTAATAGCCCCCGAGAACTGAAAACTCAATACCTTTTAAATTACGTCAAACTCCATGGAGAAGCTCATTAACAAAACAAATTTTTGATTAAGTCATCTTTACATGTGGTAGAATTCATGTACAAAATTTGAAAATGCTTGGGAACTCTTGACATGGCCATTTTGGTGTTCAAACATAGGCAATTTTCGTAAAATTTTGAGACGTCGCTTAATTTAAACACAGATTGTGAATTCTGGAAATGAGATTTTCTATTCAAATTTGCTTTAAAATAATCTAACAAGTTGTAACTAAATGAAAAATAAATTTGAGTTCTAAATATGTAATGGTTTTGAAAAAAATGATGTTCAAATTTGGTAAATTTTATGACAAATTTAAGATTTTTCGATTTTTGAAGGTCTATAGACAAAAAAGTAACAATTTTACACTTAATTAAGCACCATTTTTGTACTCTACAGGTAAAAGTTCTTCATATATTTCACTTTCAGAAGTATAGAACTAATATTTGAAGAGATATAAGTGTCTAAACATGGCCTCAGGACGAAATTCAGAAATTGCAAAATTACCCCCCTTTACTTAAAAAGCCAATTTTTTCCTAAGTACTGAAGATACTGACTAAATATTTCATTTTTGTCCATGAATTGAATGTACATATACATGTTGAAAGTTTCAAGCAGATCTGAGAGGGTGACCTGGGAAAATTTCCAAAAATTGGTTGATTTGAGATGGAATGACCCATTTTTTAAAAGTTTTACAGCTGTACTGTAAAAATTTTTAGCGGAAAAGTTTTACTGCTGAACTACAAACATTTGTAGCAGTAAGGTTACTGAAGTTACCATAGGCGGATCCAGGATTTCTGGTGAGAGGGGGCGTAAAATGAATAAGCAGAATGGGTTTCCAAGGGGCCATAAGGGCCTCAAATGGTCCAGGGCAAAACCCTTACGGTTACCAGATGACCAGGTGACCGGCGGCCCTGGAAATTTCTTCATTTTAGTTATTTCTAAGGGATTCAGGCACATTTTCAGAGCCTCAACTATCCTTTTTTAGAGTATAAGATATAAAGAAGATAATTACTAGTATTTCATGTAATTTTCTAAAAGCCACTGAATCATGTTCAATGTACAATAATGAAAGGAATAGTTTTATTATGTATGCTATGTTGCACGTGTAGCGTGCAAATTTTTTTTACATGTATATATATGTATTTCTAATAAATATCATATTTCATGATAGAAAAAAAACTTTGCTTGGGCAATTTTAGGGGGGGCGTACGCCGGGTCCGCCCCCGCCTGGATCCGCCTATGGTTACTGCTGTACTGCTGACTTCACATACTCTTCTACTATTCATCTTTATTACATAAAACAATGTATAGAGAAGAAATTAATCAAGAACTTGGGTACAAAAACTAGTATTATACATTATGTGTACAGTTTCAACCAAAAGTTTGGAGACAAATGAAATTTACAACTACATTGTATAATTCTTTAATTTCATTTTGTAGAAACATTATTTTTTAACTACATTTTGAATGATTGTTGATAAAATGAAAAAAAAATTATAAATGCATCACATTCATATGAATTCGCATCTGACCTTACAAAGCCTCCAAAACTTAGTAATGTTTTTTTCCTATAAACAAAGTTTTATATCACCATAACAATAACTAAAACATTTTAAAATAAACAATTTTCAAATTTTCAATAAAAGCTATATAGAGCCTTCAGAGTTAAATGTCTCCAAACATTTGGTTGCCATTGTATATACACTGTATATTATATACTGTCTTTGACTTCAAACTCTTTAGGTCCCAATTGTACGATACTAGATCAGGACAACTCAACACGAACCAATTTAAGACAACTCATGCCACAACTCAACCTGAAGACAATACAACCCCAGAACAACTCAACATGTATCTTATATGATTAGTATTTGATTAAAAAAAAAAAAATTAAATTAAAAATGATAATTTAAATGCTATTCTCACTTTTTTATAACTATATAGATATGAAATAATCATTCATTTTATTCCGCAATATCTTTCATACACGATAAGTCTAAAAATAACATATGATATAGGATGAGTTGTCTACATGTTAAGCAATCTCTACTTCGGGTTGAGTTTTCCATGGGTGGAGTTGTACCAGACCTTTACATAACACTTATTCCATTTAATTTAAATCAAGGAATAAAAGTACCTGCTCTGTATAGTTGAAAGTTCTGGTGATGGAGGTCTGAAGGGTAGAGATCCTTAGTTTCATTGTCATCATAACCATTCATAACATAACAAAATACATTCTAGTTCTGAAATAAGAAAAGGAGATAACCATTCATAACTTAACTAAATACATTCCAAACTCCCTGCAGCAGTTATTTCCCTTTATTAAATCAATAGCAAAGCGTGACGTTAACCACTGTGAGGAGTTTGTGGTTAAAGTAGCAAAGCATGACGTAAGCACTGTGAGGAGTTTATGGTTAAAGTAGCAAAGCGTGACGTAAGCACTGTGAGGAGTTTATGGTTAAAGTAGCAAAGCGTGACGTAAGCACTGTGAGGAGTTTATGGTTAAAGTAGCAAAGCATGACGTAAGCACTGTGAGGAGTTTATGGTTAAAGTAGCAAAGCGTGACGTGGAGCACTGTGAGGAGTTTATGGTTAAAGTAGCAAAGCGTGACGTAAGCACTGTGAGGAGTTTATGGTTAAAGTAGCAAAGCGTGACGTAAGCACTGTGAGGAGTTTATGGTTAAAGTAGCAAAGCGTGACGTGGAGCATAAATTAACTCTGCCGACTTAAATTTTATTTTATCAATCATGAGTACAGGAGTGCTGGAGTGAATATTCAAATCAATGGAGTTAATTTATGTGCCATTAAAATTTCAATAAAACTGAACAATAGTTTCTTATTCTATGTATTTACATTTTGATTTTCAAAACTGCCAAAGCTTGAATAATTTCGCAAGGACTAAATGGAATAATTTTATATATACAACCACAGCCTACTAAAATACCTAGGCTAATACTTATTAAATTATACAACGATCATTTAACACATTAACAAAGGCACTATAAAATTATTGATGTTTTGAAAAAACAACAATAACATTTAAGGTAGAATTCTCATAATGCTATTTTACAGTCATTCATACTTTTCAAAATCACGATAAATTATTGCAAAACATAATATTTTTCATTCTTACATCATGTTAATAATTAAGTATGAATTAGATTCATCAAACAAAAGTCTGTTGCAAAATTACTGATAAATTGTTTTTAATCGAAGTGAATAATTATCTCCCTTTGATATGAAAAATAGAGTAATTTAAATAAGTTGGTAGTTTATGTAATTTAAGAATCTGTACAAGTAAAATATCAGATTTTTACATAGATTTGTATAAAGGGAATTCTACCTTAAGAACATGTAAAACAGTTTTCTTTTTCGATTCAATTTTTATTTCAACATTATAAATGGAACCATGGTGGTCAAACCTGGTGTATTAATTCATTTATTTCTTAGGCCACAACAAATTGTTCTTTATGTTCTATGGATTCGCTTGCACCTTAATTTTGACGTTTTTACAAAAAAAATATTTTTATATACTCGCTCGCTCATAAAAATTTGGTCAAACTGCTATATAAAGCAAGTGAATAAAGCCTTTTTTATTTTTTTCTCTTCGCTCGCTCGCCCCATTTTTTCCCCAGAAAAATCCATAGAACATATCATCAACTTGTTGTGGCCAAACTAATATTCTTAAATAGCCAAATCTATTTTACACATAAACAGATAATATAAAAGTCAGGCTATCAGAGAACAGTATAGAACTGCTAGAACCAGTTATAAAACTTGAACCACCAGGTTAGATGTTGTCAGGGAAGAAGTATTGTGATACTGTCTGCAGGCATAACTGTACAAATCAGACAAGTTGAGCAAAGTAATTATGCGCCCCTGGATCCCCTTGTGTACACTGTGTCAAGTGTAAAGGTACTTTTAGATGGCAATGTATACAGGCATTCGGAACACCCTCCACCTTTCATGAATGAATAATCTCGGAAGGATTTGTGGGGGGGGTCTTATTTTAAATTTACGGACTAAAAACGAAACTTCAGTCATCGCCTAACCGATCGTGTAATTGTTTACATAGTTTCAAAATGGCGCCTAAATATTTCGAGGTTATTTGTAGCGAATGGCCGAGGATGTTCCGAATGTGTATACAGAGTCACAATACCACATGACAATGACGTCACAAATGCTATGGTTTCAAGAAGAATAAAATAAAGTAATTGCTCGACTCAGACATTTAAAGAGCAGTAAATATTTTAATTTTTGTCACATTTCCATGATACCTATGCAAGACTAAGCTTAGAAGTGTGTACTATTTGCTGTACATCACATCTTCAACCTTTATTTTCAGCTTGCTTCAGTTACAAGTCTTCTCCCTTTTCTTTAAATAGTTAGCATTTGAAAATCGTAGTAGGTTTCCTAGGTATCATGGAAATCTGACAACATTAAACATACTTAAAACTCTTTAAGTCTCTCCGTTGGGGCGGATTCTTGACTTTTTTTCTCTTGTAAATGTAACATTTGTGACATCATAGTCAAATGGTATTGTCACCATAAAATATATCTTTCTCTGCTTGTCTGCATCTGAGATCTGCAAACATTGAACTTATGATCTGAGATGAGAAGGGTCAGACAAACTCGACCCAAAGGCAACTCAACACTTATGAACAAAAAACCCAACCTGTGAACAACTAAACCTAGACACTCAACAAGGATCATATACCGGTATTATTAGTTATTAAAGTTAAAAACCATCTTTTATACTAATTTTTTTATTAAATGTAAGGTTATCATGTTGTGTAGATATTATTATTATTATTATTATCATTATCATTATCATTATCATTATCATTATCATTATCATTATCATTATTATTATCATTATCATTATCATTATCTTTATCATAATCATGATCATAATAATATTTTATAATAATAACAATAAATCCAATGCCTCTATTATTCTATATCTATGATTTAAAACACAATTGTTTGGTTAACCGTGGATAATAAAGGTAGAATTCCCATAATACCAACTTACAGTCATTGTACTTGAAAGCTATCATAAATGTTCCCATATCATAATAATTTCAAGTCCTTACATCATATTAATATCATGCATGGATTAGATTAATAAAACAGTACTGACAGAAACAAAATGAAAAATGTTGATAATTAGTTATCTCCCTTTGATATGAAAATAGTGTAAGCTTTTAATTTCTCTACGTACAAAATGTGGATTGCCCCCAAGACTGTAGTAACTTGTTCTTTAAATGATAATCAATACACTTACATGTACAACAGTCTTGCGGCAATCCTCAAATTTTTTTAATGATGGTTGATAAAATTTAAGTAAATGACAACACACAATTAGATACAAATTTTGTGAAAAATTTACTATAGATAGTCCAACAATATTAATCTGAGCTTGAACTACCTTATTACAATAATAATTACAGGCTTTACTTACTAGGGGTGTAACAATACGGTAAAAACCGTATTGCAATATATTGCAATACATATTGTTCTTTGCGCATGCATGCATAGCATAAATTAATGCACGTGCATCGTCTTAATTTTGTATTTGTATTATATTTATATTTATTATTTGTATTTTCAAATGATCTACACGAATTACGCAAAATTTTTAATGTTTGAATAAGTTAGAAAAAAGGTTTTGAGTGGACTTTCAAAGATAATTATTCTCTCACTTTACGAAAAGTATTTCAAGTTTCCGAACACATTTTAACATTAATTCAAACATTTAAATTTTAGACTCTGGTGAAAACAATCAGTATGGAACATAACTAGAAAAACCGGTTCAGAGAAAAACGAACCGATTAAAAACCGTCAGAAGTGGTATTGCAATATTAACCGGTATATCGGTTAACCGTTACACCCCTATTTCTTACATTAAATTGTGAGTTTCCATATGTGTGTGAACGATTATACACATGTTTATAACAACCTATGTGAATATAAATCAATCTTGAAAACATGGAATTTGTTATTGTACTTAATATTTTGGACTCATTCGTTTATGGGGAACACGAAAGTCCACGATGTTGTGACACTGTTTTAAACTATTTATTCATATGAAAACACAATTAGTTGTTCAGATACGAATATTATGCCGAAAGCTTCCGATAAAGTGCGATTTACACACGAAGACTAAAATAGACTATAAAATACTGAGTTTAATATATTCTTGCATAAAGGTCAAGCTCAGGTTAATTCTGTCGGACTATACAATAATAGTTTTGTATTAAAAGTAGAATTCTACCTTTACTATCACATTTTATTCCAAGTTATCTTTGAAGTTTCGCAATAAATTCAATTAAATTTATTTAATCTTATTTAATTTTTTTATATTTATTTAATGAAGTTAAGCCATATCAACACAATTTAGGTCATTTCACGGCGTCCAGCGCACCTAACCTAGCTTTCCTGGTCTATTGTCTATAACCAGTACTCACCTACCCTTCCACAATGCCGGAAACTTCTCCATATTATCTAATCAATGGAGAAAAATCGACATTATTGTCAAATTTTCATGGAAGGTTATAACCTCCCCGGGTGGGATTCGAACCCGCACCCCTCGGGCATGAGTATCCAAATCCCGGCGCGCTTCCAACTGCGCTATCAGCCCGGGTTTTATCTTATTTAAAATGAATAAAAACTTGAAACTCAAATCAACAATATAACAGCAAGAACCTTATTGGTGACAGTTGTCTAACTTAATATAAATACATTGTAGAATATTATCTAAAATTAGATTTTAACATATTTACTTTGATAAAAACATTCTACAATGTATCTATTAGGTTTTTCAAATCGATAAATTTCCAAAAGAGTAAAAATTAAACATTAACATTAAATTTACAATTATCATAAAATGGTTATTCAATTTAATCTTACTATAAAACAATACATTTTCAATCTGCAAAAACTAAAATATCTTTGACACATTATTATGCAGTCATCATATTTCAAATCTTTCCATTTTTAAATCTTTCTTATTTTATATTCTAAATTGCTAATTATCATTGTTTTTTATTTTATAAATATTTTCACAACATGATAAACTTACACTTTTAGAATATATCAGGGAAAGAGTTTAAGCTCGCATACTCGCAAAATGCGATTAGAATTTGAAAGTTATTTTTATTATAACTAGCAAATTTTTGCGAGTTTAAATCAATGCAAAATATTACTGTCTTAACTAATGAGGCTAAAGTCAGCATTTGAATGACCAGATAGATCGATGATATGATATATTTAAAGACTCACAGTAAAAACATGTTTGATAACTTTGTCTATCTCACTAGAACGCACATGTTCTATCTTTAGTAAGTATAGTACTAAGTTGCTTTAATATTGCATATACGAATAGTTACTTTGTATGCTATTAAAATTTGGAAAAAATGCAAATCATTTTTCAATTTGCGAGTTGAAATAAAAGCAACTCGCAAAAATTTGCAAGTCCAAGTTATTGTTAAATTCATGCCCTGAATATATTGAAAACTAAAAGATGATTGCAATAACTTAATTTACTAATAAAATATTGTAACAGAGCCAAAATCTATTCAATAGTTTTGTTTTAGAAGGGAGATCATTCTGATTGTCTTGTTTAAGTTAGTTTTTGATACATATTACTACATTGTCTATATTGTCTCCCTTGTCACAAATTATTTCATGTTTAATAATTAATTATGCTTTTTTAAAACACTTAAGGCATTGATCCTACAAATTTTGTCCCTACTTCAAGGTGAGTTGTCCATGTGTTGAGTTGTTCCAGAACAGCTGAGAATCTAATGTTTTATAATCTATCAGTTAAAACAGCTACAATAACCAAAATATACCTTTACATGTCTTTCTATCTTGTCCCCAAATGACACACATATGATGTAGAATTTTTCGGTCTCAAGTTTGATCATGGTCTAAGCTGAGTGATATCCTATACACAGCAGACCTCCAAGGATGATCCTGTGAAAAAGACAAACAAATTGGTAAAGAACTTCATTGATTCACTTTCTTGTCTAACATATTTGCACCAATAGTTAAATCTTAATTTAACTGTCAGTGGAGCACACACTAACCCTGCTAATTTACACAGGTATGGATAACTATTTTTATCAATCGTAAGTACAGAAGTACTGTAGTGGGTTTATAAATACAAGGGGTTATTGTTAGCGCCAGTGACAGATGATTAAGCTTTAACTCCAGTACCCACCAAAAATTTGGAGTCAAAAGAAATTTACTACAATTCTTGAATTTTTCTTTTTCTGAATCATTATTTTTAGTTTATTAAAGTATGGTCACTTCCCTTCGCTGGCTGCTTAATGCAGGTTATACTGTATATGTAATCAGATTTTTTTAATGCTCCAAGTTTTCTACAATCAAACATAGGTGGATCCAGCGTGGTGGTGGGGGGTTCAGGGGGTCATGGCCACCCCTGAAATTTCAAAAATGTACCTGTCCATTAGTGTATTTCTTGACTGTAGGTCATTTTTAAGTAGCATGAAGCAAATTTTCTCGGTGCTTAACACAGATTTAATGGTTATGTAGTTTAATAATTAATATATTGCATTATTCGGCTAAAAGTGTATAATGTGGTTGTGGTTGAAACCCCCCCCCCCCTAGAAGAAGTTTGGACCCCCCTCCCCTAGAAAAAGTCTTGACCCCCAGGAAAAAATTCTGGATCCGCCCTGATCATAGATTTAAAAACATGTTTCATAAATTATTTGATTTATAGCAATGTATATTACAGATCAACTAAATTTAATTTCATAAGAATGAAATACTTTAAAACTGTACCTTAATATTTTGGACTTATTGGTTTCTCTCATAAAAAGACAAATCCAAAAGTAAAAGTACAGTAACACACCATGTTTACATAATTGATTTATAGCTGGTAAGTCATCAAACTCCTCACAGTGCTTACATCATGCTTTGCTACTTAACCACTGCCAACAAATGAACATGTAAATCATGTGACGCTAGTAATACCATCTATTTATAGAATGCCCAAACTCCTAACAGTGCTTTGTCACGCTTTGCTATTTTTACAAATTATTAATTAAAACTATTTTTTATTTTTATGTACTTTGAACATTATAATTTAATGCAAGAAGACTCAATTTATAGAAAATATTAAATTGTAACAGAAAAGATGAAAAAAAATATTAGGCTCTCTGAGGGACGAATTTACTCGTAGTGGCAGTGGTTTTTTGGGTTTCAAAAATAATAATCGATCATTTGAAATAATCAGACATTTTCAGTTCCTATACAGTATAGAAAAGGACTATATATTGTCCAGTAATGGCGAATTCCATGTCGTCAACCAAAAATATCAACAATGATCTCAATGATTTATAATTATAACAAAGTACGGTGTAGTAAAAAATACAAAAATATAAAAAATAATAAATAAATAAATAAATAAAATGTATTATTATTATTATTATTATTATTAATCATCATGTTTTAAATGAGAAGTTTTATTCCCATGAAATATCTATTCTCTAGTAATATTAATATATTAAAACTTGATAGTCTTATTGTCAAAAAAATTAATAACTGATATTAGCGATAATCGAGTTTAATCTTCATAATCAATTGTCTCCCACATCTAATGAAATGATTGATTATCAATTATAAAAGATCATTGTTAAATCCCTAGTGGTTATTGATTTAATCAAGGGAAATAACTGCTGCGGGGAGTTTGACAAGTCACAAACACAAACAAACACTTGTTTTTCTGCAAATTCTTACCAAAGCCAAACAAGTAAATCTGTGAGCTAATGCTCACTAGTGATACCCCCGCCAAAATGTAAAAATATGCGACAAACAGGAAGTAGATGAGCAAGGAGCATGAAATCGCTTTACACCACATGGGACTATGGGATGAAGCAATATGCAAAGTATTAGGCTGCTGCATGTTATAGTTGCTGAGAAAACTGAGACGGAAATTTTGTAACGGACGGACGCACGCACGAATACACGCACGGACAAGGGTAAAACAGTATACCCCCCTCTTCTTCGAAGCGGGGGTATAAAAAAGAGAGATTCAAAAAGTGCAAATATAGCTATTATACATTTCTTTGTCCAAAAATGCCTACATTAGCCTGTGTGTGGCAGAAATAACTTCTCAAATATGTTTGCTCAAGACCTACTTTACAACTTGATTCAGTTTTTACACAGAGGATTTGAACCAAACAATCAAAACTCACAGGATCAATAGAAATTTAAAGTGATGACTGAAATAGACCTAATTCTGAACTCAAATTGTTGGGTTTTTCCACCGTGCACATGTAAATAAGTTTATAACACATTATTGCTGAAAAGCACAGAATACGGATTAAATTCAATTGTTCTTTGTACACATGTTTTCATTGTGAAGGTGAAAGTTTGTTTGTACTGCATGGGAAAACGCAAATATTTGATTTCCAGAAATAGTCTATTGAGAGAGACTTCATACAATAAATGTCCACCTACCATGATATATCTGAGTCACAGTACTGTCTACAAGTCATTCACCATCATCATATCATATAATAATTATAATATTATCTTCACCAACAACCATTAGAATCACAGGGAAAATTTCCTGAAAAGTTCAAATAAATGTAATAGTAAATGACACAATGGGTATAATTATCTCCTTAAACAGATATAATACAGTACCCACCAAAAGTTTTAGAGACATTTTCACTTTGTAAGCCTACTACATAGGTTTTATCAAAACTTTGAATACCATTTATTTGAAATGCTTTCTAGTTTTACTTATTTTTTGTGATGGTACTTTTTGTAGTTGAGACAAAATTTATGTTATAGAAAAGAATTACATTGAATTGGTTTTAGAGGTTTTTGGATAATCAGATGCTGAATCCTATAAATGTGATGCATTCAATAAATTTGTTTTCATTTAATCATCAACTATTTTAAATATAGTTAAAATAATGGTTCTACTGAAACCAATTGATAAAATTCATTTTTGTATTGAATTTTTTTTGTCTCTAAACTTTTGGTGGGTACTGTACATGCAGACCCCTATCATAGGATCTCTAAACAGTACACATGGGGTCACATTCAAATGACCTTTGTTCTGACCAATCAACAAATATTGTTGAATTCCTTACTCTTTATTTCACATGTTTGACTGTGTAAACTGTGACAAAACAAAATAAATGTTCTGTTTTGTTCAGTTATCAACTTATTCCTTCATTCTTTATGATCATACAATAGTTTTAAGGGGCTTACCAAGACTACTGTATAAAACATACATTTTTCATTTCAGAATCAGATGATTTATGGTTATTGTTATAAGTCTGCACAATTGACACTTCAAGGAGTTCATTTACCGGTAAGTATCTTTTGTAAAACTCATAGAAATCACAAATTTCAATTATGATAAATTTACTTAAGAACCTCTATAAAAAAGCCTGCATGATTAAAACACAAAATAATGGTTAATACCTGAATGTACTTATGTAGAGATTTCAACAATCAAATTGTCCACAACATAAACCAGTAACACATCAACAAAGTTATGTTCCATTGTAACCATACTATACAGGACGTCATAGCAACCATTTATGCTTGTAAAATAAATTATGTGAAAGCATGCTTGTATAATAAATTATGTGAAAGCTTGCTGTGTGTTCCACTGTAGTACCTAAAATACAATGATGTACATGTATATAAAACGTCTACAGAAGTGATAAATGCCTTAGTTGTCACATTATCTGTGGCTTTAAAATCACAGTAAACCAAGAAACCACTTTAAATGCACAAATACAGAGTATATAGACACATCATCCACTATTTGTTTGTTTATAAGTTAGAAAAAAAGATATTTATTCTCTCAGTTTACGAAAAATATTTCAAGTTTCTGAACACATTTTAACATTAATTCAAACATTTAAATTTCAGACTCTGATAAAAACAATCAGTATGGAACATAACTAGAAAAACAGGTTAAGAGAAAAAAGAACCGGTTAAAAACCGTCAGAAGTCGTATTGCAATATTAACCGGTATATCGGTTAACCGTTACACCCCTACTGTAAATTTTACTCCATGCTAAACTTGTGCACCACATTGGTTTATATCAATTTTCAAGTAAGAACTTTTATAAATTCACATATTTCATGAAATTTCTCCTGATATGACACTAAATAACCTTTCTTGTATGTTTATATATTTAAACTCTTAATTTGCTTGTTAATTTCAGAACGTATATTATTCACCAAAATTTGTTTCTCTTTGTTATTGTTATTATGTATGTACATTGTAAATATCTGTGTGGACCATATTGAAAATTGGTTTACACCAAATATGTTATCCACAATAAATAAAGTCTTTATTATTATAATTATTATTATTATTTGAATCTTTCTAATTACATGACTACCAGGGCTCAAATTTAACAAAAATAGCACGAACAAATTTATGCAAGTTGATGTTTTTCAACTCGCAAGATTAAAAAAGCACTCACTTTTTTTGCTAAGTTTTTTACTCCAGAAACAATGTCAGATTTTAAATTCTCCTAACTCATTTAGTAATAAAAAACTTTTAACCTCGGCGAATAGTATTTTTCCGACACTCATTGTGAAATATAGCTATACAGGCAAGTAGAGCAGAAGATCGCACTATCTATTTTTCTGGCAGTTCCAATGCTGATTTTATCCAAATTAGTTTAGACCGTAATATTTTTGCCAAGATATCAACTCGCCAAAATTTGTGAGTTTAGATAAAAGTTACTCATAATTTTCAAAATCCATGTGTATTTAGCAAGTATGCAAGCTAAAATTCGAGCCCAGTATATACCCTGTAATAGCCATACAGTCAAATAGACAATGTGCAAAATTGAAATGCCTGCATTTTCAATTGGGTGTTCACAATACACAGGGCTGAACAAACACTATTGTAACTCCATTTGAAAATAAAGGGAGTTACAATAGTGTTTTGTTCAGCCCTCAATACAAAACACAGTCATAATTAGGACTGCAATGATAGACCTTTTAATGTGGTTTAGGTTCAAAATTTCAGACCCGCCCCCCCCCCCCCCCCAAAAAAAAAATCCTGGATCCACCCCTGTGAATTCATCATGTTTATGAAATTCAGCATCTGACATCCCAAAGCCTCTGAAACCATGTGCATTGTAAATCTGTTTTGCTCTTTTTTTTCCAAGTCAGTTCTTTCTTTAATAGTTGAGACTATCTATGTTGTTTTAAAGCATGCTATGGGAATGAATTACCATGAACATGGTTTTGGAGGTTTTAGAATGTCAACTACCAAATCTTATAAATGTGATGCATTCAAAATATTTGTTTTTATTTATTTAATTATACTCAGCAAAATAAAAAACTTTACATGGTGTTTAAGTGGGCATAATTTGAGTTTCCGTTGGAATATCTAAAACAAATTAATGCATTTTATTCCTTGAAGACATTGCATCACTTTAGTTACATTTTTGTTGATATAATTTGTACGAACCATGAATACGACGTAAGAGTTTAACCTAGGGGTCAGAATGAAAAATACAGGAATTAAAGGTGATGGTGAAAGTTTGGATGCGTTGACTATTTTTATTTGAGTCCTTAATGTTGTTTAGAACACCTCAGTAACGTGTGTTCCCCCCATATCTGGCAATACACGCTCTAACTCTCCGCCTCATGGAGCGTACGTAATGTCTAATTAGGACGTTAGGCAACGCCTGCCATTCCACCTGCAGTGCATTAGTGAGGTCGTTCACGCTGTTTATATGGTGGTTAGCCCTTACTCTTTGTCCAAGTTCATCCCAGATATGTTCATATCTGGGGAAAGAGCCGGCCATGGCAAGACGTTGACGTTGTTACGCGCCAAAAAATTGGTTGTCAAGCGGGCAGCATTGTCATGCTGGAAGGTTAGTCCAGGACCATGAGCCTGCATGAAAGGTACTAGAGTATTCATGAGAATATTCACGTAACCTTGTGCATTCAGATTACCGGAGACTACTACAAGCTGTGTCCTTTGATCCCCCATAATTCCACCCCATACCAACACACTTCCCCCACTAAACCTGTCCCTTTCCCTGATGCAACATTGTGCGAATCTTTCATTTCTGCGACGATAAATTCGCACCCTTCCGTCGGCATGGCTAATTCTGAAGCGAGATTCGTCACTGAAAATAACTCTTCCCCACTGGTTACGTGTCCAGCGTTCGTGACGTTGTGCCCATGCCAACCTGGCGACCCTATGGCGGGGTCTCATTATCTGCCCAGTATAAGGCCTGCGGGCACGAATTGGAACATGAGATTGCCTTAGGCGGTTCCGTATGGTTTGGGCACTCAACCAAGTTGACGAGCAGTAGCTGTAGCTGGCAAAAACCTATTACGTAGATGATTTAAGCCGATGACGCGGTCGTCCCTATGTGACGTCAGACGTGGTGCACCGGGTCTCGGGCGGTCATGTACGGACCCAGTAATACCAAACCGGGTGCTAAGGTTATGAATGGTTTGCCGAGAGCAACCGAAGTGCTGCGCAACGTCCATAATCCTGGCACCCGCTTGGAGCATTACAATAGCCCGATTTCTTTGATTTTCAGAGAGCCGTGACATTGCTTCTAAAAGTCGTAAGACTAAACAAAAGTGCTTTTTCTTGGTGTTAAAAACAAGCAAATGTTTCTGTGAGAAAAGTTTTACTCCACATGACTTGAGATTGTCTGTG
The DNA here is from genome assembly GCA_025267735.1 of Mactra quadrangularis. Taxonomy (NCBI): domain Eukaryota; kingdom Metazoa; phylum Mollusca; class Bivalvia; order Venerida; family Mactridae; genus Mactra; species Mactra quadrangularis. Next base: position 35,782,576 of record CM046302.1, on the reverse strand, counting down.
GCGTGGTCGGTGTAAGAAACCGGAAATGGCGGATTAAGTCGCTCGTTGAGCATATAACTGCACGAAATTTTCGGATTTGTGTAGTACATCAAAATGCCAATAAGATTAGATAGTTTTGTTTATTACACATAATGATTTAGCAACGAAATTCAGGTTTACACAATGTAAAGTTTCTATTTTTGCTGAGTATATTTATTTATTGGAGTTAGCACCCTGGCAACACAATTTTAGGTCATTTTACGGCATCCAGCGCACCTAACCTAGCTTTCCTGGACCATTGTCTATAACCAGTACTCACTACCAACTGCGATATCGACCTGGGTTATTTGTTTTCATCACCAATCATACTAAATATATTATTAACAGTGGTCCTACACATACAAGCATTGACAATTTAAGAATTTTAGTAAATTTTCTTTGTCTCCAAACATAGATTGGCAGTGCACTGTATACATCCTTATATAGCCTGGATTCCAGGCGATGAAGTATTTTACTTTTAATAATTCTTCAACTAATAAATTTGAGCCAGTCTACACCTCTGTCTGAACTTCAGACATCTCTCTCAATGCAGTATGATAGAAAATAGACTGGCTACAATATAAGTATGTTATGATGTTTAAAACATAAATGGAAAGACAATGCAAACTAATTATCAGACTAGTAGCTAGTCTAATCCTTATACTATGCTGTTTGAAGTGGTTAATGAATTTATGAGGTTTGTAACCAATTAAAACCTTTTATACATGTATGTAACACAAGGTATATAGTCACATGATATACAAAGACAACTAATAAGGTGTGAGGTCGAGTCAATAAATAACCAGCCAATGACATAAAGTCAGGAATCTGGTATACTTAGATAGAGGAAGTAATATCACAAGCACTAGGCATTTTACACGGTACCATTTCAACAATCTTGCATGATTGTTTAGGGATGGGCAAGCTTACAGCCTGTTGGGCAAACTCCTCGCAGCGGTTATTTCCCTTTATTAAATCAATAACCACTGCCACCACAAGTAAATTTGTCCCTCAGAGAGCCGAATATTTTTTGTTGATCTTTTCTGTTACACATCAATTTTTTTTACTAATTGAGTCTCTTTGTAGTAAATTATGATGTTCAAAGTACATAAAGATAAAAAAGTGCTTATTAATAATTTGTAAAAATAACAAGCTTGACGTAAGCACTATGAGAAGTTTGGGCATTCTATAAATAGATGGTATTACTAGCATCATGTGATTTTCGTGTTGGCAGTGATGAAGTAGCAAAGCGTGACGCATTCACTGTGAGGAGTTTGCCTGTTGGGTCCAAAATCTTAGCAATGAGCAAATGACTCACCATGGGTTTTAAGAGGAATAATAATACACAATAGAAATGGTTTATACCTGAAGGAGATTCCATAGACTAAGTTGTCCAACACATAAGTGACAGTAGTACATCAGCTATTATTCTATGGCAACCATACTATCAAAGACAGTTCAGCATCAAACATGGTTTTATAATCAATTTGGTAAAAACTTGTTTGTCTATGTCACTGTAGTACCTAAAACATCAAAGATATACATAAGTCTTTTAAGATTATAAATTTAAAAGGTTCCAAAGAATGGTAATGCTGACTTTATTTTGAAGGAAAAAGTACAACATTTCAAATCAGGTATGTAAGAGTAGTTTCCCTTTGATTATTTCATATAGTGATTTTTAGGCCACAACAAATTGATCATATGTTCTATGGATTCGCTCGCACCTTAATTTTGACGGTTTTTTAAAAAAAATATTTTTATTTCCTCGCTCGCTCATAAAAATTTGGTCAAACCGCTGTATAAAACAAGTGAATGAAGACTTTTTTAATTTTTTTTCTTCGCTCGCTCACCCCATTTTCTTTTCAGAAAAATCCCTAGAACACATGATCAACTTGTTGTGACCTTACATTGTTTTTAGGGTTCTGTTAAAACATTTCATAATTAATGAATTCCAAAACATATTTAACTTCATTTGACCACAGGTTGATGTATAAAACATTCCTACAAACGACTGCTTATAACTTAGAAACAAGAGACACAACTAATTGAGGGGTGTGACTTAACAGCACATATGTGACTCCTATTCGTGAATATGAGATTCTGAGAGAGAATATGACTATTATTTTTCAAACAATGCTAAGTATGCTTGTCGTTTCAACAAAATATTATGACTTCAAACTTTTTAAAGATAATTGTGTAAAAAATATCCAAGAAAATATGAATGGCCTTAATTACTAGTATGAATATGTTGATTCATTTAATATATGTTCAAGTTGAATTTTTTATTATTCAAAAATGTACATGTGCTAGAATATTCAATCAGTAACCATGCTTGTTTGAGCTCTAAAAGATTTGACTTCCCCTTGAAATTTTGGTCGAACTTAGAGTCCTGATATTCACTATACAGTCTTAAAGAGTTCGTCAAAAGAGCACACTTATTTTGTCATCATAACAAAGGTTTGATTAATTAGATTAGTTGATTAGGTATAAATGGGAGACAATTGCACAGCTGATAAATAACTACAAACAGTTGTTTATAAGTTAGAATTAGTACTGGCTTATGCCCGGGAAGCAATTTCTACATTTTATGAGGCATGTCCATCAGAACCTGTCCATAGAGGACACCTGTCCACAAAGGACACTTTTGGATTTTCCCATGACTGTCCTTTGTTCACAGGTTAGACTGTATTACAAGTTAAGAAATTTAAGTAAAAAAAATCTCATTATCTCTCAGTTTCTACAATAGATTTGTGCAGCGTTCTTCTACATAACGAATATGACTTTCTCTATGCAAAATAAATATGACTTTTTTGCAGCAGTGAAAGATAAAAAAAACAATTTGATAGTTTTGACTGTAATTCTTTAATTCAGAAGTATCTTTGTCATAGAAATTTATTTATTTATTGGAGTTAACGCCATATCAACACAATTTAGGTCATTTCATGGCGTCCAGCGCACATAACCTAGCTTTCCTGGACTATTGTCTATAACCAGTACTCATGGAAGGGTATAACCTCCCCGGGTGGGATTCGAACCCGCACCCCCTCGGGCATGAGTATCCCAATCCCGACGCGCTACCAACTGCGCTATCAACCCGGGTGTAATAGAAACTGTTTCAAAGTAAAATAAAATGTGGCTTAACATATATGTATTATATTTTACAGTATCAACCTTAAGTCAAACTAAGTATTGAGAATTCTGATAGCCTCTGGGTATGAAAATGCCCTAATTCATATTTGCTCAGCCTTCTAAAATTTACAGTATATCCATGAATATCATTTCATATTTTATGTCTTTATAACTAGAAAAAATATTTATATATATCTTATATCTACTCTTTATGAAATAATTATTTTTTTAAAGAAAGGAATTTCATTCTTGCCAAGGTCATATTTGGACATGGAAATATGACTAAGAATATATGAATTACAATCAAAGATTTAAAAGAATTTAACATAATGTTGATAAAGTATTTCTTTAAACCCCAAAATGTAATTTTAATATAAAATGCCACTTATTATATATTTAAATTATTCTATCTCTTTAATTAGTTATAACCGTAATCATATTGAACCCGTTTCTAAAAATACCAGATTTCCATGAAAATAACTTAAAAACATAATATAAAATCACTATATTTTATATTTTGAAATTCAAATTAACGATGTGCAAATAAGCATTGCAAAAACATCCAAGACCTTGGCTATTTTATGTTTATGTAGACCTCACATGTATGATAAATTATCTTTAGAAACAAGTCAGAAAATCTCATATTTTCACTGTTTCTTATAAGAGATCAAGCGTGGACAGCAATGTTCAATACTATGAATATGACTAGAGTTTTGAATAATGACTTCATACATATTTAATTATTTTCATGTTCCATTTGTTCTGTTTCTTAAAATATCACATATTCAAATATATTGACTTTATAATGTTATATAAAATACAAAATAATAGATCTACAACAGTACAGTAGTATTTTTACAATTTTTACAAACTGAAAGTTAAATTCCTTGAATATATATTTCATCTTGTATCATGTTTTACTATAAAAAAGATTTCCTGCTAGCTTGTTTGTTTGTGTGTTGGGTTTAACGCTGTAGCAACACATTGAATAGGTCATAAAACTGTGGTCAGTCAATCTATCAGTTCTCCTGGAAAGGCTAAATCTCTGGATTAAGCTGTTAACCAACTACTAAGCACATACTTTCGTCAGTGACTGACAACTGCCCTATATAATTAAAAATCATTGGTTAGGAGGGAGAATGGCTGTAGAAAATAATTTCAAGACCAAGCTCCACGAAAGTATGCCCCGCCCGGGAATCCAACGCACGACCCTTTGATCAGTTGAGCTAGCTGGGCGGCTTCCCAGCTAGCTAAATATTCTTACATCACTAGGCATTAATTTATTTTAATTTGTAATTAATCTCTTTCCCAAAGTCATATTTGCATATGTTTTCTAAAAATTAGCTTATTCATTGACAGATAAAAAATATCTTATCATAAGCCAAGAAATGAATATCATACTTGTCATTACAACATAATCTATGATTATCTAACAGCCATTTCACCATTAAACCACCATTAACTCAAACTTGTGGACTTATTAGAAGGATTTACTATAAAAAAAATCCCTAATATAAGAACGGTCAGCCAATATTGAAAAGAACGAACAACATCTAATAAAGTTCGGTTTTAACTCAACATAAAACAAGTACATGTAGTTAATGCGACCAAGAAAATAGTGCAACAGATAAATATATATACTTTAAAAGGAAGATGATATGAAAAAAAAAATCTAATTTAAGCAAATACTTTAAAGTATGATATTTAATGTTAGTTTACATCCATCAAACATTATTTCAACTGAGTATGAAGAGTTTTTTTGTATTATTACACATTAGTATCTGCCACACAATTTTCTGCAAACAAACACACTACTGCCAATTTATACACTACCACATACTTGTTGTTATTATAAATAAGAATTCTTGTTTTTATTGTTCATGTGTTTAAAAAACCTTCTAATAAGAACAATTTAATAAAAATACATAAATCATTATTTAGCTTGAACTTGCATCATAGAAATCAATGATCATTTTTTTACAAACTTTCATCAGTCCTCCTTTAGGAAAGAATGGTATACGTATACATAAGAATTGCTTTGTTCACAAAATTCCTTCCAACAGCACTTTCAGTACTATGATTATTATGAGCCACCATTTTCAATAACCAGAGGATTCAATAAGGGACTTTAGTCAGTTATTTCCCCTTGTATACACTTCAAATAGGTAGGTCCTATTAGTTGAATTACTCGGATTTTACCCTTACATTTTCATGTCAATTTGCCAAAATTAATCTTAAATAACTTTTTTGAAAATCATTTAATTTGTTTGAAATTCAACCTTTGTATTTTTAGGGTAAAGAACTATCTAAATTTAATCACTTCTTTTAATATCTTAATTAACAAGAAAGATATTAAATGCAATATTTTGTTATCCTTACATAGGACTTCAATGATAAAATCCGAGGATTCCAACTGTAAAGACCTACTTAGCAATTGGATTGCTTCCGATTTTATCGGGGAAAGATAACTGACTAAAGTTCCCAATTTGAGAATACTATTTTAGTGAGAATAATATTATTTTTTTTATTTACTATCTACAGTACCCACCAAAAGTTTGGAGACATTTTCATTTTAAAAGCATACTACATAGGTGTTATAAAAAAAATTGATAATAATTTATTTCTAAATGCTGTTTAGTTTAGCTTATTTATTTTGTTATGTTACTATTTTGTAGTTGAGACTACTAGAGAAGCTTACAAACTAAGTTATAGAAAAGACTTACATTGATGATGGTTTTGGAGACTATGTAATAACAGATGCTGAATCTTACATGTATATAATATGATGCATTTACCAAATCTGTTTTCATTTCATCACCAACCATATTGAACATATAAAAAATAATGGTTCGACCAAAAACAATCATTGAAATTTAAGAATTTTGCTAAATTTCTTTTGTCTCCAAACTTTTGGTGGGTACTGTAAATTTAATAGTATAATGATGACGTAAATAATCTAGCTATCTACCATAGATATAATTTTACAATGTTAGTATATGGCTAACGTTGCAATATTCTAAACAAAAAAATGTATGTTACAAAAAAATATTTGATTGGATAATAAATTAATGTGTTTGATAAAAATATTTGTGTTGGAAAAAAAATTGTTTATAAAAATCTTTATGTGCAAAAAAAATATATGTGATATAATTAGCATAAACTAAGCAAAAATCAACCAAAACATATTCATATTTGTGTTGTTATAAGCAACATTTCTTAGCAAATATTACATTAAAAAAAACAATATCAATATTTCTAACTGCAGGTATATGTACACCAAATGTGTATCAATTTTTTAGGAAGGTTAATTTAACATTAGGAATTAAAATACATGACCTCAGACATAGAGATTCATTTGAAACATTATAATTGGCTTACCGAATCTCAAATTCACAAATAGTCATATTTGCTGTTTAGTCACGGTTTTTAACATTTTAATTAAATACAACAACGTAAAAAAACAGCTTGCAAGTCTATGAGCCACAAAATGTGGCGCACACTTGTTTTATAATTTTGAATTTACCCAAGACAGTAGTAACTCCCTCTTTAATGCAATTACTACAATTTGCTTATAGAATATTTCTTAGAATGAAAATTGATTCCACTAACATAAAACTAAACTTAAATCCATGCAGAAACCATAAAAATGTTGATTTTGACAAGTTTTACAATATTTTACATAAGTCTCTTCTATATTGACAACCCATTATGAACACAACCTAACTCAACCCATGGACAACTGGACCCAAAGTTAAGACAACTCTATAATCTGCAAGAGACAACTAACCTGTGTACAACTCAATCTTTATATCAACAAGAAATGTAATGTGGAAACCATATTAAAGCCGGATTTAAAAATTTTACACAAACATTTCAAAGGGAAATAATCCATATTAAAGCCAGATAGAGTTTTGTTTACTTTCTAATTCTGTTCATCACATAGTATGATGTCATTGTATGAAGTTTCGTCAAGATGTGACAATAAATGGCAGAAATATATGCTAAATTGAAAACTTTTACGCATATGTTAACAAAACCAGACGCCCGCTTCTTTTAGTGAAATTTTTTCGTTAAAAAATCCAGGGGCCCCAAAACCAAAAGGGAACATCCTTGACACATGGGCTACTCTTACATAAAATTTGGTGAATCTAGGTACAGTCGTTGTTGAGTTATTGTACTGACAAGGTTTTCATATTTTAAGTCCCAGTGACCTTGACCTTTGACCCTGGGGTCTCAAAATCAAAAGGGAACCTCCTCAACCCAAGGGCTATCCACACATAAAATTTGAGGAACCTAGGTACATCCTTTCTTGAGTTATCATTTGGACAAGCAATTGTCCACGGACAGACAGACGGACATCATCATAACATAATACGTCCATTTTCTCAAAATGGGCGTATAAAAATTAATCCCTGTATTAATTACATTTGAGTTTTGACGATATACTCAAATCAGTATCGAGCATAATAATACTACATTCGTAGTCAATGTAATGAATCATCAGACCGGGGTCAAACTTTACGCACAATATTGATTGTTATTGAAGCTATTACATAAACAGTAAAAAATGTAATTCCCAACCAGATACATTTGTTAATTAATACAGAAATGTGGATAAAAATGTTCCCTTTTTTTTGGTAAATAGTTACACACAGCTTTTTACCTTTATAGTAGTACTGTATAGCTATACCAAAAGGAGATAATTCATAGAGTCAAAATTTGCATTAGACAAACTACGAGTATTACTAAACAATAATTGAACTTGGCAAACAAACGAATCTCAGTATATATTTATTGGGTTTAAATAATAAACTTAGTGTATGGTTCACGAAGCTAGCCGAGCATTGCAAACAATCACAAACAAATATGCATATAGGGGAGTTTCAACCTTGTTTAGAAATAATAAATAGAATGATAACTTACTTACATTGATACAGTGATGATTTCAAACTGTTGTGATAATCAGGTTACATTTGTTTCATACTGAAAAAATAAATAAGGTCAATTATTAGTAATGTATCACCTAACAACAATGTGTATGTTACAGGCAATTTGTAAATTAAGGCAATTTGTAAAATGCCTAAAAATTCAGGCATTATGTAAATTGCCTAAATGAGTCAGGCATTTTGTAAAATGCCTCAAAATATCTAGGCATTTTACAATTTGACTGAAATTTCAAGGGATTTTTTTACAAATTGCCTGAAATGGTCAAGGAAATATATTTGAAATAATATATAAATATAGCAAATTTTGATGCATATAAACGGTTGAACATTATTTTCATCCAAATAATAATGGCTAGTATTGGAAACGTTCACGATCAAGTCTAACAACAACATCTTTTCTGATATTACAGGCAATCTATATGATGTATTGTTCTGTTTTGATGAAAAAAATTAATTATCATCAACCGTATTTTCTTATAAATTGTATAAGTTCAAAGAAAGAGTAGTTTTATTTAGCATAAATACGAAACTGTCTTCATCAGAAAACCTTTCAGCCTAACACTGTTACTGTTGAACATTATAATTCTTATATGATATATTATGATATATTATCTTGTCTTATTTTTTTAACGTCGCATTCAACACATATATAGGTCATATACACGACGGCCAGCTCTTTCCACTATAGGTTTTCTGGACACTTTTTCTATCACCAGTACTAGCTTACCCTACTACGAGGCCAACAACTCATGTACAGGGTATGACCTGCCGCGACCAGTTTCAAACCCGCAATCTTCAGATTCGAAGTCAGACATGCTAACCACTACACCACGGCCGTGGCTATATGATACATTGATAACATAACTATTTCTTGGAATTAGTAGACACAATACACAGTTAAATTGCTACAAAATCGCAAAACGTTATGTCAAGTCTACAATTTTGAATCAGAAGGAGCTACAATGTGCTGTGAACGTAAAAATACAACATTTTGCATGTTAAAATTCTTATTTGATGATTTTTTCACTTTTGATAACTTGTTCATTGGCTGCTGAATGTGATTCAGATTACAGTAGACAACCTTTTGTGGTCAACAAAGGAAGAAATGACCCTATGGAGTATTCAAATACTATTTGGATAAGAAGGAATGAAATCCTCAAACCTCATGACCATAAACTACATTTAGGCAATGTGTAAAATATTGAGCTATTTTTCAGGCATTTCGTAAATTGCCTAGAAATTTTAGTCATTTTACAAAATGCCTAAAATGGCCAGGCAATTTACAAAATGCCTAAAAATTTCAGGCATTTTACAAATAGCCTAAATTTACGAATTGCCTGTTACATATACATAGAACATGCTGTCAACTAGAACTTTAGCTATTTTACGTATATAGTAATTATAGAACGGAAAATATCAGAACATTTTTTGGCTGAACACATTGGTGATAGTCGCCATACTGACAATTCAGCAGCACATCCATACATAGTGAAGGCCCATAATCTATATGAAAATTACACTATTTATGAACAGCAAAATAATTTTAAGAATCAATTGGTACAATTTCAGTCAAGGCCAAAATATTTCAAATGACAACATCAAAGTCATGCTATAACAAAGCAGATACGTTTTGTTAGTTGCACCATCTTACAACACATGCTACAATCAGTGAGATTCTATCATATATTTTATCCGATTTCAATAAGATTGAAATACAGCTAGTATAGTGAGCCAGCTAGAGCCCTACACATCCCTCAAATAGAATTAAAATAAGTTTTGCAGACAAAATATTTTGTTTGTTTTGTTGGGTTTAACGCCGTAGCTACACATTTTATAGGTCATATAATAATTTCATGACCAAACTCCACGAAAGTATGCCCTGCCTGGGAATCGAACCCACGACCCCTCTATCTGTAGACTTGCGTGCTACCAACTGAGCTAGCCGGGCGGCTGCACAAAATATTTTGGGGTAGTACTTATTGTTATTGTTCACCCCATTCCCTCCTAATGGTCATTAATTGTACCAACAAAATTTTGTTTTGAAATCTATCCTTAAAAAAATACTGTCTTAAAGCTTTTTTCTGATAATGCATAACAAGGAAACCAACTAGCTTTAACAGGCTGTCAACCATCAACTGATAAAAATATAGGAATTTATATAGGAATTTTATTTTCAAAATATAGGAACTTTTAGAGATATCCGGGTAAAAATATAGGAACTTTTGAGTGATATTCCAATATGGTAAGGCTCCTATGCCAAGACTGACACTGCTAAAAGACTGCAAAATAAGTGCTGAACTGATACAAAATATAGTTACCAGTATAGTATTTCAAATTGCATGTACTATACTGAAATAAACTAGGCCTGTCACTGGGTGTAATGTTATACCTCCCATTTTTGTAAGAAGTTTGAATCAAATCTGTACAATATGTGCTGAGAAAATGAGCAGACAAGATTTTTTATTTGGAAGGGACATAAATGTATCAAAAATCAATTGACTGTCACCAAAATGGAATACGCACATGCCTGCTTAATACCCAGTCTATGTGAGAAGTTTGAATCCAATCTGTACAAGAGGTGTTGCAAAATTGAGCAGACAAGTAAAAGCTACAGACTGACCAACTAATGATAAGCTGACCCCCAAACAGTTATTGCATTTCATATAAACTGTAAATGAACGTACTGTGGTATATGGGTTTAAAAACTTGTCTTTAGAAAGATCAATTCATTCACTATTTGATCTGATACAAGCAGAAATCTAGCTTGAGGCTTGTGTTGATTGCTATAAGAACATGTGTTCAAGAGATCTTGCTTTGTAAAGTTCTAGCAAACAAACTTAATGGAGAATAAAAACTAAAAATATTGTTACGTATGCCATTGTTGAATGCCATTGAATTGGCTTGACTTTCATTATTGTATTTTCCAAATTTGAACCAAAATGTCGATAAGACTCCCAATTCTAGGGGTATGGGTCATATTCCCAAAATTGTGAAAAAAAACACTATTAAAATTTGAATGACACCAAGGCAGGTCATGATTGAAAAATCTGTGTAGTGTATAGCACCCCTAAATGATGTTACATGAAAGTTTTACATGCACTAGGCAGAATGGTTTCAGACAAGAATATTTTAATTTTATTATTTTTATTTTATTATTTTTATTTTTTCAAAGTAAAACATGTAAATCCTGCTGTCAGGTGAATTTTGATCTTACTTTTTAAACATTGTAGATGCTCCATGCCAAATATGAAACTTCAATGTATAGTTTAATCAGATGATATTTTCAAGATTTCTATACATCATTATTTGCAAAAAATGAGACCCCTGGATAGGTCACCTTTGGCAAGAAAAGAGTAATTTGAACAATCTTTTTATGCCGAAGGTATGGATGTTATTGACTAAATGGTATCAAAGGGGGTTTAAAATGATTTAATATACTTGTAGAAATACTATAACAAACATTGTACAATAATACATACAGGGAAAAATCATGCCCACATACAGCTAGTTTTGAACCTGGACTTAATTCATTTAACCACTCATAGTCATCTTAGAGGTCTGCCAGACAAAGTTTTAAAACAAATTATCAAAATTCTTGCCCTGTCAGTTTTGGAAAATAGGTTTCTTTCACTAACCATGGGAACAAGAGCTGTCAGAGGAGACAGCATGCTCGACTTAGTAAGTGTTTGTCACAGGAGATGTGGTTGATGATAAGGAACATACATATTTAAAATTTGAAAATATAACCTTAACAAATTCAAAGAAAAAAAAAAGAAATAAATAGAAAACTATAAGTTCAAGGGGGATAACTCTGAAAAAATGTATAAGGACTTATGAATCTTGTCACATGAGATGTGGTTGATAATAAGGAACATATATCTAAAGTTTGAAGTCAATACCTGAAGAAATAAAACAGTTGCAGTAAAAACAAACATTTTTTAAAGAAAACTCTAATTTCAAGGGGAGATAATTCTGAAAAAAATATATTTGGAGTTATGAACCTTGTCACATGAGATGTGGTTGATAATAAGGAACATATATTTAAAGTCAATACCTAAAGAAATAAAACAGTTGCAGTAAAAACAAATATTTATTAAAGAAAACTATAAGTTCAAGGGGGATAACTTTGAAAATAATGTATACGGAGTTATGAACCTTGTCACATGAGATGTGGTTGATAATAAGGAACATATATTTAAAGTTTGAAATCAATACCTAAAGAAATAAAACAGTTGCAGTAAAAACAAACATTTTTTTAAAGAAAACTCTAAGTTCAAGGGGAGATAATTCTGAAAAAAATGCATTCGGAGTTATGGACCATGTCACATGAGATGTGGTTGATAGAAAGGAACATATATTTAAAGTTTGAAGTTAATATCATAAGAAATAACAAAGATACAGAAGAAAGTATTTTACTGCACAAAAACTTTAATCTGTACACAAAAACTTCAATCAGTTCAAGGGGAGATAATTCTTGAAAAAATATGTTTGGAGTTATGGACCTTGTCACATGAGATGTGGTTGATAGTAAGGAACATATATTTAAAGTTTGAAGTTAATATCTTAAGAAATAACAAAGATATAGAAGAAAGTATTTTACTGCACAAAAACTTTAATCAGAAGTGTGGACGCGGACGCGGACGCCGACGCCGGGGCGAGTAGGAGAGCTCTACATTACTTCGTAAAGTCGAGCTAAAAAGTAATGAATGAGCAGAGGAATGATGCATTTCTACAAATTTAGATGTCCCCTACTCTAGGGTTCCACCAGAGGCACTGCTAATTTATAACAGAAAGACACATGAAATATTCTACCAATAATTGCTTCATGTCAACAAAATGTTGTATAATTTAGCAGTGTACTTTATAGGCTGCATAGAGTGTGCAATAGATAAGCTGGACTAAAAATACAACTACATTGTACAGAATTCTTTGGGGAAAAAATGAAAAAGTTCCCTGCTAAGGAAAACTTTACTAAATTCTTGACAATTTTCGAAGGGATGTGATAAATTGTTACTAAAGTGTGAAAACTGACAGCCACCAACCAAAAAAAAATTATCATATGCACTTAAATTATTCAAATGTATACTGTTTAAGAAAAATTACTCAATTATTAAATAAAGATATACAATTAAACATACTCGACATGTCCAAATTAAAATGTTTTGAAAAAATATAGGAATGATGGTCAAAATATAGTATAAATATAGGAAATATAGGACACTTTTGAAAATATAGGAATGACACCCAAAATATAGGAATAATATAGGAATATAGGAATTGGTTGACAGCCTGCTTTAATAATAAGTAGATCAACACAAGATTTATGCAAGTTCAAACAACACAACGAAACCTCTTTGAACGAACATAACGAGAGACTACACAAAGTACCTATTTTCTCTCTTCAACTAACAAGATACATTTGTATCATGATGAATAATACACTGCCCTCCAAAAGTTCCTTCACACATTTACAATTTACATTGTACTCTGTGGAGTTTTAAAAAGTTGTAAAAGCAAATCAATGATAAATGAATTTTCATTTTGCTTTCGAAATTAATACACTTAAGTTTTAAATGTGAAATACAAAAAATAGCTCAAACTTAATATTGGTTTATTGTGGTACGTAGACCATAGTTTTGGAGGCTGATAAATAACTTTTGCTGCAACTCGGAAATGAAATGTACCCATAGAAATATTGTTTTCCATGGTATGAATTATGAACTAAATAGACAATGATATAATAATTCTGCAATCTTGAACTTGGCATTTGTACTGTGAAGAAACTTTTGGAGGGTAGTGTCAATAAATGCTAACAAATAAAAAAAAAATATCCAAGTCGAATACTGTCTATTACATAATGATGAATTTGTATTCAAAAGGCTGGTAGTTGGCTTAATTACTCAGATTAAACATCATGAAACATGATAATTATATAATTCAAATGCATTGCAAATCCTCTTTCATGACTTCAACTGAGGTACTGCTAAACAGTGACCACCGAAATGATATGTTAAAATTTGTAGTATAAGCATTGTTTGTAATACAATCAAAATGTTACTTAAACTTTACAAGACAAGGTAATTTTTTGGAAGAGATGTTTATCTTTAAATTTTCATACCCTTTTCACAGCACTTTACTTTCGGTTACCCTAATGACCAAATAAGGAACTCAAATTTATGGTTTTTTTTGTGATGGTGAAAGTTTGTTTGTTACTGCAGAGGAAAACCCAAATACCCTATTTGAATTCCTGGGCCCCATTTCACTAACACTCTCATAACTTAAATTGATTTAAGTGTGTTTAAACTATTCTGAACTTAACTGTGAGTATCTTATAAAACAATAAAGTCGATTTCATGAAGCCTTTCTTAGTTAAGTATGAATTTTGAGATGAAATAAGCGACCCAAACTTAAACCAACACATTTACCGTGTAGTTTAAAAGTCCCACATACAATATTGGCAGTCTCTATAGCGTACGCGGTTAAGTTGTTGGGTTTGAAACCTCATCTTTTATTTGACGTACATTCAAATCTTGACAGTTACTTGATTTTTGGAACGATGTTCTGAACATCGTTCCAGAGTTAACAAACCGTAATTTCAGCTCCAAGCATTGAATCTAAGCTAAAACCCCGATCCACTCCGCATATCATTACTGCAAAATTTGATTCGGATGTTTTCGGCTAGTATATCACCTGATAATCGCTTGCTACTTATTTCCATAGATTTGATTTTTCATCCGGCAATAGAGCAACATGATACGGTTTACTGCTGGTATGATTAAAACACGCAACAGAGAATTAGGGGCAAAATGGACGAAATGCAGTCAGTAGCGAATAGAGCAACATGATACGGTTTACTGCAGGTATGACTAAAACACGCAATAGAGAATTAGGGGCAAAATGGACGAAAGCAGTCAGTAGCGAAATGAAGTTTTAATTGTTAAATAACTGTTTTGGGTGTTAATATATTATCAGCTATAAAACAACAGAATATGACTTAAATACGCAATGGAGAATTCTGCGCAAATGGACGAAATGGAACAGACATTGGCGAATCGGAGATTTAACTGTATAAATCCAGTGTTCAATCTAAATCGCACCATTGCGCAAATGCACCCTTATGTACGCAAATGACATAATGTCAAACGTCTATTGGGCCCGTCGGGCGCACGAAAATATGGTTATTTGCCTATATCAGACCAGGGACTTTATGTTCGTGTCTCTAATCGATCAGGCTTTTGACGACTTTTCGTTTATTCTGTGCCCGTCCGTCTCTTTAAACCCATTTCGTTAAATAGTTCTAGAAAGAAGAAGAAGTAGTTCTAGTCGTGTTAGAGACAAACATAATTAAATTTCACATTGTTTGAGCGACTGTACAGATATTGAAGACAAAAATGTTCATTTGACATCGAATACTGTACATATAATGCAATAATTTCAAGATCGATGGTTTTCCAATCGATGGAATGGCAGTAAACGACCACAGCGATTGATTAGTTTACAGAATAATTTAAACGATAGATTCGATAGTATAGTTCCAAAGATTACGCGATGCAGACTGCAGGTGTCCGATTAATTTAAGAAGATAAGTTCTCTCGCATACAATTCACAGGCTGCCGTCACAAAACAGTCCTCCACCCCAAAAAATCTTTTTTCGATTTTTGGTCGATTTTCAAAAACTTGGTCTTATTTATCAAACAAATGCTTAATTTGTCGATTGCATATAAAAGCTTATTAATGAAAAGCAAATGAAGAAAGTTATCTGACGTTAAACAGGAAAAAACGTTTAATCGTACCCTATCTGATCTACCAAAAACCCGTTTGCTTCCAGAACGTAACACATAAATGTGCATTTTGAACTCCGATAAAAATGAACTAAAACAGAGAAAATAATATTTAAAGTCACTAGCCTCTCTCACAGTGGTCTAAGACAAATCATTTGATCACTATCATAAATTTCCTTGGCTTGCCGTGAGTTTTTTACGTAAAACGGCATGAGGTCGATTTTAGCCTAGATTTCTTTCTCAAAATGGAACAATTGTTGCTATGACATAATCATAAAGTGTCTAGTTACATTTGTAACATGTGCATACTTTAAGTCAATTAAGATATCAAAATGAAAATAGATGTGCTAATTCATTGATGGTACGTCTTCTTAAATTTGAAGGGACGTTACTATGGACTAATGTTATAGCAGTTCTGCCTCTTTTATATTTATATGAATTGGTTTATTATTCTTTGACTGATTTATTTGTTTGATAAAGTAAGATAAACCTTGCAATTAGCAAATTACTCGAAAAGTCTAGTTCTATCA
Organism: Mactra quadrangularis; assembly: GCA_025267735.1. NCBI lineage: Eukaryota > Metazoa > Mollusca > Bivalvia > Venerida > Mactridae > Mactra > Mactra quadrangularis. The sequence continues at coordinate 35,766,172 of CM046302.1, read as the reverse complement.
TTGGACTGCTCTTGTTAAATTCTATTAATTGTTACTTCATACATTATTTTATAGATAATATTGCTGCACAAGTTTGATTTTTTACATACATGTAATTATAATCTTTATTTATTAAGAACTATGTAATTTACGAATGTCCTTCATGACTCTAACATAGGTGTGGTTGCAATAATTGAAATTTATAAATAAGTTTCATAAATTTCAGTTTTCATTTTAATCCTAATGAAATAAATAAGTAAGTTTAATAAAACAATATCAAAAAAGTGGTATAGTAATATTTATTTTTTTATGAAAAAAGTGACTTTAAACATGTAAACTTTTGTGCAAGTTTACATGAAGTACAGTGAAAATCTTATAATCAGATTGTGTACACCTCCGTACAGATGCACTAAGAGTTAAAAATACAAATTAATTCATACATTGTCTGAAATCAGTACACTAAAATATCTCTATATACTAAAATTTATAAATTTCAACATGTCCAAAATATAACTTTACACAAAAGAAGTAGTACAAACAAAAAGTACGGTGTGCAATAATGGACACAGGTAATGAAAGGTACACACTTAAAAAAGAGGTATAATTCACTAATGTCATTATTGAACGGCCTGTTAGCGGAAAACGTTTCAGGCAAACAGCAAACGGTTTAAGGATATAGTACACGAGTATGAAACAATCTGAAACAAAACAGTTCCAGTATATTGTGCAAATTAGTAACTGCCATTACTACGATGTCGGCGGTGTTACTCCCGTTGATTTAGATCAATAAATTTACACACAAAAAACAAGTAAACAAGAAAACAATTCCTCCTCTCCGAATTCTTCTAATAAATTGAAGTAAAGATTCTCTTGTCCGCTATCTTTAAACGTTCGCGCTTCAATGGTTCGTTCAATTACGGTGATTGACTAACGTTAAATGTTGACTGAACGCAGGGCTGATAAAGAACTGGGACTGTTTCATAAGAATCTTACGTAAGGTAGCGAAATTTCCGAAGTAACTTACTTACGTTGAACTTACGTTTACGATGAGAGAATTTCAAAGACACACTCGAAACTTAAAATCTTTGCTACAATACGATCTGACTTAAGTCAACGTCAAGTAGTGAAGCCCTCAAATTTTGGTCACATGATTTTTTGTCAACAATACATTATAAACTACAAAACATTTAAAGAATACAATATGTTCCACAAACTTCAACGAACAATTTCACAAACGGAGATTAGAAGCTCTCGAAGAAAATGCACGAGGGCTATACCGAGCCACCATACTCGGTGATTTTTCAATACACAGCCAATTTAAACAAAGGTGGTATGACACAATAAATGGTAATCTGCTAACAAAACATCGACCAATTTAAGACGGAACCGATGGATGTCAAAATAAAGTAATTAGGCACAAAAAAGTTCCCACGTGGCGTCAAATAAATAAATTAAAACAATAAATCATCAAATCTACAGACATATATAGTAATAACTTCATAAAAAAATAAACCATTCTTAAGACATTTCATCGAAATCTTGCAATCTTTAGATAAAAGTTCAGTTCGCGTATGTACACACGTTTTTGTGATTAGCCCCTCACTTCCGCAAAGATGTGTAATAAATAAGTTTTTAATACACACAAAATGGACGCCAAAATTTTGATTACAGAGCCCACTTATTTGTTTGTTCATATATGTAAATTCAGTCACAGATATAGAAAATGTAAGCCTCAGTGCATCTAGAGGAATATTAGTGCATTCAATATCTGCATATGTATTCTGAATTTGTTCGCTAGAATAAAAGGAAACTTGCACAGAAAATAACGTATTTATTTCTGTATTCACAGGTGATGTGAAGTACCTACGATAACATTGCCTGGTCCAAAAGATTTCAGGCAAGAGGGATAATTAAACAATATGATATTTTTAGCACTGCATTCACCCAAACCAACTTTTTGAGGGCCGGTACTTAAAGGTACCTTTCTGTAATTTCAACTATTACATAGTCCTTAAATCAGTTCAGGACATCGTTCCTCCAGCACTCCAGTGCTTTGATTTAACTTTTTAAGTCAATTCTTTTTTATTTTCATCAATCAATTTTTCAACTTTTTTATGCATAATATTTATCTTACTTTTGTTTCCAAGATACTATCTAGGTAGAGTTTTAAGAATATTTTCCGAAATAACACCATTGTGCATACACGATGATTCTGTAAAAAATGATAAGTAAACATATGCAGGTGGACAGCAGGGTTTGGCTTAGGGGTGTCAAACGAAATCTTAAATGTATGTGATAACAGTTCCCTTTGCAAAAATATTTCACAATCTGACTAAATGTGGGAAAATGTAGCAGTTACTTTAGTGACACAATATCACTGCTTGAGTTGTAGTGTACGGGTGGGTCAGTCATTGTCTGTTTGGTAGGGTGTCGACAATTTCTATATTGAAGGGGTTTGAAAATCGCTTTTCTGTTTCACTGTATGCTTCCAATTGAATTTATCTAACTGTCTTTCAAAAGGTTCAACATTTACTGATTGCATGAACAGTGGGCGTGTTGCCTAACGATATTCGCTACGTATCGCTATGAAAAAGCGCTTTCTTGTAGTGATTCATCTTACGAAACAGCTAGCTATTTACGTCACAAACCAAGATGGCCGCCTTTGCCGAGTAAAACTTTTGGGCTTATTGCAATTGCATGTTTTCCAGGCGATTTCAAACTAAATAAGGCTTTAACAAGTATAAAATCACTGCAAAAACATGTTTATAATATACAAATATCAATTAATTTCAATTCATCTATAGGCAGTCAAACATAAAAACCAAATTGTCGGCAAACAGGAAGTCACATTATTGCGGAGGCAGCCATTTTGATTTGTTAAAGTGCTTTCGGGTAGTGAAGAATTTTTTTGCCAGCTTTCGCTACGTAGCGAACTGAAGCCATATCTTGTAGCAAGCCGTTTCCTAGTATTTTGCTTCGTAGCGATACCTCATGCCATGCAAAAGGATGGTGGTAAGACACTTTGAATAGTAACTTTTTAGAGTAGTTGAGTTTCATAACTTACATCTGAAGATAGTAAACCATTTATATTACACTTTTTGTTAACAAAATCTACATGCTATGAGTTCTGAATAAAGACATTATGAATGTATTTAACATACTAAATACATCATGCCTCCCTTACAATAAATGCTATATATACATGTAAATATTTGAGCAAATAAGGTAACGAAATTCATTTTTTGTTGTTTACATATATTTATATTTAGGGAACAATGAATAAATTAACTAAATGCTTGATTGTAATTTGTTATATTACAATAAAAATGATAATAAAACGTTCCACTTTGACGAAATTTGTATCATATCAAATTTATGATTAATGGAAATATTATTTTCAATTGTTTTTATCTAACTCAGCTTAGAGCCTCACCCTCTATAACAGACTAGTCAATTGTGCCCTGTAAATAGTTTTAACCCTGTACATAAATACAAGCTCCATATGAAGCATTTTATATTTTAAAATTGGTAACAGGATGATTGTCTCATCCCCCATGTTAGGTCATAATTACAGTCTATGAAGACTCCTGACCTTACATGGAAGAAGATCCATTATCGGACATCAATTTATATTATGTTTCTGTTGGGATGACTGTCTCCTCTAAAACCTTAACAGAATGACAATATATGTACTGTTTGTTTATTCTGTTTTAATACATGTATGTCAGTTTTATCTTAATTGTTTATACAACATTTGTACATAATTATATAGAAATTAATGTCATCAACACTTAAAGTTGTGCAGGAATTGTCATACTTGGTATTTTAGATGAGGGACAGAATAAGTTCAACGAAATGAAATGGACCGTAGAAGATGAATATCTGAAACTCTGATATATTTTATTTTCTGATATACTTTTTATATCACAGTAGGTATCCCTTCATCGGAATTCACATCACCTATAGGGACTCGGCCATTTGCTTCGAATAATTTTGGACATATTTAGACGCTATTTTGAAACTACCGGTGTTGAAGTAAACAAATATATGGCCAAGGAGTTCCGAATGTATCATTATGTAACGTTCTGCAACGTTCGCGGTAACTGAACACACCCCTGACAAACGTTAACCATTTGTTCTGTTTAATCTATCCGTTCACTGGATTAAATTATTACCCTCAACTTAGACTATTTAAAAATGGATTGAATTGTAAAATGTTTAAAATGTTTGTAAAATGTCTGCACACCTTTTCACAAAATTAACGCTCTTACGAAAAAATAGTAATCATACAAATTTTGATTATCTTAGGTAATTCTCTTTCAGACATATAGAGAATGGATTATATTCATTCAAAATATTGTACACTGCTTGAAATGACATCATATTGGTGACATCCTGAAAACATCAAATTTATTAATAATAAATCTAATAGAATTATTCATCCTTCATTTGATTGCAAAATTATTTTTTTTTCTGTATTTAGAGTTTTGTTATTAGATATGTACATGATAATAACAATGACAAATGGGTCGGAACACAATTCCCATACTTAGTTATGATCAATCTCCGTAAACAGATATCATGTAGAGCCTTGTCGTACGGGATCTCTACTGTCTCTGTGGAAGGTCACGTCGAGATGAACTTTGTGTCGACCAATCAATGCGTAGCTTTCATCTAGACAAAAACACTATTATTCACATTTTGATTTCGTAATTTCTATTTTTAGACCAAGGTTTGCATGCTAATTTAACAGCGGTATTATTCACAGTATGCGATTGGGCGGCTCATTTCAAATTGCGTGACGTAGACGATGTAAACAAGTTACGTATCATAACAAATCGTCATGAATATTATGATGAGAAAAGGTAACCTGAACGCAACCCGCGTTTGGAAAAGGCCAGATCAAAATTAGCAAATATGGGAGCAGAAACTTTTAGATCGGGTTTACATCAGATTGAGTTATGGTCCTCCCAATGTTAATTCTTCAATAAGAAAACTGGTATTCATAGGCAGGGATGTCTACAGGTACGAGGTACCCTTACCAGTATCGGTATTGTTTCGAAAGTTTCCGCTAAATACCGTTTTGTTTTGGTACCAGTACTTAAATTGGTACTTTGAACAATATAGTGCAGATTCAGAATAAAAATACGAATGCTTTAATCTCCAAACTTTTGAGTATTTATCTTTTTGATAAGTGATTTATCCAAGTACTTGGATATTCGTGATCTCGACCACAAAATTGAGTACAAATATTCATCATGTCCGAAATTGTCATATCGCCATCTAGTTTTGGAAAAATTGAAAGAACATTTTCAGCCTAATTATCACTGTAAACGGGCCACACTACTAATGAAAACTTTGATTTATGCAGGGACAAATTATCTTGTGTCAAAATTTTGATTGATAAACATTTAAACAAAAATGTTATTACTGAAAATGTCCATAAAATGTCTGGTAAAAGAAATGTTTGGGGTACATGGATTCCCATGAAGTTCAATACAATTTAAGTTTCTGTAATGTTTCACTTATTTTTGTTATTACATGAATTCCTGTATGATTCTCCACTAAAAAGTGATTCGTGGTTTGACTTGAGATTCGCTACACATGAGTCGTAGTTGGAATCGGATCGCCACTTGCTCAAAGATCCACAGCCCTAATCTATACAATCTCCATAAACAGATATCCTGTAGAGCATTGTCGTACAGGATCTCTACTTTCTCAATGCAGGGTCACGTCGAGATGAACTTTGTGTCTACCAATCAATGCGTAGCTTTCATCTAGACGAAAACACTTTTAATCACATTTGATTTCGTAATTTCTATTGTTAGACCAAGTTTTGCTTGCTAATTTATCCAGAGTAATATTCACAGTCTGCGATTGGTCGGCTCATTTCAAATTGCGTGACGTAGACGATGTAAACAAGTTACGTATCATAACAATTTCGCCATGAATATTATGATGAGAAACGGTCGCCTGAACGTAACATCCTTTTGGAAAAGGCCAGATCTAAATTAGCGAGTATGCGAGCGGAAAATTTTAATCAGATTGTAATCTATATTGATAATTCTTACAATGACAGTTAATGTAATGTTGCAGGAAATTAGCATGCTTCTTATACCACAAAATTATAATATAGGCTAGTTGTCAACAATGTCTATGTCTGAATGGTCTCGCAAAAACATTACCCATGTACGTCACATGATTATATTAAATAAACTTCCCAAATAAAATATGAATTTCTGAAATATTGACTTTCAATAGTAAATTCTACTAATGTATCAGTTATATTGTTGTTATTTTGTCACAGCATGTGTGCACTGTAACTTCTACATTGCGTTTTCGATTTATATACTGGCTCATATTCCTCAATAAGAAAATTCTTACCAACAAACGTCTATGTTTATTTGTTTAAAAAATACATAATTGGATACACTCCGATATATTTTGCTTGTAAACGAACACCATAACACTAAAATACAGTCTACTGGTCTACAGAAATACTAGTACTTATTTAATTGCAACACAATATTTTATTGAGATTATTTTGGTATGAAAATATTCAGTACAAATGTCACATGTGGGGTATTTTTTTATATCTAGCTCTTACATATTCATAAGTATTTTTTTTACTTAACATTTGGCAATTAGAATAGCGCGATAATAAGATATATTTCAGAGCTTGCATTAAAATATTTTGGGTACAAAATACACCCAGTGAAAATGTGTTTTCACAGGCTGGTACCAGTAACACAATAAAAACCCAATGAAACAGTCCATTGAGAAAACTGATATGCTAATATTCTTACAAAAAAAACGATACAAAGCTTACATCGATATACAAGTATTATTAGTCATTTTTTGCTATTTTTAAGTTAAGCAATTTGAAGCGCTAAACTTATTACCAGCATCTCGACAGCCGTTTCAGGTTCCGCCAACACAGGTCATATATAAAGTAGTTCAGTTGAACTCTATTTTACCACAACCACTAAGTTTTCCATCATAGTATGTACAAATTGTCTCTCTTTTACAAAATAATAGACCAAAATACATCTTATGGAACATAAAATCATCAAACATATGCTGTCCTAAAGTGTTTGTTTTTATTGGGCACGTTTCACATAGCTAGCGCTTATTTGCTACAAAAATCGCTTACAAAAAAGCGCTAGCTAGCGATAGCCTTGTGGAATGTGCCCATTGATTTATTTGCATATAAACATTGCAATTTGTACTATTGTTACATATTTGCATTAGTATTGTTTAAAATACCGTATTGTTTCCTTGGTACCCATATCGTTTCATCTCTAATGGTATCCATCCCTATTCATAGGGCTAAGGTATACTTCATAATTATACAGTACCCACCAAAAGTTTGGAGACAGTTTCAATCTGTAATCCTACTGAATAACTTTTATCAAAATATTGATAACTGTTTATTTTGAAATGCTTTTTAGTTTTGGTTTGTTTTTGGGTATCAACATATAATTGTAACTGAGACTACAACAAGTAAATCTGTGAGCTAATGCTCACTAGTGATACCCCCGCCAAAATCTAAAAATATGCGACAAACAGGAAGTAGATGAGCGAGGAGCATGAAATCGCTTTACACCACATGGGACTATGGGATGAAGCAATATGCAAAGTATTAGGCTGCTGCATGATATAGTTGCTGAGAAAACTGCGACGGAAATTTCGTAACGGACGGACGCACGGACGAACGGACGCATGGACAAGGGTAAAACAGTATACCCCCCTCTTCTTCGAAGTGGGGGTATAAAAATAGCATAAAAGCTGTGTTATGCAAAATAATTATAATAAACATGGTTTTGGAGGCTTTAGAATATCAGATGCTAAATCTTATAGAAGTGCTGCATTCATGAAATTTGTTTTAATGCTATCACAAACTATACTTACATAATTATATTAAAAATAATGATTCTACAAAAAATATCATCAAAATTTAATAATTGCAGTAAATTTCTATTGTTCCCAAACTTTAGGCAGGTATTGTATTTCATACAGCTAAGGTATACAGACTATGTCTTGTAAATACTAGCGGTTAAGTTTGAAGCCATCACAAGTAAGTTGAAGTAAAATAAATGGTTCATTTTGATTTATTTATTGGTAAGTGTGATTACAAATTTCTGCAGAGTTTGGACATATGAAATATTTCCTATGGCCATTCTCTCTCCTACCACTGACTCTAAATCATGTAGGGCAATTGTCAGTATCTGATGAAAGTATTAAAGCTTAGGCTTTCCAGGTAGGTATAGTCCAACAATATTAATCTGAGCTTGAACTACCTTATTATAATAATTACAGGCTTCACTTACATTAAATCGTGAGTTTCCAATATGTGTGTATAAGATTATACATATGTGAATAACAACCTATGTGAATATAAATAAATTTTGCAAACATGGCATGTTATTGTACTTTAAATTTTGAACTCATTCGTTTATGGGGAACACGTAAGTCCGCGATGTTGTGACACTACAATATTAGTTGTTCAGATATGTGTATTTTGCCGAAAGCTTCCGAAAAAGCGTGATTAACGTACAAAGACTAAAATATGCTATAAACTGAGTTAAATATATTCTTGAATAAAGGTCAAGCTCAGGTAAATTCTGTCAGACTATAAGTTAATTGACCCTTGTAAAGTGACATATACAATGTGTTGCTACCCTGTTTAACCCAACCAAAAATGAGCAAAAGGAACAACAGCATATAGACAAGTTAAATAAAATAATATAATTTGATACACTTACCAGAAATTAGTTATAAACATTGAACTATTTGCACAAACATCCTATTAGGTGACTATCATGTTGCTTCAAGTATTTAACTCATTGATGGTAGGCAACATCAGGATCATAGAAATGAATGATCTGAAAACAACAACAAATTTATTGGAAGATTAGTTAAGGATATTGATTTTTCCATTAGCATAAAGGGAAGATGTCTGCTTCTTGACCAAAGGTAAGTCAGAACTTATTATAAGAAAAAGAACACACTTTAGAGCTTGATATTTGAATCTGAGCAGTCAATAAAATTAGTGATTAGTTATTTTTTGTTCCATTATGGCCAATAAACAAGTTTTGTGCCTTAATACTATATATGTTCAGTGTTCATTTAATCCTTCAAAATGTCTGAAATTGGTACAGTACATCATAAAGTCTTTGATGGCATATATACAGTATCCACCAAAAGTTTGGAGACGTTTTCTACTTAAAAGGCTTACTGAATAGCTATTATCTAAAGTTTGATAACATTTTTCTCAGAAAGGCTCTTTAGTTTTGTTTTATGTTTTGGTTTCCTTATGATAATAATTGAGACTTCAAAGGTAGCATAAAATCTAGGACTGTTGCGAGTAACCAAGTACTCACTATTCGCTATTCGGACTAGAAAATCGAGTACAAATGTTCGGCACTTTCGAAATCTCTGACATGATTTTCCATGTAATAAAAGCTTCTTTAGTTCTTCACTTATTTTTGTTAAATTCATATGTATATTTGTGTGTGTATATACATATGAATTTAACAAGAATCACTCGTTAATAAAAAAGCATACAGGAATTCATATATATAACACATATATATATATATTATGTGTGTTGTATATATGAATTCCAGTTTGCTTTTTAATAACAAGTGATTCTTGGTTTGATTGAAGAATCGCTACACATAGATCATGGTTTGGATTGGATCTCCACTTGTTCAATGATCCATAGCCCTAATAAAAGCTATGCTATAGAAAATAATTACAGAAAACATGGTTTTGGAGGCTTAAGGAGGTCAAATGCTGAATCTTAATAATGTGTTGCATTCATAGTTTGTTTTCATTTTATCACAAACAATATTTAATTATATTAAAAATAATGATTTTATAAAAATAATAATCCAAATTCAAGAATAGTAGCAAAATTATTTTTGCCTCCTAACTTTTGATGGGTACCGTGCGATAGTTTCAATGTACAAATAAGTAAAAAGAAATTCAATAAGAAGGTAGACAAACCAATGGCTTAGTGAAACATAGAACTAACTATGTTATCAAAACTTTTTAAGTGACCTAAAATGTAAAATTAAACAAGTAAATCTGTGAGCTAATGCTCACTAGTGATACCCCCGCCAAAATCTAAAAATATGCGACAAACAGGAAGTAGATGAGCAAGGAGCAAGAAATCGCTTTACACCATATGGGACTATGGGATGAAGCAATATGCAAAGTATTAGGCTGCTGCATGATATAGTTGCTGAGAAAACTGTGACGGAAATTTTGTAACGGACGGACGGACGGACGCACGCACGCACGCACGCATGCACGGACAAGGGTAAAACAGTATACCCCCCCTCTTCTTCGAAGCGGGGGTATAACCAGAATGAGATATGTCTTTTTCAGATAGACCAATATTCCGATAAATCCCTTTCATCTTTACAATTTCAAATCTATCTAAACTATTTTTACTTTTGCATTAAGATAAATTCATAAAACAAAATGCATAGGAACATAATTGCATTAAGCCAAATTAAAAAAAGATAGTACTTAGCTGTAACACTTACATCACTTGTTTACAACCAAAGAGTAAACGTTATCACATCATCATCATCATCATCATCATCATCATCATCATATCCTGAGTTTATTTGTCATCTGCTGCGGGTGTCCCAGATACTGAGGTAGGCAGCAGGCGGCTAGAACGTCTAACACCAGCTTTCCAGCCGTCCCTATTGTGTGGACTAATATTGCCCATACCACATACACTTAAATCCATCTTGATGCAATCAGACCAAGATTTTCTAGGTCTTCCACGCCCACAGGCCCTTGGAATATCCATGTTCATAATGGTGTTGGTACAATTGTTACGAGAAGCATGACCAAACCACCTCAGGCGTTTGGTACGAAGAGCTATGGCTATCTCTTGAATTCCTAATTTGGTGTCAGTAAAATTCTGAAATACAAAGGAGACATAATCATACAAACATTAAAAAGCATTCAATTGTGAAACAGTTCATTCTAATTCAGAATAGAGAAAGTATAAATGATACAAAGCAGTGATTTCATATCTGATGTTCAAGGGAGCTAATACTGTAAGGTTACTGTATTGTACCATATATTTTACAGTGAGTTATCTCCCTGCAGCATTTCCTGAGAAGAACCAGTACTGGAATGGCATCAGGGACCACAATGGAAATAAGGGCTTGCCCTTTTTTGTGTTATCCCTGGTGTTGGTGTGCAATACATAGTTACTACATCATGATGTCTGTGATATTTGTGTTTGTATGTTTTTACGATGTGTACACTATGCCAAATAAATATTATTATTATCCTCAGTATGCAAAAGCCAAACTTCGCAAATCAATTTAAAATTAACTTAAAAAATGAATGCAAAAAAACTGCTAACTATTTTCTTGCCTTGTACAGGATCACAGTAGAAATTCTCGAGTATCGCTGATAATATATAATATCTAGATGTCAAACACTAGGTCACCATTAGAAGACACTTTTATAATCAATCTCACTTTATCTTCATCAAAAACTGGAAAAGGTGAATACTAATAGATGTATGCAGTCATAGAATTTAGCCAGTGGACATTGGACTGAGTCCAACAAAATCCCCCTTGGTCCAATGACTTTTACAATCAGAGTGGTTCCAATGGTACACCAACTCTGTGATGTCACCATTTACCTAATTCATATTTATTCATTGGAGTTAACGCCATGTCAACACAATGTCAACTAAGACTGTCTTGCATGTAAACCAGTACAGAAACCAACAATAGTAACATCTACCATTTATTTTGGATATACATATATTTACAGCAGATCAATGAACTCATCTTGGTTAAAATGTTTCAAATCTGAAAAAAATCTTTGTATTAATGATCAACAGTTTCTTTCAAATTCAATGATCTTTTGTCAGGACTAAACATTATTTTTTAAAGTAGGTTGCCCATTTGGACAACCAGCAATAATTATGTTTTACTTGCCCAAATCAAATACATTGTAAATGTATTTTCTAGCAGGTTTTCAGGGGTAATCAAACAATTTTATTTTTAAAACCTGTTTCACATAAAATCACCCCAAGAGGCAATCTCAGTAAACAGATATCCTATACACTGCCGTCATAGGTAAAACAATTGATTTTTGTGAGGGGAAAATTTGATATCAGGCTTTATTCAGATTGCACCAAGAGACTACTTTGGCTCATATAGATGATTTGGCATGTACACTGCCCTCCAAAAGTTCCTTCACACATTTACAATTACATTTACGAAATATTGTAAAAGCAGTTATTGTTTTTTTTTAATTTTGCAAAAATATTAAACCAGTATATTTTCTTATGGATCGTATCGATAAGAAAGGAGACAATATAACTACATTTGTATATACGTTACAGGTAGCTATTGTAAATTTACAACCATTCACATTTCCTTATTTATGATCATGGGTTGTTTAAGTGTTGAGTTGTCTCTAACTATGGGTTAAGTTGTTCAAACTCAGGGTTGAGACAACCACGGGTTGGGTTGTCCACGGGTTAAGTAGTACCGAACCCTTTTAACAAACAGACACAGGGATCATAATTCTTGAGCAAAAAAGGCAACCCTGTGAATACTGAAAATACAGGGACTTCCCATGGTTATGAATGTCATACAGTGAGTTGTATCGCAATATATCGTGCTGGGTTATGATATGTATACCATAGACTGATGTATCAATATTGAATCGATAAATATGGCCATACCATCTCATCCCTTATGTTTATGAAGCATGTCAACATTTTTGCCTCTATAGGGTCTTAATAGACTTGTGCGGATTAAACTCCGAAGTGAACATGAACAGAGGATATGAGAAAAGAATGGGGGGTTTTCTCAAAGTAATATTACATACTTTTATTGAGTAAAACACCGAAGGCCACGCTTATTAATTATTTGACATTTATTAGGATAACGGTGGTTACCCATCAGCAAATCAAATCGCTTAACCAGTGTTTGATAAATCGGACACTACACGGTGTGTTAGATGCAATTCCCCCCCCCCCCCGTATTTACTCGAGAAACCAGTACGTGAAAGTCTTGGATACACGATATAAAAAGAAACGCCTCATACATATCATTAATATTTTTCATGGTTCAAAATTACAAAGCAATCCAAAGTTCCCCTTGTAAATTATATCATCTTAAGAATACGTGGTCATTTAAAAATTATTTTATTGTCACAGCATTATAAAGACAGTACCAGTTGCCCAACAGATATCGTTAAATCCTTTCTAAATCCATTTCCTGAAAGTCTGCTGTTGTCGACGGAATCGCAGTTAATCCAACACGTGTTAAATCAAATTGCAGTTGGGCGAACGCAACAACCAAGGTAAAAATAAATGCCGTTAGCTTTAGTCACTGATAGATTGTGGTCAGTGTCATGCTGATAAAATAAGTTATGTCATTGCCAGAATATAGCTGGCCGATGTAACGTCTTTGAGATTACCTTGGCAAACAACGAGGGCTGTAACGCTGTAATAAGAATTGCTTCGTCGAAAGTTCATGACGTCGTCTTTAGATACCGATACGTCATTTGACGTTTTATAATTTGACACTGTCAAGGCTAGCTGAGATTGTAACGAGCCCACATTAGCAGTTAGAATTTTAGATTGTAGCAAATCTTTCGAACAAGTACGGGGTACGGCATACGCCAGACCATTCGCCGTTCTTAAAATCGATTTATTTGACGTCCACCGTTACCTTTCTACCACACGTGGTATAGATATTGACGTGATAAATCTATCACGCAAATAAAATTGACGTATCTGTTTTTGTCAGGTCGTACCGACTATAAACGCCGTCTGTCTGAACGTGGCATATCAGTATCTCTAAGCCTTTGATGAGGCGTTTCTTTTTCTCGTCAGTATGTATTTTTGTTTAACACTATCTATATGTATTCTTGAGTTTAATTAGTTTTCGCACGAAATTTACTATACATAACTATTATGATTTAGGCTAAATTATAACATCTTGAGTTTTACATGACTTTATGCGGTTAGGGTGTAAATACGTGACGAAATAAGTATAAAGAAGGCATAATAAACAAAAAGTTTCATACTATTTACCCGTTGACCGAGTCGGATAGAAACAAGAAATGTCTTTAAAAAAGACAAACGGCGTCGATTTAAAAACAAGTGTGCTCACCTGAGGAAAAGGTCAAAGGTCACAGAAGAGCCATTTACAGAGGACCACTAATGTTAAAACCTATTTTTTGACCCAGTGACCTACTTATCCAACCAATCAGACCTATTTGAACAATTTTGGTAGGGAACCACCCACGGACCATTCCTGTTGAGTTTGGGCAAATTATCATAAGCGGTTCAAGAGAAGATGTTGTTTGAACTTTTCCTTATATAATTCAATGTAATATTGTGATTCATGGGGTGGGGTCAGTTTTGACACAGGGGCATAATTTGAACAACTGTGATGGAGGACCTCTAGATGATGTTATATACCAAATATGAAAGCTCTAGGCCTTGTAGTTTCAGACAAGAAGATTTTTGAGAATTGCATTGTGAAAACCTATTCATTAATGCTACAAAACAAAAATTAAGAATTTATTCTTAAGGTTCTGGAACTGTAATGGTGACCTTCCACAATTCTTATACTGATATTGTTTCTTGAATCTGTACTATTAAAGACATTGAATGCTGAAATTTTAAAGAAATTTACCGTCTGTAACTTAAGTTATGTGCATTTTTATAACGTGACCCTTCATTTTTAGAAAGACCGTAAATTGTGCTGGGACAAAAAGTGAAAGAACTTTTTTTTTCAAATTCTGCTGTTTTATTTCCAAGTTTTAATCCATTTTCTTGTTATACAGTCATGTAATGACAAATCAGAGCAACCAGGTTACACTTTGGACAAATACATATAAAAATACAGAGATTTGCATACATGTACCCCCAAGCAAAAATCCGAGTTTTTGAGAATGTTAAAAAATTTACCCTATCTTTAAAAGCAAATATCTCAAGTTAGAAGTTAGTTAGACACATGCAACTAGTTTTAAAATTTTCTGCAGTATTAACTGCCCATATAATGAAAAATTTAAGAAATTTTACCGTTTCTAAAATTTTTTATAAGAATTTGTATTAGATTACTGTACTGAAACTGCAAGAGATTTTATAGAGAAAAATAACGTCAAAATGGTCAATTACAAATAATACTACTTTAAACAAATATATCATCTAAAATTGGTATTTGAGATGGAAAATGTATGTTAAACTCTGCATTATCATATAAAAACCTTCTCTCCATTGCTTTTTGGCAAGCTTGAGGGGACTATTTGGGGATTAAACTTGTACCAGCTATGTTTTCTGCTGTTGTCGTTTTTTGCAGTAACAGTTGGACACTAGAGTTAGTAATGTTGGCATATTATGTGCCTTAGCTTTCAAATTATGCTGTTGATTGTATTGTTTTTTTTATAATTAGAATATGATGATATTAAAAACAGAAAATGTGCAACGATTTTGTCTTTATATGCTGACTTTGGTACGATTATTTGTGGGAATTCGGCAATAAATCAATATAAGTTAAACATTCTTTCCAGTTTATCGATATTTGTGTAGTTTATTTTACCTTTGTTCATTTTCAGTACACAAAATAGATTAAACAATCAAAACCCCATTTTGCCCCAAATTCTCCATTTCGTCCATTTCGCCTTAAAATCTCCATTTCGTGTTTCAGTCATACCCAATTTACATCGCAAAAAAAGATGAAAAAAAATGTATTTTACACCTGTACAAACAGAATCAACGCAAAAGTTATGATCCACTACGGCTTTTCATTGTTTTTATGTCGATAAACCATTATTTTTACGATAACTAACTACGATCACGCTGTAGAGCGTCTGGTTTCGCCATTTTCGGAAAATGCGTTACCCTATCACTTCTGGAAAATCCCACGTCACGTGGTGAAAATTTCTAAAAATAGCAATTACGAAACTTGACGAAGATAGGTAATCGGGAAAAAACCTACTCAATTATTGATTTGATAAAGGGAGATAACCGCTGCGGGGAGTTTGGTTTGACGTGTCTATTTTTAGTTTTATATATTTTTAGACACAACCCCCCCCCCATTTTTTTTGTTGATTTTTGGCAGTTTTTGCAAATATCAAGAGGCTTTGTCAAAAAAGAATTGTCAACTTGATATGCCGGTATATGTGTGCTCCAGCGACAAACAAAATATTTATTTAAAGCTGCGCAGTTTCTTCCACAAAACAGGAAACTCACAAATTTAATAGTGTAGATGTGGAGCTGTGACTCTCAAAGTGTAAACCCCGGAAACTGGACGTAGTGAGGCTTACTTAATAATTATTGGGTAATATGTCAGACTTTTTACTAGAAACCGTTTCACATCTGGAGACGTAATTCATTTTACCCATAAAATATTGTGTTTGACACGTAACTTTTTATTGTTACAATATAAAAAACACTTTGGAAAGCAATAGAAGTCTACCCAAAAAAAATAATCTACGAACGAAGCAAAATTTCGTAAAACACTGCATTACAATAGTGTGGCCTTTATTTTTTCGCGCGTGTCAGGGCCATCCAATCGAAGAGGGGATTTTCTCTGTTTCCCCCGTACGTCATTTTCAGTGCTTATAAAATCATCCAATAGAACGGCGGATTTCCGAAATCCCCAGACAGACGTCATTATACAGAAATGTAGGTCAAAATCCAGCTTAGACAGCTACGCCGAAAAATCGCATAGATAATGACATACAGATGTATACAACAGTATCTGGAAGCACCGTGTCGCATAATGTCCTGTGTGGAAACGGAACAGATGGAAGGATATATAGAACTTATGTAGTAGTATTGCATATAAGTTGACATGGATGTTTAACCCGTTACATGTCATTTCGTAATTTTAAATAAAGATGGTAGTATTTCTACTTATATTGTTTTATGTTATTTTAACTTGTTAGATTTTTTAAAACGAACGTCTCGCAAAATTAATAACCTTACAGTTGATAAACTGACATTTTTGTCTATTTGTATGTAAAATATTTTTGAGATGCCCCCTCATAAATCTTAGGAATCGACTGTCCATGTTCACACTTCACCTTCGTCCGCACAAGTCTAATTAGAAAGAATTGTTATGGTATGGATGTGAAGTTAGCAAGAACAGCAGTAAGTATAACCTTACTCCTGTAATGCAAGCAGTAAGATGAAAACTACAGCAATATGATCAATCTTACTGTTACTGAGTTTTTGTCCTATAGACTGTAGACAGTTTTCCAAATCGACTTCTTTCCATGGAGATTGGTTTCTCCCATATAGTAATATCTTCAATCTGAAATAGATAAAATCAGAGAGGAGAAACTGGAAAGAACTGTTTCTTGTTAAGATAAAAACAAAATGATTGCATACCTACTGAATACAATTTTAGGGGGAGATAGAACCAGAAACACACATATTTTTGTGCCATAAGTTCGTGACATGAATTTTGATGATATAAAATACACAAGACAACAAAAATGCATTTACAATTGAGCACTTTGGCCTTGGAGTGCATATCATGGACAAGAATTTTACTTAATGACATTTTTACTGTACATAAACATTTTAATTTCTAGTAAAATTGTATACATACTATGCAAAAATTAATCTATCTTTTTTTGCTAGATTTTAACGCCATGTCAACACAATTTTAGGTCATTTTGCAGCATCCAGCGCACCTAACCTAGCTTTCCTGGACTATTGTCTATAACCAGTACTCACCTACCCTTCCACAAGGCCGGAAACTTCTCCTTATTATCTAATCAATGGAGGAAAATCAACATTATTGTCAAATTTTCATGGAAGAGTATAACCTCCCCGGTGGGATTCAAAACCGCACCCCTCAGGCACGAGATTCCAAATCCCAAAGCACTACAAACTGCGCTATCGATCCGTGTTAATCTATCTAAGATATTCTACTAATTGACTTAATGCAGTGGGTCAGTAAATACATCACATGTAGATTTTGTTTGTTATACTGGTATGTTTTTGTACAAGTAAAATGATTTTATTGTGCCTGCAATTATTATGAAGAGTATTTTTCTAAGTGTGTATACATGTGTTTTTGCTGTGTAAGTCAAGTAGGCTAGTATGCATGTCATAACAGTTTTTCATGATGTAGGGTAAGGTAGGGCATGACTTGGTACATGTAGTGCGTGTAAGCAAAAAAGCTAATTGGTATGGTTAAAGGAAAAAATGTTGTATTTGTTCATAATAAGTAATTTGTACACCAGTCACACATGTCAGTGAAGGGGGGACATATACTTCCATGTAAAGATATTTGTTTCCCTAAGATTAAGAACAAGTTTGTATTAATCACAATGAATGAAATCTGACATATATTCATTAGGCAAAGCAACAAAGGCATGTAATGGGCAAGGTAAAATGTGAATAATGTATAGTAAACCAGATGGCGTAAACCAGGAGTTTGGGTTAATTTTCAATACAATTATCAAGATAAAAAAGAGAATTCCAAAAAAACATAAACACTTTGTGGAAAAATGAACTGATTTGTTGCTAGCTTTGTTGGTTGTGCCGTCTTCATGCTGAATTAGAACATTTGACAAGAGATCCATAGTGGCTCTTCATGGCTCACATCAGTTTAAACAATAGATTAGGTTACTGATGTTATAACAAAAACTGCTGACTTTGCATTTTGAAGGGAATAGGTATTGAAGAAAGTGGACAAATTTTAAACCCTAAAAGTAATCGCCCATAAAAACCTTTGAATTTTATATTGACATATTTTTCAAAATAAAATTGAATCAAAATAAACCTATAAAATATAAATCCAATGATACATAAATTGATTCTATCTTAATAAATAAATATAGAATGCATTGAATCAATTCAAAAATACAAGACTATAAGTAGTAGTGAATGTGCTGTTTGCCAAGTCTTAATGAATAACACATTGATTTTAAACTATTGACAAATTTTAATGAAAAAAACCTACAAATTATGAGTTTTTAAAACATAAAAAATAATAACTACACTTAAATAAAACTAAAAATAAAAAAGAAATATACTTGTAAAGGCTAAATATATAACTTGCTTTTTCCAACAATAAAAATAAGTAGAATTCATGTGCGATTAAAACAAAGATTAAACATTAAAGAACTTTAAAGAATGCCCAAAACAAAAACAAAATGACTAGTATGTAAGTGATTGACAGGACATGTCAACCTACTGTACAATATCTAAATGTACTGTTCAGTAACGAGTACTGTCTTAGTCATTGACTGGCTGTGACCAGAACAATGACAGGTGTTTTCCTCGCCGCAATGTGTCAACTTGTCCGTGCAATGTCGTTCACTCACAAATCTGTCCATTACAGAAAACATTAGTTTATTAAATTACAATATCATCATTTATCATAAAACAGTAAATACACTGAAATATAGTATAAAAAAATAACTTTACTGTACAAAAAATAACCTACATCATTTGAAAGAATTAACTCACCAGAAAAAAATCTTAGATTGAAAAAAAACCTACTAGCAAAAATAAAGTAAAAAAAAAGACAAATTTCCAAATTCAAAGTAAAAAAAAGGAGAAAAAACATGCTAACACATCATGAACTCTGTTTATATCAATTGGAGAGGTAAGACTCCGTAACCAAGTCATATCAACCATCTCCATTTGACCAGTGTCTAGTGTCTGTCGCATGATAAACCTTAAATTGTAAAAAAACCTACATCAACTAGAAAAAAATAACCTTCAGCAAAAATTTAAGATTAAAAAAATAATCTACTAGCAAAAATAATGATGAAAAAAGAAAAGAAAATTACCAAAAAAAATAACCTACAGCAAAAATTTAAAATTAAAAAAATAACCTACTAGCAAAATTAATGATGAAAAAAGATGAGAAAAAAACCAAAGGAAAGTAAAAAATAGAAAAAAGACATGCAAACACATCACCGACTCCATTAACATCAATTGGAGAGGTAAGACTCCGTGACCAAGTCATATCGACCAATCTCCATTTGACCAGTGCCTAGTGACTATCGCATGTTAAACATTAAATTGTAAAAAATAACCTACATCAACTGTAAAAAAAACCTACAGCAAAAATTTAAGATTGAAAAAATAACATACTAGCAGAACTAATGATGGAAAAATAACCTTCAAGCAAATTAATAGATAAAATGAAAAGAAAAATACAAAATTAAGTAAAAATAGAAAAAAAAACATGCAAATACATCACAGACTCTGTTAACATCAATTGGAGAGGTAAGACTCCGTGACCAAGTCATATCGACCAATCTCCATTTGACCAGTGCCTAGTGACTATCGCATGTAAAACCTTAAATTGTAAAAAAAAAACCTACATCAACTGTAAAAAACCTACAGCAAAAATATAAGATTGAAGAAATAACCTACTAGCAAAATTATTACTGAAAAAATAACTGAAAAAATAACCTAATAGCAAAATTATTGATGGAAAAATAACCTACTAACAAAATTATTGATGAAAAATAACCTACAAGCAAAATAATTGATAAAATGAAAAGAAAAATACAAAATTAAGTAAAAATAGAAAAAAAACATGCAAATACATCACAGACTCTGTTAACATCAATTGGAGAGGTAAGACTCCGTGACCAAGTCATATCGACCAATCTCCATTTGACCAGTGCCTAGTGACTATCGCATGTAAAACCTTAAATTGTAAAAAATAACCAAAATCAACTGTAAAAAAAACCTACAGCAAAAATTAAAGATTGAAAAAATAACATACTAGCAAAACTAATGATGGAAAAATAACCTACAAGCAAATTAATAGATAAAATGAAAAGAAAAATACAAAATTAAGTGAAAATAGAAAAAAAAAACATGCAAATACATCACAGACTCTGTTAACATCAATTGGAGAGGTAAGACTCCGTGACCAAGTCATATCGACCAATCTCCATTTGACCAGTGCCTAGTGACTATCGCATGTAAAACCTTAAATTGTAAAAAAATAACCTACATCAACTGTAAAAAACCTTCAGCAAAAATTTAAGATTGAAGAAATAAACTACTAGCAAAATTATTATTGAAAAAATAACTGAAAAAATAACCTAATAGCAAAATTATTGATGGAAAAATAACCTACTAACAAAATTATTGATGAAAAATAACCTTCAAGCAAAATAATTGATAAAAAAGAAAAGAAAAATACAAAATTAAGTAAACACAGAAAAAAAAAACATGCAAATACATCACAGACTCTGTTAACATCAATTGGAGAGGTAAGACTCCGTGACCAATTCATATCGACCAATCTCCATTTGACCAGTGCCTAGTGACTATCGCATGTAAAACCTTAAATTGTAAAAAATAACCTACATCAACTGTAAAAAACCTACAGCAAAAATTTAAGATTGAAAAATAACCTACTAGCAAAACTAATGATGGAAAAATAACCTACAAGCAAATTAATAGATAAAATGAAAAGAAAAATACAAAATTAAGTAAAAATAGAAAAAAAAACATGCAAATACATCACAGACTCTGTTAACATCAATTGGAGAGGTAAGACTCCGTGACCAAGTCATATCGACCATCTCCATTTGACCAGTGTCTAGTGTCTGTGGCATGATAAAGCTTAAATTGTAAAAAAACTACATCAAATGCAAAAAATAACCAACAAGCAAAATTCTAAGATTGGTAAAATAAACCTACTAGCAAAAAAATGTAAAAAAAGGAAACAAAAATGACAAAATCAAAGTAAAAAATGGGGGAAAAAAATGCAAACACATCATAAACTCCACATAGTATCTAGTGTTTATGGCATGATAAACCTTAAATTGTAAAAATAACCTACATCAACAGCAAAAAATTACCTACTAGCAAATGTTATTAAAAATATTACAAAAATAGAATGGTAAAATATATATGTAAAATTCAAAAATTGTGCAGGCACATCACATACTCCTTATCAATACTGAAAAATAAAGCGACCACACCATTATTATTATCTCTGTTTGAACATTTTCTATTGTCAATAACAACTTTGAAATGGAATATAAACAATAATTAAAAATAGTTTCATACAATAAATTAGATGTTGTAAAAACGTTTTGGGCTGAGAATGCAAAATGATAAAAACAGTTATGCTGTGTTTGCTTTTTTAATGCTTACAGAGTTATCATGTGTCATACAGCAACAAAGAAAGAACTGATCAAAACAGTGATGCTATGTTTGCTTTATAAAATGCTTATGGAGTTATTATGTGTCATACAGCGACAAAGAAAGAACTGATCAAAACAGTTATTCTATGTTTGCTTTATAAAATGCTTATGGAATTATTATGTGTCATACGGTGACAAAGAAAGAAATGATCAAAACAGTGATGCTATGTTTGCTTTATAAAATGCTTATGGATCTATTATGTGTCATACAGCAACAAAGAAAGAAATGATCAAAACAGTTATGCTTTGTTTGCTGCATAAAATATTTTCAGAATTATTATGTGTCATACAGCAACAAAGAAAGTATAACGCTCAAAACAGTAATGCTATGTTTACTCTATTAAAATGCTTACGGAGTTGTCATGTGTCATTCAGGCACAAAGAGAGTTTTTTTGTGTCATACAGCGACAAAGAAAGAAATGATCAAAACAGTTATGCTTTGTTTGCTTTATAAAATGCTTATGGAGTTATTATGTGTCATACAGCAACAAAGAAAGAAATGATCAAAACAGTCATGCTTTGTTTGCTTTATAAAATGCTTATGGAGTTATTATGTGTCATACAGCGACAAAGAAAGAAATGATAAAAAAAGGTATGCTATGTTTGCTTTATAAAATGCTTATAGAGTTATTATGTGTCATACAGCGACAAAGAAAGAAATGATCAAAACAGTTATGCTTTGTTTGCTGTATAAAATATTTTCAGAATTATTATGTGTCATACAGCAACAAAGAAAGTACAACCATCAAAATAGTGATGCTATGTTTACTTAATTAAAATGCCCACAGAGTTTTTATGTGTCATACAGAGACAAAAAAAGAAATGATCAAAACAGTTATACTACGTTTGTTGTATAGAATGCTTACAGAGTTTTTAAATGTGTCATAAAGCGACAGGAAGAATAAAGCCAGGAAGAATAAAGTATACTTTCTAATTCTGTTCAACACATGGTATGTTATTATTGTATGGATCTGACACTAATTGGCAGAGATATCCAACAAATTGAAAACTTTAACACAAAAAAGCAAAGGTAAAATCCATAATTGAGCCAGGTAGAGTTGTGGTTACTTTCTAATTCAGTTTATCACATAACTTATGGAATCATTGTTTGCAATTTCTTCAGAATCTGACGATAAATGGCAGAGATATGCAACAAATTGAAATCTTTAACGCAAAAATTACAAGGGAAATAATCCATAATTAAGCCAG
Source organism: Mactra quadrangularis (assembly GCA_025267735.1). Classification (NCBI taxonomy): domain Eukaryota; kingdom Metazoa; phylum Mollusca; class Bivalvia; order Venerida; family Mactridae; genus Mactra; species Mactra quadrangularis. The sequence goes on along the minus strand of CM046302.1, from coordinate 35,742,769 downwards.
GAAGAGTTGTAGTTACTTTCTAATTCTTTACATCACAGGGTATGTTATCATTGTATGAAGTTTTGTAGAGATCTGACTATAAATGGCAGAAATATATGAAACAATAAAAACTTCAATGCAATTGTTAACACCAAAATTACAAAGGTAAATAATCCATAATAAAGGCAGGTGGAGTTTTGGTTACTTTTTTATTCTGTTCCTCACATGGTATGTTATTATTGTATGAAGTTTCATTAGGATCTGACTATAAATGCCAAAAATATATGGAAAAGAAAAACTTTAACACAATTGTTAACAACACCCTAACCCTAACCCTGCCCATGTTTCACTTAACTATTAGCCAAATATTCTCGTTGAAAAATCCTGCTTAAAAAGATAAAAATAACTGCACTTATCTTTTTTTTCAAATGACCATTCATCTACTGTTCACTACCATCTAAAACAATATTCCACACAGTTGTATTATCTGAAATAGTAAATCGAAGAACTGATAGTGCAGTGTTAATGAAATTTTAAAAAGCTGATCATGACGCTACTCTCAAGAAAAATAGTAAAACAAGAGCAGTCAAATGACAGCTTTCTTGACTTTTCTAATGTTTTACTCATGGCAAGGCTTATCTTTCAACAAAAGTGCTATCAAGACAAGATTTAGCTTTCCTTAGGAAATTAAAAATCAGTCAAACAATATTTACAAAGTCATAAATTTTGTAAAATATGAAAAGGGCATAACTCCAAAACATACATCTCAAGTACTGATGTATGTTTTTCGCATAAAAACATATTAAGTTCAAGGATGTAAGCGAACCTGTGGCACATGACAAGAATGTAAACTGGAATACAACCATGTGACACAAGCATGAATGCCGCATAAAATCATATTAAGTACCAGGGTGTAAAAAAGATCTCAAAATGTTACACATGTATGTTTGTCGCATAAAACATACTAAGTTCAAGGATACGAACAAACATGTTGCACATGTCGAGAATGTAAACAGAAACACAAATGCGTGACACATGCATGTATTTCGATTAATATCATATTAAGGTTCAAGTAAAGTCTTTGTTTGCATTAAAAATAAAAAAAATAAAAAATGCTCCAACTCTTTCATTCTTCCATCAAGAGCAGAGTTTTATACATCAAAATGTTCCTTAAGAAACATATAATGTGATGCTGACAATTAATTCAGATGAAAATGTTTAACGAAAGATGCATTTGCACAATTTATGCTGTAAAAAAGAAAATACTTAATGACATTTAGAAATTTTTACAAACTAATTGAACATTAAATCATTCACAGAACATTATCATATATATTGCAAAGAAGGTACTCCAATATTTACAACCTAAATAAATCTTAAAACAAAACTAATGCAAATGAAAATCATTTTGACAGATACAAGTGTAATGGGTTTTCACGACCCTGTTTCTACTTTCACTTTAGTTTTTCATTCGCCTTAGTTTTGTTTTAACATTTATTGAGGTTATCAATATCGCAGTACCTTCATTGGAATATGTACTATTAGGTTCTGTAAAGGCTTTAATGTTAATTTTTGTTGTAAGAAAATTTTAATGTAATTTAGTATTTCTGTTTATGCACCATCAATTTTGCAAATACATTTTTTGTTAAATATGTTTGTCGTAATTATTGACAAGCATCACTTTGTATGTTTCATAAGAAACATTTTGATATATGAAACAATACTGTTGGTGGAAATATGACAGAACTAGAGCTATTTCATTTTTACAAATATTTTGCAAACCAAGACTTTACATGAACCTTAAGTACCAGGGTGTAAACAAGATTTCAAACATGTTACACATGTATGTTTGTCGCATAAAAACATATTAAGTTCAAGGATATAAACAAACATGTGGCACATGACCAGAATGTAAATAGGAATACAACCATGTGACACAAGCATGAATGCCGCATAAAATCATATTAAGTAAGATATAAACAGACATGTGGCACATGACCAGAATGTAAACAGGAAAACAAACATGTGACACATACATGTATGTCTCATAAAATCATATTAAGTACAACAATGGAAACAAGATTTCCAACATGTTACACATATAGGTTTGTCGCATAAAAACATATTAAGTTCCGGGATATAAACAAACATGTGGCACACGCATGTATGTCACATAAAGTTGTATCAAATACATGGATGTCAACGAGAGTACAAATATATGACTCATACATGCATTCAAGCTGCACAAAAAGTAACAGGATGCTTCTATCCGAGTTATCAATTTATCAAAAAGCTGTTCTTATCTAAGGTGTCATAATAGTTTAATAGAGACTCAACCTATGCAGTTGATTACCTGAAAAAGGGTTAAACAATACCACAAAGAAATGCATTCAAAGAACACAGGTAATACTAATTGGTAAAAACAAACATGACAAGACCTGCCAATAGTTTAAATACATATCATATTTAAGCTTTAATAAATCTACACAAACCATAATGTTATCTCAGTAGTATGTACTGAGTACATCAAGTTAAAAAAGAAAACGGTTTTATGACAACAGAATATAAAGTAGGTATTATATCTAGATTTTCGTAAAAAGGTGACCGTAACCTTAGTCAAATCCGTTATTAATAATACATACACAAAAGTATAACAAAATATAAAGTTGACAACAATATAAATCCCAATTTCCTTAAACTTTTTAATCATGCCTTTAACAGTTGCCTATAGTTCATTCTTGACCGGTCCGTTAAAATTTTGGCAGCATCGCGAAAACTTGTGACAAGAATCTTACATTCTTGTATAACTGATGGGGTATCAAGCGTATACATCATAGTAGGAAAAGTTGAAATGAGATTGAGAGCAAAATCTTAGCAAAATGATTAAATCAGTGCAGTGGTTTTATAATAATTTGTGGTTTATATGGGTCCCAATCTCTGTAAACAGAGATCCTGTTCTACTCGCGTTGTTTTACTGGATCTCTACTTAGTCAATGCAAGGTCACGTCGAGATGACCTTTGTATCGACCAATCAATGCGTAGCTCAATCTCCATTAACAGAGATCCTGTTCTACTCGCATTGCCATACTGGATCTCTACTTAGTCAATGCAAGGTCACGTCGAGATGAACTTTGTGTCGACCAATCAATGCGTAGCTTTCATCTAGACGAAAACACTATTAATCACGTTTTGATTTCGTAATTTCTATTTTTAGACCAAGGTTTGCATGCAAATTTAACAGCAATATTATTCACAGTCTGGGATTGGGTGGCTTATTTCAAATTGCATTATGTAGACGATGTAAACAAGTTACATATCATAACAATTTCGTCATTAATATTATGATGAGAAAAGGTCACATGAACGTGACCTTGGTTTTGAAAAGGCCAGATCTATTTTAGCGAGTATGCGAGCGGTGAAATTTTAGATTGGGTTTTAATCAGATTGTAAGGGTCCAGGTTCCACACCAACTACTTATACCATTCAAATTTCTTGATAAGAATATAAAAAATATTTTAATCAGGGCTATAATTTAACAAAAAATTGGACTTGCATATTGGAAATGAAAAAAGCACAGTCATTCTTTTCTCTGTATAACAGTGGTAATAGTTTAACATTTACTTTAATAGGGGCGTAACTCCAAATTAATATATCTTAGAGCTAAATCCTTTTAGATTCATGTAGTTTTAGTAAAAACAAGTCTACAAAATGTAATATCTTGGTTAAGTATTGAAGACATTCTACACAAGAAAAACTTTAACCTTATATTTTTGTTTTTGTTTATAAAAGGGCAATATTTAGGGGGCATGGGTTAGATTCCAAGACAGGGCATACTTTTGTGGAGCTTGGTCATGAAATTATTTCTTCTGCCATTCTCCCTTCTACCAATGGTTCTCAATCATGTAGGGCAGTTGTCAGTCAGACAGTCACTGGTGAAAGTATGCGCCACAGTGATTCCCTTTCACAGTAAGAAAAACTGCTTCATACTACTTAAAAATGACTTACAAGCAAAAAATACACTAATGAACATGGTCCGGACCTCCCTGACCCCCGCTGGATCCGCCCATGCCTTATGGATATTCATAATATATTTAGTTACCCCACCCACTTGATAGTTATTGTCAATTTCAACATTGATGAATCTTTATATCAATAGCATTTATGGGAAGGTGAGATTACACAGCATGGTATTTTAAAATGCAAATTTACAGATAAATATGGAGATAAAAATTGGAAGAAACAATAAACTTACCAAAAATCCAATTTATCCAAGCACAACAACATTTTAAGAACTTAAAAGTTGAATCGACCACGCTACTGCCTTATCCATGCAGTCAACACCTCGGGCTATGTTTATTGAGCGACAAAAAAAAACAGCCAATCAGGTTAAATCCTATAAACCACGTGAATACTCAGGTGTGTAAACCACGGGGTTTGTGCGGAAATCAATGGAGAAAAACTTTACACATATAATAACAGGAAATCAGTCAAGTATAAGACCATGCATCTAGCACTCGGAAAAGATCGACTTTTTATCGTATATTGGACCCTTGACGTATCTTTGCTTTAATACAGTTTCAACCCATCAAAAATTGAATGAAGTCTGTTACTTAAGAGTAAAATACATAAAAGTCCAAACTATATCAGGCTCGTTAAATATTAAACAACATTCGGAAAACCGCTCGGGTGATTACGTACACTATCAACAGTGTTTCGCAGTAATATCCGAGGTAGTTCCGAATGATTAAACAATAGGAGAAAGCACTGAAAATACTGGGGTATTCATTGTGATTAGATATACACTTAACAAAAGTTCTAACCGATCACTTTTCAAATTTTGATTATTTTATGACGGGCCATTGGATCCATATTAAATTTTGCAGAGGTGATTTTTGTCATTTTCTACCGATTTGTGAGTCAAAACAAATATTACACCTGGCATTGCATTAGCCTTGTTTGACGAATGTAATAGCAGTTCGTCGGAGTTTATTTTGAGTCAATTTTAAAGCCGTTTGTGGGCAATATTCCCCACCTTTTCCTCAAATTTCAAACCAAAATTCCAAAATTAATTTGAAAAAAAAAGATTTTAGAAAAAAGACAACTGTAAGATTGTTTCAACTTAAAATTATACAACCCAGTAATCTTTCTTGGTAATTAACTAACTCATTTAATGTAAAATGAAACTAAAAACTTGGTAAAATCTGCTATTGTTATTAAATTTGCATGACATTTCATCACAAAATAATCAAAATGCCAATAAAACTCCAAATTTTAAGGGTATGGGTGATATTCCTAAAGTTGTGAAAAAAAATGTACTTTTTTCTTTGTGGGGAGAGGCTTCCTTGTCCTTCTATTTGGTTAGATAGGTTTCTGGGCATCGTATAAACTTACCTAGCTCATAATAACCATACTATTTCACAACATATGCATTGACAGCAGTCCTAAAAGTTAACTTTCATTAGCACTCCATGGACATTCGGTGTAGCAAAATGGCGTTTTCTAGGGATGGCAACCGAGCCTCAATTCTCTTTCCTAATATACGGATCTGACATCCGAATTCATTCTGATATATCCGGATTCCGGTTGGCATCCCGTGGTTTTTACTTCCATGGACTGAGTGAAAATTTACTGGACCGAAAAAATCTTCGTTATTTGTTAGAATAAGCTGTCTATTTTATTGATTTGGCAAAATATATCGTAAAATTGAAGAAACAGAACAGTGATTTATAAATTTGGAAAATATCTGAAGTAAACATAATTATTACGGCGTTTTTGTTCATATTGTAAAATTTCTGATCAATTATATGATTTTTATTAAATAAAAACTCGATCCATGATTCACTGGCCCTAATTCGAAGGGTGATTAAAAGATATATTGCATGTATGTTTATATACTACATTTTGTTTGCCAGTGGTTATTTATAAAACGTTCATTCGTATCAGAAAATTTGGTGAAAGATCAAATTAAAAAAAAACCAAATGTAGACTTGAACCTCTTTTTCTGACACGGGCGGTGTCACATAAAGATAAATACACATAAAAGGTGTTAAAATATTCCTTTTCTGACAAAATGGATCGTCATTCTTCGAAAACTCGTTTTTAAGAGAATAATTCATTAAAATATGCCTATATATCTATCAAATAGAAACGAACCTCTGTTTCGGCTAACTGTTACCCGGCCCAAGTGCGTAGACCTAAAAAGCGGAGTTCACGAATGTGTATTTATAATTATTCCTTTTCTGGCAACATGGGTCGTCATTCTGGGAAAACTCGTTTTCAAAAGAAATAATCATATTTTTATCAAATAGACTGGAACCTCAATTTCGCTGGCTGTTACCGGCCCAAGGGCGTAGACCTAAGAAGGCAAGTTCACGAATGTGATGCTACAGTTATTTCGTTTTTGACAACAAGGGTCGTTATTCTGGGAAAACTCGTTTTCAAAAGAAATATTCATCCAAATATGCCAACATTTCTATCAAATAGCCTCGAACCTCTGTTTCGGCGGGCTGTTACCCGGCCCAAGGGCGTAGACATAAGAAGCAAAGTTCACGATTGTAGTTATCGTTATTCCCTTTCTGGTAGTATAGGTCGTAATTGTGGGAAAACTCGTTTCCAGGAGAAATATTCATCTAAATATGCCACTATTTATATCAAATAAACTCGAACCTCTGTTTCGGCTAACTGTTACCCCGCCTAAGGGCGTAGACCTAAAAAGCGAAGTTCACGAATGTGTAGCTACAGTTATTCCCTTTCTGGTAATATGGGTCGTCATTCTGGGAAAACTCGTTGTCAAGAGAATAATTCATTAAAATATGCCTATATATCTATCAAATAGACTCGAACCTCTATTTCGGCTGGCTATTACCCAGTCCAAGGGCGTAGACCTAAAAAGCAAAGTTCACGATTGTGTATCTATAGTTATTCCTTTACTGGCAACATGGGTCGTTATTCTGGGAAAACTCGATTTCAAAAGAAATATTCATTCAAATATGCCAATATTTCATTCAAATGAACTCGAACCTCTGTTTCGGCTAAATGTTACCCGGCCTAAGGGCGTAGACCTAAGAAGCAAAGTACACGATTGTGTATCTATAGTTATTCTCTTTCTGGCAACATGGGTCGTCATTCTGGAAAAACTCGTTATAAAGACAATTATTCATCCAAATATGCCAAAATTTCTATCAAATGGACTCGAACCCCTGTTTCGGCTAACTGTTACCCGGCCTAAGGGCGTAGACCTAAGAAGCAAAGTACACGAATGTGTAGCTACAGTTATTTTCTTTCTGGCAACATGGGTCGTCATTCTGGAAAAACTCGTTATAAAGACAATTATTCATCCTAATATGCCAATATTTCTATCAAATAGCCTCGAACCTCAGTTTCGGTTGGCTGTTACCCGGTCCAAGGGCGTAGACCTAAGAAACGAAGGTCAGGAATGTGTTGCTATAGTAATTTCGTTTCTGACAACATGGGTCGTTATTCTGGGAAAACTCGTTTTTAAAAGAAATATTCATCCAAATATGCCAACATTTCTATCAAATAGCCTCGAACCTCTGTTTCGGTTTGCTGTTACCCGGCCCAAGGGCGTAGACTTAAGAAGGCAAGTTCACGAACGTGTAGTTATCGTTATTCCCTTTCTGGTAGTATAGGTCGTAATTTTGGGAAAACTCGTTTACAGGAGAAATATTTATCCAAATATGCCACTTCATGTATTTATATCAAATAGACTCGAACCTCTCTTTCGGCTAACTGTTACCCCGCCCAAGGGCGTAGACCTAAAAAGCAAAGTTCACGATTGTGTATCTATAGTTATTCCTTTACTGGCAGCATGGGTCGTTATTCTGGGAAAACTCGTTATAAAGACAATTATTCATCCAAATATGCCAAAATTTCTATCAAATAGCCTCGAACCTATGTTTCGGCTAAATGTTACCCGGCCACAGGGCGTAGACCTAAGAAGCAAAGTTCACGAATGTGTATGTATAGTTATTGCCTTTCAGGAAACATGGGTCGTAATTCTGGAAAAACTTGTTATAAAGAGAATTATTCATCCAAATATGCCAATATTTCTATCAAATAGCCTAGAACCCCTGTTTCGGCTGGCTGTTACCCGGCCCAAGGGCGTAGACCTAAGAAGGCAAGTTCACGAATGTGTAGTTATCGTTATTCCCTTTCCGGTAGTATATGTCGTAATTCTAGGAAAACTCGTTTCCAGGAGAAATATTTATCCAAATATGCCACTAATTATATCAAATAGACTCGAACCTCTGTTTCGGCTAACTGTTACCCGGCCCAAGGGCGTAGACCTAAAAAGCGATGTTCACGAATGTGTATCTATAGTTATTCCCTTTCAGGTTACATGGGTCGTTATTCTGGGAAAACTAATTTTCAAAAAAAATATTCATCCAAATATTCCAGTATTTGTATCAAATTGATTCGAACCTCTGTTTCGGCTGGCTGTTACCCGGCCCAAGAGCCTAGACCTATGATTATCAATACAGGAAAGTGATGCTACATGTATTTCCTATCCGACAACATATGGGTCGTCATTCTCGGAAAAATCGTTTTTGGAGAATTATTTATCGAAATATACTAAAATTTCTATCAAATAGACTCGAACCTATGCTTCGGCTTGCTATAACCCGGCCCGTGGGCGTAGATCCAAGAAGCTATGTACAAAAATGTGGTGTAATATTTATTCACATTCTGACAACATTGGTCGTCATTTTTGGAAAACTCTTTTTTTAGAGAAATATATATCCAAATGTGACAATATTCTTATCAAATGGATAAATAACCTTTGTCTGTTTTCTGTGTGAATCAACGCCATATGACTGAGTCAAAGTCAGCCGTAACTTGGGTGTTGACTATATTTTTTTTCAGTTCTACACATAAGAGTCAAAGTCTCCTCAGAACTGAGGAAGTTGATAGCGTCATGTTCAGAACTACTATGAAAACATCATTCGACCATTACAGCCAATATAACATGGGGTGAACTGCCATTTCAATTTAATAAGCCTAGTAGTATATAAATAAACACATGTGGTATTGTTATATATAATGCTTTAGAAATTAGTGTTCAATGATGTATTGTACATTTAGTCAGAAGAACTAAGTAGTACAACATTCATTGAATTCATTAATGTAAGATTTTATTTCAAACTAAAAAAAGAAAAAGGGATATTATTATTATTTGTTTATTATTTAACCAATATAATATTACCAATTATATACATGTATATAATTATTGATTTCATTAATGTGACTAAAAATGGTTGTTAAAAAAATATGCAATAAGTTTAAAATGAATTAACTGTAGAATCTTATTTACTTTTTAATCATTCTAGTAGGTCCTACTATTTTACTCGGACATAAATATATTGCACCCTCATGTTGATATTTCAATTTGCTTAATATTTTATGATCCAACAATCAGGAGTTATGTACGGTGTTATTGTCCAATGAAAATGCTCGTTATAGCGGCCGCCAATTTCTACAACTCTCATTGGTCAATTATTACGTGCGCACGTAAACTTTATTACGTGGCTACGTAAACGTTATTGCGTGCGCACGTAAAAGCTACTGCGTGCGCACGTAAAGCTATTGCGTGGCCACGTACACGTTATTGCGTGCGCACGTAAAAGTTAGTACTGCGAGGCCACGTAATAGTAGCGGTATTTTAGATATTTCTCTATGTCACCTCTATGCCACCGTAGTTATGTAACAGTCCGATAAATATGCTAATTAGCATATAGACACTGCACATGCGATTATTCTCAGTCAGTTACTGTGTAACAAAAACGTGAGCAAAATCATATGTATCGACACGGCAAATATGTTTATTCTTTATATGGATTAAATTAACTGTAGTTCAGTTGTTGGTTCAAATGAACTTCGTGTAGCATGAATTAAGAGATATGAGTGTTGTTAAAGAAACGCTCTGGGATCTAAAAAACCAATTAAATCCTCATTTTAAAAAAATAATTAATTGATAAAGACCTTATAAAGTTATTATATGAAAAACAAGATTATATTTGAATTAATTAAAAAGCAAATGAATTCTGATGGGGTTCATTTTTCCAGGAGGGCCTTACCTATATTTTTTATTTCAAGGGGTTTCGAACTCCCAAAATTTACATTAAAATCTGTTGGTGATGTTCTATTTTGAAATAAAAAAATCTAGGACAGTCTAGGATGCCTACCATCCCCCCACTTGACGATTGTTACATTACCATGACTGTTGATGTGAGCTGTTGTTTAAAGGACGAGAGTGTAATATCAGTATTTCCACTGCCTACCTCTTCTTAGATAAAATTTCCATTTGTCTACAATGTGTTCCGATTCTATGGCTTTGGTTGATATTTCGGTTATCCATTTAATATTTAAAAGATATTATAATCATTAACATGTATTTTTTTTAAATATTATGTAAATATTATGATGTGAAAATTACAAACTCTTGTAAAATAAGTTTGTTTTATTTTTATTCTGGTATTTGAATTGCATACATGGTAACTATGTAAATTCTTTCTTTACATTTTCTTATTGATTGTACAGAAAGCCAGAACTTAATTCACTGAATTTCTTTCAAAGTGAAAACTTGAAAACTGGCCAGAGCTAGAGATTCTCATAGACCATAAATTATACCATCTGTAAGATAACAATCTATAGCTTAGTATGCCTTGACAGATTTAGGGTCTTAATCGAGGTTATGATAACAATCCCTGGAGTGTGGTGGATTAAGGTACCGTTATCATTTTCTCCAGACAGGAAGGATATGAATATTTGAGCCGCAGATCATGGGGTGAATACGGCAGGGACGTCTCCTGCGGCCGGCCGAAAAGTTTTGTGAATATAAGCCTCTGAAACTCGATTTCCAGCACTATCTTTGTATTAGACCTCAAGATTTTCAGTATGACATTGTGTAAAAAATTACCTCGCGGTACCATTACCGCAGTTTGCCAAAGAAATGGGGCCGCGGACCCTGCGGCCCCCAGCTCCAACGCGCCTGCCAGAACTTAAGAGGTTTTGACTCTTGTGTGTAGAACTGTATTTAGATTTTGGAATACTTTGGATGATTATTTCCGGGATGAACAAGTTTTCCAAAAACAACGACCTATGTTTCGAAGTAAGAGTAATATGGCCTTCAAAACAGCTGTTGTGTTTTTAGGTCTACGCCCTAGATTCAGGTTATAGTCAGCCGAACCAGCGTTAGAGTCAATTTGATAGAAATATCAAACGAGTTTTTCCAGAATAACGACACATGTTGTCAGAAAGGGAATTATTATAAAATCACTTTTGAGTACTGAAATGTGTTTTTAATAAGAATGCGAATCTGGGTTACCGATCATGATTGTGATTCAGTCGTTTTTAATAGAATCATGAACATTTTCTATAATCATACTAATCAAGCTCTAAGTTCAATTAAAAGTACTATCAAAGATGGCGGATCTGACAATGACAGCATTCCGAAATACCTCGGCAATTTTCTACACAGATAAACATCTGCTTAAAAGATTGCTGACAGGGCCTTCGCATGTTGACTCCATTATGGTCCGTCGGAAATCCTCGAAGAAACCCACAGAACTTAAAAAAAAAAGAAACAAATCTTTAAATCCATGAATTAACTATAGATACATATTGAAAATAAAAAAAATTGATAGAAATTTTGGCATATTTGAATGAATATTTCTTTTTAAAACGAGTTTACCCAGATTGACGACCCATGTTGTCAGAAAGTGAAAAACTATAGCAACACATTCTTTTTGGGTTAACGCCCTTGGCCCGGGTAACAGCCAGCCGAAACTGAGGTTCGAGTCTATTTGATAGAAATAGTGGCATATTTGGATGAATATTTCTCCTGAAAACGAGTTTTCCCAAAATGACGTCCCATGTTGCCTGAAAGGGAATAACTATAGATACACATTCGTGAACTTTGCTTCTAAGGTCTAGGTCCCTGGGCCGGTTAACAGTTAGTCGAAACAGAGGTTCGAGTCTATTTAATAGACATGTTGGCATATTTGAATGAATATTTTTTTTGAAAACGAGTTTTCCAGAATGACAACCCATGTTGCCTAAAAGGGAATAACTATACATACACATTCGTGAACTTCGCTTCTTAGGTCTACGCCCTGTGGCCGGGTAACAGTTAGCCGAAACTGAGGTTTGAGTCTATTTGATAAAAATATTGGCATATTTGAATGAATATTTCCTTTGAAAACGAGTTTTCCCAGAATGACGACCCATGTTGTCAGAAAGGGAATAACTATCGCATCACATTCGTGAACTTTGCTTCTTAGGTCTACGCCCTTGGGCGGGGAATCAGCCAGCCGAAACAGAGGTTTGAGTCTATTTGATAAAAATATCGGCATATTTGAATGAATATTTCTCTTGAAAATGAGTTTTCCCAGAATGACGACTCATGTTACCTGAAAGGGAATAACTATAGATACACATTCGTAAATTTCGTTTGTTAGGTCTACGCCCTTAGGTCGGGTAACAGCCGAAACAGAGGTTTGAGTCTTTTTGATATAAAAAGTGGCATATTTGGATAAATATTTTTCCTTTAAACGAGTTTTCCCAGAATTAGGACCTATACTACCAGAAAGGGAATAACAATAACTACACATTCGTGAACTTGCCTTCTTAGGTCTACGCCCTTGGGCCGGGTAACAGCCAGCCGAAACAGAGTTTCGAGGCTATTTGATAGAAATGTTGGCATATTTGGATGAATATTTCTTTTGAAAACGAGTTTTCCCAGAATAACGACCCATGTTGTCAGAAACGAAATTACTATAGCAACACATTCCTGACCTTTGCTTCTCAGGTCTACGCCCTTGAGCCGGGTAACAGCCAGCCGAAACAGAGGTTCGAGTCTATTTGATAAAAATATTGGCATATTTGAATGAATATTTCTCTTGAAAACGAGTTTTCCCAGAATGACGACCCATGTTACCTGAAAGGGAATAACTATAAGAACACATACGTAAACTTCGCTTCTTAGGTCTACGCCCTTAGGTCGGGTAACAGCCGAAACAGAGTTTCGAGTCTATTTGATATAAATATTGGCATATTTGGATAAAAATTTCTCCTGTAAACGAGTTTTCATAGAATTAGGACCTATACTACCAGAAAGAGAATAACGATAACTACACATTCGTGAACTTGCCTTCTTAGGTCTACGCCCTTGGGCCGGGAAACAGCCAGCCGAAACAGGGGTTCGAGGCTATTTGATTGAAATGTTGGCATATTTGGATGAACATTTCTTTTGAAAACGAGTTTTCCCAGAATAACGACCCATGTTGTCAGAAACGAAATTACTATAGCAACACATTCCTGACCTTCGCTTCTTTGTCTACGCCCTTAGGCCGGTAACCGCCAGCGAAACTGAGGTTCGAGTCTATTCGATAAAAATATGAATATTTCTTTTGAAAACGAGTTTTCCCAGAATGACGACCCATGTTGGCAGTAAAGGAATAAATATTGATACACATTCGTGAACTCCACTTTTTAGGTCTACGTACTTGGGCCGGGTAACAGCCGAAACAGAGGTTCGAGTCTATTTGATAGATATATAGGCATATTTTAATGAATTATTCTCTTAAAAACGAGTTTTCGAAGAATGACGATCCATTTTGTCAGAAAAGGAATATTTTAACACCTTTTATGTGTATTTATCTTTATGTGACACCGCCCGTGTCAGAAAAAGAGGTTCAAGTCTACATTTGTTTTTTTTTAATTTGATCTTTCACCAAATTTTCTGATACGAACGAACGTTTGATAAATAACCTACATCTTAAGTCATTTCCATCTTTGTTTTCACTTCACTTTTACCGTTTCTGTGATTAGCGGCCATCATACTATATTACGGCCAGCCGTAACAGCCGTATTACGGCTGGTGCGGCTGTTACGGCTGTTACGGCTAACTTCACACACGTGTATTTGACATTAAAAATTGTCGAGCGATCCCAATAAAGATATCCTAGATCTGAGCATGTTAGAGTATACGTTGTAAATTTATCAATTACTTTCGTATGACTTCCCCATCAAAACATTTCAGGGGTCCCATTGAGGGCTTGTTTGATCAGACAAATGGCGTCACTTGGTGCTGACAAAATGTGCAATATGATGATAGGACAAACTACTTTTAAACTTTGTGTGTTGGAGCACTGGTAGCTTCATTTTGAGGAAAAGCTGCTGTGTAACCCCAGAGGCTAAATAAGCATTCCAATAACAAATTTCTGCGATCTGATTGATTAATTGATAAAACAGGGCCAATATTAGTCACTAATCCGTAAGTGGTTATACAATGAGATTGTCATTAAGTAAGTGATTTGATTCCGGTCCTGTTATTTTTCCTCGAGACAGTCGTATTGGCCCTCAGCCTTAGACCAGGGGCCAATACGACTGCCCTTAAAAAGTAATTAGGCGTGTATTATATCAAATCACTTATGTAATAACATATAATACAGTATATTCTTCTCCTACTAGAAGATTACTTTGAGTTATTTAAACCTGCATACGTCAGTGTGGGGAATCATATGACATATATGGTCCTTGGCACGGTAAAAAATGACGACCAGATCAACAAGTTTATATGAAAGAAAAACAAGGTAAATGACATTTATACATAACTGATTTTTATCAGACCTAGTGCAGTCTAAGCAACACAAAATTCTCTTTGTAGCAGTAGTTCTGCTAACCCCAAAACGGTACTAAATTTAGAAAGATTACCTCGAGGTTCTTCCAAAAATATCTCGACTCTTTCGAAACCTCGAGGTAATCTAGAAAACTAGAGCCGTTGTGGGGTTGGGAATTTTGCTTATTAATGTCTATTACTATTTTTAGAAATACCAACAAATATACACTTATCATGAAGGTACTTATGTGTTTATGATGACCTCCTGGGTTTTCTTGTCGTAGTTTATTTCTGTCATTGTATAAGTACGATATACTTAAAGTGAAGTATAGATGACATTTTTCTTGGATATGTTATTACGCAGTGTGTTTCATAAGATGAAAACTGAGGGTTTTCCCCAAGTTGCCCCTATTACGGATACTTGTATTAAGTATGTACTAGAAAGCTTTTGAATTAGTCTACTTTATTTATGTATAAAAAAGCGGACTATGGTCAGGGCCGAATCCAGGATTTTTTTCTTACATTATACAAACTTTGCAGAATAAGGCAACATGTTTAAAAAACTACGTAACCATTAAATCTTTGTTAAGCACCATGAAAAATTGCTTCATGCTACTTAAAAATGACTTTAAGTCAAGAAATACACTTATGATCAGGTAAAATTTGGAAATTCCAGGGGGGGGGGGGTTCGACCCCCTTGACCCCCCCCCCCCCCGCTAGATCCGCATATAATGGTACTTAAATTCACAATGGTTTACTCAAGAGGGTCAAGATGATCAAGGCGTCAACAGCAGTTTAACTTCGAATTACAACTCAAATATATCCCCTTATCGAATGTATGCTCTCGTTTAATGTTAAGCATTTGCTTATCCCTGGCCTCTATGTTACTGAACTCTGCCCAAACTTCAAGTAAATAAATGGACAAAAAAATTCAAGAAGACCGTCTTGGAAAACCATCCCGTTAAATTGTTAGGAATATGAGAACTCTGGTACTTAAAACATTCTAGATTTTGTATTCAAGACATTTGAGATACGACCTATATCTTCGACTACAGATATAATGAACTACAAAATAAAAATAGATCAAATACTTTTTGAAATAAATCTAGCTAAAATAACTAAACTTGAATCAAAATGTGGCATACAGCCAATACTGAGTCTACCTCATATCAGTAACTACGGGTATGGTAGACCATACATGACATCTAGGACATAAGTAGGTATCAAACAGTAGCGTGTTCAATAACACAAAACGTTACAGAACGCTACATAACGATACATTCGGAACTCCTCGGCCATTCGCTGCGAATAACCTAATCTAATACACAAATATGAGATCGTTAAGGCAATGAGTGATGTTTCAAAATTTACGGACTAAAAACAAAACATCACTCAATGCCTAAACGATCGTATATTTGTTTACTTTAACACCAGTAGTTTCAAAATAGCGTCTAAATATGTCCGAGATTATTCGCAGCGAATGGCCGAGGAGTTCCGAATGTATCGTTACGGAACGTTTTGTAACGTTCGCGGTAACTGAACGCAGGGCTGGTTTTGAAAAAGTACGTACATTCACAAACACCGTCGTGCTTCTAATAATTAGTAAATATTTATGAAATAAATTAATATAACCACTTTATTCATTTTTGTTACAAATAAATGCGAAAAATAATGCGAACACATTTTATGTTTTTATCAAAGACGATATAAAGAATTCATTAAAAATGCTATTCAAATAAACATGTACCGTTACTGTGTTCAAAATGTGTACAGGAAACAATAAAACTAATTTTGTAACACGTGCTTATAAGCAATTATGAGCAAAATTTGATTGCAATTCGTCACAGTGTATGGGAAAAACCATTTTCGTTCCCAGAGGCTATCAAGATTCTCGATACTAGCTCGGGGTACTAGAATGGGAAAAGCCCTAATGTTTTGAGTTCAGGAATATGGTTATTGCGCATGCACCATGAGTTACCGTAATCCAAGAAAGCGGGAAAATTTCCACGAATGTTGTTCAGTAAATCGTATAAAACATCAATGGCCTATTTGTGCAACCATTCGATGTATCAAAAACACTTGATAAAATAGAGCTAAGATATATACATTCCTACCAATCAAGTACGCGGGCTGCTTATTGGAGGTATATTGTTTAATTTGAGATATTGTAAATTCTACTCGACTTTAGATTTTGTTGTTGCGTATTTCTTCTTGGACGGTGAGTGATATTTATTAAAATTTTACAAATTTCTCAATAATATCTAATATTCATCGATTTATTTTTGCATTTATGTTGCATGTAGTCTGTTTGCTTTCTTTGTCTTCTTTGACTCTCCAGTTTGGAGGAAATAAAGAAATATGATGATTTATTTGTCAATAATTGACGAGGCTACATTCTCTTGGAATAAAAGTCAGCATCTTTGATCTTAATTGTATTTCTTCAATTCAATACAACACTTTCATGTACTGATGTATCATTATGTACTGTAAATTGTGTTGAATCTTGTGTTAATTTTCCAATCTCAGTGACACTTGGACGTTTTTGTTTTTTAAAACTTATTTGAGGTATATAGAGAAATATTTATGTTTCTATATATTCTATATGATAAATTTATCTATCGATTCAAACAATATCAATTTTAACCTCAACAAGAGGGACAACTTACGCCGGATTATCACAATAAGTTGGGTATAGCATACTTGTCTTTAATGGAAATGTAATATTTTGTCATTTTTCTACAGAAACATTACGAAAATGAAGAAATTTGGTTTAGCCTTGATTTTAGTTGGACTTATATTAGTCAGTCTCCTGGACGAGACAGATGGAAGAGGAGACTGCTGTTCAAGACGCAGATGTCCTAGTACCCGTGTTTGTCGTAACATACCAGGAGGTAGATGTAGATGTAGGAGAAATTTCAGTGCCATGATGACCGATCCGACAGGAAATAGACAGTTTAACTAGTGATCAACTTTAGTACAACACGGAACTGTTAAGTTTGAAATATAAATTCATACTATTCAGATGATTTACCTAGTAATCAATTTTAGTACAATGTAGAACTATAAGGTTGAAATAAAATACAATGGATTTTTACAACCGACAATTTACCTCGTGATCAAATTTAGAATGATATTGAACTATTTGGTTGATATAAAATACTCGTACAGCGGATTTTGACGATAGACAATTTACCTAGAGTTATCTGTTCTAGTGCAACGTAGAACTATTATGTTGAATTAAAATACAATGTAATTTATTTAAAAGATACAGCATAATTGGTAGTTAAGCCATAAACACAAACATTAATTATATGCTTCCATTTTGTGAGGTCTTTGCTTTTCTTTTCTATTTTAGATTAAACTGTACACGCATGCATTAAGTAAATATCCACATGGTCTTTAGTTTCAAGTGACTGATGTAGAAAATATCATTCATTCGTAATTCGTTTGGAATATATTCAGTAAGTGTGACAGAAACCCTTATTTTCTGCAGTACAATTATATCTTCACCTTCTATAATGTACAATGTATTTACAAAATTTGATACACTTGAAATATATGCTATAACACGCATCACATGTTTCTTTTTTTGTTCCCCAATGATGAAAGCATGTACATGCATTCGATACAATTACCTTAAAGAGCTACCACTTATCATGTTTTAATTTTGGTTTTTTTTTAATACGGCCATCGGTTAAAAACAGGTTTAGTTAATATTGGTTAATAGTCCCCATATAGGCAAATGTTTACACCCGCCAATATAAAGCCGTATAAATTATAGTTTACTATTAGGCTCCAATTAGGGCTCCAGTTGGTTAGTAGATCAAATAAGCTAGATTCCATAGATTTTATCATTGGAGTTCTTCATGAGGTCAAGGATAATAAAGTATTTCATCAAGTATCTTTGTTGTCTATTATGATGCAAACATGAAACCATATGAAGTATACAGATACAAACATCGTTACTGGACTCGAACTATGATTAGGGGACGGTAGCCATTGTACGGCGACTACATGCTGCTCGGTTGCTTAGAGATCTATTCTGTTTGTTTGTTGGATTTAACGCCGTAGCAACTCATTGTATAGGTCATATAACGGCGGTCAGTCAACATACTCACTGCTCCTGGAAAGGCTAAATATCTGGATTTAGCTGTTAACCAACTGCTATGCGTATTCTTTCGCCAGTGACTGACAACTGTCCTACATAATATCATTAGAAGGAGGGAGAATAGCAGAAGAAATCAGAATTTTATGACCAAGCTCCTAGAAAGTATGCACTGCCCGGAAATCGAGCCCTCGATCAGCAGACTCGCGAGCTACCAACTGAGCTAGCCGGGCGGCTCAAATTTTTTAACTCATGATTTTGAGCAATGCCAAGTAAAAAGTTGTTTATAACTCTTCATACTGAGCGGAAAACTTTGAGTACCGGAAAATGTCTATTGGCGCGTTCACCATGAGTCACCGGAGTTCAAGAAAGCGCAAATTACAACAACAATGACCTTGTTGTGCAATCATTCCATGCAATCAAAACACTTGATATATAAGAGCTTAAATGTGCTTGTAAACATTCGTATCAAATACGTGGAACACTAAGGGAAGACCATATTATTGTGTATTTTGAGATCGTCAATCCACTCGACTATAAATTGTGTTGCAGTGTTTATCTACTTGGAAAACAGGTAAATTTAATTGAATTTTACAAATTTTAATGTAAAGTTGGCTTATGTACTCTTTTAATTGACGCGGCTACATTCTCTCGGAATAATGTCAGTATCTTTGTTTTTATTTCTTTAAATCAGTACAATCAGTCTGCGAAATTAGTGGGAGTACAGTTGCCAGGGACAACCAATTAATAGCTCGGGCAACCAAAAATTTCTTTTGGGCGACCCAATTTCTACAAACAAAATATAGTGCTTGCAGCTAAAATGACCTGTTTGAGCAATCACTGTCACATCCTAATTTCGTAGACTGTACAATACTTTCATGTACTAAGTAGAAGCAGTAGTCCAGATATAGGTCGCGCTTAAGAATCCAGAGGTTCCGGGTTCGAACACTTCCTGGGCAATGCTAATTTTTGAGCAAGAAATCCATCGGCGATTGCTGAAAATTTCACTAAGGTGTAAAATGGTACCTGCGAGGGTGGTGTGATTCCGTTGTGCAAATATGTCGGCTGTACTAAGCGAAGTAAATGACTTCCTAGTGAATTTAATTGATAGATAATGGTTAAGCTGTTAAGTCGATGAACGTACATTTGCATTACCATTAAACTTAGACTATAGAATGCAATTACTATACCAATTGTGCAGTGCATGTGTATTTTTCAATCTTCGTTACCTTTGTTTGAGTTAGTTTTAGGTACAAATAGAAAGACCATGCTGCTTTTAATATAGAATAAGGGACTTTAGTCAGTCATTTCCCCTTGTGTACTCTTCAAATAGATATGTCCTATAAGTTGGATTACTCGGATTTTACCCTTACTTTTAAATGTAAATTTGCCAAAATTAATCTTAAATAACTTTTTGTTAAATTATTTAATTTGTTTGAAATTCAAGCTAAGTAATTTTCGGGTAAAGAACTTCTGTTAATATTTTAATTAACAAGAAAGATATAGATGAAATATTTTGTTATCCTTACATAGAAATTAAATGATAAATCCGATGATTCCAACTGTAAGGACCTACTTACCAATTGAACTGCTTCAGATTTTATCAGGGAAAGATAACTGACTAAAGTCCCTAATTGCTATGTCTACATTGATGTCATTCGTTGACTATTAAATGTTTTCTTCTCTTAAGCCTTCATTCCACTTCTTTCCTTTTTTGCCTCCCCATATATAACACTTTCTGTATTTCTGAATTGCTCTGTTATCTTATTTCCTAATTGTTCTGTTATGTTCTATTCGCCACCAAAGGTAATTAGAATGAATATTTTGTGATGGTGAATATTTTTCAGTAAATCCTTATTACCTTTTTCCGCTCTGTCAGTACAATCCATTAAATATTATTTAAAAGTATGTTATTGCAAAAGAAGCACATGGCAGGTAGCCATTCCTGTCTTCTGCTCATAAAGTCATGTGACAGCTAATTAAATTTATAACCTCACAAATAGCCAAATACGGTAGAGGTTCGAAATTAGGTCATCTATTTTTAGCCGCCATGACAGTTTTCAGAAAATTGTCGTGTTTTTTTCTGGAAGAATTTGGATTTGTTGCAAATATAAAATATCAACAAATAATGAAATATATGATAGAAAAGTGGAATATAGGTTAACAGGTGTGTTTTAAATGTATTTTTCCAAAAATATTGTTGCATTGATTAAAAATGGCTCGTTGAGTCCTTAGAGGTTCGAGAACCGGTGTGTCCACCATACTTCGAATCTCCTACGTATCTGTCTAAAAAATTATATAACCACTTCAACCCACGGGCACCCGAGTCCATATCTTATGATCATAAAATAATACATACAATTATAATGAAAGTATAGATATAACTGGTTCACGGTAATGTATACGAGACTGATTTTTGAATTTGTGTTTGTTGACAAAATATTATATGTGTGCGTATTTAAATGTAAGGACTCTGGTGTCAGTGCTTCAACCCTAACTATTCAACATGTATTCAACTGAGCTATTTGCGATTCTTTCGATCAAGTTTTGTTTATTACGTTTTTTTGTTCATTTGCACAAAGTTATACATTAGAAATTTGGATACTACATTTTGTGTATAATTATATGTATTCATTGTTCTGAAATGTTCTCTCTTTTCACAGCAATATGTTATTGCTTATAAATAAGTATCATGTCATCGTCACGTGATTGTATATTTCATTAAATGCATAAGTATGTTCATTGTTCACAAGGGTCTAATGACCTATTGGTCGATTCAAAAATAAAACTCTTCTAATACTCCTCTTTTGGTTGTGAACTATCGCTCCTCGGCGTTTGAGTGAAGTCACAATATGTGTTGAAGTGTGTTGTCTAGATATTGGCCTTATAATATAATTTTTTACCATTATAAAATAATATTTTTGTCAACTTATGTATCATATACCTGTATACGCAATAATTTTAAACATATACATTACAACCTTTCTTGAGCAACACCCACTGGGAGGAACTAAAGTGTGTTGCTGTATGGAGGTCGTTGCTCAGCAGAGATAAAATTTAATTAAAATGACACCTAATGGCTAAGGTAAATACCAAAAGCTTTTGTGGTGTAGAGGATTTGTTCTGTAGAGGACCGTTTGCAGAGGTTATAATTAATGTTCATGAACCTATTGAAATGTATTTCTAAATTTTTTACAGAAATTGTACAAAATGAAGAAATTTGGACTAGCTATGGTTTTAGTTGGACTTTTATTAGTCAGTCTGCTGGACGAGACAGATGGAAGACGAGACTGCTGTTCAAGACGCAGATGTCCATTCAACCGTGTTTGTAGTAACATACCGGGAGGTAGATGTAGATGTGTTAGTGGCGCTCAATTCATGAGTATAGAGCAACCACATAATGGAGCAACTCATCATGATGGAGCAACTCATTTCTCGTGATCAATTTTAGTACAACATGGAACTATTAAGTTGAATTCAAGTACCAAGTTTTTATTTTATAATAAAAACTGTGAACACAATCAGAAGTAGTTTAGGCATGATAACAATTGTTGTTCCATTTTATGTGTTTGCTTTTCTGTTCTACCATAGATCGACTGCATGTTTTATTATCTTTTCCTCGCGTCTTAAATAAATATGACTTTACTTTCAAGTGACTGAAATAGAATACTTTATTCACTCTTTTTTCGTGGGGAATATATTCCAGCTAGTGCTAAGACATTACATTTTCTACTTTACAATGATATCCTAACCTTTCGTGCAATGCATTTAGAAATAAAGTTGAAATAAAATGTTTGGACTTCAACTTTTATTTCTGTTTTCTTTCCCAACGAGTAATGTATGTATTGCCTTTTGCAGATAAAGTCTGAGGGAATTCAATGGTTAAATGGGTCCTCACTCTGAACTCGATCATGTCAAATGTTTTCACGTCACTGAAATGGCCAAGTAGTTACGATTGGTAGGTCTTATCAGTTGGAATCCTTTGATTGATAACTGAGGGCGCAACCATAATCGTGTTTTTTTCTGATCCAATAACGATAGTGGTAATGGGCAGGTAATCCAAACCATATTTTCATGTCACTGAAATGGTCAAGTAGTTACGATTGGTAGGTCTTATCAGTTGGAATCCTTTGATTATATCTTTGAAGTTCAACCTAGAGATAAATCAAAATATTTCACCCAGAATCTATCTTATTAATTACAATGCAAGCACATATGATGAAGTGTGCAAATACAGTTCGTTTTTGCTAACACAATTCCAAAAGACTTGGCCTGGACTCGAACCCACATCATAGAACTGGGAACCCGGTTCGGAAGCACTGTTGGTGGCGCACTAGGATTTCGAATCAAGTGTCTCAAAAGGGGTACGGGTTCGATTCGTACCCGGAAGGTTATACCCTTCCTTGAAAATTGGGCAATTATGTCAATTTTCTCCCATTAATAATGTATATTGAGAAGTCTTCAGTCCTGTGGAAGGGTAGGTGAATACTGGTTATAGAATTGGGTCCAGTGAAGGTTAGGTGCGCTGGACGCCATAAAATATCCGAAATGTGTTGACACGGCATTAAACCAAGTATGAATAAATTTGATGAAATGTACAGAAACATATTGTTCATGTTAACACTGCGTCTATAAACTAGAAGCCTCATCATAGAACTTGGTGTAGGTGCTCACCACTGCATAACGACTGCATACATATATAGTGCGGACATATTGACCCCGACCTGACCTTTATGCAAGAATATTCATTACATTGAATACGAAGGTAGTATTAATGCTCGAAAACAATCGGATTATACCGTCAAAGCTTGAATGTAATTATAACATAGGGATTAATTTTAAAGTACATTCAAAGTGTACAATGAGTGCCTATTACACATAGGCCGGACCAGAATATTATACGATGAGGCTAGCTACCAATTCAAAGGTTGTAGGTTTTAGCCCCACAACCGCAATCCCCCGCCCATTTTATTATTATTTGCATTTAAAAAGGTAAGAACACGAGTTTCACGTTTGAATGCACATATATACTCTATACATGTCTTGTTAAACTTATAATGTAAGCCATAGCCGACATTACACCCTCAAAACCTTTTAATTCCAAGGATCCTATATAACATTTTAATAAATATAGAGCCCTTGGCTTGACTGACAGGACCATTGGGACGATGTTTTTATTGATTGCAATACTGTGTTGTATTATTATTGATATAATTTCCTAAAGTGAATTTCACTAAATCCAGTTAGAAATACCAATGTCAAAGCCCATGGCAGTCATTTTCAAGGGGATACAGACACATAAAAATGCAGGATTGAACATGCATTTTAAAAGTTAATATGTGCTATTATGCATGCAACAAAAACGGCCAAAAATGTACCAGAATGCACGATTTTAGACCTTCTTTTTTAGATTTCCGGGGGAGGCCCCCGAACCCCTCTAAGGGAGGAGACACCCCTCCCATACCCACCAAAATTGATTCTACCAGCCCCATGCAACCCTACTCTGTATCCGCCGATGCTATTTACAATCGATGTAAATCGACTGCTTATTTTTAATACGTAACGAGCCGAAGTGTAGATTAGGCGTGGTATTGATTTTCGCCGGAATATGTGTAGCTGATAATAAGATACAAATGTGAAAGGTAAGGTCGGGGTCAATATGTCCGCACTATACCGCTCGGTTGTTCAGATACATAGCGTCTAGTTTAAACGCTTATATGGATTAGTACAGCTTGAGAAATAACGGATGTTGCTGTTTTATACAAAGAGCAAAATTGTTACATGGATCTATTACAGTCTAGGTCATGGTTACTTTGTTTTATGATTGTTTGAGTTTTGTTTGAACGGTCTTAAGTTCAAGTGAGCACTTATATATTGTTTACGAGATATTATAAGAGCTTTATCAATGTCAAGGTTACAACTGTATTATTAGGGCACAACAAGTTGATCATGTGTTCTACGGATTTTTCTGAAAAAAATAGGGCGAGCGAGCGAAGAATTTTTTTTAAAAAGTCTTTATTCACTTGCTTTATATTGCGGTTTGACCAAATTTTTATGAGCGAGCGAGGAAATAAAAATTTTTTTTTGTAAAAACCGTCAAAATTAAGGTGCGAGCGAATCCATAGAACATATGATCAATTTGTTGTGGCCTTATTGTTGATTTAGTTTTTTTCTGGGACACAAACATGCGTTTGACTACATGAGAAAAATAAAAGTACTGACAGAACTGATGGGGCGGTGCTACTAAAATTGTATATCACTGAAATGATGTTTATAGGAAGTCTTTTAGAAACTGGAAACAAAATAAAGGTATTCTTAATTAAAAAAGAACAAGTTGACTATAAAATGCACGGCACATGCTCACTTAGAATTGTAAAGTTTGTAGTTGAAGTTTAAATTCAAAATGCATGCCTAGATCTTAATTTACCAGTTATCCCATAATGATTGAAAAAAAAATCAAATATAAAGAAATGAAAATGTTAAGTGAATATATTATTGTTGCAATAGAAACTATAATTTTTACTGAAATTATGATATTCGAACATACATACACAATGTAGTTCTGATATCAAATTGATTATGAATTTAATAATATTTACTACTTATGCACAAATAATACATAGGCACTGAATGAGTTACTTGGTGCTAAGGTTGTTTCAAAGGCTGCGAATATCCCAGTTCTTAAGAATTACACACATGTTACTTAAGTCTGTATAAGGAGGACTTTTGAGCAATTGCGTCAAATAAAAAATAGTATTGATTTAAAAAGTGCTTAATTACTATATAATATCAGTATGCAAACATAAAAACACAGTATTTATATTATTCTTGTCTAAAAATAAGTGGTTGCTGTTGCTATGAAATCTAAACAAGTAAATACAGTCCTAAAATGAGATTCAGTTATTGGTACAATACAGCATAATTAAGTCGATTTAATGAAATTCAAACTCCAAGACGTGCACTCTCACAATCAAATGCTTTCTCCTATATGGAAAGCTTTGGTTTCTATGGTAACAGAAAATAAAAATGTGATAATTTGAATTACAATCATTAAGAATTCTTTCATAGAAATGAAAAAAAAATCAGATCAAAATAAAAATTAAATTTGTATTAATTTCTCAAATAAAACTGTTCTAAACATTCGCAAAAAGAGTAAGCTTCCAAACTTTCAAATAGGATGACATCCATGGGGTAAAAGGTTAACTATTATTAATAGTATATCAAGGTTTTATCAATATTTTCTACGAATTGAAATCATGCGGCATTTTGTGAGAAATGGGTAGCTTAATATGGACATAAGGCTTTTTAAAGAGTTTACTTGTGCCCAATAGTTAATTCATATTCAAATTAAATAAATTTTATCTATGAGTATGAAAAAAATAAACAGAGTCATCTGAGCAAATTCCAAAATTAGTATTTATTGAATATCACCATAAAATTCAAACAACGTTACAGAAATATGATTTAGTTATAGTAAAATAACTTTCAAAATGTATACAAAATTCGCCGCTTTTCGTAATATTAGGTAAGTTATTTGACCATCATTTTACGAATCTTTGATAATTATATAAATCAAATAGGAATAAAAAGATAAAACAATGTTTACAATTGGAATTCAAGTTGAAAATTTCCTAACAAGAGCATGTAATTGGATAGATGACGATGTAACCGAAAGGTAAACATTAGATTGCATAATGTCGGCGATTTTGTTTTGAAAATTTGACACCTACAACTCTATAACTTAACTAGCAAGTCGTAATTGTTTGATCACTTATTTATTCATACATTAAATCAAAGTTGATACAACAAGGAAAATGGCTGTACATACGGACTTTTGAAAAAAGTGGTCAACTTGTGGACGAAATCTTCACGAAAGGAGCGAAAAACGAGCGAACGGACGATTTAAATAGCAATCATACAATGACGATCATTTACCAAACCTATTATTTGTCGAACTGACTGATGAGAAGCGTCAGCCCAACTCGCTTAATATCGACGAATTATAGCCGTTTTCGTAATTTTATGCAATAGTATTTCAGGTTTCAGTTTAGATAAATCCGATGCTTATGATGTTTTCATGTCATTTGGTTGTATAAATTGCTTACGGAGAAGAAAAAAAATACCTATCTTTGGGGACAAAAGATATTAATTTGGTTTTGAGAAGGCGCCGTATAAAGGAAATAAAGCCTGAATTTTGCTCTATTGTCGGAAAAAAAGTCTAAAGTATGGAAATTAGTCGCATTATAACGATAATATATTAACCGGAAATATCCGAATCAAATTTTGCTGTAATTATATGCGGAGTGGCTCGATTTTGTCCATAAGAGCCAATGCTGAAGGCTGAAACTACCGTTCGTTAACTCAAAAACAACAGATCAAAGTACTGATAGTATTGATAGGATGGTGCAACTGAAATAGTAAAAAGCTGATCATGACACTCAGTCTAGCATGGATTTTATTTAGGGTCATTGACTTTAGTAAAAACATTTTTTTAAAGGATGCGATTTTGTTATAGGAATATGTGGATTCTATATGAGTGTGCGATAAACGTGAGACCCGTTTTCATTCGGAACACGTCAGCGATTGCTGCTTCACTGAATGACACTTATTGCCAAAGACTGATGAGTCTGATGGGTCAGTCTATATTTGACACATACTCTCAGTTCGGGTGGTCATTTTCGCTGTGATTATAAAAATATCGTTCTAGTACTTCGCCATGAGATTTTGCAGTATTTTGAATAAGACTGATGCGGTTTTGTTCGAATGAGCCAATGTTACTTTTTTCTTTACAAATTTTGAAAGATTTAAAAAAAGTTGATAATCAAGCTGAAAATGAAGACGTTGCTTTAACTCATTTAGAACTGCTGTATGCTCAACACCATGATAATTAGGACTGCAACGATTCACTGGTAAGTCGATTTAATGATACTCGATTTTTTTCTTTCGATTGGATTTTTTTATTCGATTAATTGAATAATATGGTTATTCCAAATGTACAATAAAACATTTATCTGAGCTTACAACTAACTAATATAAAATAAAGGATCTATTTAAATTTTCAACATTAAATCAGAAAAAGGTCAATATAAAAGCAAATAAATTATCATACTGATTTATTTTTCACTAGTTTAACATTGTTACTAACTTTTATAGACAAGTTTAAAGTCGGGTATCTTATCGAAAACCGAAGGTCCCGAATCGAAATCGATTCTGCACCCTCGCTATCGATTCTCGATTTATCGAATCGTTGAATGCTTAAATTGAAAGCTAGACTACTTTATACAAAATGCGGTAATTTTAAAATGACCATTTTCACCGTTGTATATCGAATTCCATTTCCGTACACATATACATTCAATACACAAAGTAATAGTACGAGCAGTTGTCCAGTGGTGGGACGCACCATTAGGTATCGAGAGGTCCGGGTTAAAACCCCACCACTGGATCACCGTTAATGTAAGCAAGAAATTTTCCTACGATTACTTTACTTAAACTGATGTAATGGTTACCTGCGAGTGTTGAATTTTTTGTTGTACCAATATGGCTGCTGCAATAAACACTTCCCATCAAGATTGATAGATAAATATACATTAGCTTGGTAACCAGGAGAAATGTCTGTAAAGTCGGTGAACGAGCATAAGCATGAAGCTAATATTTTAAATAGGTCGATTGCTATCTATACATTTATCAAATGTAGATGGATAGCATGCAGTATTTACATCTAAACGCTTGAATGTTTACAGAGGAAGTGTCAGATATATATAAGATAAGATGAGTAAAGTAGCTAGACTTCTACAGTGGGTATAAAATATCCGAGCACTATAAATCAAAGCACAGAAGGCGCTGAATTTGTTTGGGTCACGGAATATAAGAAAGGTGAAGGTTGTGTGGAAACAATGAGATATAAATGTAGTACAGATACTACAGATGCTATGAATTCAAAGAACAATGCCACAGGGTTATAAATTTATATTTTAATGAACTGAAAATAATGTGGTCCCCGATCAGTGGGGTGCCTCAATTGAGTTGCCCTCAATTCATGATTTTGCAATTTTAGGCGAGAACAAAGGAGCCGTGACCTTATTCCGACTTCTGTGTGATTTCGCGCACATTTATTACTGTCACATACTAGTGTTTGTTGCAAATGAATTCTACGGTCATATTTCATTTAAAAAAAGTTACAACATTACCGCAGCATCTTATAACTTCTTGAAATGAAAATCTCATCCACATTAAATATCCAATATGGCGTCGCTTAAAACGTAAATAAACAGAGGAACTGTGACCTACTTAAAATATATGCGCTTTAATCAAAGTTGTCACTGTCACAAACCTGTTCGTTTTGTGGAAAAATTATTCAGGCAGCTTCTTAAACTGAAAATCACATCCACACGATCCAAATTATTTGGCGTCGCTTTATAATGATAGGCCTATTTAAGTAAACAAAGGACCTGTGTCTGTGCCCAACAAAAAATTGAATCTGTATGCGCTTTAATCAATATTATCACTGTCACTAATTGGTTTGTTATGTGAAATCAACTTTACATATATTTCTTGTTTATAAATAATACCAACAAACGATAATGTATAATAAATATTGCATGAAATTTTATTTACAAATCTTCTTTCTTTCTTCTCCGTGGGTTGTTCTGTTGACTCTTCAGCGTGGTTTGATCACGTGACAAATTGAATTTGTTATATAAACTAACCCATAGGCGAACACCTTTTAATTGAAGAGTTCAAAATTGACGTGCGTTTAATCAAAATTATTTCAATATATTACCAGTAATTTGCGGAAATGTTACAGAATTGCACAATATTAGAAATCTTCGACCAATCGGGAACTATATTGTCTTCCATGATCAGGTTTGAAAATTAATGCGCCTGTTATTTGACAATTAATCTGGTTCCCTGTCCTATTATAGTTCGCAGGGGACCAGTCCATTTGACAATCTTCACGCAGTGATCTCCCCTGATTTTTTCGGCGTTAATGTCCATGTAAAGGGAAGTAACCGCTTCAAAAAAGCGGACTACTTTCGGTATTTGCAATTAACAGCATTCGGGTCTGAAATTTCGCTACCATTATTTGTTTGGTCTGACGACCCAAACAAATAAAAATGCGTAGCATTATTGTACCTCGAATGTAATGATAGCCACGCTAGATAGTATTCCAGTTTACTTAGAATACTTGTTTACAGTAGTCAATGTTTACGAAAACTTATAATTAGATATAAGGGATGAAGTCAGCTCACAGTGGAACCCGTTTTAAGTGCATGCACGGTTGTCATGAATTATTTCTCGACGTCAAAGTTTATGATAACCATTTTAGAGATAAAATAAGGAAATATTTACTGTGCAGAAGGATTTTCGCATGCGACAAAAATACACGTGATGTCAAATGAAAAAATAAATATATTCAATGACGTGTATTAGATATACCGATGGTTTTCTGAGATAATTTCTATGGTCATTTAACATTTAATAGTTTTGTATTAGGGGATTTCTGTCTTACATAGAACAGAGTACGGAATGAACAAGAAAAGCGTATTTGAATTACATACATTGTAATTATGCAAATTATTTCTTTATATTTTCTCATTGATTGTACAGAGCCAGAGCTAACTTCACAGAATCTCATTCAAACTGAAAACATGAAAACTGACTGGAGCTAGAGGTTCTCATTGACCATAAATTATACCATCTGTAAGATAACAATCTATAGCCTAATATTTCTTGACAGATTCAGGGTCTAACTAAGGGTAATGAAAACAACCCTGGAGTGTGGCAAATTGATGTACCGTTATCATTTTCTCTAGAATTTCCGAGGTTTTGACTCTAATGTGTAGGACTGTGTGTTACGATATGGTGCGATACCTCTTTCATATTGCATAGGGTAACGGCGGTCAGTCAACCTACTCATCATTCCAGGAAAGGCTAAATCTTTGGATTTAGTTTGTCTATCAGTAAGCGGACGTATACTTTCGTCAATGACGGACAAAACTGTCTTACATTATTTAGAATTAATGGCCACTGGTCAAAGAGATATGGTCAGTCTGTATATACTAATTCAAGGTGTGTATCAAATGTACCAGATAATCTATAAGATCTTAGTTCTCTGATAGAGAATCATAATCAAGAAGTAGGGATTAGTCTATAGTGATTAGACCAGTATAGACCACTGTATTGGTGGAAAAATACGAAGGAAATATTTTTATAAAGAGGACTTTTACAAGGTGAGTAATTTTGTTAAGACAATTTTTACTAACAATGCGTACAATTTTTCACTAAGAATTGGACAAGCAGCCGAAAAAAGATCTTGACCACTTGGATTGAGTTCTACTGTTAGGCGTTGAACAAGCAAATTCAGTTTTCTAGAACAAGAAAACTCGAAAATTTAACCACTTTTGGATAAACATTGTAGAAGGATGAATGAAGTATTAATTAACTAAGACTACATGCGTTAATATTATGTAGCGAGCACAATTTCTGGGTTTCAGCATCATTTTGGCTACATATAAATGGACCTCGGACAATTTTCAGAAAATAATTTAGCAATATCAGGGTTGCTGACACAGGCAGCTGACACAGTCCAAATGCAAAAACGCTATATTTATAGTGTTTTTTCTTTTGAACCGCCCCCACTGTGGTATTTGGTGTATTCGTATTAATGAACCTTTATGGCAATACTATTATAAGGCTCCCATTGACTCCTTGGTTCCTGATTCTTCTTTCATGGCAGTGATAAAATTACATTGTAATTATTATTACTTATCATATTTTTCGTTGTTTCAAAATTCAGAATATCAAAACTACTTCCATGCTTTACTGTCATAGGCGGGTCAAGGGGGGTTTCAGGGGGGTAAGCAATTTTTAATGGATAAATGCATCAATTTAATGGTTAAGTAGTTTTTATTATTAATATGTTGCATTATTTTGCAAAATGTGTATAATGTTATTGTGGTTCGAAAGTTGGACCCCTCCCTAGAAAAGTTCGGACTAGCCCCCCTTTATGAAAAAATCCTGGATCCGCCCCTGACTTTGAATAAATAGGATATTCATAAATTTTGGAGTAAGATCATTTTATTTCGACTCGTGAGCAGAGAGAATGATCTTTTCATTAAAAATACGTCCGTTCATTCTGTGAAACAAAAATCGATCTTTCACGAAAATTGAACAAAATCATGATACTCTATTTATGATATACATTCACTTTCTTAGACTCGCCAAACTCGTATATTTTTCAGACTGACAGTATGAACAAACTAGGCATTGTCTTGGTAATTACTGGAATATTGTTGCTAGGTATTGTAGCAGAAAGTAGAAGATCACCATGGTATAACATTGGCATCAGACGTAATCTGTGTTGTCTATTCAAGGGATGTGAACGTAAGGGGCAGACATGTATTACAATAGGTAGAAGATGTCGTTGTCAACGTAAAGGAGTTAAGGTTTTAATGATGGCAAGTCGACCTACTCCAGCACTGGACATCAAAGGATGGAGTCCTTTAAACACTAATGATCAGATTTAATTTATTCAGAGACTAGTTAGTCAAAGCTATTACGGCATACAGCCGACTATGAACAATCACCTGTTATGTTACACAAAGATTATGGAGATTAGGAACTTTAAAAACAATGCAAATTGTTCAAAACTGATGTTACTAACCTAGGAAATTTAACCTTATTTAACCTAACCTGATGTTACTAACCTAGGAAATGTAACCTAATTTAACCTAACCTGATGTTACTAACCTAGGAAATGTAACCTAATTTAACCTAACCTGATGTTACTAACCTAGGAAATGTAACCTAATTTAACCTAACCTGATGTTACTAACCTAGGAAATGTAACCTAATTTAACCTAACCTGATGTTACTAACCTAGGAAATGTAACTTAATTTAACATAACCCGATGTTACTAACCTAGGAAATGTAACCTAATTTAACATAACCTAGAGTTGGGACTGGAATATCTCAATATAATATTAACAGCAATTCTACAATATTAAAATGCAACTACAAGTTACAAAATATGTGCGTAAGAGAACAGAAATGAGATTCTAGAAAGAAGTCGTTTTATACCGATTGAAATTCTGAGAATGAACAAGTTTAAACACAAACACTTACCATTTTATGTGCATTTAACATTGCATCTATACTGTAGCCCAAGCAGCTGTCAAGTACGATTTGTGTTGTTTGTAAGTCAATCTTTTAAGAAATCTTGTACCCACCAAAAGTTTGGAGACATTTTCAGATTAAAGGCCTACTGGATACTGGATAGCTTTTATCTAAGATTTGTTAACTGTTTATATTTAATGCTTTGCAGTTTTTGAAAAAGAAATTATTATCATTATAATTATAACTGAGACTACAAAAATAGCATAAAAGCTATGTTATAGAAAATAATTACAATAAACATGGTTTTGAGGCATCAGGATGTCATATGCTAAATCTATAGATGAGTTGCATTCAAGAATTTTTTTTTATTTTATCACAAACCATACTTATATATCTTGAAAATAATGACTCAGCAAAAATAATCATCAAAATTTAAGAATTGTAGTAAATTTCTTTTGTTTCCAAACTTTTGGTGGGTACTGTATTGTTTTCTTCTAACACATAAGTTGATCATATGTTCTATGGATTTTTCTGAAAAAAAAATGGGGCGAGCGAAGAATTTTTTAAAAAAAAGTCTTTATTCACTTGCTTCATATAGCGGTTTGACCAAATTTTTATGAGCGAGCGAGGAAAAAAATTTTTTTTTTTGTAAAAACC
This sequence comes from Mactra quadrangularis, assembly GCA_025267735.1. Taxonomy (NCBI): domain Eukaryota; kingdom Metazoa; phylum Mollusca; class Bivalvia; order Venerida; family Mactridae; genus Mactra; species Mactra quadrangularis. Next base: position 35,709,271 of record CM046302.1, on the reverse strand, counting down.
GTCAAAATTAAGGTGCGAGCGAATCCATAGAACATATGATCAATTTGTTGTGGCCTGTAACCAAATCATCAATTATTTATCCTGTACGGATTTATGGCTAATAAAAAATAGATGTTATAAGATGTTGTTTTTCTTTTACCTCTGTAAATCTCTTGCATTATCTGTAAGATTAATGGCTGTGTTCTACATCTAGGATGCAATCAAATAACATAATCATGTAATTAGCTAATTTTCTCAAGAAAGCAGGCAACATCTGATTTACATCAGAATATTTTGTGTGATATTGGCAATAGTAGTCGTCAGAGGTAGGATGCCTGTTTTAAGGTCAAGAGGTCCAGGTTGGAACCCCACTAGGGGCACTGCTTATTTCCTAGTGCAAGATATTTACCTTTAGCTGTTCCACTCCACCTAGGAGTAAATAGGGACAGTGAAGGATTATACCTATCTGAGGGTGATTTCATAAAAGGGGTTATTGGACAAAATTGCTGAAGTCAGTGGAACATGTATATGGAAACAGACTTAAAATGTCACTTTCATCATTTGAGCTAGTAATCTGTAAATAATGATTTATATCACATAGATATATTCTAAACTAAAAAATATTGGATTTACATGTATATCTAAATGATCACAGGGTGAAAAACATGGAAAATAGGATAGGTCACAATTGCTCACATGGACCCAAGTTGAAAGTTTTGAAAATACTGAAAACCTACATTCAAAATACTTTAATTAATAGTATCATGTGAATAAAGTAATTTATTATCAAAATACTGAATCAGTATTTCTACTGAAAACGTTTACCCATGAGCTCAGCTTGATCACTTTGTGCTCAGGTAATGCCTCAGTCCCATTAAATCATGGCTTCTTGCAGACCTTACGTGCAGACAGCCTTGCATGACATTAAGGTAACGGTACGCAGCTTGATGGCACAGCACCTGTACGGTGCCCTCACGGCTATACTTATGTTTGTGGGACTGTAGCATAAGCTAAAACTTCAACAAACAGACAGTTGAGGGATTTAATAGCTTTATTGTAATCAAATGAGATAAAAAAGAAACAAAATATTATCACACATACAATATGCTAAAATATTGCAGTAAAAACCCCAAAACATGCAAGCAGGTAAAACACACATATACATAGAAACCTACATCAAACAGTTTCATGTAATCACACCAAAACTAGCTAATATCAAAGACCTAGTGTATTACAATAAACTTCTGGTAATGTCAACTACAGTGCCCTTCAAGTCATTGGACAAAATCCTGCCTCACGTTCAGTAACTACTGATAGCTAACGTTACGGGTAAGGGAGAACTCAACCTGAAGACAACTCAACCCGTGCAATACACAACTCAAAGTTGGGACAACTCAATGCGTTAGTAGGAGATTGAGTTGTCTCAGGTTGAGTTGTCTATGGGTTGAGTTGTTCTGACACTTCCGTTACAGAACGTTTTGGAACCTTCAGGGTAACTGAACACGCTGCTGTTTTTGAAATGAACTGATCCACATCTACCTATGAAAAAAGAGTCATAAAAGCAACTACTAATATCAGCAGTGCTTTGTTCATCAAAATATGATTTTAACTATGTTTCATGAATAAACTTCAATTATAGTAAAATTACTTGAGGCAGACATGATCAGTCCATCTCAATATTTTCATCATTCCAAGAACTTTTGGAAAGCACTGTAGATAGTTTCTGTCACCAGTATATTAATCGGAACAAATACTGTACAGTAGTGGATTCAAATATGATTTCAATAAATTAACAGAAAATGTATGATAGTACATTTACAAAATACTGGTAAACAAAGTTATGGCACTATCATTTAGTCAATTAAAGTATTTTACTCAGTAACTACAGTACCCACCAAAAGTTTGGAGACAAAATAATTATTCGACAATTCTTGAAGTTTGATGATTGTTTTTGTAAAATCATTATTTTTAATATATCTAAGTATCGTTTGTGATAAAATGAAAACAAATTTCATAAAAGCAACATATTTATAAGATTCAGCATCTGACATCCTGAAGCGCCAAAACCATGTTTATTGCAATTATTTTCCAAAACATAGCTTTTATACTATTTTTAGCCCTAGTTATAATTATGATAATGTCCCAAAATTAATGCGAAACTACAAAGCACTTCAAAATAACAGTAACAAAATTTTAGAAAAAATATTATTTAGTAGGCCTACAATCTGAAAATGTCTCCAAACTTTTGGTGGGTACTGTATGAATTCAAATTGGAACATACAGGTTTCAGGTGAAAAGAGATTGGGGACTGAAGATAAACAAAATGAGATCATTCTAAACATCATAGATCAGGTAATTGCCTACTTTTATAACAATGATCAAATGTGACTATCAAATCAAGAAACCAGTTTTACACAATTTCTTGATGCTCAAGTTATTAGAATGTGAGTTCAAAAAAGGTGTTTTACAATTTGAAATTTATTGGATACATCATACCCCTTACATGATAATTGTAATTTTATTCCTTTTAAATTGTATGTAAAGTACCGCAGATTTAAGTAATATTTAACAGATGCAATGCCTGTGTGTCAGGGTAAGAATGTTAAAATTATATCACTCAACTCCTTCACTTATGAAAAAAGTCACCACATAAAGACATAAAACTATAAACACCCAAGAAAAAATAACAAGATATTTAAAATCATTCTAATCCATAGATGTATTACATGTATAGAGACTGTCCATACTAAAGTTCACTGATACAGTTGGTGGGTAGGTGGGTGGGATACATGCATTTATCACATGATTCAAATGTATGATGTTAATATATAACACTTTTTAGTTAATGTTAAGAAACTAACAAGTTTACTAGGTCATCAGTAATGATATCCCTAGACCAATAAATAGTTAACTGGCTAAAACATCAATCGAGACAAGCTCAATGTTCCCATACTAAATATAACACGGACCAAGGGAGATAACTCCTTCAATTTTACATGAAATAATCAACCAGTACATAAGCCAGTTGTGTCAGAGTATTGTTACCAAGGCCTTTTATAAAGAGTGTTTTGTGTTAGTCAAATTCTAGTTTTGAAACAGATTTGCTTCAAGATGGCAAAACTAAAATTACAGCCTTTGCAAATGCCAGAGTGCTCTGTATGCATTAAGCAAAATAAATTAGTATGAAACTGTTTCTTAATCACTATGAAGAGCTAAGTAGCAATAACCTTACATAACTGACTTCAAATTTATCAAAAGACAATCTCCAGAATTCAAATACTTGGATCTTTGCGGTACAAACAAACATTCACCGTTACAATAAAAATAGGTTTAAAAAGAACAATAGGATTCAATCTGTTTCATGCTTTTCAGCAATAATGAGTAAAAAACTTTGTTTGTACTACTTACACACTCATGGAAAAAAACATATATTTGAGTTCTGAATTATATCTATTATACCTAGTACATGGTAAAAATGACTATAATACTATATAATCTGGATATGATAGAAAATTATCATACATGTACTTAATTGACTGAAATGGACAATAAATGAATGGGAATAATCAACGGTACATGGAATATACCAGTTAAATAAATATTAAGGTAAAATATTGCAACAAATTATTTTACAAACAAAGTATAAAAAAAGGTAAAACAAAATGGCAGAACTCAAAATGCACTCAAAAAAACAAACAGTCACAACAAATCAACACTTAAATATGAGATAATAAACACAACAGAACATAAACCTACAAATAAGAAGTCCATTTTTCTCATCTACCAAGGTTTGAATAATTTCACAGTGACTGAATTCTCTCATACAAATGCAACATTGACTCAGCAAGCAGGCATTAAACCACTAATCTATTCCTTTGTTCTTCCCCAACTAAATATGCAATCGCAATGTAACGGGATGACAAACATTTGAAGACACGAAGCCAGAGAGAAATTATTCATGTTCTGGCAATGAGAAACAAGGGAACAATAAATGGTCTAATAAAATCTATGTTGAACAAAAATACAACAGGTGCCAACAGTAAAAAAAAGAATATAGTACTTTAGTAAACATATTGGATAATAAATTGAAGTTCTGAGTAAACCCTGCATGTGATATTCATATTTTTTTCATATAAAATCATAAAATTTAAGTTTCTTATATAATTAAAACAGGAGATAGACATTAAACATAGTATGACAAGAGAGAGAATATCAGAAGGTCAGGTTAAGTTGTTAGGTCAGTTCAGCTCAGGTCAGGTCAGTTCAGTTCAGCTCAGGTCAGGTCAGATCAGTTCAGCTCAATATTATAATACAAACACAAGTTTCCAATGTTGAAAGACATTGGAGACCATGAAGTTGAGCCAATCAGTAAACCTCATGATTAAGTAGCTTATTATCATACATGTAGTATACCGGTCAGTTTGAAATGTACTTGAATGATTCATCTTTCAAAAACATTTCCAATATAATATTTCTAATGTAAAAGTCCCTACCAAGCTTTAGTGGCAAATAAAACTCTACACACAATATACATACAAGTGCTTACATTTGAAAAAATATAAAATGTTGCTTCTCCCTCTTTTAGTATTTTATTTCATCAGTTCTATAATTATTTCAGCACAAAACATATAAAAAGTTTTGAATTTTTGACCCCAACTGGTTTCAATACCTTCAAAGGGAAGATATTTATACACACAGTCAAAAGTTTTATTTTACTGAACAGTTTTAGCAATAGACTAGATACACAACAAAACAAAAATAATATAAATTAAACCAGCACTCTAAAATGTAGTAAAAAACAAACAAGCACATCAGCCCTAATTACAGGCAAATATAACAATATTTTACAAAACATTATTCACAAATTCCAGCATAAAAGTCTATACACGCTTCTTTAATTGAAAATTATTTGATCAATAAAAGTTGCCTTATTCCGTTTTTTTCTCAAGGATCAAAGTTTGAATAATTTCAGGTTGACTGAATATGTCCTTTTATACAAATACAAAGGCAATATTGACACAGCAAGCAGGCATTTCACCTGCTAAGCTATAAGTCTGTTCCACTCTATCTTAAAACATGCTATTGCAATATCATAATTGTTAAGCTAGGAACATTTCAATAAGCCAAGTCACCTCGAAATTATTAATGTTTTGACAGTTTAGATATATCAAATAATAACATTATGTCAAAATAATATATAAAAATTTGAGAATGAAAAACATTTGATTTGATCAATGATGCTCATAACATAGCAAGTAAGAAATAAACAAAATAATTATTAAATTAGCTGTAGCAAAACAATACAGTAGTTATGTAAGATTTCTAAAAGTAGCCCAAAAGAAATTTTTGGTTGCCTGAAGTAAAAAGTAGTTGTCCTGGGCAACTGGACACACACTAATTTCATAGACTGGGTACATGTATAATCTATCACTGGACATAAAGAAGTTACGGTTCTTATGCTTCGTACTTCAAATTATTGCAATGAACATGCATAACAAACTTTGAGCCATTTGAAGTAAAATACCAGAGTTATGCCTCAATCAAGTGGAATGGTAGATGTTTACTGCTTTAGAGGTCCTTGAAGCAAGTAACAATGGGCGCGTTCCATTCTACCATTCCGGACACGTTCTTCATGTTCTGTCCAGGATGTGTGATTGGAATGAAATGGAACACGAAACTGTCCGGGACGTCTGAATGGAATGAAACAGAACGCGTAACACAAACAAAGTGGCTTATTTCCTTGCTGGCATATGCAGAATCGCCTCTTCTAACAGAAATAAAGCCTATTTATACCTATTTATACTCATGTCCACTTATTACAACTTATAACGCGAAAACTAGTAAGAAATTTTACTTCACCTATCGTCCAATGCTTTGTCAGCCGTCTTGGATTCCACGATGCACCTACTCGACTGCGGGGAGGGTCGGAACATGTTCTGAACGTTGTGCCGATTTGTTCCATTGTAATTATGTATGTTCTGGACGTTACAGACAGTGAATCGAACGCGCCCACTTACATACAGCCGAAACAAAATCAAAATTGGGACTGTAGAATAGACTCGTAAAAATGTATTATTTAAAACAGAGTTCTAACAGTTGAATGATTATGATAAATTTTACATCAAAATGGATCCTACCAGTCAAAATATGGTTAATGTTACTGGTACTCTATAACCATTAAATGTGCCAAGATTATTATCAACATGCAATCAGAATAAATAACATGACAAGTACAATTATCCTACACAAATAAATGGAACTAACAAAATAAATGGACCAAAGAATGAGTAAAAAATGAGAGATCCATAACATAAAATAATATGTCAAGAAAAAAATATTGCACACAGCAAAAAATGAAAATCTACACTACAAAAAAAACAATAAATGCACAATAGGAGGCAGTGACTGTAATAACTTCTTTAAAAAGATATTCTGGAAAAAAAACCCAAATACTACAGAGCTGATTTTAAAACTGGGATTTATCTTCATTTCACCAGGGGCCGGAAAAACCAATTCACGGACGTGGCGCAAAATGGTCGTAACTCACTCTTTTTTAAATTGAGTTACAACCGTTTTGCGCTTACCCAGGGAAATGTTTTATATTCAACTTTAGTACTCCTTTCATGTAAAAAAAGTCACATAAATTTAAAAAAAAATCATTTTTTTTTAGAAATTAAATTCAATCTAAGAAAACTTGTATCTCATTGATCTAGATGATCAATACAAAAAAATAATTGGTTGATACATAGAGCTTTGAACACAATTTATAGGTAAGATATTGGTTGACATAAAACTGAAAACATAGGTTCAAAAAATATTCATGAAAAAAAAAATGCATGCAAAAAGAACTTAGTGACTTAGGTATGTAAAAACGATTTGAAAAACAATGTAAAAATGAAGTTTTGAACAAAATTGCTCCATGATAAAAAATAATTAATTCTAATTACAGTAATACTAATTAATATTAAAATAAACACAGTTAAATGTATAAACAGTGATGACCCTAATTAAACTTATAAATGATTGATTGATGAGTGAATAATATACATGTATGACTTGTAAAGTGGATTTCTTAACAAACATACGCTATATGTATTTCATGTATAAACTCTAGACCAACTCCTGACAGACTAAATCATCTGCCATGACAGTCCATGAGACATGTACAGTTTTCACATGGTTATGTCTACTATTTTACACCTTTTGTTCAAGTCCTTTTAGTTACAAAAAGAGAAGGTCCAAAAGTTTCTTTACACATATTTATTTTTGATGTTTTGAAGTGTGCTTTTAACATTTTTCATATTGTTATTAGTTTCTCAACTAAAGCTACAGTCCCATAAACATAAAAATAGCCATGAGGGCACCATACGGGCGCCGTGCGATCAAATTCCGCAAGGACCGGTACAAACTCTTGCATACCCGTACTGACTGTTACCTTTTGCCACAGTCCATGAGATGAGCCCAGGATACACGTATCGGTTTCGAAGTCAAATTGTGAACAAAATCGTGGTCGAGTATGAATTAAACTTGCATGTCTTCCAGCTACAGCTCCGTACGGGTGTGTTGTTTTGTGTCATGTGCGTACCACCTCCCTAATATGCAAGGCTTCCCACGATCTACGACTGTCTGCACGTACGGGTCCGCAACAAGCCACGATTTTATGGGACTGAGGCATTATACACAGTTTAACATAAACTATCAATTATGTTCTTTATGTAATATAAATATAAACTGTAAATATAATGTGTCTGCAATAATTGTTCCATAAAAAATAAGAGAAAATATGAAAACATTACATGTGTAAAGAAACTTATGAACCCCAGTGTACTATTTAACAACAGTCAATAATCTCTGTTATATTTTTATGACATTCCCTTTCAAAGTAATTTTGATCTCTTTTAGTCCACAGGCACAACATATATTTGTATATTCAAAAGCTCTTCAGATTGTGCTGTCCTATGTTATGTTCCCTGACTTTATTCATTGTAGTTCTAATATTTATAATTTAGGGAAGTTAACTGATATGAGGCAGTGTTTATATATTAGAGGACCGCAATGAAAACAAAGTGATTTACAACAAAGAAAATCATTATATATTGATAATAGAAAAAAAGATTTCATATTAGGGGTGTAACGGTTAACCGATATATTGGTTATTATTGTAATACAAATTCTGAAGGTTTTTAACCGGTTCGTTTTTCTCTGAACCGGTTTTTCTAGTTATGTTCCGTACATATTTTTTTCTATCAGAATTCGAAATTTAAATGTTTGAATAAATGTTAAAATGCGTTTGAAACTTAAAATAGTCTTTATGTGCTTTCATAACTTAATAATTTCGTCAAATGAGAGAATAATTATCTTAAAAAGTCCATTGAAAACTGCACTTTTCTAACTACATGTAAATCAAACATTTCATTTAATAGATCATTTGAAAAAATTAAGACAATGCACATGTATTTATACGTGTTTCGCTTGTCTTTGCAAAAAGCAATACTTATTGCAATATATTGCAATACCGGTTTTGTGTATTGCAATATATTGCAATACGATTTTTACCGTATTGTTACACCACTACTTCATATACAACTGTAACACTGATTGGCTAAGTCCAACTTTAAAAAATTCACATTATAAATAGAAACCATAACTAATAAGTCTGCCCTGATATTTTCAACATATATTATAAAAACAAAATATATATAATTTCTTGAAATAATTTCTTGATTTTGTATAATACAAAAAAAGTTTCGTTCTAAAGACCATCTCAGCTATTGCAAAATTGTGCAATTTTTTTGCAAATGTTTAAGTCCCAATTGCTTAATTCAAGAAGATTAAAGGTCCCTAAAGTAGGACTATACCACTAAAAGACCATCAATTTTAATAGTATTAATAGTGGAACTTGACAGTATAATACAAGATCAAAAAGTTAATACATAATTTTACCATAACAATAACACTGTTAGGGCGCGTTGCTTAACGATTTTCGCTACGTTTCACTTTGAAAAAGCGCTTTCTTGTAGTGATTAATCTTAGGAAATGGCTAGCTATTTATGTCACAAACCAAGGTGGCGGCCTTTGCCGAGTAAAACATTTGCACTTATTGCAATTGCATGTTTTCGGTGCGATTTCAAACTAAATAAGGCTTTAACAAGTATAAAATCACTGAAAAAACATATGTTTATTTAAACAATTACAAATATCAATTAATTTATCTATAGTCAGTCAAACATAAACACCAAATCGTCAGAAAACAGGAAGTCAGATTATTGCAGAGGCAGCCATTTTGATTTGTTAAAGCGCTTTCGGGTAGCGAAGAATTTTTTCGCTAGCTTTCGCTATGTAGCGAAATGAAGCGATATATTATAGCAAGCCGTTTCCTAGTATTTTGCTTCGTAGCGATACCTTGCGATTTCCTTAGGCAATGCACCCTTAGTGTTTGACATGAGAGCGAGAAATTGTACATTACATTAATAGAAAGAATCCAAACTTCAGCATAATTTAGAGAATTTTTTTATAATTTACTTGTTTATCAGGTAAACATTTAATAACAACTAAATGCATTGTTAGTTATGATTTCACTGTCAAAGTAGTGTCATGATTTCATTGTTTACTATGTATTTAGGCAAGAAATTGTTTGATTCAGAACTGAGAAATTGGTGAAATGATACTCAACAGTTCCTTGCAGGAAACTGCAAGAAAAAATGCATGGTAAACATTTAGGAAATGCTTACAACCATAGGCGACTGAGAGGGTTCTGAGGCAAAACACTATATATACACAGTTTTTGAAGTCGGTGGACTGTGGACCCAGTTCATTGAAATTGCTGTCGGTCCAGCAAGTTTTAGAATGCTAGTGTACTGACGGTCCACCAAATTTTACAGCCTACATATTCAATAAAATTTTCATTTAAAGTTTTATTTTTATATGATTTTATTATATATCATGCTAAATCATTATTATGAACTGCATTTTTTTATATGTTGCAATTTGCTAAAATTTTTGGTCAAGTAAACTTTCATTCGGTCCAGTAAAAATTTTCATTTTGCTGGATTAAACGGGAAGAAAAAATATTTTTTAAAACTGCCCATAACTAATCTTGGGTAATAAATCTTTTTTAGTGATATACCTTATATGTATATAAAGTATTTATACTTCAGAACTTAGCTGGCTACTTATGTTTACAACAAAAGTAATTAAAAATTTGTTTTAACAAAAAAATCAAACACAAAAAACTAGTATAATATAAAATGACTTAGGTTACAATAACAGAAATGTTGACAAATGTATTGCATAGTAAAAAAAATCCCTGACTAAAAAACGATTGTCCGTCATGACACAGTAACCACTGCAGTGACCACAATTTTGTGCAGTGTCCACTAGAAAGACCACAATTTGACGCAAGGTCTACTAGAGTGACCACAACATGACACAGTGTCCACTACAGTGACCACAACACAACCTTTATCCTATAATATTTGGCTTCTTTATAGTCAGTAAGCAAACAATCACCCAAAGTTTCACCTCTGTGTGGTAAAATTCAATCAGAAAAAAAAGTCTTTAAAGTTGACAAAAAGGATATGGTAGAATTATTGGATTTTCATTTTCACATGTATTTTGCATTTAACACTCAATAACAATTTCATGCAGTTTGTCATTCTCTGCATACTATTATTTAAGTAGACATTATTTATTGTAAAATCTAAATTTAATCTAATTTATTGCTCTAAAGCCAGTTTTATACACAATTATTACCTAAAAGAAATATCACCACAATCTTAATAAGAAAATCAAAACAATTTACTAACCCTAAGTCCTAAACTTGCTATATTAAAAAAGTTGACCAACTATTTCACTCTCTTAAATATTTATAAAGTATAATTGCACAAAGTATTTTTATTTTGCACCGAACAAAAAGCAGCACCTCTATTTCAACCATTCATTAGAACTATCTATAAACAACAAGTATCTAAATTCATCTAATTTAAATATAATAACAACAACAATATTAATGGACTTTAACAAAGGTATTGGTAAATTATATTCTGTTGTCAGAGGCTCATACATTAACCCTGCTGATTTAAATAATTGATATTTGTTTTATTATCCCTGTACACACTTACTACCAATGATTCTTAATTATGTAGGGCAGTTGTAAGTCACTGAAAGTGTCAAAGTATGAGCTTAGTAGTTGGTTAACAGCTAAATCCAGTGATTAAGCCTTTCCAGGATTAGTGAGTAGGTTGACTGAACGCCGTTATATGACCTAAACAATGTGTTGCTACAGTGTTAAATCCAACAAAAAACAAAACAAAAAAAACTCACTACAGTACTTTTGTACTAACTATTTATAAAAATAGATATCTGTACTTAAGTTCAAGGATTATTGGACAATAGTCAAGTATTTAAACCAGCAGGATTTATGTACGCACCACAGACAGTTGAATACATTTTACCACTATACAGTGCCATCTACATTTACCCTTTAGTAAATGTCTGATACTTTCTTTAATGCAATGACATGCATCATTATCAATTAAACTTACATCACTATAGCACTAAACCAATTTATAGCCTATATTATCACATTATTAAAATACTTGTCAATGCAATAATGATTTATTTACATGTATAACTGGGTAGTGAAAAATTATTCACCAGAACGTGGTATCATTTTAACTACAATGGTGAAAATTTAGTCATACAAAAATTGCTATTCTAAAAAAACATGAATATTTACAATAAATTCATGTTAACCAAAAAATCAGAACCCACCAAAAACTTTCACCAATGCTTAACATTGGAATGGAAGCAACACTAAAATAATTTCTAAAAATTATGGCACATAGGTAAACTCTATGCTACGCGGTGGTTTTAGACTTTGACGGAGTTGCTTTCCCTTGACATAAAGTATGAAGTAAAGTCATATATTCGAACCACTCTTCCTCGTCTTTTGTTTGGAATGTTCGACATCTACGACCTTTAGCTCGGACATATATACGTAATTTAGGTGACGGCTGCTGCATTTTACAATCTTCCATAGCTGAAACGAAAAATATGTATTTGAAATTATACATGGTTGAAGATTTCCAAGAAACATACATGAAGTAAAGAAATCCTAATTTCAACATACACTTCCATATTTCATTATTTGTTATGATTTTAAGAACCCATTGTTTGCATTTGACACATTATTTAATCCAGCATGAATGATAAGACACATAGAATCAATTCAACAAATTGAAACCATGGTCATTGTCGAAGATGACAGACGAACACCACATGTTTAGTGTTATCATAAATGATCAGTTCTCCTACTATTGTTTTCTGAAGCACTAACTATCCTACTAACTCAGCACTGGACGCACCATGAAGCAGACTGGAAAGTTATTAATCTAAGTTGATGGAATTTGTTTCACAATCAAGCAAAAATAAATTAATATAGACTTAAACTGTTATTGTTCGTTTTTTCTCAACTGTCAAAGCATGAATAATTACACGGTGAATGTATTTGTTAAAATTATAGTCATAATACATCCATGAGTTTCCGAAAGTTTGTATTATGATCGAGTAAAGCTGCTTATGCCGTATGATATGATTTTGTCAACATATTTTTAATAACAATTAGGCGGCCAGTTAAAAAATAATGGATTCAGTCACCGTGAAATTATTCAAGCTTTGAGAGTTGAGAAAAACGGACAATACACAACTAAAATCAATACATTAGATACTATTTGAATACAATGCCTTTAAGAGGATTTTGGACAAATGAAATGTTTAGAAAATCTAATCATACAAATTGAAAGTTATTTTACTATAATTAAATCATATTTCTGTTTCGTTGTTTGAATTATATGGTGATATTCCATTCACTACAAATTTTGGAATTTTCTCAGATGTCTTGTTTCATACTCATAGATAAAATCAATTTAATTAGAATATGAATTAACTCATGAGCACAAGCAACACTTTAAATACCATTTTCTCAAAATCATTCATTTGTGGCTTAGTTAACTGTTATCCTACAACTAGGATCTTGTTCAAGGACTTTTCAAGGTCAGTGTATTTACCTGTGGTACTTCTACTGGAATCAACAAGGTAACACTTCTGTAGATCAATCCATTTGGACGGTTTGGACTCTATCTTAGGATCCTGTAAATAGAATCAACATAAATAACCAATTAGTTCTACGTAAACATGATATTTTTGTCTTAACTAATCAACCAATGGAACTATATCTTCTTTTCATGACAGTAAACAATGTTGAGATATTAAGTTAACACTAAAATAAATACCATAAAAAATACTCAGGATCAAGTTTTTACAAATCCAAGGAGTCAATATAACATAAAATTTTCAAGTTATTACTGATATAATCATTGGAAATCCTGAGCTTAGTCTACTGCCCATTGACTTCGGTTAAACCTTCAACAAAAAAGTACATCATAGTGCATGATAATCATGTCTTTTGATATATGCCTTCTACAACTTCAGTACACAGTGTAACACTAAAGCCCTGTATATCAATGATATGATGATACAAATAATAGCCTGTTAAAGTATGAGCCAATGAAAGCATGCCTGATCAAATATGATCATGTTACAGTCTAGTACCCAGCAAGAGAGTGAGATAAAACAATCGTAGCTTTGATAGAAATCAGACATATGTAACTTGTCAAGTAATTTATTTATAGATTTTTTATAATAATCTAATGAACTACAATAATGGGTTAGTTTCTATGCACTCAACAAGTAGACAGAAATGTGACACTGGTAGTGGTACACAGTCTCCTCATATATATGTATTTACATACATGATTACATAAATATATGTATATATAATACATGTACTTACTTTACTAGATTGTTGATATGGACATTCATATTCTAATAATGGTGGATTATCACGTAATAATACACGTACAAATCTCCAACCTTTTCTTAATGATTTCTACAATACAAATCAGACATTTATCAATAAATGGTACAAAAATAAATCTCTAATACATTTATCTATAATGTGTTTCTTGGAAAAGTAGCAGGACTGTATATTGCAGGTTTAGCAGCAAATGGTCGTAACTCACTCTTTTCTTATATTAAGTTACGACTGTTTTCTACTAAACCCGTGAATTATATGGTACATATGTTTAAATTATTTAAGTGTTATGTTCATCAGCTTGATTCACTCAGTTGGGAGATTATCTGAGTTGCAAGCAGGAGGTTTAGGGCTGTTCCCACATCAGCCACTTAACGTTTGCTCCTCCTGTTACAGAAGAACTCATGAATATATATGAATGTACATATTACATAGGTGAAAATTCAAAATCACCAATTTACGAGATATTTAACTTTTAAATGGGAAAATAATTGTTCTCAGGGCTAAAAAAATCCTGGACTTCAAAACCATCAAAAATTCACCCTTGATTTAAATGATAATTATGCTGGTCTTGAATTTCTGTTTCATTATAGTCTATTCATCATCTCTTCATTATAACATACACTTGTTCATACTCATAGTTGGAACTCCAGTATCTTTTAGCCATATGTTGCAGAAAATATCCTTCTAATTTGCTTTGTGGCTATTTTCCTCGTAGAAGGGCCCTGTCACTTTTTAACAAAAAAGGTGAAAATAAAGAATGTCCTATCAAAGTAACCAAATTAACATAATAATATTATAAGCAACTATGACCATCCTAGGAAAAGTTTGAAAAATTTCAAATTACCATAAAGGGAAAATAAGATTGAAATCTCTGAACACGATAAAAGGGAGAAAATGCTCAGTTCTAACTCCAAAACAAGAAATTCCAAATTAAGAAATACAGTGAGTTTACCTTTTTACATAAGAATCCAGCTTTGATAATTTTTCCTTTTTTAACTTTTTCAGTAATTTTTGCATCTTCTTCATCATCAGAAAGACTAGAATCGCTATCAGAACTATCAAAATAACTATTTCTTTGTACACCTAAGTTTAATGATGTCTGAAATATATACACATTGAAATACATACACATTGAAATACATACACATTGAAATACATATACATTGAAATACATACACATTGAAATACATATACATTGAAATATATATACATTGAAATACATACTGGGAGTTTATTGGAAAATGGTCATAACTCAATATAAGAAAAGAGTGAGTGACGACCATTTTGCACTAAACCCACAATATATACATTTTGATGGGCTAATGCAAAACTAGTCTACATCCTTCTTTTATTTACATGTACATGTAGTTACACTAGTTTTTCACTGACCCATCAATTTGTTTTATAAATCAGTAATAGTATTGATTTTTCTACAGCAGATTAGCAGGGCACAGTATACTACCTTTTTTTCTTTCCTCCCTACCCTTTTTGCACCTCCCTATACAGAAATAGATACTTTGAAACATCAACCCATATTTTTTTGCATCTCCGCATTTTATGACTTCTAGAACAATAAAGTAATGCATGTAGTATAAACGTTTATTTCTTGTTGAAATAAGTTATGTCAGTCCAGATAGATAAGTCGTAAGTGGCTTATGAATCCTGAGGTCATGGGTTCAATTCCAGGCTGGTACTTACATACCAATGAGTTTGATCATGAAATATAT
Organism: Mactra quadrangularis; assembly: GCA_025267735.1. Classification (NCBI taxonomy): domain Eukaryota; kingdom Metazoa; phylum Mollusca; class Bivalvia; order Venerida; family Mactridae; genus Mactra; species Mactra quadrangularis. Next base: position 35,693,689 of record CM046302.1, on the reverse strand, counting down.
TCTATATTCATAACTACCTGTTTAAAATGTTTGTGCAGTTAAATCGAAATACACAGTGTGTATCCAAATTTGTTTGTTTCTATATATGGCCTTTAGAAATGTCTTTATCAATGTGAATAGCTATTTTTCTAATGACATATCATCAGAAATACATTTATATACAATTGATGGGCCCAAAATAAACAAGAAAGTAAAGACAGTATACCATTTACCAGTTTCCTTAGCATATCACTTGCTATCGCTTCAACTCCTGGTACCCTTAATTTAATAAAACATACTTATTCCTTATAGTGTAAGAAGGGTACCAGGGGACAAAGGGCTAGATAGTGATATCTTTTGGAAACTGGCTACATGAATAATTAGCTATAACTTACAAATCTATACAATTTTTCATCATCTTTAAAGAACTGGGTCGCACCGGCAGCACCATCTGATAAATCTACTTCCTGTAAATGACCTAGTTTAAGAAGGCTTTGAGCGAGTGCTATACCATCATTACGTTTTCTAACAATATTCCAACGTAGTAACCATTGTGTGATGTCACTTCCTTTAAAACAGTTTTTATGTACCGTACCATTACGTACGTGACTCTTCATTTCAACCCCGGCATCAGGATCTTGTAAAGCACCAAGAACCTCACTGTAATGTTTAAAATACATCAATTTATTTAAGCCCCTTTTTGGGTACTTTGGTTTCCTTTTTTTTGGGGGGGGGGGTGAGGGTTAGGCCATGTCAACACAAATTATGGTAGTTTAGAGTAGCCAGCTTATTTAACCTTGTTTTACTGGGTTGTTTTCTATGACCAGTACTCACTCTTTCATAAGGTTGACCAGCTCTAAATATATCGTATCAATGAAGGGAATTCAGCAATATGTTAAAACTTTCAATGAAGAACCTAAAGGGTATAACCAGCTTAAATAGGTTTGAACCAGCAACCCCTTCAGGACAACATTAGAATTGAAATCATTTTTGTGGTTTCTGGGGTGATGAGTTACATCCTTTTCCTACAAATATGTGAAAATAATAGAAAAAATTTTTGAGGGGGACACTCATTCTGTCAGCCTGTAGAGTGGATAAGACAGATTGGCTTCAAATCGCTTCAACCTCTTACTAAGTGTTGTGGATTTCGATCACAGCTACCAACTTTGGCTGTTTATGTGAGGAAGTAAACAGTTGCTTACTGAGAATAGTTGTCTTAATATTAGTGACTCCCTGGAAGAAACTGTCAGTCTAATATTCATGATTGTTGAACAAAAATTAAGCATAACCAAATCATGGCTTGTGGGTAATTGGCTATGTTCAATTTCTCAAACAAAATATTTATAACATTAAATTTATTTTACCTGACATTTGCTTTAGATCTAAAATGTTGAAATTTAACAGGACTGCTCGATGTCTGAAATAAATGATGGATAAATTCATATACCAAATCATACGACTATAATTATATACTGGTTATTATTGTAAATAGAACCTTTTTTATTTTATTTTATTTTTTCCAACAAACAAAACTTGCTATAGTTCTATTTTATTAACCTGTTACAACTTAAATAATTACACGGTCACATAACCTGTTATTTCTAACTCCTTTCGAACTTGTTATTTCCCCAATATTCAAAATCGCTGCATACATAGTTAGATTATCAATAATTAATATGGATCGGAGGCTCAATGGTTAAAAAGAAGTTAAATAATAACACATTCAGTGACCGTGTAATTATTCAAGTTCTGACAGGTTAATATAATAGAACTATACCACATTTACATTTATGTATAGAACCAAGTTAATGTAAGGTAACTACACATGTACATGAATATACATAAATATCAGTTCTCTTAGTTGATCAAATAAACACATACAAAAACTATTGCTTTTTATATAAAAAATGTGATTTTATACATGAACCACTGACAGCTGAATAATATTTAACAATATTTTAAATGTGTGAGGCCACAACAAGTTTATCATATGTTCTATGGATTTTTCTGAAAAAAAATGGGGCGAGCGAAGAAAAAAAAAGAAAAAAGTCTTTATTCATATGCTTTATATAGCGGTTTGACCAAATTTTTATGAGCGAGCGAGGAAATAAAAATATTTTTTTTGTAAAAACCGTCAAAATTAAGGTGCGAGCGAATCCATAGAACATATGATCAATTTGTTGTGGTCTGAGTGTGTAGTTTTCATCTATTAATTTTTTTATAAATGCACTATCATCTCACTATCTGATTATATTACACCAATTTATTTTAGTTGTTACAACTTAGATTTATCACTTTCGAGTCCACTTCCTGGTCCCCCAGTACTGAGCTAGTAGGATCAAGTTTCTTGCTCAAGGAAACAACGGAGTAAGTTTTGGATGGCATTCTTGTGATATCTGATTATTTACCACAAATACCAGAGTCAGGTATCTTTAGAGTCATATTGACCCTTTCATCATATATAGTTCTAAATAAACTAGACATGTAATTAATCAGAAGAAAGTATCTTATCTTGAGTTATTTATATCTTAGACAATAGTTATCCACACGATATACCGTCATCATCTATCTTTGATAATCACTATGTATCACTATATAAATAACACACAGTACTTTCATAATGTTAGTGGTTTTATTGCATAGTAAGGAACAATTTACCAATAGGTCAGAGACAGTCTAGATATTTTTTGATGTGAACAAAATAAAATTTTCCAGGTTTATTGCTATGTCAACACAAATTCAGGTCCTTTCACGACAACCAGAACCCATAGTCTAGCTTTCCTAGTCTGTTGTCTATAACCAGCACTCACCAACACTAATCTTGAAAAAGTCTGACAATTTCTCCATTTACTGCATTAATGGAGGAAAATTGACATACCAGTATTTTTTTATTTTCATGGAAGGTTATAACTGCTCTAAGTGGGATCTGATCCTGTGCCCCCTTTCCGGAAACTAGATGTAAAAGTCCAAAGCTGGGGACTTGTAAACAAATTATTCTGTCAAGTGAAAATTACTCGTTTTATACACTTAGCCTACTAAATATTTTTGTTCTCCACTATATCACTATTACTATGGGCTTTATTTATTTATTGGAGTTAATGCCGTGTCAACACAATTTAGGTCATTTTATGGTGTCCAGCTCACATAACCTAGCTTTCCTGGACCCTTTTCTATAACCAGTACTCACCTACCCTTCCACAAGGCCGGAAACTTCTCCATATTATCTAATCAATGGAGGAAAATCGACATTATTGTCAAATTTTCATGGAAGGGTATAACCTCCCCGGGAAGGATTCCAACCCGCACCCCCTTGGGCACGAGTATCCAAATCCCGGCGCGCTACCAACTGCGCTATCGACCCAGGTTTTACTATGTGCTAATGCAAAAGAAAAGTTAAGGGTATAACTAAGAGTGTTACATACTTGATTAGATGAAGTAATAGATCTTATTACAGCACCAATAGCATGAGCCCATCTATCTCTATCCTGTATACCTGCTGCTTCAAATAATAACTCTCCTCCATTAGGTGTGGTCAACTTAAATGCATTCTGTAATAGCAAAAAATGTAAAACAGTAGGAACCTGGACGGTATGTGAGTTCGAGCAAACTGGGTATTCAACCCATCCCAATTCAACATTATTTCTGCCCTTTGTTTCTTATTAACTTCTTATGGGACTTTTTACATGGAAAAATACAAGGGATAGATTGGTTTGAGGTAAAATGTCCGACCATTTCCAGGTAGATCAAGTTAGTCAAGTTTCCCCCTAGGAACTTTGACTGTACATGTACTGGCATTATCATACAACAAAATTTTACTGGGTATTTAATTTCGAAACATCAAAGTTTATACCTATGTTTAATCTACATATTATAATATTAATACTAAACACTTTTACCAATGAATTCAGCAAATTGGAATGTTGCTTCAATAAAAATGAAATAAAAAAGGTCTGGACATTAACCTCATGATAAGTCACACACAAATCAGACAAAATCAAAAAGTGTACAAATTTAGGATATGAAAGTGGTTGTCCAAACAGATGATTTTAAAAGGAAGCACTATTATCTCATTTGCAGAATTTTGGTTGCCCAAAAGAAATTGCTGGTTGTCTGAATTAACAAGAGCTGTCAGAGGAGACAGCATGCTCGACTTAGTAAGTATTTGTCACAGGAGATGTGGTTGATGATAAGGAACATACATATTTTAAATTTGAAAATATAACCTTAACAAATTTAAAGTAAATAAATAAATAAAAAAATTAAAGAAAATTTTAAGTTCATGGAGGACAATTTTGAAAGAAAAATGTATTTGGAGTTATGATTCTTGTCACATGAGATGTGGTTGATAATAAGGAACATATATTTAAAGTTTGAAGTCAATACCTAAAGAAATAAAACAGTTGTAGTAAAAACAAATATTTTTTAAAGAAAACTATAAGTTCAAGGGGGGATAACTCTGAAAAAAAGTATAAGGAGTTATGAACCTTGTCACATGAGATGTGGTTGATAATAAGGAACATATATTTAAAGTTTGAAGTCAAAACCTAAAGAAATAAAACAGTTGCAGTAAAAACAAATATTTTTTTAAATAAATTTCTAAGTTCAAGGGGAGAAAATATTGAGAAAAAAAATGTATTTGAAGTTATGAACCTTGTCACATGAGATGAGGTTGATAATAAGTAACATACATTTAAAGTTTAAAGTCAATACCAAAAGAAATAAAACAGTTGCAGTAAAAACAAAGTTTAACATTTTTTAAAGAAAACTCTAAGTTCAAGGGGAGTTAATTCTAAAAAAAATACATTTGGAGTTATGAACCGTGTCACATGAGATGTGGTTGATAATAAGGAACATATATTTAAAGTTTGAAGTTAATATCTTCAGAAATAACATAGATATAGAAGAAAGAATTTATTTTACTGCACAAAAACTCGAATCTGTTACAAAATCTTTAATCAGAAATGTGGACACGGACGCCGACGCCGGGGCGAGTAGGAGAGCTCTACATTACTGCGTAAAGTCGAGCTAAAAAGTGGTTGTCCTGGACAGGCAGACAATTTTTTGAAGTAATTAAACCCATTTTTCTCCATACCTCAATGTTAACTTCAGGTTCATCATAACAAGGGCAGACAACTGAAGCACCTTGTAATGGTATAGTTTCTATGACAACAGATTTATCTCTCTTAGGATAACAACGTAATTCATCTTCATGAAGTGTAAACCAACGTATTTTCCATCTTTTGATTAACTGAAAATATAATGAAATATACTGGTAATGAAAAGCAATAAAATATAATGTAAAATAATGTAAGGTATTGTAATGTAATGTAATGTGGTGTGGTGTAGGGTGGTGCGTTGTGGTGTGACGTGGCAGGGTGTAGCATAGCATAGCACAGCTAAGCATAGCGTAGCATGTTATGTAACATAACACAACGTAAAAGTACAATATATAATATAAAAATACATTTGTACATGAGAAGATATGATACAATACAATTTAATACAACACACTACAACACCAATATTAAATCTAGCATTTATAAACAGTAATGGTTTAGTTAGGCTCTTATAAAAAAATCTCACACTACAGAGGAAGTCAGTAAACAAACTAATTGACAAGTAATACATTGTTTTAAAGACAATATCAAGGGTCAGTGCCAAACTTGTCTATATCCTTCTTTATTTATATGTAATAAGACCAGTTTGGCCCCAACCCATTGATACACTTACTGCTGTGCTAAACAATAGGAGTGGTGGTGCATTATAACTTCTAACAGTTGCATTATCTTGAATCACAGAATGCATGTAACAAGTACACTTAAACTTACAACATACAAGATGAACAAGTATCAATTATAAAACTTAACTACAGTCACACTATACTTAAAGACCATCTAAAAAGTAACATCAGCCTAAAAAGTCAGACCAGTTTTATGTCAAAATATAACAATAGCATACAATGTAATTTTTTCAAACTCTAACTAAGAACAAATGCAATTTTCATAATAAATCTTGTTTGTGAAAGGGGTCTGTTTAACTCAGTAAAATGATATAAGTGCATCTCCTTATTCGCCAACAAGTGGGCATGTCCATTACCTTAAGTACATTTTTTCAATTGGGTTCTACGTTGTAGCAACACATTGTATAGGTCATATAATGGCAGTCAACCTACTCACTGTTCCTGGAAAGACTTAATCTCTGAATTTAACCAATTACTTTTGTCAGTGACTGATATCTGCCCAACATAATTAAGAATCATTGGTAGGAGGGAGAATGACCGTAGAAATAATTTCATGACCAAGCTCCATATAAGTATGCCCCATCCAGGAATCAAACTCACGACCCCTCAATCAGTAGACTTGCGTGTTACCAACTGAACTAGCCAGACGGCTTATCTAAAGTACATAAATATGCATGACCTAACAAATGACCTGTATATATAAGCATCTAGTAATATAAATCTATAAAATCTAGGTCAGTGTATCAATTAATTAGTATTCTACAACAACATGATAGGTTAACATAGAGACAATAATTAACAATTAGAATATCAATATAAACCTCTTAAAGTATGGTAAGACAATAATCAACACTTAACACTTATTAAGAGACCTCAGGCCACCCTTTCAAAAGTGTCTGTTTGCAGTTTCCCTGGCGCACAATTTTTACAGAGGGTTGGTAGCTAGGAAAAATATTTTGTTTGATACTTTTACATCACTTAGTCACAAAAATGATTTTTTTCTGGACATAGCAAAAAAGTTGAGATTGCCAATAAAAATTGTGAGTCTTGGTTATATGGAGAGTGAGGTCAGGAAACAGCACACAAACACATTTTAAAGGGTGGCCTTAGCACCGGTACACATGTTCTAGGAAACCTACCATAAATGTTATTTATGACCATTTTATATTTATTATACTTTGGATGTATAATCCACAGTAATTTGTTGTCCAAATGGGTTCATTTCATTGACAGAGTCATAGAGCATATTTTATTTAAAAAAAAATGTTTGTTTCTAATTGAAAACTGATCAAACTATCACAAAAATCAGGTGAACTTCCATTTGGTTTAAACTCTGTTATAAGTCTGTTTCATAAACATGTTCAGTAAAGTTTACAGTCTTGAAAACAATTAAATACACAATGCCAGTTTCAAGTACTTTACAAGCAAGCACAAAACCCGGGTCGATAGCTCGCCGGGATTTGAAATCTTGTGCCCGAGGGGGTGCGGGTTCGATTCCCACCCGGGGAGGTTATACCCTTCCATGAAAATTTGACAATAATGTCGATTTTCCTCCATTGATTAGAAAATATGGAGAAGTTTCCGGCCTTGTGGAAGGGTAGGTGAGTACTGGTTGTAGACAATGGTCCAGGAAAGCTATGTATGTGCGCTGGATGCCGTAAAATGACCTAAAATTGTGTTGACACGGCGTTAACTCCAATAAATAAATAAACAAGCAAGCACAAACCGCCCGGCTAGCTCAGTCAATAACATACAAGTGTTAGTTTGATTCTAGGCAGGGCATTATAATAATAATAATCATCATAATAAATACATGTACTTAATTTCTTGTGGATAACATATTTGGTGCAACCTATTTTCAAGATGGTCCACACAATCAAAGAGCTTGGTCATGACATAATTTCTACAGGCATTCTCCCTCCTATCATTAATTTTGTATCTTGTTGAACAGTTGGCAGATATGCCTAGTGACTGGTTAACAATTAAATCCAGAAGTCTTTTCAGGAATAGTGAGTTGGTTGACTGACCACTGTTATATAACCTATACAATGTGTTGCTATGGCATTTAACCCAACCAAAAAAAAGAAAGCTCAATACCCTGAAAAAAGAATATCTTCAGCTCGCCTTCCTGATACAGAAATAATAAACCACTACATGCACAGTTACAAGATATCAGTTCTTGAGAATTTCATTCTTTAATGCAGTTAATTTTATTTGACATTTGAAAATACACTGTAACCAAATCCAGCCTACATGATTTGATGCATAACCTTAACAGAATAATCTGAAACTTAAAATAAATCTAGAGCACTGATTTATGACAGTAAACCGAGACAAATTTATAATACATGCATGCATTTCATTTACAAATGCACTTTGTATTTCTCGTCAACAAAGTTAAATCAATAGTCCTAGAAATAAACACTGAGCAAGCCATGTTTTGAAACAAATTAACTGACGTACAAATTTTTCACAGTTGTAAAAACCAAAAGCAGAATAATTATTTGAAATACTTTATAAGGAAACTAATTCACTATATATGGAACCATAATATCACCCAATAAAATAAGTTCAGAAACTCTAAAACAAGTAACAAACATTGTACAATAATAGAACTCATGTGTTGTAAAAAACATTAAGAGATGCCATAAAATAAAACAATAAATAATTAAACATCACCAAAGTACAAAAAAGTTACCAGAGCACAGAAAAAAATCATCTAGGCTATACATATTTTATACATGGTATGAAATCAGTCAACATGGAACCTTCTAACTATTGGCATTATAGTATTCTAAAGCAGAATATAGCAGGGCACTGCATCCCGCCCTTTTTCTTTCTTCCCTGTACTTCCTAAGCAGAAACAGTTACTTTTAAACATCAACCCTTCTTTCTGCCTCCCTGACATTTCCTTAATTCTAGTATTATCACTAAGACATATTTAACAACAGAATATAAATGATAATTCGGCTAGTTTTACTCATAGCAACTGTCACACAGCACAGATTCTACACTTAACAAGTTTCCTGCGAACTGTCATTTTACGATTTCTCAAATTTGGATTTTCAAATTTTTAGTTTAAACAATATTTATTTATCAAATAAGTACTTATACAATAGTATGAACATGAAAAAATTGAGGATTGAAGAGATAGCATAGCTAATTTTAAACTTCTCTCCTCAAATTTTTGCTTCAGTCTAATCCAACTTTCAAAACAAAGATCGTAATTGAACTGTTTATCTTTAATGGAACAGAATGCTTAAATAATAGTTTATTGTTTGTTGGGTTTAACGCAGTAGCAACACATTGTATAAGTTATATCACAGCGGTCAGTCCACCTTATTATTGTTCCTGGAAAAGCTAAATCTCTGGATTAAGCTGTCAACCAACTACTGACATATACTTCCGTCAGTGACTGACTACTGCCCTACATGATTTTGAATCAGTGGAAGGAGGGAGAATGGCCATAAAAGATTATTTTATGAACAAGCTCCACGAAAGTAGGCCCCGACAGGAATTGAATGTGGACCCCGCAATCAGTAGCCTTGAGCACTATCGACTGAGCTAGCCGGGCTGGCTTCTTAAATAATGGAACCAAGCAACACAAAGCCAGGTTTCATGGAAACAGAATTCAACAGTTTTGTTTTATCAGAAAAACACCAAGACAAAAAAAACTAGAATCAATAAATAAATAGAGCCAGATAAAACATATGCCAAATTACACAATGATGCTTTGAGGAAAACATCACGAATATCTTATATAAATAAATAAAATATACCACTATTTAGTGCATTATCTTTCAAAAATATAATAATACATATGTTCTCAACATGCTAGCACCTAACATTACTTGTCAGATCAAATAATTCTCATTCATTTGAATTGAGTTCAACAATTTTCACTGACTGAAGATTTTGAAAATAGAAAAATACAAAAATTATTCTCAATCCTTGATAAATGATATATTTAAAATGTTAAAAGCAATGGTCCCATGATAAAATGTGGACTTATTGATGGAGACCCTGAAAAGTTAAAAAGTTAAAGTGCAGTTTAAAGTCTGCTTCTATTTACATATTCAGCCGACTTTACAAATTCGTACAATAACACCTAAACATTGAAATCTCCTTCAGGCAGGCGATCCCTTACAGTACACATTTACACCTGGGCGGAGTGGAACAATTTTAGGTAAATTTCTTGCTCACGGAAATTAGCAATGCCCATTGTGGGGTTCAAACCCAGGACCTCTTCATCCCTAAGCGCAAATCCTACCACTGTACCACTGCTCCCACTGAGAGCCCAGGTTTGTATCCTATAAAGGGCACAGCTAATTTCCTAGATCAAAATATTTACCAACAATTGCTTCACTCCACCTAAGTGTAAATGAATACTTGTGATGGTGGTATAATTACCGTAGTTGTGCCAATATGTCGACAGCACATAAGTACAGCAAGACTTTCCATGGAGATTGAACAATTTATACCAGTAGCTTAATGCCAAAGTAACATTACGCCAGCAAGTAGATTGCTCCTCCCACTGAGTCACGTGACCCATTATCTGATAACCTTGGACATCTTATCGATCAATCTTACAAGAAAAGTCAATGCTAAGCTTAGTTTTTACACTGAAAAAGTTAATTTAAATCTATGTATGCTAAAAAGCTTTTGGTTATGACTATTTTACCATGTCATTTTGGACCATGCTTGCTCTGTCTGGTAATTCAGTATTTCACAGACTCTTAAGAATAGAGTTTTAATTACCTAAAATAAAATTATTAGATTTGTTTTTAACTGACTGCAGACAAATTTACACATCTCTGAACAGATCATTTTTACTGAATTGAATTAGTTATAGTTCGTTTTTTCTCAACTGTCAAAACAATACTTTCACGGTGACTTCGTGCTCTTTGTCTAACACTTACGATTTTGTGATAATGTGTATTCAATTAACGTGAAATTATTCAAACTTCTACAGTTGAGAAAAAATGGACTATACCTGAAAAATTCACAGTGTTCTAAACAGTGTTATTTAATGTATTTACTGAAATATCTCCTTATTCATAGTTCATTTTTTTCTCAATTGTCAAAACATGAATAATTTCACGGCGACTTAGTGTTCTTCCTCTGTTCTTGCACTAGTGATATTGTGTATTCAATTACCGTGGAATTATTTTAACTTTGACAGTTGAGAAAAAACGTACTATACATGATCATTTTACTCTAGCCAGTTCAGTTCAAGATCATAATACCACACTTAGTCAGTCTGAATTTTAGTAAAAAAAGACACAAAAAACACCCCCCAAAACATTATCTTAAAAATTTTTAATTCAACTCTGTGTTAATTTAAGTCAGTTCTGTTAATGATAACCCTAATTTGATCTATTATAGCCCCTACTTTTTCATTATAATTGTCTTTTAAATGCCTTATGTTTAAGGAAGTAGACATTGTTTGTCTTGCAAGGACATTTATTTATTCATTTATTTTATTTAAGGGAACCATAATGGAAACAATAAATGATCGAAAACAACTTTTTGTGCTATCCTTAATAAATGAAAATACGTTCTAACATCTATGAATGTACTAAACTTACTGTACTAATACTTTATGTTTTTACAATTTTAAATCATTTGTGCAGTCTCCATGAAAAACTTTGGTCAGCATTGGACATTCGGGCCAGCAAAATGCGATTTTTTACTGGACCGAATGAGAGTTTACTGGATCAATTATATCTTAACAAATGGCAATATATTAAAATACGCTTTCAATATTAATGATTAAGCATGATATAAGATAAAAATATAACTTTTAATAACATTTTTATTGAATATGGAAAATGCGAGCTGTAAAAAATTGGTTGTTCGTCGGGCCACTAATATTCTAAAAATTGCTGGACCTTCGGCGATTTCGATGGACTCGGTCCACGGTCTACGGCCCCACCGGCTAAATTCGAAAACTGGTGCTATGTATATTTATTATTTTCATTTATTGAGTAAATTCTATCCATCTAGCGATCTTGTAAGAAGGTCCGGTACAAACAACAGAACAGACATACAAGTTGTTCATCTTTTACAATTGTCTAAGTTACGTTTCGGCTGTGGAAATGTTATCAAAATGATGTCACCTGTCAAATGATTCGGATATCGATTATCTGAATCACATAGACCACACTGACATCTTTTAACCATTTCTTTCTCGCCTTTTTCTCACTTTAATCTGAATTATTCCTCAGTTTTTGATTATACGAAATGTAGTCAGCTTGTCCAAGGAAAATGGCGACTAGAAACAATGGTATCACATGACCAAATGGAGTGCGCTGATAAGCTAACGATAAGCATCTTATCCTGTCAATCAAATTTCGGCGTAATGTTAATGACAAGGGCAGTTATGACCAGGGGCAATGATCTTACCGTACTTTAATTTTATCTGAACAACCCCTGCCTCCCTTATAAGTGAATTTCAGTGTTTTATTCTCCAAAATTGTGAAAAAAGGAACAATAAGCAAAAAGTTTTAAGAAATAGAGTAAAATTAGCCTAAAATGATAAACAGAGGTCAACAAGATGAGTGGCCTTCTTAGCACTTGACACAAAGCATTCCTAACTTAACAGTGAGGGCAAATATGATAGCACATGTATACAATCATCATTATCATTTATCTAGTAGGGGTTAATTAGTCAATTAGTGATACAAATCTTTATTGCAGGAAATAATATAAGTATTAAACTGAGTGGTTTAAACTTACTGATCACAATAATAAAGTAGTAATTTAGCTTGCATCCCTTTTAAACAGCCATATGAGGTAAGCTGGTCACCTTACTACATTTAAACTAGAACATGCAGGCTATAGGTGGTGAACATGCATAAGCATGAAACTCAGACTATAAAATGCCATTACATTACATTTTTTGCATATCATGTGATTTTTATACTTGTCCCTTTTATACAGCCAGAGTGATAGTTGACATTTAATATAAATACAAATAGTTCCCTGTACCATAATTTCTGGGATGTTTTTCTTTTGGTTGGGTTTAACACTCTACAATAAGTCAAATTATGTCAGTTTGTCAACCTACTCATTGTTTCTGGAATGGCTAAATCACTGGATTTTACCGTTTAACCAGTTACTAGGTGCATACTTCCATCATTGACTCAGACAACTGCACTACATGATTTAGAATCAGTAGTAGGAGGGAACTTCTGGGATGTACCAGAAAGAGACTCTGGAACGTCATAAACAACTTCATACTTGCCTACTTTCATACATATGAGGGTAGTCCGGAAAGTTCATGGTTTGTACATATAGCTTAATGCAAACCATAGCCCTCCATTTGTAAGAGGGAGGTTAATAATAATAATAATGATAAAGACTTTCTTTATAGAGGCAACACAGTTAGGCAGAGCCCATCTTCCTGTTACAGTGATAAGAGTAACCCTTATGCCTCAGTCCCATAAAGTCGTGACTTGTTGCGGACCTGTACTTGCAGACAGTCATGGGCTGTGGAAAGCCTTGCGTATTAAGTTGACAGTACGCACATGGCACAAAACAACACACCCGTATGGAGCCATAGCTGGTAGATATGCAAGTTTAATACATACTCGGCCACGATTTTGTTCACGATTTGACTTTGAAACTGAAACGTGTATCCTAGGCTCATCTCACGGACCCTGGTAAAAATGTAACAGTCTGTACGGGTGCGCAAGAGCTTGCAGAGCTTGATTGCACAGTGCACGTATGGTGCCCTCACAGCTATTTTTATGTTTATGAGACCGTAGCATTACTTGTGAATCACAAAGAATGATTTCAAAAAGCCTAAAACATTTTCACAACACAAGTTGCTTTCAAAGACTATTAATATAGAACTACTTAACTTGGTTTCGAACAGAACCAAATATTTTAACAATACAACTTTTTGGCTAAACAGCAATATTCATTCATATTGATCATACATAATGCAATCTTGGTCACTGATACAGTCTGCAGTTATGAAAACTGTTTCCAATATTATATTCATAGAGTAATAAGTTAAAGATAGTTCTATTTCTAAGACCTTATGTCTGCCTTTAGTATTGGTAACATGTTAAGATTATCACAGACAGAACATGTTATATAGTTCACTAAAACTTGCAGATTTATTGATTTAACATACACAATACATGGAACCTATGCAAAGTCTTTACACCTTCAATTTCTCTTGTCTTAAGACTTAAGGAAATGTAACAATTGAAATAGACTATACAATAGACTACACTTCACAGGTTTAGTGCAAAATGGTCTTAGCTCAATATTAGAAAAGAGTGAGTTACGTCTGTTTGCACTAAACCCATGATTTGTAGGTGGAATGAAAGTTTTTATCAATGGCAACAAAGGGTATTATTCGTTAACAATACTCTGGCTTTTGTACAATGAGGACTGAAGGTTTGACAACAATGTAGGGAAGAATTTCAACTCTTAACTAGTAAATCCTTCCTCTTGATGTTTTTAACTCCCCACCCCCTCCTTCAAAATGGCTACCACTCATGATGTGAAAATAAGTTTTTAACATGATTCTATGATTTTGACATATTATGGAAAATTACCTTACAAATGACTCTTTTTGTTGCAGACCCCACACCTTTGTAACACCCTGTATTGCTAAAGAATCTAGGTCATTGGGTGCAGGAAAATGGCCCTAAGTGGTAAAGGGATAGAAGAAAGCATAATGTCACTACTAGCACTTTCAGGATGATTTTAAGAAATTATAACTAAATGAAGTGCAAATGAAAGGGTTGAAAAGGGGCAAACATGCATGTTTGCCCTCTGTGCTCGCCCTCTGAGCACTGACATGATATCAGGGATTTTGGTTCAAATGGCCTTTTCTTAAAAAGCATCTTGAAACTTCCTACTGGATTGATATGCAAAAAGATATTTATAAATGTATACAGTTTTCAAAATTGGATGTGAAAGTGAAAGTTGTGTTAAATACAGTAAGTTAGTAAAGTAAGTAAATTGTTTATTATAGTGACTAGTACATACATATATATACATGTATATGGAACAATAGAGTAAATGTATTGTTATAAGTGCTTTTCCCTCCATATACAGTATAACCTCTGCAAAGAGGAGCTCAACAGAAATAATCCTCTGCACAACAACAGCTTTTGATAATTCCCATGGGTGTAATTTCAATTGAATGAACCTCTCTAGAGCAACAACCTCTGAAGAGCAACACCTTTTAATCCCTCACAGCGAGTGTTGTTCAAGAGAGGTCGTACTGTATTTAGTAAAATAAAAGTATAATAAACATTATAAACAATCATAAATGCATTAACCACAAAGCAAGTTCTCTCTAAAATGTAACTATACACTCACTGTGCCCTCCAAAAGTTCTTGGACATACAAAACTATGAGAAATACTGATCATGCTACGCTCCTGTCGCATCTCAGTGAATACATTACATTCACACGCTGCCTTAAAACGTCTCGATTTATGATATTGACCTTTACTATGAACCTTTGAATGACCAATGAAAGTTTACCAAATTCCAATTTAGCTGAAAAACTTTATACGCATTTTCATTGGCTGAACGGTAAACATTACCTTATATGGTATGATCATACTAGTGACGAATGCAACCTCGTATGACGTCATATATAACGAGGCTACAATTTGTATTTAAGTTCAATAAGTAGCTCTATGTTTAGAGTTAAAAGACCAGAGATACACGTTTAAAAAGATCAATATTTACTTTTTTTGTTTATTTTCTATTATCTAACTATTGCTAAACTGTCCAACATCTTTGCATTTCGAAATTACAGGCGTGAGAAACTTTGCATCTATTTTTAAAAAATCATGTGACAGACATGCCATTTAAATGTTTATGTGTCTCTGTCTAAAAATGTAACTATCAGTTTGTACGTAGTATTTTAGCAGAGGAAGAAAGTTCAGCCAGTGAATCTTTCGAACCGACGAATTGGAGAGTATGATCCTGCATACAGCAAATAACTTTTATATATAAAATATCATATAATTGAAGTATATTCATGTAACATTGCTTGAATCATATGTTGATATACTGAGTAATGCATATTTGGGGGGAGGGGGGTATACGCTCTGACAACTCTTTGTTTCAATTTATTCATAGGTAAATTTGAATTGGTTTATACAAATTACAGGATTTTGTCTGAAAACTTTTGGCAAGCACTGTACTATCAATAAATGAAAACCACAATGTTCAGTGGTATCTCTCATGCTGATTTACATATTTACATTCAATAGACAGAGCTATAGGACTATTATAACAAAAGCTTACTTTAATTGATCAACTTGATTTCAGTATAGGAATTTACAACCAGATTCAAAACAAAATCTGGGCAACATATAATTTTCTGGATAGATATTCACAGACATTAGTAAACCATTGTAGAGAAATTCAATATCACTGCACTACAATGCTGATCAATCAAAATGAGGTTTTTGTAAGAATATGAAACTCTCATTTAACCAGGCTGGCTGACTATATCTTGACAATGGGAGGTTTAGAAGACAACATCATGATCAAGTACCTCTAGGATAAAGTAAATCTATAGCCTCTATTTTTCTATTTTATAAATTTATTTTTGGTTAAGTATAACACCTGTAGCTTCACATTCTATAGGTCATATAATGGCAATTAATCAACCTACTCACCATTCCTGGAAAAGTCAAATCTCTGATGGTTTAACTTTCTCAATCCAGAAATTAATGTTGGATGAAAAAGGCCATTCCCAACACTGACCTGTCGCCCACAGAGAGACTCAATTATCATAAAAACAGCTTAATCATTTCTTGAGTTTTCAATTAAAATATTAAAACAAACATAATTCAATTTCAGGCTGTAAAAGCATTCTTCACATAAAAATGTTGGTGAATTTAGTTTGACCTTTCAAATGACCTCAAGACCTTAAAATCTGGAATGTTTATTAGTCAGGAACTTACTCCCCACTGTGTTAATAAACTAGATGCCTGTAGCATTATCTTATTACCTAGTTACCAATCATAAACTATGGAACTATTTCCAAGGTACTCAACATTTGTTTTAGTTCTATACATGTAATCATGTATAGGCTTTAGTTACCATTTATCAATTCAAAACACAGATTGATTTGGTTAAGACAAAACACTAGAGTTGGGGCCACAGGCGACCAGCACGGTCCCCAATCAAAAGTGCTATATATATACATGTAAGGTATATTACTCAAAAAATAGTAGTTTTTCAACCAAGTTCATTCAGAGGCCAGTTTCTCCATCATTAATAATTTCATTTCACAGATTTATACACGTGCAAAGCTGAGGCTTTGCTTTTTCAAATGACACCAACATATTTTAAAGTCGATCATGATGTTTAAAAATCGTCCCATGACTTTATTACTCGGTGTATGCTAAAGATGTTGGTGTCATTTGAAAGAGCAAAGCCTTAGCTACAAGTGCATTATTAAATAAGTGAAATGAATATATTTATAATGGAGAAACTGGCCTCTAAGTGAAATTGGTTCAAAACTACCATTTTATTAGTAGTATTCCTTATAAATACATGTATGTATATATAGTGTTTTTGATAAGGGACCGTGCCGGCTGCCAGTGGTTGGGGCATTATTCTTAATGCATCATGATATTAGCAGGACAATAGTGTATCACTAAGTACCTCAAACTATTGATACATGACCATAATAACTTGTTATCATGCTCAAATGAAGACTGAATCACACTCATTTATTCATGTCCATGTTATTTCTTTAGATAGGCTATCTTATTCAGTTTTTTTACGTAACGGTGCAGTTAATGCTACTACAATAACAGCACCATTATGGAAGGTTTGCTAGTACTTTTGTCTCCTCTCAACCATTTATACATTAGGGGTGTGTTCCATATACAAACTAGGGCTGTGGATCGTTTAGCAAGTGGCGATCTGATCTGAACCACGATTCATGTGTAGCGATTCACGAATCAAACCACAAATCACTTGTTAATGGAAAAGCATACAGAATTCATGTAATAAAAAGAGTTAGTAAAAAATTACAGGAGTTTTTACTATAAAAAAAATGGACTCCAAACATGTCTATTACCAGACGTTTTATGGGCATTTTCAATGATAACATTTTTGTTTAAATGTGTATCAATCAAATTTTGACACAAATTGTTCGGTCCCTACATAAATTTAAGTTAACATTAGAAGTGCGACTCGTTTTCAGTTGTAATTAAGCTGAAAATGTTCTTTCATTTTTTCCAAAAAATAGATCGCGATCAAACGATTTCAGACATGACGAATATTAGTACTCGATTTTCTTGTCGGGATCGCCAATATTCGAGTACTCGGATACTCGCCGCAGACCTAAACTATTGTGATTTATATCATGATACAATGCTACTATCTTGATTATGTATCGTGATACCCCGCACTTACATTGTTTAACCAATAACATATATTTCAAACCTGCATCAGAATATTTATATGAAAGAGAAGTACAACAGTATGAGTTTGAAAGAAGGACCTATGGATCCCTCACCTTCCCTCACATAATGTGGTTTGATCAGTTGATCTTACATTATTTTAATTAGCTAAACATTAAGTAAAACCATTTGTTAAATATGGTTCAACAACATTTGATTTCTCATCAATTACAACAATTTACAAGGCATTACAATTGCTCACTATATTTCCTGTTGACCATGTGGACAGTGGATTATATAACAAACTATTGTATTATCATATTTCAGTCAATAATGCAGCAAACTTAAAGTCATTGCACATCCTGTATAGAGATAAATGTAATTTTGTATTTATATAATAATTTTCTCACAATTGTTTGATAATCACATGGCTACAATGATGTGAACAAACATAAATGATACATCTTATAAGCAGGAAAATAACATCATAAGTTCTCCATAACATGGTAGTATTGTTCATAACTAGTTTACAATAAATAACATATCCATAGTCATAATAACTGGATATCAATTTATACAATACAATTATTTCTATGAAAAATTAATATGACCATCAACACCAGAGTTAAGGGCAGTATTTGCTTACAATTGTTACCACTAGACAGTCATCACCTCTGTTTTCTCTGGCGCTAGCAATATTTATTACATTGAAGAGAGCAGAATTATCAACTAGACCAACTATATAAAGTAAATGATTTACTAATTCTTATCAATAGACTATAATAGGAATTAAAATAATTAGGTTTTCCACTGCAGTACAAATAAACTTTCACAGCCACATGTATTCAGAACAATAAGATACAATCCGTACTTTGTGCTTTTCAGCAATAAAGAGTTACAAATTTTGTTTGTGCCCCCTGCACACTGACAGAAAAACCCAAAAATTTAAGTTTAAAGTTAGGTCTATTTTGACTAGTCTCCAGCTTCAGTTAGTAAGTGAGGCAGTGACTGACTAGATTTCCTGAGTTGAATATCATATGAGTGACACCCTAGTCAATCTAAGTGCTAAAAGCGCTGTCAGACATGGGGTTTTGATGGAGTATAAGGCATACACAACAAACAAAATAATGCATAAGACCTTTCCTTCACATAAGCCAGATTAGATACAGGTAATCCATTGCACTTACAGCATATTGTCTGCTTGTTAACACAAAATGTCTACTCTATTAATTGCATAAGTAATTATCCCTTTAATTGCGCGTGTGCAGCCTTATGTAATGGTCTGCGGCAGATTTTAATGAAGATTTACTATGTACAGTCTGCTACTTAACATGGGGAAATCCATGTAAAAATGACTGGTGAATCAAAGTAAGTTACCCATTTGCATAATATTGCAGATATTTTTAGGAAAATTTGATAATAAGATTGTCAAAAATAGGTGGTACTATGTAAGAAGTGCCGGCATCAAACAATATTATGTACAATTCAAAATACAATTTGTAAACTATAATTTTGTTAAATTTGATTCCATTGTAAGTGGCACATACATTAACCCCACTGATTTAAATATTTGATATGTGTGTAACAATCCCTGTTCATACTATACTACATATACTATCTATTTATTTATCATGATTATTGAACAAATATCAAGTATCTAAATAAGTGGATTAAACTAAAAGTATGCACCACTGTCAGTTGAATAAATTTATCAATACATAAGTTTCTTCAGTCTTATATATTTTTTAATAGGGTTCAACGCTGAATCACAAATAAAAAATTTTAAAATATCATTTAACGGTAACAAGCACACCTAATGTCCTAGCTATTCCTCCTGGACCCTTGTATATAACCAGTACACACAATATCATTTAAAGTTTATTACCCCCCAGTTTCCAATGGGGTCAACTTATTTCTTAAATATGCGAAAGCTTCAAAAAATTTAAAAATAAATACAAAAAAATATACAAAGGCAGAATATCAAAGCACGTGCAAAAGCTGTCATTCCATTCACTGACAGAAATAAGGTCATTATATTGTTAGTCATTGCAGATAATGTATCAATGAGTTTTGTACCGAATGGACCTGCATGAAAACAACATCATAAAACTGCCATTACCGATATTAGACCTGAAAATATTTCACAAATAAAAACATAAAATAATATTTTACTAATCGCAACAAATGACATGCTTGACAACTCACCCATTTCAAAAGAAATCCCGATTTAAGCAAGTTATTTTCTTTGTCCATTTATAACAGGAAGTCTCCATTAGAAATGTCCAGTTGCCGTGCGAATAACGATTTTATGAAAAAAATCAGTACAGTTTGTGTCTAAAAGTAACACGCGCACAACAAGCCAGACAGAGTAGTCGTTCTTGTTCAACATTATGAACAGTTTAACTAGGCCTACAGCTGACATGTCTCCTCATAACATATACACTGACTTCACAGACCAAACTTCCCGCAGCGGTTATTTCCCTTTTTAAACCTAATAAAACAAATAAGTTGCAAAGTGTGACGTAAGCACTGTGAGGAGTTTGTTCACCGACTTGATCACGGGTTTTCTAAACGTCAGGGGTAAACTTTAGGGGGGGGGGGGGTCTGGGGGGTCTGGACCCCTCTAGAATTTGGAAACTGTACCTGTGCATTAGTGTATTTCTTGACTGTAAGTCATTTTAAGTAGCATGAAGCATTTTTTCTCGGTGATTAACATAGATTTTATGGTTATGTAGTTATTATTGTTAATACGTTGCATTTTTCTGCAAAATGTGTATAATGTGTATAATGTGGTTGTGGTTCAAAAGGTCGGACCCCCCCCCCCCCTAGAAAAACTCGGACCCCCACCCTAGAAAAAAATCCTGAATCCGTCCCTGAGTGTCATCAATTAGATTATCAAAATTTCATGTATTGTCAGACTTTGTTCTGGCATTAAATTCTTATCAAAACAGAACAGAACAAGCTAAGGGTTCATGACAGACAGATCAATCTAATGGAACGTAGATATTGAACCATACTAGCATTGTCGACGACGATTATACAGCACATTCATGTAGCAGAATTTGGAGACAAAAGTCCACGTTTGTAATATAGCAGATAGAAGTGTCGTAAGTGGTGGGCACATGTGGTGTGGGTCAAGGGTACACATCTGTGCACTAAAAACACACTTTATAAAAGGATAACATGAAGCTGAATTCATTAAACTCGGCAAATAATATCCTTTTTTGCGAAAAAAGTCAATGTCTGTCCATAATGCACTACGATGGTGCAATAATGAATCCTTTTCAGGCTAAAACCAGTGGTAAGTTTAAACTGACGGCGTAAGTCCGTTTATTAACTCTTCTCTTTTATCAGACCGAAGTAGTCGTTGGTTGTGCAAAGATGGGCTTCGGGAGGGGCATTCTCTCGCAATGAAAACCAATAAAATTTCGTAGGTAAACGGGGCAAAGAGCACTTAGGACTCACCTAAAGAATAAAATTAAGTGTCATAATAGAGGCAATCTGATTAAAACCCGATCTAAAATTTTCCGCTCGCATACTCGCTAATTTAGATCCGGCCTTTTTCAAACGAAGGTCACGTTCAGGCGACCTTTTCTCATAATATTCATGACGAAATTGTTATGATACGTAACTTGTTTAAGTTGTTTACATCGTCTACGTCACGCAATTTGAAATGAGCCGCCCTATCGCAGAGTGTGAAATTAGCATGCAAACATAGGTCTAAAAATAGAAATTACGAAATCAAAATGTGAAAGCTACGCATTGATTGGTCGACACAAAGTTCATCTCGACGTGACCTTCCACGGAGAAAGTAGAGATCCTGTACGACAACGCTCTACATGATATCTGTTTACGGAGATTGTAATAGAGGCAACCTTGTATCTTTCTAATCAAAAAGTCAATATCTGCCTGTAGATGATGCAATTCTGAGTAATTTAGACTCATGTATAGGTGATGAAAAACCTCTATGTCTGCTTAAATGTCTGATCCTTAGAAAGCATTGCAAACTCGAGCATTCTGAACTTAGAAAATATTTAAAAAAGCAAAGCAAGCACTGATTCATATATGTTTAAATGAAAATGGAATACTTGATTGTGAATGGTTATAATTCTGGTCAATGGAGAACTTAATTTAAACAATACAATGTCTCATTTTTTCTACGAGTAAAATCAAATTCTTGACCGTTAAATGCAAATCATTTGCGTCTCCCCGACAACGACCTACAATCGTGCATTTGCACTTATTTCTTAAAAAATTACAAATTTTGAGTGTCATAACCATATTGACAAAAAGAAACATTCAAATGTCCTCGGCTTTTCTCTATGTCAAGCTTGCCATGGACAACGCCGATGTTCTCCGTACGTAAACAGAATAACCAAATTCTGGCCTCGTGGGTTGTAATTCTAAGTATACCTCTAGGATCATTCTCGTACCCAGATCTAGCAGGATTCTCGATACTAGATAGAGAATCTTGATAAGCTCGGGGTAAGAGAGTGCTCTAAGATATGATGCAAACACTATTGGTGTTGTGTGCGCTTGATAAGGCCTGGTCAGGATACAGTACCTAAGTTGAGATGCTTGTACGTAAACCATTATCTTTATCAAATGATCGGATGAATGATTTTATGCATTCTATTCAGTCAGACCGTTTGTGTACAGAATGGATTTATGTTCCAGTTGATATCTATGTCAATTACCGCTATGATAGTGCCGATTTCGTGCTCTTTCCTTTGTTTGAGTGTCGATATATGTGGGGGCCAGTTGGAGGCTGCCCCTTGTACCCACGGTGAATCCAGGTCTGCATTCTAGGGGTAATCCTTCATTAATGAAGGTAATTAACATTTTTTGTCAATACACAATCAATATCCGTAGTCATTTGAAAATAAACAATATGTGAGGCGGAGGGGAGAATTTTAAATTTTAAAGCCGTTGATCTGATCAATAAAATCATACAAGGTTGATCATAATCGTTTGGGAATTGAGCGTTAGAGACCCAACATTTCGATATTACAATGGCCAGTGCTCGATCAAAGATTTTTTCATGCTATTGTGATTTTGTTTTTCAAATACCGGGTGCATTTCATGAATTATACTTTTACTTATGATTTTTTTAAAATTCTATTTCGATAATCAAACAGGTGCAGCAGAGGTATAATACGGCACCTGCACTCCCTTGCTTTCAAGCTAGCTTTTACGGCGACGTGGTAGTGTCCGCTTACGGCTCGAGAGGTCGAGGGTTCGAATCTCACTTTGGACCATGGATTATTATCGGGTTATAAAGGCACTCAGTTCATACATTTGGGCTTCATCGTTTATAATTATGTGCTCACTAGAGCAATAGTTATTTAATTGACCTGTATCCACATTTTATTCCACGATAAATGCAAAATATTTACCGTACATGTAACTTGTACACCATTCTCGTACCCAGAGTCTAGTATGATTCTTAATACTAGATCGAAAATCTTGATAACATCGGGGTACGAGAATGCTTGTACATGGTCTGCAAAATTAATTGAAATATAAAATTAGAACAGATACATTTTATGATTACGAACAAAAAAATGATTTTTTAATATTTTCTATGTTTTTATCTAAATCTATCTATAATATGAACTGGTTAAGTATTGATGTAACAAAGACATGTCAGGCATTGCTGAAACGTTTCCACGATGTCACCGACATCTCCCAATCTTGTAAGGAAATCCAGAGACATAGGAAATCTAATAATAAAATAGCACCAAAAGAGTTACAAAACTATTTTACTTTACGTAGGTGCATATGTACCATAAAATTCAGAGTAATAAAACATATATCATATTCAATCACATTATACTCCTAATGAAATATTATATTTTTAAAATGAAATGCAAAAACACTCTTCCTACTTTAAATAATTTTAAAACTTTCTTAAAACATCAAATACAAATCGAAGCAGAAATGTCAATCTTAAAAATAAGTGTGAACAGCATAACGAAATATGGAAAGACTTTACAAACTTGTTTAATTAGTATCGATCTCAACAACGGTTAGAAATAGTACAAGTAATGTGTTTGAAACCTGATCTTATGTTCATTTTGTTTTTCAATAATTTAACAATCTTGTGAATAAAACTTTGCAACACTTATAATTAAGGGTTTAAAACATTGAATGTGATGATTTTGTGGAACAAAATGGGTTTGGAAATAGTGAATGTGAGAGTGAGTGTGAGATGAAATTGTGTGTGTGTGTGAGTGTGAGTGAGTGGTAGTGTGAGTACAAGTGTGAATGAGAGAATGAACTGGTGAGTCATTATGTATATATTTGAAAATCAATGTGTTTTTTATTTTGTTTATATTCGTTTGTGAAAATGTATGCTGTAAACCATTAGTTGTTTTTTTGTTAAAAATAAATGATAAAAAAGAAAATTCAAAGTGTGTGGGGGAATACATGTTTTTTGAAAAAGTTTGAACTTTATAGACTGTAGTAAAAGCCTGTGACTTATTTTTTCCATAAAGATGTCCGCTCAGTGCTACACATATATGTTGCTATGGTGACGTTTCTTTATAAAATGATCTAATATGATAAGACACATTTATGTTCATTCAAATCTGTGTATGCTTTACTGTAACCAAGGACTCTATACAACCATTGCTGTAACCTTGTGAACCATTATCGAAAAAAAATATATAAAAAATATTTTAAACACGTGGTTCTTGAAAGCATTCCATTGAATTAAAATATATTACTCGATCGTTACCATATAGAGTAAAACATTATTTTCATATCTAATATTTGTGCGTGATTTTACGTGTATTGCAGCAAAGCTGGTTTCAGCAATAGGTATAATAAAAAAATCCTTGATGAAATAATCAATGAATGCCAAGACTGTCGATTTTCTACGTAGCATTAAAATTACACCATTAAATTACTGCAGAACTTCCCATGATTTTGATTGTTCTCAAAGTAAAAATGACTGAACTTATTACACGTAAGACAAATATTTAGGCTAAACAATAATGTCGATTGACCAATAATATTCAATTCTATCACGATATAGAGCTAATTAGATAATTAATTATTATACTCTGTAGTTTAATGACATCTGAACCTCGTGCATAGCTCACGAGTCACAGTGCTATGTCACCGGTTCGTGAATACAAACAATAGTTCGATTAACAAATAGATGTCATTAAATCTAGGCATTGAAATTAATCCTAAAAGTAAGATTTCAATACAAATGTAGACTTAATGCAGAATATGTTCTCATCCACCCGCAATTAACTTAAAAACATTTGAACGCACACTGTACGGGAAGTTTGGATTTCCCAGAATGCAACTGAATGACAACACGCATGCGTGAACGTTCCATTAATGAATGGTGGAAAATGAGCACAAAACCAAGAAAAGGTAATGATATCTTGTCCTTTTCCGTTTGATTCGGTGTATAACCTCTATTATCTGCTGGGTTTTATAGTTTCTGTTATTTTCTCTTACAGCATTGGCAATACAGGCCAGGAAAAAGAGGTCTAAGGCTAAAACTCGATTCAAAACAGACGACAAGAAGAGGAGCTCGTAAGTTTGTTCTCAAATCTCATGATCCTAAATCTATTACGTTTTTTCAAAGTTACTCATGTGTTTATTTGTTACATTTTGCCTAGCATTTTATATTTTGTTTTGATCCAGTCATTTTATTACAGTTGACAGTGTCATGTTCAGCATAATTTGTATTTTACGAACCCTGTTCATTTTGCATGTGGTCTGTCTTTGATATTGTTCAAAATTACGCCAATTCATTCTTTGTGTTTTTATATTTTTAATACGACTACTCGTCATTAAAGAATTGTTGTGTATTTATTTACTATTCTGTCTATTCAAACTCGACACTATTACCTGGTGACATATTGATCTGTCATTCATAGTAAATATTTTGTGTTTATTGATCCATTAATAAGCTTGCAAGTTGCAGTTGTATGCATGAAAAATCTATGTTCATTAGTTGATTTACTTTTAATTTGCTTTGAGTCCTATATACTTAAGTGGCAATTCTCTGTGTTACTTACATTGTTTGCAGAAACTGTCATTCTCCTTGAAAAAATGGTTGTCATCAGATGAAATTAATTAAAGCAAATTGGGGGAATAAAAACCATTCGCCCTGACTTGGAATCAAACCTGGTTCTCCCGGGTGGTAGGCGAGACACTCAACTGCGTTGCTAAAGGGTTAACCCAACAGCAAGGCTGTTGGAAGTGACTATATAGTCACCTACGATCACCACATAATTCTATTAAAACATCATCCATGGGTTATTCAACAGTTTTTCCCCCTGGGACCTATACCATGTCTTTATGTGTTATAAAACTGTTATAGTCCTAAGAAACTAGACCAGGCATGTGTTAAAGACAGCTGTTAAAGTCCCAAGATCTAGACCAGGCATGTGTATAGAGACTGCTAAAATAGGTATAATATATATAAAGCTATTCTACCCTTTGAAATCACTTTCTGCTTAGAATATTTTCAGAACTTCTATTTTAGCTCCCATGAGCTAGCTCAGAGTGAGCTTTTAGGATTCTTAAAAGTTGGTGGTCTGTCTTTTTTTGTTTATGAACACTCTAGTGGTCAATTTTTTCTCAATTATCATCAAACTCTGTGAAGATGCTTTCATAGGTAATTGCTTGGTAGATTTTTGAACATAGGTCACTTTTGATGAAAAACTAGGTCACAGGATTTTAAAGTAGAAAAATCTCACTCTTGTGACTTCTGTTTTGGTCCAAATATCCTGGAAATTGGTCTGAAAGGCTGTTTTGATTATATCTAGGTCATGTTTTTACATGTGTCACCTGGAGTCAAAAACTAGGTCACAAGAGCTAAAAATTGAAAAATCCTGTCAACACAGGTGGCTTTTTTTTATCCAAATATCATTGAAATTGGTTTGATAGTTTGTTCTGATGATTTGTAGGTGAAGTTCCAATGCAAGTTATCTTCCGATGCAAGGCCTGCATTTGAGGCATTTGGTGTGATAAAAGATGTGATTGACTGATTCCAAGATAAATCATGTAATGTTTCTACATCAAGGTGATCACTATTTGCAAAAAAGCCCCTTTAAGTTGAGCTTGCTTCCCTTGGACTACTTTTTGTACTTGTATCATGTATTGTAAAAGTAAATGAAACCTCTTAGAAATGTTACATAAGATTGGTCTCTTTTCTATAAATATAAATAAGATATTAATGTATTCTAAGTTGTCTTATTTCAACAGTTGAGATTTCAACATGATTTATCATATATCAGAGTAATAAGGCAGCATTATGGTGAGAAATTCATACATTGCCTTAAAAGTAAGTATCAGTGACTTTTTTAGTAGACATGGGGCAGTGTTTACAAAGTTTAGGCTTCTAAGATTTTTCTAGTATAAGCAGAGGTAGTACCAATATGTTGTATTTTATAATAATTTCTTTTGTTGTGTTTGGTTAGCTTTATGATTACTGATTATGGGCCCTTGTCTAATAAGGATTCTGGTAGAATTGGCTACCATAGTTGATATTTTCCATCTAAATCCCATGTGATCTAATGACAATAGTTGCTGTTTAAAAGACATCATTTTCCCTTGATGGTCAATTAAATACCAACTATTTCAAAATTAGAGGTAAAAGCTTGGTTATTTTACTGTTTCTATCATCGTTTTATATTAAAAACATGAATTGTGTTCAGTTCATGAAGTTTAGTTCATTAAGTCAGTTTCATGATGAGTTATCTCTTTACTAGTATGCTTAGATTTGTTTGTAAACCAATTTGTGCAGCCACCCAGCTAGCTCAGTTGATAGCTGGCAAGTCATCTGATCAAGGGGTGTGGGTTTGATTCCTGGTGGGGCATACTTTCATAGAGCTTGATCATGAAATTATTTCTATTGCCATTCTCCCTCCTACAAATGATTTTTAATCATGTAGGGCAGTTGTCAGTCACTGACGAAAGTATGCACCTAGTTACAGTAGTTGGTTATCATTAATCCAAATAATTAGCCTTTCCAGGAACAGTGAGTAGGTTGACTGACCACAGTTATTATTATATGACTTAACATAAAAAAACACCTGTTTGCTGCCTCAAATGACTTCAAGGAATACATTAAAATACTCAAAGTTTGGAATATTTGCAACAATTATCTGAGAATATTGACCATAATCCCTCAACCAAAGCATTGTCATTCTAGCATTAAATATATTTTCAAGTAGCAGTGACTTCTCATGAAATAGATGTGTAAAATCATCACCTTGACATATAAATACCCAAGAGTCTTTGAACGTTTGATGTTCTGTTTTGCATCAATATTCATATTTTATTTATAAGCCACACCTTCAAATACCCATATTAGTCAGTTAATTATTGCTGCATTTTTTATTTCTGAAATTTTGTTCTTAGTGTTACAACATTTGATTTTATATTTTGATTTTAGAAAATTCTTAATCAATTTGATATTGTACATTATAGATCCCTATGTCAGAATGTTTATTGTTTACAGTTATTGCAAACTATTAATTATGTGTATACCTTAATGAAAATATATTAGAATTTAGCTTATGATATTTGGCATGATTACATTTCTAATTTGTTTCAAGCTTATTCATTGAGTTTAGTCATTGTAAAGCTTTTGCTGGAAAATCAGAAAGTATAACTTAAAACTGTTTAAGTGTCACAAAGTAATTCAGTTGGTCTGGCCTAATGTAAAAACACCCAATAATTCTTGTAAATATATTTCTTGACAAAGTTGATATGTAGATTGGTAAAAAAATTGTTTATAAATATCTTAAAAACTAGGTTCTGCCCCTTAGGCCTCAACAAGTTGATCATGTGTCTTACGGATTTTTCTGAAAAAAAAATGGGGCGAGCGAGCGAAGAAAAAAAATTAAAAAGTCTTTATTCACTTGCTTTATATAGCGGTTTGACCAAATTTTTATGAGCGAGCGAGGAAATAAAAATATTTTTTGTAAAAACCGTCAAAATTTAGATGCGAGCGAACCCATAGAACATATGATCAATTTGTTGAGGCCTTAAGGATGATCTTGTTAACATTGTGTCACAGGTGATTGATATGAAGAGTCTTGGGTCCTATTGTTGTCAAAATGTGTGTTTCTTGACCCGTGTAACAAATAACTAACAAATTCAATTATGATGCCATTTATTCTGTAGAAGAATCAATGCTTGGCATCCGCAGAGATTGATATTCTGTCAATAGGACATTTTGTGTGAAAATAATGATTCATTTCTATATTGGTTACTTGAATAGAGTGAAGAAAGGTTATTGTATTTATTACAGTTTATATATATGTCTAGTATTCACACAACTGATGTATTTCTTTCCTATTACTTGATTTTAGATAGGTTTTATGGACATTTATTTAATGGTTTTACTCTATTGATTTTATAGAGAGCATTTGTCTGAGACAGTTTCTGATGCATGTACTGTAGCTATACTATGCCCATATTAACTTCATAATGCATTGTTATACTAAATGAATCAATTGTTGAGGTTGTATTGGTGGTGTTCTGAAAACATATATGTGAGTGGTTGCTAATTGTTGTTGGGATAGTTTTTACTAATTAATTCGTGTAGTTGCATGCTGTTTCAAGACAAGTTTTGTTGGATTACTCACAACAGAGTGTTCTAATAACGATTATTGACTAAAATGAAAAAATTCTGTTGACGCAAGTTTGTGTCTATCTACTAAGACAATAATATTGACTTGTAACCAGTACAGAAATTGATTTTTGTGTGTTTTATTCAATGGATAAGTGAGAGTGGATCATGAGAATTTCCAGAATTGAGATCTTTGCGAATAGGATTGGGAAAAGAATTTTAAAACAGGCTAGGTATCAATATCTACAGAGGGTTCAGTAATTCCCCCAAGGTTAATACATATACTCATGAGTATCGATTCCCATCTGCTATCCAGAACAAAAAATGTCATGTTTATTCATGTGGAACTATGGCTACTTTTCCTTAACAATGACAGTTTGTTCATGACCATCATCTATTGTACTATTTTTTTCTTAGAAAATTGAACTACATGTTGATTCAATGTGGGTGTCATTTTACCAGTTTGTTATTTTATTGATTTATGAAGTATGATTCACATCCTAGGAGTGTGGCGTAGTAATAAATACTATGATATTATTTTAAAGTTATTTCTAGCATTTACTCTGCCTATCTTGTTAAATCATGTGGTGTTTATTTTTATCTAGTATTATAATTTACATTATTTGCTTGACTTCATGGATTTAATCAATGACTCATGTAGCTACATAAAGAATGTTGCATTTACATGTTAAGGATGTAATTTTGATATAAATTTTTATGTATGATAATATTTGGCTACAATATCCATGTATTCTTGCTTTAATGTTAACCTATGCTTTTTCCTATGATTATTATGGCCGACTTGAGAGCAATCTGATTAAATCTTCATCTAAAATTCTCTGCTCACCTACTGGCTAATTTAGATCTTGCTGTTTCTTTATGAGGGTCATGTTCAGGTGACCTTTTCTCATTACAATATTCATGACGCAATCATTATGTTTAGTAACTTATTTACATTGTCCATGTCATGCAATATGAAAAGAGCCATCCAGTAACACACATCCAGTCAAATTAGCTTGCAAATTTGTCTAAAAATTGAAATTATGAAATCAAGAATGCTATTAATAATGTTTTGTTTAGATGAAAGCTACTCATTGATAGGTTGACGCAAAGGTCACCTCGGCGTGACCCTCTGAGCGACCCTAAGAGATCCTATTTGACAGTGGTCTATAAGGCTGACCTTAAAAAATTCTATGTTTGGAGTTACCCGACCGACTCACGAAATTGCCGCGACTCAACTTTTTTTTTGGCACATTTATAGTGTCCGATTTTTTTTTTTTTTGTTCAAAACATTTTGTCATTTTCGTTTTTTCCTTTTCTTTCTTGTTGTAATTTGATGTCGTAAGTGGCCAAGTTCAAATTCGCAAGTGATAAGATATTGATTTAACTGATAACGGCAGGCGGAGTGTGTGTTACGTTCGCCTTTTGATGTTACCGACAAATCCGCTCAGCGGGAGGTGCTGTTAGTATACATGCTTCATAGGCCGATAATTAGTGTCTCGCTGTTTATGACATCGATGGCCCCTGATGTTAAATGCTCAGCCATGCGTTAAACAAAAATTGACAGTTACTAATATTAAAATAAAATGCGGAGCTTACGCTATGTGATATACTTTATCAACAAATCGGCGTCCGCTAAAAAATCAATAGTGTAACACGTCCGCACAATAACATTGCTTACGTAAACAAAGGGTTGAAATGAACCAACTAGTGACAAACTGATATTGCATTGATTTAAGGGGTTGTGTTACGTTCGCCTTTTGTTGTTACCGACAAATCCGCTCAGCGGGAGGTGCTATTAGTATACATGCTTCATAGGCCGATAATTAGTGTCTCGCTGTTTATGACATCGATGGCCCCTGATGATAAATGTTCAGCCATGCGTTTAACAATAATTGACAATTACTTATATTAAATTAAAATGCGGAGCTTACGCTTTGTGATATGCTTTATCAACCAATCGGCGTCCGCTAAAAAATTAATTGTGTAACATGTCCGCACAAACATTATTACGTAAACAAAAGGGTTAAAATGAACAAACAAGTGACAAACTGTGATATTGCATTGATTTAAGTGGTTAAAACTGTTTTGAGATGATAATTGTATCAAATTGTGAGCGTGTTGTGAACATACGTAATTGGCAGTTTTTTAAGACAATTAAGGATGACAATAACAATAATTTCTGATAAAATAATAAAAAAATCTTAAAATTCTACAAGAAAATTATCGTAATTTTTTGTCATTACTTTTGAAAACAAATATAGTTAATATTTAAACTATGTAATTTTATTTCGTAAAAATGATTTTGATAACGTATTTTCCCTTCAATCATAACGTCATTATGTCACGTATTTTCGCGACACACGCTATCGCCAATTCGAGTGAATCATGGTTTAATCTACGTTTGTAATTTAATTATATTATTATTTTGATTATTAGTTCTTCCTAATTTAGAAAAAGTAAAACACAAATTCCCCTAATTTTCGATTTTAAGAATATCAATTAACACCGGTTGGTTCCAACAAACTGAATTTGTGAAAATAATAAAAGTATTTGTCACATTATCACCTATAGTCGTGTTATAGACTCAAAAAATCAATGATAAGCATGCATTGCTACATGTAAAGGAATATTGAAGAAAATATATAATAGCAGAACTGATATTTTTTATGATAGAAAATATTTTAACAAAGAAATGTAAAAAATGAGGACATTGATAACGTATTTTCCAAACAATGGACCTTTAATGCATCTTAAAATCTATGTATGAATATATACCTGCAAGCAACAAGGCTCAACCAGAAAGAAGACCTTTTCTAGTGAAATGACAAAAAGAGTATTTTAAGTTACAGTTTGATACAATTAAATCACTATGTTCTGTGAATTTTGTGTAAAACATTAAAAATATTCTGATTAAAAAATGGTGCAATCATTAGGATTTAAACAAGAGTCCAGGAGAGCTAGACTACAATGAAAGTGTACTTGCTATCGCAATATAGAAATAATTTGTGTTGATGCATTATTAAACTGGTTTAAACCAATAAAAAATTTGTTGGCTTCAGTGGCTCCAAAGTGGCGACAACTTTTTTTCATTCGTGCAAACACTGGAGTGATGGTGGTTTGATGTATTGGACATCTCTACTGAAGAAGTGCTTGATGAATTGATACCAAAAAGTTCTTTTGACACGTTTTAAAAGATGTTAAAACTATCGGTGTTGTCCAGACAGTCATCATGTTAACACCAAATTCTTATGAAAAAAATTCTGCTCTGACAGATTTTGACAAAATTTGAAATATGTCACGATTGACTTAGCAGTTACTTGTAGTGAAAATGAAAATGAACAGTCATGCAGTAGGCCAAAAATGCATTTGCTATTCTTATGCAAAGCACACAGAAGAAACAGCCACCTACAAAAATTCCTGTTGACAAGGAACGCTTTACAGGGTTGTTTATAAGCCCTTGGATTATTTAAAATTCCTTTTATTGAATTTATAATATATAAGACTTGAATAGTTTGAAACTTTCTCACATGAAGTTTATGTCTGGTATGAAAAATAAAATGTTTATTTCATGTTAGAATGTTTTTTTACATGGATTGCGTTAGCAATTCAGGTCTAAGTAAGCGACATATCTTGAAACGCATATTATAAAATGTCGCGGACGTAGACATTCGACCGTCATGGGCAGTTAACACAGCGGTATCTTGTTCGGTTGAATTAATATCAACTCCTGAATAAACAGTCCCTTTGATAACAATATCTGACAGTATCAAGCAGTCATGTAGTTTACTCACAATACATAAAATAATCTTGTTAACTAATTCTGTTCTAACAGTTTCAACAAGAAATGTATTTGGATAAATTTTGCCTTGTTTAATCCATGTCCGGACAGTGCTATCGGCACTTTGATTTCTTTTATGTACAGGTTAATTTCTGGAATGTACCAAGTATTTTTGTTTTATCATTATTATGGTAGGTTAACCCAAGTATTATCATTTTCCATACAGTGATTGTAAAAAAAAAAAAAAAAAAAAAAAAAAAAAAAAAAATACCTACCTACCTACCCACCTAAAAAAATGTGGGTCGGGTAACTCCAAACAAAGAATTTTTTAAGTTCAGCCTAAGGTATCTATTTATGGAGATTGACTTGAGAGATACAGCTAGTCTACAGTCTGTTATTAAGATTAACTTTATTTTTGTAGTTACGGTAATATTCTGTATTTTGTAGCAGTGAACCAGATCTACGTTTCTTCCACTATTACTATCCTCGTGGTCACCATGGCACCGCCATCTTTGTGTAAGTCAGTGTTCTGTCACCTGAGGCTTTCACTTTGTATAATCCTAGTTGCCTTTCATGTTGCCTGCTTGCTCAGTGCTGTTAAAGTCATTTTTTGCAGTTTTCTTTAGGAATGACTGTTTTTTTTGTTACTTTAAATTTAATGTATGGCAATATATAATGGAATAACATCATAGAATTATTGGCTGAGTATTTTCATGCTTTTCATTCTTTTCATTATTCATATTTATTCATAACTGAATTACAAAATGCAATAAAAATCATTAAGAATAGTTCTGCAAACACAGATGGAATTTCAACACAGCAAGATACAGAAGTCAACACTTCTAATACTGGGGAACCTATTATCATTAATGATTGTGTAACAACTACAGAAAAACCAAATGGAAGTATGGAAAAGAAACAAACATCAAAAGTTCTAATATTAGGAGACTCTGTTACAAAAATCTTAGATCCAAGGCGTCTCTCTACAAAACAGGTGGAGACAAAAGTGAGATCCCAACCTGGTGCTAAAATTCAGACCATCAGAGAAAATCTAAATGCCACTAAGCATCAGGTATCTTTATCTGATGTAATTATAATCCATGCTGGAATAAATAATATATCAAATGCCGACAAATGTGAGGACATCATGGAAGAAGTATTAGATCTTGTCAGTTCAATCAAAACTCTAAACAGTAAAGCTAAGATTGCTATGTCATCAGTGCTACCAAAGAAATTTGATAAATTATCCTCAAGTCTTATTGAAGAAGTTAACAATGAATTATCAAAATTCTGTCATGACAACAACATAACCTTTATTAATAATACTTGTAAATTCATGAAAGACGGTACTGTAAACAAATCCTTGTATAAAGATGAAGTACATCTCAATACGAAAGGTGCAGCTATACTAGCTGGCGTGATAAAGTCAACTATTACAACTTGCTTAAATCTCCCAGTTAATACCAGGAAAATTACTGGAAATTTTCCCAGGGCCAGCCTGCCCTCAAATTATCAGTTGAAAAAACGCCCATATCCAATGTGGCCACCAAGAATGTGGATCTATCCTCCCCCACATTACAGATAAATGAAACTTCTAATATTCCTACCGAACAAAATGATAGTCAAAATTTAGATACCTCAAGTAATCTTAATTCTTTATTTCAGAAAAATGGTATAAATTTTATGCATGTCAATATTCATTATCTCTATCCAAAATTTACTGAAATCAAACATTTCCTTGATAAAAACCCATTATTAGATATTTTTGGATTTTGCGAAACATTTTTAAATGATAACTTTTCAGACAATGAATTTCACCTACATAATTATCAAATGTTCAGGAAGGATAGAAATTCACTTGGTGGTGGCATTATGATATATGTGAAATCTAACTTGGCCTGCTGGCAAAGATATGATCTTGAAAACCCAAATTTAGAACTATTATGGCTAGAAATCAAACCTCTAAAACAGAAATCATTTTTATTATGTTATGTATACAGACCGCCGTCTTCATTAACAAACTGGACACTGGAATTTGAACAATGTTTAGAAAAAGCATATGCTGAAAACAAAGAACTAATTTTATTTGGGGATTTTAATTACAATCTATTAAATAACTCATCAGTGGTTAATACTTGGAAGAATCTGATTTGTTCATACAATTTAACCCAACTTGTTGATAAGCCTACCAGAGTAACTTCCACTACATCAACTATTATAGATCATGTTTATACTAACCAACCAACTAATATTGTTAATATTCAAGTTCCATGCCTAACATTTAGTGATCATTTTCCTGTATCTTTCACTCGTAAATTGTCCTCTAAACCTGATAAAGGCCCTCTACACTCAACAATTCAATATCGATCATACAAACATTTTGATGAAGATGCATTCCTAAACGATTTACAAAACCAACCCTGGTCTGTTTTGGACATATTTGATGATCCTGATGATGCCTTAGATTATTTTCTTAAATTATTTACTGATATAATGAATCGTCATCTTCCAAAGAAAAAGAAACGTGTAAAATTTAAACAACAACCAGATTGGTTCAATTCAGAAATAGCTGATGCAATTAGTGCTAAAAATCATGCAAAGAAAATTGGAAATGAAGACCATTTTAAATACTGGAGGCAAAAAGTAAAGACAATTTCTTTTAAATCAAAAAAGGCATTTTATTCAAAAACAATCACTGAATGTAAGAAAAACACTAAATTATTGTGGAAAAATATCAAAGACATGTCCGGAAAAGAAACAAATCACCAAACAAATTTCATAAATGATGATCATGGGAACCCAATTTCAGATCCTTTTGCCACAGCACAAACCTTCAATTCATTTTTTGCCAATATATTCAAAATGGTTCCTGATCCACCACAATGCCTTAGT
This sequence comes from Mactra quadrangularis, assembly GCA_025267735.1. NCBI lineage: Eukaryota > Metazoa > Mollusca > Bivalvia > Venerida > Mactridae > Mactra > Mactra quadrangularis. The sequence continues at coordinate 35,657,286 of CM046302.1, read as the reverse complement.
CAAGCTAGTGAAGAAATTGTCAAACTATTTGTTGATAGTAAAATTGATCAGAAGGTATTTGACATACCAATGGTCTCTGAATCCTTTATAACTAAACAACTAAAAGCTTTGGATGACACCAAGTCTACAGGTCTAGATGATATTGGTCCTAAAATACTTAAAGTTAGTCATCTTATAATAGCAAAACCCTTAACTAAAATAATCAACCTCAGTATTATTAAATGTAAATTTCCCTCTAAATTCAAAGACGCAAAAATAACTCCTATCTTTAAGAAGGGTTCTAAATCTGATAAAAATAATTACAGGCCAATATCTGTATTACCGGTTTTATCAAAACTCATTGAAAAACATGTATCTAGTAATGTTCAAAACTTTTTAGAAGAAAACAAATTACTCCATTCAAAACAATCTGGATTTCGCCCTAATCATTCATGTGAAACTGCATTAACCTCTATCATTGATGATTGGATTACATCTATCAATGATAAGAAGTATGTGGGAACAATATTTCTAGACCTTACCAAAGCTTTTGATCTTGTAAATCATTCTCTACTATTAAGTAAACTTAAACTTTATCATTTTAGTGACTCCACTATTACATGGTTTGAGTCATATCTCACAAATCGTACTCAGAAAGTTTGTGTTTCAGGAACTCTATCTGATGCCCAAGAAATAGCAGCTGGGGTACCCCAAGGTTCTGTTCTTGGACCAATACTTTTTATTTTATATATTAATGATTTACCCTTACATACAGAAAATTCTAATGTTGATATGTTTGCTGATGATACAACTTTGTCGGCAGAAGGTAAAACCCTTATTGAAGTCCAAAATAATCTTCAAACAAACATTAATATTATTTCTAAATGGTGTGAACAAAATTCTATGTTACCAAATGTCTCTAAAACTAAAGCAATGTTCATTTCAACACCTGCAAATAACAAAAAAGTTTTAGCACATACCAATACTAATTCTTTACTTATGAATGACCAATGTCTAATGTATTCTACAACTGAGAAGCTGTTAGGAGTGAATGTTGATCATAATTTAAATTGGAAATCTCAGGTTGAAAAAATCCTTAAAATATGTAATAGTAACTTATATCTTCTCCTACGGATTAAAGCATTTCTTAACATTCCTTCCCGTAAACTATTCTTCAATGCATATATACTACCCCATCTAGACTACTGCTGCACTATTTGGGGAAACTGCAATGGAGAACTTATAGATACTATAATCAAATTTCAAAAAAGAGCAGCAAGACTTATTCTAGACAAAGATTTTGATACTCCTTCAGCTGATCTTTTCAAGGAGTTAAAATGGATGACATTCCCTGAGAGAATCATATTCAAAAAAGCAACTCTTATATTCAAATCTTTAAACAATACAGGTCCAGATTATTTAAGTTTGATGTTCATTTATCAAAATTCAAACCATGACCATGTTCTAAGATCTGAAAAACAAGCAATGATATCAGTCCCAAAGCCAAACTTGGAATTTTTTCGAAAATCACTTAGCTATTCAGGCCCTATGGTGTGGAATTCAATACCTTTAGAAGTCCGCCAATCTGATTCTCTCAAGAAATTCAAGACTAATTATCTAAAATGGAAATACTCTGGTAGTGCTATGTAAATATATGTATTATAATGTAGTCCCTTTCTTTTTATAATTTGTCATTGTTCTATGTACATATTTCAAACTTTGCTTTTAATCACATGTGTTTGTATATTGTTTTTCATGTACTTATGCATTATTTTCTTTCATGTTTTTATGTCATTGTTGTTGTTTTATGCTGTATGTATATTGTACATTTTCTGAGTGGACCATATTGAAAATTGGTTTTAGCCAAATATGTTATCCACTTTAAATAAAGTCGTTATTATTATTATTATTATTATTATTTGACCTTGGCTTCTTTATCATTTATATTACACTACCTGCCCTGCCCAAAGATAGTCCATAAATACATGTATTATTATTATTACCCCCCCCCCCCCCCCCCGTTCACAAAGAATTAAAACCCTTCACAACAGTATTACTCTGTCACATTATGTTATAAATAATTTTTCTCTCAAATGATTGAAATTCATTAGTTCTTGAAGTAATATCTTGTGAATTCACTTTCCGAGCTCTCTGTGAGGAAGAGAAAAGTTTAGCACCTTAGAGTAAATCTCATAGCGTCTTTCATCACTTCATATACAGGAAACTCCAGATGTGACAAAAGTTGAAGCCAGGAACCTATCAGTCCTTGTTTCTTAAATATTATGTAAGTCATTACACAACTTAAAAGTACCAGTTTATGGTTTCAGAAATATTTCTATCATTTAATATTTTATTTCATGCTTGTTAGTTTTCTTTAGTATAAGATATTGATGTCATGCTGTTAAGTATAAATTGTGGAAAATAACCATTTCTCAGCATTAAGGTATAAGCTTCATGTAGTGAAAGTAAGTCTATGTTATATCATTTATCAGGTGGTTGTTTATTATGTGAGAAAGAGCAGGTGATCTATTACAAACTTTGTCCTATAAGCTCATTGAAGATCATACAGCATGTAACTAGGCTGCTGGAAAAAAATGTTTAGTTTCCTAAATGTTGTTTTCTTACTGTGTTTTGTCTATGCTTGCATGGCTAACTGTTGTCTTTTTGTTGAAGGAATTATAGAGTTAGTGCATACATTATTTTGTTGAGTAGCTTTTTATAGAACAGTTGAATTTGAAATAGTAACTGTTGCCTGCTGGTATTGTTGTGTTGAGGAATATCTGTTTGAGCAATTATACTAACATTTTATGGAGGACGGTTTTAGCTCTTAGCATTAGTAAAAATAACATAACAGACACAGCATGCTTGTTTATTTATAGAACAATTTTCCCCAGCAGTCTACTGATAAATTGAAATTCTCCAAAGTATTAAACCTCTATAATGTTTCTTTTTATGGTATTTATATAGTGGAAATATTATAAAATTGTATTATAGTTTGACTAGATATATTTGTTTGTCAATAGTTATAATGAATCTTACAACTGTGACTTTGATCTGTTAATTGTTTTATTGAATTTCTATTTTTGTCTAAATTGAATGTTTATCCGAGATATTTCTCATTGTCTGTCATTTTACAACCAAATCCAAACATCACCTAATCCTTCCCTTGCACTAGCCTGATTTGTTGTGTTATAGTGGATGGTGAAGTTATCAACTAGCCTGGCTTTATGAAATAAGCAACTTTCACTTGACCAATTCAGTTTGAACGAGTCCTGGACTTAAGGACTAGTGGGTTAATTGTAACGTGATAAAACTGCAATTCAAGGACAGTTACATCGTCAGAGTTGCTAGAAAATACAGACTTTTTGAGTTTTAACTTTTTATCGTCCATGGTAGTTCATCTAGGACTATTGTATGGTACCAACCAACGCATTTGTCATTTCAGTGGTTACTGTATACTCCTGATAATGTAGTCATTTTGATGGACAGGACCATTAATTCATACATGCATACATGGGTCATAAAGGGTATCTAGTTCTTAGATAACCTACTTTGTGACTGTAATTTGCTTAAGGTTTGTCTATCTACAAGATCTTTTACTGAATACACAGAAAAGTGTCTGAAATATACATTACAGCTAAAAAATATGTTTATAATTTTACACTGTTTACTTGGATAGGCTTAGCACCATGAAATTGTTAGTACCAGATAATAGTTCATCAAACATTTAATTACCATCGTTGATGTAACCTTAATGTCTACATTAACCCCCCCCCCCCCATCCTCTTTGACTACATTAACCCCCCATCCCTCTTTCTTCATTTGATGACATTCAGAGATATCAACACTTTGTATATACTTCACATCAATTAATGTTTTAATTTCAACAAGGATACGTTGTTATTCTAGTAATGTTTATTTTAAAAAATCAAGATGTTATCATCGCCCACCAGTCAGGCTTGATGTGTATACTTGTAGAGAAATTAGTTCACTGCTAAAGAACATACTATTTCAAGTAGTACTAATTTGTACTGTACTATGTAATTACCTGGATTCATTGGTATCTATATAATGATTGTTAGTCTTGTAGTATGTCATATATACATCTGGTATAATCATGTGCTATATACAGTACCCTCAAAATGTCCTTGAAGAAAATACTGTTTTTTCAGGATTATCTGATTCACATTTTCCATGTTAAAACCAGACTGTAATAAGAGCCCAGTCATGGCCTTAACCCACTAGTCCAAGGCCTGGAATGTGTAATTATTGGTTCAAGATTGTAAAAATTACTTTTCTCATATAGTCAGACTAATTGGTAATTTGTGCTTTACTATCTAGCATAATAAATTGGACTAGTGTTTGAGAACATTGAAGGTGTTTGAGAAAATTGAAGGTGTTGACTGGTCATTTGTGCTTCTTGAGCGCGATATAACCTTTCTTTGTTGATGTGCTGTAAAACCCAAACAAACAAACAAACATGTAAATTATCAGTATATCATTCAAGCTTTGCTACACAAATAAGTTTTAGGTACAGTAAAATAATTTGTGGTACGCATGATTTCTTAAAACTTCAGTTGTTCATTATATGAATCAAACTTTGTTACATGAATATGTTTTAAGTATTGTAAAATTACATGAGGTAAGCATGATGAGTATTTCTAAAAATGTCATTAGTTCTTCTTGGGCTTGACATTTAAGGTTGTCCTATTGGCCCTGTCTCCTATATTTGGGTTCAAGCAACTTGTTACTGCTGTTAAACATTCAATTCAAGTATAATGTATATAATTCTATTCTGCTAGCTGTTCAGTCAGGCAACCTTCTTTAAAATAATAATGTGGATCCCAGGTGCTAGAACTTTTGAATGGCACTGTATGTCAGTACAACATTAACATTGACTGATCTCTTATAAGAGCAGATGTTAACAGGTCTCTCTCTCTATCTTATGTTTTATTTACTTACACTGTTTATATTGTTAGTATTGCAGACTGTATTTGCATAAATGATTTTAAAATGTCGATAGATGCATATAAGAAACATTTCTTCAATGTCATTGGATTTTGTGTTGATTTGTGGGTTCTTATAGAGAAATGTACTGTATCTTGAGGTTACTAAGCAGGTTTGACTGTATAATTTTGATTCTTTTTGTTAGTATTGAACACTTTCTTTTCTTTTCTATTTTTACGGCTTTTTTGTCTACACTTGGTCAAAGTTTTTTTTAACTTTAAATTCTAATCAGTGTTACAGTAATTCTTTAAAAAAATCAGCACCAGTCTGATTTATGGTGTTTTATAGTAATGAGTAAATTTTTCACCTAGCTCGACTTTGGTGAAATTAGTAAATTTTACTAATTCAAGCAGGGTGGTTGTCAGTTTCTTGGGGTGGTATGTTCTTAGAACTTGTTAAAATCTTAGGTCCAGTTTTCTAGACCAGTTTGAGGACAATGAGTTTGTAGACTGCTGATACATGAATAAAACATTGTTATAAAAACAGGCTGTTTATGTCTTAAATGATCTGTCACCCTTTGTCTGCATCAGTTATGTGATAATGTCAGATATAATATATGTGAATGGTACTGTTTCAGTAGTAGAATAATAAAAATGTTGTCAACTTTATATTAATGCGGCTACACATTTAGATAAATCCATTCTTTCATATGGACCTCTAGTAAGAATCTAGTACAAGTTTTATGCAATATTTACTGAAAGAAACTTATTTATTGAATTAACAGATTAAAAGATCAGGAAAATAATACAAAGCCACTCAAGCCTGAAATAAAAACATTGAAATAAAAGTAAATAAGGAGTAAATATTTTCAGTGGACAAAGACCATAATTAATACATTTTGTGAAATTTCTATATAAGGAAGGTCATGCAATTTGAATGATGTTAAATGTTTGTTAAGTTGAATTTAAGAAGGAATTTCATTCCATATAAACAAGCTCAACATTAATGATTGTCTAATTGCCCCTGACAACCTCTATTAGGTTAGGGCCACCTGTTACTGCTAGTGAATATTTGGTTTGGGCAAGTAAAAAATTTAGCTGGTTGCCCAACCTGTCAACCTATTTTAAAAACTTATGTCAAGCCCTGTATAAATGAACCTGATAACTGCTCATAGAAGCAATATAATGGTTACTGTATGTTGCATGCTCTATTTCTTTAGGGTTCAGTTTAGAATATAAGACAATAATCACAATAGTGACAAGACTACATCAAGGATTGCCTGCAGGACTGTAGTAAGTGCATTGCGTAAAAGAGCAAGTTACTACAGTCTTGCAGGCAAACCTTCACATGTATCAGATTGTTACATCAAATTAATGGTTTATCCGACATCTCATTTTCTACTGTATGTCTTACTTTCTTGTCTGTACTAATACAAAGAATTGACAATGTAGATAATCATCTTTTATGTCATGTAGATTTTTCTACAATGGAAGCTTTGATCTAATTCTGTATTGCTGCAAGACTATGGTGTTTTCTTCTAGATAGGTATTTTATCCATTCTGTTGAAGGAAGAAAATACTTAATAGAAATACTATAAATAGATTAGGTAAATTAGTATCTACATGAACATTTATGGTAAACTTAGTTATTTTGTTCTGTAAAGATTTTAAGCTTAGTCCTGACTCCATAATGTTAAGAAACAAGTCTTGGTAATCAGTAAGACAGTAGCAGCATTGATTAGTATGGTAATTGGTTCAATTTGTATATATCTTATTTATTTGCCTATAACATGACATTGTCACATGATACATGCCTCACTAATCTTACCTTCCTTTGAAGATGGCTTACTGTATCTTTTATCTTGATTACATATTGTCTGACTTACCATTGTTGTACAATATAGCTGTTATTTATAGTCATTATTATTATTACTATGATGTTGTATTTTTGTTTCATGCTAGGATGGTTGTAATTAAAGTTGCATATTTGTATATTACATGTACATTTATGGAATGTGAAAATTAGCTTTAATTGTAAATAATTTATGGACTTATATAAAGGCACTTTACTGATAAGGACAGCAAAATATTATCATATTCAATACCTTAGCCATCTTCATACAAGTTAACATGTAACTGTAAATATGAAGGGTGCCATGATATAATGGTGGTTCAGTTTATTGTTGTAATAGGGCCACCGCTACAATATGGTATTTATTCCTGACTGCAATGAAAGGGAGACTACTCTTACAAACAAAACTAACATGGCTGAGTTACAATCCCATCAAGCAATATTTGAATAAAAAAAATGATGCATTTTGGCTTTACTTGACTGTAGTAACTCACTCTTTAACGCAATGCACTTACTACAGTCTTGCAGGCAACCCTCGTAGTTTACTTAAATTACTTATACTTGTTATTTCTGAATAAAGAATGTTCACAAATTCTATGATTGATGGTATTCATGTTACCCTGACTATCTGTATATAGCTATTAGTCTCTGCAAATGTAATAGTGGTCAGGTTGTCCAAGACAACCATCTCTGTGATGAAGCTACTAGAAACTTGACTTTCCAATCCAAGGCAGCCTAAATTTTGTGGAGAAATCAAAGACCCGTTAGATATAGTTGACTTTTTAGGCAGGAAAGATAACTTTTCAAACACCCTGTCTGTTAAGCAGTCTTTGTTTCTTTACTCAGATTGTGATGCAATCTTAAGTGTATAGATACCAGTTGCCATTATAGTGTATTTAAGGATGAACATAAGAAGAACTCTGTCAGACACTAGAGAAACTTTGGTAATACTTGATTATTGTGTCAGTAATGAATGGTATTATGTTACTTTACATCAGGGTTTATTTCTCTATATTTATTTCTGTGACTACAGATGATGACTGACCTAGATACAAATATATCATGTGATTATAATGAATGAATAAATGTGTTTCTGGAGTAACTTCTAGAACTCTACAAGTGGTATAGAAACCATGACATAAATATATCAGAATTGTTATTGTAAAGCTAGCGCCTGGCAATCACAAAAACACTGATATCTGGTGAATAACAAAACTCATATCAGTAAATGAGGAATCAGAATTGACCGGCTATGAGTATCTCTTTGATTATCATGTAGGTTGGGTGCATGTTTCCAATATTGCAATAACAAATTGGGAGTCTGTTAGACTAAAATTAGAGTGCCGACTTAGTTTTATATAAAATTGATTACTGCTATTCCCCCCCCCCATGGAATTCGGTCAAGAAAATATTATATATAGCTTCAATCAGTTGTCACTCTGACTGCTGAATTATGGGATATATTCTGAACTGTTGTCATGTTCTTCGGATTGGAAGATTCAAGTGATAGTTTTTTACATACTTATAAGGATGTGTTCAAGTTAATTTTGCTTAAGTGGATTAAATGTAGAATGTGGTTGTTTTTTAGTTAAATTGAAGGAATGAGTAATAAGGAGTTGTGGAATAAATGGTGATTTTCTGTGTCTTGGATCATTAATATTATGCTTGAGTCATTATGAATAATTAGTTTGAGGCCAGTAAGACTGGAACTGCGGAGAATTTCTTTTTTGTGGGATGTTTCTTATGAAAGCATTTTTCTGGAGTTTTTTTTCTAATATTGTTCAGTGGATTTGTTCATTTTAATGAATTATTCCTGGTTTGCTTTTGGATTTAATGTTGTTTGTAAAGGTTGTTGTTGTTGCTTTTTAGCAACAGAAAATAGTGTTATGAAATTTCTGCAGCTGGCTGGAGATAACATGTTTATATGTACTAGGATGTCTTTGTGACTTACAACTTGCTATATTGTGTAACATGAGATCAACAACGGTATTAAATCACAGGTGATACATTTTGAATTTTCATTACTTTTATTTACAGTAATTAGGTTTCTCTCTAATTCGTTTGTATTATTGCATGTTTTTTTTTTTGTTTGAGAGGAAAATAATTAGAAATAGCTTGTAAGTGATTAGAAAAAAATCCAAATTTTCAACTGTTGAGAAATAATATCCCTTGAGGAGTACATTTTATGTGCTTGAATTTCTAATGTGCTGTTTTCTTTTGAAACAATTTGGGAAGATTTGTGAACAATTATAAGACTATTCTTGCTTTTGTTTTTAATCTAACCAATGCTTTCTGGATCAGTAGACTTGTGAGCTACCAATTGAGCTTGCTGAATGGGCCTTCTTTTGGTTGGTGTTTCAGTCCATTAAAATGATTGACTTCTTCTGAGTTGCAATGTACTTGTGATCAATTGTTAACAAATAGTTTGTACTAAAAACCTGAAGCACAAACCAAACCTTCTTTGTAGAGTTTTAGTTCTGTATCGGGGGCTCAGCGCAAAACAGTTATAACTCAAGTTCAAACGAGTGAGTTGCGACCGTTTTGCACTGAGCCCACACTATGTGTTATAGAATTGTTGATAGTTTTCTCAATTCTTACTTTGTAGTTTTTGTTCTATTTTATTTATTTATTTATTTGTTGGAGTTAACACCGTGTCAACACAATTTAGGTCATTTTACGGAGTCCAGCGCACCTAACTTAGCTTTCCTGGACCATTGTCTATAACCAGTTTTCACCTACCCTTCCACAAGGCCGGAAACTTCTCCATATTATCTAATCAATGGAGGAAAATTGACATTATTGTCAAATTTTCATGGAAGGGTATAACCTCCCCAGGTGGGATTGAACACGCACCCCCTCGGGCACGAGATTCCAAATCCCGGTGCGCTACCAACTGCCCTATCGACCCGAGTTTTTTGTTCTATATTTATTATAGATATGGTAAAACTCATTTAGATATAGTATGCTTATTAAACATACAAATATTATTCTTATTTATAATAGATGGAAAAACTATTGTCATTCTATTGGGAATTATCTGTTTCTTGTGTTTTATTATTGATGTTTGTTACATGAACTTCACACTGGTTTAAATCAGCCCTATCAATGTTGATAAAAAGGTTGGTTGTAATAAGAAACTGATAATGTCAAGTAGTTTGATGTTTACTACCAGACATAACATACATAAGAAAGTTTGCCAAATTACTCTAATGTTCATTTCATTAAACTCAACCTAGCTGTATGGAATCTATCTGTATGGAGTGTTTCTATTTTTCATAAATATTATATCTGACAATGAAACAGTTCTGTTTGATCTTGGAGTTTATGTTTGGTCAATTGATTTTTATGGCAAATTGATTGAAACATTGTTACTGGTGTGCAAATAATGAATTTTGTTTGTATTGTGGTGATTGCTTGTTGAGTAACTAGGAATTCTTATGTAACTTGAGTAACATGACATTTTGTTGATGTTAGTTGAGTAACATGACATTTTGTTGATGTTAGTTGATTAACATGACATTTTGTTGATGTTAGTTGATTAACATGACATTTTGTTAATGTTAGTTGATTTACATGACATTTTGTTGATGTTAGTTGATTTACATGACATTTTGTTGATGTTAGTTGATTTACATGACATTTTGTTGATGTTAGTTGATTTACATGACATTTTGTTGATGTTAGTTGATTTACATGACATTTTGTTGATGTTATATGAGTAACAAGGAATTTCTTGATGTTAGTTGAGTAACATGATATTTTGTTGATGTTAGTTGAGTAACAATGTATTTGTTGATGTTAGTTGAGTAACTAGTCATTTATAGATGTTAATTGAGTAACATGACATTTTGTTGATGTTAGTTGAGTTACAATTCATTAGTTGAGTGACAAGGAATTTCTGGATGTTACTTGAGTAACAAGGCATTTGCTGATATACTTGAGTAACAAGTCACTTATTGATGTTTGATGAGTCACGAGGAATTTCTTGATGTTAGTTAAGTAACAAGTCTTTTGTAGATGTAAGTTGAGTAACAAGTCATTTATTGGTGTTACTTAAGTAACAAGGCATTTGTTGATGTTACTTGAGTAACAAGGAATTTCTTGATGTCATTTAAGTAACAAGTCATTATTTTGTTGATGTAAGTTGAGTAACAAGTAATTTATTGGTGTTACTTGCGTAACAAGGCATTTGTTGATGTTACTTGAGTAATGAGGCATTTGTTGATGTTACTTGAGTAACAAGTCATTTATTGGTGTTACTTGCGTAACAAGGCATTTGTTGATGTTACTTGAGTAACAAGGAATTTCTTGACACTTTCTGACAAGTGTCAAGGTGTTTTAACAATGATTTGCTATAGTGTAAATTTGTTGTACATATTGACATAATATTTGCAAGTGTATTTTACTTGAAATTTCAATTAGTTTAAGTGTTAAAATATTAGGTTTTATCTCTGTTTTCTTAATTTATCAACTTGCTATTTGTTTGACATATTTAGTTTGTTGACACTAAATAAGTTATATATCGAAACATTTACTGTTTGGAATAGAAAATGTGCTTTATAGGGAAATTTTAATTCTTGACTTCAGGGACAGACATTGCCAAGTTGTGTAACCATGTTGGCTGGTAATCATTGAATTGTTAGACCATTTTTATACGCCCGTTTTGAAAAAACGGTCGTATTATGTTATGCTGTTGTCCGTCTGTCCGTCTGTCCGTCTGTCCGTCCGTGGACAATTGCTTGTCCGGATGATAACTTAAGAAAGGATATACCTAGGTTCCTCAAATTTTATGTGTGGATAGCCCTTGGGTGGAGGAGGTTCCCTATTGATTTTGAGACCCCAGGGTTAAAGGTCAAGGTCACTGGGACTTAAAATAGGTAAAACTTGTCCGGACAATAACTGAACCACCAATGTACCTAGGTTCACCAAATTTAATGTAAAAGTAGCCCATGTGTCAAAGATGTTCCCTATTGGTTTTGGGGCCCCTGGGTCAAAGGTCAAGGTCACAGTGGCATCATATGGGAAAAAAACTTGTCCTGACAATAACTTAACAACCAATCTACCTAGGTTCACCAAATTTTATGTGAGAGTAGCCCATGTGTCAAGGATGTCCCCGATCGGTTTTGGGGCCCCTGGGTCAAAGGTCAAGGTCACAGGGACATCATATTGAAAAACCTTGTCCGGACCATAACTCAACAACGACTGTACCTAGGTTCACCAAATTTTATGTGAAGGTAGCCCATGTGTCAAGGATGTGCCCTATAGGTTTATGGGGCCCCAGGTTCAAAGGTCAAGGTCACAGTGGCATAATATGGAAAAACTTTGTCCGGGCAATAACTGAACCACCAATGTACCTAGGTTCACCAAATTTTATCTGAGAGTAGCCCATGTGTCAAGGATATGCCCTATTGATTTTGGGGCCCCTGGGTCAAAGGTCAAGGTCACAGTGGCATCATATTGAAAAACATTGTCCGGGTAATAACTCAACAATGAGTGTACCTAGGTTCACCAAATTTCATGTGAGAGTAGCCCATGTGTCAGGGATATACCTTATCAGTTTTGAGGAAACAGGTTGAGTTTAAACCTTCAACCAGAAGATATCAAATTACCAAGCTGTGACTTCAAATGTTCAATCAATATGTTGATAAAGTCAAAATGGCAAACAATGAAACACTTGTCCAGGCAATAACTGAACCACCAATGTACCTAGGTTCACCAAATTTTATGTGAGGGTAGCCCTTGTGTTAAGGGTATGCCCTATTGGTTTTGGGGCTCCTATGTCAAAGGTCAAGGTCACAGGGGCATCATATTGAAAAACCTTGTTCGGACAATGACTCATCAACAACTGTACCTAGGTTCACCAAATTTCATGTGAAGGTAGCCCATGTGTCAAGGATGTGCCCTGTAGGTTTATGGGGCCCCAGGTTCAAAGGTCAAGGTCACAGTGGCATAATATGGGAAAACTTTGTCTGGACAATAACTGAACCACCAATGTACCTAGGTTCACCAAATTTTATCTGAGAGTAGCCCATGTGTCAAGGATATGCCCTATTGATTTTGGGGCCCCTGGGTCAAAGGTCAAGGTCACAGTGGCATCATATTGAAAAACATTGTCCGGGTAATAACTCAACAATGAGTGTACCTAGGTTCACCAAATTTCATGTGAGAGTAGCCCATGTGTCAAGGATATACCTTATCAGTTTTGAGGAAACAGGTCAAGTTTAAACCTTCAACCAGAAGATATCAAATTACCAAGCTGTGACTTCAAATGTTCAATCAATATGTTAATAAAGTCAAAATGGCAAACAATGAAACACTTGTCCAGGCAATAACTGAACCACCAATGTACCTAGGTTCACCAAATTTTATGTGAGGGTAGCCCTTGTGTTAAGGATATGCCCTATTGGTTTTGGGGCTCCTAGGTCAAAGGTCAAGGTCACAGGGGCATCATATTGAAAAACCTTGTTCGGACAATAACTCATCAACGACTGTACCTAGGTTCACAAAATTTTATGTGAATGTAGCCCTTGTGTCAAGGATGTTCCCAATAGGTTTTGGTGCACCAGGCCCAAAGGTCAAGGTCACAGAGGCATCATATCGAAAAACCTAGTCCAGACAATAACTGAACCACCAATGTGCCTAGGTTCACAAATTTTTATGTGAGAGTAGCCCAAGTGTCAAGGTTATCTCCTATAGGTTTTGGGGCCCCTGGGTCAAAGGTCAAGGTCACAGGGGCATCATATTGAAAAACATTGTCCGTGTAGTAACTCAACAATGACTGCGCCTAGGTTCACCAAATTTCATGTGAGAGTAGCCCATGGGTCAAGGATGTTCCCTATTGGTTTTGGGGCCCCTGGGTCAAGTTTAAACCATCATCCAGAAGATATCAAATTACCAAGCAGTGACTTCAAATGTTCAATAAATATGTTAATAAAGTCAAAATGGCAAACAATGGAAATAATGCTATATTTAATAAGTAACATGAATTTAGTTCACCAAATTTTATGTGAGGGTAGCCCATGTGTCAAGGATGTTCCCAATTGGTTTTGGGTCAAAACTGGGTCAAAGGTCAAGGTCACAGGGGCATCATATGGAAAACCCTTGTCCGAACAATAACTAAACAATGATTGTACCTAGGTTAACCAAATTTTATGTGAATCAGCCCATTTGTCAAGATGTAATGTGTTGATAGCCCTTTGGTATTTTTGGTTCTGAGGCCCCAGGGTCAAGGTCACTGGAAGTTTGTATGGGAAAACTTTGTGTCGGTGATAACTCAACCATGGCTGTACCTAGGTTTCAAAATCTTTGCTTTGGATAGCCTTCCAGTTAAGGATGGGACCTATTCTGAGATCCCGGGGTCATTGGTCAAGGTCACAGGGACTTCATATGAGATAGAACACAGCATGGACTGCACACGGGCGTATAATGCCCCGCCCAGCGGAGCTCTTGTTCAAAATCCACATAGGGCCTTTGAACTAGAAACTTCACCCTTACTGTTTAGAACTTGGGGACTTAGTGGGAAGCAAGCTTGAGAGTGATTAATCTGAGATGCAAGAACTTGTTTATAATAAAAAATAAAAAAAATAATAAAAAAGATAAAAAAGTAAAAATAATAATAATACACTATTTTGATGGCAGTATACGGAACATACCTATTCCAGTCCCTGAAATCTCTTATCAGTTGGAATCATTTAACTGTCTGGTGATTTATCTCTTTTGTTAATAGTGGTCTGTGTATTGGTATAAAGTCATTTTGTCCAAACTATTGGGGATATCAATATATATAAAAGTCATGTAATTGTCAAGAAATGTTAGACATTTAGACTACACTATACATTTAGGTGAAGTGAATATCTACAGAACGTTAGTCTCCTATGACGTTATATACATACAATATAATACATCAGTGACTTCATGTAAATAATAGACTCTATAGTAAACACTTGTATGATTCCGTGTGATGTATTGATGAAATTATACATAATATTTGGGCTGCCAGTAGTTATAGACATTATGGAATCATAATTATTCTAGTAGTGTACTTACTAACTTATTGAAGTTATTGATGCTATGATATTTGTATGTTTGTTGCTTTTTTCGGTTGGCATAAATAAAGTATGTAAGATACTCATAGATCAAAGACTTAACAGTATATATGTATAATATAGTGTTGTTTATCATTCTGTATTGATTTTGTATTTTATATAGCACTTTTTACTTGGGTAAGATAGTATTTTCTTCTCAAATGGCTGAAATTTTAAACTTACAAAATTTGTTATACAAATAAGGAGATAGTACAGTCTTAAATAGGTTTTGACGTTACTGGTGTATGCATTCATCATGCATGAGATACTAATTTATGTTTACATGTGTCAAAAAGACAGTTATGTTGAAAAAAGGCAAAAAATTAGTGTCTACTTTTGAGTAATTTATTTAGTGTTGTACTTGAATTTATACATTGTTAGCTGGCTTACCATTATAATTGTCCTTTTCCTAAAAAAACTGTTATTTAAACATAATTTCAAAGTCTGTTCACTTTAAAACACATTTAAATCAACACCACTTTTTATAGTCAGTAGATTTTATTGAATATTTACATGTATATACAATCATATGACTGACGGACTGTTAAATAAAATTGGACCATGTCTGTAAATAGTTAGTTAAAGCTATGTTGTCTGCATGATGCTTTGTATAAAGGTGTTTTTGGATAATATTGAAATGGTCTTCTCTCAAAGAGGATGAAAATAGTGATTGATCCAGAATGGTGTTTGTCCTGGAAGTTGAGTTTTTGCATGGTGCTTTGCTTGATTTTTTTGTTTGGAACTTGCTTGGAAGTGTTCTTTTTTTTAATTTCAAAAACATTTTTAAATATTTGTAAACTTGTATGATTATCATGTGATAAACTATTGTGCGTAAGGGTATGCCTATGGATGTTGCAAATATATCACAATAAAAATTACTCAGTTCTATTGAACTTTTAATTTTTTATTTTATAACCATTAGGTTGATAGTTTGAAGCCCTTATATTTAACATACTGCTTAGTTTCTTGAACAATTAGCTAATTGATGCTCATAATTTTAAAGGTTTGAGTCACATTTTCTTGGAAAATTACTACTGAACTGTTACAAGGGTACCCAGCATAGGTTACATACAGGACCAGTTGATTTCTGATTTACAGGAGAATTGTTTAAGAAAGCTCTTGTCTGACAGGACAAATCAAGAAATAAGTTCATGTTGAACCCTGTAGTCTGCTATGTCAAATGTGTAGTGATCATTTTAGTATTTACTTGAACATTTAACTGGCTTGAACATGGGACCTGTTAAACCTGTTTAAGGCCATTGAAGGCCTATTGCAAGTGTTATGGATTTCATATAAATAGTATTTCAGGAAGGCCAGGCTCATCAATGAGTTTGAGCTTCTAACTTTCTAAGTAATTATCAATGCATAGAGAAGAGCAAAAAGGGCACAGAGGGCAGCGTGTTGCACCCTTCTATTCTGTTTTAGAATAATCTTTTTTAAATAATAATATGGCTAGTATTTGAAAAAAATTAGTTGTGGACTGTCGTAATGTTATATATATAGATATTTTAGTGAACTGGAAGTATAAAACTACAGAGATGTTATAATAATGTATTATATATATTGTATAATTACAGATCTGATTCTTGTCATGGTAAACATGATCCAGTTTATGAGGAAGAGGAAGAAGATGAAGAAATATTAGGTTCTGATGATGATGAACAAGAAGATCCAAAAGATTATTGTAAAGGTAAGGTCTAGTGTACTAACCCTTAAATTTTAGGACAATGATAATTTGATTGACTTGCTTTGTCTTAGGTCAGAGGGAAGGAAGAATCAGTTCTCTCCTAATTGAATTGGAGCATGGAGTTGTTCATCTCAATAAGTCAGTGGTCTCCCATCTGAATTTGCACCAGTTTGTGGTTAGGTTAAGTGGTACATAAGTTCACATTGCTAACTGCAAAGTCACCAGTATAGAGCTAGGCCAGATTGTGCAGATGTGCTGTATGGTCTGGCTTTGTATTGGTGGCAAAGGGTTTGGTTTCAGCATCTTCCAGATAATTCAACACTTCTAGTGAGTGCATTACAATCTGTAGAAACCTGTATCATACTGGTACACCCTGTCCTTGTTTGCTGCCTTTCGGTCCTTTATTCAAAATTCTAGAACAATGTTATCAATTGATAAGTTGGTTGTTAGCATTTGATTTGAATTCACAAGCTGTAATTTTATTATTGGGTGTCTATCTAGATTCCTTAAAAATTGTTTGAAGATTTGTTCTTATGAGGTTAATTGTACAATAAAGTCTATTATGTGTTGAATGCATAATTAATCTTTATGAAGATTAATGATTATGACATATGGCAAAGTAGCTACGACACTTGCTCCCACACTTGCTACTACGACACTTGCTTCCACACTTGCTAGTGATTGTATAAAGTCATCTAGTTATGTTAACAATCAAAATTTGATTATTGTTAGCTGTTAAGGTTTATGATACCTGGTATTTAAGTACCATTCATATTTCCAAGATATAGTTAGTTACCATCTGACCTAGCTTTGTAAATGTTTACCATTTTTATGAATTATGTATTTTTCTGTAGTGGCTTAGATGTTGATGGGAAATTGTCTGGCTGGGTTTTATGATGATGATAAATTCACTCTGCTGTCTTATATTGACCATTAGTTATCTAAGTATTGGTTGAGTCACAGTTGGGAAACATTGATAGTGCAGGGGTCATGGGTTTAATTCCTGTCGGCAGCAAGTTATACCCTGAAAGGAATTTTGCTATTTATGTTTGGAATTGATTAGAATATTTCAGAAGTTGTTGACTCTTTGTGGAAGGATTTAAACAAGCTCTGGCAAAGAGATGTCCTGAAAAGATGGTTGTTTAAGTCGGCAGCTATACAGTGTTTATGAAAGCATGGAATCCAAGTAGAAGTACAAAAACTTTGTTGTACTGAGTATGTCTGTTGGTTCTATTTTGGTTAATAGTTGGCAGGGTGCTCTCCGCTGTTTGTTTTGGCTGTTTATATAATAAAGTAACTGTTATGATGTGATAAATTGCTGTTAGAACTCTGATGGACAGCATTAAAATTTTCATAATACATGAATAATTCATTAGTCATAAACACTGTTTATTAAAATGGGCTACTTGATGTCTTAATGGTTGTTATTATATTGTAATCTATACGGTACTCGTCAGTAGTTTCTTAATAACAGGAAGGGGTTACAGTCCTGTAAGACTTAGTTTGGTCCTGTAAATTTTTTATCTTCACAAGACCTTTTGTCCAGTAAACTGTTGAGTTTTGCGATAACTGAAAACGTATTCTTCTTATTTGATAATAGTTTAGCCTTGTCTGGCTAGAATGTTCATGGTGGAATTTTCACTGGTTCTAAGTTAATGATCAACCCTAATTCTGAGTGTAACCCAGGTCAATAGCGCAGTTGGTAGCGCACCCGGGATTTGGAATCTCCTGCCTGAGGGGGTGCGTGTTTTAATCCCACCCAGGAAGGTTATACCCTTCCATGAAAATTTGACTATAATGTTGATTTTCCTCCATTGATTAGATAATATGGAGAAGTTTCCGGCCTTGTGGAATATAGACAATGGTCCAGGAAAGCCAGGTAAGGCGCGCTGGACGCTGTTAAATGGCCTAAATTGTGTTGACACAGTATTAAATCTAGTAAAAAAAAAAATTTGGAGTGTATATCAGCACTTATTTTCAAGGAGATAATTTATTAGTTTATGTATAACGGTTAGTCTAGTCTATGGTGTTCTTATTGTTTATCATTATTTACACCTAAACGTCTGGAAATCAGCTTAAGTCAAATAGTTAAATCTCTACTTGTCTCAGTCTGATCTTAGTTTCTTAAATAAAACATAGCTTCTACTGATTCATATTGCTATGTTTTCTAGTGTACTCAAACAATGGTCAGAGAATGTGTTTATATAATCTGTAATTATTGTTCAATAGCTAGTGGTCTTCTTAGTGGTATTTATGATGATGGTGACTTTAGTATCTCCTTTGAGTTTTTTGTTGCTACCAGTAAGGATGGAAGTTGCTGCGCTGAGAATGAATGGTTTATTACTGTTACATTGTGCAAATTTAGGGTTTGAACAGTTCTAGTCAGAAATTCTTTGTTCAGCATTTTCTTGTTCTTTTTTTTGTTCTTGTACTTTTTTTCTTTGTATTTGTTTGTAATATCTTGGTTGCTCCCATAGTTTTGGTTGTCTGAACTGATCAGTGTTATTCCTGAATGACCTGACTACTACTCTTTTATCTGGCTGAAATAGTTTTAACTTATGATATCAGTTGGTTAGTGGCCTAGTGGGTGTAGGCTATGACTGTGATATGACCCTAGTCTTAAAGACATTTCCTTAACCCACTACCTTGAATCTCAGGGCTAGTGAAATTTGATTAGGGCTAGTAAACTTACTTATTTCATACAGTCAGGCTAGTTGATGATTTTTCTTTTTACTATTTAATATTAAATGGACTAGTGCCTAAAAACATTCAAAGCAAAGACTTGTCTCAACAGCAGGTTGAGCCAAGATACCCCCCAACATAAATGAAAGCTCTTTTTTTAATGATTTCTACTCATAGTTTTCTCTTAATCAATTTATCAGATTATTAAACGTCACATATCAGAAAGTTTCACACATTTGTTGACCAATGTTATTAGTCTAATTAATTATCTTGTCAAATTCTTGATTTCTTGTACAAATAAAATCTTATCAGGAGGTTTTCATTCTCTCAACCAATTTCTGATGTTAAGTGATTTGCATATATAAGATACTAGTATGACAATGTAGGTTGTGATTTATGTTGTATTTTAAGTGAATGTTGTATTGCTGAACAGCAACACTAGATTATATTACTGTGGAATACACCTGTAGCCTGTTCAATTATACAAAACGTTATAGAATGTTCCGTAACGATACATTCGGAACTCCTCGGCCATTCACTGCAAATAATCTCATCTAATACACAAATATGCGATCAATAAGGCAATGAGCGATGTTCCAAATTTATGGACTAAAACTAAACATCACTAATTGCCTAAACGATCATATATTTGTTTACTTCAACACCGGTAGTTTCAAATATTGTCTAAATATGTCTGAGATAAATCGCAGTGAATGGCCGAGGAGTTCCGAATGTATCGTAACGGAACGTTCCGTAACGTTTTGTGTAATTGAACAGGCTACTGTAGTGGGAATGGTCAATCTTAATGTATTGAGGTTAGATTGTTAAACTGTAAGGTCTATGAACTTAGCACACTATAAATGATGTATTAATATTTTGAGAAGTTTTGCTGGCTGGCATTGATATCTGTTATACTGGCATTGTAATCTGTTAAACTGTTGGTGTTTAGATAGGTTAAAATTCTTGCTGTGTATCTGCAGGGTTAAAAAAATTCCTACAATAAAAATTTAAGCCTGATTTTATGCTCTATTAGGGCTGGACATTGAATGTTGACCTATTGCCTGTGACTACCTTTAAATTAGTTGGAACAACTTGTTTACTGCTAGTTGACATTTGGTAAATCATAAAGCTGGTTTTCCCACTGGGCAGCCTTGTTTAAAAAATAATGTTGAGCCCCCCTATATCCCAAACATGAAATACTAACTATGCCATTTTGGTTTAAAAGACCCTTGGCAGAAAAAAAGATACAAAACAAAGCAAGTTTTGCAGTATTTCTTGCATTATGTTCTGGAAATTTATTTAAGAGTTAAATGGACTGTGGTAGCAGTTATATTTGTAAGGTTCATTGGTTGTATGATAATCTCTTTAGAATATGCAGGTAGTTGAACATTGTTTGACTTTGAAATATATAAAACAGCTGGCCGTGTCAATATATTAAGCTAGTTACACATTTAGATATGGTATACAAGTATATTATTTATAAAATATCTTGGGTTCTAAATGTAGCTTGTAGTTATGATTAATTATGTTAGTTTGCTTATGTTTTTCAACATCAGGATCATCAGCATATAATGAATTCTGTTGAAAATTGAGTTTTCATGATTCTTTTACTCTAAATTCCATGGATGAATGTTTTCAGGACTGGTCCTGAAATTTTTTATGAACATTTCTGCTATAGATGTGTTGGCAAAAACCAGATTTTAAGCTAAAAAAACAAAGCCTCTCCTGGTTGGGATTTTAGGAGTTTAGATTAATTTTGTTTGCTTTGGTTTTGATATACATGCTTCACTTTCAATCCCACTCCTTTGCTTAAAGGTGGCTTATACACATTGAAGGCTGTCCAATTTCTCTGGTTATCAACCTGACTCAAAAACTGTTTATCCTTCATTCATCTTCTTTTTTATGTTTTGGACAATTATTTGGCTGGTTTAAACTAGTTGAATTGAGGATCTGCTTATTATGAATTCATCTATCATAGATAGTCTGTTGTTATGATTTCTCTCACAAAATTAATGAGCTAATAAAACAACTCACTGTTTCTTGTATGTTAGATTTGAGTTTAAACTTGTCTGGTTTGAGCTGAATTGTTTCCATATTAGATCTGATTTGATGTATCAGATAAAAACAATCATGACTGACAGTATAATAAGATTCTTCATAATACAATGATGGAAATTGTTGGGTTATAGTTGAATCCATGTAATTACTATGTCTAAGAAAAAAAATGTAGAATTGTGTACTTGTTATTCAGTGTTTAAGGGCTGGACAAATGTTTTGGAAGCAACTTGTCCTGTAGGATGAGCAGCTTAGAATTTTCACTCGTTCTGCTGCAATTCAAACTCGTCCTGTACTTTATTAGTTCACTATGGAAAATACAATTAATTGTGAACTTGTATGAAGCTGTAACAAACATGTTTTATGTTGTATATGACGGCCATTTCTGAAACAATAAGCAATGTAATCAATTTTTTCAGATTGCAAGTGATGAAATAAGCTTAATATGTTGCAATTTTGATACAACAATGTATCTTAAATTTGATTATTTTGGCTAGATATTTCACTCATCCTGCAGGACACGCACTGCCAGAAGATCAACTCATCCCGAGTCAATTTCTTCTCGTAATTACAAGCAAACAAGTGGATTTGTTGAGCCCTGTAATTGATGGTTTAATGCTCTGTATCCAAGTATTCCTAAAGATATGATTGTTCTGAAGCGAAACAGCAGTGCTCTGCACCCTGGCCCTTTTCTTTCCTTTCTGCATTTTTTATGCTCCTCCCTATACAGATTTAGCTACTTTAAGACATCAACCCTATGATGTGCCTAACTTCTTTTTCTGCTTCCCTGCCCTTGGCTTAGTTCTAGAACAATCGTTACTTAAAATGCTATATTTTATCACAGTTTTGTAGTTGGTGTATAGAATACATTGAACTATGCTGTAAGGTCTGAGGAAATAATAAATTAGCATCATCAGTCTGCTGTTGGCTATTTCTTTAGATAACTAAAGATGTCATTATGTTGTTTATTCAGTGAATAGAACCAACATTCCAAGATCTCTCAGACTTTCAGGAGAGAAATGAATTTGGTGCTTGTTTAAATAATAGCCTAGGAGGCTTATGAAAAATGTATTTCTGAGCAAGTTTTTTTATTTCCTTGTTCTGTTCAGTATTGTGCAAAATTCTGAATATGCTGTAACTTCTCTGAGCAGTTGATATAAATAGATGAGGGGTTGTTGATTTTTTATGAACTTAAATCAAAGCAAGAGTAGTATGTAAATATTTGTGCCTTTAAATTGAAAATCGTGGAAGTACATTTCCATGATACTTTAAGTACACTGTTTGATGAGGAAGAGGTTCTTGTGATTGATTGCACCAACATTATATCAGACTGACTTGCTTTAATGTCATAGACTTAGAAAATTGCTTTTAACTTATTTCCTGGACCTATTACTAATAGCTGCTAACTTTAGCCAGACTATAATGTGCTGATATAATTTATACTTTTGTCAAAGTTTTCAATACATAGAAGGTTGTTGCTGACAAATGTGTCTATTATGTAGAATAGAGTGGTATTGTAAAAGTTTATTCAACTGTCAATGCTGCATTCATTAATCCACTGATTTAAATACTTGATGTTTGTTTGATGATTACATACATAAATACATGAATATGGATATCATTCTAATATTATTGATCGTGAGTACAGGAGTACTGAAGTGAGTATTTAAATCAGCAGGGTTAATGTATGTGCCACTGACAGTTGAATAAAATTTAACAATAAAATATGATATGGCCATAGCTGTAATGTGGAAGAAAATTGTCGAAATTTTACCCTATAGTTTATTTTATTACATTGTTTACAATATTATAAGCCTGTTACATAATATCAATATTTGGGGAATATGATGTTTAGATTACACATGGAAACTGTCTAAAAACACTGATCAGATACCTAAAAACAAAACAAGTTTATTTTTAAAGTACAGAAATATGCATTGTTTACTGTATGAGCTCAAGTAAGAAAATTACCTGTTATTGCTTGTTAAAAATAACATAACACATTGCTCACATTTAATTTTGTTTAGATTTGTCTCAAGTTATTTTAAACAACCTATAACATATCTTTTAAAGTTAAAGCAAGGTTTTTGAAGTCTACTATTAGTTTTACTATTAAGTTTACTCTTGACATTTACTTCCCCTATCATTGAGTCAAACCCCTACTGTTAATATATGTCGCAGATTGCAGCCACAGCATACAGTGCATGACCCGAACAGGTACCCATTTACTCCTGGGTGGAGTGAAGCAATTGCAGATTAATTTCTTGCTCAAGAAAATTAGTAGTAACCCTAGTGGGATCAGAACCCAGGACCTCTCGATCCCTAAGCGTGCGTCCTCTACAGGTTTATATTGGTTAATGCATATTTATGTACTTTGCGTTTAATGCGCTTGTCCAAGGTGAATGAGATGATCCATGTACATCATTTTACAGATTTTAACAGATTTCTTTGGAATTCAACAATTATTAATAGAAGAGCAAATGTACATGTAAATGTATGTGATGATATGTCATTTAAAATGTTGGAACCAACTTAACTTTTACTAAATTATTAAAATGTTTCACCCCTTAACATTGGTTATTAATGGAACCAATTGTTTTCACAAAAAAAGCTCTAGTAGTGAAATTGTCATTGCATATTTATTGAAATATAATATTATCTAATATTGTTCTTTTACTTTCAGGTGGTTATCACCCTGTGAAGATTGGTGATTTATTTAATAACAGATATCATGTTGTAAGAAAATTAGGATGGGGACATTTCTCTACAGTATGGCTATGTTGGGATTTACAGTAAGTTGTATACATTCTATGTATGTGAGTGCAGCATATACTGGTAGATTTATGACTACTGGATTGAAGGAAACCCTGTCATAGACATATTGAATGATAAACATGAAAAAATATTGCAACTTGCTGAGTGTACTAACTTCTGAATCCAGTATTACTAAACTTCTTGAAATAAGATTAGTCTCAAATTTATTGAATAAGGGTGCCATTATCTCAGGCAATTTATGCTTACTAATGGAAGTCTGTTGTTCCCTTATGTTTTTATGATTCTGGTGTACTTAGTTCTTGTTTTGTTGTTTGACTATTTGAGGGGTTTGATTTCCTCAATTTATTCTATTCTGTCAGATTTAAAACTTTAATTTTATCAAAATTGTTCTAGATTGTATTAAGTTAAAGTTCAATTTTACAAATATTGAAAGTAGTAAAATAATAAAAAAAATCTATTCCAGAGCAAAGAATGAGTGAGTTTTGAAAATTTGTTAGGTTTCATCTTGTTAGTTAATAAATATTTTTGTTAATTGAATTAAAATTGATCATGATCTCTTGCTTTAATCCTGGAACATGAAGAATGCGATTTTCTTGTTCTTTAACTGATTTCTTCGTTGTTTGTTTTTTTCTAATCAGTTAAAGTTATCTTGTTTAAAAGTTTCAAGGATTTAAATTACCTGATTTCTTGATTTAAAAATTTCTGTTTTTTTTTTTATTAAGTTTGACTAAAAAAATTTATTGGTACATTATACTATGCAAGTTTGCTATTAGCTAGCTGCTAATAGTATTAGGTTCAGTTGATTCAGTTTAAAGTTCATTTTAGTATTGAATGACTAATTTTGATATTTTGGTGCAAATTACTGAATATTTACTTCTTGAAGGGTAGTATTACAATTTACAAACCATAATAATAATAATGACATTGATAATGATGATGATGATAATAATGATAATAATAATAATGTTAATGTTAATGATAATAATAAAGACAATATTTAACGAGGCTACACATTTTGATGTATCCATTCTTCCTTATGGACAATATTTAACGAGGCTACACATTTTGATGTATCCATTCTTCCTTATGGACAATATATAACGAGGCTACACATTTTGATGTATCCATTCTTCCTTATGGACAATATTTAACGAGGCTACACATTTTGATGTATCCATTCTTCCTTATGGACAATATTTAACGAGGCTACACATTTTGATGTATCCAATCTTCCTTGTGGACCTCTTGAATCATGATACTAGTTATGATTAATTTCTTAATTAGCTTTTCTCCGTTCACTGTAAAACTATTTAATTAACTTAAAACTATCAAGTTAATTAAGTTATTTGTTTTAATTGTCTGTTGCAAATAGATTGTGCTGGTACATAGTATTTTAATTCATCAATGTTTTTGTATTTTTGTTCTATTTTAAGACATGTTAGTTTAGTGTTCATTTAAGGTTGTATTTCTCTAGAATGTAAATGCATGTATATACATGTTTGATTGAGACTTTAAAATAAAGCACATTTTTTGTAACATATAATATTAATTGAGAAGAAATTTTTAATGGTTTGAACTATTTAGGTCACAATAAGTTGATCATATGTTCTATGGATTTTTCTGAAAAAAAAATGGGGCGAGCGAGCGAAGAGAAAAAAAGTCTTTATTCACTTGCTTTATATAGCGGTTTGACCAAATTTTTATGAGCGAGCGAGGAAATAAATTTTTTGTGTGTAAAAATGTCAAAATTAAGGTGCGAGTGAATCCATAGAACAAATGATCAATTTGTTGTGGCCTTATAAGAACAAAAAAGCTTGTCCCTCACTCCATGTAGCAATCAAATAATGAACAAAGGAGTTTGTGCTCATACTAGTAAGAAATAGTAAGAAAATAGGACAGGTAAGAAAAAATAGTCTGGGTGCATCAAAGGGTTGGTGTTTTAAAGTAATTATTTCTGTGTAGGGAGAAGTAAAAAAGGACAAGAGTTAAAAATTGCAGGGTGCAGAACCTTGGTATTATGCTTTAGAATAATTACTGGAATTTATGTGGTCAATCTATCATCAAATATCCTACAATAATATCTGTAATCACCATACACTGAATACAGTAAAAAAAGTTATGACTAAATTGGTTGTATGCCTTTTGATAGTGAAGGACCTCTGGTGCAGTAAAGTAACATACAGTACTTATAATGGATGATTCAGATAGTTTAGGTACATGTATACTTATAGATGTCCAACTTCCTTTAAGCTTTCCTGATGTATGACCGTGACAAGATTGTAAATGTATCATGTGCCATGTGTTCTAGTAAAGAATCAGGAAGTCTGATATATTGTAGACTTAATGGATATACCAACTCTCCTGTATCCACCAAACTCTTGAGATTTTGAAATAACATATAAATTAATCAGTTTTCAAATGTATTTCTTTGCATTAATGAGTATTTTCTTCTTTATTACCGTTATCTGGCCTTGTCTTATCATTAAAGTTAATTAATTATGATTTTATATCAATTTTTGGTTCATCTATATATGGAATGTCTAAATTTGTTCTGTGATCAATAAATAAGTTTCCTTTACCATATTAGATTTTATGAAGGACATTATAGATTTAGTGTTTCTTTATTCAATGCGGATTTACTATTTGTGGTACTCAATGAAAATCTAAAGATGTATTCCTCCCCTAACTTATTTTTCTGTTAGATGTGTATTATATAGAAGCTAAAAGAGGGCTTGTGAAGGGATTTGGTTAAGTTGGGGGTTGCATGTTTTGCTAAGTTATAATCATACCTACAAAGTGATACAATATTTATTGAAGTTTTCTTTTTGGAGTTTAATAATTATCAAAGTTGTGATGACTAAAAGTAATTATCTTACAATTTCAGAGCCAAGCGTTTTGTTGCCATGAAAGTTGTAAAGAGTGCTCAGCACTATACAGAAACTGCCATTGATGAAATAAAACTTCTCAGATGTGTAGGTTGAAATTTTCTATGTTTGTAACTTTAGCTGGAAAAGTGGCTACTAGTTGATTTCAAGAACACTTTCATGTTTCTGAAAGGTCTATAAACTGTCAATATATTGTGTGGTATTGGTTTTATTTTGAGGTATTTTCTGACAATTGTTTTGTAGTGACAATTTTGTTGAAGGATATGAGCCGCACATCACAGACAACTATTTTAAGATTTTATTTTTAGATCAAAAATGAAATAAAATGCAATAATTTATTGGTTATTTATTGATTTTCATAAATCAGCTTGTCTATGTCAGCATTGTGCCTTTGATGTAAGATCATGGTTGCTTTTACTGAAGATTAAACAATAAATTCACAGTAAAATTTATATCCTGAATAAAGATAATACCACAATTAAAATCAATCAATTTCTTATGTGAGTTGCAAGACAGTATGGCTTAATGCAGTCATTGCCATTAATTGTATCAATCACTAGCATGTTTATTATGGTATATAGTGAATGCAGATTTATGGCCTTTTGAAAAATCTTGTCCAATCGTTTTCTCAGCACCCAATTTCTTGACCAACATCGATTTTTGGGGTTATTTTATCACATTCAGTGATAGGTTTAGTTAAAATTTGAAGACAAACGGAGCAATAGAAAAGTTGATATTTAAGTAGAAAATGCACAACTTGCATGCTTTTTAGACATGAGAAAACTCTTATCGTATGTAAAAGCAGCCAAAATCATAATGACTAGGACTTTGAAAATTACAAACTTTAACCTATGTGTATTTATATTTTGTTTCAGGTACGTGAGGCTGATGAAGCAGATAGTTTCAGGGAACGTACTGTACAATTGTTAGATGATTTTAAAATATCAGGAGTTAATGGAACTCGTATCCTTTACTTGATAAAAAAACCCCTAAGTTTTCTATATTGATATATGATATACATTATCTGTCATGTAACATGCATGTTATTATAACCCCCTAAAACCCTGTATATAGGAGTGAGCGAGTCAGTTGGTTGGACGGTCTGTATCTTTTACTTGTCCGCTCAATTTCTCAGCACATATTGTATGGATTTGATGGGGTATCAAGCAGGCATGTGCATATTCCTTTTAGTGATGTCCATTGATTTTTGCAGAGTTATGGCCCTTTGTTGAAAAATCTTGTTTACTCGGCAATCAAGTGTTTGATTGTTAACTGTTTGATTCAAACTATTGACTAAGATCTGTTGGGTGAATATCATCTAGTTGATAGGCCTAGTTGGATAATTTTGTTTCTCTGAGCTTTTTTTCTATAAGGATGAATGTACTGCAGATCACTCTTTACTTTTGATACAAAATTTCCCATTATTGAAGTAAAATTTCAAGTTTATGTGATGAAACTTTGAGATTTTCATTTTGGAAGTTTAAAAGTGAAGTTCTATTCCCAAATGACTTTAAAACTTATTTGTTGTAGATTGGTTGTTCTACTTTTATGATTAATCTACTGAGTGTATAAATTTATGTCTTAAAGTGTAGTAGATTGTTGATTCAGCTTTGAAGTCTATTTAATGGTTGAAATTTTCAAATAAGTTAAAGTAATCTGTGAGTATGGAATTATAACCCAGAATTATGGAAGACAAATTGATGTTTGGATTTGCATAGAATTCAGATATTTGTTGAATTTGGTTATGAAATACTTTCTGCAGCCTTTCTTCCTCCGATCTTTTTATCAATTGTAAGATATGCCCTTAGGCCACAACAAATTGATCATATGTTCTATGGATTCGCTCGCACTGTAATTTTGACGGTTTTTACAAAAAAAAAAATTTTTATTTCCTCGCTCGCTCATAAAAATTTGGTCAAACCGCTATATAAAGCAAGTGAATAAAGACTTTATTTCTTCGCTTGCTCGCCCCATTTTTTTCCAGAAAAATCCGTTGAACATATGATCAACTTGTTGTGGCCTTAGGAATTGAGAGGTCCTGGGTTTGATTCCCTCTAGGGGCACTGCTAATTTCCTTGAGCAAGAAATTAACCACTAATTGTTCTACTCCACCCTGGTGAATGGGTACTATGAGGGATCGTCTGCTTGAGGGTGATTTAAATGATCTGGGATACAAGATTGTTAACTCTGCTGAACTTGTATATGGAAGCGATCTTTAAACCACACTTTAACCTAATAAGGAAGCAGTTGTCAGCCACTGGGAATGTATTATACATAGAAATCAGAAAAATTTGATTTGAATTTTATAATTATGATAAAAAATCATACTCAATTTGTGAATTTTATTTCCTGTGTAGGTGATTAGTTAGAAATAAAAGATTAATCTCATTGTTCATCCTATAATGATGTCTGTTACTATGTTTTAAATGGTTTTAACTTGTTTCCTTATTTGGTTTGTAATGTTTAACTTAATTATTTTATTACTCTGTGTTGATTGGTTTAAAATTGTTATTGTAGACTGCTAGTCACAGTTTTCTGTCTGTTCAAACATTCACTTCCTTTTATTAATGCTTTGTTGGTTTCTCTACTTCTAATTGAGTGTTCAGAAAATGACATTTGAAAGTAATTACTTTAATGGATTTTCAAAAGTGGTAGCAACAAATTGTATTATGTCATATTACAACGATCAGTCAACCTAATCACAGTTCTTGGAAAGGCCAAATATCTGGATTTAGCTGTTAACTATTTACTAGGCTCATACTTCTGTCAGTGACTGACAATAATTGCTCTACATGATTTAGAATCAGTGGTAGGAGGGTGAAACACTGTTTTAAACTGATTTAATGTATGTAAATGTGATTTCAGTCTCGGGTCAATTATCACAAGCTATATATTATAAAAGTCATTATAAGTATCATGTTTCATCTGTGCTAGATTTTCATTCCTCAGAGTATAGATATTTGATCATAGACAACTTGTACTTAGAACTGCTAGAAATAAACTGATACAGGAATAGATTAGTGTTGTATATAATGACTTAGAGATCAGACATGTTAGTTAGTCTGTTATCTACAAGCTTAAGGCATTTAATTTCCTGTTATATAAATGTCAATGTCTCGAGTTGAACACATTAATGTGCTTTCCTTAACCCAGTGTTACAGATGTCTGTATGGTGTTTGAAGTTTTAGGCAACAATCTACTCAAATTTATTATCCGTTCCAACTACCAGGGCATACCACTTCCAAATGTAAAAAATATTATAAAACAGGTAATTGTATTATATGTTTGTTGTTTATTTTCTATCATCTTAACTTACACTTGTTAGCATCAATAATTTGAGGTGAGTGGCCAATGAATAATTAATTATTATTGATAAATGGCTTAATACATTGAGTAATCACATGACTGTCCTTGTTTAATGTTTGACTGGTTATGTTCTTCTCATGCTTCAGTGAGGTTACAGAAGGATGAAAATAACCAGTCAAACATTAAACAATGTTTGTTAGAATTTTGTTCTGGGCATATGTTTATTGACATGAATATATGTAACCTTCATAGGCATATCAACTTTTTAGACTTGTGATCTTTCAGTTTTGTGTAAGGGAAATCTCAGTACTTTAAAGCTGCCCTGAGTAAGGCAATAGCAAATTGATTCTCCACTCCTCATCCCCACAGACATGCCCTACAAAAAATGCTCTGCCTAAAAGTTTTTTTTAAAAACTCTGATGTTTATGAATGTCATGTACATAAAATCACAGTACCAATATAACTCAATTTATTCAGAAAAGTTTTTCATAATATAATCTTTTGGCATGGTAATTGTGTATCAAACAAAAATTTTAAATATACTAGTGAGTTATTTTATGTAATTTATATAATTTCAGGTGTTACAAGGTTTGCATTATCTTCATGCGAAATGTAACATTATACATACAGATATCAAACCAGAGAATGTACTTATATGTGTTGATGAAGTATATATACGTAAATTGGCTGCTGACGCATATGAATGGCAAAAAATGGGGCAAAAATTGCCTGGTTCTGCTGGTATGTACAATGTTTAGTATTGAAACACAGATTTACTTAATGTTTATGTTACTGTCAAGTTGTCTGTCTGGCTAGCTCAGTTGACAGTGCACAAGTCTACTGATAGAGGGGTCATAGTTTTGTGGAGCATGGTCATGAAAAAAAATTCTATGGCCATTCTCCCTCCTACCACTGAATCTAAATCATATAGGGCAGTAGTCAGTCACTGACAGAAGTATGCACCTAGTTGGTTAAAAAAATATTGTCAAGTTCCTCTATTAGGCAAGTAAAAAGTATAGTCTCAATAATAGGAACATTTTGTCTTGTCAAACTAAGCATTTAGGATTTGAAAGTCATAAAAAAATGCATGATTTTGCAATAAGTATGGTGGTCTTATTAGCAGAACCTTACTGTATTTGAGTTTAAGTTCCTATATCAAGACTAGCACTGTACCATGGACGGTAAATTTAATTCAAGCATTAAACTGTGACAGATTTGTTTTAAATTATTTCAAATGACTCAAAACTTAAATAAAAACCTTTTCAAATGTATTTTCACTTTATTAAATTCAAGCATTTCAAAGTGAAAATAGATCAGAACCGAAAGTAGAATTTTAATGTCAATACTTAATACAATAGTTTTGATCTCAAACTGTTTAAGTTGAAGTTGATTAATTTACTCTATGTTTTTATTGTTATAGTGAGTACTGCGCCGAAAGAAAAGCCTGTAGATGTTGGGAAAATGTCAAAGAATAAAAAGAAGAAATTAAAGAAAAAAGCAAAGAAACAACAGCAACTTATGGATCTCCAGATGCAGCAGATTATTGAAGTAGAAAAGGAAAAGGTAACTCTTGATTGACTCATGATATTTTATAGTGCTAACTTTTGGTACACTTTGTTTTACTTCAATAAACATATGCTGGCGATAGATTTGTGATCATTTGTGAAGATTTTGATAATGAACGGAAAGTTGAGGATTTTTATGACAAAATTCATGAATATTTGTGAGACTTTCCTTTCACTTTGATGTATGCTTTAGGATTTTGTCTTACATCATATTTAAATTTAATGTTTAATGACTGTTGTAGACTGAATTCCATAATTATTCAGTCTCCAAACTTAAGCATTTGTCTGGTAGTTCGTTAGCTATGTAAATTTCTGCCAGAGCAAGCAAATTTTTTGCTTATCAATTATGGAGTCGGTAGCTTGGAGGCAGTGTCTGGCAACCTTGCTTCAAATCTTTAATTCACAGATTGCATATGTTTGTTGAAGACATTTTTTGTCGACATAATGGTTTGGTGTTTAAATGTAGTGACTGTAACAGGTTTTTTTGTTATTTTCAATTAATTTTTTGGTGTTTAGTAAATATCTTATCCTATCCATTATTACATATAAACAAGTAAAAATGTACTTGCATATCATGTATGAAAAAACTTTGTCTTAATATTTTACTTAGCCAGTCATAATCATAACTCACTAGCCCAAACCCTGGACTAGTGAAAATTTATTTGGGCTAGTGAAAATTACTTATTTCATATTATTAGGCTAGTTCCTGTTACAAAATATAACATGATTAATCCAGCTAGTGCTTGAGAAAATTTAAGTTGGTGACTGTCAGTTATTATACAGTTGGTATTCCTAAGATTTAAAAGATTAGCAATGGAGTATATTAAATTTTTATCTTTGTTGCTATGATTGAGCAGTTACATGGGTCCTAATTTGCTGTGACATTTCGCTGTTAGGTTTTATTCTTTGTTGATTTTAAGTTTCAAGCTTTATGTATGGGCTATATTTAATTAAGGAATGGATTGCTTGGATTTACTACTTGAAAAGCTATAGAAAGCATAAATGTTACATTTTTTGCATGTTTCTGTACCAATAATCAGTTAACTCTTCATAATATTTTCTATCCCAGCCTCTTTTTAGAAGTGTGTTGATAAAGTAAACAATAATTGAGTAGAGTTTTAACTAGATTTAACTAAATATTTGATTTGAAGTACCAAATACTCTGATACATGAATACTCACTTGTGCTTGCCTTTTATGAAACAATTCAAGTGATATTAGACTCACCTGATGTTGAATAATACATTAACATGTCTTTGCCTTGTAATATTTGAGTTAGATTTATCTTGAAGTTTGGATAGGAAAAATTACACTCTGTTAGACATTGCTCTGTCTTCATTAGAAACTGCATACACTCTACATGCATGGTTGCTTCAGTGTCTAGACTGCTATCAGTTTTGTTAATGTAATTAAACTAGATACTAGTTGTACTAGGTTGATTGATGAAACCAAGCTTATTTGCATGAATCATTGTAATTCTGTTATGATTTCGCTTTTATGATTTTATGCATGAATGAATTACATGTATATTCTATTTTCTTATATTTATGACAAACACATTGTTATGATATTCAATGTTAAAAGTTCACACACACCTAGTACCAGTCAAGTTAAATTTATATGTACATTTTATATTGGTAACTTTTAATGCATATGTATATATACATCATGTATAGTACTTGTATAAATAATGGTGATTAATTATTATCTATAAATTATTTTTCTGGCATTGTCAATGTAATGGTTTATTTATTCACCTGTGTACTGTATCAAACCTCATTAAAATCAGATCTTAAATATGCCACCGCCATAGGATCTATTGGCTTACTTATAACTCTTCTGTCAGCTTGAATTTTACTCTTTCAATCAGTGAGGTGCATTCACCTGGCCTCTATGTGATGTCAGATCAGCTAACAGTTAGATTGTTTAATATGTACATGTAAATGCTAATATTCTTGACTTTACGAGCCATGGCATAACTCACTAGCCTGAAGCATTTGGCTTGTGAATAGTGTTTGGACTAGTGAAAATTACTGTCATATTTTCATATAGTCAGGCTAGTGGACACTTGTCCTTCACTATATAGCATATTAAATTGGGCAAGTGCTTGAGAATAGTTAAGACAACGGCTGCTTCACTTGTTATATAGAACCATGGAGGGGTGTTGTTTTATGACATCACTTTCCAAGCCAATAAATGTATGGATAATGTTGTGTAATATCATTGCATGTGAATAAAAATTCAACTGAACCTGACAGATAGTTATATGGAAGCCAACAGACCTAATGTTGTGGAGTTATTATGGAGCTTAAAGTAGTCTGATTTTAATGAGAGAGTATTTAATCTATTTTTCTTCTCACATTTATCTTGATGGTGTGTGTGTGCGTGTGTACTCATATGTAAAACTGTTCAATGGTCCAAGTGTTCAAGTTTTCCTACCTGTATCTCAATTAAAACTGTTGGCAGATACTTCTCTTTGATTATTAGTAGTTCTGTTCCATTCTGTGTAGAAATCATTTCCTCAATATAGCTGTTATTTCATTCTCATTTAGTTGTTAACTATTGGGAAATTCAAGTGCTCTCAATTTTTTTTTAATTTTAGCAGAAAATAATGTGAAAAAAATTTGAATTCTGAAAATCAATAGCATAATGATCATGACTAAGATTTGGTTTTCTGTGTGCATAGTAGTAACTTAAGTACATTTTATATTTTTTTACAAGGGACCATTTATTGTGGGGGTTTTGCGAAATGGGTATTAGCTTTCATTGAAAATGGGTGCATGTACTAAAGTTTTCAGTGTAAATACTGATTACTGTATTTTGAAAAAAAAAATTTCTTTGTAAGCTATATGAGAGCTCTCTGGTTAAGTATTTTGAAAGTAGATTTTCAGTATTTTTCAAAAGATTTTAATTTACACCCATATGGGTGTGTGGTAACTGCCAACAGTAAGAATTGATAGAAAGCTTGTGTAGTATTTGATGCTATATGGTAAGAGTGTCAGTATGATACTATAGTTATATTTATATTACACAGCTCCCTGATGACCCTGACCATCAGGGACAAGAACTAACAGTTGGCACATCTCAAGATTCCAAGGTACAACATTTCATCAATTATAGAACTTGATTCAAAATATTGAATATTTACCTTTACTTAACTTGTTTATGTTTCTTCTAAATATGATATTTATAAAATGTCTATTTATATATTTGGCATTATACTCTGGAAAATTATTTGTACATTAAAATGAATTTATAAAGATTATATAAAGAATATTAAAGAATTAATAAAGATTATATAACTGTATACCCATTCTACATGTATGTATAATATTGTTGAATTTTATTAAACTGTCAGTGGCACATATAGTCATATAATAACCCTGCTTATTTAAATACTTGATGTTTTTTGATAATTCTGGTACATAGATCTGGTTTTTTACCCGGGTAGATAGCGCAGTTGGTAGTGTGCCTGGATTTGGATAATCGTGCCTGAGGGGGTGCTGGTTCGAATCCCACCCGGGGAGGTTATACCCTTCCATGAAAATTTGACAATAATGTCGATTTTCCTCCATTGATTAGATAATATGGAGAAGTTTCCGGCCTTGTGGAAGGGTAGGTGAGTACTGGTTGTAGACAATGGTCAAGGAAAGCTAGGTAAGATGCGCTGGATGCAGTAAAATGACCTAAAATTGTGTTGACATGGCGTTAACTCCATTAAATAAATAAATAAGATACAGGTTACTATTTTTATCAATAGTGAGTACAGAAGTTCTGTTGTAAGTATTTAAATACATGGGGTTAATGTATGGGCCACTGATTGATAAAAAATTCAACAATAATGATGATTGTGTAAGTAAGCTGTGTCAATTTATGTATAAGTCTGCTTTCTCTGTCTTTATACAAGTCAGCTGTGTCTTTCTGTATAAGTCAGCTAAGTTAACAGTTCAAATTTCTTTTAAAGTCAAGACCTTCTGTTATGTTGTTTTACTTACATTGAAAGTGTGGGTTGACAGTGTATAGACTTTTATTCTTAACTACATGATTTATTTTGTGTCCATCTTATTGTAGTTTGCTTTATAATATAGACAATTCTTTTCTAATATCTCCTAGTCGTTAGTATTGTATACTCGGTATATGTTGTTTGGTAATAATTAAGTTTTTTGTTAGCCCTGCTGCAAAATTGAGTTACCTCAATGCATTTGTTAAGGGCAAATTTGATAAAATCAAGGTTGATCTAAAAACATATTCATGTATTTATGAATACAATACTATTGTAATTCATTCTAAATATATTTGATGGATAACGAAATTGGTTTCCAAAAAATTGTTGGAATCATATATACCAGTACATCTGTGTATATGTATATACATAGAATGTATGGATTTGTTTCTGTGGTATTTCTTTCATTGGAATAATTTTGTCTTATTGTCTTCTGAAATAAAGCAGTAGTTTTACCTGTACCCTTTCCTTACGTTTCTTAATAAACAATTACAGTAGAATCTATATAGCATCACCTATATGCTAGCATATTGTATACCAGTCCATTTATATATATACCCTCACATATATAATCATGTTATAAGAAGTATTTATAAACATTATTGAAATGTACTTGTGTTATACCTTATACTCAACTTGTTACATTATTTTATAATTGCATTTTCTCTTGTATTGTGCTCTATTACTCATTATTGTGCTAAGTATGTACATTAAGATTTATATGAAATTCACTGCCGTTGTATTGTGTCTTGCACCTTTATTACTTTTCTTTATTGCGACGAAAAGACAAAAGCTTTGCACTTTTATTCTGATACACAAATAGCTTAAGCTTGTCTGGTAAAGCACTTTATAGTCTGTTTATTGAATGATGTGAAATTTAAGTTCTACAATAAAAATGTATTATGTCAGTCAGTCTATATTATTAGAATGATCAGCTGTTTGAAAAATGTTGCTTAAAGGGTTCCAAGTACTCCTAGTAAACTTAATAAAAGGTAGTTTCCCTTCGTGAAGCATAGAGGTAAAATTTGGTCATGTATGTTGAATAACATGACCAAGTTTGTCTCTCAAGTTCAAATTTTTTATATTTATCAAGTCTGCTCTATTTCTGCGTGGTCTATGATTGATAGTCTTTATATTTAAATGTATGCTTTTTATTTGATTCTTGGCAAACAAGTTTGTCATGTCTATTGATTTGTAGCATTTTACATATTTTATGATAGAACTCTTTGATATCTCTATATCAAAACCATGTTGTTTGTATAAAGAGTTTGTCTGAGAATCCTTGAGCTTATCTGTTTATTCTTCCATGTAAAATGATATACAAGCAAAATATTGATCCTTTGTCATAATGTCACATGGCTATAAAAGATCAAGTATTTGTTTGCCAGCGTGTTTATGTCTCTGTATGTAAAATAAGCCTTGACTCTAAAGCCATGAACTATAAGAGAATTTATATCATGTTGGGCATTATGTTTAATTTTTGTCAGGGTTTTATAACTGTTGTTGTTTATTTTAATACAGAAGTCATTGATAGCCACAGACAGCAATAATGAGCCAACCTGTGATAGTAATAATAGCAGCAAGCGTAATAGTCAGGTGATAGACGGTAATGATGATGATGACGATGATGATGATAGAAGTGAACCACCTACTAACAACATCCCCGTCATTAATACTGATACACCCACCACCAACACAACCACTAGTGAGACTACTGTTAAAGATAATACTGTTACTATTTCTATAAACAATGAAAATGACATCAATATACTTAGCCAGCAGAACAATAATGCAAACCCTAACAAATCCTCAGATAAAGGTAAGTTATTTATTACTGTCTAGTCCTTACTTTTATTGTGAAGACCCACAGAACTCAACATTGACGGTCTTTGATTGCCTTTTATGATTGAACTGGGTTCAAGCAAAAAAATACCTTAAGTTGTCCGAGACAGCAATATGTAATTCAAAGAAATCATATTGTTGCCTATTTTTCAATTTGACGATTCCTTGAGGACTGACAGCTAAGCTGAGATAAATACTCCATATGTCAATAAAGGCCCATGGGGTCTGTATTATCAAGCTTCTTAGGACCAATCTTAGTCGTTAATCCTTCTTAATTGTCAGGGCTTTTTCAGCCTATCTCACGGGGCCGAATATGGGCCCTGTTCCCGATGCCAAATAATGACCTTTTTTCCCAATTTCAAGGAAAAAATTCCCAATCTTGTTACATAATTGCCTTTGAACCGGATGTCTTTTGCCTTTACAGAAGAAACCACGAGACTTCATGTAAAAATAATAAATACATGAGAATTTGCATTGAATGCCTCATTGAACTGTCAGAACAAACTCTTTAAGAGCACTGCAACACTTTCAGAGACACCAAAGCAAGGCATATAAAGATTTAATGCAGAAAAATTTATGATGAAATTTCCATATTAGGTTGATTTGCCGATATTTTTTCCCCAAATTGGACTATTTACCGCGTTAAAAATTCCCAATTTGGGCAGGGGCCTTTTTCCCAAAACCCTCTGAAAAAGCCCTGATTGTATTGTTAAATTATCTTAAGATTTTTTATATTATGCTGCCCATGGAATCATTTACAGCACTACTTGTCAGTTTACAACCCTCATTTTAATTAAAAGTTTCACATTGGTCAGACAAGTAAACATTTTGTTTGGGCAATATTGGATGTTTTAGTTTGTTGTCTGATAGGGCAGCATACTTAGAAGTTATTGTGGACCCATATAAGGCTTTTTATTCTAAGATACACTTCAGTGTTTTCTGTTCAAGTTGTACTTAGGATCAGAATTAGAACCAAGGATATTTAGTTCACATTTTAGAACCGTCTTTTGTTACAGTGTTAAATAATGACATAGCAAAACTGTGATTCAGAATTAAAAAATTCAAAATGAACTTTTTAAAAATAAATTATGAATATTTGTACGGTCTTCTTAAATAGATAGATATTTTAGTAATTAAATATGTGCTTATGTTGTTTAATACATTACAATATTTAGTTATCAAAATGCAAAACTTATCAGCAGTGCTTGTTTGGGTTTTGTAAACCGACTCCTACTAAATGTCATTAAACACTTTAAAATATGTATAAATGAGGGATATTAATCAGTTATCTTTCCTTGATAAATAGCCAGATAGCATGACCAACCAATGAACAGATAACCAGGGTAGTTCCAGTATGCCTCTAAAAACATGTTTTAAGCAGTGTAAGAACTGAAAGTTGATGTGTATTTTATCTTCTTTAAGATTCTACTGAACAAATGAGTCTAGATTGCATGTATTATATAATTTGTCTATGGTTGTAATACTATCAGTGTATTAGTCTATGATAGACAGATATGTCGTAGAGCAGACATTCCCTGGATAGAATATCTTTGGTTTGTTACTAACTCTTGTAATGTAATAATATTTTTGTATCACAAATGATGAAGTTATTTACTTTAACAATGTCTTTGTTGTGATGAGACTAGTCTAGTCTGTCAATTGAAGATAATGATCAAGTCTATGTAATACATAGTATATAACTAGTAGACAGTGTATCTAATAACAATCAAATTAAAACCTGATCTAAAATTCTCCACTCGCCTACTCCATTATTATATATATTATATATTAAAGTTCTGGCTTTTTTATGAGGGTCATGTTTAGGTGACCTTTATCATTATTATATTCATGACCCAATCATTATGTTTGGTAACTTGTTTACATTGTCTATGTCACACAATTTGAAAAGAGCCATTCAATCACAGCCTGTGAATAACTCCACTGTTACATTGGTTTGCAAAATTACAAAATCAAAATGCTACTATAGATGTGTTTCATCTTGATGAAAGCTGCACATTGATTGATTGACACAAAGGTCATCTTGACATGACCCTCAGTGCAACCATAAGAAATCCTATACAACAGAGGTCTATAGGAAATCAGATTCTGTTGGAGATTTATTTAATAATAATTGGGATTAGGACTGATTCAACTGATTTGTACGTCTTCAGTCTTACTGTTCTCTCCAAGTCAGTGATTTTAGTAGGTAGATTAGAAGGCTCTGCTGTATGAGCCTTTCTTACAGTGCCGAGCTGCAGCATGTCATACCCTTCCATGATAAATCAACAGTATTATCAATTTTTTACCTTGTTTTCCAAAGGAAAAACTGTTTGTATTAGATAAGTGAATGGCATTTTGGCTAAGGGCAGAAACAATTCTTCTGTGCCCGACTTATACATTTTCCAACATATTTAAGTCTACCTTTCACATACATTGTGGCATCAAATGCCCTAGCACATAATTATTATTGCATTCACATGATTCCATCAATTTTACAGTACAATGTCTCTTTTTATGATATTTATAGGACTTAGTGTAAATATATTCATCATAGATTCGTACATCATTGTTGTTGAGTCAAAACCTCATAACTTCAATTAAAAGAAAGTAAAATTACCAGGTTTTGACTAGACAACAATGATACTCAATACTGATATCCAGTTAAATATTTATTATTACTATAATTTAGGTACCATTGACAAATCAAGTATACGTGAACAGGAAGAAAATTTGAAAAATTCCTCTGAATCTCTACAAAATAATCTTGGTAAAATAGTTGACCAAAAGGAAAACCTGGATATGAAAAATCCAAATATCACAGACTGTGAATCTCCCACGGTAGAAACAACCAAAGGTATATCAACATCAACGAGTGGTGATTCATTGAGTGTATCTGTGTCGGAATGTAACGGACATAATTCTCCAAGCAAGGACGAATGTACCAGTGTTGAAACAACTGGTAATGTTGACAATAATGAAACTGTAACTGCTAACTGTGATGATACTGTTATGGATCAAGGTAATGATGATCCTACTGTTGTTGTTAATGATGGTGAAGATTGTGAAACAGTAGAGAAAGATGTCGCAGCTGAATCTGGTATTGGCGATGGCGATGCATCTTCTATGAATTCAGGTAATTTTTGCTTTCTCCTCTTACGTTTTCAGAGATACAAATTCCTACAGGCCCAGTTACCCAATGTGAGTATATTCTTGTCTTGGCATCTAGAATTAACATTTGATGGGGGTAAGGTGACAAGAAAGGTTATGTTGATGCTGAGAATCTTAAGCGGATTGTTTAGATCTATACAAAATTAAATATCAAAACATTAAGTTTGAGGCTTACTGAAAACTGTAAGTTAGGGGCACAATTGGCTCCTGGATAGAAGTCGCAGATCTGTATTCATGTGTATCAATGATATTTTTGCTGCCATCTTGTAACTTGGATGCATCTGTAAAATTAGAACCTGGAACCATCAAATTTTTCATAGCAGTCACAGAGCAGATGCATTAAGAAAACAGTTTCAAGCACCTTTTTACACTTAAAAAATATTTATTTTGAACAGTGTCTGATCAGGGAGGAATTAAACAGTCCTTATATGCTGCATGAAATGTCACAGTATTTTTTTTAAAGACAGTCTAGGAAAAAAAGATAAGAAATTGTTTGTCAGAACAGGTCATTTAAACAGCACTATATCTTGTCAGTAGATTTTTTGTTGCCTGAACTAAAAAGTGGTTGCCCTGGACAACAATACACCCCATAATTTGATAGACTATGAAGTACTTAGTGCTTGGATTGTTTGATTTCTTCTTTTCACATTATATTTTAAATACAGTTTCAATTCTCTCTAGAAGTTGTTAGACTGTCTGCAATCTGTGACTTTACCACTTATCAGTCTGTTATGATAAATTTACTCTCTTGAGATCAATATCACTTTTCTATAGACATTGTATAAGAGCATTTCTTTAACAAAGTCAATAATGTGCTGCTAGTCGATGCTGATTTGATCTATATGTTATTTTGTTGGTTTGTATTTGTGAACATATCATTTTTGTGGGCAGGGCCAGCACAATCAAAAGTCTGTGTTGTCCCAAGGCAAGTATATATACAAGTGGATTTTTTCAATAATTTTATTCTATAATGTTCATATGGACAAGAAATTTTACCAGTTGGCAAGAACAAACAAGTAAACAAATTTAAGATTTCGCCACCCCTGTGGGCAGCAGACACTGGACATGATTTTGAATCTAGTGTTCCTTAGGTGTTGCTGGTTTGAACATCACCTGCCCTGATTATACCCTTCCATGAAAATTCAAAATTAATATTGGTTTTCCCTTCTTCATTATGGTACATGGAGAGGTTGTGTTGACCTAGAGTTAAACCTGATAGAACAAGTATTCATGAAACCAGTAAAATAAAAACTGAAATAAACATTCATTAAAATGGGATACTGTCATTCTTAAAAAAATATTGATTGCTTCATATGAATTTGAAATTTAAGTATTAATTAACGATAGAATAGAGAACCCCTTATTAATAAAATTGTCCGTCTAAAAGTTTGAGTTGTTATTTAGTTAAATAAAATTGTCTGTCTAAAAGTTTAAGCATAATTTGCATATTACAGCTTATATGCCATGCTTTTGCACCCCATCTACTTTACCACTGTTATCCTGGTCATAGGGATGCTGTTACTTGCCGAGTCTTTTACTCAGATTTTATGTGCAGCCTACCAATGACTCTCTCAGAGTTATTGTCCCTAGTTGTCAGACTACTTGAATAAACATATTTATAATATTATAATTATTTACAGTTCAAGGTGATCCAGTCAGAGAGTTATGTGACATACCTTGTAAGCTAGCAGATCTTGGTAATGCTTGCTGGACGGTAAGAATATATTTTGTTTGTTAAGTCTTATTTTCCTGACTTGAATTATCTGTAGTACTAGCCAGATTTATTACTTAATTTAGTGAAGTATTAAATTATTCAACTGTCAGTGACGCATACATTAACCCCAATGATTTAAATACCCATTTCAGTACTTCTATATGCGTGATCAATAAAAAATGAATGTGAATAGAATATTCTATTAAACTTATGTCATTTTCACATCTAGTCATGTACAATTACAATGTTATGTAATGCATATTCAGTAATTATATAAAATGTATATACATGTTTAAAGATAGGGATTATCGAAATCATATTTGTTGGATATTGTTCATTTTTTCTCAACTGTCAAAACATGAATAATTTCACAGTGACTTCGTGCTCTGTCTAACACTCGTGATATTGAGATAGTGTGTACTCATCCACCGTGAAATTATTCAAAACTTTGACAGTTGAGAATAAATGGACTATACATGACATGAAACAGTGAGTTATAATGTTATATTTGATTGTAGTATCATCATTTTACTGAAGACATTCAAACTAGACAATATAGATGTTTAGAAGTATTGATTGGTGCTGGCTATGGTACACCAGCTGATATATGGAGTACAGCTTGTATGGTAAGATTACTATCTTGTACTTGTCTTATTTGCTGTAAATCAGGAAATTGTTTTGTGATTAATTTAGGGACATTTGGTGTTGTTTATTTATACTGGCTTTCACGCTGTGTCAACACAATTTTTTAGGCTATTTTACGGCATCCAGTGCATTTAAACTAGCTTTCCTGGACCCTTGTCTATAACCACTACTCACCTGCCCTTCCTCAAGGCTGGAAACTTCTCCATATACCTTATTAATCGAGGAAAATTGATATTTTTGTCAAATTTTTCAAGGGAGGATATAACCGTCCTGGGTGAGATTTGAACCTGTACGCCCTTTGGGACACTAGATTTGAAATCCAGGCATGCTACATACTGCGCTCCTGACCCGGGTTATTCCGTGCTGTAGTGTTTCCATATTACATTATCCCTGCTAAATAGTTTTTGACTTTCCAAATGCAAAACATTCTATTTTTTTCCAATTAATTAAATGTTGAGTATATATGCTCCCAAGGTGACAAGTCAATCTGTATAATCAGTATGCAATGAGGTAAGATAAATGATAACTATGGAGATGTCTTTCACGGTTGATGGTTCATGGTTCTTGTTGTAAGTCCTACATGAATTTCTACTTGACAACTAGATTCGACGTGTACATCAAAGTTCCCCTTTAAAGTATCTTTAAAATATTTCATTGTTAACATTGTTTGTTTCCACAGGCATTTGAATTAGCAACTGGTGATTATTTGTTTGAGCCTCATTCTGGAGGTGAAGAGTATTCAAGGGATGAGGACCATCTTGCACACATCATTGAACTGCTGGGACCTATACCTCGACATCTTGCATTGGCTGGTAAATACTCGCGGGAATTCTTCAATAGAAAAGGTAAGGCTTCACTGATATTTACAGTGCCATCCAAAATTACCCTTACTCTTTTAAAA
This sequence comes from Mactra quadrangularis, assembly GCA_025267735.1. Classification (NCBI taxonomy): domain Eukaryota; kingdom Metazoa; phylum Mollusca; class Bivalvia; order Venerida; family Mactridae; genus Mactra; species Mactra quadrangularis. The sequence goes on along the minus strand of CM046302.1, from coordinate 35,613,198 downwards.
AATCTGTCTTTCATTAATACTAATCAATTTTACTTATAATGCATAAACACATAAGGATGATTAAAATAGATCATGACATTTGAAAGGGGAGAAATGATACTTTTCTACAATTTGTTATACATGTAAATGCATTGAAAGGTATATCAAAAATATTGGTGAAATATTTATAAATTGACATCTTTAGAGAAAGGTTATTTTTTTATGAATGGCACTGTATTTTATGCTATTTCCTTTATAAGTTATGCTTATATTCATTGATATTTGCGAGTTTATCCCTGCATTGTTGTTGTTTGAAAAATGTTACTGTCAAACTTGAGCTCACTAAGTTAGTTCAAGTAATAGCACATGTTATTGTCAATGTAGAGATGAAAAGGTTCTATTACCTGACACATAATGTATGGAGACATTATCTTATAGCTCATATAAAACTTTCTTGCACCTCTATTGTAACACATTTGGCAGTTTGCAGCCATCAACAAAGTTAAGTTCTATGACTGGTTACTAGGCGAGTACTTGCCTTCTCCTAGAACAAAAATTATACTAAAATCCAAGTACTTATGCCAAGTTATGTGTCCATCATCTGTTTATTATGCCAAAATGTCGTTAAATGTAGACAGTGATGTTTGTTTAAGAAAATAAAATGCCCTCAAGTCTGTAGATTGTCTAAGAATTTCCAGATGAAACAGTTCTAATAGATTTTTACTTGATTCTTTATCTCAAAATTAGAAATATATTTGATTGAATTAAATTAATACACTGTTTTGTCTGGACTTGATTTTTCCTAATTATATATATTTTTGTCTGTTTTCAGGTGAATTAAGAAATATAACCAAACTTAAACCTTGGGGATTATTTGAAGTCTTAGTCGAAAAATACGAATGGGAACCAGAAGAAGCAAAAGCATTTGCAGATTTCCTTACCCCAATGCTCGAATTTGACCCAGAGAAACGAGCTACAGCGGGTGAAAGTCTATTACATCCATGGCTTAGTTCTTAGTATCTAATTGTGTGAGGAGATTATTCTCAATATCAGGCTATATCATAAACTAACTTTGTGCCTGATCCCTATTATAATAATGATTGAAACATATGAGGGGTGTTTCATAAGTTGTTAGCAGTAATGATTTTAAAAACCAGTTCTAATTTACCTGTTATTATATTAATCTGATGATTTTCATTTCAAATGTTCATTTTTTCTCAAACCTGTATTCAAAACATTCATGATGACAAGGATTTCACCGTTATGGTGTTGAGTCACTTAGTGAGTGAAGAAAACTTTCGTTTGAAAATTCTCCGAGGTATATTCCTATTGGAGGATGAAAAAATCTAAACATTGCCATTAGAGAAGTAGAGTAGTTTAAATAGGCTGAATTATTGTGCTTTGTTTGAATGTGTTATTTTTTTTTTTCATTTTTTTTTCTTCCATGCAAATTTAATTTGTCGTATGAATTTGAAATCCAATTCATGATTTTATAATGCATATGTTAAGCTCACCCAAGCAGTGACAACTTGTAAGGGAATCTTATAATCTCCATTTTCACATAGCTAACCAATGTCTGTATTGCCTTACCAGAGTAACTGGAACATGATTATTTGAGACTTGGTACTGAAATCTAAAGATACTTATTCCTGTACACATGAAGGAAAATCTATTCAGTTTGAAATAACTTATATTCATGTATATTATATTATAATTTAATATAACAAGTCTTCACACAGTTGGTTAGTTATAAGTTGATTAATCTTAGTTACCTCAAATTTTACATGCGGCATTTTTGCATATTTTGTGCTATCACACTTCGGGATCTCTGTTCTAATTTTAGCTTTGTATCACAAATTCAAGCATAAAATCTATGCTTATATGTATAAGTTACTTGAATTTTTTGTTTATTGTTGTTGACATCTGCTATGGTAATAAAGTAAGTCTGTCCTTGTGAACTATTTATTCTGCTACTCTGCTTGGGTCAGTCGTGCATTTTTTGTATAAATAAGGTACACTGTTTTACATTTTGTATTTGGTTATTGATCTTATGTTAGGAATTAATATTGTAAATATATATTTTAAGAATGTGCTAAAAAAGGTTGTTTCATGCCATAATCTTTTATAACACCTTCGTACTTTTGTTTTGATTCAGTATGCATAATTTGCCTGACAAACCAAATTATGAGTTTTACACCTTTGTGAATTTCAGAATCTGAATCTACATATTATGTACAATTGTTTTGTTAGTCATCCACCCACTTCTTAAATCTGTAAGCATTACCTGAATTCAAACATCCCAACTTTGTTTTTCCACACAAGTGGGAAAATTAATTGTTTATGTTTGTTTGTAAGATATATGGCCATTATATGGCTTCGTACATACATAGTGAATGTTAGTATTAAAGTTGAAACCTTACAGGGTACCAGTATATATTGGTATGTTTTAATCTCTGAAATACCCTCTATGATACCCTCATTTCTTTATATGTGGTAACATAGTTAATTATATTGACCGACTGAACCAAAAATGTACTTTCTTTCATATTACTCTTACAAATCTTTTTCATCATTTTACTAGTAAGATATATATCTGTGCTGGGTCTGAATTTATTAATTTAATTATATTTACTGATTGATAGAAATTGTACTTTATAGGATTTTAATCTGATGATTGGACGCTTAATTTATTATCCTTATTTTAAAGTGAATAAGTCTATATCTGACTATGTATTGGTTGACTAAATAGTTCTTAGTATGATGATGAGAATTATTTCAAAAGCCTATAGTATAGTGGGACATATATTGTAATATACTCTCAGACTTGACTATAAAACTTTGTTTTGGTCAGCACCATTTTAAACATAGACTGTCAAGGGGAGACAATAGAGGCAGTTCTTGATTTTCTATTGTTTACTGATTGGATCTAATATAATGATCAGTCTGTCGTACAATATTACCTTGGCAGGGTTTTACTACTTTATATCTTAGCAGTCTACAAAATTTGTAGGTTGCCAGGGACGACTACTTTTTAATTTGGACCACCAAAAATCTACAAACAAGATATAGTGCTTGCTACTAGAATGACTTGTTTGGGCAATTACTTTCATATCCTTATTTAATAGACTGCCTCATGGTCATATTTATAAAGAGTCCCCCATAAAGTTTGATGCATTTTTTAAATTTAATGCTGCAAAAGTTGTCAGTTATAGATTTCTGCACTTATAAGGTAAAGAATATGTAACTATGCATGTATACACATAGACATGTGTAAAAAATATTTTATTAACTTCAAAAATCATTGAAATTGTTAAATGGAAATTAATTTATCAAATAGTTGCTATTTATTGTTAATCTAGTTGAAATCTACCTTTTTGAAATGTGTTATTGTTAATTTTGAAAGTGCTACATAATGACATCACATACATCTCTTCTATATCTTAGGACATTAATGTTCAAGTGTATTCTTGTAGTTGGGAGCTTCCTGAGTATTTATTTCTAATGTAACATATTTTACATATTGCGGGTTTAGCGCATAACGGTCGTAACTCAATCTTTTCTTATATTAAGTTACCACTGTTTTCTGCTAAACCGCGATATAGCGTGATATTTCATCAAAAATAGTCTAAACTGACATTTTTCAATGGTCAATTATTTATTACTATGTGGTTTATTTTATGGTTTTTCTTGCCTCTATAGTTATTTTTTATTTTTATACTAATTTGGTGTTATGGTTAAATATTTTTTGTTTCGTTTTTCCCTCATTGTAAACAAAATTAACTTTATGTAGTCAGTAATATTTCACTGTTTAAGATTTATTTAGATTTAATACTATGGCATTAGAAAATAATCATTAAAGAACAAATTCTATATTTGCTAGCTATAGGAATCAACATGTTTTTGATACAACTATTTTGTCTATAAGTTAATTTAAAAGTGTTGTCACTTAATGACTGTGCACAATATGTTTTTATTTGGTGACCAGAGATTCTTTTCAGAAAGAATCTTTAGATAGATATAAGCTAAGCTTATCTTTATGCAAATCTCTGATATTTTATGGCTCTGCCATGTTTTCACAACTTTGCTCCTAAGACTTGCAACAAAAGATCATTGCAATGATTGCACCATTGCAACTGTGCCTTCAAATCATAAAATCTTATATGCCTGGTAATTGACTTGAATTTCAAGTTGTCTCAAAATGGGGAATACAATCGTAGCTTGGTTTTATTATTTATCGCACACTGTACAAAATAAGTTTATACTTGTCAATTACACCAGTTACACTAAAGTTTGGACGAGATACACACTTATACTTGGATATGTCTTAATGCATGTTTGTTAAGTTATTCTTGTATGAATATGAGAGATTGATATTAAAATAATTTTATGTACTTGTAACACAGTCATGTTGTAGTGAATGTATTTTTCATTGTTTAACAAGTGACTGACTGATAAGCAGAAAAAGAGAAAATTGTTCAGCTGAATATGTCTTGCTTTCAGTTTGTTAATTTATATAACAGTAAAATAGATGAGATGTAAAGATTTCTATGTAAAATGACTTGTCAATGTGTGTAACATTGGACAGTTATAATAAGTTATCTGCAAGTGTGAAATAGTAATAAAAGTAACAGAGATCTAATCTATATTGCTACCAACAACAAACTGCATTTCTCTGATTGTATAAATTGTTTTTTCTCAACTGTCAAAACATAAATAACTTCACGGTGACTTTGTGTGTTAAAATGTTTGTTGTCTAACAGGCGTGATATTGCGATAGAGTGTATTCAGTCGCTGAAAACTTATTCAAACTTTGACAGTTTAGAAAAAACAGACTATATTGATTATTATTTTGATGATAGTGCATTCACTTTGACTTGGGTTAAAACATTTTGTGTGTACAATCAAATACTGATGTAGTATTTTTGTTCTTATAATAAAATGGTATTATGTACTTACTATAAAATACTGTACACATTTTCTGTGTGCTTGTAAACAATGTCTCAATTTTTAATACTGTCCAAACTTGTTAACTTTGCCATTTTGAGTATATTAAATAGTTGGTGTTTGTATCATAGGTGACACAATTTACTATTTACAAACATAACTGGCATAGAACAGAAGTAAGATTCTGGCACCTGGGAAGTCCACTGCAGTGGGACATAATAATTTTATAATTCTCTTTCATTAATTGTCATCTTTAATTGATTTCGGCACCTTTTTGTAATGATTTGCCGTTAAACCCAACAAAACAAGCAAACAAACAACCGTAATGGATATAATAGGTGTAATCTTAAAATCTGGCCTGCGTCATTGACACTATACCTTACTTATGTACATTCGGAGTTCATTTGTCAATTTACAAAGTGCACAGTCTCGGTTTGATGTTATACATTAGGGCAGGTTAATAAGATTGGACATAACAAAATGAATACTAAGGTTTTATTGATAGCATAAAGTGTGTTCAAGATTTATGATACTCTACTTTTGAAGGTTTTGTTTATTTATATAATGATTGATTTAAAACAAAATCTATTACATAGTACAGTCTATTTCTATCATAATAGTTTATGTACTTTTAACTTATTTTTTAACTTATGAAAATCAAAATGGTATTCTATCTATATATCTATCACAATGGCTTTAAAACTGAATAGTCAATCCTTGATGAGGGTTATTTTTACAACTTTTATTTAGGAAAATAGTTCCTGGCAAAATTGATTGTATTAGGTCATTCACTGCCAATCTTTCTCAATATTCTTTTCTTTAATTTTTGGCTTCTACCATTTTAATTTTGGTCAAATATTTGGAGATTTAAACTGGTGATGAAAATATTTATAATGAAGATGTTTTCTAGTCAATACCTTGTATGATTGTTCAGAAACAGATATTGTTGAATTTTATTCAACTACCAGTGATGCAAACGTTAACCTCCAACTTAAATAGCAATTACAGTACTTTAGTACTCATTGTTGATAAAAATAAATAGCCATATTAATGTACGGCAGCAGGGTTAATGTTTGCACCTACAATAGTTGAATAAAATTGAACTATACTTAAAATGATATATAAACACTATACTGCTTTACTTGTCTGACATATATGTAATTTATAGCCTGTTAAAATGGTTGTGTTACTAACATATATTACTTACAGTGATATTATTGCATGATATATTAATATACCTATCAGCACTTCATCATTCTTTAGTTATTTTTATGAATTTGTGTATTATATCAAAACTAGCCATTCTTAGTTTCAAATTTTTTTTTGATGAACATTGCATTTTACTCTTTTCAAATGATTTAACAAAACTGCGATTTAAAGTTATGCAAACAACATATTTTGTCTTGTTTTTCTTTTACTAAAGTCCCAACAAAATTTGTCCAGATGTGGATCAAAATGATTAAAATCCACTACAACCTGTTAGATATGAAACTGCTCATGGAAGCAGTGTATGGTATTAACACACAGATATGAAAGTATTATCTACTTTCAGTATGCTAATTTATCTTACATGGATAGAATCAGCTTGTTTAGAGCAGTAGTCTAGTGGTAAGATAAACGCTTTGAGAACAAGAGGTCCCTTGTTTAAACAATACCAGGATCGATGCTTAATTCCTCGAGCAAGATATTAACCTGCAATTGTTTCACTCCACCTTGGTGTAAATATGTACCTGCAAGGCTGATATAATACTGTTGCGCCTATATGTCGGCTGCTATAAGTGGAGTAAGACTCCTCAGGATGATTGCTGTACATGTATAGATACCATCATACCAGTAACTTGATAACCAGTGGTAATTGCTGTCAATTCTGTTAACATACATAAGCATGAAACTAAGACTATAACCTGCAATTCACTATAAAATTATGGAGTATCGGAGTAAAAGGTTGAATTAGAGACATATTTATAGTGTTGTAACAATGTTAGTGTTGATGTGACATAGATGTCGTCTGAGGGTGATCTTATATTATCTTAAGAGTTGGTTTGAATCTATTGTAAGATCTGTTTCCTTGGGTAAGATATTTTATCCAGTTAGCATAGCACCTCAAGAACCAGAACAAGTAGTAAACTTTAGTAAATTGGTGAACATCTGACTTACATTCCTATGGATATGCATCAGTATGAAGAATGCTTCCTAGGCAGTAAATAACCGAATTTCAGTGTTTAGTTAGCATGTTTTTTTTTGAAAGGCACCCGCTGGTCTATTAAGATTGTGTGTAACTTTAAAGGAGTAGAAAAAACTGTTGGTAACAAATGTAAGTTTTTCTAGCTAAGCTCTCTTGGAAAATTATTATCGCAAATTTTTTAGGCTTGGTCCTGAATTCAGAATTTGGTATCTGAATAGGGTAACTTTCCTCACTTAAAAATTGCAGAAATCAATTATTCAGAAATTTGAAAATTCTGTACTTTCAACCAAGTACATTCATGTAGGAACATTAGTTCAGTGGTAGGATGTGCCCTTAGGGAACAAAAGGTCCCAGGTCTAAACCCCATTTGGGACACGCCTAATTTCTTTCATCAAGAAATTTACCTATAGTTGTTTAACTCCACCCAAGTGTTAGCGTTAATTGTGAGGGTCACCTGCCTAAAGGTGATTTCAATTAGGTTATTTTACTAAATTGAACATGTACATGGAAGCAGACTTAAAACACCACCTTAACATTTTTTTCTTAAATAGTTATATCGTCTGTCGGCTGCCAAAAGGTCGTAAGTATGCTTTTTGACAAAAATGACTTTGACTGCACGAAGTACGCCAAAGCGATTCCCGCCTTGTCTCAAAACGTTGTACCTGTAAGCCAATCAATACCCGAAATATTGTCATGTGATGAAATATCGTAACGCCGATTGTTTTTTTGAACAACAGTCAAAATATCATATCTCACACTTAACACTCAAATGTTGATAAAAAAATGATCATGCAGTTGGATATCATGCAGTTGGATTCTTCCTTTTAAGAGGTAAAATATGTTTTATTTCAACCACTTTATTCATTTAACATTAATTTTGTATGTTTATCTTATATGATTTGCATCTTGGCAGCATATTATCAAGAATCTTACGATAATTTAACGTAACAATATAGATGGATTTAAGACTAAAATCAGTCGTAAGACACTTGATAATACGGGCCCCTTGTGACTTTATTTCGACTAAAACGATTGAAAATAGTCATTTCTGTTCCACTAATGATGACAAGTATTCTACACTAGCAATGAAATTAAGAAGCAGAAATAATGCATTTATTACATTTTTATTGTTTGCAAGCATTGGGAAACAGTTATCTTAGACGAATGTTGCAATACATGAATTTTATGTCTGTCAAATATGAGTTACAACATTTTGAAACAAAACATAATTATTTTAAGTTTGGATAATTTTAAGATACAACTTTTTGATAAAATAGTTTTTTCCTTCTCCTGAAAACCTAGAAAAATTGATACGAGGTTTTGACAGCCGACCGTCGATATAATATTATGAAATGCTTGAACCATTAGATGTACATTTACCAATAGATATGTTTTAGAGAAATTTTCTGTGGTCATGTAATACATACATAGGAATTCTACTTTAATGCTGGTATTATCATACTTGTACCATCTTCACACAAGATTCTAAATAATTGTATTTTATAGTCTCATGTTTTATGCTTATGCAACTATTACCCCTGGTCATCCGGCTATTGGAATCTATCAATCTCCCTTTGGAGTATTTTACTCTGCTTAGTACAGCTGACATATTGGCAACAATGTAAGTAAAATGTAATGGATTATCAATTAAAAATAAAGACATCTCAAGTAGTTTTTATCCTTTTATTGACAAAACAAGAAAAATATCACAAACTTGCAAGATAAAATGCCATTAAACAGTTTAGAAGAAAATTATACATAACTTCAATCACAAGCAGTATACATGTACAATGTAGCAGCATCTTTTGATGTGACTAGAGATTGTTGTAACTCCTTGGCTTGTATTGAAAAATAAATAACCAACTTACACATTAAATATACCTAAACTTATCAAAGTCAAGGATGTAATACAAGTTATGAGTTGTTTTTCAAAAAAAAAAAAATGTTCCATTAACAAATTTCTGTTTTGCTTTGTTAAACCCTGTTTATCAAAGTTTTTTATATATATACTGCAGCCATCATCCCTCTTTTTTCTGGACTTTTCTTTACCAGTACTCTACTGTCTTTTCACAAGAAGTAGAAAAAATCCCCAATATCAATGAAAAAATGAAATTATTGACTAATTCTATTTCTTCCTAACACCCTCGTTGGGCCTAAATGAGATAGTATTCAAATAATGGCAGACAAAAATATGTCAAGCAGCATTGACAGTCGAATTAATAAAAATATAAAGGCTCTTCGAGCTATTCATCAAAAGGGAAGGCTCCTTTAAAAGGATGGCAAAACTCAGTTTGTAGGAGTGATAATAGCAATAACTTGTGAGAGAATTTTCATGGAAAGAAAGACCCGCAACCTTAAACTTTAATCATTGAATTTGAAGTTCAGTGCACCACAGTACAATCAACCTTCCCCAAAAAATCCACAATCAAATGAGACCATTTAGAAAGAACATTGCTCAATTAACACATCATGGAAGAAGCCCCTGTTTCATGTAATTAATATAATCACATTGAAATCTTAAAATCATATTCATCAAGAATATAAAAACATCAAAACAAGAAACAAAGACTGAACAAAAACAAATGTGACTAGGAGGAGACAAAACTTTAAAGGGTTGATGTTTTTTTCCAGCAGAAAAAAAACTTAGTTTGTGATAGTGCAGACATAAGATGAAATAAAAATATAGGTACACAGCACAGTAGGATAAAATATGTGTTGCGTACATTTTCAGAATTAACATGTAAAGTTAACTTTGTTTTGCATGGATCCTTCCACTACAAACAAACCTTATTCTGCTGAAAAAAACTTTCGAATATGAACTATACAATTTTAATGAAAACTGAAGTAGTTACAGGCTTTAATTTCAGGTTAAAATAACAAAAACATCAAGATATAGATTACGGAAGAAAATCGGGACTGTGGATTTAAGAATGAAACATGAGTATTGACTGTATAAGAAAGTGGTAAGACAAAATATAACAAGAGCAGTCCAAGGACAGCGCGCTCGACTTTTCGGGTGTTTTGTTCATGGCAAGGCTTATCTTTAAACAAAAGTAATTTCAAGACAGGACATAATTTTTGAAAGTATATAGTTCAGTCAAACAATAACTACCAATTCATATTTGTAAAATATAAAAGGGGCATTACTCCTAGAACATTCATCCATAGTAACACCCCTTCAGAGTAAAGTAGACATAGTATCAACGAATAAGCATACCTACTTTCATTTAAATATCTATATGAAGAACTATAAATACATTGTATTTCAATTTGAACAAAATTCAAAATTAAAGTAAGGGGCATAACTTCAAAAAATAACATCATGAGTTATGTCCCTTTGTAGTCGCGTAGATGTAGTACTGATGAATAAGCATACTAATTGTCATTAAAATATCTTCTTAAGTATTGAAAATATTTCACTTCATAATACTTTCTCCCGAATTAAAAAGTTGAAAAGGGTCACAACTCCAACAATAATTCATCAATTATTACGTCCCATTGTATTCAACTAGATGTAGTACTGATGAAAAAGTATACTAACTTTCTATCAAACAAAATATATTAAATTTGAGCAAACATAACCCTTAAATATCAAAGTATAAAGGGGAATAACTCTAAAGTAATTAATCTAGAGTTATGTCCCTTTATAGTCCGATAGATGAAGAACTGACGAATAAGCATTCCAACTTTCATTCAAATATATTTATAAGTTCTAAATATATCCCATGAGAACAAATTTTAATCTTAAATGTTTAAGTATAAAGGGGCATAACTCCAACAATAATTCATCCAAAGTAACGTCCCTTTATAGTTGTGTAGATATAGTACCCATAACTAAGTATACAAACTTAAAGTCAAATATCTTGATTAGTATTAAAGATATTACATATAGAAATGATTTTAACATTATATTTTGCATTTTTCTTAAGTATAAAAGGGCAATTACTCCAAAAATAATTCATCCACAGTTACATCCCTTCATAGTCGGGTAGATATAGTACCAACAAATAAGTATACAAACTTTAAGTCAAATACCTTGATCAGTATTGAATATATTCTACATAGGAAAAACTTTAACCTCATATTTTGCAATTTCTTAAGTATAAAAGGGCAATTACTCTAAAAATAATTCATCCACAGTTACGTGCCTTCACAGTCGTGTAGATATTGTACTGACAAATAAGTATACAAACTTTAAGTCAAATGAATTGATCAGTATTGAAGATATTCTACATAGGAAAAACTTTAACCTCATATTTTGCAATTATTTAATTATAAAAGGGCAATAACTCATAAAATAATTCATCCAGAGTTATCCCCTTTCACAGAATGGTTAATATAGTCCCACTTAATAAGTATACCAACTTTCAATAAAATAACTTGGATAGTGTTGAAGTTATAAGTGTTTCAAAAAACTTTAACCTGAAAACCAACGCCAACGCCAACGCCAACGCCAACGCCGACGCCGACGCCGACGCCGACGCCGACGCCAAAGTGATAGCAATAGCTCTCATTTTCTTCGAAAAGTCGAGCTAAAAATGGAAGCCTATGTTCGAAATATCTTTTTTTTTAAGTATATCAAATTGTATAATTATTTTGTGCTTAGACAGATCTTTTGGCAAAAATAAGGAATTTAATCTAGAATACATTTGGTACTTTAGGTTTTGTAAACAATTTAGAAGAATTAAAATTTGAATTTTTATAATCATTTTCTTAATCATACTCTTAAAGATAATAGAAAACTAACATGTTTAACAGTTACTAAGGTTAAATTTTACAAACAAATTATGAAAATAATGTGCATGTCAATTCTAGAAATGAATGACAAATAATGGAAGGAGCACTGAACAGTACAAATAATAACATACTACATATTTTGGCCAACAAACAGAATGTCAAGTCACACAGTAAGAAGTGCTCACAAAAAATACAAAAAAAAAATATATTTCATCTACTCTAATAATATGGCAAAGAGTTATTCAGTTGACTAGAGTTCAATTTTTATAGCTTATAATATACATCTAGTCATCATTATGCAGCAATACAATAATATCACATAAACCATGAGTGGAAGTTCAAAATTTTCAAAATCCCAAAATTTCAGCAGCTTTTACATTAGAAAGAACTTTTTACACATCTATTTAATCCTGAACATCAGGATCAGTTATGAAAACTTTCACCCATACATCATCAACAATGTGTCATAGATTTATTTACGATTGTGGCAAGATTTCTTGATAGCTTCAAGATCAATCAAAATAATTATTACACCACTTGCCTCATTTTTACCATGGTACTTATATATTCAAAATCAACACATGAAACATAATCTTGCCCAGGTATGATTCTTTGCCATTCAATAAACTGTTTTATTTCTCCAATATTGAATTTAATTCAATTTGAAATGTTGAGGTAACACTCAAATAGTCAAGTTTTCATATTTTGTCCGGGACATAATTATGGTGAAAACAAATTTTGTCAATCATTTCAAGATATCAAATATGTTAAACAGCATCCACTATGACATGATATATGTTGAGACAGTGTACAAAGATCTGGGACTATTGAGATGACATTGAGGTCATCGTGGTGAATTTAAAACCCACATAGCTGATTTAGAACCCACTTGACAAATTCGAAGCCCACATGGCAAATTCAAAATCCACATGGCAGATTTAAAGCTCATTTGACAAATTTGAAAATCATATGGAAGATTTGGAATCTGAATATGTGCCTTTGTTAATAAAAGTATTATAAAGTTATTATTATTAACTTTTTATAATATTTCAAATCACAAAATAACTCTTTACTCTTTCACAAAAATATGAAACCATTAAAATTAATGGAAGAGTTAAAGCTAACAATATATTGTATCACACAAGACTATTTCTAGATGTTTTATCACAAGTATTAATACTTAATGTAGTGAACCGTTCATATAGTCATCTGGACTGAGAAAATTCTCCTTTAAAACTCACATTCTTACACAAGAAAATCCTCACACAGCCGTATGAATACATCGGAACTGGTAAAGTACCCGCTTTTTGCCACAGGTTGATTTCTGGATCGTAGAATTCGATGACATCAGTGTACAAGTTATCTTTAGCACCACGGCGACGCCCACCTAAAGCGTACAGTCTCTCGTCTAGTACAGCGAGACTAACAAAATCTCTAGCACAACTCATATCAGGTAGTATTTCAAAATGATCCCTATCAGGGGAGAAACGAAACACTCCTTCCAAACCAACAACGTATATATCATTGTTGAAAACTACAGCACTTAGACACATGTCATTGGCTGGTAGATCACATGTTAAAGTTGTACATACTTTGGTTGTAGTATTGTAACATTGTACACAGTTTGTCACAACTTCATCGTTATTCTTACCACCAAATAGATATATTGTCTTCCCATAAGCCACATATCCCATGTTTTCTACTGGTTGATTCAAACTTCCGCCTTCTTCCCAGCGATTGACTTCCATGTCCCAGAATTCCACTGTAGCTAGCACGTTATCTTCATCAAATCCACCAAGAACAAATATCTGATCGTCAACAGCAGACATTCCATGTCGTCTTCTTGCATGGATTAAATTTGGACCTCTAAGCCATGTATCGAACACGGGATCATACTTCCAGAACTCGGCACTCCTGAGTCCACCGGATACATAGATATCATTACCTATAGTACATACTGAAAACTCATTACGCTTTTTAAAAGGTAATTGCTTCAGATTGAAGAAATCATTAGTGTCCGCCATGTAGCATTCAACTTCGTTACTTAATCCATCTTGTAGTCGTCCACCTAGTAATATAGCCACCTCAGACACTGGCATGTTCATCCTAGGTGTGATCTGATATAATGGAAGTTGATGACGTCTAGCAGGTATGGTATGAAACAAGATACCATCATCCAACAATTCCTTGCCTCGTTCATCAGATATCACGTGTTGTGTTTTAGCTACGGTGTCTATCAGAAACGTCTTTGATAACATAGGAAATTTAATTGTTTCAAGCACCTTGTATCTATTGTTCTTTCTGGACCCTAGATCATATTCTAGCCATTTTATCGCTGTCTCAAATACTAGTTCCTCACTCTCACAATCTAGATGACGATCCTTGAGTAAATCTGTTAAACATTCACAAGAAAGTTTGTACAAGTCTTCATCCTGAACTAAACAACGGAAATGTACACAACAGAAATTTTTAGCATAAAGATATAGTATCCTGTGAGCATGAATATCAGCTAGAGTCAGAGCAGATAGACAGTTATGTTCCTTCATGTTATTCTGAAAGAAGTCCACACACAGACCAACTAAGGTTTGTATTTGAAAGATATGAGCCTGGGCAAATAGATCTTCTACAATATTTGCAGTGATGTTAACTTTTCCTGTATATATAAATTTAAGAACTTGTTCAAATACATCACTTCCTAGTTGTTGCATTCTTATAGTATTCTTGTGACATTCTTCCATACCAGATGAGAACATTGACCTAGAATGAGAAATAAGAGAATTTTCAGAGCACAATATAAAAGCAGGGATCAGCCAAAAGAGCAATTAAGGTAACCTCTTCACCCTTTCTGTTCAAGCTTAACTCAAATAGATTTTTTGGAAAGACAATAGCCAAGGGAAAAATTTAGCCAAGTTACAACTTACTAATTCATTTTATTCTCGATTGTGAAATAATCACTTTTGAGTCCACTACCAGGTACCCTAGTACTGAGCTAGGATAAAGTTTCTCCCTCAAGGAAACGGGTAGGTAGGAAACAATGAGGTAGATTCTGGATGTATTTTGAACCAACACAAAGCTGGCTATCCAATGATTACCAATCAGACATAGTAACCACTTTGTCACACCCACTCAAATTGTATTGGTTTATTAGTAAAGGAAACAGAGCATCTTGAAGTAGCCCTATCACATAATGGTGAAAAATAGCCAATTATCTCATATTTCCTAACCAGCAAGAGGGTTATATCAAAAGCCTAGCTATTATTAAGCAAGCATATTTTCTCATTCACTCTACAATTTAAACATAGAAACAATCTGGCTAATGATAGATGTGCAATAATTAGCCGAATGTATTGCAGCAATAGATAATTGAAAAAAAAGCTTTTCCAGAAAATTCAAAACAACTAGAAATTTATGAATTCCACATTTTAAAGAACAAGTAACAAAATTAATTCATACAATCTTCAATAAATAAAACCACAGGAATTCACACATACTGAAGTATTTCCTGAATTTGGCAACAGTACAAAATTATTCAATTGTTTCTTATTGAACAAAGATGAGATGGAAAATGTCAAATTCCTAAATAGTTGACTATGGATAAACAAAATATAACTTTTGATACAGGAACATAAGAATTTTATCCCTTTAATAACCCCTTCAGAAAAATAATTATATACAATATCGTTTTTATAAATTTTGAAAATCAACTTGACAACCAGATGAAAATGAACTTATCTTATCTTAACAAGCAATCAAACAACAGGTGAGCCCTGGTGAGGCAATATTGAATAGATTTCTAAAGTAAAATAATTACAAAACCAGAAGGTTTGAATTGTTTCCAATAATAAATTCCATTGTTTATTTCAATTGTTTATTTCAATTGCTCATTTAACTGTACTTCACATTCTATCTGGTGGTGATACTATAGTACTAATAGTACTATAGTACAATTATATTGAACTGTCCGATTGCAATATTACACGACTATCGCACACTGAGTAAATTAATTTCAGCGTTCTCTCTATATATAATATATATAGAAATTTGCAGTAAAAATACAATGCGTAGGTTAATTAAGTGTCAAAAGCTCATCTGGCTGAATAGTCGTACGGTTAAATTGAACTACTACAGAACATCTCATTTTGGAAGGGGTGCGAGTTTAAATCTAAAAATGCTATTTTTTATTATTTGTATTGTAATATTTTTTTTATTTTCTACATATTTTGTTTCCAGTATCTTTTAGAAATACAAATAAGACACTACAAAAAATGTAAAAATCATTCCGTTTTACTGGCAGTGTAGGTTGCGCTATTGTCATCCACTGCAAAAACTAACATATGCGATACAATTTTCATGATCACCAGTGGTAATGTGTTTCACGCAATCCATCCACGACTTTAAGGAGAAAAAGAAATAAAAAAGAAGTTTATATCCGGATTCGAACCCACAACTAAAAGATTTGCAGACTGTCCGTCCCACTCGGCCACACAAACTACGATATACATTGCAAACAAAATATAATATGTCAGTGTTGTATGCTTACAATACATTCTATGTGAACTGCCGAAGTTATCCGAGAAATAAATATACCGTGTAATGTGATGTTTTAATACATGCAATCGGCAGTTCAATATAATCATACAATATACAGTGTCATCTAGGACTTCTTCGACAAAAATTTTGTTTTTAAGATAAACCTTTTCACCTTTATTCATTAAAAAAAGTAACTAAGAGTCTTGGCAAATTTCAAAATCAGCAATAATTACTTCATCAACATAATTTTTATGATCAACAGTATATTGTATGAATAATATTTAGTTAGATATCTGTAGTATAATTACTAGTGGTACACATGGTCAGCTTTTCTCAATTTTTCATTAACGGAAGAACTTTTGGAGGGCACTGTTAAAATACTGCCAACCTTTAAAACTATTTTAACTTGCCTTAAATTTTCTTGAGAACTAGCCTGCTTGTATCAGCCTGATGTAATAATATTTTAGTGAAGGAAAAAATATCAACTAGCCCGACTTTACATGAAATAAGTAATTTTTGATAGCCCATATCTATTTTCACTAGTCCTGGGCAATGAAAGGTTGTCCAATTGCCCCTGACAACCTATATTTGCATTTGGGCAACTTGTTATTGCCAGCAAACATATGATTCAGAAAAGTGAAATACAAAATGTATATCACTGATTGTCAAAGTGGGCAACCTACTTTAACGATTGATGTTGAGTCCTGTTAAGGCAATGACAGACATGACAGACATAAAAGATTTTCCCAAAGAAATGTACCTGAAGTAAGGAGATCCAGCAGCCAGTATGACCTTGTGACAAGCGAATGTTTGACCTTCAACTTCTATAGTAATATCAGTAAAACCACTATCAACACGGAATTGTTCCATATTGTTGATAAGATAGCCCGAATGTTCACCACTGTTATATATCTGACTATCATCTTCACCTTCCTCTGGTAACAATGAGGCCATCTGGAAATATACATACATCAATGTTATATGATTCTATTGCGATACATTTAAAAACAAGATTCAAAATTTTACTATACCCCCGCCCCTCGGCCTCACACACACTTGCCTCGTCTTTCTCAACAGAATATGCAATCTAAGTTGTATGAAGTATACAGTTAAAAAATAATCAAACTTGCACCAAAATTGTAAAAATTCTTAATAAACATATTGAGTAACTGACGGCAAGCGCGAAAAGTAGACTACATCCTTCTTTATTTACAGGGTGTTAAAAGAATCTAAGCAGACCCATCAATATATTTACAAATTTTCATACATATATAATAAAAAAATAAAAAAATACAAATTTTCATACATATTGAATTATAAAAAAGTGAAAAAATTATGAAAAAATACTCCCTATGTCCATAATGGCTGCAGATGTCCACTTCATTTTGGTAATTATTAATTAAATATTCAAAAATCAACAAAATAGAACAGAAACAACTGAACTCAGATAAGAGTGAAAACCATATGATATAATAACATGTAACAAAGTGAACAAACTTCATTATCTATCATTAAAATACTGATCATAAATGATACAATGGTTGTAACTCACCAAACATACAATTTACAAATAATGAATAAAATTTACAGTCAGATTATGAACATTTTCTTCAAAATTGTTTTGGCAAAACAGGGAAAAAGTTATAGTTGTCGACTTTGGTACAATGTATATGATTGATTCATTAATCATATTTTTCACAAGTGGCATATTCACAAGTGAAATTGTCATTTTCTAAACTCAAGAGTGGAAATAAATAGATCACAACCTCTGAATTCACAATCAAATATGCCACTCGGCTAGCTCAGTTGGTAGCACGCAAGTCTACTGAATGAGGGGTCGTGGGTTCTCTTCCCGGGTAGGGCATACTTTCGTGGAGCTTATTCATGAAATTATTTCTAGGGCCATTCTCCCTTCTACCAATGATTCTTAATTATGTAGGGCAGTTGTCAGTCATTGATGAAAGTATGTGTTTAGTATTTGGTTAACAGCTAAATCCAGAAATTTAGCCTTTCCAGGAACAGTGAGTAGGTTGACTGACCACCGATATATGACTTATGCTACTGCGTTAAACCCAACAAACACAATCAAACATGCTACAGACTAAGCAGGCAGTTTTGGTCTGAGTCATATGAATCTATTGTGACTTTAAGGTCTTTAACCTTTATCATCCCACTGCACAAATGTCTCTATAAACAACAACAAGTGTCCCATCCTGATGACAATAAATGAATTTTCATTAAGTTACAAACATACTTTTATTGAAGCAAAAGCATGATTGCATTTAAAACTAGAACTCAAGTATGTATGGTCACAAATGACCCAATCTGATTAAAACCTGATTTAAAATTCTTTGCTCGCATTACAACTCGCTAATTTAGATCTGACTGTTTCTTTATGAGGGTCACGTTTAGGTGACCTTTTCTCATTATAATATTCATAATGCAATCATCATGTTTAGTAACTTGTTAACATCATCTACGTCAGGCAATTTGAAAAGAGCTGTCCCATCACAGCCTGTGAATAACACCACCGTCAAATTAGCTCGCAAACCTCTGTCTAAAAATAGAAATAATGAAATCAAGATGCTATAAATAGTGTTTTGTCTATATGAAAGCTACGCATAGACTAGTCGACACAAAGGTCATCTCCATGTGACCCTCAAAGCAACCCTAAGAGATCCTATATAACAGCAGTCTGTAGGATATCTGTTTGCGGAGATTGCAAATGACCAGGCTATCTTATCCCATCAGTATTTCAATACCTCTAAGTCTAATATGATATAAAAAATGATGATTTTCTCACCATTACTATAATGTTGCTATTGTCCTACATGTATAAAAACACAGACATTGAAAAGGTTACGTTGACATATTAATATAAGAAACAAAGTTTCTAATATCTATGTTGTTTTTATTTTAGATTCAGTTGATAAAACTTAATTATTATATTACTCATATGAAAAAAGGACAAAAAATCCTGAAAATGACATTATCTGATATTTTCTGACTATTGTACTACAGTGAACAAAAAAACCACCTGACAATAAGTGATGATATAATTTAATGAATGCTTCATTATGACATGTTCAATGTACTTGTACTTGTATTTCAAAACCTGTTATTGTTATACAGGACCGGACAGGTTGTCTGCTTGCCCCTGAAGACCTTTATTTGGGTTACTGCTTGCAAATATTTGGTTATGGCAAGTAGAACATATAGCTAGTGGTCTAACTGGGCAACATTGTTTAAAAACAATGCCAAGCCCTGGTTATATCTTGCATGACTTATTATGTATATTGAGCTGTTACAAAAAATTCAATTTAAAATCACACTAACATAACAAATGTATTTAAAACAGAAATCAGGGCATAATTTATAGTCACATGAACTTTGGAATGTCAACAAACACTTGTATTTTGTCAATTTAATGCAGCAGCCATACAATAGAAAAGATTCAAGCAGTGCATAAAATAGCCATTACAAAATTTTCTAACTTCAAATATGAGCACGTTAGCTAGTGAATTGCATTTGTTTACTTTGAATTTTTTGCACAACTGGTTGTTGTAGAAACGATCCATCGTGTTTACCTCTAAGTTTTAGTATTGCAGAGCAATGTAAAACACCCTAGAACAAACCTATGAAGATGACAAAACAGGAATGATGCAATACAGAAATATAGTACATGAAATATATTAACTTACATTTGAAGAAACACTTCTACCAGACTTCATGATAATCAAAGAACTAGTTAAAATACAGTACGGCTAAGCCAAGATAAATGGGACCTTTTGATTTTTCCAATGTTACATTGAAATATTCAGAAAAGTTCATTTTAAATTAAATGAAGAGTATTTTTTTCCAACACGTTATCTTGAGAGCTTTCTGATGATGTATAGTTTTATATATGTTCTATTGTCATTTTTTGAATTATTTAGGATTATATTCCCTAAAAACCCTGTTTTTACACTGTTTTTGAGTCTCACTGAGGTTTTGTTCTTTTTTCATCAGTTGTTTTGAAAAGTGTTTGTTGGTTACAGTTACTTTGATGTGTTTTCTATCTCTGACTGACATACAGGTATACGGTGTTATTTACGAAATTTATTTATAATCAATATTTAAGAAAATATTCATGAAATAGTAAACATGTACCCTTGTAACGCAAGTTAGAGTTTTACGTTACCATCTTTGACAGACTTAAAAACAATGTTACTGCTTTATTTCACTTGTATCACCTTTTTACTATTACAGTTTATAATTATTTTTATCTAACCCAAATGAAGTTTTTCAGAGCATATGCATTTTCTTTTTGGAAAATAACTACTGAACATGGTAAATTTTATGTAGAGTCCGTAGCCCCTGTTTTTAACTGTGTGCTGACTTAATATAAAGAAACATAGATGCTGTTTTATTACGTTTTCTGTTTTTGGTTGTGCCATGTAGGTAATGCGGGAAAGGAATTAAATCAGAAGAAGAACAAAAAAAATCTAAAGACAAATAAGTGCTGTCCGTAGCCCTGTAGAGTCCGTAGCCCCTGATATATTTATATCTTTTTTCACGCAGGAAAATTATAAAACTTTTTTAATTTTCTTAGTTTCGTACTTGTGCTGACTAGCTATGCATCTAAATACTGTATGTCTTGACAATCTTTATTCTGTTGACAATAAAGTTTAATTTGACGTAATTTATAAATTTTCTGATAGATTTCTTTAATGGTCAAACTGATACATTAGACATTTCAGAAGATACTTAAATATATATTTGTAGTGTTCGTAAGTTGAAGTTTATTGTTTTTTAAAGGATAATTACACTTAAAACCAAACAAACAGCTTTAAATATGTGATAGAAACAGATACTGGTGTGGTGTAGAGTCCGTAGCCCCATGTTAATTTTCACAAATTCATTCTTTTGTATTTTTTGCTCCCAAACTTATACACATGTATATGTATAGAGATAACTTATTTGATAGATTTTTGTTGTTGAAATATACATAGAAACAGGTAGAAATTCAGGACTTTGGTTTTTTTTTTACATTTTATATAATATTAAGAAACATATATTTTTCGTGTTTTCTCAAGTAAAGTAAAGGAATTGTTTCTTCATATTATTGCTCGTTTTTTCAAAAGTCAGAAAATTAATACTGTATCAAAAGAATATTATTCCACAGGTCAATTTACATCAAACTACTTTCTTCAATCTACTAAATACAATAAAGTCAGTATGTAGAGTCCGTAGCCCCTGATATTCATTTTAGGGGTGTAACGGTTAACCGATATATCGGTTAATATTGCAAATCTGACGGTTTTAACCGGTTCGTTTTTCTCAGAACCGGTTTTTCTAGTTATGTACTATACTGATTGTTTTTATCAGAGTCTAAATTTTAATGATTGAATTAATGTTAAAATGTGTTCGAAAACTTGACATATTTTTCGTAAAGTGAGAGAATAATTATCTTTGAAAGTCCATTCAAAACCTTTTTTCTAACTTATTCAAACATTTGCGTAATACGTGTAGATCATTTGAAAATACAAATATCTATGTACAATGTTGTTAAAATTAAGACGATGCACATGCATTAATTTAGGCTATGCACGTATGCGCAAAGAACAATATGTATTGCAATATATTACAATATATTGCAATACAGGTTTCGTGTTTTGCAATATATTGCAATACGGTTTTTACCGTATTGCTACAACCCTATCCATTTTATGATTTTCTTTATTTGGTCAAGAAACATATGATTATTCATATCAAACTTGTTCTTTATATGTTGTGTACATCTTCCAATACTTTCAAATATAAAAAAACTTCAGTTTTGTTTCTTTTTTCTCATTTAGATGTTAATTGAAATTTTACTTCCCTGTGTATTTTGGGTATTTGCGCTGTTGATCCTGGTAAATGTTGCAAACAATGAGAGTCAGTGTAGATTCATTTCCAAATTGATAAAAACATAAATATAAAACTTATTTATAAATCATTTATAAGAAATATACATCTTTCTAAATTTTCTAGTGGTGATATAAATTACCGTGTAGAGTCCGTAGCCCTGGTTTCCAATTATATAATTTTCTTTTTAGGGCCAGCCAAACTATATTATTCATATCAAACATGTTCTAAATGTGTTGTCTACATCTTCGAATACTTTCAAATATAAAAAATCAGTTTTGTTTCTTTTTTCTCATCTATATGCAAATTGAAACTTAACATTTCCTGTGTATTTTGGGGTATTTGCACTTTTGACCTCGGTAAATGTTGCAGACAAGGAGAGAGTGGGCGTGGATTCTCTTCAAAATTTTAAAGTACATATTTATAAAACTAAACAACAAATTTTTTATAAGAAATATACATCTTTCTAATTTTTCGTGGGGTGATATAAATTACCATGTAGAGTCCGTAGGCCCATTGGGTACATCTATTCAACCGTTCTTAACTTTTTTGTTCTACATGTTCCATCCAAGATCTTTTGGAAATTAGTGCCTAATAGACATGTCTGTATATTACTATAAAAGAATCTGCACTCTGATGGGGTCTGAAAATTGGCCTATGTGAGACTGAAGAGGTACCCTTTATCTTGGCTTAGCCGAGTATCCAAATATAAAACACTACATCTACAGTAACCTTGGTATAACCTCCAAGATTCCAGATAGTTAACAAAGTCACTGCAGAAATATTTGACTTCTCTCAATGAAAACAGAACTGTTACCAGCATTCTGCTATATGTGTTAATATGAAAATCAATTCCCATCCAGACAAAAAATTACAATGATATAAACAGGTATTGGAATAATATTATAATATCAGAAACAAAAATTGGTAGACATTATTGAGTGATACACTGTTCCATTGTTTTAATGTCATTGTGCAGCAGAATTATAGGGCACCAATAGTAATACGATAAGGTTCTGTTCTTAGGACCTTAAAAAGTGTTCAGTTTGTTGGTCTTAATAGCAGAACAGTCTTAAAATAGGAACCCTTTTGTTCTTAACATTAAGGACTTAAAAATTGTCAAAATTTATATGATTTTTAAATAACTGAAGTAGTCTTTTCTGCAGAATTCCAATTAAGTGAAAATAACAATCTCAGCTTATAGTTTTATAAGTATATCTGTATTAACATTATGGGATAGAACAGCAAACTTGCACAAAGAGAATCAAGCTAAATGGTAGCAAACAAGGATCTTAATATCCACAGAACCTTGACCTATGTTTAACATATGTTTTCATTATACATATGTGACGCCCCACGGAAAAACCAGACCAACGGCGAAAAAAACACAAATTTAGATTTTAACATTTTCTGAAAATGTATAATTTCAAACATAAGTTGTAAAAATTTCAGATAATTTTGACCAGTGGTTAAAAAGTTACAGGGTTCTTAAGAATGTATGATGCACGAAAATATTTTAGGGCAACCGGGACGAAATTTCATCAGTTTTTATGTATACTACAGATATATTCTACAACAAAAAACGAGACATCTTAGATGTGAATTCCCTTTTAATCAATATTTACATTCAAACAATCTTCACAATAAACTTTCTGTTACATCAGCACTGGACATTAGGTCCAGAAAATGGTATTTTCACATGACTGAATGAAAGAAAACTTTAACACAAAATTAATAGAGATAATGTTAAAACATGCATTCATAGCCAGTCCATTATAATCGGCCAATTTGGGCAAGTAGAATATATAGCTAGTTGTCCAGCCAGACAATCTACTAAACTAATGCGGAGCCCTGTGTTACTGAACAACAAGAAATGTAATGTGGAAACCACATTAAAGCCGGATTTAAAAACTTTAACGCAAAAATTATGAAGGGAAATAATCCATAATAAAGCCAGGTAGAGTTGTGGTTACTGTCTAATTCTGTTCATCACATTGTATGTTATCATTGTATGAAGTTTCATAAAGATCTAATAATAAATAGCAGAAATTGAAAACTTTAACGCATTTGTTAACGACACAGGACACCCAACCGCCTGTCATACCGCCCACCCAACCGCCCGCCCGCCTGTGTTTTGCCAAACTATTAGCCGAATTTTTTTGTTGAAAAATCCAGCTAAAAATGCTGGCCACCATTTGAGGCACATGAACATGTACAGAGTATTAGAGATAAACACTGATTAAGAATCAAGGTACAGCTTGATACTAGAAAACCCAAAATGTTTTTAAATGCTATAAACTGCATGCAACAATTTTCCCAGACAAACCAACAGGTATTTGAGGTACAATGTAAATACAAACAAAAAACTTGCATCAGAAACAAAAATACCACCAGTCTGCTATACTGCTACTAGTTAGTACAGTGTCAATAAATTAAGGGTTGCCCACAAGACTGTGTTAACTCGCTCTTTAATGCAATGCACTTACTACAGTCTTGAGGGCAACCATCTATATCTACCTTCTTATCTACAGTCTCCAAATCCTCCCCACCAGAGTCCTCCTCTGACCAAGATAATTCCTCATAGAATAGAAAATACATCACAAAAATACCATTGAAAAATAAACACTTATAGATTCCACAACAGTTTGAAAGTAATCAATAGTTTTCTCTGATATAATATGGTTTGATTTCTCTACCCAGTTTTACAGGTAACCTATAAATAGTTACAATAAAACATCTTTCACTTCCAACAACAGAAATAACATTTTCTAAGGTAATAGATTCAATAAAAATCCAAGAATTTTGGTTAACATCCCAGATACAGAGAAACCTGTCTTTGCAGCCACTTGCAAACAACAGTAACCTCAAAAGTTCCCAACAGCAACCTCGCCAAGTATACCCTATCATACAGTATACAAATAAATTCCATCACTCATTATAAAGGGCATCTGTATGATACAGTCAATATAGTATGGTACTGCTACTGGCTGTTAAAAAGAGGTTCCACTGTACATGAATCAGGTTTTATAAAACTAGGTAAGTAGGCCATACTAATAAATTGAGGTCATATTGTACTTATATACATTTTTGTTTTTATTCTCATAAATAAAGAAAAATTATATAATAAATAATTTATAATTATGTAATAAATACATCATTGTGTATTTACAGTATTATAATTTATTCATATCAAATAGAGCAGGGAGAAGACATTATATATAAGACTAACATTATTTTGATCAAAACTACAATACATTGAGTATATAAATAATTGCTGCCTGGCTTGAATGGTCGGTAGCACATAAGTCTACTGATCTAGGGGTCCTAGTTTCAATTCCTGGATAGGGGCATACCTTCCTGGAGCTCTGTTATAAAATAACTTCAATGGCCATTCTCTCTCCTACCACAGATTCTAAATAATGTACGACAGTAGACTAGTCACTGATGTAAGAATGTGCCTAGAAACTGGTTAACAGCTAGTAACTTGTTAAGTTGTTAACAACTGAATCCAAAGATTTAGCCTTTCCAGGAATGGAAAGTAGGTTGCCTGACTGCTCTTGTATGACCTATGCAATGTGTTGCTTCAGCGTTAAATCAAACCAAAAATTTAAAAAATCTTTAAAGTGCTTTTCCTAGAACATTCATGGTAAATTCTAACACAGGTCACTGGTGTACCCATTTTCACTTGATGTTGAGGTGATGTTATTTTAATTTGAATATTAATTATTGAACACATACACTGCCAGTATAATTTGACTCCTTCTGTATAAAAAAAACTTACTGTTAAAATCATTAATTTCTTTAAAGTTTATAGAATCGAAATAACATACAGCTATTCATATTTTGTAGAGCATAGCAGGGCTTGACATTTATTGTCCTCCAGGGGCGGCGAAATCAACCGTCCGTATCGTCCGTGTTGTCCCAAGGCAAGTACGGACAAGTGGATTTTTTGATAATCATATTCAATAATGTTCATACGGACAAGTAACTTTTACCAGTTGGCAAGAATGGACAAGTAAACAATTTTAAGATTTCGCCGGCCCTGTCCTCAAATTGCCGCCGAGTCGCTGACCAACTATATTATTTGGGTAAGGGCAACCTGTTACTTCTAGCAAACATTAAGTACGGACAATTAATAAATATTGATAGTTGTCAAACAGGGCAACCTACTGTAAAATTAATTTTGAGCCCTTCATAGACACTCATTTTGATATGCTTGTCAACAACTTGTGCAAAAGTAATCATTATATAAGTTGACACATCAAATGAAAATTTACCATTATATTGAGAGATAAAGATCATATATCCAAACAATAAAAACAGCTCAGAAAGTTGTTTGGCAACCTTTTTATATATTATATATTAAAATTCAAACACCAACTATAAATACATAAAAAACATAATTAACACAGTTGGCATCAAGTCAGCAATGAATGAAATTATTTAACACAATCTGTATGTCAAACCACCAACTGAAATTGGAGTAAGATAATAATGTACCATGCTTTACGTTATGGTGAGAAAAGATAAGATAACTGTTGTTGTTGTTAATGAGAATTTAGGTAAAAATGTCAAATGTAAATAATATTCATGTGCTATGCAAGCAAGTACAATACAAATAGTGATTGTTCTAAAGACTAAAGAGAAAAGCTATGGTACCACATCTTTTTTATCCTGTCCTTTTTGCTCTTTAATGATACTCAAAAAAATATGAGCAAAAATGATTTCAACTTATATTTATATATCTTTTCTATGATAACAAATCTTCAAAAGTGTTTTCGATGTCTTTTGCTGTCTGGCAATATTTAGTAGAACCTCCGAAATTCAACATTTCTGACTTTGACCCCTGGCAGGTAGATTTCAAAGACCCAGCTTTGAACTAAGGAGCCAACCTTGAACTTAACAAATAAAATACAACACAGCCCATCTTAAATTTTCAACTGAGTTAGCCGATTTCAACCAATAGCTGTAACCTTTCACAAATGGAGTAGTTTAGGTTCGGGCAAGTAAGCATTCTGAAGTAATTGTTGATCACTGCATAGTAACTTCTAACAGTGGGCGCGTTGCCTAAGCAATTTACTAGGTATCCCTTCGTAGCAAAATCATAGGAAACGACTTTCTACAAGATATCGCTTCATTTCGCTATGTAGCGAAAGCTAGCAAAAAAAATCTTCGCTACCCGAGAGCGCTTTAACAAATCAAAATGGCTGCCTCTGCAGTAATGTGACTTCCTGTTTGCCGACAATTTGGTTTTTATGTTTGACTGACTATAGATGAATTGAAATTGATAAATACATTATTTGTAATTGTTCATATAAACATGTTTCTGCAATGATTTTATACTTGTAAAAGACTTATTTAGTTGGAAATGACTCCAAAAACATGCAATTGCAATAAACACAAAAGTGTTACTTGGCACAGGCTGCCATCTTGGTTTGTGACTTAGCAAGTAATAGCAAGCCGTTTCCTAAGAAGAAAAGCTACAAGAAAGCGCTTTTTGCATAGCGATACGTAGCAAAATCGTTAGTCAATGTGCCCAGTGTTACTGATGTGTTACCTCTATCACAACATAGTTGAGTGTCTGGTCTAGCACTCTGGAGAACAGGTTCAATTCCAGTCAGGAGGTATGATTTTTATTCTCTAAATTTACTTTAATGGTGTCAGAAGTGTTTGACAAACCCATGCAAAGCCACTGTATGGACAGTTTATTTACTGAAACCAGATCAGCTGTATGGCATTAAGGAAAAGTAAAATGGAGAAAAGTGTGGTGAAAGTAGGTGGCTAAATAGTCACTTTAGTTTAAACAGCCTTTCTATTGGATTATGCAGTGTCTCGCCTACCTCTGGAAAAAACCAGGTTTGATTTCCAGACAGGAGTATGGTTTTTATTCTTCAAATTTACTTTACAACTACCCAACTGGGCCTGTCAAATGTTTTCACTTATCCCGGTGGAAATCCACTTGCAATGAGCAACTAGGCCAGTTGAAATTTGCATACCTGCATTAACATTTGTGTCCAGGATGATGTGTTGGTTGATGTATCTTGAAGACATATAAGATTACAACAAGTTGATAGAACTATGGAATAATGAATCATTTACAATTCAGTCAACGCTAAACTCAGCAATTTTTTACAGGACAGTAGGTCCTGTGAAGATTCTAAATTTACAGGACCGGACAAAGTTTTACAGGACCGGAGATATTTTACATATTTTATTAAATTGACAATGAAAACTAAAATACAAATAAAAACATTATTTTGTTGTAAATTGATGACAAAAATAGGGTTTTCTTGACCATTTACAATTATATATTTTACAATTTTGTTATGATTTGATTTTCGCGCAAATGGGCCGAAAATTTGCGCTATTTTCGAAATAAAAGCTTGAATTCCACTAACGCATATCATAGACTATTAAGGAAACGATATTGCGTTTTCTTCCTTTCATATCAACAGGGCTCGACATTAACTTTTTTTTTAACTTGTCCTGTCGGACAAGTACTTTTAAAAAACACTTGTCCTGACCAAAATCCAACTTGTCCTGACCTTCAGTCATATTGCATATGTATGTTTTATTTAAAATAACGAAACATTTACTCAGAACAGAACTATTTATTTAACTGAGAATAAACAACTAACAATTAAGATATACATTGTTTTGACGGTGTTAAGTCATAACTTTTGGTTCATTTAATCGTTTATGGAAAACAGATACTTTACAAAAGTTAACATTTTTGGAAAGAAAATTTAATTATGCATCTAAAGATATTACTTTTAGTTTTGTATCTTCCTTTACAATAGAATAGCTAGCAAGGTCATTGCAAATTAGAAATTAGATTATTGCAAAAAAAGAATCCGACGTTTTTTGGCGATTTTTTTTTCTGAAAAAAATCAACGACACCACCAAAATCGGAAACGGACATAATGCGCTTGCAATAGTTGATTTTCTTATGTTGAAAACGGAATTAAAATATTCGCATCAGAAAAAAGTTATATGTGTATTTGTAATGCGAGGTAAAAAATCTGATTTTACCTAATGCTTTTTAAGTTTATCCACACTTTTAACACGGACGTCATTTCCCATGACAAACTTAACTAATTTTAATTAAATTTCAACTTATTACTTCCTAACATGATAATAATTACACCCTCTACAATTGATTTTCTGTCTAACTACACGTATTAACAAAGATAAGCGGCGACCATTTTCTTTTGATCAGAAAAGCACCGCTCCATATGACGTATTTGCCACGTGCCATATTGAATAATTTAAAAACGCACCGCAATACAAGATAAACTTTGGGACCACAAGTATGATAGAACATTTATTCGTCGATGCAATTAATTTAAAGAAGGGTACATATCAACAACTTTCCGTGTAGACATGTCCCATTAATCTCTCCTCGCATTGATATTATAACAGCATACATAAATAAATAAATATACAATAAATTATCTTCGGACATAAAGTTTATCGTACCATAATTGTTCTTTATCATAAGTTTCATTAGAACATGTTTGTCCGTATTATTAATTAGTCATTTTTTTTAAATAAAATTTAACGGTGTTTTTTCAAGTCGCGATTTATATGCATTCTTCACATGTAATTGTCGCATCAATGACTTATCATAATAAACTATTGTTTGTAACAGTTTATTTAAAAGTGTTGTGAAGTTTAACCAGATTTATAAACTTTGCAGCACTAAGTTATTTTCACAAAAAGGTCGTTTTGTAACAGATAAAAGGTGTTACAAATATCAATAATACAAATAATAATGACAACAATTATCAACGAAACATTCAATAAAAGAAATGCTACAATTTGTCATTTTTGATTTACCAACAATTGCACTTGAATGGAAAAGTGTTACAAATTAAAATGAAAATAAAAACATTTTGAAATTAAAATAATATTCGGCAGAATAAATTAACTTTTAAAATAGCGCGAATTAATTTCCAGGCGGTGACCTTGATTTAATAACTTGCTCAATCTAACAGCAAGTCATCTTCACCCGCTGTGCTTATCGTTACGCTTATGGATGTAAAGATTGTTTGCATACACATGACGGATATACGCGTCACACGGCGATCAGAGATTTAATACAAGTCTGTCGGCGTATCGATTGAAGTTTAGGGGACGCATATTAGCAGCACTCGTAATAGAGAGCAGCAAAATAGTTACGCTTATATAAGACATTCGTACAGAATGGGTTAAGACATGCTTTTCAATATCCCAAACTACTTGTCCCGTCGGACAACTTGCTTTATAAAGTACTTGTCCGGACCTTGGTTTCACTTGTCCCGGACAGTCGGACAATGGTTAATGTCGAGCCCTGATCAATTGACAACAGCATGCTTTCACTCCTTTTACAATCAGCAAAAGGCAAAACGGCATTGTGCTTCCGCGTACATTGAAAATAAGTACATTCGTTGAAAAAATAGCTCAGTCAGGGTTGTTTTTGTTTTCAAGAAAAATATTAACAGAAAGAGTAATACAATGTATTTAATTTTTTCAAAATAAAATGATAAAAAATGGGCGTCATTGAGAATATTCAGTAAATTTAAATAAAGAACATTTGATTTTCTGCATTCGCCAATAGAGTTTTCTTTAAAAATTGGTCATAATTTGTTTAACATGTAATTAACAATTATAAAACTGGTCACCCTTGTTTTAAGCATTCATTTTAAATCACTATTAAATTAAATTCATAGTTGCACAATGAGACATTGCAATTAAACATTGACACGCTATCAAACATCGACAGTGTGAAAAATGCTGACACACATATTAAATTCTTAACCTCAATTTCCGTTCAAAGTTGCAAAGACATGTTCGTCATCAAACAAATGATTAATAATGATTTTAATTGACTACAAAAAATTAAATATCGACCCCGCGTGTACATAACAATAAGTCAAGATTACTACTTGAAATGAATATGATATACATGTATACCCAAACACTAATAGATAGATAGATTCATGACATATTGTTATTGTCACAGAATATGATGACTGTTGTAACTACTCAACGTTACTTTCTCGCCGAGTCATGCGACAACTGTGCTCGGCGCTCACATGTTTTATTCTAGCTTCATTGACGCAATGCAGAGGTTTTTTGTAACTAACTAAAATATAGCAAGGAATAATCGTATTGTTGACATAAATTGTTGCATTTTTGGATAAATGTTGTAATTCTTAGGTCTAGATATTGCCGGACAGTCGGTCCAGTAAACCTGCGCAAATCGACCTTCAAGAATTTTACCTGTCATGTCTGTCGGTCCGCCATGTTTCGCATTGAAAGATATACTGTCGCGATAGTGTTTTTGGCCGCAATAGTCACCCCTAAGATATACATGGTGAATGAATGAAAAATTAGTTATGTACTCAGTACACTAATTATTGTTGAATGCTATGGTATAGCCTATACATCAGTAATTACAAATATATCTGTTCTATTACTGTTCGTGACTGGAGAACCTAAAAACTCTCAGATTATTATACTACCAATCAAAGTTGTTAAAATATCATTGTTATGAAATTTTTAGCTCACTAAAACAAGTATTTTTCAGTTTTAACGCAATTTAAATAGCACTATATAAATTCATAAAGTGCTTTCCAGTCATTTTCGGGGCTTTTTGGTATTTTCAGGGTTTCCAGAATTAAATACATGAACTAGTCCTAAATATAAGACCCTACGTATGTTTTTTATCATTTGGACATTTCTCTATTACGTAGGGTCTTAACGGATTGCTTCAAAAACACATAGCAAAAATTTTAGTGTACAGACATCGATTCAGGTCTGAACGTTCTACTCTTTTTAATTCGAAAAATTTGCAATAAAACTATACACCAATAGAAAGATAAACAAAAAATACACATGATAAAAGTGAAATTATTTTAAATTCTAACCTTAGACAGTCAAATAAGCCATCTAAACTCCTTAATTGACGAGTACTTTCAGTTTGTCACAATAACCAAGCAATAATAGCCAAAGCAATCCGAATTCAAATTGGGTCAGGACCGTCAGGTGATTTGTAAGAATTGATTTTGAACGAATTTATAAAGGTATGCTATTGAAGGCAAGAACGACAACTCTGGAAAAAAATTTCGTTTAACCGAAGCGACACTTTATTAACCGGCAAGAATTCAGTTCAAAATGGCAGCGAACGGCAACAACCCTGGATAGCAGTAAAAGTAATTAACGTTTCTGTAAGCAAAAAACCTGATAATTATCTTTTGATTTATGGAAAGAATAAAAGTAAACTTTTATCTATCGTTTGGTGCTAATTTGACCCACATTCATTTACTTTTTGAAAAAAATATTTTGCTATGCGTTTTTGAAGCAATCCGTTAAAACCCTACATAACAGAAAAACGTCCGTATGATAAAATAGTTATGTAGGGTCTTATATTTAGGACTAATACATGAGCCAGAGTTAGGGTACAAACTAGGATGTTTCCAGTATAATTCGGAATCACAACATCTACAAAAGAAACTTTCTACTGATTACCTATTGTGAAAAGGCAGTTTCACAAGTGAGTTAACGAAAAATAATAAGCTAAACTGGAAAACATAACGTCATTAGTAAACTATTCCATAAATGCATAAAATGTGATTCAGGAATTTCAGCGAAACATGTTATTGCAGTGATTTAAGAACGCCAAGCTCGACGTTTGCAATAAAGGCAAAACAAACTAGCAATTATTGTTCAATAACAAATATAAATCAATTACCTTTTCACCGAAACTCGTCAAAAGAATGAAAAAAATCTTGCAAAAAAGGGAAAAAACAATAATTTATGTTTACGGAAGTGGATTTGTAGACGTGTTCGAATGACAATGTAACGAACGTAGAACATGTTCTTGAATTTAATCGAGTACCCACTTCCTACGAACAGGCGCGTATCGCGTAGATTGGGGTACGTCTCCCGTTTAGCCTTTGTACGAAGATAATGTTGATGTTCAGCAGACATGGAAAATGTTTTGAAACCACGAAAATATTAAAATATAACATGCATTAGAGAGGTACATTTAACAAATCAAACCATTTTGATCCAAATGTTCGAGCCACAACCACATTATACACATTTTACAGAATAATGCAACATATTAATAATAAAACTTGAAGTACATAACCATTAAATCTATGTTTACCACCGAGAAAAATTGCTTTATGCTACTTGAAAATAACATACAGTCAAGAAATACACTAATGGATCGGTACATTTTGGAAATTCTAGAGGGTCCGGACCCCCTGACCCCTGCTAGATCCGCCTATGAAACATACTGTCTATAATCTGGAATAGCCAGTGTTTACTATCTGGCTGACATTCCCTTTCCTTCTTAACAGGGATTTTATATAGAATCCCTGTTTTTAAACACAATTACATGTGAAATGTAGGATGTCTAGATTCCATAATCAATCCGATATACAGATTTTCGGAGAAGTTTTCATTCTGATTTTGACGTGATAGAAGATGACAATAGAAACTAATTCCTATGACCCATCTTAAAGTATTTAACAAACAGTTCAGGGGCGGATCCAGGATTTTTTTTCTAGGGGGAGTGGGTTTAACTTTTTCTAGGGAGTCCAAACTAGGGCTGCAACGATTCGATTCGATACATCGAAACTCGATTGCAAGGGTGCCGATTCGATTTCGATTCGGGACCCGCGAGTTTCGATTCGATACTGACTTTTAAAAGTGTCTACATAAGTTATAACGATAAAAGCAAAGGTGCGCCTCCAAAGTATACGAGGACAGTGAAACTGGGTTTCACTTTGTTACATTTCTGTTAAATTTCCATTACGATTTTATGTAACACGATTGGAAACTCTGTTCCAAATATACATTCTATACTATAGTATATGCCCCGATCCTCCGCCAATTGTGTCGGTGTGATTGAATTTTACCTGTTCTGACACTGGAAGATTTTAGGCTCCGCATGAGCAAGCCAAGTTTTGTTGTTAGTTTATTCAAATTTAAAAAGTTTTGCATGTACAGTGCATGTTTAACTAATATGTACAATAGTATACCAAGAACTGCATCTTTCTACAATTTATAATCCATGCTGTCTTTACGTTTTAAGTCGATATTACATTAATAATACATTTTCGCGACCTTTACATTCGTACCCAATCCATTTCGTACTTAAATAAAGCAAATATTAATTATCAGATTTTCGAGTTATCCAATTTTAGTAACAATTTTATTTAATTAATATTATTTAGTTTTAAGCTCAAATAAATGTATAAATGCATAAATGCATATTTGTAGTAAATTGTATTAATAAAAGAATCGAATCGAAAAAAATCGAATCGAAAAAAAAATAATCGAATCGCATCGAATCGACTTTCCGGTGAATCGTTGCAGCACTAGTCCAAACCTTTTCTTCAGGGGTTCCAAACTTTCGTATCACAAGCACATTATACACTATTTGCAGAATAATGCAAGATGAGAACAATGCTAAGGATACATCATGCTACTTAAAAATGGTTTACCATTAAAAAATACACTCAGGGACAGGTACATTTTGGAAATTTCAGAAGGGGATCCGGACCCCCTGACCTCCCCCCGCTAGATCCGCCTATGGATATCTTGAATGAACCCTAGAGTTTGTTTTTCAGTCTTTTTACAAGCAGGTGTTATGAGAGTCAAAATATATTTTTGCAACAAAAACAGGTCCCAGGTCAAATCAACTTGTTTTTGTGATGTATGGAATATAAAACAACTTTTAAGTAGTGAAATGTACCTGTCTGGAAATATTGTACACATAAAATACACATTTAGACGGAAAGAAAATGCTTTAAAAAATCGATTAATCAAGCACGTTGCTGAAGTTAGCAAAAATATTTTGCTAGCAAAAGTGGCTACAAGTTGCTATTTTGGCTAGCTATAGGGAATAGTAAAACATTCAGAAGATGATTTCTTTTTCTTACAGAGTATTTCAAATTGTTGCTTACTTGTGATCAGATATAGTTGTGTGTTAACAAACCAATTAACCGGGGTTTTTATCCAAAATTATGATTGCACCACAGAGTCTAATAGATCCAGAGTTCTTATATATCCTTGATATTTTTAGGATACCTGGTAACCAATATCAATATTGTTTCTTTTCCATGCCCGAATCAGAGTAAAGATTAAGTAGGCTAAGTTTCATACTCATTATTTCAAATCCCACTCGTAAAGGTTATACCCTTCCATTTAAATTTGACAATATCGTCAATTTTCCTTAATTAATAAGGTATATGGAGAAGGTTCTCGCGCGGGAAACGAAACAACGACCCCACGATCAGTAGACTTGTGTGCTACCAACTGAGCTAGTCAGGCGGCTTTCTGTACTATAATACAAAATGTATATAGGTGAAAAATATTGCATTTTATATGAGGATTGCTTGATTCAGGCGAGTTCATCAATTAAATTTTGGTAGATATTCTCAAAGTATCAATTTGATTTCACCTAAACTATGAGCCATAATGCAATCGGTCTTATATAGATGCCAATACTCGGCGATATAAATTTGCGCTACACACGCGTCCGTTTACGGAATTACCCGAATAGTTTTCCGGTGAAGAAACTTCGCCTATAGACGGACGAATACACACTGACTTGACCACACCCTATTATTATTATTACTATATTGTTCATGAAAAAGTTTAGGCATAATGGAAAATCTAGCAGACGATTCTTTGTTGGCTCTTGTTTTGGATCAGCAGCATGTTCAGTAATGACTGATAGCTAATGTTACGGATACGGGACAACTCAACCCGTAGACATCTCAACCTATGGATAACACAACCCAAAGTTGGGTAAAACTCAAACCCGTTATTGAGATTCTGAATTTTCTTGGATTGAGTTGTCTTTGGGTTGAGTTGTCCTGTATCTAACGTCACGGAACGTTTCGGAACATTCGAGGTAATTGAACACGCTGCTGATATTTGCCGTCGCTTTCTTAATTATTTCCAGCAAAATTCTGGCGACTAGTTCAACTGAGCAGTTTTTTTTGTATAAACTGACCATTATTAACTAGCACGCGCAATAAAAATAAAATCTACAATGTACTTTTGAGTCAAATTGTAATGATTTGTTTAACGTGTCTTAATTAGGAATTGAAACCAGATCGACAGGTTAAAGGTATTTGAACTAACAACTAACAATTTGATCAGGGCCATGTCATCTGAATTGGTTAAGAAAAAATACTATTTAAAGTCAAAAGTAGGTACCTATCATAAAATGTACGACACCTTTCACAGGTCTTTCTATCCAACAAAGTGTAAAGTGCGCAATAGTGTTGCATAATTATCTTCTGATTATCTTGTCATTAAAGTGCATTTTGATATTACGACTTTCTACGGTAAATAACTTCACTATTATACACGAAATTGGTCTTAACATTTGTTTGTAAACCAATGCATGTAGCACAGTTTGCAGTTCGATTCTAGTTTTCCGATGGGGGACGAATTCGATTGATTTCTACCTGCAGGCGGTTCAGATTATAACCTTAAATGAAAATTTGAAATTGTGACAAGTTTTTCACTGGCACCAGAGTCCTTAAAACCGATTTTACGTCAACTTATGCTTTTATTCGGAACACCTCGACCTTTCATGAATGAGTAATTCGTAGCGAATGGCCGAGGAGTTCCGAATGATATGCTTTATCAACGGACACAATTTATAGACGGACCCGTATAAATTATCGTGTACGACATGTAACTATACTTTCATTATCATAGTATTGTTATATAAGGCAGTGTTTATGTATTCGAGACACTATAAATGGGGTCGTATGCTTTATTTTATGATCAAAAGTTATGGAATCAGTGTCAGTGACTTTTCTCCATAGGTTAGGTGCACTGGTCGACGTTTTGTGTTGACCATGCGTAAAACCCAGAGTAAAAATGTGAAAATAGCAAATGTCTAGTGAAATTACTGGATGAGAAAACGGATGAGTTGCATAACTTTTCCGAGCAGTATACAAAACACAATTAATTCCAAAACGAGGCAATAAGCGCTCTGCACGTGAAAAACGTTCTATGCGTACTGAAGATTTGAAGGCCTTATTAAATCAGTCGAAACCGGTTTTATTACGCAGTTGTTCGATATTTTTTGTATAATTGCAAAAAAAGGATTTTAATAATTATATAAAAGTGACATTTGAGGCAAATGCATTTATTAATCGATAATTGAAAAAAAGTGAAAATTTATGGCACGCAGCGGAAAATGTCGAAACATTCCGATCGAGCTACTTATAGTCTAGGCGTCACTTCTCGGCTATTCCCGTGCATTCCCGATACAATTTGAGATACATGTGAATATAAGCCTCGTTCTGATTGGCTGAATCTTAGCCAATAGAATTCTCAAGCTGGCCTAGCCGGTTCATCATCGCCATTACCTCATGGCTGGCCCAATTTGTTTTCCTTGTATTTGGACGAATTCATGGATTCTTGGTAAGTTTTTGTACCCTAATTGATCAAATATTGCAATAGTTTGTAATTTGACATACTTGTATTCTTTATTCAAGCTGTGAGTTATTTGATATTCGATGAATTCTATGTTCAGAAATGAGGATGCCCAGAGCCATGCCAAGCCATGTGCCTGTCTAGGCCTGGACTGCTGGTCTGTTGCTTGACATATTTTTTCAGTTGATGAAAACATATCCCATGCAATGTACGTATACGAATTGTTAATGATATGCTCGTAGACCCATCAAGCGCATAGGCGGATCTATCAGGGGGGTCCGCACTATCAAACTTGCCTGCTCCTGCGTCTATGAATAAATTATGCAAATGAGGCGCAGCACCGAGAAACTTGTAATCGAGCGTGCCTGTTTATCAATCAAAGCACTGAAAGTGCTGTAGGAACGATTCTTGAAAGCATGTAGGTACCATGTCTAAGATATAATTTTATAATTAACACAAATAATAAGTAGTGGGATCAAGAACATAATATTATCAAAAATCTTGCAAATTTAAGGGTATTGAAAGTAAAATACACTACAAAATTATAAACTTAAAATCTAGTAATAGTCTTTGCTTAAGATGTGCTGTGACTAGTTTGCTCTTCCATAGAACTTTGAGGTAGATTCTCTGCAAACTTTTATCTTGATGCTGCTAAGTAATGTTGTATTTCTAGCAAAAACTTACATGTATGATATAGGTTTGTGGGGAATTAACGTCAAAGTTTTGCTTAAAGTCTAGCACGAAATTATTTGTATGAATATATATATGTATATCAAAATGAAAGTGACTAACAGATGAAGATGTGAATGAGGGGGCGTGACGTTTGCATGTTTTACATGATGTTATTTTCGCATCATTTCCATTCCATTTGTCATATTTAAGTCGATATTGAGATCTTCAATCTGTTTACACATAATCCCCATATTCATCACTAGATAGTGTCTGGTGTCCACGTTTAGGGTGCTTTGTAATTATTAAGTGTATGTATGTCTTTGACAGTGTTTTTCCTATAAAACAGTGAAAATAGTTATGAATAAACCATGTTTTGGTCTCAAAAACTGATTACAAGGGCAGCCTACTCTGTGCAGCTTATTAAGAAAGGAAAATAAGGATATTTTAATGGTTGGTATTTTCAATCGAAGTTTTTTTCCTTATAAGTAACATATCTTTTCTCTTAAACTGATCATTTAAAGAGAAAAAAATAGTTCAGTTGATGTATGGTTTAAGGTACCTTACACTCCTGGGTCATACCTTAATTTGACATTAAAAATCAACATCAATTTGTGTGAAAAAGTCACATTTTTAATGAATCATAATTTTCCGAAAAATGCCTTCTAAAGTAGCCCTTTTCTGATAATCAGTGGCATCGACTCAAATGCTGTATATATATAGGTAGTCCATTTTGATTCATGAAATACCGCGTAAACCCATTAGTCTTCCGTTTGACCCATTCATTTGTAGGCGCGAACAAAACTTTCTGTGGCTTAAAGCAAAAATGCTATCTGCAAAGTGAACCATTTTAGTTATAGAAGTTTATAATCTAGTACAACACGTAGTTATTAACAAAATACCCAGCACATGTCATTTTGACGTCAGAAAGGCAATTTTGTCTGTCACACATTCTCCAGTGGTGTTTGATCCTTAAAATATGAAAAAAATATTTTGGTGATTTTTTGTCCTTTTCGGTCACTTTTTCATTGAGATTTAGTGATTGATACCATCAATTTGTGTGAAAAATTAACCATTTTAATCAAACAAAATTTTCAAAAAAATGCTTTAAAAAATAGCACTTTTTTAAGAATCAGTGGTATCACCAAAATGCTGTATATATTAAAGTAGTCTACATTGTTTCATGAAATTGCGCATGTTACTTAAAAGTCATTAGTCCTTCATTTCACGCATAGATTTGAAGGAGTGAAACAACGTTATGTCCCTTTTAGGTTACAATGGAAGCGGTTTTAATTGTCGAAAAAAATTTAAAGTGTGACATGCCGTTTATTAATCAATTGTGAAAGTCTGTTGTCCATATTCGGGGTGCTTTCAGGCCTTTTTCATGAGTTGGGGAAGTAGCCTGTAGCCTTTTACACGGGGAAAATGGCGCGCGATAATTAGAAAATGGGGAAAAATAAAACTAGACTATTTTTATCTATGTTTAATTCTTGTAATCATAATTCATTTAAACAATTATTGTTTATGTTTGTTAGGTGGAGATTTAGTAGCTTCAAAGGTGTCATTTTTTCGAATTTTTTATGTATAATTGCGCAAATTCCGTAACTAACTCAACGATTGCAACATGCTCGGAAAGACATACCACGTGCGTTGGGAAAAAAAACCAAAAAAAATATTTCGCTGCCGGTTTGGGTGCGAATAGTGTATGGGCGAATGTGATTGAGGACGAATTATTAGCAAGAATTTAACAAACTGGTAATTTGAAGGCCTCGCGGGCTTGATTATTTATATATTTGATAAACTTATTTAACGAAATGACCATGTCCCGTTCGTGTAAAAGAGTTTCGATAAATAACCGTTTCATTAATTAAATCACTGTGAGATTTCCGGTTTCTCTTTTGCCGTATTTTGGATGTATAAAAAGTTTGAAGATATTTTGAAGGGGAAAATGGTTGTTGAGGGGAAAAGCTGCTTTGTTATGGGGGAAAAAAGACACTTATTTTGCTTGGGAAAACGCCGTTTAAAGGCGTCACGTAAAGGATGAAAAAAAGGCCTGGGCCGCCGCCTTTATAATGATAAAACAGTATGTAAGTCTTGACAGTGCTTTTCCAATACAACAGTGCAAAAACTAATGGGTTCACGTCGTTATAGTCACAATTACTGGTTAAATAAATGGACCGCCCCTATTGTGCGAGCGAATCGTCTTCAGGCGAATCGTCCACTAGCGAATGAAACTGGGTGCGAATCGCTCGCTACCTTTCCGAAACTAGGTCATTCTTCTGCTTTGAGATAAAGACGTTTTCACGATTAGTACTATACCCCATTCCCAGTCTATACCAGGCCTCTACATTAACTTATTTTTTTACTAGCCCGGTTGGGCTAGTAAATGCCCAAATCCACTAGCCCTGACCAATTTTTCACTAGCCCTGACCAAGGACCTTATTTATAGAGTCCTTGCCCTGACCATTCCAATTTTTCCTGTCTCAATTATTACCGTCTAAATTGACAATACGTCTCATTATATAGCAGTCATAGTATTTATTGTGGTAAAATATTACTACCATGCATAAATATGCTAAATATGCATGAAGAACCTAATAAAAAAAATTAAAATGAATGTATATTTTGATTTCTTCAATAAAATATCGGGGGTTACGAAATCAACTATCCGATTTTTCTGAGTCGTACATTTTCCAAGGTCCGGACAAGTCATTTTTCATTTGTTGTTAAAAATAAAACTATCTTTTAAAACGCCGTGAACGTTATAAATAGATGTGCATTGTAACAATCGCCAAGCAAATGTGTCGCATAATCGGCTATAACATTACATTGCCGACAGTCTTTATTTTCCAAAATAAGTTGATCGTGTTAGTATAATTATGCTATGTGTATATGGGTGTATGTCATATTAATTTCTTTGCCTTAATGTACGTAACTCAATGTCATGTACCCCGGGGAGTCTACATTTGTTTGCAGCAATTAAATCAATATTAATCCTTTGTTTGGCGATGAGCGTGCGTTGGCAATATTAAACGGATATTGATGTAAACAATTTAAGATAAGATGTGTGTAGGTATTTTTAACACTTAGTCGATGTTTGATAGCGTAACAATGCCATAATTGCAATGTCGCATTGTGTTATCAAAGAGTCCACTTCAATTTAATTGTTAATTACATGTAGAATTAAAACTTCAAACAAGCGTGACCCAATTTTTTTGTCGACTTAGTACGCTAAAAATGGCCGGTAATAAAAAATATCGGGGATCGCTGGAAATTTAATGTTCTTTATTAAAATATATTTTGACGCCCGCTAATTTATCATTTTATTTAGAGAATGTTTAAACATTAATCTTGCCGTTCATATTTTCTGAAGAAAAAAAACCCCTACTTTCACTGAATTTACGTATTTTATCGAACGTGTGTAAGGAAATCCCCGGACTAGTATGCCTCAAGACGGCTCGATTTAACACACATACGCACCAGATTACTTTCAAATGCATTAGGATGCTCGTAAATAAAGCGTAAACAAGTTTTTGTAGCCTTAAATTTGAGATTGGTTAACTGAAATCGGTTTGATTTTTTGTGGTAATTAAAGTTTTGATCAAAATTAAGTAGCCCGGCCGGGCTACCTACGAGATAACTCCACCAGACCGGACCTAACTTGAACCAGTGAATGTCTGTCGGCTGCGCCTTAATGTCGAGCCCTGTATACATATGCAATGTTGTGCAAAATCATTTTTATGCTGTCAAGAGAAATATATGTTGTCAAAACAAGACTTTTTTCTAGGTCTAAACTGGCGAGTCAATTTACAAACGGAAGTAGCCATTTTGTAAAGTTTAGTACCCTGCTTATTCGTTCTAGGTAGCTCACAAGCGGAATGAGCCGGGAACCAACGGTATAGAATAAATAATCAGGTCGGGTTAAAGTTCGTATGAATTATTAATGTATTTATATACACAACAGGAATTAATGAGTATAATTACGATTGACTAGTTTGCGTCGTTTCGGAGTTGTTCGATAATTTCCTTGTGTAGGGGAGACAACCTAGCTCCATATAGTTACATGATAATGAGCCAGTATGCCTTCTTTGTCTTTGTGGATAGGTGTGGAAATATGAATATTTATGAGTCAGAATGGTTTTAAGATTTGTCATGTCTCTGGAACGATAAATCGTTCCAAAAACGAAAGTAGCGTATACAAGTAAATTTAAACTTGCTAAATACATTTGAAATCTTTGATTTACGTTTATTGTGCACAATAATTTGGTTATGTAATAAATAAATGACAAGTTAAGCAAAACGGATGAAAAAATGAGCTTCAAATAGTTTATTTGTGGTCGTTTAAAACTCCCGCGAGCTGCTAGGATGGCGGCAGTTTCGTTACTACGTAGTTGAAGATATCACCTTTTTTATCTAAGATCGAAATTTATTTGAACACGCAGACAATTGTTTTCGTACACATAAATGAATGCAGTTTACGATAATATCATTATTATATGGTGTCCATCCTTTGTTAAAAGTGTCTTGGAGGTTAAACTCGTCTGTTTACATTTTAAAACAGAGCGTGAAGGCTAAAACCAGGGTATACGGTACTGTGTACCTGTACGGATCCTTGATATGTGCCACGTCTGGCATATTATTACATTAAAATAAATGTTTGTGCAGGGTCGTATGAAGCTTTGAGAAAATGGGGAGTGCTTCCAAAGCATGATTTATACATCAGGGGGTTTTCGGTTCTGAGATATTTAGTCAGCGTTTTGTCTAAATTTGTGGTTTCGGTTAATGATATACAGACATATTACCGCCTATATATTGATTAAATCTTAATGTATTTCAGGTATGAAGAATGCCAATATCAGCTTGAAATAAGTATTGATGAGAAATACAATTTAGACCATGAAACTAATTTAATTTTCAGAAATATAAATACAGAGAACAGTAAACTGTATGTGTAATCAGTATCACCTTGGAAGCATTGTCGTTAATCGATCTCTTAAATTAAGAAATAAGAAAACATAATACATGTACAGTGGCCCTATTGACCTATTAGTCTCTATGTTTAACTCCATAAGTGACACCAAAGACAAATACTAGTACATATACTATGCAAAAGTTATAACGCAAACAGTTGTTTTCTTTACATATTTTTTATTTTATAATAATATATGGGCATATATTTGCCATCATTAAGTCTCTCGGTATGTTCACACATGATAGAGTGTTGAAATTCCTCATGCGGTCATGCTCGGGTTCACACCATCGGTAAATCCTTTTTACGTAGTTTCTTGAATCATGTGCAGCACGTTAGTGTCTACACAAGCAATTAAAGTTTCCTGAGAACTCTAGAGACGGCGTGACATTGTGGCACTCGTCATCTTGGAAACAAGTCAGTAAATATGCCAAGATTGCGCATTGAAAACTGGGTATAAGCCATTTGACTGATGCTCCATTAACAATTACCATCAGCGTGTCCAGTAACTACCGTTATCTAACGTTACTGGTACTGAAAAACTCAACCCAAAGACAGCTCAACCCGTGGATAACTCAACTCAAAGTTGTGAAAACCCAATCCGTTAGTTGGGGATTGAGTTGTCTCAGGTTGAGTTGTCTTTGGGTTAAGTTGTTCTGACTCTTACGTTACGGACAGTTACGGAACGTTCGGGGTTAGTTAAAAAGGTTACAGGTCATGGAGCAAAATTCAAACAGTTAATTGTGGAAAGATATTGACCATAATGGCAAGCTGGGTTTTGTAGTGATAAATGGGGACTACATCGCCCAACGCTACCAGGGTGAAGTTAACGTCGCTGTTTAATACGCCATCGGACGTCCAGGTCTTTTTATCTAACAAGATAACACCAGACCACATTCCGCCAAGGCAACAAATTAATTTTTCAGGGCTTATAACATTAAGATCTTAGACTTGTCATCATTTTTAGAAGACATAAATCTAAATGAACGTGTTTGGGACGTGTTTGACAGACGCATACGTCAACGTCTTGTACAGTATGTGACGTTACTGGATCTAATCATTGCTTTACATGAGGAATGG
The DNA here is from genome assembly GCA_025267735.1 of Mactra quadrangularis. Classification (NCBI taxonomy): domain Eukaryota; kingdom Metazoa; phylum Mollusca; class Bivalvia; order Venerida; family Mactridae; genus Mactra; species Mactra quadrangularis. Next base: position 35,568,760 of record CM046302.1, on the reverse strand, counting down.
ACAAGAATCCCACTACGTTTTGTACGATGTGCTTTTGGGTTTTAAGACTCAGGATATTAGCAGTCGTGAATTCAACTTAGATGAACGCTCATAATCAAATCTTGTTAACTTTTTTTCTCCTACTGGGCTTTTTATTCTGTGAATATTTCCTTGTCAAAAATCGTTACATGTTGTTCTGCCGTTGAATACTCATGACAAATGGTTGTTTTATCTTCATGCTTAATTTCATATTATTAACATATAAACTTTGGATGATATTTACGTTTTTGTACCTACTTGCGTTATAACTTTTGCTTAGTATATAAATATCTATTATAAGTAAGTCTCTTTGAGTATTGTTTTACATAGCATTTTGCAACTTTATGTTTTATTTTTATTTTATTACAACGATCTACAGTATACAATCAAAGGGGCTGATATAGAGAATAACCACGTTAGACAATACAAATATGATACGATATCATGTCATGTTTTCACACCTACTGAAAGAGATCAATTATCCATATTGCATCACACGTGATACCAATTACATAATTAAGCTTGACAATTAACATTCCTTTATGGTAAACCTGTATACTATGAAGCATACGATAAAGGCAGTAATATTACTATGAAACGTTAATTTTATATCAGAACAGGAAATGAATTCTTGTATAATAAATATCTTTATAAGTTATTTATCATACATATGTAAATTAGTTAATCGTGGTTTCTTGACTTTCTCAATACCTGAAAACAGAAAATTGATCATAGTAATTATATGTGTGTTAAAATGAACAATATCTATACATGTATTTCAGGACCGAAAAACTAAAAAAATATATAATACGTAATTCGTACAACCGAAAAGCGTTAATATACATGTATAGCATATAGCTTTTTCATATCCGAAAAGCTTCTTGTCGAATACTGTTAGTGATCGGAGAACCGAAAAACCCTCGTATTATTATACTAACGTATCAAAGTTGTTAAAATATTAAACGGTATGAAGTTTTTTAAGAACATTATAACACGCATTATTCATTTTAAACATAATATAATATATAGCACAATTCAAATTAGATACTTTCACGGTTTTCAAAGTTTTACGTGTATATTATTATGTTAACCAAGGCCAGATAACGATAAATAACCTTGAGTAAATCTCGATATAGCTTTATGAAACAATGGTAAAAGAAACGCGATTCAAATGCATTTACTGGTACAATGTATTAGGTATGTATGATTATCTTGGCATAAGAAATAACGAAGTACTATATTAAAATATTCAAGCATATATTTTCGAGGTAAGTCGTGCAGCCAACGGCATTCCGCGGTACATCTCATTTGATGTAAATAGGTTTTTGAATGTACTGCACTTTTTAATTACAAAAACAACATTTTAGTGAATATGATTAATAGTTTCAATCTGTTTGCTTCTATGGCCACTTCATTTTTTTAATCAATGACTGTCAATAAAAATTCGATATATAGATAGCTTTTGATGACTTGGCCCGACTTCCCTATATACTTTAAGCTAAACTCACCTGATGGAAAGGCTAGAAGAATGAAACTGGCAGGACGGCATATTAGCTTTTATTTATAAAGTGCAAATTAATACAAATTATCGTTATTTTCGTAACCCGGCCCTGATGTTTCGGCTGAACCTCGTTACTTCTCAGGATGCATAAACGCTACCTGCGTACATGCAGATTAAATATAAATAGGTATTTAACTGTTTATTCTGTTCACAACGTTGGATAAATACATTTAAATTTAATTTGATTAACATTAAAATACACAGTACATTCATTTACACACACAAGTTTAAACTTCGCTTTTAAAACAACTCGATTAATCTAAGCGACTGGGCGGAGCTTCGATCTGCGCATGCGTAGCACGTACGATTTGTTTACATTCCACTGTCTCATACGTGTAGAGTGCAAGTTTGATAGTGGTCCGGACCCCCTGGAATTTCCAAAATGTACCAGTCCATTAGAGTATATCTGGACAGTAAGTCATTTTTAAGTAGCATGAAGCAATTCCTCTGGGTGCTAAACATATATTTAATGGATATGTAGTTTTTATTATCAATATGTTGCCAGTGTGCAGAGTATGCAGCTGCGTACACATTGGTCCAGAAAAATGGTAAAAATACAAACGCTAAAAATGCAATAAAAACTTGTGTGTAAAACAAAGCTGTTTGTTATATTTAAATACTCTTGCGTCAAGTTACATTTCAATGGGACTTGTGTGTTGAGTTTACGGTTAAAATACATTGTATTTGACTCCAGTCTTTATAATTCTTGAATGATGGTTGGAAATGAATTATAATTGGTACAAATGTCTTCCTATGTTTGTGCCCGGTACACTGGAATGAATTATACTAACTCTTTCTGTAAAGTTGTCGAATTTCTCCTGAGATGATCTACAGAAAATCAAATTCGGGTGGGGGGGGGGATGCCCTTGACCCCTAGAGTTCTGTGTACACATAAAAAAGCTCTTGCTACACCCCTGGTTGCATTATTCTGCAAAATGTGTAAAATTAAAATATGGTTGTGGTTTGAAAGTTTGGACCCCCCTCTAGAAAAAGTTTGGACCCCACCAGAAAAAAAAATCCTGGATCTGCCCCTGAAACGAGAGACAATGAAAGAATCGTGGTAGTCACATGGTTTAGCCACGATGCTGACACAATTCCTTAATTCCTAATTCATGTCTTTCCGTTCAAGCTAACTTATATAGCAACATGGTAGTGTCTGCTTACGACCATTGAGGTGGGTTCGCATCTCAGTTTGGACAATGAATTTATAAGGATTTGCAATTGGTGCCCAAGGTAAATATTTTACTAGAAACATGATTGCACCCTTAGAATTGCCACAGACGATCATGCTCCAAGAATCCGAGGACAAATTCAGCTTAGGAGGAGTCACTGGTGTGTGTAGCAGAGGTATGATATGGCACTCGTACTCTCTTGCCACTAAGCTAGATTTTATGTCGACATAGTAGAGTATGGTCTTATGACTAGAGTCTAGAGGTTGTGGGTTCAAATCTGATCAGACCATGGGTTTTTAGGTTACAATGGTGACATAGTAGAGTATGGGCTTATGACTAGAGTCTAGAGGTTGTGGGTTCAAATCTGATCAGACAATGGATTTTATTTGGTTACAATGGGTTCAAATTTGAAAAAAGAATATGGGGTTTGATGTTAATAGTTATTCTTTTATCATCTTTTCAGATGTTAATGTAGATTTGGTCAGTTGAATTTGGTAGAATAAATGGTAACCCAGTGTATGACATCTAGATATTGTTAGTTATGTGACTTATTGATGTTCATCTATTTAAAATCAGCCTTACCACAGAGTTTCTACTGTAGTGCAATACTAAACAAGATAAATGGTAAGCTATTGAGTATTGTCATTTGATTTATCCAACATTTTTATTTTCAGGTCTGATTAGATATTGTATTGGTACTATTACTATCAACAAAACACTGATCGTCTGAAACTGCTTAGCATAAGTATTGAGAAACCAAATAGTACTTACTAGAATTAAAGATTTTGTATTGCATTACTTTTTTAAAAAAATTAAGGAGTTGCTTAACCCAGGTCAGAGCTCAATTTAAGTAGCACACCTGGATTTTCTGAATCTAGTGTCACGAAAGGTGTACCGGTTCGAATCCCACCCAGGGAGGTTAATTATACCCTTTCATGAAAATTTGACAAATTTCATTTTTCCTCCATTAATACGGTATATGGAAAAATTTCCAGTCTTGTGGAAGGGAAGGTTAGAACTGGTTATAGACAAGGGTCCAGGAAAGATAAGTTAGGTGCTCTGGACGCCGTGAAGTAACCTTTAAAATAGTGTGGACACGTCGTTAAACCCAATATAGATAATTAATTATACAATGGTGGACACATTGAGCTAGCTCCCCCTGATTGTTAAAAAGTTTGCATATAATTTTGTGGTACTTATTAATTCTGGATGTCCCTGGTGATCCTATGTTTAACTAGTATCAAGCTTTCTTCTTATGATATCTTATTTGGCAACTTATTGTTTATATATTTATTAGAATCATTTCAAAAGATCTAAATCAATATGTGCACAATTTTATACATGTAACCGGACCACTAAAACATTTAGAACCTGCAGCATTTTATTAATTATAAAGCTTGATTTTCCAAAAAATTAGAGCTTATCTGGCATCAGCATTGTCATTGCTTGTAAGGTTAAAGTTTTTTTTATTAGTCTTATATCTTCAACACTATCCTACCTCTTTTTTGAAAGTTGGTACACCTATTCAATAGGACCTTTATTAACCATACTGTTAACAGACATAAATTTGGATGATTTTTTTATTAGTAATTAACCTTTTACTCTATACAAATTGCAAAATATGAGGCAAGTTTTTTCTGAATAGAGTTTTTTCAATACTAATCAATATACTTATGTTGTCATAAGTATTTGTCGTTACTACATGTACATAAATATTAAGGGAGGTAAATCTAGATGTATTATTTTTGAAGTTTTGTCCCTTTATAACTTAATATTTAAGATTAAAATTTTGTTTAAATTGAGATATCATTAGTAATTATAAAAATATTCTATTGAAAAGGGTATATTTATTTATCAGTGCTACATCTACATGACATTTTAAGGGAGGTAATTCTTGACAAATTATTTTGCAATTATGTCCCTTTGTACTACAATATTTAAATTGGTTCAAATTCATCAGTACTACTTGTTTATTTTGGATTTATCAACAGTTGTTTTGTTTTAGTAATTTATTGGGAATTATGCCCATCTGTAATGATGTCAACATGTTCTTGTCAAAATTCACCCTAGATCACCAAGTTGGCCTCAACAAAGATAGTAAACATTGTGCACTTGTGGGTCTGCAGCAAGCCTTACTTGTAATTTGAAAATTTTAAAAGCTAATATCATGCAAAGTGAATAGACTAAAAGCTGCAATATGCGGCTGTTAGAATCTCTTAATGGTCATTTACTACAATGTTGCCTTCATGTTCTGTGTTTCACTACTCCATCTCCCTCTTTGCCAGATTTGTTACAGTCAAGGTTGCAAAACCTACATTAACAATTTGGTTAACAACAGCCTGGAACTTGATATGTTAATGCACTTACTGAAATATTCCTCGTATGTTACTCTGCAAGACACATTTATATACAACAGTACAGTTAAAAACATTATCAGTACAAGACAAGGTTAACTTAGTTTGGGTTATCTCCCTTGTATCAGGTTTATAATAAAACATTATACCCATTTTATAATAAAACATTATACCCATTTAATTGATAACATTATATGCTTGACCATTTATTGTGGCCCATAAGCACATAAAAATGTATCATTTAACAATATGAAAAAAATACAAGCAGGTCAAATATATATTTATGATAAATTTACAAGAAAAGACACATGTTACTGATAATTTCTGGTGTAAATGTTGTTGTTTTTTGTAGTAATACTAAGATTTTGTTTGTGATTGACACCATCCATTGTTTTGAACATCCAGTGATTTTGTTTGCCTGATGTGCATTGTCTAAATTAAAATTTTTATTTGTTAATACTCAGTTAATCACCACCAAGTAAAGAACCAAGTGTATTTTTATGCAAATCAAATACTTTGTTTAAACTTGAATGTCAATTAAGGTTACAGATACTGGTATAGGGTATCAATAGTGTAACCTTTCCACACCAATAAAATTGTGGATTCTAGCACATCAAATGAATAATTTCAATGGGTGTACAATAGGTCTTATGCCTCCTTGGAGGTGTAAAGCTGGTCATACGATGGCTTTGAGTTTTCTATCTACTGTATAACAATGTTGTACAGTTAACGCCCGTTAACTCTGTTGTGTCTTGAACTTACAAAGTCAATGTATATTACTATATAAACATACAACACCGTGGTCATAATAAATCTCATACCTGATACATTGTAGCAAAAAACTTCAATGATTATTGACTTACATTGCCATACAATAACTTTTAAACAATGGCATCTGTTTGTCTTAAATCAAACATTTATCTTCAAAGAATCTTTATCATAAAACCATAAAGTATGATAATATGCACAACAATTTGTCAGCCAGGATCCAGCCCTGTTCACCTCTCAGAGTTACACTCAGCCAGGATCTAGTTAAATTATCCTCTCACTCTCATACGTGTTTAACACTAAGCCAGTATCTAGAACTGAACTCCTCACTCTGATACATGCTGAAAAGCTAGGCAGGATCTAGTACTGTACTCCTCTTACTCTCATACATGCTTAACAGCTAGACAGGATCTAGTACTGTACTCCTCTCCCTCTCATACATGCTCAACAGCTAGACAGGATCTAGTACTGTACTCCTCTCTCTCTCATACATGCTCAACAGCTAGACAGGATCTAGCACTGTACCCTTCGCACTCTCATACATGCTCAACAGCTAGCCAGGATCTAGAACTGTACTCTTCTCACTCTCATACATGCTCAACACTAAGCCAGGATCTAGCACTGTACTCTTCTCACTCTCATACATGCTCAACACTAAGCCAGGATCTAGCACTGTACTCTTCTCACTCTCATACATGCTCAACAGCTAGCTAGGATCTAGCACTGTACTCCTCCCACTCTCAGAGTTAGATGGTCTACAGCTAGCCAGGATATAGCTCTATACACCTCCCACTCTTAGAGTTGATGGTCAACAGCTTGCCAGGATCTAGCCCTGAACAGCTTAAGAGTTGTATCTTAGCCATGGCTCTTTATTTCTTATCTGGTGACAAATACTCACCCTGACTCTGTTTCTAAACAGTTCAACTATTATAATTAGGTGGTGCATAGGAGAGGCGCAAGCTGGTGTTTGGCCCCTTTCATTGTTTGATTTTTTTTGTTATTTACTTTTATGTACTTCGGACTAGTTTCAGAATTCTAATTCACATTATAAGTATTATGAATGATTTCTTTCTCTATTCATATCTACTGTTTTGTTTAATCACTGTATCACAGTTTTATTCATTTATTTGATTATCAAATGTAAGCACCGGAAATATCTGTGGTATTTTTCCATTCTCTATTTTTGTAATTTTTTTTTTAACTGTAGTATTGACAATAGACTATATCTTGAAATCAAATTGTTCGTTTATTTCCTGCAGTACAAGCAAACTTCCATTGTCACAATAATAATATGTTTACATAGAACAAAAAGGATGTGTCTGCATTTCATGCTTTTCAGCAATAATGTGTTACAAATTTTGTTGGTACCTACTGCACATGGACCAAAAAGCCCATAAAATTGAGTATTGAATTAAATTAAAAATTTTATTTTTTATTTTTATACACCCGCTTCAAAGAAGAGGGGGGTATACTGTTTTACCCTTGTCCGTGTGTGCGTGTGGTTATGCATGCGTCCGTCCGTTACAAAATTTTCGTCGCAGTTTTCTCAGCAACTATAACATGCAGCAGCCTAATACTTTGCATATTGCTTCATCCCATAGTCCCATGTGGTGTAAAGCAATTTCATGCTCCTTGCTCATCTACTTCCTGTTTGTCGCATATTTTTAGATTTTGGCAGGGGTATCACTAGTGAGCATTAGCTCACAGATTTACTTGTTTTACTGGGTTTAACACCATGTGTCAACACAATTTAGATCATTTTACAGCATTCAGGGCACCTAACCTAGCTCTCCGGGACCCATGTCTATAACCAGTTCTCATCTTCCCCTACCATAAGGCCAGAAACATCCATATTTTCTAATCAATGGAGAAAAATTGCCTTTAGTGTCAAATTTTCTTGGAAGGGTATAACCTCCCTAGGTGGGATTCGTACCCATACCCCCTTTGGGATACAAGATTCCAAATCCCGGCGCACTACCAACTGTGCTATAGACTTGAGTTTTAAATGGCGAAATAAATTTTACTTTACTTTTTATAAAAATAATTCTCAAGTATTTACGAGCAGACATCCATGACTGTCTTGGGTCTGAAATGCAGTTGGTACAAGTAACACGCTGGGCTTGCAAATCTGGTGTCCTGAAAGGGAATGGGTTAAAATCCCTCCCAGGGTAGTTATTCCTGTCCATGAAATTTTGCTAATTGTGATTATGTAAATTTATTTTATGGAGTTACTTGTATTAAATTAATAAAAAAAAATAATTTGGTGTATTTATATTTTTGCAGTTCTGTATTGTGTTCTATTAGTCCTGGGTATGACTTTAAACTGCATCCATCTGTGGCATCCCAATGTGGATGTGGGAAAGTGAGGCTGCCCTTTACCACAGTTGCCTCCAGGCTCCCCTTAGGCAAGGGTCAGCACCTGAAATTGCCTCCCTTCTCAGGGTTACGAGTTGCTTCAAGAAGAAAGAAAGAATCACATTGTGGTCAGTACTGACCAATGCAGTAGCCTTACTGGATTGGTGGATGAACTTTGTTTGTGGTCAACAACAAAAGGGCATAGGTATGAAACTATTTACTTAACACCCTTTCATTTTATGATGAAATCACTAGATCCAGCAATGAAATTAAAAATAATTATTTTGAAATAGATCACAAGTCTTGAATGAAATCAAGATTTAGATTTTAGACTCATCTGTTTATGGGAGAAACACACTAGTCCACAATATTGTAGTGTGGTTTCTTAGTACTTGATTTTATGTAATCAAAGTAATTTTTATTTAGTGTGTGTGTGGCCTAGAAAATAAGAGCATAGATATAAGACATTCCGAAAAGTGTTTTGACATTACTAGACATTAGGTCCAGTGATCTTAAAGAAGAATCACTGAACAGAATCAGGTTTTGTTGGACTGAAGAAATCATCAAAATAACAGATTTTTGCACCTTTATCAACAACAATTTTTACTACTAATTGGATTAATTATGGGAATTCCATACGTCATGACAAATGACTGTTTAGACGCTACTCAGTCATTATAAATTATTTTAACTTTTAACTGAAGACAAACACAAAATAGGTTCCATATACTTATCAAGAATTTTGATAAAATAGCTGATAATTGTCAGGATTTTAATTTAAAAAAAAAGAAATTGAACTGGACTTTCGGACCAGCTATGACAGAATTTTTACTGGACCTAATGGAAATTTACCGTCAGGTCCGTTGGACCAGCACTTTTTGGAATCTCTGATAGATATTAATCACTTGTTGTTATATGGATATAATTATAGAATATTTCTGACTATATTCATTCATTCCTGTTATTGAAAGCTAGCCACATCTTTTGTTAGATTGATGCCCTATGTTAAAAATTCACCTCTAGTTGGTTTCGTTTTCAGTTACAAAAATTCACCTTGGAATCAGCTTGTAATTCAAGAACCATCCCTGGTAAAGGAAGATAACAAGATTCATAAGATAAGTTAATGTTTCTTATACAATTATTTAGTGCTGTATTTATACTGAATACGGTTTTGTCTTATTGGAACTTTTTGTATAAGTTGATATATCAGACGCGTATCTGCCATTACGCACTTTACCCATGTGTGTTACCTGGTTTCAAGAAATCAAAATCAAGTGCCAAAAACACATGAGAAATAGGATGCAGATTTCATAAAAATGGGATGGAACAAACGGTATTTTTGTTGTCTAATTAGCATACAACCAGTGGCCAAATTATCACCAAAAACATGGCAAAATGTACCTTAGCAAATGTAGCGAGAACAAATTTCCAAGGGGGGGGGGCCTAGAGATGTGTCTGTTTATTGCAATACAAAGTCAAACCATTGTACAAACATTTTTTTTATTTAAATTCTCCTTAAATTATTCTTGTAGTTTTAATGTACCATGATAAAAATCATAATGTTTGTAAAACTTAACTTGTTATAAATTTTCAGTATGTCATAGCCAGTGAACAGATTTCATCAGAAAAAGAATATAGTCAGTCAATAGATAAAGATGACAATGTTATTGTAGTACAGAATCAATAAAATTGTAAGTGTAGAATTTTTGTGTATCATTTGTGAAGAAGATAACTCAACATAGATTGTTTGACACTGTATACCTGGTAGTTTAATATAGAGTTAACTCCCTTGAATATCCCATGTCAAAAGATTGAAATGACTGGAGTGTGATTCAATTCGACATTTTTTTTTACAAAACAAGCAACAAATTGAATGTAAATCTTGTCTTAGTAGTCAACTTAAAGCCCCATTATCAAAAGTTATACTTTTTGGACTGCAAAGAAAATAGACATTAATTTATTTCAAACACCTCAAATGAACAAGATTTTTTAAATAAATGCAAGTATTGCTTAAGTATATATATGTTATTTATTGCATTTTAAAGTGAAAGTAGAATGAAACCCAATGTAGAATTTGGTCGTCAAAAATTGAAACAATAGTTTTGGTCACAGTATGTTTAAGATGAAGTCATATTATAGAAAAACTTACTCCCAATGACATAATTGAGCTCCAAAACTACCCGGTATTGTGGATCAGGTATATTGATCATTATCGTATAATTGAATATGGTGTGCTCTTATAGCAGTACCCCACTTTTTTAAGAAATGGACACTTTGTTAAACTTAACTTTAGAAAGCAGAATGGTATGAACTGTTCATTGTGTCTCCAAAACATGATATAGTTTGATAACTTCATGATTGTAAAAGAGTTTTCAAGCCTACTGTACTGATAACAAATATATCTTCATATAGTGGCTTTAAGTTACAGTGTATTATTATTGTTAACTATTATTCTAGAATAAAATGAAGAGAAAAGCAAAAGCTGAAGAAATAGAGATGTTAGATGAACATTTTCCAGCTTTACTATTGATGTAGGATGAGGTAAAAGCTTTCATTCATTGTACTTGTCATGTGTTTTTGTTTGTTTGGGTAAGCAACGTAGCCTCACATTGCACTGGTCATATCAAGGCAGTCAGTCAACCTACTTATCTGGAAAGGCTTAATCTCTAGATTTAGCTGTTAACCACTCGCTAAACACATACTTCCATGAGTGACTTACAACTGTCCTACATGATTAAGAATCAGTGGTAGGAGGAAGAATGTCAGGAGAAAATATTTTATGACCAAACTCCATGAAAGTACATGTATATCCTGCACGGGAATTGAAATCATGACTCCTCAATCAGTAGACTTGCATGCTAGCAACTGATATAGTGGGGTGGCTTGTATATGATTTAATTTAGTAAGTGGTTTCATTTGATAAATCTTAAATTATTTGTTTTAAGGATGACAACATAAACTAATGTCATGACCAACTGGAAGAAAGAAATCAGACGACAAGTCTTTAATTGGATCAGCACATCGACAGAAGAAAAATAAGCTAAGAACTTTACATTTACCTAAATTTTTTTTCTGACAAGTCAATACTGTCATTAGATAGAGATATATGTTGACCCCTTATATCAAAATGTTTACTTTACAGATCCAAAGAATAGTTTGGATATCTAAAGTGATCATTTTCCCCTGAATCTGACTTCATTGAAATATTTGTTAGCCATTTTTTACTAATCCAATATATGGTGCACTTGCTGGTTAATTGGTACTGTAATTGTTGTCTACTCATGTAAAGCTATATGCAAATGTATAGGTTTAAGGTAATGGCACAAGAGTACTCATTAATGTTGCAAGTTCTCATGGTTTGGTGTAAAACTGGCTAGCCTTCATTTTTTATTGAAGTCTGGTAGTTGGCTAGATTAGTTTAGAATATAGTTAGATAATTTGGACTTTTTCTCTACTCATTGCATGTGGAACAAAAATCAACCATGTACAACATGTATTCCATATAGAAAATACCATAATTGCCTTTACAATTGAATTAAAATAAGTAAAATGTTTCTTCATTTTACTCTGTACTTTATACACTCTTATATGATTTATAAAATTTTAAATGTCGACTAAATTCTAACAGTATTTACAATTAACAGAGAGAGAGAAAGTCCTTCGTGCAAACATCTTTTCCTCCATAGCTGTTGCATGAACCTAATTATTGTAGTTTTTGTACTCTGAGTCATTTCGGCGGCTCTGGTTTTGATTTTGCTTCCAATACTTGTTAAATTATCGAAAACACATGCTTACATTTTTTCATCGGTTTTGCTTTTAGTTAAAATGAATCTTTTTCATTGTACAAATGAAATCTAATGTTTGTTATTTTTATACCCCCGCTTCGAAGAAGAGGGGGGTATACTGTTTTACCCTTGTCCGTGCGTGCGTGCGTCCGTCCGTCCGTCCGTCCGTTACAAAATTTCCGTCACAGTTTTCTCAGCAACTATACCATGCAGCAGCCTGAAACTTTGCATATTGCTTCATCCTATAGTCCCATGTGGTGTAAAGCGATTTCATGCTCCTTACTCATTTACTTCCTGTTTGTCGCATATTTTTAGATTTTGGCGGGGGTATCACTAGTGAGCATTAGCTCACAGATTTACTTGTTTTTAGTTGCTTTCTGTAATAATCTGTCATGAACTCTCATTGTTTATTCAAGCTTATTGAATATACAAAAAATATTTATTTTTGTCAGAACTTTAATCTTGTAATAGTTTACTCACATTGACCCGAGACTAGGTTTACAATTACAATATCATTCATTTATTTTTGTTAGATAAGTTAGTCACAGAGTTGATACTCAACATTATTTGTATTCATTTGTTTCTGGTCAATATGAACAAGCTATATATTTGTAAAAATTGGGAGGAAAAGATGTAATTTTAGTGTGGAATACCTATGTTAAACTTGTCATTCTTATGTAGGAGCAGTAGTCCAGTGGTAGGACATGCGCCTAGGAATCGAGAGGTCTTGGGTTTGAATCTCATTAGAGGCCTGCTAATTACCTGGAGCAAAAAATTTACCTGCCATTGCTTCACTTCACCCGAGTGTAAATAGATGCATGCTAGGGCCATGCACTGTATGCTGGGGCTGCAATCTGTGCCCTATGTTAACAGTTGGTGTATGACTCGATGATCGGGGAAGTTAATGTCAAGAGTCAACTGAATAGTCACCAAATACTATAAAATAGACTTTAAAAATCTTTAACTTTAACTTTTAACTTTACTTTGTCACAGTTTGCTTGCTAATTGATGCAATATTGCATCTGATAATTTTGGGATAAGGTATAATCTTTACTTATAAAATACAGCGCCCACCAAAAGTTTGGGGACGAATAAAAATAATTAAAATTCATAAATTTCAATTTTTGGTAGAACCAAATTAAAAAAAAAAATGTATTTTATATGGTTAGTGATAAAATGAAAACAAATTTCATGAATGCATCACATTTAAAGATTCAGCATCTGAAATCCCAATGCCTCAAAAACCAAGTTCAATGTATTTTTTCTATAACATTGATTTTTTATCTACTTTGTTTGTCTCAACAACAAATCACTCCAGCAAAAAAGTAAACAAAAGTAAAAGTATTTTAAAAACCAACGGTGATAAAATTTTGATACTATGTAACAGGCTTAAAAATTGAAAAGGTCTTCAAACTTTTGGTGGGCACTGTATTCCCATGCCTTTATTTAATGGTGTAGATATTAATGATGGCAATGATGAAGTTAGTATAGTCCAACAGAATTAACCTGAGCTTGAACTCCCTAATTATAGTAATTACACACTTCACTTACATTAAATCGTGAGTTTCTGTATGCGTGTATACGGTTATACACATGTCATTAACAACCGATGTGACAATAAATCAATTTATTAAAAGTGGCATGTTATTGTTCATTTAATTTTGGACACTTAAGTTTTTGGTGAAACAAGTAAGTCAGCAATATTATGGCACAGTTTCAAAGTATTTATTCTTATGAAAACAACATTAATTGTTCAGCACGTTTATTTGTCCAAAGCTTCCGATAAAGTACGATTTACAAACAAGGACAATAATAGCCTGTAAATACTGAGTTTAATATATTCTTGCATAAAGGTCAAGCTCAGGTTAATTCTGTTGGACTATATTTTAAATTGAAATTCTGATCAGTCTCTGCTAGACTGCTGTCAAATGGAAATTTCTGTTGTTTAAATGGACTTATTTGAATATATTAGTGTTTCCACATTCTTATTTTAAGTCTATCACTCCTAACACAGCCTATTTGTATACATGTAGGTACATACAATCTATAATATTTAGTATTCTTATCTATTTATAGTCTTAACCCGGGTCGATAGCGCAGTTGGTAGCGCGCCGGGATTTGGATATTTGTGCCCGAGGGGGTGCGGGTTCGAATCCCACCAATGGAGGTTATACCCTTCCATGAAAATTTGACAATAATGTCGATTTTCCTCCATTGATTAGATAACATGGAGAAGTTTCTGGCCTTGTGGAAGGGTAGTTGAGTACTGGTTATAGACAATGGTCCAGGAAAGCTAGGTTAGGTGCGCTGGACGCCGTGAAATGACCTAAATTGTGTTGATACGGCGTCTGAAAATATATTTAGGCTAGTGAAAATTATTCCTTCAATATAGTCCAGCTTGTTGATAACTTGTTTTCTTTATTTGGTATGCAATGTATCAATATCGGTACAATATTTCTGTGAAAGTAAATGGTGGGTAAGGAGTTGTAGACTTTCATTCAATCTAATCCAAGGAAAACATATGTCAAGGGCTTAATGGGAAACATTTCTTTCTCATATTTAAAAAAAGTTTTTTTAAATACCTATGGAAATACCAAGTATGAATACTAGTATTTTAACCCAGTGCAAATGTGTATAATATCTGAGAGAATTTGAAAAATCTAAAAACTTGTGAAAGTTAATAACATTTATCTGTTAATCCCTTGACATAAAGTTTATTAATATTAACCTGTTTAAATGAGTACATCCACATCATTTTTGATCCCAGAGGTGATTAAGATTCTCCTAAATGCTGAATCCAGAATCTGATTACTTCCAGGTTCAAAAATGATGCAACTTTTCACACAAAATCTTATAAAAATGTTATTGTAAGTCAATTTCACAAATTTGCTGTTCAAAGTCAGATGGATAATTAACATAACTATGATAATATTTTTATAATACTCAATGTATACAATATTCTACCTAATTCAAAAATATTTGGAATTGATTATCTAGAAAATTACCGTATTAAGAATGTTTCTTGCTTAAATTGACTTACAATGATTTTTGTCATAAGATATTTGTGAAAAGCTACATACTAGATATGTTACTTTGAATCTTCCTCTGGAACAGAGATGAGAAGCTGATATTCAGGTATAAGTTGTAGAATACTAACACTGTTTCTTGCTACAGTACTTTTAAGTGTATAAACCTATAAGATCTGACAGATAATTGTTTTAAAATAAAAACAAAATGAAATATGTATTTGTTTCTATTCTTAATGTTTGTCACACAAAAAATAATTTTCAGTAAAATTTAGTACACACAGTTGTTTGCATTTTAATAAATTCTATAATATCTGAATCATTGCTTGTGAACAATTTCAAATAAAATTTTAAAACCTAAAGTCATGTTTTACAGCATCCATTCATTAGTTATTGTACTTATTCAGGCTATTTGGAGTAAATTTTCATATGATACTGTGAACTAGTGAAGTACCAAACTGTACATGATGTGCAATATATATACTATATATCAGATATATGGTGGCTGATTTACGCCATGAAACATTTTATTAGTCATATTGTCGCATATATTGTTGTATTTTTGTTTCTTTGCCGCAAAGATTAGAAAAAATGAATAAACGAATATACAACAATCTGTTAATTTGAGGTATCTTTGGTTTTTCCGATTTTCTAATTTTCACGGCAAAGAAATGAAAATATGACAATTGGCATAAATCAGCCAGCATACATATAAGATTAATACACTTAATAAATTGCTAATGGGACTATCTCATGTAAAGTGCTCTTGTTTGTTTGTTTGTTTGTTTGTTAGGTTTATTTTCCATGAAAATGTAACAAAAATGTCAGTTTACTCCATTAATACAGTATATAGAGAAGTTTCTGGCCTTGTTAAAAAGTTTTTATTACAACTGGGGTTGTTTATTACTTGTAATATTTATATATGTTAAAATTCTTAACATTTCATTTAGATAGTCACATTAGCTGGACAGTACTGTAGTAAAAATCATGAAAGGGGATTTGTAATGCATGTAAATTACATTCAGTAGAAGCTGAGAATACCACACAGCCCTGGGGACTGACAAGACTGTTTCATTTTCCCTAACAGTCCTGTATTCTCAATGCAACATGTAACTTTAGAAGCAATATTTTCTGGACCAAATACAATTTTGTACAGTTTCTCAACTTTCCCCTTTTCAATGTGTGAAATTCTCAGCTTTTTCTGTAGAACCCTTCATGACATTTAACATTAGTTAAAAAGCCAACTACCAACATTTTAGATACACATTTATCTTTATGTAATAGACAATATTTGACTTGGACATATGTTTTACTATGTTCACTATTTTTATATTTCTTTGTCTTTAATATAGTTATCTAAATAAGTTATGTATTTTAAGAAAGTTGGGATAGATTTCAAAACTCAAAATTTGTAGCTACAATATATGACCAATTGGGGGGAAGGGGGTGGGAAGTTTTGGTGGCAGTAGTGTTGATGGATCAGTTGACTAGTCAGTTATATATAAAATTCTGGCAAGTTGCATGTTGGAGAATTACTTCACTATTGCAATCTGTGTTGGTAAAACTTTATTTCAGTTTTGTTTGGGGGATGTATGGGGATCTGGCTCACAGTTATAGCCTACCAGTTGAATACCAATCTCATTACATTCATGTTATAGCTACAATATCTGATCAGGACACAGAAATGACAAAATTGATTACTGTTAATTTCTTTGAGCAAGACATTTACCTACAGTTGTTCCATTCAAGTTCAACTCAGGTGTAAATGGGTACTGTGTGGAATCAGCTGCTTGAAGAGGATTTCAATGATCAGGGGTTAAAGTATGAAATTGTTAAGTTGGCTGAACTTGTACATGGATGCAGACTTTAAACCACACTTAAACTTTTTTAAACATGTTCATGGAGACTGACTGCATGGAGATATAGTCCAACAATGTTAACTAGAGCTTGAACTACCAGTATTATGATAATTACATTGTATATGCTTTAACTACATCAAATTTTGAGTTTCTTGTAATAGAAGCATGATAGTAATTGTGGCCATTATTATTACTCAGGATGGTACACACTTATAAGATTAGCCTCAATTGTAGATTATAAGTTGAGCCTGTATGTCCTTGTGATTGAAATTCCCGAACTTTCAACACTAAAATTTAGACAAAAATTCAAAGTATTAGATAAATGTGTATTCATTTATAATGATCAAGCTTATGTTGATATTGTAGGACTGTGATAAGTTTTTTTGTTACAAACTAGGCCGCAGACCAGTGAGATGCATGTAATCTGACTTTAATGAGATTGGTTAAATTCTGTTAAATTATACTGTGAGCTAGATAAGTTATGATTTCATGATATCATCACCAGGTCTATTTCATGTACATGTATATCATCACAGGTGTTCCCTGTGTAAGGAACTAATTCTTGTGATTGGTGCTCTATTTTGTTGGACTACTTATGTAGGATTGTTTCAAGGGCTGTAATATTAAATCATAGATTGATTATAGCTAGCTCAGGATAACAGGAGAATTATATAATTGACATGTTAATTGAATTGTGAATTCAAGTCTTGTTATGACTTAACTACATGTAGTTACGTTTCTAGGGTTTTGTTTCAATACATTTTTAAGATTGTATCAGTATAAATGCAAGTAACTGCCATTTTTTATTATTTCACAAGCTTAATGTTAAGTGGTTAACTAGTTACATAGATAGATAACCTGCTATCACTTTTCTCTAAACGAAATTAATTTTGCTACATTGTATTGATACAGTCACAGAGCTGGGTGGATAGCGCAGTTGGTAGCGCGCTGGGATTTGGATTCTCGTGCCCGAGGGGTTGCGGGTTCGAATCCCACACGGGGAGGTTATACCCTTCCATGAAAATTTGACAATATTAAATGTCGATTTTCCTCCATTGATTAGATAATATGGAGAAGTTTCCGGCCTTGCGGAAGGGTAGGTGAGTACTGGTTATAGACAATGGTCCAGGAAAGCTATTAGGTTAGGTGCGCTAGACGCCTTGAAATGACCTAAATTGTGTTGATATTTGCGTCAACTCCAATAAATAAATAAATTAAGTCACGGAGCTAGGAGTAAGCATGACAATGGTGCAATATGAGTATTTTAGATTTTGGGCAATTTCTATTTACAGATAAGTTGTGATTTACTAGTTATGTAACCACTTAATCACTTAAAATAAAGCTCATGAAATAATACAAAAATGGCAGTTGTATGTAGTTACTTACATCTATTTTCAGTTGTGATCATTAATGTAATAGAAAAACTAGTGATGTAATTAGTTTACCATATGATGAACTTGTTAATTTGGTAGTTAACTAGTTATGTAACTAGTTAAAACTACTTAAATAACATGTTAATTATGTAGTTATATGGTGGCAGAAATATGCCACTGTAGAGAATATCTCCAGACAAAATCTGGTGATGAAATCATGAAATCATTCTTTTCCCCTTCAGTTTGAAATGTCTGTAATGCAGAATCAAATTGATGGCATACATTCGGAACATCCTCGGCCATTCGCTACGAAAAACCTCGGACATACTTAGGCGCCATTTTGAAACTATGTAAACAAATACACAATCGTTGAGGCGATGACTGAAGTTCCGTTTTTAATCCGTAAATTTAAAATTACACAGTTAAATGATACCGATAAACAAGATTTGTTTCAATTTAAAACAAATAACTCTGTATAGACAAAGATCTGTGTGTATACTATAAGAACTATTTTGCGTAACCGTTTCGTGCTTTGCCTCGCGTAGGTAGTAAAATCACCAAAATCCAATGAAGACCCCCACGAATCCTTCCAAGATTATTCATTCATAAAAGGTCGAGGATGTTCCAAATGTGATGGCATAGTCTAGTCTGGATTACCTGCCCCTTACCACTATCATTATTGGGTCAGGCAAACCATAATAATGGCTGCCCCCCCTTAGTTATTATTTGGGTAACAAAATTACCTTTCTTAATCTTGCATGATTGTTTGCTGACGATAGAACTTAAGGCCATGCCAAATCAGAATTCTGTTAAGCGTCAACTCAAATTAGACAAACCTAGGTACCTATTCACAAAAACACACAAGCAGATAACGAAAACACTAATATTTTTATGACAAAAACAATGCATTATTCTTATTTTTTTCAATGGAATAACATCATTGTAATATGAAACAATGGTCTGAACTTAATATAAAATGACTAGTGATTTTTTTACGTAAAATGTATATTGTATTAATGTCGCGGTTATGATAAATTGTTAAAGATGAATAACGTCGTTGCCGAACTCAATTTTCCCTGAATTAAATTGTCGTATTGAACCCGTAACATAGGAATTATTTAAGAAAATGTTACCAACAATTTTGTTTTTATATGCCCGAAAGAATTTCGGACATATTATGTATTACTCCCTGGCGTCCTTCAGTCTATCCGTCCGTCCGTACGTTAGCAATTTGGTTTCCGGAGCATAACTTAAGTTCCATTTGGCCCACAATATTCGAGCTTCATAGGATGATTGTCCATATCGGGTAGAAGACCCCTATTGATTTTGGGGTCACAAACTTGAAAGTCAAAGGTCAAGGTCACTATTACCATAAAACTGAAAACAGTTTACGGAGCATAACTGAAGTTCCATTTGGCCCACAATATTCAAACTTCATAGGATGATTGTCCATATCGGGTAAAAGACCCCTATTGATTTTGGGGTCACAAGGTCAAAGGTCAAGGTCACTATTACCTTAAAACTTTTTTCTCTACTTCGTTTTCCACAATTATTCATAATATGATATTCATCTGAAATATTCTCTTGTCTTACAAATGTTTCATCTTAACTAAAAAAAACAACACTTTCAGGCATATAATGCTCCACCCAGCGGTGCTCTTGTTTATTTTGATTGAGGACTCTAAAACCTACACGCACACAGACGCTTAACATAAATCCGATATGGCATGGCCTAAGTAGGAGTTCGGTACTACATGTATATAGGTAATGATTTCGATTTTTCTGATTGCACATATATTTAGCGAATGATTAACAGAAAACCATGTCTTAGAGTAATCACAATTCGGACCTGTATTAGTATCGTTAGAATTTGGGATACTTAATTTAATGATCCTTTGATTTAAGCCTGTGTAGTAAGAAATGTTCATTTGAAAACATAATCATCGAATACCTAATTCATTGGGCGCAGCCATTATCATATTTTGCCTGACATACTTTTACCTCTCATAGTACAACTTGGAACCAGAAAAGGCATAGTCCAGTTGGCCTTTTCACAAAACTTCCTAGGAAAAAAACTATAGTATTTTAACAACATCTGTGAATTGGTGACCAGTACAATATTGATATCATTTTTTAAAGAGTTTTTAAAAAAGTTTTTTTAAATATTGTACATGTACCATTATTTTGTTATAATGTACAGTACTTTTAAACATGTTAATGTACATTAAAAAGTGTGTAAGAAGCTTGGTATATAATAATAATAATAATAATTATGATAATGATAATGATAATAATTATAATAACAATAATAATGATAATAATAATAATGTTAATAATAATGATAATGATGATAATGGTAAAAATTATAATAATAACAATAATAATGATAATAATAATGATAATGATAATAATGATAATGATGACAATAATGATGATAATGATGACAATAATAATGATAATAATAATGATAATGATAATAATGATAATGATGACAATGATAATGATAATGATGACAATGATAATGATGATAATAATTGTTCTAATGGTGATAATGATAACAATAACAATAATGATAAAGATTATGATTATAATAATGATAATATTATCATTGGTATGTAATTTTAGTTGAAGATGTTAGTATGATAAAAACACAATTACAACATGATGTTCAGAATTATATTCTTCATAATTTTAGAATATTTTGAACCCAGGTCGATAGCGCAGTTGGTAGCGCGCAGGGATTTGGATGCTCGTGCCTGAGGGGTGTGGGTTCGAATCCCAGCTGGGGAGGTTATACCCTTCCATGAAAATTTGACAATTATGTCGATTTTCCCCCATTGATTAGATAATATGGAGAAGTTTCCGGCCATGTGGAAGGGTAGGTGAGTACTGGTTATAGACAAGGGTACAGGAAAGCTAGGTTAGGTGCACTGGACACCGTGAAATGACATAAAATTGTGTTGACACAGCGTTAACTCCAATAAAATGATGTTATGCTAGACAGTTGTCGTTTTAATCTGTAAAAACTGCTGAAGAATATCTGACATTTAAGTTTCTGGACTTGAATTGCGCAAAACCATTTTAACCATTATATAGTGCCAACTATGTTCAACCCTTCATATATTTATTCTTATCAAATTTAACATTATAATGTAATATTACTGCTAAGTGTGTTATCAGTGGTTATTGAGGCATCATCTCCGCAGAACAAATCCTCTGCACAATAACAGCTTTTGACATTTCCCTTTGGCATATTTTTTATTTGATTTTAACCTTTGCAATGCAAAGGCATTAATAGCGACATTCTTAAGTCTCCCAGTGGGTGTTGTTTAAGCGAGGTTGTATTGCAATAATTAGCTATATTCATATTCAGTAGACGGATAAGATCAAACTTAGAGTTATTATAGAAATCATATGAAGTAAAGTGATTACTTCAATGTCATCTAGTCTGAGCATTAATCTGTATGTACTAAATCATTTCAACCTTATTTTAAAGTACAATTTTAGTAATCTAAGCCTGGCTGTGTGAAATCATTGCTCATGTATAATGCTATTTATTAAAATGCATGATTGTCATACCTAAACTGAATGTATCTCACAAAACAAGTTGTCATACATGTACATCATTACCTGTAGGAACTTTTGATTCTAAAACAAACACCAATTGCAAAATTAATTGAAGTGATTTTAAAAGATATATGTAGTTGTCACTAATGATGCTAGAAAATTGGATATAAAAGGAGTTTTGATCCAAGCAATCTAGAGGTATATGACCATGTTTCCCAGGGTGGTTATACTGTTTAGACTGCTAGATTGAATGTAAAATTGTTCAATGAACAGTTACTGTGGTACTGAAATATATCATGTGAATCTGGCTAGGGTGCTCTTACATATATTATATACTGTACATTTTGGTACAAATTGATGAAATTTAACGAAGAATCACCAGAATGATTGGAAAGTTTTGACTAAAAAAACCAACACTAATTGCAAAATTAGTTAATGATAATTTTAAAATATATGTAGTTGTCACTAATGATGCTAAAATATGAGATATAATAAAGAGCATTGATCCATTGGCAATCGAGCGGTATTTGACCATGTTTTCCATGATGGTTAAACTGTTTAGCCTTCTGGATTGAATGTAAAATTGTTCAATGAACAGTTACTGTAGTAGTGAAATATATTATATCATGTGAATCTGGCTAGGGTGCTCCTACATATATATTATATTCTGTACATATTGGTACATATTGATGAAATTTAACGAAGAATCACCAGAATGATTGGAAAGTTTTGACTAAAAAAACCAACACTAATTGCAAAATTAGTTTATGATAATTTTAAAATATATGTAGTTGTCACTAATGATGCTAGAAAATTGGATATAACAGGAGTTTCGATCCAAGCAATCTAGCGGTATTTGACCATGTTTTCCATGATGGTAATACTGTTTAGACTGCTGGATTGAATGTAAAATTGTTCTATGAACAGTTACTGTAGTAGTGAAATATATCATGTGAATCTGGCTAGGGTGCTCCTACATGTATAGTAGTTGTCACTAATGATGCTAGAAAATTGGATATAACAGGAGTTTCAATCCAAGCAATCTAGCGGTATTTGGCCATGTTTTCCAGGGTGGTTATACTGTTTAGACTGCTAGATTGAATGTAAAATTGTTCAATGAACAGTTACTGTGGTACTGAAATATATCATGTGAATCTGGCTAGGGTGCTCTTACATATATTATATATACTGTACATATTTGTACAAATTAACGAAATTTAACAACCATTTGCCATAATTATGATCATTTGCATGGTGAAGTCATATTCAAATATTTTATTTTTACTGGTAATGTGAGATGAACTTGTTTAGCTGTTTTACAGTCAGTACAGGGTATTGAGTGTCATGTGATTTATAGGCTATATTGGGAAATAGTTAATAATCATGAATATAGCAATATAGCAATATTTATTATATGATAGTGATGTTACACATGCACATGGCTTTGTTTACTGCATTTTTTACTTTAGATAAAGGTTAATAACTGGTAAAACTGTTTGTGACTGGATGACTTGTTAGTATATATTACTTTATTGTGATTTAATTGGTTTTTTAAGTATTAAGCTTTTAAATTCAAAACAATGAATTAAGTTATTATATTTTTTGAGATTGTAATAAATACAAATGCATGTTACCTATAAAGTGCAAAAAAAATTATAAAATATTCTATTGCACTTTACACAGTTTATTAATTAACCATCATGTGTTCATGAAAATAAACTAAGTAAAATAGCTTTAAGTATTGATCTAAAACTGGCCTCGTTGTCAAGTGCCAATATTTGGAGGCATTTTCTGTTTTAATGTGTCACATAGCTTAAATTATGCATCCTCCCAATTTTAACTAAATAGGTTACATAGAAAGTAGTTGTAAGAACGATTATTTACAAAATCATGGCACAAATGTTACAATGGTTTTTACAATGGTAATTTTATAAATTAAAGAAATCGAATGATTATGTATTAACCATTATCCTGTGTTTAGTCTCTACAGTTAATATAAACTGTGCTCATTAAGTTGACATTTTTAACATCCTTGCTTAAAGCATTGATTTCAAACATTACTAGTATAATACATGTTGTCAATTTCAAGGTAAACAACCCCTAATCAAAACAATGTTTTAAGTTTTTTATGGCCGCTGTAAATTTCTTGAAATAGTTAAACTAGTTTTTACATACCATTTATAAACTTTCCAGCATGTTAGACATTTAAATAATATATACACAGACTGTTAATGGACATATTTAAAATTAGTTTATTTTCATATACAAGGGAGGTAATCCTGTTAACATGTTTAATCAAATATTTTTGAAATCTCAAGTTATGTAATGAATCAAATCCATACAAAAAGATTGATGGTCTCAATTGCAAATTACAAGAAAAACAATTATACTTTTGAGATCTTCTTACCAATACATGTAATACATATAAAATGCTGAATTTTTAATTTATTACTTGCTATGTTGATCAGTAAATTTTTCTAGGAAATCAATACGTCTGCTTTGATCTATACAAAGTTCAATTTCCGTACATTGTTCAATTTTAGTCATCTTGCTAGTCATAATATCTAGTCCAGTTAATGTATACTTGTTTGTTTGTATAGAGTTATATTATGCATACAGAATATCCTTCATGGATATGGGACTTAAGATAAAAAAAATTGTTGAACTTAATTTCTTGTTCTGAATGAACTTACTGCGCAAAAAGAAATATACTCACTGTGAACTTCATTTGTGATCACTTCTTGTCTGTCCGTCCATCAGTTAGACCCCTTATTTTTGTTAGTCCTTTTCTGCATTTCAAACATTTCAAACTGCATCCTCCAAACCAAACTGAATTCCTATAAGACTGACACAGATTGGGATTTTACATTCAAAGCTCTAGCATACAACTTTAAGGAAACTTATATATAACTGGCCAGGATATTTCCGGTTATACTGCATTGACATTCGAGACCACCGAAACATTACGAATGGGGCATTGGTCATATGGCGTGGCTGGGGGGAGGGTTTTGGAATTACTTTGAAATCTATCCTGATGTTCGTTTTTTTTTATTTTAATTTTCTCTTTCTTATATTATATTATTATTATATAAATTATTTTGATATTTATACTTGTATTGTATATATTATTGTAATTCTATTTTTTCCATTTTTGTATTATATGATTATGCGTTACTTATTTGTTTTACACCATTTCTTTTTCTTTTCAGTTAATCAATCGTAACTATGGCAACCAGTACTACAAGATCACTTTAACATCAATGTAAGTAAACCATTTTTCTTATCATGAATTCTGAATTTGTCAAATATGGTAGCATATTTCTGCCACTAGATAACTTTATAATTAACATGTTAATCAAGAAGTTAACTAGCTATCTAACTAGATTTTTCAATGAAATAGTGATCATAACAAGAGATAAATGCAAGTTAGTGCCTACAACTGCCTTTTTTGTATTTTTTCATCGGCTCAATGGAAGTTGGTTAACTAGTTATATAGTATCACTTACTAAACTTGTTACTTAAGTGACAAACTAGTTAATTACGTTATTAGATAAAGGCATTCCAGCTAGTGATATTGCGGATAAGTATTAAGTGATAAACTAGTTACCGTAACCTCTTAAATAACGTTAATTAAGTAATTTAACCCGTTGATAGCGCAGTTGGTAGCGCGCCGGGATTTGGATACTCGTGCCCGAGGGGGTGCGGGTTCGAATCCCGCCCGAGGAGGTTATACCCTTTAATGAAAATTTGACAATTATGTCGATTTTCCCCCATTGATTAGATAATATGGAGAAGTTTCCGGCCATGTGGAAGGGTAGGTGAGTACTGGTTATAGACAATGGTCCAGGAAAGCTAGGTTAGGTGCGCTGGACGTCGTAAAATGACCTAAAATTGTGTTGACACGGCGTTAACTCCAATAAATAAATACATGTAAATAAAGTAATTATCTAGTAACGTAACTAATTAACCTGTTACCACTTATAAATTAATTGCGTTTTGCTTCGATGGCTTGTCTGACTGTGTATCAGTTTTACAATGGAGCAAAACAATGCTATTTATAAATAAGCAATTACTTGTTTCGTTTCTTTAACCCCAAATATTGCTTACTGGTATAAGTAGTTTTGTAGTTACGTAACTAGATAATTACTTAAAATAACTAGTTAGTTAAATGGTTAACTAGTTACGTAATTAGTTAACTACTTAAAATTAAGCTAGTCAATTAATACAACTGCAGTTGTAGGCATTTACTTGCATTTATTTAATATGATCATTAATTTATTTGGGAACAAGAGCTCCGCTGGGCGGGGCATTATACGCCCGTGTGCAGTCCATGCTGTGTTCTATCTCATATGAAGTCCCTGTGACCTTGACCAATGACCCAGGAATAGGTCCTTAACTGGAGGGATATCCAAAGCAAAGATTTTGAGAACTTAGGTACAGCCATGGTTGAGTAATCACTGGCAAAAAGTTTTCCCCACACAAACTTCCAGTGACCTTGACCCTGGGGCTTCAGAACCAAAAGTTCTCACCCTTGAACCAAAGAGTATTGATACATAAAATTTGGTGATCAATCTTAGATAAAGTTGGTTGTTGGAAAAGGTTTTTCCTCATGATTTCCTTGTGACTTTGACCTTTCACCCAGGGCCCTAAAACCAAAGAGGCATATGCTAGACATTTAGGCTACCCTTAAATAAAATTAGTGAGCCTAGGTACAATCATTATTGAGTTATTGTCCAGAAAATGTTTCAATACAAATTAAGTCCCAGTGACTTTGACTTTTGACCCTGGGGTCTCCAAATCAAAAGGGAACATCCTCTACAAAAGAGCTATCAGCACATTATTCCTTGACAAATGGGTTGATCCACATAAAATTTGTTAACCTAAGTACAATCATTGTTAAGTTATTGTCCAGACAAGGTTTTTCCATATGATGGCCCCTGTGACCTTCACCTGTGACCTAGGCGCCTCAACACCAATAGGGAACATCCTTGACACATGGGCTACCCTCACATAAAATTTGGAGAACTAATTTCATGTTACTTATTAAATATAGCATTATTTCCATTGTTTGCCATTTTGACTTTATTAACATATCAATTGAACATTTGAATGATGCCCCTGTGACCTTGACCTTTGACCCAGGGGACCCAAAACCAATAGGGCATATCCTTGACACAAGGGCTACTCTCACATAAAAATTGGTGAACCTAAGTACATTGGTGGTTCAGTTATTGTCCGGACAAGGTTTTACTGCTTGCCATTTTGACTTTATTAACATATTGATTGAACATTTGAAGTCACTGCTTGGTAATTTGATATCTTCTGGTTGAAGGTTTAAACTTAACCCTGTTTCCCCAAAACTAATAAGGCACATCCTTGACACATGAGCTACTCTCACATGAAATTTGGTGAACCTAGGTACAGTCATTGTTGAGTTATTACCAGGACAATGTTTTTCGATATGATGCCCCTTGACCTTTGACCCAGGGGCCTCAAAACCAATAGAGCATATCCTTGACACATGGGCTACTCTCACATAAAATTTGGTGAACCTAGGTACATTGGTGGTTCAGTTATTGTCTGGACAAATTTTTTCCATATGATGCCTCTGTGACCTTGACCTTTGAACCTGGGGCCCTAAAACCTATAGGGCGCATCCTTGACACAAGAGCTACCTTTACATAAAATTTTGTGAACCTAGATGCAGTTGTTGTTGAGTTATTGTCCGGACAAGGTTTTTCAATATGATGCCCCTGTGACCTTGACCTTTGACCCAGGGGCCCCAAAACCATTAGAGCATATCCTTGACACAAGGGCTACGCTCACATAAAATTTGGTGAACCTAGGTACATTGGTGGTTCAGTTATTGTCAGGACAAGTTTTTTATTGTTTGCCATTTTGACTTTATTAACATATTGATTGAACATTTGAAGTCACTGCTTGGTAATTTGATATCTTCTGGTTGAAGGTTTAAACTTAACCCTGTTTCCCCAAAACCAATAAGGCACATCCTTGACACATGGGCTACTCTCACATGAAATTTGGTGAACCTAGGTACAGTCATTGTTGTGTTATTACCAGGACAATGTTTTTTTGATATGATGCCCCTGTGACCTTGACCTTTGACCCAGGGGCCTCAAAACTACTGGAGCATATCCTAGACACATGGGCTACTCTCACATAAAAATTGGTGAACCTAGGTACATTGGTGGTTCAGTTATTGTCCGGACAAAGTTTTTTCATATGATGCCTCTGTGACCTTGACCTTTGAACCTGGGGCCCCATAAACCTGTAGGGCATATCCTTGACACATGGGCTACTCTCACATAAAATTTGGTGAACCTAGGTACAGTGGTTGTAGAGTCATTGTCCAGACAAGGTTTTTCAATATGATGCCCTTTTGACCTTGACCTATGACCAAGGGGCCCCAAAACCTACAGGAAACATTCTTGACACAAGGGCTACTCTCACCTAAAATTGGGTGAATCTAGATAGATTGGTTGTTCAGTTATTGTCAGGACAAGTTTTTTACCTATATGAGGCCCCTGTGACCTTGACCTTTGACCCAGGGGCCCCAAAACCAATAGGGAACATCTTTGACACATGAGCTACTTTTACATAAAATTTTGTGAACCTAGGTACAGTCGTTGTTGAGTTATTGTCCGGACAAGTTTTACCTATTTTAAGTCCCAGTGACCTTGACCTTTGACCATGGGGTCTCAAAATCAATAGGGAACCTCCTCCACCCAAGGGCTATCCACACATAAAATTTTAGGAACCTAGGTACATCCTTTCTTGAGTTATCATCCGGACAAGCAATTGTCCACGGACAGACGGACAGACTGACAGACTGACAGACGGACAGACGGACGGACGGACGGACAGACGGACAACATCGTAACATAATACGACCGTTTTTTCAAAACGGGCGTATAAAAACTAGTAACAACTAGTTAACCACATAATTAATTTGTTAATAATACTCTTATCTGGTGGCAATAATATGCCACCATAGTTAAAATGTAACCCACTCATTTCGATCGTGTTTAAATGTGTTAAATTTTGTTGTTACAGTAAAAGTATTGTTAAAATCATGTTAAAATTAGATGCTATTTTTTTTTTACCAAGTAATTTCAGAGTTTTCAAAAGTAGAATTACCATAAGAGAAAATGCTCTTTTTTGGACAACACGTTCAAATAAAAATGTGTTCTTAAAATTTCCTAGATGTTTTTCATGGTTTTTTTTTTGCTGTTTTATATTCTGACATTTTATATTTTCATGAAATATTCTTACATCTCATTTCAGATTGTATTGGACTAATACATTCATCAAAATGATCTAACAGTCAAGCTGGTCGATGTTACATGGTTTCAATGGTTTTTACAGAAAACTTGAAGAATCAACAGAATGTCAAATTTCTTGTACATGATATAATTATGGCCTGCTCCCTTTTAACAAGTCGTCTCGGACATTTTGTCCTTGAGATGTTTGTTGCCCCATTACATGTTTTAAAAGACGGGGTTTTTTATTTGTTAAAATGGGTACATCTGAAGGCGAATGGAAATGTTGGATTTGCATTGGACTTATAGTACCCACTTAAAAAGGGTTCGAAATTTCTAGGTGTGAATCCAAATGTTTTGATTCGTTCTTCAGTTTTCCTATACCAATTAATTAGATATGGAATTGGTGGGCAAATCGAAATATCACCATTATTTCTCGTTTTTCGCATCCAAACGAATAGAATTTTCGTCCTCTGAGCTTTTCACTCCTTAATTTGGGTTCGAATTTTCATTCTCGTTCTTGGAACGTTTCGCTCCTTGAGGTACGAATTTTTGTGGAGCAAATTGAAATTGTGTTCAAAATTACTGCATGTTAGCACCTCAAGTCATCCTTGTTTAGATAGAAGTATATTTTTTTCAATTTGCACACCTGGAAATTTCGCATTCTATAGGGAAACGAACTTTAGGGGCGAATTGAGACGTTTTTATCGTTCACATTCAGAGGACGAACGAAAATTTCAAATCGCTCCACAAAAATTCGTACCTCGAGGAGCGAAACGTTCAAAGAACGAGAAAGAAAATTTCGATTAGCCCTACAAAATCGCTGAAGCAGTGAAAATTCTAGAGACCGAATTTCGTACCCGAGGATGTAAGATATTTAGGTACGAAATTTGTAAGGATTCGAAATAAAGGAGCAAAAAATTCAACGAACGATAATGGAAATTTCGGTTCTGGAATTTTCGCTCTCTATTGGGTACGAATTTTTTGTATGGGGGTAATCGAAATTTCCTTTTTCGTCTTGAAGCTCTCTTATGGGTACGAATTGTCCGTGAGGCGAATCAAACTTCCTCTGAACTTTAGTTCCTTAATCCAAGAACGAATTTTCTGTGGTGCGAACCGAAATTTCATTTTCGTTCTTGGTTTTTTAGGAGGAATCGCCCCATAATTTCGTACCCAGATTAAGAAGCGAAAACTTTAATCGGAATAACTTTTTTGTCCTCTGAAACATTTCGTTTCTTAATTACTGTACAATTTTCGTCCTCTGAACTTTTCGCTCCTTAATTTGGGTTCGATTTTTTGTGGAGCAAATTGAAATATGTGTCCAAAATTACTGCATGTGACTGGGAAATTGTGCATTCTATAGGGAAACGAACTTTAGGGACGAATTTAGACATTTTTATCGTTCACATCCCCGAGGACGAACGGAAATTTCAATTCGCACCACAGAAATTTGTACCTCAAGGAGCGAAACGTTCCAAGAACGAGAAAGGAAATTTCGATTTGCCCTACAAAATCGCTGAAGCAGTGAAAATTCTAGAGACCGAATTTCGTACCCGAGGATGTAAGATAGGTACGAAATTTGTAAGGATTCGAAATAAAGGAGCAAAAAGTTCAACGAACGATAATGGAAATTTCGGTTCTGGAATTTTCGCTCTCTATTGGGTACGAATTTTTTGTATGGGGGTAATCGAAATTTCCTTTTTCGTCTTGAAGCTCCCTTATGGGTACGAATTGTCCGTGAGGCGAATCAAACTTCCTCTGAACTTTAGTTCCCTAATCCAAGAACGAATTTTCATTTTCGTTCTTGGTTTTTTAGGAGGAATCGCCCCATAATTTCGTACCCAGATTAAGAAGCGAAAACTTTAATCGGAATAACTTTTTTGTCCTCTGAAACATTTCGTTTCTTAATTACTGTACAATTTTCGTCCTCTGAACTTTTCGCTCCTTAATTTGGGTGTGATTTTTTGTGGAGCAAATTGAAATATGTGTCCAAAATTACTGCATGTGACTGGGAAATTGTGCATTCTATAGGGAAACGAACTTTAGGGACGAATTTAGACATTTTTATCGTTCACATCCCCGAGGACGAACGGAAATTTCAATTCGCACCACAGAAATTTGTACCTCAAGGAGCGAAACGTTCCAAGAACGAGAAAGGAAATTTCGATTTGCCCAACAAAATCGCTGAAGCAGTGAAAATTCTAGAGACCGAATTTCGTACCCAAGGATGTAAGAAATTTCGAATCGCTTTACAAATTTCGTACCTAAATAAAGGAGCAAAAAGTTCAGAGAACGATAATGGTAATTTTGATTCTGGAAATTTCTTTCGCCCTTTATTGGGTAAGAATTTTTTGTGGGGGTAATTGAAATTTCCTTTTTCGTCTTAAAGCTCCCTTATGGGTAAGAATTGTCCGTGGGGGCGAATCAAACGTCCTCTGAACTTAAGTTCCTTAATCCAAGAACGAATTTTCTGTGGTGCGAATCGAAATTTCATTTTCGTTCTTGGGTTTTTTAGGAGGAATCGCCCCATAAATTTCGTACCCAGATTAAGAAGCGAAAACTATAATCGAAATAACTTTTTCGTCCTCTGAAACATTTCGTTTCTTAATTACTGTACAATTTTCGTCCTCTGAACTTTTCGCTCCTTAATTTCGGTACGAAAGTTTTGTTGGGCGAATTGAAATTTATTATATCATTTCTACCACGGAATATTTCTTTGGGAACGAAATTTCTGAGGAGTGAATCCAAATTAAAGTTGAATTTTGGCTCCTTTAGTGGGGTACGAAATTTCTGTGGGGCGAATAAAAAAATTCTTTCTCGTCCTCGGAACTTTTCTCTCCTTATTTTGGGTACGAATTTCATATGGGGCGAATCAAAATAGCCTTGTTTGTCCTCGGGAATTTTCGCTTCACAAAGGTACAAAATGTATGGGCGAATAGAAATTTCCTTTTTCACCCCTTTATTTATGTAGGGCGAATCATAATTTTCTTCTTAGCCTTTAAGTTTTCGCTTTCTAATTTAGGTACGAACTTCGTGTAGGGCTAATTGAAATTTCTTTCACGGAATTTTGATTTCTTTAGGTACGAATCAGTATGTGTAGTAAAAATTGATTTTTTTTCTCGTCTTTTTTCGCTCCTTCATTTGGTTACGAATTTTCTGTGGGGCGAATCGAAATTTCTTTTAGTCTTGGAAACTTTTAACCACTCAATTTGGGCTACAAAATTTCTGCAGGGCTAATCAGAATTTCATTTATTCTGAAGTTTTCGCTCCTTAATTTTGGTGGGTACGAATTTTTTATTGGGGCGAATCGAAATATTTATTTGTTCTCGAAACGGCCGCTTCTTTTATGGGTATGAAATTTCTAAGGAGCGAACTGAAAATTTGTTCGTCCTCGGAACTTCTCGCTCATTTATTTGGGTGCGAATTTTCTGAGGAGCGAATCGGTATTTGCTTTTGTGTCCTCAGAACTTTTAGTGCTGCAACGATTCACCGGAAAGTCGATTCGATGCGATTCGATTATTTTTTTTTCGATTCGTTTTTTTTCGATTCGATTCTTTTATTAATACAATTTACTACAAATATGCATTTATGCATTTATACATTTATTTGAGCTTAAAACTAAATAATATTAATTAAATAAAATTGTTACTAAAATTGGATAACTCGAAAATCTGATAATTAATATTTGCTTTATTTAAGTACGAAATGGATTGGGTACGAATGTAAAGGTCGCGAAAATGTATTATTAATGTAATATCGACTTAAAACGTAAAGACAGCATGGATCATAAATTGTAGAAAGATGCAGTTCTTGGTATACTATTGTACATATTAGTTAAACATGCACTGTACATGCAAAACTTTTTAAATTTGAATAAACTAACAACAAAACTTGGCTTGCTCATGCGGAGCCTAAAATCTTCCAGTGTCAGAACAGGTAAAATTCAATCACACCGACACAATTGGCGGAGGATCGGGGCATATACTATAGTATAGAATGTATATTTGGAACAGAGTTTCCAATCGTGTTACATAAAATCGTAATGGAAATTTAACAGAAATGTAACAAAGTGAAACCCAGTTTCACTGTCCTCGTATACTTTGGAGGCGCACCTTTGCTTTTATCGTTATAACTTATGTAGACACTTTTAAAAGTCAGTATCGAATCGAAACTCGCGGGTCCCGAATCGAAATCGAATCGGCACCCTTGCAATCGAGTTTCGATGTATCGAATCGAATCGTTGCAGCCCTAAGAACTTTTCACTTCTTCATTTGAAACGAAATTCTTGTGGGGTGAATCGAAATTTCTGAGGGATGGATCTTAATATTAGCATTCGATCTCGAAACATTTAGCTCCTTATTTTGTACGCAATTTTTGTGGACGATTAGAATTAATTCGTCCTCGTACATTACGTTCCCTTATAAAATTTCACAAATCGTTCTCAATTATCGCAGCCCAATTACTTAGGGTACAATTTTGTGCAAGCAAAAACGTCACACAATTTGTCGTCAATTTGTTCGCACCTAAATTTGGTTTGTCTTGTTCCCAGTCGGATAATGGCCGCGCCCTATGTACGAAATTAATTAGGTATTGGATAATTGTTTTCACGTGAGCATTACTACACAAGTTTAAATCAAATGATCATTGTTCAAGAATAGACTATATCCGGAATTCAAATATTTGGGTTTTTCCATGTAGGTACAAACAAACTTTCACTGTTACAATGAAAACATGTGTACAAAGAACAATAGGATTTAATCCATATTTCGTGATTTTCATCAATAATGTGTAACAAACTTTGTTTGTACCTACATCGCACGGACGGAAAAACCCACAAATTTGAGTTCCGAATTAAGTCTATTATACTGGCTATATTTTTGTGTTGTTCGGTTATATTTATGCTAAATAAAGTATCCGAAATTCTAACGAGACCAATCCTCGTCCGAATTGTGTTCACTTTGAGACATGTTTTTTGGGTTAATCGTTCGCTATATGTACGTGCAATCAAACAAAATCGAATTACCTATATACTCCTATTAAAGTTACTATCGTCAGCAAATGATCGTGCAAGATTAAGAAAATGTAAACGAAAATTTTGTTACCTGAATAATGACTAAGGGGGGCATTATTACGGTTTGCCTGACCCGATAACGATAGTGGTAAGAGGCAGGTAATCCAGACTATTAAAAGTTGGTTAGGAATTAATGTAAATGATAAAAATGTCTCAATTCGTCCCCAAATTATTACGATTCCCTATCGGATGCGAAATTTCTGTTGGCAAATCGAAAAACAAATATATAAACCATTAGTCCTAACAAGGGTGAATCGAGGCGCAAACACATACAGTAATTTCAAACACGATAAATAGACGAATTATTTATTTCGTTAACTATTTAATCAACGATGCCATGTACGCTATCTGTGTTTCTGCTCTATATCAACAACGTCTTAGGCGCTATCTATGTTTCACATAGAAACATCGCTAGATGCTATAATATATAATAGCTTTAACTCGAGATTCGAGCCCTGAACAGGACCCATTAGAGTACTGATTTTTACGGAAAAAGCTAAATAACATCGCTAGATGCTATAATATATAATAGTTTAACTCGAGATTCGAGCCCTGAACATGACCCATTAGAGTACTGATTTTTATGGAAAAAGCTAAATACCGACATCTAGTGGTATGTGGCCCAAGCCTAAGGAATTTTCCCAGAGTAGCCACTATGATCACGTGATAGCCCTAGGTCAAACCTCTCGCGCGGTATACGCCAGTACCCTGCCAAATCGGTTTAGCTCAAGATATCAGCCCTGACACATGGCCTCGACAAATGGACTTTCCATGTTTAATAACTCGTTATGGTTCATCGTTTTAGGACTAAATTAATGTTTTACTATTCCCTATAAAATTTGCTAGCCAAAATAGCAACTTGTAGCCACTTTCGCTAGCAAAATATTTTTGCTAACTTCAGCAACGTTAAAAAAGTGACATAACGTAATATCAAATTTACAGGTATCATACAATGTTAAAACAAAGGCATGTTATTTTTCTTTAATTTTAGATGCATCTGTTTATGGGGGAAACACATGAGTCCACATTAATGTAATTAGGACGTATGTCTCGGTGAATAAGAGTGTAGATATTACTCAATTGTTTTATATAGATAATAAAAGAATATCATTGAATATACTCATCCGTCCCTGTTTTTGACTATGTTTGACTATTCTTTTGTTAAATGGACAGACCAAGTTAAAATCAAAGCGCCGATAATGCTGTCAGACATGGGGTTTTGGTAGAGTATATGGCTGTATACAACTCATGGAAGCGTTACAAGGGACCTTTACCTTTACCAGATAAGATGTACACGTGCTTCTTATCGTCTGCTTGTTAACGCGTAATGCGGACTATATTAATTGCAGTGGTAATTATCCTTTTATTTGCGCGCGCACAGCCGAATGTAATCGTCCGCGACAAATTTTGATGAGGATTTGCCACAGTCCACTACTAAACATGGGGAAAACCCATGTAAAAATCACTTGTATAGTGCGTACAAAAAGAACCGTGTTTGGGTATACATTAAAAATGAGACAATCCATTTAAGGGGTACAGGGTAGGCAGTATTGAAAATAAAATGTGTGTAATTCATTTTAACAACATTAGCATGATGGATATCCCGATTTCTTGTTTAATCATGCTTGTAATGGTAAAAATCTTTCCCATTACACCAACAACTAAGACAATCGTAAAACATATCACATGTTTATGTTATTGTCATCCTGAGCGTCCCTCGTCGTGGATTAGTTTATTGTATTGTTGTCATACACAGTGGTTTTTTTTTTGTTGAACTATACATATTTGATTATTATTATAATAGTATTTTAAATGATTGACACTTGATGCATGAAGGTGAAGCAAATGCAAGTTATTCTATTTTTCTACCACATTGAAATTACACCAATTAACCATTTTTATGACTATTTATCTAAAATATAATTATGCTGCACAGACAAGTTTTCATATAACCCAAATATTCCGATAAAACGAACAAAATGAAACATGACAACGATTAATAACAAACTAATGGTTTTATCTTGGTTTGGACATTTACCCATCGTCATAAAAACTGTATACCTAAGTTACAAAAACAAAAAAAATGTTACACTATATCACTACTGCATGCACAGGCCATGAAATATAAGTTAAATTCCAGTTAAATACCCATGAAAAGAGCAAAAGCCATTAAATTATAGCATTAATTCTCGTATCAATTTATTTAATAGGTTCCGCTAAATTAATGGGGACCAGTTTAAAATACCATGAAAAACATGTTGTATGACCATGAAAAGTACCATTAAACTTGTGAATCTGTACCTCAAAAAATTAATGCCCTTTAAAAAACCCTGAAATTCTGCATTTGTAAATTTTAACAGTCATATTCATGGCCCTTAATTTTATTTAATTCCCATGAATTATTTTTCTTAGATAGGCAAAACTGTTAATGGCCATAACATTCAAACTGATGGCCATTAAAAGGCAGCTGATTGGTAAAAATTTCAAGTTTTTATTTAGAAGACCATTAAATTTCATTATAATGGCCATAAATTCAAATTTTTGCCATTAAATAGCAATGAAAATAAAAATGTCCCCTTTTAAATGCCATTAATTTAATAAGTCATTTTTAAAGTAGAGTAGTTTAAGTCATTAAAATACAGTCATTCACCTTTTAAGTGCCATGAAAGAATGCTTGCACAGATGATCATGATCCATGTATATGCTACCTTTCAACTGGTGCTATTTTGTTCTTGAAGAGTCCAGGAACAAAATAGCTACAGCTTGATGTTGTGCCATATATTAACTTGATGTTTTGAATTCAGGTTCAGTTCAATTCAAATTTCAAGTTTATGTTAAAACATGGCTTGATTTACATTTATTTATTTATTTTATTTATTTATTGGAGTTAACGCCGTATCAACACAATTTAGGTCATTTCACGGTGTCCAGCGCACCTAACCTAGCTTTCCTGGACCATTGTCAATAACCAGTACTCACCTACCCTTCCACTAGGGCGGAATCTTCTCCATATTGTCTAATCAATGGAGGAAAATCCACATTATTGTATAACCTCCCCAGGTGGGATTCGAACCCGCACCCCCTCGGGCACGAGTATCGTAATCCCGGCGCGCTACCAACTGCACTATCGACCCGGGTTGCTTGATTTACATCTGTTTTGACTATGGCATATATGATTACTACAGAATTACTAGAACATTGAAAAAAATCAAGGTCCTAACATCAGGTTAACATCAACTGCATTCGAAGCTAATGGTACAACATTGCTTTTTACCTCTGTTTTGACCATCACTGACATGATAACTACAACATTGCCATATCTTTTATCAAAATTTAAGCTGGAAACGTCAGAATCAATTCAATTCCATTTCAAGTTCATATCACATGGTATGAACTACATCACTTTTGACAATTTGGTAGGGTCAGGAACAAGCAAATAATATTAATGTGCTTAAAAATTGTCTTTCACAATTTAAACCCAAGTGTTTAAACTTATGCAAATACTTTCTTAGATGATGTAAACTACAAGTTTTAACTCACACAGTACTGACAATGTCCATCATGAACTGTTCATGAACTGGTCATGAATCAGAATGTACCTACAAACTGTATGCATGTTTCGTTCATATACATTAACGAGAATAGTGAATCATCAAGTAGCTGATATAAAACAGCAGGAGAGCCGCCCAGCTAGCTCAGTTGGTAGCAAAGTCTACTGATAGAGGGGTAGAAGGTCCGATTCCCGGGCAGGGAAACTTTAGTGGAGCTTGATCATGAAATTATTTCTACAGCCATTCTCCCTCCTACCAATGATTTTCAATTATGTAGGGCAGTTGTCAGTCACTGATGAAAGTATGCACTTAGCAGTTGGTTAACACCTAAATCCAGAAATTTAGCCTTTCCAAGAGGAGTCAGTAGGTTTACTGACCCCTGTTATATGACCTATACAATGTGTTGCTACGGCTTTAAATGAAACAAAAAAAATAAAACAGTAGGATTATCTATCCATTGTCAAGTAGTAGTATGATCCTTAAAAACATTACTTAGAGGCCTAAAGTTTCGTTTTTCCTTAATTCAGGGGAGACTACTGTGGATTAACTTAATGAATATACTGACTTTTATCCCAATCTTTAAAAATTCAAAGATGGCTGAAAGCAAAAAAAGTGCTATACCGCCTATTTCAAAAAAGAAGATTTTTACATAAAGTTGAATAGTTATAAGGCATCTATTGTCACCATCAACTTATAAAAGATCAAAGACAATATGGAAATCTTTGATTTGATTTAAAAAATCTGCAGCATGACAAAAACTGGTAAGTACAAGTGTACATATTTTCGGATAACAATTTTTGGACAACCATATTGCTTTCATGAACTGTTCTTGTGATGGGATGTTTGAATCTGTATGTCTTTGTGGTAGCTGTTTTTTTTTCATTTTGCATTACTTGCAATCAAGAGCTGTAGTTCAAGGATTAACATTGAAAATCAGTATGTTCTCTACAGCTTATTCATAATTAATGTCATAAAGACAAATTATAAATACACACTGATATAAATTTGGTGAATATTATCATTTTATAACTTTCAATTCATCAATTTACATGTGAATGTGATCAACCTTGTTATGTTTGTTGTTTAAGATGCAAGACCAAAATATACATTGGCAGTTAAAACAGTTTCCTTCTGGATTCTCCCCTTGTTTATGGTAAAGGAATGGGAATGCAACCATTCTTATTATTTCTTCAATGTCAAGTCAGGAGTCTTCATATACTGTAATTAGGACATAACTAGGGGATGAGACAGTCATCCCAGGGATGGATCAAGGATTTTTTTCGGGGGGGGGGTGTCTGAACTTTTCTACTGGGGGTCTGAACCTATTTAGGGGAGTCCAAACTCTTCTAAGGGGGGGGGGTTCAAACTTTCCAACCGCATTAACATTATGCATTATTTGCAGAAATATTTACAGGGTGTTCTACAGGGTGAGGCTCTAAGCTGAGCTAGAGCAGTCTACTAGACAGGTGGCATCTGAGAGTGTGACTGGTATCTGGTTCCACTCACGTATGGTGCATGGGTAGAACAAACTGTAGATGCTGCTGTGGCCTGCTGTAACCTTGATCTTCCTCTGGGTCTGGTGTCGCCACTTTGGAGGATGGGTTCTGGATCTATGTCTACCAGTTTGTTCTAGATCTTGTAAAGTAGGCCTCTTCTTATCTCCTGTAGAGGTTGCCAAGCAAGATCCTTTAGCATACACACAGCCTGGAGTTCTGTCCCAGTAGTTGTTGCAGACAAACCTTGCTCCTCTTCTGATGGATGGTGTTGATTCCAAGCATTTCATTATTTCCAGATCTTTTTTCTTAATTTCTATTGCAAAATTTTAATGGGCATCAATAAGAAGTCATTAAAAACTACTGAATCCTGTTTATTGTATTTTAATGGCACCATGAAAAACTAGTAAAACCCATTTAATGGCATAAGAATACCATTAAAAAAAGTAATGGCTCTTATCCTTTAACCTGTTAATGGGATTTTCATGCCATCATTTCATGCCATTTTTATGGCCCATTAATAATGTACCCATTAATAAATATTCATGGTTTTTTTCTAGCCATTACTTTTATTTAATGGTATGTTTAATGGCTTAATTTCATGGCACTTAAAACGCAGCATTTTTTTTTCATGGTACATTTCATGGTCCTTAAAATGATTGTTTTAACAGCTTGTTTTAATGGGATTTTAAAAGGCTGAAGTAATGGATTTTTAATAATGCCATTAAAAATGGCCATTAAAAATGGCCATTAACAGGTTAAAGGTTAAGAGGTTTTTTTAATGGCATAGCATGAAAACATCGTGAAAACTGTGTTAAAATATTAATGGTATTTTCATGGCCTATTTAATGGTTGATGCGTGCAGTAGTGTATACCGTAACAAGCGTTACGGTCTCAAAATGATAGATCACATACGACAGATTGACCGAGTGCACTTCCGTCATAATTACGATCAATTTACTAAATGAGTATTTTGCACTATGAAGTCAGTTAGCTTTTGAAACTCAGACTAGAAACATGTAATTTAGGATAAATAATTATTAAGATGTTCGAGCGCCGTTAGCGGCTCGAACATATAAGTTAGGAACATTGCTTTGAATCTGGACATGTAAGTTATGATATTAGATTTAGAACTTTATTAAGTATGTTTGTAAACAATAACGATCACGGACCATTATTAAACGTCATATACAAACTTGTGTTGTTATAAACTATATCCTAAGTATTAATGTTGGTGTTTGTGTACCAAACACATGATTCACACAACAGTGTGGCAACGTAACAATCCGTAGCATCCGCTACGCCACAACTAAACATGATAGCCGCGGTCGTAGCGTAGTGGTTAGCATGTCTGACTATGAATCCGGAGATCGAGGGTTCCAAACCCTGTCGCGGCAGGTCATACCCTATACATGAGTTGTCGGCCTCGTGATAGGTTAAATTAGTACTGGTGATAGAAGAGTGTCCAGGAAACATATAGTAGGAAGAGCCATGGGAAGAGCTGGCCTATATATGTGTTGAACACGACGTTAAAAAACCCCAATAAAAACAAAAACTAAACATGATATTTTCATGCATTTAGTAAATTCTACATGAATGTACATTCAGTAAAATATTCCAAGACAAAATTAACATTGTTCAGCATCTATCCTTATTTTAACACTTAGTACAACAAGTATACTTTGAAAGGTATAAAGCAAAACTATAGAAAAATAATGTCATGCTCCGATTTCCCTGATTTTCATTTCTGTTGTTGTCATTGAAATTTCATGTTTTTTCCATGTATACCAATTTAGACTTGTCCATAGATAGTATTTCCGTAGTCACCATTCAAGTTACTTTCATGACAACTATTATACCACCACGCCCCTGCATAAACTACGGCACAAGAACGGCCATCACTCCGGTCATTGTCGCGGTCTTTTGTAGAAAACGACATTCCATTTTGTTTCTTCAAGCTATCTCCAATATTTCCTGCTACATATTGGTCAAAAGACAGAACATAATTCTTTGTTTCGTCACCAATGGAAAATGAACTATACTCAGCATAACCTGTTTCTCCTTCAAATGTTAAGTCAAACCTTAAAATCCAAGATCCGGTTTTTGTTAAAGTCCAGATATTTTCATTTCCTAACCAAAAGTTACCATTAAGGTCACCAAAGCCTGTTTTGTATTCTTCCCATGTTTTGTAGAAGTCGCTAGCATTTACCCGTCGTTGGATAACAATCCATACCAGTTGGGTATCTAAGGACATGTCGCACCAAACTTTGAATGTTTGGCCACTATCGCTAGTGAGTAAGTAGATACCAGAATCAATCTTTCCTTGCTGGTAGGAAACATCACA
The DNA here is from genome assembly GCA_025267735.1 of Mactra quadrangularis. NCBI lineage: Eukaryota > Metazoa > Mollusca > Bivalvia > Venerida > Mactridae > Mactra > Mactra quadrangularis. The sequence goes on along the minus strand of CM046302.1, from coordinate 35,527,183 downwards.
ATCTTTGTAAGTTGGAGCTGAAAATTAACAAAATAAACAAATATGAAACATCACAATTTTTGTAAGTTGACGCTGAAAATTAAAAAAGTAAACAAATATGAAACATCATTATATGTGTTAGTTAATGCTGAATAATAACAAAATAAACAAATATGAAACATCACAATCTTTGTAAGTTGTAACTGAAAATTATCAAAGTAACTTAGTGAGTAAGTAGATACCAGAATCAATTTTTCCTTGTTGGTAGGAAACATCACAATCTTTGTAAGTTGGAGCTGAAAATTGACAAAGTAAACAAATATGAAACATCACAATCTTTGTAAGTTGGAGCTAAAAAAATTAACAAAATAAACAAATATGAAACATCACAATCTTTGTAAGTTGGAGCTGAAAATTAACAAAATAAACAAATATGAAACATCACAATTTTTGTAAGTTAGAGCTGAAAATTAACAAAATAAACAAATATGAAACATCACAATCTTTGTAAGTTAGAGCTGAAAATTAACAAAATAAACAAATATGAAACATCACAATCTTTGTAAGTTGGAGCTGAAAATTAACAAAATAAACAAATATGAAACATATCACAATCTTTGTGAGTTGGAGCTGAAAATTGACATAATAAACAAATATGAAACATCACAATTATAACCATCATTTTGTCAGTTTTTAGACACACTTAATACGTTGTCTAATTACAGACTTTTTATTAACATTTTGTTAGATAATGATTGAGGCCACTGGCCCATAACATGATAAATACATTTGTAATCACATACATATAGAACTATATGCATATTATAAAGTTTAAATACAAACATGAATTTATCAATTAAAAATATTTCATACATAATTACAAGGTTTTACAATATTCATGTACATATATTATTTTATTATGCTTGTAAGCATTTGACATCTCACGCATAGACAATCGCTTTAAAGAACCTGAAATAATCACTAATTAAAGTTTGCATACACATTTATAAAATCAGAGGAGGTCAAACGTGTAAAAAGGTTCAAAATCGGCAGCGGCTAGTATTTTGTTGTCAATCAAAGGCGGCCGGTATGTTTCCGAAGTTAGGAAGTTAGAATAAACTCGTAATACAACATGTATGGTCTCTTCGAACAGTAGATCGTAACTGTGCCGGCCACCTTTGTTACCCATATTGCTGTTTTTGTTGTATGTACAAATTCTAAGTTTCGTGAATTGCATACAGAAAATTCGTAAAACAATTTCTCAGCACTGGTATATGTTAGGATGAAAGTACTTACGAAAACATTTCGCAATATATGACCACGTTCCATTCGCAAGACAGGTTGCCGTGAAGATATTCATTTCCTCAACCGTTCCTTCGTTACATATATACCAGATTATGGAACCAATACTGACCATGTTTCCAAGCACGTTGGCATTAACTGGTCTAGGAAATACACATTCTGAAAACGAACGTGTGCAACACTTTAGTAGAACTTCAAACGTCCTTTTTGCCACATTAAGAACTAAACATTTAAATGAAAAAAGAAATATTGATAAAATATGCGATTATTCAGCGCAATTGTTCAGAAAATATAACTTAATATATATGTAATTATATTCTTACAGCACTAAAAGGCAAAAACATGTTTTGATCACTGCAAATCAGACGAACATTGTGTTACTATGTTAGTGTGTTTCTATGGTACATGACCTACCTTTATACTTGCAAGTTCCAGACTCTGGGTCACATGTCATGTCACCATTACACTGTTGATCACATGGTTTCTAAAATGTGCAAAAATATGGAAGTTCTTGAAATACGTAGAGTGGTTATGAATGGTCTTCTTTAGTCGTAAACGAATCATATTGTAGCTTACCATCAAAATATATGTCACACTATGGCCTGGGTCAGCAAAGTACATGCGAACCTTTCGGTCAAATTCCAGTTCTGCTGGTCAACTATCTGTTTTACCGTCATGTGAACTCGGGTTCATTAAGGCGGGGAACAAAATAAGTTAATTAACATAATTGGTTGCTACGAAAGAACCGTTACCTAACAATGATCACACGTAAGGCGCATGTGATCGCTGTGTATAAAACTGAGCCGCTCCGTGGCCCAGGGTGCACAACCATAGGAGCTCTTGCAGAAGCTATCTTAGTATATTTACGCAACCTGCGTCAGGCGTATTTATAATTTTTAAATTGACTGAATAGTCATTAAATTGAATTAAGAAATATGTGTTAAGAGTTTTGGACACTGAACTTTAATTTTCGTACTTTTCGTTTTAAAGTCTTGTACTCTGAATAAAAGTGAAAAACGATCATTTGTTATATCATTCACCAAGAACCTGGGTAACACTTAATCTCTGGCAACATCGGGAGTGCAACATATAACGATGTGCATGACATTGTTGACCCTATGAATCACAAAGGATTCTATATAGGGTCTAGGTCATCACACTCACAAATATGGACAAACACTGGAACAACCGAATGTAACTAAATTGATTATGGTGGGTCTGCACAACATGATTTGAAAGCATTTGTTACCTTTATTTTGTTCAAGTGCCATGCGGCTAATTGAGACTTGATTTTAATACTTTAGGTTAAAGCAATATCGTAATCTCGTATGTTTAATAATGTATATATGTTTAATAATATGTATATCGTGTGTTTAACATTATTTCTATCATGGCGGCAAAACTTGATACTTAGTTTATATTGTTTAAAGTTCCATTGTTTTAAATAGTCGTATAGCTTAAAATATTATACATGTATTTTACAATACTTGCATTTTCATTGTTCGCGTAAAATGGCAAACTTCAAAGAGATTTTATCGTAGAAACAATAGTAATAATAATATATACAACTGTCATTATTAGGTAAGAACGTATAATAAACAACCTTTCGGGAAACCCTAATTGCTATTAAAGTGTCAAGTAAAATTTTGAATGCGCTTGGGGTCAACGCATTATGTCACTTGCCAAAGTCGGTTTGATGTATATTTTTCAAACAAATCGGCCAACGTGTTTAATTTTGATTGGGTCGTCTATGTTAATTTTTACGGGAAAACTTAGAAACTACTTTTTGATTGGTCAAACGTTCGAAAATGCATATGACAAAAGTCGGGTCCGTAAACTGGAAAATCAGTATTGAAAACTGATTGTAACGAAATAAAGTATTACGGACTTGACAACTTCTTATATCTGTTTTAGGTAAGTCGAATTTTGTATATTATTTTGTTAAAATTGTGATTCAGCATTGTTAAAATTGTTAAGTTCTTTTGATTAGTTATTTTACGTCGCAGCGTTGTTGTTTTAGAAGTAGATCATTTAAGGTGCAGATGTTTATTATTTTTGAGTAATTATTATGTTACCAGTATTTCATTAACTTTAGTAAGATACATATTGTTTGATGATTGTGATCTATTGAATAGATATTATGATAATTCGAACTTGTTATTTTTACCGCTATATAATTTGAATCATATACCAGCGAGTAATGTTATATTTATATAATTGCGAATATAGCGTAATGCCGTCTAAGTAATTTAATATTTCTATAGTTGCATTGTACTAGAGCTACTAAATATACTGTCCATATTAATTTAATTGATAATGTCGTTAAGAATACCTGTACATTGATATATATTATTATTTCTGTATTTATAGTAGTTTATTGTAACATTTTATTTCACAGTTCTGATTATGTAGATTATGTTATTATTGAGTATTGAAAACTGATTGTAACGAAATAAAGTATTACGGACTTGACAACTTCTTATATCTGTTTTTAGATAAAAATACCCTTAACTAGAAAGCACAACACAAGCATCTCTTAAGTTGAATCGCATCAACCTTTCAAGAACAGAAATAACTAATATCGTAACTGAATGTCTCTTGAAACACTTATTTACGATTTAAAAATCTCAATATTTTTACTAGAGATGGTGGAAACGGTTTAGCGCTTTTGTTGTCGTTTCTCACAATTAACGCGAGAGGATTAGTAAAAAAAGATTTCTATGTTATAAATTCCAGGATTAATATTTCTAAACAAAACAGACCATTTACCTTATGTGCAATAATGTCATGTTTCAAAATGAAGGTACAATGTTTAGATTCTGTATTTAATTCAGTCGTCGTGGTCCGCAGGAGCAAACAGCTAAATGTCTGCCGATTGTAACTTAAAGCCATACAATGTTCACGTAGTCCACATTCCAGCACACAATCAGACAAGGTAATACCAAACATCAGTTGTACTTGATTACTGTCAATCTTGTGGCAACGTGTAACACTGCTGCTGCTGTAAGTCATTTCTAAATCATGTCTGTTAATCATCACCACACATGTTACCATGTTAACAATTGGCGTCAAAAAGAATGCCCATATCAAATAAGTCCAAATATTCATCTTAAAATTATTAAATTTTGCCCCATTGACAGTCACAATGTCTATACTTTTATGACGATTAGTCACTCTAGATAGTGTACCTGTTTGATTATAATACTAAATTGTATATCATTACTAATGATCTAGTTCAGGAAAAATGTTGTCAATGTCCAATCAAGTGTTAAAACAAATACCAACATGTACGTACATGTACATAAAATGCTTAATGCATTAGTAATCGATGTTTCTTGATTGGTGTAAGATTATTCTTTTAAAAAAGGCTTTTAATGGAATGGTTTTCATAACGTATACATTTCTCCCTCCTTGAAATCATACATCATTGATTACTCTCTTGCATGTGCTAGATAAGAATAAGTGCAAGTTGTTAAGAAGAAGTCACTTACGGCGTTCATGTAAGGTATCAATTATTAAAGTAATGACAAACAGTTGTACGACATTTCTCTTTGGCTCATGTGGCACCAATGTAAAACCTCAAGTCTTCTGGGTTGTATAGGTGCTTACAGATCAATAGACATCTAGTTTGAATCCCACTATGTAAACAGGCTCAGCTGATTTCTTTCAGTCAGTCTTGGCCGCTTTGTACTATGTTACTATGATGCCAACAAAGTAGTGTCTGATGCTAAAACGCGTATTGTGACCGAACAATAACGGTTTTCCCACTACCGGTATGTAATACATTTAGTGTAGATCGCATGCTGCCATACCTAGATGATAATTCAATTTTGAATATATGATGCCCCTGTGACCTTGACCTTTGGTCCAGGGGCCCCAAAACCAATAGGGCATACCCTTGACACATGGGCTACTCGCACATAAAATTTGGTGAACCTAGGTACATGGGTGGTTCAGTTATTGTCTAGACAAGTTTTTCATTGTTTACAATTTGGACTTAATTAACATATTGATTGAACATTTGAAGTCACTGCTTGGTAATTTGATATCTTCTGGTTGAAGGTTTAAACTTGACCCAGGGGCCCCAAAACCAATAGAGAACATCCTTGACACATGGGCTACTCTCACATTAAATTTGGTGAACCTAGGTACAATCATTGTTGAGTTATTACCTGGACAATGTTTTTCAATAAGATGCCACTGTGACCTTGACATTTGACCCAAGGACCCCAAAACCTTTAGGGCAAACCCTTGACACATGGGCTACTCTCACATAAAATTTGGTGAACCTAGGTACATTTGTAGTTCAGTTGTTGTCGGGACAAAGTATTTCCATATGATGCCTCTGTGACCTTGACCTTTCAACCTGGGGCCCCAAAACCTATAGGGAACATCCTTGACACAAGGGCTACCTTCACATAAAATTTTGTGAACCTATGTACAGTTGTTGATAAGTTATTGTACGGACAAGGTTTTTCAATATGATGCCCCTGTGACCTTGATATGACCCAGGGGCCCCAAAACCAATAGGGCATATCCTTGACACAAGGGCTACCCTCACATAAAATTTGGTGAACCTAGGTACATTGGTGGTTCAGTTATTGTCCGGACAAGTTTTTCATTGCTTGCCATTTTGACTTTATTAAATTATTGATTAATCATTTGAACTCACTGCTTGGTTATTAAATATCTTCTGGATGAAGGTTTAAACTTGACCCTGTTTCCCCAAAACTGATAAGGCACATCCTTGACACATGGGCTACTCTTACATGAAATTTGGTGAACCTAGGTACAGTTATTGTTGAGTTATTACCCGGACAATGTTTTCCAATATGATGTCCCTGTGACCTTGACCTTTGACCCAGGGGCCCCAAAACTAATAAGGCATATCCTTGACACATGGGCTACTCTCACATAAAATTTGGTGAACCTAGGTACATTGGTGGTTCAGTTATATTGTCAAGACAAAGTTTTTCCATATGATGCCTCTGTGACCTTGACCTTTGAACATGGGGCCCCATAAACCTATGGGGCACATCCTTGACACAAGAGCTACCTTCACATAAAATTTTGAGAACCTAGGTACAGTCGTTGTTGAGTTATTGTCCGGACAAGGTTTTTCAATATGATGCTCATGTGACCTTGACCTTTGACCCAGGGGCCCCAAAACCAATAGGGCACATTTTTGACATGTGGGCTACTCTCACATAAAATTTGGTGAACCTAGGTAGGATGGTTGTTCAATTATTGTCCGGACAAGTTTTTTCCCCATATGATGCAACTGTGACCTTGACCTTTGACCCAGGGGCCCCAAAACCAATAGGGAACATCTTTGACACATGGCTACACTTACATAAAATTTTGTGAACCTAGTTACAGTTGTTGTTGAGTTATCGTCTGGACAAGTTATACCTATTTTAAGTCCCAGTGACCTTGACCTTTGACCCTGGGGTCTCAAAATCAATAGGGAACCTCCTCCACCCAAGGACTATCTACACATAAAATTTGAGGAACCTAGGTACATTCTTTCTTGAGTTATCATCTGGACAAGCAATTGTCCATGGACGGACAACATCATAACACAGTACGTCCGTTTTTTCAAAACGGGCGTATAAAAATGATACTAGTAATTCTTTCATAGAGGTTTATTATTTTAGTTTATATATATACATGTATAATCAAATATGTATAAAGTTTATTTTTCTCAACTGTCAAAACATGAATAATTTCACGGTGAACGAGTTTGTTAAAATTATTGTCGCAATACATCCATAAGTTTCCGAAAGTGTGTATTATGATCGAGTAAAGCTGTTTTTATGCTGTATATGTTTTAGTCAAGATATTTTAATAACAATTAGACCTCCTGTACAAAAACAATGCATTCTGTCACCATGAAATTATTCAAGCTTTGACAGTTGATAAAAAACGGACCATAACATATATTTATTGTACAAATTTGACTAACATTACAAGCACCAATAAGTATACATAAAGCACTTATTACAGTAAAGTTCTGCTATTAAGACCTAATTTGTTATTTCAAAATCATGTGATTTTTGACAATTATCAAGACCCAAATGCTTAATTTGTGAACTAAAGGATCTCTATAATAAGACAGTTTTACTATTAAGACTGTCCATTTTGCTGGTCTTAATAGTGAAACTTTACTGTTAATACTTTCATTGTTGCGCTTTAAAAATAAGCTCATGATGCAAAACGAATCATTTATCCACAAGCTATAAATGATATGAAAATCAGAAACTCCAAACAATACCAATTGTCCATGAGATCTCTTTCATTACAAAAATGAATTAATTTTATAAATTTAGATATATACTAGGTAATACTTTTTCGTGGAATTGTCAATTTCCTGTGTACAAGGAGAATTTTCATTCCTTGTTCAAGTGTAACTAGTCTATAATTAGCAAACATTTGTTTGCTTTTTGAAGTTTCCCTGGCAACATGTGATCAAAGAATGTTTATTTCAATTAAAGACGACTATAACAAATTAAGAAGTGGTTCAGGACAACAACAAAGTCTAACATCCAAACGTTTCTCAGAGAAAGTATTTTTTTATTGGTCAAGTTTAATGCCACAGCAAGACATTGTATAGGTCATAATACAGCAGTCAGTTAACCTACACACTATTCCCAGAGAGGCTAAATTCCTTGATTTAGCAGTTAACTAGTTAATAAGAACATATTCCATCAGTGACAGACAACTGCCCTACACAATTTAGAATTGGTGGTAGGAGGGAAAATGACTGTGCATCAAGCTCCATGAAAGTATGCCTTGCCCAGGATATCTAGCATACAACCCAGCAATCAGTAGACTGGTGCACCACTGACTGAGCTAGCCAGATGGCTTCATAGGAACTAAAACAAAATGAAAATAATTGCTGAATTTCTTTTCTGGACATTCACAATTATATTCCTAATAATATCTGTCATAAGATTTTCCTTTCAATATTGCAACAATCAAATGGTGTTTATACATATTTTAACAGTTTTCTTCACATTAAAGGTAAATAAACACAAGAATCATAAATGAAATGGCATCAGTTTAATTCTTCCACTATGTTCAGGATGTCTTAAAGCAATATCACATTGTACCAGTAGATCTACATATGGTGGCCAGTATCTATGATCTATAACAATGTAAGGATCATTTGGTCTGTCAACACAGGCTTTCATCAATTCCTGAAATAAATACATGTATATTTTACTTTATAACTATGAAATACAGTCATTGCCTTTATACTGGATTTAAGGCTGTGCCAACTCATTTTGGTTATTTTATGGCATCCAGTGCACCTAACCTAGCTTTCCCTTGTCTATAACCAGTACTCACCTACCCCTCAACAAGGCTGGAAACTTCTCCATATACCTTATTAAATAATGTAGGAAAATTGACATAATTGTCAAACTTTCATAAAAAGGGTATAACCAACTAGGGTTGGATTCGAACCCTTACTTCTCTCGAGAAACTAGATTTGAAATCCTGGTGCAATTCAAACTGCACTACCAATCTGGGTTACATCTTCTCAAGCACTAGTCAGATTCACTATGTTTAACAGGGGTGGATCCAGGATTTTTTTCCAACGGGGGGTCCACACTTTCGCACCACTACCACATTATACACGTTTTGCAGAAAAATGCAAAATATTTATAATACAAACCAAATAACCATTAAATCTATGTTAAGCACCGAGAAAAATTGCTTCATGCTACTTCAAAATGACTTACAGTCAAGAAATACAATAATGGACAGGTACATTTTGGAAATTCTAGGATATAGATTCGCCTTTGTTTTATAGCAATGGGCACAATATTCAGCCAACTACATAAAATTAGTAATTTTTACTAGTCAAGGGCTTAGGGTCAGTGGATTGAGGCTATGTCTCGATGTCTTGAAATCTACCATTACTACCAGGGTTGATAATTAAATTTGTAGACAGTAGCTATAAAACAAAATATACTCGATATTAGTTTGGTAATCCCCATACATAAAAACTGATATCTATATTGAGCAATTGTGAGTAGAAAAGTACTATACTGAGTATTAAAATAAGTGTATGCGCCACTGACAGTTATATAAAATTTAACAATTACAAAGCAATATAAATTATACCTTTACTATAAGTTTCAAGGGAAGCAAATCTTGTAAGTTCATTAAACTGTGTTCTTCACCATCACATATCTAAAACATACATAGTAGAAAAAAATAGTGTATTTCATTTGATTATTTATACTGGGTTTAACACAAGTGGTTATTCTATGGCGTCCGCCATCCAGCGAGCCTATCCATGGTAGAAAGTTCTAAGTTTGCAAGATTTCCAGGTTAGTAAACATCATTCTAGACTGTTTTCTAAGTAATGCCTCAGTCCCATAAAATCGTGGCTTGCTATGGACCTGTACGTGCAGACAGTCTTAGGCCCTGGAAAGCCTTGCGCATCAAGGTGACGGTACGCACGTGGTACAAAACAACACACCCGTACAGAGCCGTAGTTGGAAGTTATGCATGTTTAATCCATACTCGGCCACGATTGTGTTCACTATTTGACTTTGAAACTTATGCGTGTATCATGGACTCATCTCACCCTGGTAATAAAGTAACAGTCCGTACAGGTACGCAAGACTTCGTACAGGTCCTTGCGGAGCTTTATCGCATAGCCCCCGTACGGTGCCCTCACGGCTATTTTTATGTTTATGGGACTGTAGCTTTAGACAGGACAAAACCAATATCTTGTTACACATAGGTAACTTTTAAATTACTGTTAAAGGTTCATGTAGAAGCATTATGCTCATACTTGAATTTATCAAGACAGACATGTAGCTTGATCAATCACTGTAGTTCTTGTACACTCAGGGGGGTCGAATTCCTTTGATCGACTTGAATGACTCATACATTTATGTCTGATGACAAGTAACTATTTCCAGCCAACTTGTCCTAAAACAAGTAATATTTTTCAGCTATAAATACACTAATGTAGCCTTACTTCATAATGTAAGTATCGCAATGTTTCAATCATATACTTATAATATGCATTATTGTCATAGTTTACTATATTTTTTTTGAAGATAGAATCTCTGGGCAAGCACATTTTGATCCAGGCAAGTTGATTTTTAGACTTCACATGGAATTCCACAGCCCTGACTCTCAAGATTCATTGTCAGAAACGTACATGCAAAGTCTTCAGTCATTTGAAGGGAAGGTAACACATATATGTCCCAGAGAAGTGATAAGGGTAGCCATCACAACTTCACAAGTAAAAACCTACATCAGTGCAACAAGACCCCTAATCAGATGCTACTAAAAATAAGAGACTACTAAATGTACTCATTTCAAGTGCTTAAAATGAAATACACTGGGGTCTAAAAGTTTCTTTGCACATTTATTTTTCTCATATTTTATCTAAAAACTTGAATATTTGTGGACCTCGATAAGCATTAAATAAAAGCCATTTTTCAACAAAAACTACATTTTTACAAAAGGAAGATATGAATGAACATAATTGAAGGTTCGTATTAAAATGTATATTATAAGTGAAACTTACAACAAGATGTTAAGTATATCTAAGTACCTTCTAAAACATCAAAATTCAACATGTGTACATAAAGAAACTTTTGGACCCCAGTATAATTTCATGGTATTTTTACATCTATTTCCAAAAATCAATTACATAAACACATTACAAATATATACCAAAAAAAATATCATTACACAGAAATTTATTCGTAATTAGAAGACAATTAATAGTAAAGTATCAAAAATAAAACAGTTGTAAAAGAATAAATACTACAACGTAGTTGTTGGATAAAAATACCTTTGTTTTGACTTTAGAAAAAGCGGCAACATCAGGCAATGGATACTGTTCATCTAAGAATGCACACTGAAGTTACATCAATAATATACATTAATACATATATTTAATAATATATGCAACAAAATATCTAGAGTCAAAACAAAATTACACATTGCTATTATAATAGGTGAAAAATTGTTGATTGGACAAGGTTTGAAACCATCAGCTACTTAAAATAAGATAATAAATAAATAAGAAAGGGAAATTAGTATGAGAAATTACTCAATATTTTATTCATTTGTCCATCTTTTACAACTTTTATTGATTACTGAAAGCTTTCCTAGAAATCAAGAAATAAAAATAAGTCAAGTGGAGATTTCCAATATGGCTGACATGAGAGTACAGAGAAATGACGCATTTGATTGGTTTCTTTTTTTAATCATACCAAAACGAAAGTACACTACCTGTCACGTGACTATCTTAAAATAGCGAGAAATAAGGGATGCTAATCTGTCTGTCATATATATTATTTTTGAGAAAACGACATTTTCAAAACTATACTAAGAAAGTAATAAGAAAAAACACCATTTTTCAGCGTTTCACGGGAAAAGGTATGAAAAGAGTCCCCCTAAAATCCCTGATTCTTCACATTTTGGCGGTAAGAAATCACCATACTGCTTACTTTCAGAAATGCATGGGAATGACGTCATAGGGTAACCCAAAATCGAAATCGAGGCAAAAACAAAAATGGCGTCATAATTAAGATGCGTTGAAATAGGAGGATAATAAAAACATGCATATAGTGGAATTGTATTTAATTGAGAATATTAAATCAATACTTCTATGTATTTGACCACTGTAAAATAATTGTACTTTGTCATTAAAATATGTTTAAATTAATAACACCACAAAATATGTTCAGGTTTTTCGAATGGTAAAAGCTTGAAGGCCTTGTACTTATGATAGAAAAAAAATTAATGGGGTTACTCGCTTGAGGACTAAACCCCCCCCCCCCCAACCCAAAAAGCCTTTAGGCCAATAACTTCATTATCCCTATGTAGATAGATCTGGTTGTTAAACTCATCTTATCCAGGGATGCAGAATTCCAATGCCCTACTTGTGGGACTCATATATTTATGTCAGTAGACAAGTAAACATTTCCACCCCACTTGTCTGTGGACAAGTAGTATTATTTAGTGGTAAGTGAACTCACACAGCAATAGCCAATACTTAATAATGAGGATGTCTCAATGTTTCAATCATACTCAACACTTGAATAGTGAGCCAGACCCCATTGTCATTTTTGTACATATGTATCAGTCATTGTTGTATATTATCTATGTTAACTATTTGACAATAAAATATGTTTAAAGTAATAGTGAGCTATTTTATTATCAACAAATATATTATAACTAATAATTTACCTCTTATATGATAGTTCTAACTCGAAAAAACAAATTCTAAAAACTATTTTTTTTTAGAATTGAACTTCGGGACAAGCGCATTTTGAAACTGGACAAGTTGATCTTTAGTTCTAGCTTGTCTATAGACATGTGGGAAACTTGAAATCCCACAAACCTATTCCAGTGATAAACATTCAAACTAAGAAGAATAACAAGAAATGTAATGTGGAAACCACATTAAAGCCGGATTTAAAATCTTTAATGCAAAAATTACAAAGGAAAATAATCAATCATAAAGCCAGGCAGAGTTGTGGCTACTTTCTAATTCTGTTCATCACATGGTATGTTATCATTGTATAAAGTTATATAAAGATCTGACAATAAATGGCAGAAATATATGCTCAATTGAAAACTTTAACGCAATTGTTAATGACACTGGACGCCCAACCGCCGGACCACCCATATTTTGCCCAACTATTAGCCGAATTTTTTTCATTGAAAAATCTTGCTAAAAAATTGTTTGATTATGTGCCTGCATAAAAATTTCACAGCCAGCCAATTGGGGATATGAGTGATTACATTATACTTATCTTAGAGAGGCATATAACACATCCTGAAAATTGAATAACAACAATGTAATATTTACCATATCATGCCATTTTTGTTTGTTTATTTTGTCAACTGCAGAACATTTTGCTTCAAGTCTCTTTAATACTCTACAATATAAAAATGACAATATTCAACTTCTAAATAAAACACATGTACAATATTACAGGGCTCGAAACTAACGTTTAAAGTGGGTTGCCTGATGGACAATAAGCTACATGTATATATTCACTTGCCCAAACCAAACATAGTGGGATCCAGCGGAAGCAATTTTCGCTCGTTAGCCTTAGTGTTTAACATAGATCTAATGATTATATAGTTTTTATCATTGATATGTTCAAATAAAGTTGTATTATTCTGCGAACAGTGTATAATGTGGTTGTGGCTTGAAAGTTTGGACCCCGCCTTGAAAAAAATCCAGGATCCGCCCCTGCCAAGGGTACTTTCAAACTAATAAAGCTAGAAATATATATACTGTATACAAATGGAGACTTTCCCTGAAAAGGCAAAGCAGGCCATGGATAAAAAGCTTGGCTTTAGGAATGCTTTGTTAATGGCAAGGCTCAAGTAAAACAAGAGTGCTTTGAAAAAGGGCTAAGTTACGGCTCTTTACTTTTAACAATAGATAGGCATACAAACTTTCATTTTAATTTCTTGATTAGTACAATGTACAACTAAATACCAATTAAATGCTGAATTTTTGTTTTGTGGTCAAAAATGTAGTTTTTGTACCAGGGGAATTCTACCTTAAGTAGTCTGTTTTCAATGTGATTAGAGGGAGGACATTAAGTTAGTCTATGCTAATCTATTTTGGCTTGATTGTGAAACAAGTTTTTACAACTCAGATTTATCACTTTCCAGTCAGCTTCCTGGTCCATCAGTACTGAGCTAGTTGGATAAAATTTCTTGCTCTATGATTATGAAACAACAGGGTAGGTTTAAGATAGTATTCAAATCAATGTGGAGCTGGCCATCCAATGATTACCAGTCCAACGTTGTAACTGCTTCACCCCCCCCCCCCCCTGCTCCGGAATGAAGTTAAAACTAAAGATAGTAAAACAACTAAGCTAACACTTACTCTGACTTAGAATACTTCTCTTGTTCTGTCTCCTGTAATTTCATTTCAATAGAAGTAACAACAGCTTTTAATTCTTCATTTATACTGAGCTCCCTAAAATATACCATACAAGTTGTAATTAACTGTTTAAAATTGAGATGAACAAAATGCACATTTAACTTTTTATATATCACATAACACAGAAATCAACAAGCATCTAAAATAAGAAATTTTCAAAACCCTAATTCAATTGTCCCAGACTTTAGGCTAGTGGATTCAGGCAATGACCGTACTACAGTTTAATTTGCATTAAACTATTAAATTTTATATGATTCAAGACAGATATGTTCTATAGTTAACATTTTAACACAATTGGTACATCAGTGCAGTTGGTAGTGAGCTGGATTTCAAATCTAGTGTCCTAAAGAAGATATAGAAGATATTTGTCAACTTTGGTGTAAGATTGAATTTTATTTCACTGAGTGAGTTCAGAAAACATATTTTCACAAGTGGCATAAGCAGGAATGAAAATGTCATTTTCTGAGTTCACAAGGTGAAATAAAACAGATCTTACACCTAAGTTGACGTATATCTGTTTCTTTCATGTATTGTTTTGTGTTTTGTTAGATGTATTATACACAATTTATAACGTGACGTCAATTTCTCTCAAATATGACGTCATTCATCTTCTAATATGACGTCATGAACGATGAAAATATAAGGCTACATTTCACCATAAAGCATGAAAAACAATTTGAATGCCACATTGTGAAAATTTGACAATAATGTCAATTTCCCTTGATTAATTTGGTTTATAGAAAAGTTGCCAGCCTAGGGTAAGAGTAGGTGAGTATTGGTTATTGGACTAGGGTCAAAGAAAACTAGTTAAGGTGCATGGTCCGCTATCAAATAAACTTAATTGTGTTGACATGGTATTACTCCCAGTGTAAAAACTAGAAGTTGAAGTAGTTTTGTATGCCATAAAAATAATTTATGAAATTAATATTTGAGTGTTTCTTAATTTATTGTCAATATGGTACTAATTTTAATACTGCAATTTTCATAGATATTTCCTACCCTAAATTTCTAAATTGAAAACAAAAAAACATTACAAGAACAAATATCATTACATAAATAACACTTTACTCATAATAAAATAAGGGACTCAGTCAGTTATTCACCTAGTATACTCTTCCAATAGGTAGATTCAATCAATTGGATTACTCAGATTTTACCCTTACCTTTCAATGCCAATTTGCCACAATTTATCTTAAATAACTTTTTTGTAAATCATTTAATTTGTTTGAAAATCAAGCTTAGTATTGTTATGGTAAAAAACTATTTAAATTTCATCACTCCAGTCAATATCTTCATTAACAAGTAAAATATTAGAAGAAATATTTTAATATCCTTACATAGGACTTCAATGATAAAATCCAAGGATTCCAACTGGTAGGACCTACTTACCAATTGAAATGCTTCAGATTTTATTAAGGAAAGATAACAGACTAAAGTCCCTCATTACATGAAATACCTTTCTAGCAGCTCTTGGCACTCTTTTTTATGCATATTTAAAAATGATGAACATTCTTTATTTTGTTGTATTCTTTTCATCAAGTTATCTTTTAAAACAACATATTGTACATCTACATTATCGGGTAATGCTGAAATAAAATAAAAAATCACATACCTATAATAACAAGTAAGAAACATAGCCATCAGCCAGCACAGAATGTGCCATAATATGTCCATTAGAGAAAATATCTAGGTCTAAAGTCATGTGACCTATAATAACAACTAATAATGTAAACAACCTTACTCCCCCTAGTTTCTCTTTCCAGACAATTAATTAAATGACATTGATTAATGCAGAAAATAACTTGTCATTTTTACCTTCTCAAAAAATCCAAAAAAATTTAATGATATTGTAAGCTTTACCAGTTTGCTCAAATCATCTGCACAAAATTCAATCCAGCAGTAACTTAGGTCATGCGCAAAAATCATTTGTGCTGAGGGTTCAGAGTAAACAATTACAACCTGGACCAATGTGGACTTTTTTTACTAAGAAATAAAAACTGTTATTTTGTTCACTATAAGAATCTTTACTATTGTTTGGCTGCTGCAAGAAAATGAAGAAAAAGTTTTCTTAACAGATTATTTGACTATGCACTCAGTTTATAGACAGCAGAATGAATAGGAAATGGATCAAATAAGAATAATATTGTAAATGCATGACTGCATTCAGATATATTTGAAGTGGCTCAGACATAGAAATCAGGATAGACAAGTTACTTGGACCTTGAAGCTTCCCCTCAGGTTCTTTTATTAGATGGGAGGTACTGAACTACTTACACTTACACTAGTATAACAGAGCTTTTTTCTGTGTTTGAGGAAATGGCCTAAGGCTTTTTTTACGTAGAACATTTGGAGAAATTATGTTGCAATTTCATAGATAGGGAAAAAAAGATGAACTCAAAATTTGGTGAAAACTACATGATTTTAAAGAAATTTCAGGAGGTGAAGGCACCTGAAGTCTTAAGTTATTATAATGTTTGTATTGGCTTAAACTCCAAATCGATACAGACAGATGTAAGGATGGGCAAGAAATAATTGCTGTATATATGCCCCTTATGCCTGAAGCAAAATAATGGATTTTCTTATTAATTTCAAGCAAACCATGAACCAATTTCAGACGTAAGTAGTTGTGATAGCCCTAAGTCAAATACATAGGTAAAACATAAAACTTACTATTCAATCTTCTTTCTTCAAACTGTCTTATCTGAGACTCCATTAACTTACATTTCTCTCTCAATATCCTACAGTTAATACTCTCTGTGTTCTCAGATCCATCAGTTCTTATTGATCCAGATGATAATTTCATGGAAGATAATGTTGTCTTTAACTAAAATATGCAAAAAGAAACAAGAAATGTAATGTGGAAACCACATTAAAGCCGGACTTTAATGCAAAAATTACAAAGGAAAATAATCCATAATAAAGCCGGTAGAGCTGTGGTTACTTTCTAATTCTGTTCATCACATGGTATGTTATCATTGTATGAAGTTTCATAAAGATCGAACAATAAATGGCAGAAATATATGCTCAATTGAAAACTTTAACGCAATTGCTAACGACAACAGACTGATAATATATAGAGTAAAAATGTGTGAAAACTTAGATTAATTATAATTATTGAATTTTATTGGTTGAATACGATGCTGTGGTGGTAATATTACTATTGCAACCTGATAAAAATCCATGGTCCAAACAAAGATTCAAACCAATGACCTCTCGAGTCGTAAGCGGACACTCTACCATGTCGCCATTAAAGCTAGCTTGAAGGCAAGGTAGTACAAGTGCCGTATTATACCTCTGCTACACACACACCCTCCTTAACAGAATTTGTCCTCGAATTCTTGGAGCTTGATTGTCTGTGGGACTATCTAAGGCTGCAATCAAACAATTCCAAGTGGGTTATTTACGTTGGGTCGCCAAATGTAACCCGATAAAAATCCATGGTCCGAACGAAGATTCGAACCCACGACCTCTCGAGAGTCGTAAGCTGACACTCTACCACGTCGCCATAAAAGCTAGCTTGAAGGCAAGGTAGTACAAGTGCCGTATTATACCTCTGCTACACTATTATCAGGCAAGTTACAATATTTAAATCATTTTGATTTCAATTAGTTTTTTATTCAAATTAAATACTGTATAGCGGGTATTATCTGCGGGGGTTTTATTTTGGCTTTATTGGCGGAAAATGAAAATGCGCCAAATATAAACACCGCGAATACAAACCTCCGCAGTATTAAGTCGCCGCCATATTGTTTACTAAGGGACATTACTCTTAATAAATTGTGTATTCATTAAAATGTGCATGTATTAACTCCCTAAAAATCAAGAATTATGTAGTGAATTTGGTGAGATTTATTATGTAAATGAACAAAATTTAGTATTTTGAATAACACAAAGGAATCGATTCAAGTTGTGTATTTAGCAAACGAAAATACAGACAGACAACACAGTCATTCTTGCAATTAGACGCCAGGTTCCATCAAAACTCGGTTACGAAACTCGACGACGCTACCGCCATTTTGTTTACTTTAATAAACCCGTATGTCGGTCATTTCCGAATCTTCACGAGTTTAGTTCAAGCACTTATTTGATTGTCGTAAAAAACAAAGTCATCTTTAGTGTTGTAATTAATTTAAGTGCTTGCTAGCAAACCGAAGACAAACTTCTCATCACCTAATTTCACAAATCGAGTAAAAAGAGCGGAGATAGTGCTTACGTAGCTTATTATTTATTGATTTTCAAAAGAAAACTATTGTCAAATTTTGTCACGTGACAACGCTTTATAATTGATTTTGTCTGTTTAAAGACTACGCGCGTTGATTATACACTGTGACAAGCTGTTAATTTTAAAATTTGTCGGATTTTGACCAAAGGATTCAGGTAAATTGGCGATTTATAAGGAGTGTGTGCCGCAAACTTAAATACCGATAATTTTTAATAAAGACAAAGGCGTTATCACCGACTATTAACAAACATGCGAAAATTTTGATTGTTCATTACAACAAATTGTTATTATTATAAGACTCTCGCGAGTTGGGCTTAATTATGCAATTTGTCGAACGATCAATCAAACTTAGCGGCACCCAGGTAATATTTTTAACAAAAACGTTCACATATTAAATGGCGATTCTTATCATTAAACTTGTCCCGTCAGTTCATTGTCATAGAAATAGATAATCTGCTGTGTAAGCGTTGATTTTTCACACGTCCGCTAAGATTATGCAACTTTGGTGACACTTGGTTAATTCGAAAATTTAAAAAGTCGCGATTGGTAGTGACCGCTTATACAGGTAAATTGACCTTTTAGTGTAAATGACAGAGTTATGTACCTTTGACCATCTTTCACCGGGAGGTTTAAAATTGGCGCTCAGAGTAATTTCCGCCAATATTTAGCATCGCCAATACAAAACTCTCTTGTTTACGCGAAATTTTTGCCCCGCAGAAATAACCCGCTATACAGTATCATTAAATATTTTGTAAATAAATTTAAGCTACTATATTGTGTGAAAATATATAATTTTTATATCAATTTTTTAAATTTTATTATGTAAAAAACTAAATGCATCTACTGGTATATAGAACTTGATAATAGATAATTAGATATATGTTATATAAATAAAAAATCAATTCTCAATAATTTTTCAGGATTTATGTTTGAATAGAGCTTTAGTTTGTTAATGAGTTATTGGTGTAATTTTTTTAATTAAATGTCATATAAAATGATATTTATTTATTTATTTATTGGAGTTAACGCTGTATTAACACAATTTAGGTCATTTCACGGCGTCCAGCGCACCTAACCTAGCTTTCCTGGACCATTGTCTATAACCAGTACTCACCTACCCTTCCACAAGGCCGGAAACTTCTCCATATTATCTAATCAATGGAGGAAAATCGACATTATTGTCAAATTTTCATGGAAGGGTATAACCTCCCCGGGTGGGATTCGAACCCGCACCCCCTCGGGCACGAGTATCTAAATCCCGGCGCGCTACCAACTGCGCTATCGACCCGGGTTCCATATAAAATGATCTCCGGTAACATTATCTACTCTAGCTTTAGGCAAAGGTGTTCAAAGTTTCTGCAACTTGATCTAATTAGAAAATGAAGTTAACTGGTAGGCCATAACATAATTAAGAAATGAGGAGGCTACCAGTATTTCAGGATCAGAGTCACAAATCCGAGATCTGTTCTGATTAGTTTAATCAAGTAACCTATTTTTAATCCTGGACTAAAAAACCCTTACTGAAAATGATTTTAAATTTGCTAAGGGGTATCATGTGAACTAAAAAAGCAAAACAATGAATGTGTAGAGGAGTGATTGCACAACACTTTACTTAGATGAGATGAGAGTTATATACATAATTAATAAACATAAGATATAAACATTATTCTGATACAAAAATAAGGACTCGCTTGATAGGAATATTGACTCAGATTTTTCCCAAAAATTTGATACACCTACATTTCTTTTAAAGCAGGGGAATTTTTCTAAAGAAATTTTTTGAGAAGGGAATGGGGCTGAATTTCAGCCCTAAAATTGCTTGAAAAAAACACACTGTACACTATAGTATCAGTAAAACGAGTTGGTCTAATAATTGTGCGATAAATTAAGATTGACAATTCGGACGTTTGACAAGTTGACTAGCACTCTGTACCATAACTCTATATCCAGGAGTTATGAAAGTGCTGTAATTGTAGAAAACTCATGCAAGAAAAGACTAGAGTTACAGGAGTCTTATAACATGAGTATGTTTCAAGCAAAAGGTCATAACTCAACCAAAGCATCTGGTTAGCAACCCCAGACCATTTTTAAAACAGATATATATATTATATATTAAATTATACAGATTTAAAGAGCTTAAAAAGAGCTTTACAGAACAGTTTAAATCTTCAAAATATGTCTGTTAGTTCAAAAGTTATATTATTTTGAATTTGTCATTTTTCGGTCAATTTTATAAAATTTTAGCCTTCTTAACCCTTATATTATCGCTGTGCGTCGACGGAACTCTTCGAGTACATTTTTCATTAAAAGTAGCCTAACTTTTTTATTTTTCAATATATTTTAATGAAATTTTGTATGCTATTGTATTTTTCATGATCTTTCCATTTCTGTCATTACTTTTTTGATATATAAATGAACAATTAAGATATACAAAGAATTCTGTTCTAAAAATCAATGATATGAAAGTTATATCAACATCTAAACATAACATGTTTACACTATTTTTCAGCATCTAAATAGCCATTTACACTCATTCAAGAAACAGATGCCCTGTTAATATTGATATCCAAACTCTAATGTTAAACCAGCATTCAGCGGCAGTAGTCAATACAAAAATAATATATTAAGAACAAAATAAATATGAATAAAAATTTCCATTTAAGCAAATATCTAGTTCATGGGATAAATGAATCACACACAACTGCACACACCCTATTAAAGCCTATTTACACGTGATTTGTGTAGTAAATAGTACATTTGTATAATGCCTGACTATTTTATATTTACGATTATGAATCTCTTATTCACTACTCACTCATTACAAATAACATTCTTTATATTGCGCATAGAGAGCATCAACATCCTTATATTGATTAAATAGCCACTGACGTCCTACTGGTACTTATTCCTTCTCCTACTACAAACAGGGCTTGAATTAGACCCGAGACCTTGAGTTTTGACGCACGGAAATTCCAAAATACTTCTTTTCGACCTTCAATCAAAATCGTTCGAGCGTCAATTTGACCCGCGTATATTTGCCTTCAAGAGTCATAGTTGAATCACAATCTTGGATTGACAAGTGGAGCGTATGTTACATCTGCCTAGATTTGATGTAACCGACCAATCAGCAATGCGCGCTAAGCGATTGCAGTTTTCGAATGCAAAATCAACCATATTTTTGGACAGAATCAAAAGCAAAATGTTTTCAATTTGATAAAAAATGTTGATAAATGATATATTTTTACATTGTCACATTTAAAAGCAGCAATCTTTACCTTAAACATTGACCAATTTATTGAATTAAAAAATCTCGACAATTTCCCCCAAGATTTCCATACTAAAGATGGAATCATGGCGTTTTACTTACATGTATATTGTACGATAAGTATGCTGAGCTTTTTTGGTGGAATTAGCGAATTTAATTGAAAAGATTTAAAAAAACGCGATTATTTTACTGGATATATGTCGAGTTTTTAGTAAAATTGCTGACTTTTGGTTATGAATATGAATGGGTATTTTTTAACGAGATCGTTTATATTTTTGTTAAAATTTTAAAGATTTGGTGATGAATGACAAGCTGGATTTTTTAAAGACAAAACATTGACTTTCTAACTATTCATTTAACGTTTTCCCCCAAGTACTAAGCTCTTTTGATCAAGCTAAATTCCCATTTTTGTTCACGAAATTTAAGTTAATTTAACGTTCGAAAATCGCCGGCTTTCTTACTAGACACTTGCAAACTATTCACAATTAAAATTACTCTAAGAATCGACTATTTCCTATAAATATTTCCTTTAAATTCCGTACAAAATTATACATATTCAGTCCAAATTATAACCACACTCTATAACTTATCGCTCGAGTAAACTTATTATGTGACACTTTGAAGACGACAACGACATATCGCCGTATATTAAACATCTGGTAAGTTTATTAGTCATATCCAATATGGCGGGTGTAATAACAATTGAATAAGTCACGTTAGTAAATATTTGTTTATTTTGAGTAATATTGAATATAAACAAGTTTTTCGATGTTAAAAAGTTGAAACATACGCATGTTATTTGACTTCCGTAACTCTAGTCAACCCTGGCAGGGTTGTCTACAGTAACGGAACTTCCGTAACTCTAGAACCTGGGTCTAGAGTTACGGTACCGTAACTCTAGCCACTGCCATAAAAAGTTTGTTCTTCATTTTTGTGAAGCAAATCTCCGTTTATCTTTTTATATATAATAATTAGATCTTTTACCTCCAATATGTGTTGTTTCTTCAACAATTTTACGACAAAAAAATCGAAATTCCACCATTTTAAATATTGACATGTTTACCGGTAGTGTAAAATCACAATCAGTGCAGGTTTGGCTCCGCCCACAATGTCGCTCTGCCCTACGTTAAGATTTCAAGATAAAAACGGGAATCTAAGCTTATTTTAGTGAGTTTATAAATAAGATTACTTAAATTTTAGTATTGCTCAATGCTTTTAGTATTTAATGTGGGGTGACGAAATTAGGACCTCCTACAGAATACATCATAATTTAGTAGCTATAAATTTTCCTTCATATATCCAAAGACCTATTAGACCCACTAGATATTCTCATCCTGTTAGTTACAGGTTAGATCACACATCATCAGACTACCTGAAATATTCCTTCTTTCCTCATACTATCCAACTTTGGAACAATCTTCCATACAGCATAGTTACCTTGCCTACACTGGACCAGTTCCGTGCGGGAGTTTCAAACATCATATAGTAGTAAAGCCTAATTCATTGTTTTTGATTTACTTGAGTATTTTACTCCTTTTTAATTTTTCATTCTATTTGTTTTTGTATAGATTTTACGAGTAAACTTATCATTATTTTTCTTACTTAAATGTAGGTGTATTTGCGATGTCATGATCATGGATCATTTCTCTTTTAAACATTCTTTCACTTCTTCTCTGCACAATATAGTTTATACGCGGAAAACCCCGCGCGGGGCCGAAGGCCCGCGAGGGCTTTGAGCGCTTTTAGACAACGTGTATGACGTACGTTAATTCTTTAAAATTGAAAAAAAATGATAAAATTAATGAAAAATATATAGTCCTATGAGTTTGAAAAACGTCTCCAGTATATGGGGGCCGCCATTTACATCAATTTTATTAGACGCTTAATCAAACATCTGCTAATCAAGATTAAAGATGCTCTATAGAAAATTGCACAACAAGCGTTCAACGATTCGGATCAATAAATGAAGCAACTGGTGGCTTTTCATTGGATAAAAATATTGGCAGCTTACTCGTGGCCTTTTCCGCTTACAAAATAATTTCAAATGTGCTTTTTACGATGCTTATTCCAAGATAACAATCCAAAATATATTTGGTCGTTTTATTCGTTCGTTTCATCATTAAAGTATTTTTTATGACTTTTTACATTGGAAATACTTACCAACGCACCTTTCGTGACGTCGCTAAGAGACGTTCATGATAAAACCGGCACGTTTCCGTAACTTAACGTTACGGAAAGAGGAAAACATTTCTATCTTCATAAATGAATGTTTTATCGAGGCTTTTTTATCTTCATCTCTATTCATAAGATAAAAAAATATGTACAATACATTTCTTTCAGAATTGAAATATGATTCCGACATAAGAGAATGAAATGTTGTCTGATTTTTTTTAATGCAATAAATTACGCAGTTATCTCCCCTAGCTTATCTAATTAATAGGCCCTCAAACAAAATAAATCCTTCACAGCGCCAAATATCTTTTCTTTATTTTATTTTGCCAAAGTAACAATCTTATTTTATTATTTTTAAGTAATACATGTAAGTCTGTTTTCCGCGCCATAGGTAGCACCTAAGTTCATATTATACTAACATAGAGTGACGTTACCTATGCTCGGTCACTTTTATATCAAAATCAAAGCGGGTTAACAGTATTCTGTCAATTCATGTCAAATTCATACCGCATTATCGTCTACATGTTGACCTACTTCCGTTTACAGAAAAACAAGCGTCTGACGATCCCGATTAATGGATAAAATCGGCGCGGAGTATTATACGTAAAACACGGTATATTTGGAAAATTTCGGACCAGTGCTCGGTCACCTTGTTTTACTGAAAATAGACGTAAATATGTGAGATTTTTATTTTCAATTGACAGATTATTGCATAAATAATATAGATTTAGATAAATCATAATACTCCTTGAATTATTATAATAATTATAAGTGAATAAGACAAGGCTGTCCAAATTCGATTTTCTAGGATTTTCTAGCGATAACAGCAGGTGCTGTCCGCATCTTTCGTCAGCAAAAACAGTCAAGCATTTCAATGATCATGATTTCGGGTTTTCTGCGAGTTTTTGTAAGATCGCCCTAAAAATAGACACAAATCAAGAGGTTTCCATTTTTATTTTCTGAAATTTAGATGGGGTGACCGAGCATTGGTAGTGACCGAGCATAGGTAGTTGACTCTACTAACCCCTTGCACCATCTTTTATTTCCCCAGTACTAAGCTGGGTCTGTAGATTTCGGTATTCTTTTATATTTACTAACATCCTGGCGCGCAACCCTGTCTATAACCCTCAAATAAGCGGTTGACAGTATTAACGAGATAGATAGATTTACTTCCGGGGTCCGCTAAACTAGATGTGTTCCCATGCATTTTTACCGGGGTTAGCTCTAGTCTGTTGGCCATGGCAATATAAGTTGGATGATAGCATTTTTTCTGATAATGAATTCATGGATATTTAAACTATAAATATAAATAAATTAAATGAATAGTGCGGTTACGTTCGAAAAGTCGATGTCCGACAACACTGACTGCGTCACTTAACTCTAAAGACAAGCAGTAATCAAATACAAAGAATAGATTCACACCTTCATTACTTCATTTTCGCCATTAATTATCATTTCCTCTAATAAATCAGTCATTTTGTCAATATTTCAATGTCTTTTTCAACTGTACTGGACCGAAACGTTTCAATAATACATTTTTATCTTTTTGAGAGATCCGCCATTTCTATTCGGAATGCTTTGGTTAATAATTTGGTGACCGTGTTACTAACACGTCGTTAAAACAGCTTTTGGACAGGTGTTTCCCAAGCCCCACCTACGTTTTTAGAGAAAATGGAATGATTACATGGACCAACCCCTTAACTTTCTTAATAATGAATATATTTTTATATGAAGGTACTGCTGGAAAGCTAAGACAATAGACTTTATAGAAATATGAACAAAACAAAAATCTGACGGCAAAAAATGTATATTAAATCAGGTTGAATATGACTTATTTTCATCGACAATTTACCCAAAAAATATCGCCAAGATTCCATTGACCCACCCCTTAACTTTTTTATTTCTCAACATATTTTTATAAATGTTACATCATTTTAAAGCCAATGTAATGTAGTTTTGCATATGTTCTAATTTTTAAAAATCGAATCATTAAAACGAATTATGTGAACGTTCAAAGTTAGATGTATTCTTTGATAATTTTTGCGCGTATAGGCCTATTTTTTTTTTGGAGCAAATGGACACATCTTTTTTCATTCATAAATAAATAATCATAAATAATATATCAGTTGAAAACTATGATAATGCCATTTTCAAAAAGATTATGATGAACGAAATCAGATAAGTAGTAATTTATTTACATGCATGTTGAAAAACTCTGTCCAGCGCACGTGAACTGTCAACTATAGATATTGTATGACATACAATAACTAAAGTTGACAGTTCTCGTGCGCTGGATGTATTATAGCCCATCAATATTTTAACTCCCTCCCCCCCCAAAAAAATCGCAAAGATTGCATGGACCCACTCCTTAACTTTTTATTACTCAAAATATTTTTGTAAACTGGACATCATTTTAAAGCTAATGTAATGTAGTTTTCGCATATGTTTTTACTTTTTAAAATCGGATCAATAAAACGAATTCTGCGAATGTTCAAAGGTAGATGCATTCTTTGATATTTTTGCGCGTATATTTTTGTAGGAAATGGACCCACCTTTAATTTTATTATTCATGAATGGATATTTATGAATAATATATCAATTGAAAGCCATGACAATGTCCTTTTCAACAAGTTTAGATGTACGATATCACATGGTTAGTAAATAATAAGCTTGCATTTGAACACAACTCTTTTCAGCGCACGTGAATTGTCAACTATTGATGTATGTATGATCAAAGGAGCTTGACATTTTTTTATTATACTACAAAAATTCCCCTCCTACATATAATAAAAACACATATGTTGGAGGGGAATGTTTGTAGTATGATATAAAATGTCATGCTCCTGTGGTATGATATCCCATTGATATTTTACCCCTAAAATTGCAAAGATTGCATGGACCCACCCCTTAAATGTTTTATGAGCTTATGTAAGCTTATGTAAAGTAGTTTTTGCATATGTTTTACTTTTTAAAATCGAATCATTTAAACGAATTCTGCGAACGTTCAAAGTTAGATGCATTCTTTGATATATCAGCACTACTAGAACTTGGTTATAACATACTCGGTTATAACATACACTCGGTTATAACATACCATTTTTCCTGGCCCAATTTTCATATTTTGTAAACTAGTATATCAACATACTTAGTATGCTATATGGATATAACATACCTCGGTTATAACATACATTTTTTCTTTGGCCCAGCGAGTATGTTATATCCAAGTTTTACTGTATATATAGTTGGGAACCCTTAATTGTAAGGATTCAAGGTCTGATTACTTGTACATATTAAAATGAGACCCAAAATAACTTATCATAAGTCTTAGATGATTTATACCCCCCAAGTGAAATAATTCTACTGAACCTCCTGCAATAGACATAAATCTTATCCTGTAGTAGGCCCTAAGATGCGTAGGTTTTGTACACAGTAGACCTATTTGAGATTCTCTCTGAAAACTACATGGGAATATGTAAACATCATACCTCAGCATCTCTATAAATTAGTTCATACTCTAGGTTCATTTTCAGAAAATAGTACATGCAAATACTATCTAGATTCAGTATCCATGGGCCGCCCAACAAATTATTCGACCAGATCTACAACCAAATTTTCAAACATTTCCAATATCCATATAATATGTACACAACCCATAATTGATTAAGTATACACTTATGAATTACATGAATTGACCAAAGTTTGTGTACATAGCTTATCAGTATTTTTGTATTCAATCTGTAAGGGAGGTAATTTAAATTAAAGGGATATACAGGCAAATGACTGTGCCAAAAGTATAGAACCAAGTTTAGTCTTTAAAACAGTATTAAGGACGTAAGAAATCACTTACTTATAACATTTGTCTCTTATAACATTCAACTGAACAAATTAAAACATTTGGCATGCACATTGTTGAAACCGAAAGTAGGATACTGAGGGAATCACCAAGCTATTTATGGATTTGTTATATGTCGTACTTGCTGAAATTAAACATTTTCATTGGTCGCTCCTTGTCTTTTCAACATTCTTAGGCGGTTAAAATATATTTTTAATAGAATTATACTAATGTTGCACAGTAACAAGCTCTGGTATATTCTCATCAGTTAATGCATATTTTTATTACTAATCTATTTTTAGCTAACCTGACCCACGTGGATCTAGTTAGGAACAAAGAGAAAATATAGAAATATTTTGCCACGTAATATATTAGTTTGTCTATTTCAATCACAATTAATGTCAATTATAAAAATATAACGCGGAACCAGGAAATTGGAACTGAAAATTTTGCCTACTAATCCCTTTAAAAGGGAGAAATTAACAATTCGGTTTCATTTTTTTTTTCGGACTAATAATGCATTAATTTAAATTTGAGTCTTTTTCCAATCCATCAATTTTTAAATGCGACTTAATTGTCATGAAAAATGAAAATCAACTTCACCCGCACCCGCGTCCAGAAAGAGAGCGCTCGATGTCGCCCCGAGCGCTCACATTGTTGAAAGCACCTCTGTTTTTCATCTGATGCAGAACTAAATGTTCATTAACAGCATCGACACGGATACGCTGAAGACCTTGAGGTAATTAAGGTCAACCTACAAGAACAAATGTGTTAAAGAAATAATGCGAAAAGACACAAAGATAATGTAGATAAACATACCGTCACAAAATATTGAGAAAACATTTTCATTTTTAAAATACCACATTAAAAATCACAAACGTAATTGAGTATTTTAGGATCACTCCTCAACTAGACAATTTCTTGGAAGCAATGTAAAGTAAATTATCAAGATTTTCAGAAGTCGACCAGTAGTTTCATAAGGATTATTCTAGTTCTGTTCTCACAGTTAGACAAGTATACTGGATGATTGTCAACACGTCTTATAAAGACTAGTTTAAACAAAATGGAATTACTGAGATTTAAGTTTTATCTTGGTGCTATGTTCATCGTATACATGATCAACTTGGGTGACTGCAACAAAATTCGGATGATTGAAAATAGATTGAGTGCACTGACAGAGCAATTGACTACGCTAGAAAGTAAAGTTTATGAAGATGAAGTTACATTGCGGTATGAAATAGAACAAATGTGGCGCTTGTTTAACTCTTCAAAGGAAGGTTTTAATGGCATACAGCATGAAAACGAGACAGGTGACCAAAATGTTAAAATGGATACTATCGAAAATGTGGTCAAACAGATGGAAGAAAGAAGTAAACTGATGACTAAGGGATTTACTACTGAAAAGATAGAGCTCAGGAAACGTACTGAAGAATTCAAAATAGAAATTGAGGGATTGAAGAATCAACAAATTAGTGCGCTTTCAAACTTTACAAACATGGCAGATGAATTCATGTCTAAACTGGATCTTACTGTTGGTGACAAACTGAACCAAATAAACTCTGACATAGAGAAGTGTTCCAATCAAGTCATGCAACGACATGTTGATGACTTTGCAAATTTGAACAATTCATTGAATGAACAATTTGTCGGCTTCAAAACATCTATGGAAGAATTAAACAAAAAAATTGTTATATCACTGAAACAATCTGAGGAACTGATGGAAATTAAACACAACGACTTAGTGAATTCATTGAGTCTAAAAGTCAATAAATTTTACTCTGATATTGAAGTTAAAGTCGAAGCCGAGTTTGAAAAAGTAAGGAAAGCACAAGAAGTTACTGAAAGTAAGACTGTTCAACTTGTGAATGACTTTGATGAAATTAGAAAAAGAATTGAAAAAAATGAAGATTCGTTGTTTAAAACCTGTCTGGAGAAAAATGGCATTAGATTTGAAAGTTCTTGTTATTTGCTTACTTCATCGATGTTAACCTGGCAACAGGCGGTAGACGCTTGTTCCAAAATGGGAGCAAGGCTTGTTGAAGTTAATAGCGAAGCAGAAAATAAATTTTTAGTAAATATCAACAAAGCAGCTTCCACCGATAAAGCAGCTGATATTATATGGCTTGGTGCTTCTGATATAGAGACTGAAGGCGTTTGGAAATGGCATACAAGTAAACTGGCATTTACTTTTCGAAATTGGAATACTGATGAGCCTAATGGAGGGTGGTCAGAAAATTGTTTGCACATGTTTGGAAATTTGGGTTTATGGAATGATATGTCTTGTACCGCCGAGTTTAAATACATTTGTGAATTTACAATATAAGAATATAAGTTTTGTATTGAAACAGTTTTAATCCTATTCATTAGACAAGTAATTTTAGTATTCTTCTCTTTTAAAAATACGCATGATAGACGTATTTATGGCTTTATATAGAATATAGAGGGAAAACGGACGAGGTCACTGAGTCCAAATTGACTGGATAAGCGTCCCTGGCTACTTCTATTATATAGACTGGTGACTGATTATGCAGGGCTTTATGTGAACAAATACTAACATTAACATCGTACATGAAATTTAAATTACTTACATTATCATTATGAAACTAACAATAAATGCATAAATACGTGTATATGTCCAATGGCCTAATATCTTGAAAATAAACTGTATAACTGTATATCATGCGTTTCATAATGATAATGTGAGTAATTCAAATTTTATGTACAATGTGAATAATTATGTTTTTAGAGGTTCGAAGTTAACTTTATTTCAAAGTACAGAAAGTAGAAACAAGATTGTTGTTAGGCGATATGTCAAAATTATATTAGATGACTGCTTCATTAATCCCAGTTATTATATTTTGCTTATGCAATCTCCCGATTGTAATCCGTTTATTTTGTATCGCATTGCATGAACAATTTATCAATTAAATACCTTAAACATGCATAAGTTATTGTTTTGTTGTTATATTGTTAAGATATATCTGACTTTCAACAAGTTTAGTGAAGAAAATATTTCGGGAGAAAATGTGCCATAATCACACCAATCATGAGTGACTGAACGTACAAGTATGTACTTCTGACATGAATATACAGTCAATTCTCGTTATCTCGACTTAGTTGGGACTGTTGAAAAATAGTCGAGATAACGAATAGTCGAGATAAACAAAACTTACGAAGGGAGGTAAGTTTGAGGTCTTCAGTAGCACTTTTTACCTGTTCAGAGCGTGTAGTTTAAAATAATTGCTTTATTACAACTGTAAATAATAAATAGGGTTTTTACTATTTTTATCACAAATGTACTCCAAGTTGTTGTGATGTATGTTCACACTGACGCTGTTTCATCTCGACGAGTTATAAAACAATTGGCGTATTTTCCGAAAATCTACTTTTGATTTCAAATTTTACACTGACTATATTTCGATGAAGCAAACTTATCGAGCGTTTATTTTTTTGACAATTTGTAGCCAGTGAACAATTTTATATTAAATATTTAAGCCTGGGTGTGTGTACACGTGTTATGACGTCATTGCTCGCCATACAACTCACGCAATGTCGGCCTTTCTTAGATGTTCAGCAATCTATCATTGCCGCGTCTTGCTAACGACACACAATGAAGATCACTAAGTAAAATTGAGTAGTAACAGATATAATCAAGTTGTTAACAACTTTATGTCCGACCGGCATTTTTCTGAAGTGCGTGGAGTGATTAATTTTAGTTATTAAGAGTATGCTTTGAAATTGAGTATAAACATATCGATCAACTAAAAACGAAATTGAATAAATATAGGAATATAAAAGATGTTTCGGTTTTTTAATATTTTATTTTAATACATATTTTTTCATAAAAAACGTATGTAACAAGTAAAGAGTACACGATGCTCAATTAATTAAATTGTGACACCTGTCAATCAAAAAGCTGTCACTTTGTTAATTCACTATTGTTAAATGACATGTTAATTAAAATTGACCCCTATGTATCAGTTTCACAGAGTGATCGCTAATTGATTGGCGCGTGTTGTTTTTCGCACCTCGTCAGATTGCCGATGACATCTTTGACCAGTCGAGTCAAACATTATGATTATATAGTAAAACAAACGTTTTGGTCCGTAATTTATGATCGAGATATGGAAAAAGTCGAGAGAAAAAGATCGAGATAAACATGCATTTTTCATATAGATAAAGAAGGGAAAAAATCGGGACTTTCGATTTTCAATCGAGACAACGAAAAATCGACTCAAGCGTAGTCGAGATAATGCGAATTGACTGTAGTCAAATAACTAAATATATATACTAGCGCTATTAAGACAGTTAGCTTTTGGGACATTCAGTAGTTTATGACAAATGATTATTAAGTTAATTAGCCGCTGGGCGGCTCAAGCACGAGAGTTATGAACATTGCTTTAAATCTGGGCTTCATCATGTTCATTATATTGCCACGTACGCTCCAGTGGTATAAGTTGTTTGCGTTAAACCTGAATCTCTTAAACATAAAATATCTCAATCATTATCGGATGAAATTAGCTAAAATTTTGTATGTGATCATTAATAGCATTTCAAATCCAAAGAAAAATCAGATTTTTTTCTGCAATTTAATAACATACTTTCCATAGACATGCAATACAAGTTTTGAAGCCACTGAGAGGGGTTTGTTAACTGGGTAAGTGCCATATAATCAAAATAGCCATATGAAAGTAGATACACTGATAGTAGTATCACAAGAGGGGCACGAATCGGTACTGATGCTTTTCCCTTTAGGCATAAAAAATCCTGTGTTTCGGGCAACTCAACCCTACCTATCGGAACCTGCCGACCCATACTTTTTTGTGAAATTATGATATTTTACGGGAAAAAAACGGGAATAAGAGACTCTCTGTTAACGGGAGGTAACTCGCATAGATCTGTATTGATACGGCGCTTGGAAATAGTCTGCAGTTGAACCCGCAGTTCCAGAACGACCCAAAGGTGGAGTCCTTAACCGCTTTCCTCCGCCTCCCTGGGATACAAATGTAGTATGAGATCAGTATTATATTACAACCCGTAATTAATCGTAACTTGACATTAATTTCCTGTAAATCGCTCTTAAAAGCGGCCAATCCGTGTACTTTTACGGATATGTGACATCCGTAGGGACTCATAAGAAAAATCCGCATGCGTGAAGGAGGTATTAAGGACATGTGGTATTACTATTGGGTTTACAGGCAAAAAATGTGATATTAGATAAAGGAGTATTGTATGTGAGGTATAATATGTGTAAATAGCATTGGATATCGACACTATGAAATAGTGAACTTTTGTTAATTGACAATATTTTCCACCAATGTTTTTCTTTTTTATTTGTTTTATAGAAAAGCTAAAGAATGTACAACAGCCATACGGCTGTTAAGTCTATCAAGTATTTTCATAAAGTAAATAAGTGTTATCCTCTGTGGCAGTTTGAATAGTAAATAAAATCTGGAAAAGAACAATTTTTATATCAGATGCCAAAATAATTGTCCATGCACATGCCAGACTGTTACAGGAATCTGCAATATGTTGTTGTTGGGTTTAGCGTCGTAGCAACACAATGCATAGGTAAAAAAGGCGATAAGTCAACCTACTCATTGTTCCTGGAAAGGCTAAATCTCTGGATTTAGCTGTTAACTAGTTATTAGGCGCATACTTTCATCAGTGATTGACAACTGTCCTGCATGATTTAGAATCAGTGGTACGAAGGAGAAAGGCTGTGGAAATTATTTCATGACAAAGCTCCATGAAAGTATGGCCCGCCCGGGAATCGAACCCACGACCCCTCTATTAGTAAACTTGTGCGCTACCGACCGAGCTAGCCGAGCGGGCGAATCTGCAATAGAAATAAGACTGGTTTAAATAGGTTTGTATACTCATGCACTTAAAATAGCATTATAACAGCATCAGGATTAGAAATTAACAGAAGCAAGTAGCAATTTTACTACCTGAACTCCCTTCCTTGCTACCTACTTCAGGAGTATGTGTAACTTGCTACTTGCCAAAAAATTTAATTCCTAACCCCGAGTATACTTAAGTGTTAGTGGTGCAGGTACAATGTTGGTGCCCTTAAAATACCGGTTGTACCAGTTACATGCAATGAAATATTTATAATCGTGGTTTCAGGTTACATCGCCAACAAAAAAAAAAAAAAAAAAAAAAAAAAACCACGGAGCCTACCCTACCTAAAGTTTTTCAGACCGTTGCCGTAAACACAGGATTTTTTGTGGCCTTAACAGTACAGCCTATTAAAAAAATAAAGTTGAAATATGATTGTACACAAAGCCTGAGCAAAAACAATGATGTATAGTTTTATAGATATTAACGGTTTATAGGGGTCCAGACTCACCGCAAACTCCCTATAGCTTCATCGCCACGTCACATTTATTACGCCATTCGTAACAACCTCGGCGATCATCTACGAAGAAGATCGCCGAGGTTATTTCGAATTTTATCACACGATACTAAGGGAACTAATTTACGCTAAAATATTGCGATGCTGCAATCATAAATTACCTATTGAAGAAGGGAAATTTTATGGTATTGATAGAGCTGATAGACTTTGCAATTTGTGTAACATGAATGTTTTAGGGGACGATTTTCATTATCTGTTGCAGTGTAGATTTTTATGTGGAACGAAAAAAATGCATACAACCGTATTTTTTCACTCGTACTAATGTTCTTAAATTCTCAGAACTAATGAATACTAAAGACTATAATCTGCTGGTAAAGTTATCTATGTATATTCTGCAAAAAGATTATATCAGCTTTTGCTTAATTTAGTTTAGCCCTTGGCTTAATTTTTGCACTCTAACTGTAATGTAAACATTTCTCAATTCAACACTTCACATTTAGAAATTAGATACCTCATTCTCCAAAAATTATACCCTACATGTTTGTTTAAAAATATATAATAAATAAAAATAGATTAATAGTAAAACTGTCAGGGTTACACAACATATATTGTATATTGTATATCGCTTGTATGTTTGTTTGTTGTTGTTTTTTGTTTATGCCACATGTTTATTTTGTCATTGTTTATTTCATGTTGTCAGATGCTCCAAAGGAGCCATGACTTTTGGAAATAAACTAAACTAAACTGATACTGTGTGCTCTCCCTTTGGCCTTCATGTAAGTTTTGTAAAATCAATTCAGAAGATAGTTAAAATTTCAAATAGAGTAATGTCTCAGTCCCATTACATCGTGGCTTGTTGCGGACCAGTACGTGCAGACAGCCGTCGGTCGTGGGAAGCTATATAGCATATGCGTATTACATGTAAGGTGACGGTACGCATATGGCACAACACAACACACCCGTATGGAGCCGTAGCTGGAAGATATGCAAGTTTAATCCATACTCGGCCACGATTTTGTTCACGATATATGACTTTGAAACTGATACGTGTATCCTGGGCTCATCTCACGGACCCTGGTATAACGTAACAGTCCCTACGGGTACGCAAAAGTTCGTACGGGTCCTTACGGAGCTTAATCGCACGGCGCCCGTACGGTGCCCTCGCGGCTATTTTTATGTTTTATGGGACTGTAGCATTAGAGGAGAAAATCTCGAGCAAAGATTCTTAAGTTGTGAGCGTTCAGAGTTTGTGTTTATTCTTAAATATGCATTGAAATCTCATCCTGGCTGTAAAGTTTCTTAACTGAAGAAACAACAAACTGTATGAAATACATTGTCTTGTCAAAGACCATGATTGTGAAATACGCTAAATAAAACATTACGCATTGGCAGATTTGTGATGGAATCAAACTCTTTGAAGTGCATAAAATTTACGACTAAAACTCGTTGGAATTTTAGCTAGATTAAGAAGAGTTTCAATGTTTTCAATGTTTTTCACTGTGTTTATCACCACTTTTCACTTGTTTATTTACGCCGGTAGAATTATTGTACCAGCACACCCGGGCACCTTACTTTACCAGTTCTCGCTTACTTTCCTAATAGAGCCATTCTCGTACTAAGAGTCTGGTAGGATTCTCGATAAGATCGAGAAGCTTGATAACCTCGGGGTACGAGAATGCTATAGAGCCGACTTTTTCTCCTTTATGGAAGCTAATCGATACTATATATCGTCTTTTATTGAAGTGTATATAGTCAGTTGTGACCGAGAATCGAACACGATATAGCCCTAAATGGTTTGGTTTTCTTTCAAATCATTATTCATCCCCAACTGAATGTGCTTTTAAATCAAAGCACACGCATTGAGTGTTGAGTCGCCTTTCAAAAATTTGTTATTTATTTTTCATGTTACATATAAAAATGTTAATTTCAAAACCCGCGCTTTAACTGTCTGGATCCCCTACAAAATGACCGCCACATGACTTTAAACTGGATTAAGTAAATGTTTTCGTAGAACCTATGCCTTATTTTAATGTGGAATGTATCATTTAACATGGAATTCACTATACTCACTGTTCATAACCCCATAAACCCTTATAAAAAGTAGACTTCATATAGCCCCTTTAACCCGTATAAACATGATACTTCATGTAGCCCCTTTACAAATATGAGACTAAATGTATCACATGTGTTGGGACATCTTCACTAAGGATTAAACACTGAAATCCAGTCCAAATTTAGTTCATGCGCCGCATGGACAAAATCTACTATATACAGTCTCTATTGACCAATAACTAGTATAATGAACTAGAATTATAGAAATTTTGTTCATGCGCGGCATGAACAAAATTTGAAAACTACAGAATGAATATGCTACATACTGTCCATTAAGTTCAATAAAATAGACTGTACAGTGATTATAGTGAATTCTATGTTATATGATACATTCCACATTCAAATAAGATAGTGTTTTCATTCAAATCATCGACAAGAATAAGCTAAAGTCAAGAAACAAGTACAAATTCGACGTGACAAAATACGATGTTAATAAACATACTGTTACAAAATATTGCGATACTAGTAACATGTTCATTACTAAAATAACTCATTAAAAACATAAATAAGTATTTTAGGATCACCCCTCAATTAGACAATATTTTGGCAGCAATGTAAAGTAAATTATCAAGATTTTAGATGTTGGCCTGTAGTTTCATAAGCATTATTCTAGTTCTGTTTTCACAGTTAGACAAGTATACTGGATGATTGTCTACACGTCTTAGAAAGACTAGTTTAAACAAAATGGAATTATTGAGATTTAAGTTTTATCTTGGTGCTCTGCTCGTTGTATATATGATCAACTTGGGTGATTGTAACAAAATTAGGAAGATTGAACATAGCTTGAGTGCACTGAAAGAACAGTTGGCAACGCTAGAAAATAAAGTTTATGAAAAAGACGTTGCATTGCTATACGAAATAGAGCAAATATGGCGCTTGTTAAACTCTTCAAATGGAGGTTTGAGTACCATACAAGATGAAAACGAGGCAGATGACCAAAATGTTAAAATTGACACTATCGAAAATGTGGTCAAACAGATGAAAGAAAGAAGTAAACTACTGATTAAAGGATTCACTACAGAAAAGTCAGAGCTCAGGAAACGTGCAGAAGATTTCAATAAAGAAATTGAGGGATTGAAGAATCAACAGATTATTGCGCTTTCAAACTTTACAAACATGGCAGATGAATTCATGTCTAAACTGGACCTTACTGTTGGTGACAAACTGAACCAAATAAACTCTGACATAGAGAAGTGTTCCAATCAAGTCATGAAACGACATGTTGATGACTTTGCAAATTTGAACAATTCATTGAATGAACAATTTCTCGGCTTCAAAACATCTATGGAAGAATTGAACAAAAATATTGTCATATCACTGAAGCAATCTGAGGAAATGCTGGAAGTTAAACACAACGACTTAGTGAATTCATTGAGTTTAAAAGCCGATAAATTTTACTCTGATATTGATGTTAAAGTCGAAGCCGAGTTGGAAAAAGTAAGGAAAGCAAAAGAAGTTACTGAAAGTAAGACTGTTCAACTTGAAGCTATGATAAAAAATGTGAATGACTTTGATGAAATTAGAAAAAAGATCGAAACACTTGAGAAATTTATGTTGCAAGAAACATGTCTGAAGGAGAATGGCGTTAAATTTGAAAATTCTTGTTATGTGTTTTTTTCATCGCGGGCAACGTGGCAACAGGCGTTTGACGCTTGTTCCAAAATGGGAGCAAGGCTTGTTGAAGTTAACAGTGATGACGAAAAAGATTTCTTGTTGATGTTTATGAATAACAAGAGTGTTGCAAGAAGTGTTTGGGCTTATTCTTTTGATTACCGTAATTGGCAGTTATATGACAAATGTATGACCTTAAATATATCTTTTCAGTCTACTACATGGAATATGAGTTGTCGCAGATCTTTTCCGTACATTTGTGAATTTACATTATAAGTTTTGAACAGTTTACACAACTATAGATGCATTACTCTAAGACTACATTTTCAGTTATCAACCGTGTTTTATTGCTATGCAGCAACAGTACATTATTTATGCACCTTTTTAGTTGGGTTTAACTCCGTAGCAACAAGTACATTGTATAAGTTATACATTAGCGGTCGGTCAACTCGCCGTTCCTGGAAAGACTCAATCTCTGAATCAAGAAGTTAACAAGTTGATAGACGCATACTTTCTTTAGTGAGTGACAACTGTCCTTTATGATTAGAAACAATGATAGGTTGGTGAATGGCCCGAACACACGCCACCTCGATCAGTGGACTAGCTTGCTTCCAATTGAGCTTAGTCATGCGGCTTATACACATGTAATCACATTGACGTTTGTTATTGAATGTAAATATGTATGCAGCGTGTTTCCTAATAACAAATGGTAGATTTTTACAAAGGACTTGCAGATTACCAACATCTAGCCTGATGTATGACATTACATTTCACTTTGATGTTCGTTGTAAATACAAGTTATATATGTTACAGGGAATGCGTGTAACCATGCAGGGATTTCACGTAAACTCTGAAATAAAGGGAGTTCATGTAATCCCCGGCTATGTAAAGTTGTGTCAGGGAATACACGTAAACCATGCAATTTTCTATGGATTGCACGTATTTCCGGTTTTTTTTTTTCATTCAATTTTTACATTAATTCCCTGGACACAAATTTATCATGTTTTAAATGTTAAATATAAGGTTTACTAGTTAACTGTTTTAGCATTATTATTATATACTGCATTTGTTTAGCGCTCTTTTCATATTGAATATACATTTGTTTGTTCAAAAGCGCTTCACAATCGTATGCATAATTAGGAAATACGAGTTTAAATAAAAACGAAAATGAAAGAGATTAAGAGATGATAAAATATAGAAACACAGACTGAAGACTAATATAAAACTACGAATCAATGGTCAATAAAGTGCTCATAGTAGTTTAAAAACAACAACAACAACATAACAAGTGGGTTTTTGACTGTAAAAGATAGTGAATGGGAGATAATGAATAATGATGTTTTTTTGACAGTTTTGCATTGATATTTTGTTACATTCATGAATAAAGATATAGTACATGTATTATAGATGGGATTTCCAAAGCATCGGTAGATTCCTATTTGTTTTGCATACAAACGGGAATTTGTATTTATACACTATTAAGATAATTGCTGTTAGTTTGAAAATAGGAAAAAAAAAACAGTTCACCAAATTCAAAATCCCAAAATTACACCCTGGGTACTATATACGGAATTTTAGATTCTAAGTTTTGCAGAAGCCAATTTACGTTAACTGCCTACCAAGGACTATCGTAGGAAAACGTTAACCAACAGGACATAGTGTCAGTTAGAGCTGCTGCTAGAGCGCAGTCCATTGGTGACGGTCATTTTTTTAAAATGTTCATGTAAAACAAGTTGCAAGACAATGTCCTCCAAACGTCGGAAAGTTTTGATTTATGTAATTCCAGGTGCCACAACAGCTTGACCTGTACAAACAAATAATAGTCATTAAAGGTGTTGATCACAAAAAAGTGTGAAACTTATTTTTTCATTTTGTAACAAATAGATTATCATGCTATAGATATTTTACTTGATGGTCATTGCATGTAAGAATAACATCGCTAATCAACATGATCTGTATCAGCAATCGAGTCAGGGAATTTGTGTAAAATGAAACATTAATTTCTCGGGATTTCTCGTAATCCCTACCGAAATCAAGGATTTCGCGTATTACCTAAACTCACCAAGGATTACATGAATTCCCTGACTTGGTTAGGGACAACGTGAAATCTCTGGTTACCCACATTCCCTGTAACACATGTAATGTAGATATTATCAGGCTTAAATAATCACTGGATTCATGTAAGTGAAGACCATAAAATATTATATGTAAAACACGGTATGATCAAGGCGGTTCGCACACTCTCGAACAAAGGTAAATTTGTACAACAGTAAAGTTCCGCTATTGTAAAGTCATGAGATTTCTATATTCTATGCTTGATTTAAAGAGAAAAATAGTTCCTATATTACGATCATTCCGCTTTAAATAATAAGGGACTTTAGTCAATTATTTCCCCTTGTATACTCCTAAAATAGGTAGGTCCTATTAGTTGGATTACTCGGATTTCACCCTTACTTTTCAATGTAAATTTGCCAAAATTAATCTTGAATAACTTTTTTGTAAATCATCTAATTTGTTTGAAATTCAAGGTAAGTATTTTTAAGGTAAGGAACTATCTAAATTGCATCACTTTTGTTAATATCTTAAATAACAAAAAAGATATTAGATAAAAGATTTTGTTATCCTAACATAGCAATTCAATGATAAAATCCGAGGATTCCAACTGCAAGGACCTTCTTACCAATTGGATTGCTTCAGATTTTAACAGGGAAAGATAACTGACTAAAGTCCCTAATAAGTTTGATGTTCTTATTAATTAAGCAATTAATTTAATAGTCCTGTAATAATAACGGAACTTTACTGTAGTAAATGTATATTATTGCACATACATGTATAATGACTTTAGTGGTTCGGAACAGTACCAGTCGGCTTTAATTATGATTGTGTGTTACATATGGTATATACATGAACAGTTTAGTCTGTCAATGTTCACACGAACATTACTTATACATGTATGTATTAATACATGGAATAAAATTATGAAACAATCGGTATGTAATTGTTATGCAGTAGGTCAAAATTATTTTAGATGACTACTTCATTTATCCCATTTAGTAAGTTTTGCTTTATGTATTCTTTCGATTGTTGTCCGTTTACTTTCTAACGCATTGTGAACAAATTATCAATTAAAGGTCATGAACTTAGTTATTGTTAGGCTGTTCTAATTTTCAGATACATGTATTTTAAACTTTCTACACGTTTAGTGAAAAAATGTGCCGTAAGTCATATAAATCCTGCTTCTAGCATTTATATGGTCAAATACTAAAATGTACGAGTAAACAAGCGTTTTCAAACTTTCAGTTAGCTTTTGGGACTTGTAGTAGAAACATGTTGTTTAAGATAAATGATTATTCAGTTTTTTCGAGTGCCGTTGAGCCGCTCGAACATGAGAGTTGTGAGCACTACTTTGAAATTGGACAATATTGGATTTAGAACAGTAAAAAATACGGATCACGGACCACTATTATTAGACGTCAAAAACAGACTTTGTGTTGTTATAAACTCCATCCTAAGTATAAATGTTGGTGTTGTGAGCTAGAGACTAAACAACACACACCAGTGTCATGGACCATGATTAGAGAAATACGCTAAATAAAACATTACGCATGGGCAGATTTGTGATGGAATCAAACTCTTTGAATTGCGTAAAATTAATGATTATGACTCGTTGGAATTATAGCTCGATTAAAAATGTGTGATTGTTTTCAATGTTTTTCGCGGTGTTTATCAACACTTTTACTAGTTTATTTACGTCGGCAGAATTATTTAACCAGCATACCCGGGCGACTTATACTTTACCAGTTCGTGCTTATCTCCCTATTGAGCCGACGTCTCCTCCTTTATGGAAGCTAATCGATACTAAAATATCGTCTTTTATTGAAGTGTATATAGTCAGATTGAGAATCGAACACGATATTCTATCGCAATCTCTGACAGCTCCATGGACGTGGCTTGTTAGAGGACTGATGTGCATTTAGAAAAAAATTGATATTAAATTGTAATTGTTTCCAAATGTACGTAGTCCTTAATGTTTTGGTTTTGTTTCAAATAATTGCTCATCATAAACTGTATGTGATGAGGCGCTATTAAACTCATTGAGTCACTGTTCAAAACTTCGTTATTCATTTTACATGTGATATATGAAAAGGTCAATTTTCGATTCCACGTTTACCTGTCTAGATCCCTTACAAATGGCCGCCACATGAATTGAAATCGATGTTTCTAACTGGATTTAGTGAATTCCTCTAAAGGAAAGTTTCCTAAAAATGATATTTTTGGTTAGCCAACATCATCAAAAATCTCAGGAAACGTTCCAGAGGGGGTACGAGGGAGAATGTGTTCCCTTTTTGTCACCAGAGTTTTAAAGGGATGCAGCTCCCTTACGCCAAAAACAGGATCATTTAGGGTTGACAAAAAGCAAAACATGAATTTTCGCCCATTTGTTCCGCTCCAGCGTTATCATGGTACTTTACATCGGGTTTTTAAATGGTTTTTTTTTTACTGACAACCACCCAGGGAAAAACATGGTCAAGTTATATATCTTTTATGTTATCATGAAATAACACCATCTTGAAATAGCCCACAAGCGTTAAGGTGGACAAATTGACCAATTTTTGTCCACGTCCTGATCAATATAGTACCCACCAATGTGACCGCCAGTATTTTGGAATGTTGAAGGAATTATATACGTACATGTATATCTCATAACCACTCTTCACAATGTGAAAAATCTTCAGTGTAGTAACAAGAACTTGTTGCATCTAACATATGAAACATTTGTACGACACATTCATAAGTGATATATTTCATCCGATATAAATTTATATATTAAACTTTTTAACCAATACGATTAAACGATCATTTCCGGCTTTAAATGTGTCGTTTGGAAGTGTGTAAGGTGAGATAAGTGTAGTAATTGGATGGTGAAACTCCGTACTTGAACGATGAAAATCTGAGCCCTTAAAGTGATAAAAGAGCTGAACAAAATCATCCCTTCACCATATTTTGTCAGTATTTGCGAGGGACATTCAGAAGTACATTTAGATGGGAACGCTGATTAAGACAATGTGGAAAATCCATGAAACGACAATCCAGAAGTACAGACTGTCCAATAATTTGTACACATTAAAACGAGACTGTAAATGATAATAAATGTAATAATGTAAATGATAAATAATTTCGAAGACTCTAAGAGAAAACAATTCTACTGAACCTCCTGCGATAAATATAAATCTTATCCTGTAGTAAGTTTTATAATATACATCGTGTTTATGATAAAACCAAGATATGTAGGTTTTGTAAACAATAAACCTAATTGAGATTCTCTCTCGAAACTACGCAGAAATATTTGTAAGCATTCCAGCTTAGCATCTAAAAACTAGTTTATTATATTGCGTACATACTTTGATGCATTAATCAAAAGGTTCTTTATCAGAAAACATTCAGAACACGTTCATAGACTCAAGTTCCGTGGGCCGTCCAATAAATTATTCGACCAGATCTGGTACCCAATTTTCACACACTGACATTTATCCCAGCAGGCACACGACGTTGATTCAACGTTGTTACAACGTTGAAAATGAGACAGTAGGTTGATCAACTAATTTTAAACCACAAATAAATATTTTATCATCGGATGTTGATAACCGACGTTGAAACAACGTTGATAAAAGTTGTAGATCTAGTATATTTTAAATTGTTTTCTTATTTCTTTATAATATTGCCATTATTTAGATGGTATATTATCTTCACCTCTAAGTATGCCCAAAATATTTTCTATTGACTATGAAATATAGAAACTGTTACTCTCTCACTATTTTGAATATTCTCTAACGAATATTCTAGAAAGTGCTTTTCGCGCGTTTAGAAACTGCGCATGCGTGACGCATTCAGAAACGCGCAGTGCTGACCTCGACTTTCTAAAGCGCTGACGCAGATCTAGTCTAGAAAACATTAGTTTGAAGGTATGTACAACGATATTATACAAACATACTATACTTGTCATTGTTCTGTTTATAGATATCATTTGTTTTTAACACCCACGACTGCTTTAAGAGTTGAAAATCATGTGTGTGTTCAAGAAAGCCTTGTCGGCGCCATTATTCAAATCAAATATTCTATTTCCTTGTCTTACGCCTGCAAATAACATTCT
Organism: Mactra quadrangularis; assembly: GCA_025267735.1. Lineage (NCBI taxonomy): Eukaryota > Metazoa > Mollusca > Bivalvia > Venerida > Mactridae > Mactra > Mactra quadrangularis. The sequence continues at coordinate 35,483,230 of CM046302.1, read as the reverse complement.
ATTAAATACATTCAGTGTTTAAAAATTATGTCAAACTCTGTTTGTTGAAAAATCAACAGAAACTTATCCATTGTATAATGTAAACTTCAAGTAGGTGGGTTTCAGACGTTTCGTCCCGATGTCATTCGACCCAGTAGGCCAAATTGCACGGAGACGATTCGACCCCATGCCGATTTAACCTTGGCGTATTTTTTTATAGAACAGACTGTTAGTGTGTAATTAAAATGAAGTGATCGCTGTTTTCTGTCCAAATATTAAGGGCTAAGAGTGAAGAAAATCAAACTGCAGCGAACCAGTATTGTATTTGCATCATCTGTGTGCAAAGTTCTTTTTGTATTCTTATGATTCATATTTTTTATTTCAGAGTCAGTTTTACAGAATCACTAAGGAGCCACGAAGTGCAAAGTCAATGGAACCATAATGAAGTTTTTAAAATATGCCCCAGAAAGGTCTGGAGGTGGGGGCAGAAGAGACCAAGCTTAATATTTGTTACATATAGTTTTATACATAATAGTTTTTAGTTAAGTGTTTGCTAATTTGTATGGGTTAATGACCCATTCTCATTGACATAGTGATTAAATTGTAAAATTATTGGATCTTTTCTCATGTTTTTATTTGTCCATGTTATACAGTTTTTCAGTCGGCAGATATCTAGATCAAATATATATCTAGATCAAACTCTGAAAAAGGGCTAAATACAGCTTATATTCAACCTCCTTCAACTAAAGTTCAACTAAAACCAACCTTAGATCAACGTGGAATCGGCTATAAATCACCCTAATAACAACCAATTATCAACCAGATTTCAACCATCCTCCAACCTAATGAGCGTTGAAGTAACGTTGAATTAACCTTGTATCAACGTTGAACACAACGTTGAATCAACGTTGATATTTCAACATTGGCACAACTTTCAAATCCTGAAATAAATCCAACATAAAAACAACGTTGTGGTTCAACGTTGAAACAACGTTGTTTCAACGTCGGTTTGCCTGCTGGGTATATTGTAATGTAATCCTGGTGGTCGTGGTGAAAGTTATTATCAATGGTTTTATAATATCAAATATACATGTATATCACGTTTATTAAGATTATACATGCAATCCGTTTCTATCTATAATAATCAGAAGATGATTGTCAATATTGTAAAAATTATATTAACATATACATATAACTCTGGCTTAAAAAGCGTTATAAGCAATTTTTATACCATTTGGTTTTTATAGCATTCTCATATCGCATAAAACTTTCGTTAAAAGCATCAACAAGGATATGCTAAAGTCAAGAAACAAGTACAAATTCGACGAGACAAAATACGATGTTTAAGAAATAACTTACAGTTGTCTATATTTTATTGTCTAATAAAACATAGGCACGAGTTGTGATGCGCGTATGATTAAATCACGAGTGCTTTAGCACGAGTGATTTAATTAGCGCATCAAACGAGTGCCTATGTTTTATTAGACAATAAAATATAGACAACTGTAAGTTATTTCGATTCTAACATTGCAAAATGCATCCCTAGAAAAGATATACTTATAGAACTATTTTTAACTGTCAAAAATGCCATGCTGTTGAAATCCACCCCCCAGTGCAAAGACCGAAAATAGCCTTTATTTACGCAGTTCTCATTGATAATTGTTTCTAATTCCAAACAAATAATACTAAAATCTTAATTGATAAAAAGGAACCCAAAACTAAATACGAATTATCATAGTTTTATTTGTGTATTAAACATCATTCTTCAAAATAAGCGCCGTGAAATAAACATTCGACCTTGCCCTCAGTGAGTGTCATTTTATATACACATGATGACGCAGCATTTAAGTTTGATGTTTACGACGGAATATTGCAAATACTGCTTAAATAATTGGATGTTTACTGGATAGTAATGTGTTATCAGACATTTCGATGGAGATTTTTTTAAAAGGTTGGATATAAATTGGATTTATGAACGCGTGTCAAGCAAGGACAGATTTTCGGAAAATGATTCGAAATCAGCGCTGCTCTTGTCAGCTTGGATGATTATGAACTTGAAAGAATCCACGTAGCCGTTCCATTATATTATGCTATGCACAGTTTGGCTTTGATTAAATAGTCAATCTTTGTATTTTCGTATAATGGCTGGCATGATCGTCGGATGAAGGGCAGGATGAAATGAGACAGCGGAACCGGGAAATGCTGGGACTTAGAAAACGTCTTGAACTTGAAGTAGGTCATGTTTATGCTAGAATCGTTTTAAACTCAGTTTATACCATTTTTGGTCAAGTAATAAGGTTAGTACATGTTTTAAATTTACTGACATGTTCCAAGGTTCTGTTAAAGTCAACCCTTTAAACTCGGGCGCTATTTTCGGCTTTGCTCATTTAACGTGGGGAGTAAAATTTCAACAGCCGTCACCAGCTATATTTTATTGAATAATAAAGCATAGATGACGTCACATTGAATAAAGAGTGAAAGCGCACGTGCCTATGTTAGAATGAATAATAAAGCATAGATGACGTCACATTGAATAAAGAGTGAAAGCGCACGTGCCTATGTTAGAATAATAAACATACTGTTATAAAATATTGAGATAACATTTTCAATACCACATTAAAAATCACAAACGTAATTGAGTATTTTAGGATCACCCTCAACTAGACAATTTCTTGGAAGCAATGTAAAGTAAATTATCAAGATTTTAGATGTTGGCCTGTAGTTTCATAAGGATTATTCTAGTTCTGTTCTCACAGTTAGACAAGTATACTGGATGATTGTCAACACGCTTTAGAAAGACTACTTTAAACAAAATGGAACTATTGAGATTTAAGTTTTATCTTGGTGCTCTGCTCGTTGTATATATGATCAACTTGGGTGATTGTAACAAAATTCGGAAGATTGAACATAGCTTGAGTGCACTGAAAGAACAGTTGGCAACGCTAGAAAATAAAGTTTATGAAAAAGACGTTACATTGCTATACGAAATAGAGCAAATATGGCGCTTGTTAAACTCTTCAAATGGAGGGTTGAGTACCATACAAGATGAAAACGAGGTAGATGACCAAAATGTTAAAATGGACACTATCGAAAATGTGGTCAAACAGATGGAAGAAAGAAGTAAACTGCTGATTAAGGGATTCACTACAGAAAAGTCAGAGCTTAGGAAACGTGCAGAAGATTTCAATAAAGAAATTGAGGCATTGAAGAATCAACAGATTATTGCGCTTTCAAACTTTACAAACATGGCAGATGAATTCATGTCTAAACTGGACGTTACTGTTGGTGACAAACTGAACCAAATAAACTCTGACATAGAGAAGTGTTCCAATCAAGTCATGCAACGACATGTTGATGACTTTGCAAATTTGAACAAATCATTGAATGAACAATTTATCGGCTTCAAAACATCTATGAAAGAATTGAATAAAAATATTGTCATATCACTGAAGCAATCTGAGGAAATGCTGGAAGTTAAACACAACGACTTAGTGAATTCATTGAGTTTAAAAGCCAATAAATTTAACTCTGATATTGAAGTTAAAGTCAAAACCGAGTTGGAAAAAGTACGGAAAGCACAAGAAGTTACTGAAAGTAAGACTGTTCAACTTGAAGCTATGATAAAGAATGTGAATGACTTTGGTGAAATTAGAGAAAAGATCGAAACACTTGAGAAATTTATGTTGCAAGAAACATGTCTGAAGGAGAATGGTGTTAAATTTGAAAGTTCTTGTTATGTGGTTTCTTCAGCGAAGGCAACCTGGCAACAGGCGGTTGACGCTTGTTCCAAAATTGGAGCAAGGGTTGTTGAAGTTAACAGTGATAGCGAAAAGGATTTCTTGTTGAAGCTCAGAAGTGTTGCTGAAAGTGTTTGGGTTTATTCTTCTGAGAAAGTGTGGCATGGACCCATTTGTAGGGTCATAAACAATAGAGTATTTTACTCGATGTATTCCTTATGTAGCGATTTCCATCCGTATATTTGTGAATTTACATTATGAGTTTTGAACAGTTTTTACAACTATAGATGCATTACTCTAAGACTACATTTTAAGTTATCAATTGTGTTTTATTGTTATGCCACAACAGTACATAATTTTGTACCTTTTGTTTGTTTGTTTGTTTTGTTTTTTGTTGTTGTTGGGTTTAACTCCGTAGCAACACATATATTATATTTCATGATCAAACTTCATGATTGTACGCCCCGCTAGAAGATCTATATATCTTTTATATAGTATTATAGCTTGGGTTTCCAAAGCATCGGTATAATCCTATTTGTTTGCTTTGCCTACAAACTTAACATAGTACTATACACAAGATAATTGCTGTTTGTTTGAAAATAGGAAAAAAACAGTTCACCGATTTAAAAATCCCAATATGACATCCTGGGTACTACACTACTCAAAAGTTCTAAACCACCACTTGATACATGACTTTGTTTTATAGTTAAATAATTAGGGAATAATTTGTTCTTTATTCTAACATACAAGTCAAAAATATCCTTCGTTTATTTAGGTCGGTTTTTAGGTCGGGCATTCAAATCTGTCGGTATTTATCAATAAGTTGTTGGATGGAAGAATGATGTCCATATGCGAATCTAGCGAGGGGGGACAGGAGGGTCCGGACCACCCTGAAATTTTCAAATGTATCCGCTCAATAATGGGGCGCCCATGACGGTATTTTTAACTGTCAGCCGTTTTTAAGTAGCATGAAGCATTTTTTTCTCGGGCTCGCTTCCCTCGCCGTGTTCAACATAGATAAAATTGTTATGTAATATTTTTTTATGAGTAAGTTGCGTTATTCTGCAAACAGTGTATAATGTGGTAGATAAAGAAATCAAAGCGCTGAAGGCACTGAATATGTTCGGGTTTAAAAGTTAAAATGAGATTTCCGGCTCCAACTACGTTTTTACTCAAAGGACAGTTCAGTGATAGGCAGAACATCATTGCTACGGTTCAAATCACTTTAAAAAAATCGACCTATAAATACAGCATGTAAACCGATCAGGCGAACACACTTTTGATTTGAGTTCAATCACAACAAGTTAAGGGTCATTCTTAGAACCATGCAACGAAGTCCACTATTCAGACATCATTCAAAGTCATCAACTACATTCTTTAAACTTTTCCTATAGAACCATTCTATTACATAAGTTGATGTAACATCTCTACTGACAACTGGCACAGGTCGTTACTGAATAGTTGATACCATTCTATTACATAATACGACGTAAAGATCTCTACTGAGACGCTTAACTCACAAGCTATTATACATACGCTTCATTATGACCGATTAACAGGTGTATTTCAGGAATTATTGCGCCTGTCATAGCAGACGATCATTTTGAATTACTCTATACTTATATACTGAGGGACTACTTCTGGATTCGGCACATTTTAAAAATCGGAGAGGGTCTGAAATACGGTAGATATATTTGTTCAGGACTGACGTCCCGAACAAATAAAAATCATGGATCCGCTCCTGATGCCTATAGTATCTCTACGCAATCTCAATCAAACACACAAGGACGTAAAAACTCAATTTGACTACATTTTAATGATAACAATGCCACCGCACGATTGATAATTGACAAACATGCCTTACAGAGGTACCAGATTCCATCATTTCAATTGTAATAGCTCGTTTTCCAAGTGACATTCTTTCCATGTTTTGAGTTTGTCTTATATTCGAACATGAATACTGGATGAAACGAAGACAAAAACCTGTGCAGCTTATTGCAAAGAAATTTTGTGCTCAACTTATCGGAATAGCCACTTCCGTTTCAAATCTCCACACATTGCTAAAACCGATGTCGGTATTTGTAAAATACGATTCTGTAACTTGTAATTGACTGCCATGCGAAATTTCAAATTTTAAAATGTAACGATGATTAAGTTATACGATTTTATTTAGTGGCGCTTTAGAACTTTTGAGCAGTGTGTGTACATAATTTTAGATCACAAGTCTTGCAGAAGCCAATTTACGGTAGCTGCCTACTAAGGACTAACAAATGGAAATGTTAACCATGCAACAGGAAATAGTATCAGTTTTGGCTGCTGCTACAGCGCAGTCCATTGGTGATGGTCAAGGGTTTTTTTTAATGTTCATGTAAAACAAGCTGAAAGACAAAGTTCTGAAAATGTCGGAAAGTTTTAATTTTATGTGATTCCCGGGGCCACAACAGCTTGACCTGTGGAAACAAATAATAATCATCAAAGGTGTTAATTGTAATTAATGGATTATAAAAAGTGTGAAATTTATTCTTTCATTTTGTGACAAATAGATTCTGATTACATACACTGTATATAGTTCCATGCATACGTCATTTGTCGTGTATGTGTGTGTTTTTCGTTAGACTCTTATTTTCAGCACTGTATATTTGTCAGGATTGTTTATGTTGGTATTTAATACATGCTGTTCTTTAGGAAGTCAGTAGACTTCTTACTCACTGCCGGTAATCACGTGATTTTGTTATGATCAGCTGTACTATTAAATGGCGGCCAGACTCGTCACCTCAGGTAGGTTTTTCACATTTTTTAATTAGAAAACCACGGAATCTTGTTATTTCATTACGCGCAGAGTACCCTCCATTGCAAGCGATTTATGACAATACAAAAATGTTTTTCCTACGTCCATAAATAAAAAAGTTATTGAGCGAATTATTTTGAAATCTTACGTACTTGTTGTGATCGGCTGTACTATATATATCTGTTTTTGCCTTTTTGTACTGAATGAAGCCATTTGCCACAAGAATTTACCCACCAGGAAACTCAAAACATTATTCTATGATACTTGTGTCATCTTTTCTGTCAAAGGTCAGGGTGTAAATGTGAATTTTGACGGAAAACAAAAAATGATAAGGTGTACTATTTGAATTTCAATGATAAGCTGTACTATCAGATTCCTGAGCCAACCGACAATGATGTTACACGTATCTTACTACGTTAAATGTCGAATTCCTCGGTTGTAAATTTCAATTTTTTGGTAAGGATAAATGAAAGTAAACTATAATGTAAATTTTGGTTAAATGTCACCGTCAAATTACGTCATTTTATGAACTTACAAAAATGTATTTAACGACTTTACTTACTGAAATACGATCATAGATAATCATTATCTGATGACTTAAGTTTTTATGCAGAAGACGTTGTGTATATTCTCGAGTACCATTGCATGTCTCTGTCTAAATATCTATTTAGTGTCATTGAGTGAGACAAGTTGTGATTTGTTTCTCGCTTCCTGTTTTGTGTATTGATATATTCATCTTATTGGTCATTGTAATACGTTTTATTCGTTCCAGAATTATGGACACTGGTAAAGTTTTTACTGATACTGCGGAAAGTTCTTCAAACCACAAGGAAGTCTAAGTATCCACGAGAGAGGACACATTGGAAAGGCTCCGTATAATTGCTGAGGATGTTTTTCATTTTCTTTTGTACAGTATGCATCGGTAAATGTCTAATTATTTGTAATTATTCGTGTGGTAAATAATGAGATGTTGCATTTCAATTAAATTGGTATCGAGAATTCCATTAAAAACGAAAGACCAGTTTTATGTTACATTTTCGCTTTTTTTAAACACACTGTTACATAGTTATTTTGTCTTGGAATCGTTTAATCAATGTTAACCAAACATTCATATTATTCCTAAGCATGAAAAGATAATGGAATGCACATTTTAATGTTAAATAATTTAAAAAGTCATGAATTATAAATGTAGCAATTGTTTCAAGACATGTTTATGTCTCAATTGTAGAACAATTATTGATGAATGCAGTTTCCCCGCCTAACATGCAAATTCTGAATTGAGGAAGAAGACCTATCAGTCCTTTTAAACCGTTCTATACGAATAAAACTATTGATATCGACCAACTTATAAAAATGTTTCAAATAAAGAGTCTGTTCTTGTACTGGGTGCATTAACACGAGTCGTTTAAGCCAACTAGTTATTTTTCAATACGATAGCGGTTTCATTTGACATCATTCTGAAACTGGTCTGTACCGGGCACTGTTTCCTGAGGTGGACTTTATGACAAAAACTCAAGGAGTACATAATGTTTCTCATCTTAAACACCAGTTTTCTTTCACTTGAAAACAATTTTTTATACACTATTAAATATATAAAAGTTGATTTTTTCTATTATTTATCGTTGTAGTGGCAATAAGCATGATGATGAAAAACGGAATGTGTGCGACTTGAACAATTTACTTTGCAAGTTACCTGATATGGTTATTTCTTATGTCCAGAAACGTGTGCAATTTTTTTGCAAATGCTCCGAAAATAGTTTTCTCACATTCGATTTGTCAAGTTATTTCCGATCAACAGTTTAGCATGATGCCACACTGTGTTCATTGGCATTGTGTTTACCTCCAATTGAGGCTTAGTTGTTTTGTCGATGATGTGTATTTGAAATGCAAAAAGCAACATGTTTAATTTTACAATAAGTAAAAACTATACTCTATATTTTCGTCCTGTATTAACGTTTTGACTACAAGGCCTTACCAAACAAAGATTGAATTAATGCAGTTAAATTGTACTTTATTACTTCTTGTTACGCTTTCAAGACACGTATTGTTATTTGACTTCATATAACACTCATTTTCATATAAGAGTAACAAGACGTATAATGAAGTTGCATTTACCAATTTTCTGTTGAATGTATACATTGCAGTCAAAACATAAATAAGACGAGACTTACAGAATGTTCAATATTTCGTGTTTATCTGGATACAAAGTTGAGATACTTAAGAGTATCCATATTAATGATTGTAGATTTTAATGATTTGTAAGTTTTTGTGATATTGTTGCTTTTTTTTAAATTAAATTATGGTATAATGGCATTGATTCTGTGGTAAGTTTTACATGATTACACTATTTTTGAAACATATTTATGTTGTTTTATTCATTTCTGAAATGATATTGTGTCACTAACTTAACAAAATGAATATCATTAAAATGATAAGTGACATGCAATTATAGTAAACCACTGAACAGAAGTTCTAACCGATCACTTTTCAAATTTTGACTATTTCATAACTGGCCAATGGATCCTTTTTAAATTTTGCTGAGGTGATTTTTGAGAAATTTTCTACCGATTTGTGGGAAAAATATAATTTGATACGATCCGATGCACTCGATCGGCACACTTGGTGTGGTTTACTCATTTTGTCACGAAATGTTCGTGTACAGAATGATGAGTAAATAAATTTCACTTTGCATGAGTCCTTGTTAACTTTTTAAATGAAAAAACATAAAACATTGCACGAATGTCGATCCTGTCGGCGAGTTGTAACCTTTGTTCTTGGTCTTCGGCGTCAGTTAGAAACGAAAGTCCAAAGTCGCGATGGTCGAAAAGACCGGATTAAAGTGTCATGCAACTTGAAATAGGGATGAACACATTAAGAGTAATAAAATTATAGCATTTTTTTCTATTTTAACAATACTTTTCGATATTTTTTAAAGATGTTTCCATTAACAGCCACTCACCTGTTTGGTAGAGGCTCCGGTATTCAACACTCCATTGGCTACGCCACGATCCTGCATCGGCATTTGTGCAATGTTCAATGTTTTTTCACTTATAATGTTAACAAGGATTCATGCAAAGTGAAATTTAATACTCACCACTCTCTGTCACGAACATTTCTAGTCAAAATGTGAAAACCACACCCTGTGTGCCGATCGAGTGCATTGGACCGTATGAAATTCATTTTCCCCATAAATCGGTAGAAAATGACCCAAAAATCACCTCTGCAAAATTTAATAAGGATCCATCAGTCCGTTCCTATCGGTCGCCGAATACCAAGAACAAAGGTTACAACTCGCCGACATGATCGACATTCGTGCAATCTTTTATGTTTTTTTTTCATTTATAAAGTTAACAAGGATACACCCAAAGTGTAAATTAATAATCACCACTCTCTATACGAACATTCCGTGTGTAAATCACACCCTGTGTGCCGATTGAGTGCATCAGACCGTATCAAAGTATTTCCCCCTAAAAATCGGTAGAAAATGACACAAACATTCCCTCAGCAAAATTCTATAAGGATCCATTGGCCCGTTATAAAATGATCAAAATTTGAAAAGTGATCGGTTAGAACTTTTGTTCAGTGTATATATATACGCATACAATCTATCAAGACATACAAGTTTCTGGAAAAATGTTTCATCAATTTATTCGTACATGCACAAACACATCCAAAAACATTACATTAAATCAATAATGACTACATAATTTTCGTCTCCATTGGTCATCTCGAGAGAAAATGTAGCAAAAAAAAAATTAAACACATAATTTACACATAATTGGAAAACTAATTGAAATCTATACAAACAATGATTCTGATATCCAATTCTAAACATATTTTCAATGACGTCCCTTGACGATCAGAACTTCAAATGTATCTGTTTATCTATTTATCTGAAGCTAAACAAGTTTCTTATCAATTGTTTCTGAGACCTGCTATATAGATCTACATGTACAGGAAACAATTCAGTAGAAAGAATTGATATCTTGCATGTAAGTACAACACTGTCACTGATGTCCACAATGTTTACTCAGATGAACTTATTTCAGACATTATGAAATCGTATATGTCATGGTATTTCACGGTTTGTTTCAGTTCCGTTCTATTTATCTGAGTATCCACATATCAAGTTAGAAAGTTTCAAGTGATGTGGTGTCAAGGAATTCAATCTTAAAACAATAAATCTATTAGTGTTCATGTTACTCCACATTTTATCGAACGAGAGCATTTTGGCTTCTTTCCCACAGGATTTTTCTCAACGGACGGTCGAAGATCTTTTATGAAGTGCTGTTTTAGATCTCGCAACAGTCTCCATCTTTTCCTTCCCATCCGACGGACACGTTCGATAGAGTCAAACTCGAGGTTCCTGGTAAAGAAACAAAAAAGTATATGGAAAACAGCATCTGCAATAACATGTTACACACAAATCTTTTCAAACGGACATAAAGTGCTATTGTAGCCAAAAGGCGGAACAGTGTGCTTAACCCAGTGCGTCTTAGAAGACACTGGTATAATAAAAGAATTTTAAACAGCCAAATTCGGAAGTACTTATTGTCCCCTTAATACGCCAATATATTCTTAAAATAATTGCATGTACCGACGTAATGTACGTAATTATTCGATGTGAATATAGATAGTAAATTCATGTGTGACCGACAATACTGTTTGCAAAAAATACATTGTACAAAACAAATTCCACTTGTTGAAGGGTCTATGTACCTCTTCAGAAAGTGTATTTTTGAAGCACAATTGTATTTCTGTAAATACATTGACCCGAAATCACATCAGTCTGGCGAATTTTCGTTTAAACTCATCGAGCTTTATCCACACTAAAACTCATATCAGTAAATTTGTAACTATATTACAACGTCTTCTGCTTCAAAACTTAAGTCATCAGATAATGATTATCTATGAGCGTATTTCAGTAAGTAAAGTCGTTAAATACGTTTTTATAAGTTCATATTCATAAAATGACGTAATTTGACGGTGACATTTAACCAAACTTTACATTATAGTTTACTTTCATTTATCCTTACCAAAAAATTGAAATTTACAACCGAGGAATTCGACATTTAACGTAGTAAGATACGTGTAACATCATTGTCGGTTGGTTCAGGAATCTGATAGTACAGCTTATCATTGAAATTCAAATAGTACACCTTATCATTTTTTGTTTTCCGTCAAAATTCACATTTACATCCTGACCTTTGACAGAAAGGATGACACAAGTATCATAGAATAATGTTTTGAGTTTCCTGGTGGGTAAATTCTTGTGGCAAATGGCTTCATTCAGTACAAAAAGGCAAAAACAGATATATATAGTACAGCCGATCACAACAAGTACGTAAGATTTCAAAATAATTCGCTCAATAACTTTTTTATTTATGGACGTAGGAAAAACATTTTTGTATTGTCATAAATCGCTTGCAATGGAGGGTACTCTGCACGTAATGAAATAACAAGATTCCGTGGTTTTCTAATTAAAAAATGTGAAAAACCTACCTGAGGTGACGAGTCTGGCCGCCATTTAATAGTACAGCTGATCATAACAAAATCACGTGATTACCGGCAGTGTTACTAAATATATAAATAAAATTTACTGATTGTAGTTCAGAAAATTATAGACAGTTTCAATACACGTCATATGTTGTAAATATTATAATTGTTATAAAAACAAAAATGCCATTTGCTTAAAACTTTTTCTGTGAAAAATTTAAGTGTTTGAGTTTTTTACTTGATGACCATTGCATGTAAGAAATTTCATCGCTAATCAACACGATCTGTATCAGAAATTGAGTCAGGGAATTTGTTTAAAAATTAACGAATATTTCAGGGATTTCTGGTAAGCCCTCAAACTCCCCGCAGCGGTTTGGTAAGCCCTACCGAAAACAAGGATTTCGCGTATTACCTAAACTCACCAAGGATTACGTGAATTCCCTGACTTGGTTAGGGACAACGTGAAATCTCTGGTTACCCACATTCCCTGTAACACATGTAATGTAGATATTATCAGGCTTAAATAATCACTGGATTCATGTAAGTGAAGACCATAAAATATTATATGTAAAACACGGTATGACTTGTCAAGATGAACGTAAAGTTGGCAGACTCAGCAGACACAGCAGACACAGCAGAAGGAACGGTCCTTCTGCTGTGTCTGCTGGCAGAAGGATAAATCTACAGCAGAAGGATCAATCTTTCTGATGTGTCTGTTGGCAGAAGGATTGAATTATAACAGAAAGATGTGTCTGCTGGCAGAAGGATTGAATTATAACAGAAAGATGTGTCTGCTGGCAGAAGGATTAAACAACAACAGAAGAATCAATCTTTCTGCTGCGTCTGTTGGCAGAAGAATTGAATTATAACAGAAGGATAAATCCTTCTGCTGGGTTTGAAAGAAGAAATATAAAAACATAACAGCGGTATGGTAATAAGTATAAATGAATACAAGAAATAGATAAACAATAACAACATGGCCTGTGTCAAAAGTAGCCCGATTGTCGGATGTCACTTTGTGTTAAAAACTGACATCCTTCTGCTGTTGATTAAAGCGAGTTTTCTAATCATTACACAAATTCATTCACAAAATCAGACTGGCAATAGAATAAGCTTTCTTTTGGTGCATAAATGAGTGAATTACTCGTCTTAATTTGGACTAAATAAATGTTAATATATCAATTTCGTCAATTCGCCGGACCACAGTTCGGTTTTATTTTTTCATTGAAATGTGCAAATACATGCTGATTACCGAGTCTTATTTTAAGCCAAAATTTAGACAAAACATGAGATATTATGCATCATTATAAAGCTGATTGTTTGGAAAATGTTTTGACGGGTACATTTTGAACAATAGATAAACATTAAGGGCCTGGTGAGTGAACAAAACAGGCCCATTTTCGAATGTGAATTTTGAGTTAGACTGACATCCTTCTGCTGTGAATAAAAACATGTTTTATAAATCATTTTACCAATCTATTCACAAAATCAAATTATATATAGAACCAGCTTTAATTTGGTATATAGATGTGCGATAAACTCCTTTTAATTGCGACAAATTATGTGTTAATATATCAAGTACGAAAATTCTCAGTGCGGAAGTTCGGTTCGATATTTTCAATAAAAATGTGCAAATACATGCTATTTACCGAGTCTTATTTTAAACCACAATTTAGACAAAACACGTGATATTATGCATCATTTTAAAGCTTATACATAGGAAAAGGTTTAGACAGGTTGATTTTTATTTTTCGTAAAGAATAACAACAAGACGAGTGTACAAAAGTAGCCCTATTTTCGGACGTACATTTCGGTTTGAGTGACATCCTTCTGCTACAAATTAATACACTTATTTGTAATTAATTTACCAACCAAATCACAAAATCAGACTGACAATAGAATAAGCTTTCTTTTGGTGTATAAATGAGTGAATAACTCGTCTTAATTTGGACAAAATATATGTTTAAATATCAAGTTCGTAAATTCGCCCGACCACAGTTTGGTTTGATTTTTTCATTCGGAAATGTGCAAATACAGATTATTGAGTTATTAGCGATAAACGGAATTTCTTTAATGGCGGACTTAATTTGCATATTATGCAAATTGCTCAAGGATGACAGGGTGTCATCACCCGGATTCTTATTCAGCACCTTTCAAAGATATAGAAACTGCAAAAAAACTTTGTGGGACTCAAGTGCACGGTTCACCTTAAATATGGCATTTTACTGCAGGACTACTAACGTTACGGGTCCGGGAAAACTCAACCCGAAGACAACTCAACCCGTGCAATACTCAACTCAAAGTTGGGAAAACTCAATCCGTTAGTAGGAGATTGAGTTGTCTCGGGTTGATTTGTCTATGGGTTGAGTTGTTCCGACACTTACGTCATACAGAACGTTTTGGAACGTTCAGGATAAATGAACACGCTGCTGTCTTTTATGAGGTGTAAGCGGAGTATGACGTAATTAAGATGGTTGAAAGGTGACCCATGTTTGAATGAGAGGATTACAAATGTTGTTTTAACCATATTTTAACATATTTTGTGTCAGATCGTCATCATATTCTTTTTGATGAACTGCTAGCTGTCATCTAACAATCTTGAAGCATCCTGTCACCTTTTCCATTATTCTGTAGTTTTGCTACAAAATTCAGACATTTGATTCATCGGTGCTCGCAGAGTAGACCGGAGTTCTCGGAGTATACTGAATCAAACTCGCCCAAGGAGTCATCATCCGGTATTCTAATGGTCATCGATGACAACCAAGGAAACCAGGGTATATAGTCACGTGACCCTCAGATTATAAACAAACTCTAATTTTTCGTCAAATTCTTCCAGCAGCCAAGACATATTAAAGGTTTAAATAGTGCATAAAATAACTATTACATTTCTGTGTCCGAAAATGCCTTCATAAATCTGTGAGTTGTGATTGCTAACTTTGAATCCTCTGTACCAATTACTTTAAGCCGCCCGGCTAGCTCAGTTGGTAGCACGCGAGTCTACTGATCGAGGGGTTGTGGGTTCGATTCCCGAGCGGGGCATACTTTCGTGGAGTTTGGTCAAGAAATTATTTCTACGGCCATTCTCCCTCCTACCAATGAATTTTAATTATGTAGGGCAGTTGTCAGTCACTAACGAAAGTATGCGCTCAGAAGTTGGTGAACAGCTAAATCCAGAGATTAAGCCTTTCAACGAGGAGTGAGTAGGTTGGCTGACCGCCGTTATATGACCTATACAATGTGTTGCTACGGCATTAAAAACCAGACAAGCAAACAAACACATTACTTTTGCACATGACCCAGATTAACTCTCTATTTAAACTTTGTGCGCAGGATTTGGATCTTACGACCAGATCCGTTTACTGGATCAAAGGTCCCTCGTTATAAGTAAGTGTAAGTTATCGTTGTATACCAAGTGACTTTATACCCTGGAGACTATGCAATTGGTCAACGATCGTGAAGAATCCTAAACACGCCAAATCTAGTCTAACAATAATGTTTAACAAATGTGAACAGGGTTATAATTATATTTTATTAATAAATATGTGACACATTTACATGTTACATTGTGCAAAATCTTTAATGTGGTATTTTGTATTTTCTTTTTTTTCTAGAAAAAAAAACTAACATAAAAATACGATAAAAAAACAATAATATAAGATGTACAAAAAAGAGTACAAGAACTGAACTATAAAACAAAACGTACGACAAACTTGCAAAATAAAATATTCTAGCTACAATTACACTAGTGTTATTGTCCGTTTTTTCTCAACTGTCAAAGCTTAAATAATTTCACGGTGACTGAATGCGTTGTTTTTGTACTGGCGGCCTAATTGTTATTAAAATATCTTGACTAAAACATATCATACGGCATGAGAAGCTTTACTCAATCATAAAACACACTTATGGAAACTCATGGGTGTATTACGACAATAATTTTAACAAACGCATTTACCGTGAAATTATTCATGTTTTGACAGTTGAGAAAAAACGAACAATATAATACATAAACACAATATACATGTACTTAAAGTTTCTAATTATTAATCTACATGTAAAGGTATTTCAGTATCAAAACGAACACTCCTAACATAATGGTCTTGGTCAAATTCAATTCAATTGAGTTGCCATGATTGCAGAGTTCTGTGTCGCAAAGACAAGCTTCGACTTCTCCTATCCCAGAAACTTTGACCTCTTTGCATGAGTTTGCGTCAACTAGAGACGAAAAAATAAAGCTTACACAACCTCTTTGGGCATCTAAAAGTACATAAGTACAATGGAATTTAGTATACAAAATGTACATGTATAGTAAACAACACTTCATTATTGGCGCAAAGTTGAAACGTTGCGCTATTTTTGTTTGTTTGGGGCCAAATTTGGGCTCTTATTTGCACTCTTTGATGCTTAGCATCATTGTTTTTTGTTTGGATAAATTATGTTGTATGTATCATATGGAATACACTATGCTAACTACCATGTATACAGGCATTTTTGTTTAACATACTAGGCTACTGGCACATTGACGGTTTTATTACTTATATCTAGCTTTTTCTCGATTTTAGCCGAACATCCATATCAGTCATTGATTTATAAATTCAGGCATTGAATAACATTTTACAGGACATCTAGCCACCGCCTTTTGATACATCAAACTCAACTTTTTATTAAACAGGGTCGATAGCGCAGTTGGTAGCGCGCCGGGATTTGGGGTGCGAGGGGGTGCGGGTTCGAATCCCACCCGGGGAGGTTATAACTTTTCATGAAAATTTGACAATAATGTCGATTTTCCTCCATTGATTAGATAATATTGAGAAGTTTCCGGCCTTGTGAAAGGGTAGGTGAATACTGGTTATAGACAATGGTCCAGGAAAGCTAGGTTAGGTGCGCTGGGCGCCGTAAAATGACCTAAAATTGTGTTGATACGGCGTTAACTCCAATAAATAAATAAATACAACTTTATATTAAGTTCATGAGGTGCATGAACAATTCAGAGATTTTGGTCAGTTATTTCCCCTAGTATACTCTTCAAATAGGTAGGTTTAATTAGTTGGATTACTTTGATTTTACCCTTAATTTTCAAAATTAATTTGCCAAAATTGAACTTAAATATTTTTTTGGAAATCATTTAATTTGTTTAAAATTCAAGCTTAGTATTTTTAGGGTAAAGCACTATCTAAATTTTACAATTTCTATTAATATCTTCAATAACAAGAAAGATATTAGATGAAATATTTTGTTCTAGTTACATAGGACTTCAATGATAAAATCCGAGGATTCCAACTGCCAAGACCTAGTTCTCTGAAGCAATAAAATGTTTTCGGCGCGATATGACCTTTTTGTGTTGGTGCGCCGTAAATTCCAAACAAACAAGCATAAATTAATGTTCGAATATACAGGTACTTACGTTTATCATCACCGAGTTCACCCCTCACTTTCAAACACGCTGTACAATCCGTTGTGACCATATTGTTTTTTTTGAAAGGATCTTTGCATTCTGTGCCCTTACATGAATAACATTTTATTGCTACAAAACAAAAGTTACAAATTCAATAAGAGGACTTTCAAGTTCTTCGAAGTTTTGACAGTGAATATACGTACCCATAAAAGTGACACATTGAAATACTTTATTTCATTTTCTCAATTATTTCGTTTTAACGTTAGTCCTGCAGTATATGAGGTGAACCGTGCACTTGAGTCCCCACAAAGTTTTTTTGCAGTTTCTATATCTTTGAAAGGTGCTGAATAAGAATCCGAGTGATGACACCCTGTCATCCTTGAGCAATTTGCATAATATGCAAATTAAGTCCGCCATTATAGAAATTCCGTTTTTCGCTAATAACTCAATAACCAACTAAGATACAAAATTAAAATATGTATCCATACCCATGTTTTCAGGGTCTATCTATCACATGGTACTAATTTCAGCTGCTTGATCAGATCATTTAAATATGCAAATTTATGCAAATTAGGTATTTTACGAAATACAATATTCGGTTTTGCTATACTAATCAACGTCTGTAGTTTTCACATTGAGATTTAATTTTGTATATATATTAAATACAAATTTATCAAATAATTACATTTAATCAGTTATTGATGCTCTAAAGATATGCAAAATACTAAAATTACGTGAAAAAATTTTAGGAATTTGCCTCAAACTTTACATGGTGTTAAAAAAAATTATGCAATTGTCTAGTATTCTGTTGATGCCTTGATAATTTTGATTCAGCTTCTGTACCTTTGAACAGAGCTGACTCAGAAATTTAGTTATGACATCCAGTCTTCTTTGAACAATTAGCATAATATGCAAATTTGGTCCGCCATAATCGAAATTCCGTTTTTCGCTAATAACACGATAACCAATCATGATGAGATTTTAAAATATGTGTCTGCACCCATGTTTATAGGGTCTCGCTATCATATGATACCACATTCAGTATGATCAGATGATTTGCATATGCAAATGTATGCAAATAAGGTTTTTCAAATGAACTGTTTTTAAGTGAATTTATTTTATTCAAATTTAAGTACTTCAAAAAAGAAATTTTCCAGGAAATATGATTGAATCAAGTAATCTGTTAATTGCGACCCAATTCATGTTCGGTTGGATTTCAATGTCCAGAATGTCCACTTTATGAGACCATTCATATACCACACCTAATCATTGTATTAATATAAAATGAATGTTTATAATGTATTACCGTGTGGCCTATGCACATGGGTGCTTTCAGCTCAATATATTTTTTTGAAGTAGTGTGCCTTCACGCCAGAACCAAAAAAAGGAAGAACAATAAATTAATTTGAATAGTACATCGTTAAATTGATTGTAAAATTAAAGCTACTGAATAGCGTTTCCTTATCATAAAAACATCCTGTCATTGACATAATTTGAGCATCTATTTGATTGATATACATGTACTTCATGGCAATAGTAGTAGCTGGAAAGTCTTACTTATTGTCGTACAGATTTTAACCCCTCAACATTGTTTACTGTGGAAAGAAATTCATGAAACTACATGTGTCAACTTTATTCATTTGCTCATCGTTTCCATTAATTAATTTACTCAAGATTATATAGAACGTTCTAGGCATGTATATAAATATATAATATCAATGCCAGCATTAAGGAATGTCGTATACATAAATCTATTGCTAGCATGTTCAATAATATTTGTTGCTTTTTAAGTTTTCAGAATCATAAATATAACAATGAGACCTTGCATGCATGTTTGATAACTAGATTTTGTATGAATGTTAATAGCATAATTGGTTATTGCAAGGTGAGCAGGAATCTCAATTCTGTAATGCCATGATAATCAGACTTACCGGGTAGTTTGGACTATCACGGAAGGTCATGATATGCAAGAATTGAATTGGGATATCCAAAGTTGTTTTGCATAGTATGTTCTTACAATCATTTGAATGCATCAATACTTATCTTCCTCATAATATATTAAAAATTGATTACAGAACATATTCTTAGTAGGGACAATAAGTCATTGGAGAAATTACGGGCACAAAAACAATATTCTTTACAATCTAATGACCGTAAGGTAATAGTAAGGACCACCCCACTTAATTATCTAAAATTTATATATAATAAGCAATGCATGTTCTTAGTTTATGTAGAATACCATAGTTCTATGCACTGACTTTAACTTAGATAGAGACAAGGGTTATCACTTTACTTTATGCACATAATTTGCATTAGTATACATGTCGAAATCATTTGATCCTTATAATATAAGTATATGTTCTTTGACATAAAACGAAACAAATTTATGCCATGGAAGCATATATATAGGTAAAAACATACTGTTTATGTTTGTCATAAATTGTTAATGAGATATTAAGATTTTTTTTCAAGTGTGTCGTCACTCTAAATATACTAACTAAATGCTTTGTCTTTAATTATTTGTTAATTATTGTTAATCTGTCCATAACAACTCGAAATTTGGTACATGATCTTTATTTTATGTAGTAAAAAAACCAATTTCCTATACTTAAAGACCTAATTTGCATACATCTGCATTTGCAAATCATCTCTGATAATGCTTAAGGTTGTACCATATGAAAGCTAGACCCTACAAACATGGATGCAGACACATAAAGTAAATTTTAATCATGATTGGTAATTTTGGGCATGGCGGACTAAATTTGCATATTCTATAATTGCTCATGGGTGTCAGGATGTCCTAACTAAATTTCTTAGCCAGCTCTGTCCACAAAAACAGAATCAAAATTATCCAGACCTCCACAGAATGATAGGCAACGGCATAAATTTGCATATTATGCTAATTGTTCAAAGAAGACTGGATGTCATAACTAAATTTCTGAGTCAGCTCTGTTCAAAGGTACAGAAGCTGAATCAAAATTATCAAGGCATCAACAGAATACTAGACAATGGCATAAATATACATGACACCATGTAATGTTTGAAGCAAAATCCTACAAGTTTTAACGTAATTTTAGTATTTTGCATATCTTTAGAGCATCATTAACTGATTTAATGTAATCATTTGATAAATTTGTTTTTAATATATACAAAAGATAAATTATATTTCCCGAAAATTTCCTTTTTGAAGTACTAAAATTTGAACAAAATAAATTCACTTAGAAAAACCTTATTTGCATACATTTGCATATGCAAATCATCTGATCATACTGAATGTGAGTAGTATAGTATTTGAGCGTGTCTGGCGCACCCCCCCCCCAAAAAAAAATTTTTTTACATTGTAACAAATAAAAAATAAATATTTTAAATACTACTTTCAAATTTTTTTATATGCCCACAATTTTCTCTCTCCCCTATACCCTAAGTAGTATAACAGGGGGCATTAACATTTTATGACTTTCTAAAACTCAGTAATCTGTAATTCTTGTTCATAAACACTACCTGTAATTTCTTCACCTTTTAAATCCTTTATTTTATAAGTAACAGGATTTGTATCTAAAACCTCTTCAATTACAAATATTTCTCTAGTCCAACGAGTAGTATAACCCTTTTCAAATTTACCTGTCTTTTTTGTTATTCTTACTCTGTCTCCAACTTTGAATTTAGGCTTTTTAATTTCTGTTTCCTTTTCTGGATATAAATTTTCATACACTGTTAATCTATTTTCTAATTTACTTGCCTCAATAGGTGTCATTTTAATAGAAGAATGAACTGTACTGTTATAATCTTTAACTAAATCATCTAATACATCATAATATTTATTAGTTTCATGAGCAGTAAAATATTTATACATATTTTGTTTCATAGTTCCTATCCATCGTTCTACTACACTAGATTTTTCTTCATTCTCAGTTGAATATAACTTAATGTTATTATCTTTTAACAATTCTTTTACTTGTCTATTATAAAATTCAGATCCTTTATCTGACCAAATAAACATTGGTTTTCTTTCTTTAAATAATGTTTTAAATGCTTCACTTACTGTTACTCCTGTTTTATTTTTTAAAGGAATTAACCAACCATATTTACTAAACACATCTATAACTGCTAATAAATATTTATAGTGTTTGTTTTGTTTTGAGTATTGTTGCATATCTACCAAATCAACTGCCCATGTTTGATTTACTGAATCAACATGTACACGTCTTTTAGGAAAAGATTTTATAACTCTGTGATGTAATTCGTCTGCTAATTTATTTGTTAGAAGGGAACCTATAAATCTGTTTTTGATAGATCCACACTCAGAACATTTTCCTTTTAACATTTGTCTATTATTAGCTGTTGTTACCTGTTTGACTGAATCATTTTCAGTATGTTTTTTACAACGTAAACAATATATTTTTGGGTTATCCATTTTTAACAATAAAAAATGAACGAAGGAAAAGTTTGTAGTAAATGTAATGAATATAAAACATATAATAATTATTACAAAGAATCTAAAGCTCCTGATGGATTAAAGGCAAAATGCAAAAAATGTTTATACTTTGTTAAAAGAGATCACAGAGAAAGAAACAAAGAAAAATACAAACAATCTTATCAAGAGTTTATTGAAAGAAATCCGGATTATCAAAGTAATTATTATTATAGAAATAAAATACCCAATTGAAATTTAAACCTATAAAAATGGTCGAGAAAAAATCCTTCAAAGATCTTATTACTGAAACAGTTATTAATGATATAGAAGAAACCAATATAACTAAATATATAAACTTATTAAAAGATAAAATAGTTATTAATCAATTTCCTTTGAAAATAAAAATAATAATAACAAGTGAATTTTCAACACCTATGGCATTTAATATAATAGAAAGTCATTACTCTCATCCTATTCAAATTATCCAAACACAAAATAATATACAAACATTCTATGAAACTTTAATACATAAATTTGAAGCTTGGATAGATAGATTTCAAGAAAGAGGATCTGGTTTTGTTTTCATGAATATTAAGATGGTATTAGTAAAACAGTATAAATATGATTATCAGAAAGCTTCATCTTATATTCCTCTTCAATTTAAATCAATAAATATTATAAATGTACAAAATAAAGATGATAATAAATGTTTCTTGTGGTCTATATTAGCAAAGTTATATCCCGCTAATAAGGACAAACAAAGAGTATCTAAATATAAAGAATATGAAAATAGAATTAACATGAATGGAATTGAATATCCTGTACCAATAAAAGATATCTCAAAAGTAGAGAAACAAAATAATCTAAGTATAAATGTATTTGCGTTAGAGGACCAAACAAATAAAGAATCTTTATATCCAGTTTATGTTTCAAACGTAAAAAGCGAAAAGATAATTGATCTCTTATATATTGAAAACGATGAAAATACTCATTATTGTTTAATTAAAGATTTAGATAGTTTTAGATATGATAAGAATAGGCATAAATCATTTACATGTAGAAATTGTTTACAAGGATTTCAAAAAGAAGAAACACTAACAAAACATAAAGAAATATGTTATGATAATGAACAATGTAAAATCATAATGCCTAAACCAGGAAAAAATATTCTTAAATTTGAAAATTATCATTTTAAAAACAAACTACCATTTGTTATCTATTCTGATTTCGAATCAAATAATATTCTGTTATCTACCACACAACCAAATCCAGATAAATCATATATAAACCCAATACGTAAACAAAAAATTAATAGTTATGGTATATACGTTCATTCAGAATATCCAGAAATATATAAACCACAATACTTTTCTTATGTTGGTGATGATGCAGTAGAAAAATACGTTGAAAAAGTAATAAAGATATTTAAAGAAATAAATTATAAGATATACCTTAATGAAAAGAAAAAACCAATATTAAATAAATATGAAGAAGATGAATTTCAAGAAGCAACAGAATGTTATATTTGCGGAGAAGAATTTGTGGAAATAGAAAGTGATGAAGAAAATGAATCTTTTCTTTCTGAAAAATATAATAAAGTAAGAGAACATAATCATATTTCAGGTAATTATAGAGGAGCAGCATGTCAATCGTGTAATACAAAAGAAGGTAAAGCAACAAAATTAATACCTGTGTTCTTTCATAATGGATCAAATTATGATTTCCACTTTTTAATTGAAGAACTAATGAAATATGAAGATAAATATAATAAAGTAAAGATCCTTTCTAAAAACTCAGAAACATATATTTCTATAGAATATGGTTCAAATTATAAAAAATTAAGATTCCTAGATTCATATAGATTTATGTTAAAAGGCTTATCAGATATTGCTAAATCAATGGATGAGTTTCCTATTTTAGAAAAAGAGTTTGATGGAAATATTTCTCTACTAAAACAAAAAGGATTCTATCCATATGAATATGTAGATTCTATAAAGAAATTAAAAGATAAGAAATTACCCAATATTAGGGAGTTTTATTCCACATTAACCCAAAAAACTATTACAGATAAAGAGTATAAACATGCTCAGAAAGTTTGGGAACATTATAATTGTAAAACTTTGAAAGATTATCATAATTTATATCTTAAAACAGATGTTCTTATTTTAGCAGATGCATTTGAAAAATATAGAAAATTCTTTTTAAAACATCATAATATTGATCCTGCATATTGCTATTCTGCACCAGGATTGACATGGCAATGTGGTTTAAAATATACTAAAGTAAAATTAGAATTGTTAACAGATGTTGATATGTTGCAAATGTTTGAAAAAGGAATAAGAGGTGGATTCTCTGGTGTTCTAGGTCCAAGACATGTAAAAGCATTTAATAAATATACTCCTAACTATTATGATGATGGAAATAGAATATTAGATTCACACGAAATGAAAGAATGTTTAGAAATATTAAAGAATGGAGGAAACTTAAATGATTTCTTATTAGAAAAATATTTATTATATCTTGATGCAAATAATTTGTATGGTTGGGCAATGTCACAGAAATTACCAACTAAAGATTTTAAATGGGAAAAAGATCTTGATTATTATAAGAATATACCAAAAGGAAGAGGATGTTTGATTGAATGTGACTTAAAGTATACAGATGAATGTAAAAAGAAAACATGTAAATATCCTTTAGCACCAGAGAAGATGAAAATAAATAAAGAAGATTTATCTGATTATCAATTAAATTTATTAGGAGATAAACCATTAGGTAAAGAAGAAAAATTGTTTCTAACCTTATATGATAAAAAGAAATACATTGTTCATCATAGTATCCTAAAAGAATACATTAAACTAGGATTACAGGTAACAAAAGTTCATAGAATAATTTCTTTTGAAGAATCAAACTGGCTTGCCAAGTATATTAATTTTAATACTGAGCAAAGAAAAAAAGCAAAATCTGATTTTGAAAAAGATCTTTGGAAACTGATGAACAACAGTTTCTATGGAAAGACACTAGAAAATATTAGAGGAAGAAATGAAATTATATTATCTATAAATAGGGAAGAAGTAAAGAAATATATAAACAAACCAAACTTTAAAGATTCAATAATATTTAATGATAACTTTGTTGCAATTGAAAATAATGTTACTTCTATTAAATTCAATAAACCTATTTATTTAGGACAAGCTATATTAGATTACTCAAAACAATTAATGTACAACTTCTATTATAATGTTGTTAATAAACTATGGGAAAATAATGAATTAGTTGCTTCGGACTCAGTCTCTGGTGATACTCCAATTATTCTTAAATACAATAATAAAATATATATTGATAAAATAGAAGACATTGCTGATAGATATGAAGAATATTCAAATGGTAAATTTTACTATAGACCAGATGATTTAGAAGTTTGGACTAGTAATGGGTTTTCTAAATTAAAATCTGTAATTAAACATGAAACAGAAAAAGAAATGTTTAGAGTTGTTACTCCACAAGGATTTGTAGATGTTACAGAGGATCATTCTTTACTTAATGATAATAATGAACTTGTTAAACCAAAAGATTTAACATTAAATACTAATCTTCTTTTTAATAATAGTTATAAAGAAGCATTGGATCCTCCTATGAGAGAAGAATTTTTAAAATTAGAACCAACAACAATAGAAGAGAAAAAAGCTTATATAGAGGGTTTCTTTTTAGCAGATGGAAGTAGTGGAATTTATCAAACAAAATATTCTTGGAATCTAAGTAATCAAGATTTAGATCTTCTAAATAAATGTTTAGAGTATTGTAAGGAAGTGTATCCAACTGATTTTAAAATAATTGATTGTATGAAATCATCAAATATTTATAGAGTTATTCCAAAAGGAAATATTAAAGTAATGGCAACAAAATTTGAAAAGTTTTATACTGACAAAAAAGAAAAATATATTCCATATAATATTCTTAATAAAGATTACAATTATAGATTATTCTTCTTTAGAGGATTTTATCAAGGAGATGGTTGTAAAAAAGGAAAAAATAATGTATTTTCATTTTCACAAAAATCAAAGATTACATTTTCATGTTTACACTACCTTATAACAAGTCTAGGATATAATTGTAATATTAATACAAGATTAGATAAAACAAATATATTTTCATTAAATATAACATTGAAAGAACAGATTGCGCAAGTAAAAAAGATAACACCTCTAGGTAAAGAAAAAAGATTGGTATATGATTTATCAACAGAAACTGGAAACTTCAATTGTGGATTTCCTTTAATTGTAAAAAATACTGATTCAATATTCTTAAGTATTAAAACTAAAGATATTTATGAAGATATGAAAGAAATAATAGATGAATTAGATACATCAGATTATCCTAAAGACAACCCTCTATATTCAGAAAAAAAAGTAATTGGAAAATTTAAAGATGAATTAAACGGAAAAATTATGAATGAAATAGTTTTTTTAAGAAGTAAAGCATATTCTTTTACATTAACAGATTTAAGTGAAGAAAAAAAATTAAAAGGAATAAAAAAAACAACGATAAAGAAAAATATTAAATTCGAAGATTATAAAGATTGTCTATTTAACAGAAAAACTAAAATGAATAAAATGTATACACTAAACTCTAATAAACATGAAATGTTTGTTAATGAAATAAATAAAATAAGTATGTCTCCCTTTGATGATAAGAGATATATCTTAGATAATGGAATAGAAACTTTACCCCATGGTACTCAACTTCCATGCAACAAATCCAGTTAATGCCATTCCACCAACAACAAATGCAATCTCTTTATTTTTTTGGTCTTCTGATGGAGTATAAAAATCACTTAATGTAGGTTTAGCTTCTTCAAGATAATAATATTGTTTCATTGCTTGATCAACATCATCATTAGTCTGAATGGCATGATGTTCTTTTTTTAATTGTTCATTGAGAAAATCTAATCTTTGTGTTCTCTTTTTATTCCATTCTGTTGTTGCTGCTTCTAATTGTTCCATTGCTTTGTCGTGTCTTTTTCTTTCTTCGTCGCTATTTCTTTTATCCATATGTGAAAATAAATAATTACCCCCTGTAAAAGCTAACGCGTTAACTACTGCACCTCCTACCATCATCGCTACTGCACTTGCCATTTTTTAATTCAAGAACTTGATTTGCTCGCTACTTCATAATATTGGCAGGAATAATACCTTGTTTAATCAACATATCTTTAGTTGTCATTGCAAGTAATATATCAATAGATAACATACCAACATCTGTCATATTAAAATCTACTTTTGGTGGTGGTCTTTTCAATAGTTTTCTTCCTAATTCAGCATATCCGACTGTTAGTACAGTTTCCACTCCAGCATGATATAACATGTTTGCTATTTGTTTTCCATCTGTTGCCATTTTTATATATTAAAATTCAAACGGATCAATTTCTTTATTTTGTTGTATCACAGTTTGTTGATGTTGTTGTATCTTTGGTGTAACCTGTTTAGATTTAAATATATATAATCCTAATCCTATAACTCCAATTATACAAAAGGGAAAATATTTTTTATATTTATCTATATTAATTTTTTTAACTTCTTTAACTTCTTTAACTTCTTTAATTTCATCATCATCATCATCTTTTGTTATAGAAGATTTTAATTGCATATTTTCCATCTTTATTTGTTCAATTTCTTTTCTTTTTAATTCAGCTTTTATTTTTTTTTGCTTCAGCACCTTTTTTACCTGCAGATACTCTTTTTGGGTTTTTAACTTTTTCAACATTTTCAACATTTTCAGTCATCATTTTTTATAATTATATTTTCTGTTTCTTTAACTATTTTAATTTTTCTACATGAACTTCGCAAGATGCACATAATGTTCTTGGGTTATTATTATATTCTGGGGAATTCCAATAAGAAGCAGAAAATTTAAAAGTGAAAAAACTTTTAGGAACAATAAAAGAAATAAATTGATTATTAATTACTGGAATAGTTTCAAGAGAACTATTACACATTTCATATAATTGGTCTGGAGTTGGTTTATTTAAAATAAAATTACGTGAATAATAATCATGATATTCTACATCATCTTCAGTTGTTTCATCTTCAGCATTCATACGATATTTTATTAATACATCAGAATATGAATCATTATATAAATGATGAAATCCTTTAACTTTTAATTTAGAATGAACAGGATTTAATTCACAAGGAAAAAAACACAACCCAAAATATAGTTACATAAACTTCTTTTATATATCCTAAAATATTTAAATTAAGACAATTCAAATTATTAAATTCAAATTGTATTTTCTCTGGAAATTTATCTCCAACTTTTAATTTATATTTTTTAGAACCGTGAAATATCATAGATGTAAATTTATTATCAATCAGCATTTTTTAAATCTTCATTTTCTATCTTAATTTCTTTTTCTTTTTCAAAAGTAATATGTCTAGCAGTTGTTAGCATTGCTGTAAAAGGTGCTAAGTACATTCCAAATTTATAATATAATTCACAACATGTGCTAGTCAAAGCATGATTGATAAATGGATCTTCTTCTAAATCTTTTACTAATTTTGATGTATTTGGTATTTTAAAATATTTTGATACACCTAAAACATATAAATTAATAAAAGAGTTTCCCAATGTCTTAGTCATACCTGCACCTAATCTAGCTTCATATCTACAGTATAGTTTGTTTATTTGTTCTTCATTCATTTTATCAATGTCTGACATTTGTAAGTCTTTACCAAGATATTGCTTACTTCCTCCACCAGCAACAATGGCTGATAATCTATCACGTTTTGTTTCAACATGATCATCATCTTCTTTTACATCATTTAATAACTTTTCAGCATCCATTTTTAAATATTTATTTTTTATCTTAAAATAATTAAACACCACATATCCAACTATTGATAATACTGTAGTATTTGTTATAATTGTAAGCAATTCAATAAACATTTTTAAAGCATTACGTAAGCATTACTAAAGCTTATCTTTAGCATTCCTTAAAATCTCCTCTAGCAATTCTTTATTAATCCATAAGCCAGTATCCAGTTGGTTGATCAGTTTTTAATATTAATTTACGATGTTTCTTTTTTTTCAATTCTTCTTTTATTTTTATTCTTTCTTCCAATGATTCTATTACATCATTTTCTCTCAAACAATTTTCAAAACTATCTCTATCTTTTGTATAAAACATACATATCCATTTTGTTTGTTCTCTTAAATCTTTTAAAACTGAATTATATCTTTGAGAAATAACCCATACACTTTGTTCTGCATGTCTTCCAGAAAAAGCTAACTCTGAAAGCATATCTCTTTTCTTTGTTAATTCTTTTGTTGCACTACAATCATCAATAATATATAATGTTGGTTGACCAGCATATCTTTTATAAAACATTCTTAATAATTCTTGTAACTTTTCTTCTTCATTAACAATAGGATTAACAATTATTATATTTTTTGCTTTTGGTTTTTTTATATCACCAATCCAATAACGATTTTTATAAGCTTTATTCCATTGAATGGTGGGACATAAAATAACAATAAATTTAAAAACTTTAATATAATATTTTTCTTTATAGTATTGTTTCTTTATTTCGTTTTGAATTTAAAGCAAATAATTTATTTATCTCATCCCACTGTTGATATGCTTTCATTCCTTGACTGTATAGTTGATTTGGGACTCCTTCAATTGTCATTTCTACTTTTGTTATATTAGGATTGTAATAACTTTCAGTTGATGTTCTCTCTGGATCTTCAAATAACATTAGAATACCTTTCATACTTCTTGCTGGAACATTTAGATTAATATTCCATAATGTATCAGATTTGTTTTTAGTTATGTTCAAGTGTCTATGTATTCTATCATATAAAATAACCATTTTACCACTGACTTGCTGTCTTATTTGTCTTGCTAATTCAGTATCAGAAACAATGTCAAATTCTAAACAAATATTTTTAATAACATATTTAGCTCGGCATCACTTGATTTAATTACTTTGTTATACTCATTGAATGTAAGTTCATATTCAAGTCTGTCTCCTAGACCAGCTTGATAAAATGGCATATGCGTTTCTAATAATTCAAAATCAAGTGGAATGCAAAATCTATTTCCATATGCTTTTGCAATAGCTTCATCTTCTTTGTCTGCGGTACCATTACCAGATTTAACTCTGTGTTTTAACATATTATTTTTTCCAATACCTTGGTATGCCATATTTACACGTTCTGTTGGAGTCTTCCATAAATCAATATAACAATAATAGATATCACTATCGAAAATTGATAAAACTTCATTTCCTGATATTCTTATTGTTGTTTTTTTAATTATTGATCTACCAAGGTTTGGATATACGTTTGCGTTTGCGTCAGAGTTGCTTTTGATTTCAATTTCAAACGCTAATCTAACTGTTCCAGGAACAATAACATCATTATTACTTAAATTAGGAAATCTCACTAACAATTGTTGATTTTTGTCTATAGTTGAAGGATTATTGGTTATTACAACACTCTGTCGAATTCCTCTTACACCTCTTGGTTCTCTGATTTTTCTATAGGGGTTTAATTTTTCTCCAAATGCAGACATTTTTTAAGAAATAAAAATGGCTAAAGAAGGAATGAAATTTAAAAACCCTGAATATGAGGATTATTTTGATGATGATGATAATGATGATGAAACGCTTCCACTGCTTCCAGATGATGTTGATCAATTTAATAGAACTATACAAAACCAAAGCAATCATATTGAGGATATTGGTGATGATAATGATTAAGAACTAAATTAATAGTAGAACAGAAAAAAAATATTGTTAAAGAATTTTACAATGTAATAAAAGAAAAATATGATATTGAACCAGATCATATTGATATTACAAACTTTGAACTTGGTCCTGATAATAAAACATTATTTTTAAAGGTTGGAGATAAAGAAATTCAACTTACTGCTGAAAAAGGAGGTGGTTTTAAAGCTCTTAGTACATTGGCTGGTAGAATTGGTGTAGGTGGAACAGATGCAATTAGAAACTTGTTGAATTTATCTACTTATAGCTCTAAATTTAAACCATTGTCAGCACAGGCTGTTGCTAGTTTACAAAATATAGATAATACTCTCCCTAATGTTGATGCTGTGGAAATGAATGATTTACCTATTGTAGCAGATGAAGTTGAAACCGCGGTTAAATCTCTTGAAACATCATTTTTCACACAAACAGATATGGAAATAGGCACACAAACAGATATGACAAAAAGAGAAATGGATGGTATAATCAAAGCGATGACAACTGTAAAAGAAGAGATTGCAAATGAATTGGCAAAATTGTCTGAAACAAATAAAGACTTAGCTAGACAAAAAGAAAAATTAGAACAAGCCAAATCGGATAATGATGAATTCCAAATAGATAGGATAAGTAAACGAATATGGGAATTGGAGTCTGAGAGAAGTTCAAGAATAGAAATACTTGATATAAACAGAGAAAAACTTCGTAGTCAGGTCATTAGAATAAAAGAAACTATCCATAAAGTATTAAATGAAGACACCACATTAGCAGAGAGAATTAAAACGTTATTCAGAGAACAAGGAATTACAATTGTTAGTGTTTTAACTGCTTTTGGAATGATTATTGGTGTTATTGTTGAGACTTTTATTCCTAGTACTGGTGCAACACCTCCAACAGGTATAAGTCCAACTCCTAAACCTCCTCCTTCAAATGATGTAAAAGACTGGATAAAAAACAATTATTAAATTTAGGTAAACTATTAGCTATGCTTGCAGGAAAAGCAGCAGATGCATTGCCTGGTATTATTGGTTCTATTATGTCTAAGTTATTATCAACAACAGGTAAAGTTGTTAACTGGTTTGGAGAACATTTATGGGCATTAGTTGTTCTTGTTGCTGGATTGTTATTTGCAGCTGCTAAGGAGTTTATTAATAAATCTCGTAAATAATTAAAGCGGTAAGACCTAATACAACGCTACCAACTATTATTGCTGTTTTGTTGTCTTCGTGTTGTATTGCTTCCTTTTTTAAAGGTACTACATCTTTTTTTGATTCCTTTTTCAAAGGTACTACATCTTGTTTTGGTTCTGGTAGAGATTTTTTTGTTGGTGTTCCCTTGATTTCTGTATTTTGTTTTGGTTGAATGGGTTGATTATTAACATCATTATTTAAACCAAGCTCTTGATCATCAGTAGCTACTATAATATAATTGTTATAATCTTGGATTGTTCCAATTCGTAATTCCATATTACTTGGAGACATATACAACCCAATTCCATAAACATAATCAACTTTACTTCGAGCATATTTTAATGTGCTTTGATATTTATCAATTTGACTTGGTAAATCTATGGGACTATTGATAGCATCCTCAACGTTTGCAAGAAATTGTTTTTGAGCATCAAAAGCTGTTCCTGTTCCGAGTATATCTGTTCTCGTTTGAGATTGTGATCCAAGGATAGCCCAACAATATGTCCTTATGGATTCGTTAATCCTTTCAACTCCAGCTCTAGTAAAACCTTCTGATGTATCGAGAATAAATGTAGTCCACACATCCTTAACATCATCTGTTTGTTGAAGATAATCAATGTGGACTTTCTTAGGTGGTAAATATTCACATGATGAAATACCACAGTGTCTACCACCTGAAACCTCAGGCCCAAATGTCATCGTTGATAAATCTAGATTAGATGTTATACTACTAACAATATGTTGTGATGAATTATCATCTCTAAAATCTGTTCGCTTCCACGCAGAGTGACTGGTTGTGTAGATGACTCCAAGACCATCACCACTTGGGTATATTTTTTGCCTCCAGTCTGCATTAGGGTCTACATTAAACTCTTTACATATTCGTTCGTAAGCACCACGGTCATAACTGTTGTTGAAGGCGTTCCAGCTTTTATCTTGTGGTAATGCAATAGAAAGTTCAACGAGAATCCTCCTTGTTTGATAGTAAACATGAAACAAAAATAGTGAACCAGTTAAACCACCTGCTTTTATATGATTATTGAAGTCTACACCACAACCCGTAGTGGCACACCATATTGCAAAATTTAATTGATTTTGCCAAAATAATAACCAATCTGTATTCCAACGTTGTACAATCTCATTTGATGCAACATGTGGTAATAAATATTTTTCAAATACATTAGGGAAATCCACGTTGAAGCTTTTCCCATCTGATGAAATTACAATAGATTGTTTTATAATATTAATTGTTTTATTACTAAAGCTCCCAGATTGTGAATAGCTAGCATCACTATTATATTTAAATTCTTTTAATACCATTTTTTTACTCTTAAAAAATGTACCATACAATTTCAGATATTAATAAAACAATAAATTTACAACAATATATAGATAACAAATGTGGTAGTAAGAAAATTGGATTAAAGAGTTTTACTTATACTACAGGATGGTATAATGTTTCTAATGATTTTATTGTCACTGAAACTAAACGACATAAACTTATAGATGGATTTTATAGTCTTCAAGAAATTATAAATGAATTTAAAAAAGTAAGTATTGATTTAATAGTTAATATGCAAAATGGTTTAGCTACTATACAATCTGAACAAAGATATAGATTATCGCCTAGTCTTAACCAAATGTTAGGTATTGAAAAGAGAGATCCTGTAGATTTTGCTCCTTATAAACAATTATATGTTCATCTTGAACAAATAAATATTTCTTTAAATTTCTTTGATGGAGCACCTAGTAATATTCTTGGAGTTGTTCCTATTGAGAACAGATCATTTGGTGATATTGTTCATACACATTTTAGTTATCCAGAATATAAACAATTAACACATGGTGATATTTCAGAATTAAGTTTAAGCGTTTGTGATAAGAATGGAAATAAAATAAATAATAACGGATTACCTATTAGTTGTGTACTAGAAATTATTCTATAAAAATGAGTATATTTGGTGTTAAAAAATATAATAAAGAAGATGAATATAAACATTTAGAAACTACTATAAATGAGTTACAATCAAGTATTGTGAAACTAGTGCAAACAGAAAAAAAGAAAAATTATATTACAATACTTGCTGAATCAAAAGGTCCTTTAGAAGAAGGAGAAGTTTTTTCAATGGGAAATGGTGGAAAAGTAAATAATGTTGGTTATACATTAATGAAACGTTGTAGAGTTATTGCAATTGGAGTATCTTTTACAAACGGAAAAATCCCAGGTTTTGAAAAACTTGCTTTAAGTTTAGATGGTGTAACAAATGATAGTTGTAGTTGTAACTTTAGTTTAGAGGATAATGTAGAAAACTTAAAAGAATTCCCAGGAGAATCTGGATTAATAATTGAAAAAGGAAAAGTAATTAATTTTGTAGCAATTAATAAAATACCTAGATCTAGAAGCAGTGTAACTAATACAGTTGCTTCATTATTGTTAGAAGTTTTAGAAAATAAATTAAAAATAACAAATAATTATCATATAAAAAATGAGTATATTTGGTGCTAATTTTAATAAAAATGAATTGGTTTTAGATCCAAAAAGTGGTTTACATTTTACAAAAAATGGTTTAGGAATAAAAACAGGAGGATATCTTAAAGTTACTAATGATAACACATTAATTGTAAGAGGTGATCCTAAATTTGCCATTGGAATAACAGATAATAAAAAAATAAAATTAAATGTAAAACCAAAAAGTGGATTAAATATTGATGAAAATGGTTTAGGTTTATTATTAGGTTATTCTTTAGGAATAAGTAGTGCAAATCAATTAAAAATAGTAACAGCTGATAATGGATATATTGAAAATTTAGTAAATGGTTTAAGTATAAAAAAAATTATTGATAAACTAAATATATCAATAAATGATTTACAATCAAATATTGAAAAACTAGTACAAACAGATGATTCTATATTTAAAAGTATTGATAATGTAAAAAAAATTGAAACTAATAAAAATGGAGGAATAGAAAAAACAGATACAGGATTAGCTGTTTTAATTAATAAAAATCAATTTAAAATAAAAAATAATATAATAAATTTACTTTATACACCAATATTAGTCATTGCTCAAAAAAATGGAGGTTTCAAAAATGGAGAAACCTTTCATTTTGGTATTGGTGGATCTAATGATTCGGCATTTTATCCAAATTCTTTAGGATCGATAGAAAGTTTAAATTTTATAATTTGGACTAATAAAGAAAGAACTGTAGATGATTTTAACCCAAAATACCTTAAATTAAAGGTAGTAATGTATCACTCCTACCAACTAAAAGAATATTCTGTAACAATACCTATTCATAATTATTATTTTTATTATAACTTTGAAAAAAAAATATTTTTTTGGTGAAGGATTTGCTGTAGGAGATCAAACTATAAATGATAGACTAAATTATCTTAATAATGAAAATGCAGTTAGTTTAATACATGATGATAAAACAGAAGAATATCTAAAAACCAATAATCCACCAATTCCTATATTTACTAATCATAGTTTTATGAGACTTTTTATTGTTGAAGATCTTAATTTTAATAGTCCAATTACAATATCTTGTACTATACGTGCTTATATCAAAAATTAAAAATTAAAAAAATTATCTTTAAAAATGAAACAACCAACAGCGCCAGAACTTTATCCAGAGTTACCCGTAGAAGATGGACAAAATTATAGGTTACAAAAGATAACGGAAATTGAAAAAAAATTAGAAAATGAAAAAGAGAAACGTAGATCGTTATATAAAAAATATAAAAAAATAGCTAATACTTTTATGTATGTTGACTCTTTTCTTTTTACAGCAGCTGCAACAATGGGAATTCCTGCTTTTTTATCCCCATTAATACTTCCATTTGCTATTCCAGCAGAATTAACTTTTTTATTAGGTGGATTTGTTAAAATAGGAAAACATATAGTAGATAAAAAAGCAAAAAAACATAATGATATTAGAGTATTAGCAGATAGTAAAATAAATAGTATAAAAGACTTAGTTTCAAAAGCTTTAGTTGATGGGAAAATCTCAGATATAGAATTTAATTTAATATTAAATGAATTAAATAAATATAATGAATTGAAAGAAATAACAAAAACAAAAAATACTGGTATAACAGAAGAAGAAAAGAAAAAGTTAATTGAAGAAGGAAAAGTATTGGGTAAAAATGAATTTAAAAAAAAAATGGAAAGTTCATAATAAATATAAATTTTAATACTGATAAACCCACCTGATTATTTTTCTGTTAATGCCCCCTAATATACTACTTAGGGTATAGGGGAGAGAGAAAATTGTGGGCATATAAAAAAATTTGAAAGTAGTATTTAAAATATTTATTTTTTATTTGTTACAATGTAAAAAAATTTTTTTTGGGGGGTGCGCCAGACACGCTCAAATACTATACTACTAATGTGGTATCATATGATAGCGAGACCCTATAAACATGGGTGCAGACACATATTTTAAAATCTCATCATGATTGGTTATCGTGTTATTAGCGAAAAACGGAATTTCGATTATGGCGGACCAAATTTGCATATTATGCTAATTGTTCAAAGAAGACTGGATGTCATAACTAAATTTCTGAGTCAGCTCTGTTCAAAGGTACAGAAGCTGAATCAAAATTATCAAGGCATCAACAGAATGCTAGACGATTGCATAAATATTCATAACACCATGTAAAGTTTGAGGCAAAATCCTACGCAATTTTAGTACTTTGCATATCTTTAGAGCATCATTAACTGATTAAATGTAATTATTTGATATATTTGTATTTAATATACATACAAAATTAGCATAACATAAACATATTTTACTCAAAATCTCAATGTAAAAACTACAGACGTTGATTTGTATAGCAAAACCGAATATTGTATTTCGTAAAATACCTAATTTGCATAAATTTGCATATTTAAATGATCTGATCAAGCTGAAATTAGTACCATGTGATAGATAGACCCTGAAAACATGGGTATGGATACATATTTTGATTTTGTATCTTAGTTGGTTATTGAGTTATTAGCGAAAAACGGAATTTCTATAATGGCGGACTTAATTTGCATATTATGCAAATTGCTCAAGGATGACAGGGTGTCATCACTCGGATTCTTATTCAGCACCTTTCAAAGATATAGAAACTGCAAAAAAACTCAAGTGCACGGTTCACCTCAAATATGGCATTTTACTGCAGGACTACGTTATATTATTTCGTTTTTTACAAACTATTATGTCGTTTAAATGAAAAAGCTATTTTGTTTTTTATGAAATAATAATTTCGATTCTTCAAAATATTTTTTTTTCAGAAACACAGATGTCTCTCTTTTATATTTATTTATAATTTTTTACTAAAAATACCATTTCGTAAAAACGTTGTAAAAGCATTACGTAAAAGAACGAAGTAATTGTGAGGATAAAGAAAAATCACAAAATGTCACTTTAGGGACACCATAGCTTCACGCAGCTCTATTCCAAACTATTTACTGGTATTACATAACATAACATAACATAAACTTTATTAGCTCTAATTGTCTTACAATATAAGAGTATACAGTACAAAAATTATATAATAGATATAAATGTAAATGTACACGTGACATGTACGCAACAGTGCTAACAAAAAAGAACATAATTAGTAGTATTGTTATTACTACGAGTATTACATGAATATTTTTGGGGGATTTTAATGAATGAATGAATGAATGAATGAATGAATGAATGAATACAAGTACGGAATACGTGAGGTCAGTTTTTGGAACGATGCTAATTTAGCATCGTTCCAATGGTAACAAGAAAGTATAAGATTACTCTTTTCACGCTTCGACAATTTTCAACATAGACAAAGAGGCGTAGTTCAAGCGTGAAACTCATTAACATCTCATTTAAGTGTAATACAACGCTGGCTTGTGTTGTCGTTCTTGAAACTCTTCAGGAAAAGGGAGGTTACTCTCAGGACATACAAATCTTGCAATGGAGACGGGACAACTCAACCCGTAGACAACTCAACCCGTGACAACTGCAATGGTTACTTGTTGGAGTAAAAAGGGCCTACGATGTTTTTGACAATGCATGTTATATGCGTAGCATAATTACGTCATTCGATAGTAATAAACAATATAAAATGATCGTATTATATTATGTTACTTATACCAATACATTAAGGACGATTTTGGTAGTTTTTGTGCGCACCGTTCTGTGCATATCTAAAACACGGTTTGACACGGAAAACCACACACCACACACACCACACACACACACCACACACACCACTTTGTATAACATGATATAAGACTTATTTTCGATTGTTTACCTGTTTTAAACCCTAATTGTGGCATAAATTAACAGAATTACATAAATTAATCAATAATTAGATCGTAAAACGCGTTGGAAATTGTCATAGAAAATGTCATTAGATGTTCGTGTACACACCACACACACACTACTTTGTATAACATGATATAAGACTTTTTTCCGAATGTTTACCTGTTTGAAAGCCTAATTATGGCATAAATTAACAGAATTACATAAATAAATCAATAATCAGTAGATCCCTGGTCCAATCTCCAGTCATAGCAGGTTATATCAGTGTATGAAAACTTGATTTTAATATCACATTACATGCACAAAATGAGAAGTTGTCAGCTCCTTGTGGCTAAAGAAAATAGTCCAGAATAATCTTTAGTTTGGTGAGATGGTTACTGTACATGACCCTATATAGTGTTGATGAAAATTAATTCTTTGACTGGTTTATTTTGTTTGATAAAGTAAGATGAACCTCGCCATGAGCAAACCACTTGAGAAGTCTAGTGCTATGATCTTGTTAAATTTTGTTAATTGATACTTAATACATTTTTATAGATAATATTCATATTTTGACATAATTATATATTCTTTGATAAAAAATAAGTTCATGACATCGTTCCTCCAGCACTCCAGTGCTTTGATTATAAGCGGGTAATCCCTATTATGTAGTAGTTTCGAAACAGACTATAGTATAATGTGTTAATGAAGTAAAAATAGAAAAAAATAAAAAATAGCTGTTTTTTGATTGGTCAATTTTATCTTTATGAATGGACAGGTACAATAAATTTATGTAAAGGATGTAAAACACGTGGAATTTTACAGTGGTTTAATTTAGTGCGTAGAGTGGTGTGTTTTTGTGTTATCTGACCATTCTGGCATGTCATTAATTATGTTGGATATTTAAATCAATTGGATGTTTAAACTAATTGGTAGGTCTATTAATTTGCTAGTTCGTTAACTATGGTTTGAATGTATTAATTATCAATTTAACAAATTTGCACAGTTTCCATAATACTTTAGGAGACGTTTCGTTCATTAGTTCATTGTATTTAAGTATATTGGGGTGGGTGTAAAAGTATCTTTTTAAGAATTTTTGTCTTTCTTGTTTGAAAAAAGGACATAGAAGCAAATAGTGCATTTCATCACCTGTGTCATTTGTGTTACATAACATGCATTTTCTGTCACTGAGTGGGATATTTTGCCAGCGTCCTACTTCAACTGGTAGATAATGATTGCCTGTTCTAAATTTTACTAAGTATGAATAATTGGACTTACTTAATGTCAAGAAGTATTTTTTGAATACACACTCATTTTTGAAAATTGAATATTGTATACCTTTAGAGGAGTTTTGAAGTGAACTGTGCCAATTTTGTTTGTATTGATCAATGAGTATCTGTTTGATAGTATGTTTAATTGAGTATTGAGGGAGATTGGACTGATTGAACCATAGATCCATTTTTCCTGTTTCTATTAATATGTCTTGTATTTTGTTTATCTATTTGGATTCAAAATTAGGTATTGATAACATTAATTGATAGAGCTTATATGCAATTTTGTTTTGATTTCCTGACAACAAGTTGTACCAAAAATTAATCATTCTTGTTTTCACAGTAATGTTAATAGGATATCTGCCTAGTTCACCCATAAGCATGTAAATTGGTGTTGATTTTTTTAGTTTTAGGATATTTCTTATGAAAGTGTAATGAATTCTTTCAATATTATCGTTGTTACCAAATCCTCCCAGTATTTCACATGAGTAAGTTAGTATGGGTACAATCGTATGATCAAAAAGTTTAAAAATTAAATCTAGGGGTAATGAAATATTATTTATTTTTAAGTATAGTGCATGCAATGCTTTATTGGCTTGTTCTACTAAATAATTTTTGGCTTTACTAAAATTCCTAGTTCTTGAAAAAAAAGACACCTAAGTACTTATAATGATCGACTATTTCTAGCTCATTATTTCCTATTTTAAAACTGTAATTATTGTTTTTCTTGAGCCAAATATTTGCACTTTCGTTTTATTGATATTAACGTTTAATTTCCATTGTGTGCAATAGTCCATGAAGTCATCTAAACTTTTCTGTAATGAGATCGGGTCATCTGCTAGCAAGATTGTATCGTCTGCGTAAAGTAAAATTAATATCTTAAAGTTAACAAATAAGTTATCCGTATAGTTATTTAAATTTATGCCATTATTATTTTTAAATATGAGGGATTCTTCGAGGTCATTCAGAAAAAGTGAAAAGAGTACTGGTGATAAGTTTTCACCTTGTCTTACGCCTATAGAACAATTAAAGAAATCAGAACGTTTAGTACTACCATCAGTAGAAACTTGTACACAAGATTTAATATTTGAGTACATACTGTGAATGACTCGAAAAAAATTGCCTTTAACACTGTATTTAAGTAGTTTTTGCCACAGTCCGTATCTCCAAACAGAGTCAAATGCTTTAGAAAAATCAATGTAACAACAGAATAACCGTTCTTTTTAAAGTATTGTAGTATTTCGATAATAGAATTAAGCGTAAAAATATGGTCCATCGTAGAGTAGTTTTTCCGGAAGCCTGCTTGGTTCTCTGCAAGGATAGAGTTTTCAGTCAAATGTTTATTAAGCCGATCGTTTAAAACGGAAGTAAAATATTTTCCGGCGCACGAAAGAAGCGTTATTGGGCGATAACAACCCGGGTCTTGGGTATTCCCCTTATTTTTGTAAATTGGGATGATAATTCCCTGTGACCAGTTACTTGGGATAATTCCAGTATTTAATATTACGTTAAACAATCTCGTATATATAGGTAGCATTATAGTTTTGGTACGATATTCGTATATTCATTGATAATTTCATCAATACCTGAAGATTTATTATTCTTTAGCTTTACAATACACTTCAAAATTTCCGCTTCAGTGAACGGTGTATTCAATGTTATGCTTTCGGTTGGGTTATCATTAGTCATAATATGTTCAATGTTTATTTGGGGATCATTTTCCGAGTTATCGTTATTTAACATTTCAAAGTGATTATACAATTCCTGCAGGTCAGGGGGTTCTACTGTAGATTTATTTTTAAATTTATTTAAGATTTTCCAATATTCTCCAGGGTTTTTACTATTTAAAGAACGCAGATACTTTTCATTTTCCTTGTTATATTTATTTATAAATTTGTTCATAGTAGACTTATAATTTTTACAGGCATTTGTTAAATTAATTTTATTATGATTACTTGGGTACCTTCTATATCTTTTTCGTGCCTTATTATATATTTTTCTAGCATTTTTACATTCTTTACCAAACCATTTATGTTTACTCTTGTTTGTAGGATTGTAAATAGAATTACTTGTATTTTTGAATGATTTCTGAGCACTAGCTTTGAATGTAGTTGATAATTTGTTACCTATGTCATCTAACAGTGTCTGTGATGGTCTGGTTTCTGCTGCGAATAGCATAGTTTGAATTTCTTGAGTGTCAATGTTTTGAACAAATTTTTCTTGCTCAGAATGTACCCATTTTTTGTTAGTGTGTTTTTGAATATTGTTTTTACCATGCTGGATAGGCATGTTAATTTCAATATTACAATTTAGCATTGAATGTCCATCAGAATATAAATTGTCTAATTCAGAGATTTGAAAATGCTTAATTAACTTAAAGGCATTAATGCTAGCTATGTAGTAATCTAATACTGAAATATTTCTAAATGTAAAATTGCTTGAAGAGGTATGATTAAATCTTCCATTAACAATAATCAGGTTATTATTTTTACAAATATCTATCAGTTTATAACCTATATTATTCGTTTTAGAGTCACTGGATTTCCTATGAAGTCTAATGTTATTAGATTCCAATAAAGATACACTATTAACATATATTTGAGTATCTGAGTCAATATCAAAATAATCATTTATAAAAGTGTCACCAATGGTATAATCTATCAGCTCAGCAGTTTGAGCATTAAAGTCTCCACATAAGTATAAATGTTCATTGTCACAAGACATTTGTCTAATTTCAGATTCAAATATTTCAAATTCAATATGATTGTAAAATCTGGAATGAATGGGTGGTACATAAACTAAACCAAAAATAATATCATGAGTCCTGGTATATGACTTGCAGAGTTTGATCCACAGATCCTACAGAGACAATGATAACAATGACATACTATGCAGAATAATGATGATGATAATGAAATTGATACGGTTTGTAATAATAACAATAACAACAACAATAATAATAATAATAATACAATGTACATGTAATAATAATAATACATGTAATAATAATAATAATAATAATAATAATAATAATAATTAATAATAATAAATAAATAAATAATAATTAGAATAAGTTCAGAAGTTACCGGTTTACTTATATTAGATATACAATTCCAAAAAAGACAGGAAGACCAAAATCATGTTTTGCAACTTAAGCTAAGGCCACAACAAGTTGATCATATGTTCTACGGATTTTTCTGGAAAAAAATGGGGCGAGCGAGCGAAGACAAAAAAATAATAAAAGTCTTTATTCACTTGCTTTATATAGCGGTTTGACCAAATTTTTATGAGCGAGCGAGGAAATAAAAATATTTTTTTGGGTAAAAACCGTCAAAATTAAGGTGCGAGCGAATCCATAGAACATATGATCAATTTGTTGTGGCCTAACTAAAAACAGCAACAATAACAGAAAAAAGTGGAAGATTACTCACCGTAAGTTGCTGAAAAGCAAAGACCGGACAAAGCGATAAATGCAAATACTGCCTTCATTTTTCACATATAAATCTTGCGTTCACTTCCAAGTTCCAAAGCGATGCAGAGTCTAGTCGATAATGGTTAATTCGAGGTGATGTATAGCATTCTGTACACGAACGGTCTGACTCATCACTTTCAATTTATAGAATGGAATATATAAAGGATACAGTAAAACTTGGATATAACATACTCACTGGGCCATAGAAAAAAGGTTTGTTATAACGGAGGTATGTTATATCCATATAGCATACTAAGTATGTTATATACGAACTATATAACATACT
Source organism: Mactra quadrangularis (assembly GCA_025267735.1). Lineage (NCBI taxonomy): Eukaryota > Metazoa > Mollusca > Bivalvia > Venerida > Mactridae > Mactra > Mactra quadrangularis. The sequence goes on along the minus strand of CM046302.1, from coordinate 35,440,164 downwards.
CTTTTATAGCATACTATAATACGGTTTTTCTCACATTCATTTTATAGTGAATTTTCTGTTTTCTTGTTACATATATGTATGTAAATTATTAATTTAATATAAATATGGTAAATTATCAATAAAGTGAATAAAGATATTACCAAAACCGTTACACATTTTTTTTTACTTTTGAAAATGCAGAAACAATTAAGTCTGCTTATACAGTACATGTATATGTTGATAATATAAAATATCAACATATACATGTACTGTATAAGCAGACTTAATTGTTTCTGCATTTTCAAAAGTAAAAAAAAATGAATGGCTCATTGAGTCCTTAGAGGTTTGAGAACCGGTGTGTCCACCATAAACGTCATATACAGACTTTGTGTTGTTATAAACTCCATCCTAAGTATATATGTTGGTGTTGTGAGCTAGAGACTAAACAACACACACCAGTGTCATGGACCATGATTAGAGAAATACACTAAATAAAACATTACACATGGGCAGATTTGTGATGGAATCAAACTCTTTGAAGTGCATAAAATTTACGACTAAAACTCGTTGGAATTTTAGCTAGATTAAGAAGAGTCTCAATGTTTTCAATGTTTTTCACTGTGTTTATCATCACTTTTCACTAGTTTATTTACGCCGGTAGAATTATTGTACCAGCACACCCGGGCACCTTACTTTACCAGTTCTCGCTTACTTTCCTAATAGAGCCATTCTCATACTAAGAGTCTGGTAGGATTCTCGATAAGATCGAGAAGCTTGATAACCTCGGGGTACGAGAATGCTATAGAGCCGACTTTTTCTCCTTTATGGAAGCTAATCGATACAAAATTCGTCCTTTATTGAAGTGAATATAGTCAGTCGTGACCGAGATTCGAACACGATATTCTAATGCAATCTCTAACAGCTCAATGGGCGCGCCTGGAAAAAGTGACTAATCAATGCGCATCAAAATACATTATGAAAATGAATTGTTATTGTTTCCAAATGTAGTTTTTTATGTCTTGCTTTTGTTTTAAATCATTGCTCATCATTAATTGCTTTCGGTCAAATTTGAACTGTAAATGCAATGGTGTCCAATTAAACGCAAACAAACGTATTGATTTTTGTTCTCATGGCGCGTACATAGAAAGATATATTTGTAACATCGTCCAATTTGTTACAATCCAATACAAATGTACGGGGTTTAACGCAGGGTCAACACAATCGAGAACATTTTACGGCGGCCAGAGCACCAAACCTGGCTTTTCTTGTCCATTGTCATCATACCAGTTCTCACATACCCTTCATATAGGCCGGCAACTTCTCCATATGCCTTATTAATGGAGGAAAAATGTCATTTTTGTTAAATTTTCAATGAAGGATATAACTGCCCCGGGAGAGATTCGAACCTGTACCTCCTTCGGGACACTAGATTCGAAATTCTGGCGGGCTATCAACTGCACTACAGTCCCAGCGTTAAAATCTTAAACATAACGTCCAATCCTAAGTTTGATTTCAATTTATAAAAACACTCTGACAGATCATATCTCATATTTATACCAGCATGTCTTCATACGTGTATGTTTTAGCAAAAAGATTATGGGTGATTCGAGAAGAAGTACGGGGTAAAGTTATACTTGCAAAAATCAGATTCAAAATATGTTTCAAACCATCTAAAATCTGGAACCACATTCCCTATAAAAACTATGACATGAAACCAGACATGAAATATAAGTAAATATCTTATCAGGTTTTTGTCTTTTAAACTAGGTCAAAATGATATTGTAAACAACATTTCTTAGAAATAATGCTATCTGATATCGTACATTATCAGAACATTGCATGCCACTGGATTAGAGCTAAGATCCGAGGGTCGATAAATAATGTGTTGGAGAAGTGAAACAACCAATTCATTAATAAAAATCAAAGCGCTGAAGGCACTGAATGTGTTCGGGTTTGAAAAGTGGAATTCAATTTCCGACTCCAACAAAACATTCGTTCACAAAGAACAGTTCAGTGATATTAGTTTGATAGGTAGGCCAGCACTGTTCCGTTTCAAAACACTTTATACAATCGACCTATAAATACAACAGGTAAACCGGACAAGCGAACTCACTACTGATTTTTTTCACACAATCACCGCAAATCAAAGGGGTCATTCTTAAAACAATTCAATAACTGCCGCTTAGAAGCTATCATTCTTGCACATTTATTCTACTGCATCTGTATGTAAAATAAATGAAGTCATCTATTCAGACATCATTCAAAATCATTCACTACGATCTTTAAACTTTTCCTATAGAACCATTCAATTACATAAGATGATGTAACATATCTACTGACAACTGGCACAGGTCGTGACTGGATAGTTGATACCATTCTATTACATAATGCGACGTAAGGATCTCTACTGAGACGCTTAACTCATAAGCTATTATACATGCGCTTCAGTATAGACCGATTAACAGATGTATTTCAGGAATTATTGCGCCTGTCACAGCGGACGATCATTTTGAATTGCTCTATACATATATACTGAGGGACTACTTCTAGATTTTGGACACTTGGACAAAATCGTCGAGAGTCTGAATTATGGTACATATATTTGTTCAGGACTGACGTCCCGAACAAATAAAAAACAGTGTAGCGCTGTTGGTAGCGCGCCGGGGTTCCGAAGGTGGTACGGGTTCGATTCCCACACCGGGGCGGTTATATACCCTTCCATGAAAATTGACAATAATTCAAATTTTCTCCAGTAAGAAGTTATATGGAGAAGTTTCTGTGCCTTGTGGAAGGGTATGAGAGCAGTGATTATTGACAATGGTCCCGGGAAGCGAGGTTAGTTGCGCTGGTCTAAGTGAAATAACCTGAGTTGTGTTAACACACCGTTAAACTTAATATAAAATGAAATAAAATTTTTACCGTTGTTAATAATTTTACTTACTTACATAAAACCATATAACAATAAGACGAAACTCAGTGTCATGTTTCATTAAGATGCACCCTTCTTCTTCTTCTTGTTTACCAGACAACACGTTCACATTATTTCATTAAATCTGTAAATATTGTCTCTGAATTGTAAAGCTGAATGAACGCATGATAGAAATGCACAGTAAGGTCGCAAACCAATACCTCAATTACATTCATGTTGTACATGGACGAACAAGTCTTTGTATTGTCGTCAACTTGTCAGTATTTGTCATTGTTTGTATCCACTCTTCAAAGTCAGTAAATGGTTTTAGTAATTAGAAGTACGCAATCAAGACCCTGTCGCGTTTTTAGGGCGACGCACTCAATGCGAAGTGACATCGCAACAATTTCAAGCGATGGCGAGAGTACTAATTGACGTGCGACAATTACAAATGAAACATTTCACGAATGTTACGTTGTTGGATATTGTACTGATTTTTTATTTACTCTGATGTCTTTTTTCTGTTTGTTATTAGTAAATGCGATTGGTCATCCTAGAAAAGGATTTCTTCCAAGGACTTAAAGAGGGCACTGTCACTACACTTGCTTTTAAACATTGCCATTCTCTTATTACTTTTAGATCATCCCTCTATAACTGAATTTTTAGTATCGTTCAAAAATGATTTGGAGCATATCTGCAAGCTAGATTGTCAGATAAAACGAACTGTTCTTAAGAACCATAGGCTATGTATCTATTTAACAAAACACTAAGCAAGGAACAATCTTGGTATTTTAAGACTTATTATTCAGTTTGAATCATCACTAAGAGAACTATGGCATTACTTAGTACTAAGTTATATCTAAATACTATGTTCATTTTATGTATCATAAGTTTGAGTGAGTGTAACCAATTCCGGAAGCTTAAACAAGATTTGCTTGTGATGAAAGGAAAACTGACATCGCTAGAAAATAAAGTTTATGAAGATGAAGTTACATTTCAATTTGAAATAGAACAAATATGGCGCTTGTTAAACTCTTCAAAAGGAGGTATTATTGGCATACAACATGAAAATGAGGCAAATGACCTTAATGTTGAAACTATCGAGAGTGTTATTAGACATTTAGAAGAAAGGGATGCTATTATAACGAAGGGATTCACTTCTGAGAAGGCAGAGCTCAGGAAACGTGTTGAAGCAATCGAAAGTGAAATAGTGGCAATGAGGAATCAACAAATCATTGAGCTTACAAACGTTACAAAAATGGCTGACAAATTTATGTTTGAACTTTACCGTACTGTAGATGACAAACTGGACCAATCGAACTCTAATCTAGAGGAAAATATGGAACTGATGGAAATTAAACACAGCGATTTAGTGAATTCATTGAGTTTAAAAGACAATAAAACTTTATTTGATATTGGAGTTAAGATTGAAGCTGTGTTGGAAAATGTTAGGAAAGTACAAGAAGTCACTGAAAGTAAGACTGTTCAACTTGAGACAATGATAAAAAATGTGAACGACTTTGATGAAAACCGAAAAAGAATCGAAAAACTTGAGGATATGTTAATGCAAGAAACCTGTCTGAAGAAGAATGGCGTTAAATTTGAAAGTTCTTGTTATTTGGTTTCTTCATCGACGGCAACCTGGCAACAGTCGGTAGACGCTTGTTCCAAAATGGGAGCAAGGCTTGTTGAAGTTAACAGTGATGACGAAAATGATTTCTTGACGAAAAACAGCAGAAGTGTTGCCGAAAACGTTTGGCTTGGTGCGTCTGATTTGGAGAACTTTGGCTCTTGGAAATGGTATACGAGTAAGGAATCATTGTTCTTTCCAAATTGGTATGGACGGGTGTCTGACAACTGTTTGTCTTTATTTACTAAGTTTGCGGAATGGGGTGCTGTCTCTTGTAACAATTACTTTCTATATATTTGTGAATTTACATTTTGAGTTTTGAACAGTGTTCACAACAATATGTATATTACTTTAGGACAACATTTTTGGTCAGTAGCCGGTATTTCATTGTTATGCAGCAACTTTACATGTGTACCTTTTGTTTGATCTGTCTGATAGAGTAGTATCTATATGTTTATAACTATACTAAAGAGCTCCTAACGTGACATTTTGAAATAATTTTTATGTTCACTTTAATTTCGTTTTACGAGAATTGTTTTCGTATTTACGAAATATTATTTCTTTTTAACAAAATATTATCTAGCAAAAACGAACTAGTTATAAAGCTTTTATGAAATAATGTTATTTTCTTTTTTGACATTTTTTTTAAATGTCACTTTAGGGTCTCTGTACTATGCAGCATAGTAAGAAGAATAGTTTTTATTAAATAATTATGAGTTTTGTATTTTTCGTTCAGAAGATATTTTTATCTATTGGCAGTAAATATATTCTCCAAATTGATTGGCAATTGACCTTTTTTTAAACAATTCGAATCGAGTGGATATGACTAGTAACGAATTGTCTAACTGGATTCTGGGAGCGTGAATGGACAAGACATGTGATAAAATGCTTCAAATTGAAGTAAACTAATTCGCGATGACTTTAAATTGTCCCCTGATATGTCATTACAACATGTAGAAACATTAATTTATTGTGCTTTGTTTTATATCGTTTTTTAATACCAATGTTCACTCATATCTCGGCGATCAGTCGACCTATTTACTGACCCTGGACAAACATTGTTTTACAAATTAAACGTACGTTCACCATTATTTAAAAAATACTAGATTTGTACATGTTCTACCATGTATTGTTCACTCTGTCAAATTATCAATGTCGAAAGGCACAAAGTGTTATATATTAAATGTATACGTCACATCGACAAAGATATTGTTTTGTTTTCCTTTTTCGAAGAGTTGTAGCCCTTGTGTATTTGGTTAAATTAGGGACTTTAGTCAGTTATCTTTTCCTGATAAAATATGAAGCAATCCAGTAGGTAAGTAGGTCCTTACAGTTGGAATCCTCGGATTTTATCATTGAATTCCTATGTAAGGATAACAAAATATGTTATCTAATATCTTTCTTGTTAATGAAGATATTAACAGAAGTGATGAAATTTAGATAGTTCTTTACCTTAAAAATACTTAGCTTGAATTTCAAACAAATTAAATGATTTACAAAAAAAGTTATTAAAGATTAATTTTGGCATTGAAAAGTACGGGTAAAATCCGAGTAATCCAACTTATTCGACCTACCTATTTGAAGAGAATACTAGGGAAATAACTGACTAAAGTCCCTTATTCAATTTAGAGTTATGTGCTTGTATAAAACAGGTAAATGCTCGGAACCCCTAATGAGACATTTCGAAATACTTTTTTTATTTTCACGATTATTTCGTTTAAACGTATTGTTTCATTTTACGAATAGTATTTCATTTTACGACCTATCATTTCGATTTTTACAAAATAAATACATTGTATTTCAATTTTATGAATAATTCCTAGTTGTTGTTGTTTTTTTTTCAAAAAAATATTACCCATGTCTACATATTTTTATATTTGTTTCGTAATAATTATTTTGAAGAAAAAAGAACGAACAAAATTATTTTGAAAATCGAAATAATTATTTCGTAAAAACGAAATCATTTTTGTTAAAGGAATAATAGTTAGTAAAAAACGAAAGTCACTATAGGGCCTCCTAATAAATGCAATACATACAAGAACACATCAATTATATGTAACCTAGTGCCTATGTTGGAGACTTTACAAGCTGGAAACAAAAAATGGTATTTCACAATACATAAACAAGTCTTTATTGAGTAAGCTCGCTTTAAACATAGGAGTATCCAGAAATATGTCCGTATAAATGTAAAGTTATCGTTAACTTTTGACCTTTTTAATAACATATATTTTATTGTGTTTCGCACAAACCCAGTCAACTTTCTTGAAGTCACTAACACAATAGCATGGTATATGACAAGATACGGCAAACCATTACAGGCGGAATGGTACATGCTCAGGCAACACAGATCACAAGAGATTGCAGTAGGTCACAATGAGTATTACCTTTTGGAACATCTTGGTCATTCACTACGGATATTAATTCAGTTATTGGTCGAAGCTTGTGTTCCTAAAATGGGAATAATACATGTACTCTGTACCCAGATGAATCTTGCCCTGATAAATGTTCTGTATTAAATACTAACTCTCGTGGAATCATTTATTACCGTATAAGAAATAAACATTGACGATCATTAAATATTTATCTACTTCCGGTTATATATTTTACTGAAATTGTTAGTTGTTATAGTGGGTACGCGTACGTAATGGTTGGTGAGACAACACTATAAGAATAACCTGGGAAACACGAAGTCAATTGTCCTCCTTGTTGTTTACCGCAACTCTGCCGAAGCCTCGCTTCCCCAGAGTGGTATACAGCTGGAGAAACGCCCGGATCGCAGTATTGTTCTATAGTTGTTGTTTGTGAATATTGATGAGGCTGAGAGCCGAAACGGAGTTATTGGCTAGGGCCTGGAGCCGTGTTAGATATATACCTAAAACTATTGTAGAGTTTTAATGGTTGCCAGCTTAGTTTCATACTAGTTGAATAATATATTATGTTGAAAGGCTGGAGACACTGAGGATTTAAGTTTGTGCTTTAGTGATTATGTGTCGAAGAGCCAGTAATAGAGATTAGCTATTGGATATAGTATTGATTATTTGGTGAGAAGCTTATGGTAGCCCGGCGTATTTTATACATCCCAAACCCACTTAATGTTTATGTTTTATACTGGTCATCGAATATATTGTTAGTAACTCAGCGACAGAGATGGTCCACTCCTGCGCTCGTCAACTTGACATATGCACGAGCTTATGTAGGTATTATAGCTCATCAGTATTGTTATCCCGTCTTTTGTATAACAGCGTCCACCTCCTTGTAGTTTATTAACATATAAGTGACGGCGGCTGCGAATGTTGTTCGCCAGTCCATAGATAATTTTAAGACGAGCTGATAAGCTCAACTTCTGTAGCATATTTGGAATCATTCCTGTTTGTCCCATCCCTTGTACTTTCCTCGCCATCATGTTTTGTCATATATAGTTCGGCGACGGAGACAGGTAACTCTGATCGCCCGTTCATTTGGTAACAAAGACGAGCTTCGGAGAAGCTCTCGTCTATCCTAGTTATCTATGTCATTTTGCAATGTATATTTTGTCCATGTTTGTTTGTCAACAATAATTGATCATGTTGTATAATTCAAATGTATTGTTTATTATAGCATCACTCTTGCTTCGTTGTCTTATGTATATATTTGGTGATGTTGTTTAACGTGTATAACTTTTGATTTTTGTATTCATTGTGTTAACAATGAATACTCTGTTATGAAAAGATTAATAGTAGTATTCCGATCGGAGTCCAATTTTAATCGCCTATACCTAACAGCACCCACGCCAGAATATTCCGAGACTAAGTAGTTCATGATTTGCAACATCATACTGAAACTGGTACTTTATGTATTTCTGCGCGAGAAATTGACCAGACGCTCAATATGACGTCACAGAATATACTTGAAGCGAATAACTTGTAACAGAGATAAGATTGCCCATAATACTCGTCAGAGGTGTGTGGCAGTACTATCAGATAGATGTACACTCGACGGCCTTCGCGGTCTATTTATAGAAAGTCACAGTCTATACCACTGACGAAGACACTGTGACTGGCACCATAATCAGAGAAGGATTATCAGACCATCACTGATAATGATCATTTTATATATTGTACATTTATTTATTAAATTATCAAACATGATTGGTTTAATTAACGGTTAATAAACATGTTTTAAAGAATTTTAATCCCTCACTTATAGAGATCACAGGCGTAAGCAGCATTTCGTGCTATTAATTGTTTGGGGACCTTTGATGTTTTGCGTCAATATTTTCTTGTAAAGAAATATAATCTACGTTCGATCAGCCGTCGGAATATGGGACAGAACATGTTTTTGAATCGAATAATCTGGATTGGTTATCAATAAATATACTTTCTTGCCAAATGAACAGGTGAATTATAAAGTATACCATAAAAATGAGTTTGTACGTGCTCGGTCGGAACATGACGAAATTGTTAAACTCTGACACATATATTGCTTTCAAGAATGCTTTACTAAAGGAGATATCATACATGGCTAACCGACGATTTCAAGCATTTTTGGAAATGCTAATACTTGTACTGTATACATTATTATAAGTGCTGATTCCCGCGTATTGGGTTTGTTTTAAAGATAATTATTTCCGGACTGTAACTGTTCGGGTCGTGTGCAATTAAACCTGAATTTTACGGCGCATTGGATGCAAGTCCTTAAGTGAAATAAATTTAACAAGGATAAAATTATCAATATACATTTTGTCAATGAGTATCACAATGGATAAAATACTTGCAATAAAATGCATCCATGACTATATCGGGTTTAAATACTTACAAGTCAGTAAATTTGGAAAATCCTCTGTTTTGAAGTGTTTTTTTTTGGGGGGGGGGGGTCTTTTGAAAATCTTGTGCAATAAAATAGTGTGAATTATCATTGGTAAAGTCACACTATTAGTGTAGACTATGATACATTAAGTAGCACCCTGACTTGGATACTGGAGTATCAAACCCTTTCAAGAAAATAAAAATTGATGTAGATTTTTTTCTCTGTGAAGGTATAGTTTGAAGTACTGTGAGAGCTAAGGGATTATAAAATCTATAAAATCTATTCAATAAAGAATAAAGGCTTATGATGGAAAAGTTTCATTTCACCAATGCGTAATCTGACAAGAACTGGAGAGATTAAGGAAAAATTCCTAAATAAAAAATGTTAATACAACATACTCATTTAAAAAATACAATAACTGCATTTAACTTAAGTATATTAATAATATAAATGATAATTATTATACTATCAATTAATGTATTGAATATATTATTTGTACTTGTTGAAGTCATTAACATAATTAATGTTTGGAACATATATCACTTTTACTTCAAAATAACTAGTTTGTGTGTAATAATGAACTCTGGTATTTAGATAAATCTTAGTATAACACTTTGAATCTTAACATTTGTTTATTTTCTTACAAGATATAGATAATTTGTGCATATAAAACACTTTCAACTATTTTCCAAAAAATAATCCCATTCACTTGACTTCATTAACCTCTTTGTTAAATCAGGTAATCAAATGAAAAAAAAGAAATATAATTTATTATTAATTAATTCTTAATTATATCTGTAAATTTTAACCTTCATCATTAAACACCATCAGTGCAGGTAAAATTAATTTCTAAGACATTTATGATAAGCAGAAATGGGGTTTAAATACATTATTTTCTGTTCAGTTACTATATAAATCATAGAATAGCAGCAGGGTGTTTGTCCAACTTTACTCAAAAATGTGTACTACGTAGCACACATAACAGATAACAATGACATAGTTTTAAATCTCTCCTATATTAGAGGTTTTTTACACACAGACTAATTAAACAATGTGATAGTCATATTGTAACAGTTAATAGCTTTGACTAATTACAACAGTAATCATAGTAATACGTAAATTCAATCGTTCAATATTGTAAATGACTCAAGCAGATTTTTATTGTGAAGAGAGTATGAAAACAACATGTAATCGACACCATTAATAATTTCTACGGCCATTCTGCCTCCTTCCCCTGATTCTAAATCATGTAGGGCAGTCATCAGTCACTGACGAAGTATGCACCTAGTAGTTTGTTAACAGCTAAATCCAGAGATAAAGCCTCTCCAGGAACAGTGAGTAGGTGGACTGACCGCTGTGATATAACCTTTATAAGGTGTTGCTACAGCATAAAACCTAACAAAAATTGAATAAATCTAAACACAATGAATACCCCAGTACTTTCAGTGCTTTGATTTATTAATATCATGCTTTGTGATGCTCTTCGTAATCATGTATATCATTGTATTTATAGATATATTGTATAGTTGCTGTTTACTAAGAGAGGGTGTAAACAAACATGACCTACTACCATTTTGGGGGTCGGGACTGAAGATTCTATTGATTTATTAACAAAAACATCTCAAGCTCGGTCGATTCCATATTAAACATTTTAAGTTTTTATTTGATATATCAGTAAGATGAAAAGTCGAAGGTTTGATAAAAACAACCGGTTATGTGCTTAATAATTTATGAGATTAACCAAAATAAGCATATATCAAACTTGCCTTACACATTACTTTTATGCTTTTCTTGTAAAACTGTGTCATTACATACAATGACAAAATATTGAAATCTGGGAAAGAAATGTCTTATTAATACATGAAGATACATATTTTTATACATACACTTCGCCCCATTCTTAATGATAATTAAGATATGTTTTTAAATTATCTCTTTAAAGTTTATAAAAAACGAAACAGAGCTTTAAAAATATGTTCTAACATCATCGTCAATTAGTACCTGAATTTTATAGTACAGTTTATCATCAAAATTGCAATAGTACAGTGTATCATTTTTATGTTTCGTCTAAAATTCAAAATTAAGACCTTGTTTTCTGAAATAAAACCTATCAAGAACCAAAAAACAATGTTATAGGTTTTCTTGTTGGTAGTAGCAATAGTTAGACGATTTATTTAGGGTTTATAGACAAAAATCATATCAATATAGTACAGTGTATCACGGCGAACAAACAAATTTCAGATAAAATACTCTCAATAACATTTTTATTAGTGGACGTAGGAAAATAAAATAAGTATTGAAATAAATCGGACGTAAGCGTGGGTACTTTGGTCGTAATGATTTTACAAGGTATAACTGTTTTCTGTATAAGATTCTAAAAAAACATACCTGAGACGGTGACCCAGTTCGCCATTTTGTAGTACATGCTATCATAACAAAACCACGTGATTACCGACAGTGAAGTTGATCTAAGTAAAATGTACTAAAATCCGTGACATTCTATTTTTAGAATATCCTTTAAATCAAAGCACTGGAAACACTGAATGAAAGCTTTTAAATAAAAATAAAAAAATAATAAATTGACTTAGATTTAATGTTTTTATTTTATTTTTTGTTTTGATTGTTTTGGTGTAATACACTTTTTACAATAATATGGAATATCATTTGATGGAATCCGTTACGACTTCCTGAACTTCTTTCTTGTACACAATATTTGGGTCTTCCGTTTTGGCCTTGGATAACCATTTGTCCAAACTGCTTGGCTTAGACCTCACAAAGGGACGGTTGTTGTCCTTTGAATTTCCGTGAGACAATGGTTGTGAAACCAGTTCATTCCCCTCATATTGTATTAAGAAAGGACCATCATCATTTTGCGGTTCATGGTATACACATTTGGTGAACTCTTTTGATGCCCCGTTTTCTGTATATATATATAGAGATACTTCTTCTTTAATCTTGGGTTCGATCGGGGCAATCCAACTGTGCCTTAGTTTACCCAATGATGACCATCTGCTCTCCAGTCTTGTTTCTTACTGCCGTCCGCTTTAAAAACCCAAATCTCGCCACCTTTTGGCCGAAATGTCATTGCAGATATCAGATCCTCTGTCCATAGCGGCATAAACGGCATTTATTTTGTACTTATCCCATTATGTTTGTATATCAGTATTGATGTATTAAGCTTTGTTACGTGACAACAGTTGTCAGACAACGGTAGGGATTAAACGATTATCGATTATAATCGATAATCGATCGTTTAATTCGAAGTGGGAGACAATCGATTATGAAGTTTAATAATCGATTATAGTCGGCAACATGAAATTTGCCATTATTGGACAATATATAGCGCTTTTTCTATATTTTATGGGTACTGAAAATGTCCGAAAAATAATTTTTTTATTAAACTTAAACAACAACTAAACCACTAGTTATAGGTTTATTGTGCATGATTTATTTAATATTCTATTATATGAAACAAAATCTCTCAAACCATTGCAAGGTATTGTCATATATTTTCGAAAATTCTGAATGAAAACCCTGAGTAAACGTTTCGATTATATGATCGATAATTGATTGAAAAGGGTTGTCCGATTATTCCGATGATCGATTATGATTTTTTTTCCGATTTTGAAACCCTAGACAACGGTCGTCACGTGACGTCATTGTTTATTGTTATTGATGAATTTTGGAACGTCAACTTTTCGCATTTTTGTACTTATATAAATAATAAACAACATTCTTTTTAAAATAAATAGTTGTATTTCAATAAAATCTCAGTTTGACCAACTTTATAAATCCTGTGACATTGCCGTGACATAAACAACAAAATCTGTGATGATACCGTCACGGCCATCACAGGTTTTAGTAGATCTGTCATTTGACATGTACTCCTTATTCAAGCATTAGATATATAAAAGTGTTAATGTTTGATTTATATAGTAAAATGAATTAAATACAGTATTTGTGACACTAACAGTGACATAATAGATAGAGAAGCTGACTTTGTTTATTTCTATTTTACTTCTGGTAGATCTATCTTGCTAGATAAGTGATTATTCTAGCAAGGACCCTATATAGAGTTGTTTATACAGGTATCTAAAGTCAGCAAAACAGACCAATGTCTTATAAATACCAGACAATTTGCTATCATTGTCCCAAACTCCCCGCAGTGGTTATCTCCCTTTATCAAATCAATAACCACTGCCACCACAAGTAAATTCGTCCCTCAGAGAGCCCAAAAACTTTTTTCATCTTTTCTTTTACATTTTAATATTTTTAATAAATATAGTCTTCTTTTAGTAAAATATGATGTTCAAAGTACATAAAGGGAAAAAATAAATAGTATGAATAAATAACTTGAAAAAAAAACAAGATTAATTTTACCCTGACAACGGTTACCTTAAGTGCGTAAAATTGCATGAATAACAAAATGTTACGCAAAATAAATATTAAATGGATAACTGTACTTATTCTAATCATTTAATACATAAATGTTATATTTTTCAGTATCATACACATATAATTTTATCCTACTTACTTAAGATTTCTAACCAAATGCATCATATAAGTAGCATGAGTTGGACCGAGGACCCTATTGTGTGGACAACGCAGCTCATTCCTGATCTTGCTCACTTTCAGGTGTAATTCTTCCATGAATTCAACAATTTTGGTTCATAATGATATATTGATATATTTCTATTTAACTTGTCTTATTTCTTTGGCAGAACGTGTAAATCAACCACATTTTTTATCATTCAATGTTATTTTTCGCTACATTACGCCTAACGCTTTTTAGGCTAACTGTTATTGCTCGTTTAAATTTAAACATTAGTCACATGGTACTTCTTGCGTCACGTGATTCATGTGAAGGCAGTGGTTAAAGTAGCAACGCGTGACGTAACCGCTGTGAGGAGTTTGTCATTGTCCCACACACTTAACCGCTTGGCTATAGAGCATTTAGTAAACTTATGCCGTAAAAAGACTAAATAAACAAACAATATTAGTAAAATAAGCTGCTCACCCTCGACAATGGTATGAACAACCTTTGGAAAATCACAGGTCGTTTTCAAACTATATACCCATTATATCATATTAGGGTAGCATGCAGTTAAAAAGACTTTTAATGAGATAGTACATTTGATATTTTATATTTTTTCTTTAATAAAATACTCATGTATTTTTTTCAGGTGAGAGCACACATATGAAGTATACAAACTCTTATGATAATATTAGAATACATATGGGCATTTTATCACCTAAAGATGGAGGATACAGAACAACGTAGAGAGAAGCCTTATAAATGTGATATTTGTGGGTCTGAGTTTACATGCAAAAGTAATTTAAATCGTCACATGAAACTTCATACTGGAGAGAAGCCTTATAAATGTAATATTTGTACGTCTGAGTTTACATGGAAAATTAATTTAAGTCGTCACATGAGAATACATACAGGAGAAAAGCCTTACAAATGTGGTATATGTATGTCTGAGTTTACAACCAAAGAACCATTAACAAATCACATGAAAGCACATACAGGAGAGAAGCCTTATAAATGTGATTTTTGCATGTCTGAGTTTACTAAAAGAAAATCTTTAAACAACCACATGAGAATACATACAGGAGAAAAGCCTTATAAATGTAGTGTTTGTATGTCTGAATTTACGCAAAAATACTCTTTAACTAAGCACAGAAGAATACATACGGGAGAGAAGCCCTATAAATGTGATGTTTGTCCGTCTAAGTTTACTGGAAAAGGGTCTTTAACACATCACATGAGAATACATACAGGAGAGAAGCCTTATAAATGTGATATTTGTATGTCAGAGTTTTCATTAAAAGTAACTTTAACTAGGCACATGAGAATACATACTGGAGAAAAGCCCTATAAATGTGATGTTTGTATGTCTGAATTTACAACAAAAGGACATTTAACAAATCACATGAGAATACATACGGGAGAAAAGCCTTATAAATGTAGTGTTTGTATGTCTGAATTTACGCAAAAATACTCTTTAACTAAGCACAGAAGAATACATACGGGAGAGAAGCCCTATAAATGTGATGTTTGTCCGTCTAAGTTTACTGGAAAAGGGTCTTTAACAAATCACATGAGAATACATACAGGAGAGAAGCCTTATAAATGTGATATTTGTGTGTCAGAGTTTTCATTAAAAGTAACTTTAACTAGGCACATGAGAATACATACTGGAGAAAAGCCCTATAAATGTGATGTTTGTATGTCTGAATTTACAACAAAAGGACATTTAACAAATCACATGAGAATACATACGGGAGAAAAGCCTTATAAATGTAGTGTTTGTATGTCTGAATTTACGCAAAAATACTCTTTAACTAAGCACAGAAGAATACATACGGGAGAGAAGCCCTATAAATGTGATGTTTGTCCGTCTAAGTTTACTGGAAAAGGGTCTTTAACAAATCACATGAGAATACATACAGGAGAGAAGCCTTATAAATGTGATATTTGTATGTCAGAGTTTTCATTAAAAGTAACTTTAACTAGGCACATGAGAATACATACTGGAGAAAAGCCCTATAAATGTGATGTTTGTATGTCTGAATTTACAACAAAAGGACATTTAACAAATCACATGAGAATACATACGGGAGAAAAGCCTTATAAATGTAGTGTTTGTATGTCTGAATTTACGCAAAAATACTCTTTAACTAAGCACAGAAGAATACATACGAGAGAGAAGCCCTATAAATGTGATGTTTGTCCGTCTAAGTTTACTGGAAAAGGGTCTTTAACAAATCACATGAGAATACATAGTGGAGAGAAGCCTTATAAATGTGATATTTGTATGTCAGAGTTTTCATTAAAAGTAACTTTAACTAGGCACATGAGAATACATACTGGAGAAAAGCCCTATAAATGTGATGTTTGTATGTCTGAATTTACAACAAAAGGACATTTAACAAATCACATGAGAATACATACGGGAGAAAAGCCTTATAAATGTAGTGTTTGTATGTCTGAATTTACTAAAAAAATACTCTTTAACCAAGCACAGAAGAATACATACAGGAGAGAAGCCCTATAAATGTGATGTTTGTCCGTCTAAATTTACTGAAAAATGGTCTTTAACAAATCACATGAGAATACATAGTGGAGAGAAGCCTTATAAATGTGATATTTGTATGTCAGAATTTTCACAAAAGGGGTCTTTGATTAGGCACATGAGAATACATACATGAGAGAAGCCTTATAAATGTGACATTTGTATGTCTGAATTTAAACCAAAAAAGTCTTCAAGCAACCACATGAGAATACATGCAGGAGAGGAACCTATTAAATGTGACATTTGTATGTCTGAATTTAAACCAAAAAGGTCTTTAAGCAACCACATGAGAATACATACAGGAGAGGAACTTTTTAAATGTGACATTTGTATGTCTGAATTTAAACCAAAAAGGTCTTTAAGCAAACCACATGAGAATACATACAGGAGAGGAACCTTTTAAATGTGGTGTTTGTATGTCTTAGTTTACAGTAAAAGGAACTGAAAGTTGTCACATGAGAAGCCTTTTAAACATGATGTTTGATATGGTAATTTTAAATTTGATAGTTGTTTAAAAATGTCACTTGAAAAACATTCTTGAGAAAATATTGTACATGTATTACATTAACACTATTTAATCTAGAGCATCTCATTGCCAAACCATTTTTAAGGGAAGTAACTTAAAACTGTTGAATGTAAACACAATTCATAGTTACCTCCCCTCAAAGATTTAGGTTAGCAAAAAATTGAATTTTGAACATTTTTTCCTGGAAATGGCTCATCTTATGGAAGTTTCAATTTATTAGGTCTACATCTTTTTGATAATCAGTAGTAGTTCCTTTCATTAAAAAGACTATGAAAACTGTTTGTGTACAAAATGGTAATAATCCCCTTAGTCGGCCCTGATGAAAACAAGAAAATAGTATCAGTTAAGGCATGGACGATATTTAAGTCCTTGCTTATAAATTTTGTTGGATTTAAGAACTATTTATTAGATAATTTACATTATATTTGTTGGGCTGCTTAAATAAATGAAGTTATATGAAATTTTTACTTTTTAAAACTTACTAGGAGTTTGTCGAAAACATTATATATTATTAGTTTTAAAGATTTTTGACGGTGTATTTCGGTCCCTCCATCTCGAAGGTACACATACCCGAGGCGTTTGTAACAGTCATTTGTAACCCACATGCCAATCCTGGGGCAGTCTCAGCAGAAAAGAACCCCTATTTACCATCCAGCTTCAGTTGCACTGTCGAGCAACTACCCTTGAGAAATACTTTTAGCACCAAATATAGCAGGACTAAAGCTGAGCTTTAAGCTCATAACGATGCATACAGCAATTGGTAAATTTGTTTTGGCAAGAATTTCTCTAACTTGTAAGAGACACTCAAAATGATATGCAAATCTGACTAGTGTTAATATATTGACGCATACAGTCTTTGAAAATAGTCATTGGTTAGGATGTCCCCGCAGGGTGATACCTACCAGGGATTTTACCATCCAAATGTCCCTGGGGTTTTACCATGGTTTAGCTTAGCTCAAAGTTCCCGCTATTGTTTTGGGGGGCGAGGTAGCAGATTACATCACTGGTGCGTAATAAGTGAAATTAAAATACATTAAACAATTAAGCCATCATATGTTATTAACAAATTGTTACATCTTGTTTATTTCTATTGGAGACTACATGAATGAAAACTGTACTCAATACATTGTATATTTTTTATGACATTACATGAAATTATGTACAATTTTCTGTGCCATTAAATCCTTATGCGTTTTTAAATGATTCAATTACACACTATCGAGACAGGAATGTGCGTCTATTATTTAGTAAATTGCTTTTAATTCCTAACTATTGCACAAAAACACTAGGTAAAATGGTATGCATTTGTTTGGATTATCTGCCGCTTACCACTATCGTTGTTGGGTCAGGAAAAGCACAACAATGGCGGCACCCTCAGCTTATCTGTTTCTTGTACTTTTTCTTCATTTTGCATGTTCATTTTCTGGCAATACTACATAGGTCTTTTGACATTGACTTTTCTTTTTGCACTTAAATTTAGCAAACGATTACCCAAAACCAATTGATGTCTTCAAAGTGCACTAAATTTAGTCGTCGAATAGTCTTGTTAGAATTTCTGATTCTTTATTTAGCATAAACAACTATAATTAGGTATCCACTGTGCTTCTTGTACTAAGTTCCATTGATTTAAGCCTATATAATTAGAAGTGTTCATTTTAAAACTGAATTATCCTAAACCTTGTACAATACATCGGGTAAGGCCCTTATTTTGCTTTGCCTGACATACTTTTACCTATCAAAGTACAACTATGAACCAAACAAGGTGTGCATGTAAATGTAGCATTCCGAACTCTTCTTCATTCCGAACTCTTCGACTTCCTCTGTCAATAAAAGCTCATACACATTTTCAAAGATCAGGTTTAAAAGTACACGTAGTTCTTAAAAGTTGTAAAAAGTAGAAGCAGTGGTCCAGTGGTTGGACGAGCGTTTAGGGATTAGAAGTCCTTGGTTCTGGAATGGAAAAAAGGTTTAAGCAAACATATCAGGAAAAGCAACAATCAAAAGACTCACAAAGAGTATATGTGAGGTTCAGATGATAGTGTAACTATATTATACTTGTTGTTATTTTTCATCGACAATCCATAAATTGTATTTTCATGTTATCAATTAAATGCACATGTGTATTAACATTTATAAAAAAGATATTTGTTTCTTTTTCTAAGATCGTGTCAATCTAACCAATGCATTTTATTAAATCATTGATTGTTACCATTGGCTCCTGACAGAAAGAAATAGTCTTTAATATAGAGACAGCTAGCTCTTCAATACGGAGATAGTCTAGCAGCTCTCTAAAATGGAGGCGATCAATGAAATTTCAAAGTAATGATATCGCATCAACACTGTAAGGGTTTTTGTTGACAGTAATGCCTAGTTATTTGAACCAGTATTCAACTCAAGTAATCCCTTTTAATGGGGTTAAAACATGACATAGCATTACAATATAGGGGTTAGTGTAAGGTTTAGCGGATATTGTATAAATAATGAAATACACTTGATCATTGACATATGCATTAACCCTTTTTCACTATTTTCTATTCTAAAAAGGGTTCAATAATGTAAGTTCAAATGTTAACAAGATATCACAACAAGTTTCTTCTCAATGGGCTTCGTGGAATGCAATAATACTGTTTTATCTCATTGCAAAATTATTGCAATTAATGTCAACTTTTCTAAATCTCTCAAAGTTGTACAGAAGCATCTTTGGAGAAGTAAATTAATGATGAAGGCAATTTAAGGGCAAAATACATACCATAGCTAAAAGTAAACTGTAAATTCTGGTGATTTTATGTATAAAATACTACCCTGTTAAAAAGGTATAGATGCTTTTAAAAGTATGCAGTGCATTTTTTGTGACTGACTATTATTTAACATTTCTCAAAATCTTTAGGTAGATTTCTTTAATATATTGGGATATTTTTTTCTTTAAACGAATAGCACATAGTCTGTTTTAATTAATACTCAATGGTAGAGACTGCTAAGTTTTAACACAATATCTCTATGATTGCTCAATTTTCAAGATGTCAGTTTGTGATAAGTTGTACCAAAGTTTTGCAGTTGTATAAGGCATTTCTATTTACATGGGTGAATGTTTTCAGTAGTAATACAGATTTCAGTATTTTGAGAATAAATTACTCTATGTAATTTATATAATCTGTATATAAAAAAGAATTTTGAAAGTAGGTTTTTGGTATTTTCAAACTCAACTGCCACCATGTATTTTTGAGGGAAACACATGAGTCCATACTATAGAGTAGCAAATTCAAAATATTTATTCTTGTGAAAACAGTATAAATTATTCAGCATGTGTGGCTTAATGAATAAGAGTGTAGATATTACTTGTTTTTATCTGAATATATTTGTCCATACCTATTTTGGACAGTTAGACTCGTCTTTCGTTGGAAGTAAGCACCAAGTAATATGTTGCTCTAAACTGTCAATAATCAGTGTTCAAATTGTTGTAACATCACAAAATATTAGCTTTGTATCACAAATGACAGAATGTTATCTAAAAGTATTTGTAAGCACTGTGAAATTATAATAAAGTTTGCAAATTTAGTTAATTAGCAATGGTTCCTCTTGACTTAATTTATGTGATTTGTTTTTCTCTGGTCATGTGGCATTATCGAGCTGCATAGCATAAGTTGACTGTTTATAGGAACTGTACTTTATATGAGATATTTGCACATGGAATTACATAATGGGTACACAAAACTGAGGAACTTAAGTCACAGTGAGAAAGGAGGCAGTTGTAGAGAATTGCATGGAGTTTAAACAGAATTCAGGTGCCTACCAGGAACAGTGGTTTGGTTGTCCATCACAAATAAATATAATGATAAATCTCACTTTTGAAAAAGTTCATGATGCAACAAATAATGAAAACACTCATTTATGCCATTACAAAGGTCCAAAGACACACTGCTCATCGTTGAAAAAAAGAAATTTCCTCTCCTACCAATGATTCTTAATTATGTAGGACAGTTGTCAGTCACTGATGAAAGTATGTGTTTAGTAGTTGGTTAACAGCTAAATCCAGAAATTTAGCCTTTCCAGGAATAGTGAGTAGGTGGACTGACTGCCATGATATGACCTATGTGTATTATGTGTTGCTACGGCGTTAAATCCAACAAAAACGAAACAAGCATTGTTGGAAATCTGAAATTACAAGATATTGTTGATCCTATTCCTTGCAAATGGTGGGAACTATAACTGCAAGCCATACAAAGTTTAATTGACAACTCCAATTAATTGTTTTTCAGTGAATTGTTGCTACATTATGAAGGAGTAATTGAGACCTCATGTTGTGCTGAATTGTCATCCTGTACTGTTAAAGTAATTTGTCACTTCCTGCAGGGTTCAGGGATATACCGGGATTAGGTAACATTCTATTATATAAATTATTCCCTAACTTAAGGCCATCAACTTTAAAATGACTTCTTTTAAAACATGTTGGTACAACTCTCTGCAGGGAGCATTTATTTTATAACATATTATTATTGGGATTGGCTATTTTACCTTAACTCTGATTTATAAGGTTTCAATGATACTTTAATTAAATGTTATCCAAGTTGAAATGTCCCTACATTGTTTGATGTTTTTAAGATAGATGAAATTAATATTATCACGGCTAACTAACTTGATACATTAATTTATATATGTAAGAAGTACTTGTTGTTATCATGCTATGAGAAGATTTTATTTCACAAACAAGTTGACTTTTATGTAAAGCTGAATACGAGCCTTTCAATTGGGGTGTTTGGTTATTGATGTAATTTGTGATTAGCTGGTACATGACCAGTGCCCTCTGGGTTTATGTCATAGTATTCCAGTATCGATGATTGAAAAAACAAAAATTGTCCTCTGGCTTTGGGTCATAGTTTAGCTGCAACAATTCTATTTGATTAACTATTAGTTGATTGCTAGGATGCCAATTCCATTCCTATTTGGGGTATATGCTTTCTGATTCCATACCAATCTTTCAGGCTGTCAATTTATGCTTTTATGTGCAACTATAGTAGCTCACAAGTCCATCTATTGTAGGATGTTAAGGATATTTTCATTTAAACAATGCTCTATGTAAACAATGTCTAAATATAAATTTTATATTTTCTTTGTATATTTTCATCAAATAACACAACTTTTCAAGGTAAAGAAAATGTTCAGTTCTGTATACCATGACATGACTATTGCATGATTGGCAAGGAAAAATATTTCTGCTTTATAGCAGAATCTCTTATTTACACAAAGTTTGTTAAGTTATCCATAACAAAGGTTTAAATGTTTATTGTATTTTACTATAAGTCCTTAAGTAATACTAAAATCTGTATTTATAGTTGTGTGAGAAAATAGGGGATTTTAACCCTTTGAACCTTTATTTGTACAACATTTGTTGTTATTGTCTGAGAAACCCCTGTCATCTTGATGAGAAGTTTGACAGAAGCTTGTCAATTTCCCACCTTGAACAAAATAAGGACAAAACTAGGGTAATAAAGGTGTTAGGCTGTCTACAAAATTGTTGAAAGTGATGAAATCAATTTTACATTTTACAGGTAAGTTGGTTGAATAGCTTACTACTTCAAGCATTTTAATAAATTATTTATTTATTTACAAAGCAGGGACTCAATCCAGAGCATTACAAAATAAAGCAAATAAAGGTGTCAGATTCTCAATGAAATATTAATTGGTATATTGTATTTTATTGAATGTTAGGGGGTATTGGGGGATATTATAATAGTTTTTAATAATCAATTGATTTAAATTTCCTGTACTCTATGGAAAATTTTTTTATTCAAGGTCTTGAAAACAGATATTTATTATATATTGAGCACTAGCCCAGCCTATATTGTAATATGTATACAGTAAATGTTAATGGCAAAATTATCACCAACATGTAGACTGAGTTAATGAAGAAAATAATTTTCTCTAGCCTTAAAGGTACTCGTTCACATGTATCAACCTTTCCTGAAACTATCTAAATTATATGGAAACAATTTTTTGAAGCAGGAAATTAGTGTTTTGATAATGACAATTTTAGTGCAAATGGACATACTACATGTACTTCAAAATTAATGATGGTGTTACAAGTAGTAATAATCTAATTTGTATGTCACGAAATAGACCATTTTAATGCATGTTTGTGACTTTTATTGTATTATGTCTTGCAATCTATAGGTCAGTTTGTCTTAAAATATTTAGTATGATTTTTTTGACACAGTTGCATACACTAATTTTGAAAGTATAGAAAAAATCTTAACCAAATCTGTGAACTAGTACCTTGAATGAATTTATACAAATTCGGGGCTTGTGGGGTAGGGGGATGACTGCATATGAGGCAGAGAATTGGCCTTGTCATTGCTCCAAGGCTACACCAATTCTATAACACAAATTCTCTATAAACAACTGCATATATTTTCACATAAAGAGCCATGGAGGTAGCCAGGCTTGAACCCACAACTGTCTATTAGTAAAAGTTTATCTTACAATTACTGTTAAAAAAAATTTTCAGCATGATTAATGATGAAACTTGGATCTAGTCAGAACAGGAAGTACTTCAGATCTCTGGAGGTCAATGTTAATGTTTTTTAATTGGTAAGAAACATTTGTTTAGCTAGAATCGTAAACTTGTGTTATACACTGTTGTAAACTATGATATTAAACAACTTCAATGACTTGAAACTTGCTAAAAATATAAGCTTCATTCTCGTCAAGATTTTCTAAATAAGACATAATAACAAAGTTTTATAATTTGTTGGTCATGCTATGATGGATTCAGCCGGGGATCAAGAGGAGGGTGTAGCTTCCTTTAAATTTTCAAAATATTCTTCTACTGGATAATGTTAAAATGGTGATCCAAATTTATTTTTACTGTTTTTTTTTTGGCATATCAACACATTTTGGCTATTTACGGCGTCCAGCGCATCTAACTTGGCTTTTCTGGATCCTTGTCTATAATTATTACTAACCTACCCGTCCTTTCCACAAGACTGAAAACTTCTCCATAGACCTTATAAATGAAGAAAAATTGACATAATTGTTTTAAAAATTGTCATAGTAGAGTATAACCTTCTTTTGGATTTTTTCTGAAGTTGCCAGTTCGGAAGTTTTTGTCTTTTTTTCAAAAGTTTAAAAAAAAAACGTTACATATTTAGACTGTTCAGATGGTAGAAAATGATGTCAGCTTTAGAATGATGTATGATTTGTTGTTATGACGTGGAAAATAAAGATTTAGCAACATATTATAGAAGTTTTCTTACCATTGTTGACTGACGTAAAAAGTGTGCAATGTTGTCATGTCCACAATGTCATGCTAACGTAATTAGCAATAATGATGCCAAATGCATTGTAAAGCATAAATCTGAATTTAAAATATCATCAAGTTTGCATTGGTACCAAAAATATATATGCAGTTCTATAAAGAACCGTAGTACCATTCCACCTTAGCTATAACTATGATGACTCAACCTTACAGGAGAGAAAAAAATCGGTCTTCAATAGATTAGGTCTCCACACTAGTGGAGTCAATTTAGATGAACTGTTGATGATTTGTTTTCTCCAATACAGAATCTAGGTTCATATTGAGTCACCAAGTTTATAAAAGACTTATAGGAAACCATACATGTGTCACTAATTGAGTTTTTTTTCTCCATTGCTTCAGGGCCAATTTTGATAATAGTGCTTCTACATCACTAATAATCAATTTACCAATGTTTATGTACAGATATTGGATGATATAATCTAGATTTTTAGTTTTGACCATACCTTTATAAGGCACCACAATGTTAAGTATACTTTTTGTTGTTTTGTATATGGTGTTTTGTACAATCTTTCAAATTCATAACAGCAATACTATATTGGTCATGATAGTAGCCAGTTTTGTTTGAGTTAAAAAGCATTTCATAGTGAATGCCATTTGTTATAGACAGTATATTATGCATAGGGACCGATACTTGATATATTCGCCCCAACTTGACAGCCAGAGTCTGAGTCACAGGCTGCTGGCCTGAGCGAGTCCCTTTCAAAAAGAAATAAAAAAAATATAAAAATATACCCCCCTGTGTATACTGTGTATATTTGGTTTTTTTTTTGGACGGGGACTCTTCCATCTGAGGTAAACAGCTGATCTGATTTCTGGGACTCACAATGTGCTTCTAGACTTTCATCATGTGCAAGCAATTAAATACCTTCAAACATTCAAAGGTATATGGTCTGTAGTTCATCTTGTGTCCATCTTTCTTTATCAATGAGAGTTGCGGTGATTTACATGCAACAATCATAATTACCAAAGTACCTAAATGATCAAGTTTTAGTTTCTTGTTGTATGGTGATGTTCCACATATAGGACCAACCAAATCGATGGTATTAATAGTTAAGTGGTCTTAATATATGGACTTTTTTTTCTCAAATTAAGAATCTGGGACATGAAAATTGGATAATTTTGCAATAACGTAGGTAGTATTTATAGCATTACTTTTTAATACTCGCTTTCAATCAGTCATTTTCTCTTAATAATTTTGAACACATTTAATGGAATTATAGTTCTGTTCTAATCTATTTTGGATTTTTAGATAAAATAAATTTCAAGTGAAATAAAATAAATGTATCATACAATAATTGTTTTTCCAATACTGTTTGATCTTTGAGAGTATACTTTTTATATAATTTAAGTAACACTTCAACCAACAATGACTTAATTCTTAATTAAAACACCCTACAATTGAAATACAATTAACCTTTTCATTGTTAGATAATGGAGTGCAATAATATTGCTTCTTGAAATCAATGTTAGTATGAACAATTTAAAGGCCATTTGCTCTTTTATTGTCCACTAATAGCATTTTTATAAGATCAAATTGTGCTAACTTCATTTAACATGGTATGAAAATAATGTAAGCCAATCTGTTAAAAGTTTTTGATCTTTCTAATGCAGTTTAACTAAAGACATGGTTGCATACATTCTCGTACCCTGAGGTTATCAAGATTCTCAATCCTACTAGACTCTGGGAACGAGAATGGGTTGCATACAAAGCACAAGTATTTGAGGTAGATTTTAATACTGTCATTCGGATTTAAAATAGATCGATGTTGCCTCTTTAATCCAGTTTGAAAATAAAGGTAGAGCTAAATAAAGTAGGCTGGATAGTATATATGTTTACTACTCCTTTAAGCTTTTGGGATATAAAACCGTGATTTAACTTGGTAAGTCCGATCAAGGATAATTGAATATTAATAGTTTAAAGTATTGAAATATTTGTTTTTATGATTAATGTATATAAAATTACCAGTTTTTTTAATTGATTATGATAATAATACTATTATTATTGTACAATATATTACTGTTTTACTCAATTTTACAGAATATTTAAACCCTCTATTTAGTATTGCATAGTTGCAATCAATGGTTTAATGTAATTTATTAAAGAATTAATTTTATTCAATAGTTAGTTATATTTAGCTAAAATCAGCGTGGTATTACTCGAGTACCGGTAGACCTTATACGACAAACTATACATGTTTCCTCGCGGATGGATTAACGAGTCAACTCTATATTTAATATACAAGGTTTATTTAGCCTGATAAATACTGTATCAAAGATAGGAATATTTATCTAAAGATTTTAACATTTCGTGCAGTGCTGCGACATTGGTTTTGATTAATTTAAAATAACAGTGGTATCTTAGTCTACCTCGGTGATAAGGATTTTCATTCAAAGTTTTAAGGTAACTTCTTTCATGTATTATTTCGATATTTGTTATTTAATGTATTCTTGTAATGTCAATGCTCAAATACAAAATTTTGACATAATAATCAATGAATTTTATTAGATATTAATTTGGTATGAAATGCATTTTTTAAATGTCAAATGCTTAAATATTACTGTGGACAAAATTTTCAATGATTTTTTTTTTATATTGTATAAAAAGGTTTCATTTCTATGCTTTACTTTACTATAGTTCAACATTTTATCATTGCTACTGTGGCTTAAAAGCAATGTATTATTGTTGGATATTGATTGTAAATAGCATTATAGGTAAAATTGTACTATTCAAACATACAAATGCCAAGTTTCATGTGATTTTTGTTTAAATAAATAATCAATTTTTTATGCAAATATAGTTGAATATCAATACTAATAGTCAACTATAGTAGTTCTATACTGACTGTGTGATCTTAGTGACACTTGCATTCTTACATATTGTGCATTTTGGAAAATTTCAAGTTTTATGGATTTTTTATTGTATTGAACTCTTTATGTAAAAAAGGTAGGTAAATTATTTGATACACAAGTAGATGCTTGCTACTCTTTGAGAAAAGTTTATTAAAAGCATGTTTAATGTTCATTTAAGTCATATTTATTATTTTAATGTGCAATGAAGGCAGTGATATTGGCACCATAATTATGTATATCATGCATTTGTGTAATTTTTGAAGCTGTAGATATTCAACAGTTTGATAAGCTCAGCTGATTAAGAATGAAACTTCGAAGCATGAGGAAGTCATAAACTAAACCCACTAGCCCAAAGCCTGGGACCAGTGAGAATTGATTAGAGAAGTGAAAATTTTTTATTCTATGTGAATTCTGGCCAGTTAATAACTAGGGTTGTTACTATAAAGTTAAATAAACCGGACTAAGTGCTTGTAAGTATCTATAGGAAAGACTGAAATAAAATTGCAACTTTTGAAATTTATTGCTATTATATATTTTCTAGTGATCATTTGATTATTAAGACCAAATAAATCAACCTGTTTCTATCATTATACTATATGAGAACACTATTGTAAAAATGTTAAATATGCATGTGTAATAAACAGACTTGCACTCATCCCGGGCTTCTGACCAGTGGGTTAAGGTGATGATTGAAATGATGATAATAATTGGGGTTGATTTCATGATGCAACAATGATAAGACAATGCCCTATGTTCTATGAGAGGTTCTTGATGAATAAACTTTAAAAGTATTTATAAAATGCAGGCTTAGTGCAAAACGGTCATACGTCACTCTTTTTTAAATTGAGTTTCGACCGTGTTGCGCTTAAAGCCTGCGAAAAGCAGAATATATTCTATTTTCAAAAACATCATGGTGCAGAGTGCAGGCTGTCTAATGTATGGTAATATATCTACCAGGTAGTCAGTGAATTTATTTATTTATCTTTTGTTGGGTTTAATGACATAGCAACACATTGTATAGATTATAATCACGGCAGTCAGACCACCTACTCACTGTTTCTGGAAAGGCTGAATCTCTGGATCTAGCTGTTAACCATCTACTAGGTGCCTACTTACATCTATGACTGCATGGCAACTGCCCTACATAATAAAGAATCATTGGTAGGAGGGAGAATGACCATAGAAATATTTCATAACCAAGCTTCACGAAAGTATGCCCTGCCTGGGAATTGAACCCATGACCCCGAGATCAGTAGACTTCCATTGCTACGATCTGAGCCAGCCGAGTGGCTTTTAATGTATTCATGATAGCAGTTTATATTCTATGTTAAAGAAACATCATAGTGCAGAGTGCAGACTGTCTAATGTATGGTAATATATCTACCAGGTAGTCAGTGAATGATCTCAGTCTATTGTAACAAGTAAATTCTTGCATATTGTAAATATATACATAATGCACAAATGAATGCACAACAAAAGAGCTATAAAGTTAATAGAATATAATGTATAAGATATTACAATGAACATAATACAAGCAGTATTCACAATGTATTTGTAACTTTTATTTCTTTTCATGCTGTGCAGTATCGATATAGATTCTCAAATAATAAATTACTTGGGTGGTTTAGAGGGGGATAAGGCTTGGACTTCCTGGGTTTGTTTGGAAAAATAAAATGTGAAATGGGATTCATAAAATTTTTCTGTCCCTTATTTATGCCTAAAATGAAAACAAATCAGCTCTGCCTTCTCAATCCACCTTGATACACCATCTTAAGTAATCTTAAAACATAAAATTTTCTGATACAATGATGTAAAACAGTACAAAGATTTTATTATACAGACAGTGCCTTCAAAAAGTTCCAGGACAAAATCATGTTTTAAAAATAAACTGATTCACATTTAGTCAATAGTCATGAAAAACAAAACAAAGAGAACTCTGATCATATTCCAAAATTAGCATTAATTTTTTTATCTACTTATGATTCAAAGTATGTTAAATTGATAAGCTTAAATCATAGAAAATTTACCTGCAGTACACATGACCAGTTTGTATCATAATTTCATATGTCCAAAAACTTTTGGAGGGCACTGTTCATATAATATCATAATATATACCAAAGAAATGTTGACTAATTTTCTATAATATGAAAATTATGTATGGTATATAAGAGTTTGATGGATTGATGGTGATTTCAGGTGGTGAGGGCTCTACAGGGGTTTAAGAATGAGCCCTAACACCACAAGCCTCAGCCTATGGATGTAAATAATTTTAATTTATTGATATTTTCATCCTTTTTTTTACATCAGAGCTATTGATTGTCTTGATTTATAGCATCATCATATTACATAGGCAGATCCAGCAGAGGAGTCAGGGGGGTTTGGACCCCCTATAAATTTTCAAAATATACCTATCCATGTGTGTATTTTTTAACTGTAAGCCATATTTAAGTAGCAAAAAGCTGTTTTCTCTTGCTCGCCTTTGTGCTTAACATAGATTTATGTAGTTTTTATCATTAATACATTGTGTTAATGTGCAAACAGTGTATAATGTGGTTGTGGTTCGAAAGTTTGAATCCCAATAATAAAAGTTTGAACCCCCCTAGAAAAAATCCTGGATCCACCCCTGTATTCTACCCATTAGTTGCAGTATAGAGGTTTTTTAGTGGACAAATAACAATCAAGTCTTGGATTCCTGTTCACTTTAGGGACAAAGGAAGAAGTTAAGCCTATAGGTTTCATGCCTGACTGTATATTTTTATGGTCTCTTGAGGGATATTGTTCTTAATTTAGATATTTTATACATTGAGTCAATTGACAAATAATTCTATCATATTATGATAAATGTGAACATCACACACAATTATATTTGATGTGACAAATTTCTCTATAATTTATGTATATTGTCATCTAGTCAGTGTCTCTGAAGAATTCTAATGTTTATTAAACTGTAGTCTTCACAATGGTTTCAAATATTTCATTATGATGCTGTGTGCGGTGAGTACTTCCTGTGAGTGGTGTGAGTACTTCCGAGTACTTGGTTATACAGTGCCATTCAAGCGTAAGAGATTTATAACATGTCCACGTGGCATACTGCTGGTCAGCTGGTCAGCTTGGGACTTGCCTACAATGTCCCTCCTCAGATAATCATATAAATTTAGATTTTTTTTCTATTTCTAGTCAAAAGACTGTTGTTTATTGTGACTAATACATAAATGTGTGAAAGCTGCTCGTTTACAGATTTCAACTTAAATATTAACTTTTCTAAAACTTTGTAAAAGTTTTCTAAACATTTTGGAAACAGTAAAAACAGTGTTCTGATAATAACAACAGTACACATTGACAAACAACAAAAAATGATGATTTTTGTATAAAAATAATCCCATTATTAACAGTACACATGTAGATGATTTTCGTGCTTTTCTGTGATTTTTTTTATACAATTGTTCAATTTGTATTACCTTATACATAATTATCGGATTATAATCAGTTACTCAGTTGATTATACAAGCAATTATGTCAATATACATGACCGCGGTGACCGCTTTTGGGGGGGGGTATTTTAAGTTTGAGAGACAGAATGACTGGCCACTGGCTGGAGAACTGGGGTGACCACTTAATAGGGTTGCATTATAGAGCGTTTTTCAACGGTCGCGGCACGAGCTAGCCGCTTACAGGGGTGACTGCTTACAAGGGGTGGCCGTTAGGAGGGGTGGAACTGTACTTTGAATTGCCACAGTCTATAGATCTATAGGTCAACATGCCTTAAAATATTCTGAATTCATTTTCTAAACATTTAATTACAGACATTAAAAAGTAATATTAAAATATGAAAATACAATGTAGCTATAACATTATAAATAATTATTTGTAAGGAACAGAGCTGTGAGGAAAGACAAATGTAAAGTAATAAGTGAGTATATAGATTTTCTAAATATAATTTGCCCCCTTAATGCAAAAAGGTACCAATTTATTCTAAAATTTTATATAAGATGGTACCTTTTTGCTAACCCTGGTCGATAGCGCAGTTGGTAGCGCGCCGGGATTTGGATACTCGTGCCCGAGGGGGTGCGGGTTCGAATCCCGCCCGGGGAGGTTATACCCTTCCATGAAAATTTGACAATAATGTCGATTTTCCTCCATTGATTAGATAATATGGAGAAGTTTCCAGCCTTGTGGAAGGGTAGGTGAGTACTGGTTATAGACAATGGGTCCAGGAAAGCTAGGTTAGGTGCGCTGGACGCCATGAAATGACCTAAATTGTGTTGATACGGCGTTAACTCCAATAAATAAATAAATAAATAAATATAAACCTTTTTGCTGGGGAGGTTAAAACTCTTAAAATCGTTAGAAAAAATAACTAAATTTGTGAACAAGTAGCTTTAATGGACATTTACAACACCAGTGTGAAGACTCTGATCACTTTAGAATAAACGGAACATTAAGCTTTAAAATATCATTATTTCCTTATAATTAATCTGTATTGAACATTGATATGGATTGATCCAGGAGACAATCTAGGTGATCACTCTAAGCTGCTGTCCTTATTTCCTTCTATGCTTGTATTGATCTTGTAGTTTTCTATTTTTCATTCAACTTTTGATGTAGGATGTCAATAAAATGTCAAATGTCAATTCAGTGATAAAAGTTCATGTTTCTGTCTGTTGGAGACCCTCTATTTGATACTGATACATGGACTTTTGCATTTGAATGAGCTGTGACACTTGCTGGTGGTGATTTTTGTTGTTTAGTTGTATGCCAGGGTGTTTCCAATCCATATAGATTCACTATGTGCAGATCCAGGCTTGAACTTAATAAGTTAAGTGTTCAAGAGATATTATGTTGTGAAGATCTTCTTCTGCTAGGCTTTGATTCTTTCTACAGCATCTTCTGCAGTGTTTTGACTGCCCTCACCATTTCTCAACAGCACCTGGGACTGGCTAATGTTGGTTTGGAATGTTACACTTGGCATGATCTACTGATAAAAAGGCCATGGGTTTGATTCCTGGGTGGGGCATACTTACATAGGGTTTTGTCATGAAATAATTTCTTAGGCCATTCTCCCTCCTACCAGAGATTCTTTATTAAGTTGAGCAGTTGTCAGTTACTGACAGAAGTATGCGCCTACTAATAACTGGTTAACAGCTAAATGATCAGACATTTAGCTTTTCCAGGAATGGAGAGTAGGTTGACTGGTGGTAAAGATATGACCTATTCTTTGTATTGCTACATTATTAAACCCAACCAAAGGAAAAACTCTTAAACCAATTTTAAAAATGAACGTTGAAATTTTGATACTCATTTATCATTAAATTTAAGTGGAATGGCACGCTTTGATTAAATTAAAATTCAATTTGTATTTAATTGTCCACTCAGTGAAGTGTCTTGACTGTAGTTGAACAATGATCTATCACCATCCTTCAGTAGCCCCTATAAAAACCCTTCACAATAATTTGTCATGGGTCACAAGATTAAAATGAGCGTGAAAATATTTCTTTTGAAATCATTGACAGAAGGGGTTGGTATATGTATGATAATTGCCTCTTGATATTGTTATCTTTGATCTATAGATATGTCAAGCAGAAAATTAGTATTACTTGTTAAATGAACAGTGGGCTATGTAAACATCTGTCAGTTTATCTCTGGAGAAAACTAGCCTAGGAGTACCCTAAAAATTAGCCCTGAAATAATTGAATTTGATCAAACATATTTACATATGGATGTAATTTTTGTATAATTATGGCTATGATTTTTAGAGAAAAGTGAAAATATAATTTACTGGGTATATTGATAATCTTAAGATTCAAGTTTGATGTATGTATGTAGTTGAATGATTCAAATTATAGTTTTAATGATTCATAGACTTTTATTCTGTATATTTTTAACTTTCAGTTAATACTTTATAATTTGTAAACATTTTGAAACTGTAAAATAATCATGTCATTTCACTGTAAAATAACTGACTTTTCCCAGCAAGCCTTCTACAAATGGGTAACTTATAAGACAGGGCAGGTTCTCCACTTTATTTCATAAAACATGATATGGAAGAAAAGTCCTCCATTGATTACAAAATGTCACTTGGTATAGGCACTATTGATATGATGCATTTGAAAGGAAGAAAGCTTGTATCTTCTTTAGATATAAAAATTAATAAAAGATGAAAAAAAGGAAGCTACTTTGTTCAATGACTGGCAAATTATAGTTGATGTCCATTTTAGATTTTTTATAGTAATATTTTTTATGATTAATGACAATTTTCTATACAGAAATCAGATTTATACTTCAAAGGGTCAATCAAGTTTTATATAAACCAATAAATGTTGATAATTCAGTCAAGTTTGCTGACCTGTACTTTTGCATGCATTAAACATTTACCAATTTCTGTACTTAATATGAACTCTGGTTTGTGGCACATTCGCCGGACTCAGGAAGTATCGACTGCTTATGAGAGTTTTGTACGGCACAATCAATCTTTTGCTTGGAGCTGCCCAGCTTGCGGGCAATTAAGTTCTTGGTTCCTTCAAAAAGAACTGCCTTGTTGTTTATTGGGTGGTGACATACATACATGTAGCACTTTAAGGTTGAAACCATTTGCAATTTTTGTGATTTTTGCAGAAACATTGAAAATGGTAGCTTGACTTATCTTAATGACATATTGTTATGGGGGACTATGCTAGGCTCCACTAAAAGTAGTTACATTAAGACTTGTCTGTGGTAAAATTTCTGGTTTGAATGTTTTGTTTGGTTCAATGGCACATCAATATGAAAAAAGGTTATATCACATCAAAAGCAATTAAAGATGACAATTAATGAAAGCGAAAAAAAAAGTTATCAAATCCGAAATTTTGTTGTAAATTGTTATTTCTTTCAGATAGTAAAGTATTGCATATCGTACTTGGCTTGTTGATTACCGCCATTATGGATAGTATCCATACAAACACTGTGGGGTTTTTTGGGTGGTTTTCTAGTATATTTTTTCCATACCAGTGGCGTAGCAAGGTCTTTTTGATGTGTACGCAAAATCCTAGGGGTCAAGGGCATGCCCTGCCCCGAATTTGTTTTTCTGTAGATCATTTCAGGAGCATTTTTGGCAACTATTCAAAATGGGTCTGTATAATTCATTCTGGACACAAATATAGGAAGACAACATTCATACAAATTATCATTCAATTTTAACCAGCCTTTAAAGAATTATATAGAATGGATTCAAAGACAAACATCGAATTTTAAAACCGTAAATTCAACTCCCAAAAGGCATCGCAAGTCCCATTGAAATATAACTTGACATAAGGTTAGTAAAATAACGATCAAGCAGTTTTGTTTTACACACCCCTACCCCCCTTAGGCGAAAGATTTTATTACATTTTTTGGCGTTTGTATTTTTACAATTTTCTGGACCAGTGTGTACGCAGCTGCGTACGCTGCGTACTATTAGCTACGGGCCTGCATACGTCTTGTAAATTAACTGGAAAAAAATTCTGGATTGGACCCCGAAATATTGAATGAAATCAGTAGTTTTAAGTTCAATGTTTTATAAAGATTTATCAAGTGTAACTGATGACAGTTTTATTGTGAAGCACACACTCTTATAGTTTAAACTGAGAGTTGACCTTCTTGTCATGATAAAAACTATAATAAATCATCTTGAAGTACTCTCTCTCAGTCTTGTTTTCATTCAATGTAATCATAGGTTAGTCTATAACAGTTTGATCTGTCCACCTTTTACTCAATTGATAGTTACAGATGTAGTGAATATAGTATTTAAGAAATTTAGATTAGTGAATATAGTATTTAAGAAATTTTAAATTATTGTAATCTATCATTGACCTTATCATATAAGGTAATGAGGTAGAGCAATCAAATACTTATCCAAAACTCATGGTTTGAATTTTAGGCGTATTTCATGATATTTTTGCTTGCTGACTTTTAGGAATAGACGTGTGTATTGCCAATTCTTAGATTCAGTGCTAATTGTGTTTCTTTACCCTAATAGGCCAGACCTTTTATATTTTTAGTCTTACAAAAACCCTTGTCTATAACCAGTTCTCACCTACCCTTCCACGAGCCGGAAACTTCGCCATATTATCTAATCAATGGAGGAAAATTGACATTATTGTCAAATTTTCATTGAAGGGTATTATCTCCCTGGGTGGGTTTTGAACCCGTACCCCCTTCTGGACATGAGATTCAAAATCCTGACTTGCTACCAACTGCACTATCGACCTGAGTTTATGACATATTAGACCATTCTATAATAACCATAGTTGTTACATTTTAGCCGGGTCAAATAAAACCATTGACAATTATACCCAAGCCTCCTCTTGTATTCCAAAATCTTTAAGGGGGGATACTGATTTTTTATCCTGACCATTATCTGTATGTCTGTATTTTCTCCATCAATAAATAAAACTGGTAAAGTCAGACTATGATCTCATCTGTCGACACGACCATTAACCCTATAAAATGTTCTAATAAAAAATGTAATTACATAAAAAACTATGTTACAATGATCCACTGTATGTGATGTATTGATGGTTAATTATGTTATAATGTGTATTTTATGTTTGTTATATTTTTATATTAGATTAGATTGATCACTGATATACATTGTATCTTTACATTCAATCTCCTGTTTCTCTCTCTCAGAGAATATTTCTCTCATTATTGTTTAATGACTCTTGGTGAATCTTCCAGATTTTCTGGTTTGGAGTATTTTGTCTGAATTGTTTTTAGAGATGAGGTATTTAGTTTGATTTTATATTTGAAAACTGATTTTAAGTTCGTTTATGGAGGGTGCCCTAATAAGTAGTGTACTGGACAGATTTAACAATCAATAGTTTCAGCAATTTGCTATCAGCAATTTCGGCATGTATGAACAAAACCTAGCGAAGTTCAATTCAAAATGGTGAAAAATTTCATCAAGATTAATTGGACTATATCATTTGATTGTAGTCTGAAAGTATGAGCACCTTCAGTGATGTAATGGCAAATTTCCTCTAATGCCTATTTACAGTCATTAATTTATTTGAAAACAATTATAAATGATTACAAAAAAGTAGTTTCACTTGATTACATCACTTTTATCAGTTTGTTTGAATTAGAACCGAACCGAACAGAACATAAACTTCATTTAACCAGGTAATATACAGCATGAGATTTATAACACTGTAGCAGAGGTATAATAAGACACTTGTACTACCTTGCCTTTAAGCTAGCTTTTATGGCGACATGGTAGAGTGTCCACTTACGACTCGAGAGGTTGTGGGTTCGAATCCTAGTTCAGACCATGGATTTTTTAATCCTCTCGAGTCGTAAGCGGACACTCTACCATGTACAAAAGTCATGTAGCAGAGGTATAATACGGCACTTGTACTACCTTGCTTTTAAGCTAGGTTTTATGGCGATGTGGTAGAGTGTCCACTTACAACTCGAGAGGTCGTGGGTTCGAATCCTAGTTCGGACCATGGATTTTTAAAGGGTTACAACACAACATTCAGATGCTCAACTTTACAATTTTCAATGAAAGTAAGTTATTATCTCCCTTTGATATGAAAATAGTGTAATTTAATTTGTCCATACAAGATATAATAGTTAAAATAATTTAACATTCTGAAATGTTGAAAACTTTAGATATATACAATTAGATACCAGTTTTAATAGAAATTTTCTATGGTTATAAACAAGGTTTGCATTGGGGAAACTCTACCTTAACCTTAACTAAAACTCCTAAGCTCGAACATGATAAATGATTAAACTACTTGATGTAACTTGATTTAACTTGATTTAACTTTCTCCGAGGATAAAATAGTGATTATCATTTTATAACCTGTCATTTGTAAAACATTTAACCACTAGTTCACTATCAAAAAACATACATAATTATATATATAGTATCTCTACGAATTTCTTCTACTACAAAACTATGTGATGTTGAGAAAATTTTTATTAAAATCAAACCTTTGAAGATTTAAGGTTGTAACTTTGAAGGCATAAAAATAACATATATTTATAAATAAAATGGTGTATTTTGATTTTACTATACATATCTGAAACATTTTTTCATGCTTCGTTCACGCACCCTTGGTGTTGACTTTTTTCAATGAATATTCAATATATAGGAGTTTGTTTATGCTTGTTATATTATGATTTAACTGAGTTATTGAATTAATTTATTTTGTATTTAATATGAATTGGGATACTCCCATCTCAGTAAGTAAAGTAGTTTCAATATTTTCCATCTTCACTTTCATTCATGCATTCATACCTCTAGATCTAGCTATTGGAAGATTTTATTTTTTAACTCAATTGTTACTTGTTTCTTGAAAATAAGATTTTAGAGATATTTGTTTTGAATATTTCTTTATCCTTTAAATTGATGCACATGTAGTTTTTAGAAAGCTTTTTTTGTAACTGAGTATTCCTATCTGTCTATCATTGCAGAGGTTTGGTGCATAGAAAGGCTGCTTATTTTATATGAATTATTAATTCGTCTGTGCATTTCATTAGCCTGATTAACTAATTTTGTTGAGCAACTATTTCTGCTAATACGAATGTTCCTGAGAGTTCAAGGATTGCCTAGAGCTATAGTATAGCAAAGGAGCATTCCATGCACTAAGCTTAAAAGACTGTTAGACCCTCAAACAAAATACTGTTTAATCATTAGTCATGGTTAATATTAATACATGTACATACATGTTATAAGTTCCTGAGAGTTAAAAGACTTGTCTAGAGCTAGGGTAAAGCAAGGACCCTATATTTCTGAAAAAAAATGGGGCAAGTGAGCGAAGAAATTTAAAAAAAAATCATTATTCAGTTGCTTTATATAGTGGTTTGACCAAATTTTTATGAGCGAGCAAGGAAATAAAAATATTTTTTGTAAACACCGTCAAAATTAAGGTGCGAGTGAATCCAGATCTATTTATATAAGCACTACATTTAAACTAGGTTCATGCACTCATTGCAGGGCCTCAACTATTATATCCATTCTATGTGATTCACTGAAATTCTACCGTTATATCTATCCACGAAAAAGCATGCAATACATTAGTCAAAATGTATGATAAGTTGTGTCAAGATTTGAATGCACTAGTTTTAGGTACATTACATTTTATGTATTTTGTATCCCATTTATTTTACTGTATCAATTGCAAGGTGACTATTTGAAATAAAACATTAATCTTTCTTGATTTATAATGTTTTGTAATGTTTTGTTACTGTTTGAAGGTTGGGTCATTATGTAGGTATATTACATATAAATGAGGTATAATTTAACATAATATATGTAACAGTGAAAGTATTCATGTAATACCATACTTGTCTGACTCATTTAAACTCATTTATTGCCTTTATTGATGTTAATTGAGTAAGAGTTTGGTTTCAAGGGGGTTGGGGTGGAGGAGGGTCAGGCACATTTTTTTAAACAGAAGAAAATAAAATAATAGACAGACACTAAAACTTAAATCCTAAATTCAATTTCAGTATTTTACATTTTATTTTGATAATACAGTGCAACATCTCTTGAGCAACACCCACTGGGAGGGACTAAAAAGTGTTGTTCTTCAGAGGTTGTTGCGCTGCAGAGGTTAAATTCAATTAAAATCCCACCTAAAGGGAAATATCAAAAGCTGGTGTTGTGCAAAGGATTTGTATTGTAGAGGGCTGCTCCGTAGAGGTTATACTGTACTGTTATTATTATACATTGTACAGAAATAATTGAGCACAATTGTAAAACAAGTTCTTACGACTTAAATGCATCAAAATTGTTACTTGATCCAAATCCATTTGGCATAACTATCAGAGCAGTGGTCAAAAAGTAGGACAGGCTCTTAGGGATTGAGATGTTCTGGGTTCGAACCTGACTTGAGGCACTACTAATTACCTTGAGCAAGAAAGTTACCTTTACCCAGGTATAAATGGATACAGTATGGGTGACTTATGCTTATTAATTGGAAACTTATAATATGTCCTCTCTCTGACACAGTGTTAATTTTCTTCTACTTTGTGCCAAAATTTATTTACCTTAAACATTTTTGTCATAAGGAACAAACTCAGCGATCATCTACGAAGATATACCTTGGAAATCAGACGTAGTAGGAATACAACCAGGTTATAAGGTCCGGCCACTGTAATCATCATGTCAACATTTAATAATGACATTGTTATATCCTTTATCACATCATTTCATCTGTACAACATTTCACATGTTGTATTTCTGTGTAGTTACCACAGAAACCAAATTCTTAGATCTACTTTTTCACCTTATGGTATCCGAGGTTTATCTGCGTAGAAGATCACCAAGGTAGTTCCGAATGCATTTTTGTGAGTGATTTTGATCACATGACAGGTGAAGAGTCACATGATAGACATGAAGACAGTTCGGGTACATGTTTTCCCTCCATCCTTTGATATCACTTGAAATGTATTCCTTTATAGACCATACCTATCATATGGGCAGTTCAATATAAGATAAGGCATACAACATTGATAATTGATTTATCTGATATAAAACAACATATCTGTACCAGAAAATTGTTCCAATTATTTTATCTATATTTTTCTTATAAGTATTATAAATTATGTGTTAAAGATATAATGTTGTATATTGTTTTACTGTACATACATTATGTGTTCAAGGATTTATTATATTTTTAAATTATATGTATTATTTCATTAAATATGTATTATTTTATATATAGTGTGTATTATTATAATTTATGTATTATGTGTATTATTATATAAAGGTTGTATTATTATGTATAGTATATAGTATATATATTATGTGTATTATTATGTATATTATGTGTATTATTATATAAAACATGTATATTATGTGTATTATTATATAAAAGGTGTATTATTATATATATTATGTGTATTATTATATAAAAGGTGTATTATTATATATATTATGTGTATATTCATATAAAAGTTGTATTATTATATATATTATGTGTATATTCATATAAAAGTTGTATTATTATATATATTATGTGTATTATTGTATAAAACATGTATTATTATATATTTTATGTGTATTATTATATAAAAGTTGTATTATTATATATATTATGTGTATTATTGTATAAAACATGTATTATTATATATTTTATGTGTATTATTATATAAAAGGTGTATTATTATATATATTATGTGTATTATTGTATAAAACATGTATTATTATATATATATTATGTGTATTATTATATAAAAGGTGTATTATTATATATATTATGTGTATTATTATATAAAGTTTAATTATATATATATATTGTATGTATTAATAAATAAAAGGTGTATTATTATGTATTTATTATTTGTATTATTATAAAACATGTATTATTATGTACAATGTATATAATACACACCATTTTATATATAACTTGTATTATTACATGTATTACATGTATTATTATATATATTAGATGTAATATTATGTATATTATACAAAATATATTTATATTACATGATAATTCTGCCTGCAAGTCTTATATTGACTGACTGGTCTATTAATGAGGAGAAAGCACTTAATGTTTTACTTATTGATTTTTATTCTCTGGTTGCTAGGGAAACACTGGTTGGTCTGTCAATGATTGGAAAACATGAAGTAGTCAGTGAGTGAGTGAGTCTTCCTCTTACAGTGGCATAGAATTTTGTCAATATTTCATTCTGGATGAAGAGAGAGAGAAACTTGGGAGATATACTCCATACAGTGTTACAGTGACAGTTGTCTCTTGCTGTGTTTTCACAAAATTCCATCAGTAGGGTGTTTTTAACTACTGATTTTTTATTCGGATACTGTTTTTTGTGTTAAAAATTGTGGAGAAAAGGATCTGTTGAGTTTGGATTCCAATAAATTGGTAAGTTTTGTGTTCAAATTTTTAAATTTTAATACATTTATGGTGCGTGACACTTAATTATAATCATTTGTTTTTAGTGATTTATATCAGCACTGATGTATAAACTTTGAAGATGAATGAATTTAAATCTTGTTTAATGAGATTATATTAGTGTAATATATAAGATAAAAAGATTTATTCGATTTTAAGGCCTTACATACCATTGATGAATTTTTTTACACATTTTTGCATTAATTTTGTGAGGGTGTATGCATGGTTGGTGTTAGACAATTTGTAAAAAAGGAAATCATTTTCATGAAATTGTTCAGAAAATTTGTGGTGTAATCCTTTTGACATTTAATTATATGGTTTATATATTTACCAAATTTATGGTATTTTTAGGATTATTTTATTTTTTTCTATTAAATATTTGAGTACATGCAACAGATGTCAAACAAAGATTTTGGTGGCAAAACATGTTCTTTCATAAATGACAGAATTAGTTACATTCTGATTGGTTCTTTTTTTCTTTAAATTTCGTGTTTAAGATTCAACTTCAGTTAATCAATGTACATAAAACATTAATGATGTACTAGTATGTTAATATATTAGTACAAAATTCAGCAATCAATATTAGAAATAATATATTATTAATTGTTTTGGATAGTGTTGAACTGCTTTGTTGATAGCTGGAAATGTTCATGACTTTACTAAATTTATCATCTAATCTTGATTGTACATGTAGTACCATTAACAAGATGTTGGAGCAGTAGTCCAGTGGTAGGATGCGGGCTAAGGGATCGAGAGATCCTGGACTTGAACCCTACTAAGGAGCACTGCTAATTTCCTGTAGCAAGAAATATATTTACGATAGCTTCACTCCACCAATAGTTCAACCTCAGTAAACCTGGCCTCAGTTCACAAGGGTAGAGTCTGTTAAAGACCATAATTTTTCCAGTTGATGCAAGGGGGATTTTATTTCCAGGAGGTTAGGGCAAGGGGGTCATCTTAATACGTAGAATCTTGCAGTTTTCTTTAAATTCTAGGCGGGGCAAGATGAAAAGACTGATTTTCACTCGCTGAATCTCCCTAGTCTCTAGGTATAATGATTTAGAATCTATTTTTGTTGACATTCTCATTCCCAAGTCTAAACCATTACTGTGTGGTGTACTATACAGACCACCAACACTGAATAATTTTTATGAACTTTTAGAATCTGTTTTAAATTTTAGATCTTCATTTGATGTAGAAACCATTTTACTTGGTGATTTTAATACCAATGTTCTCAGTAAAACCACATGTACTTTGTTTAACTCTTTTAAACGTTTATGTGATTTCTTTTCTTTTACTCAAATAATTGAGAATTTCACCAGAATTACAGTTAATTCTAGTACTCTTATTGATTTAATTTTAGTTTCTGATTGTAACAAAATATCACAGAGTGGAGTTTTGAATCTTAATATAAGTGATCATCTTGCTACATATTGTACAAGAAAAATTACTAAAGATTTTATTGGAAAACACAACACTGTAAACATTCGTTCTTTAAAACATTATGATCAAAAACGCTTTGAACAACTTTTATTAAATACAGATTGGAGTTCTATTCTTTTATGTGACAATGTTGTCGATGCATGGACAAATTTTAAATCTGTTTTTATATCTGTTTTGGACAACATTGCACCTTTGCGAGAAATTTGTATCAAACAAAGGTCTGAAGCATGGATAACTTCTGATATTTTAGACAGTATTAAAGATAGAAATAATGCTTTCCATAATTTTAAGCAAAACCAAACAGAAGAAAATTATAGTATTTTTAAAAAAATCAGAAATAAAACTCAAAGTCTTATTATGTCTGCTAAAAAATCACATTTTAATGATAAGCTTGAAGATAATAAAAATAATCCAAAGTCATTATGGCAGTCTCTAAAAGAACTTGGTCTCCCATCAAAAAAGTCTAAAACTTGTGCAAGCAAAATCAGTTTGAACATTGATGGTGAAATATGTAGTGATGGATTAAAGATTGCTGAAAAATTTAACTTATTTTATACAACTGTTGCTTCCAAACTTGTTGAAAAACTACCAAATTGCATTAACAAATATGGGTGGAATTTTTTATCAAATTTTTATAAGTCAAAGGGAGTTAGACCTGGAAGTTTTTCTTTTTCAATCGTTTCTGAAAACAAAGTTTTTAAATATTTACAACAGCTTAGCAAGAACAAGGCCACTGGTTTAGATGGTATTCCAGCCAAGTTTATAAAAGATGGTGCTTCTATTATTGCTTCTCCTTTAGCACACATTGTTAATTTATCAATTATTCAGGGTGTAGTTCCAGATGAGTTGAAATCTGCTAGGGTAGTACCTTTATACAAAAAAGGGAATAAAACAGAAGTGGGAAATTATCGTCCGGTGTCAATTTTATGTGTTTTATCTAAGATTTTAGAACGAGTCATTTATGATCAAATGGAAGAATATCTTATAAATAAAAGTTTAATGTATAGTATGCAATCTGGTTTCAGGAGGGGTTATTCCACCGATACTTGTTTGATGTATTTGACTGATTTTATAAAATTTGAATTGGATAAGGGTAATATGGTTGGTATGGTATTTTTAGACCTACAGAAGGCATTTGATACCGTTGATCATGTCATTTTATTAATGAAACTTAAAGCTATTGGCCTTAGTAACGATGCATTAAACTGGTTCCATTCTTATCTTAATTCACGCACACAACTTGTTGATATTTCTGGTATTTTTTCATCTCAACGCAAAGTAACTTGTGGTGTCCCACAAGGGTCCATACTTGGACCACTCCTATTTTTAATATACGTAAATGATAT
Organism: Mactra quadrangularis; assembly: GCA_025267735.1. NCBI lineage: Eukaryota > Metazoa > Mollusca > Bivalvia > Venerida > Mactridae > Mactra > Mactra quadrangularis. The sequence continues at coordinate 35,396,423 of CM046302.1, read as the reverse complement.
GGTTTCTTGTATTCAAAATTCAAACAAACTTTTATTATATGCAGACGACTCTGGAATTCTCGTTTCTGGGAAAAATTTAAGTGAAATTGAAAATACACTGTCATCTGAATTAAAATCTGTAAGTGAATGGCTTGTCTGCAATAAACTTTCTTTACATCTTGGCAAAACCGAATCCATACTTTTTGGTTCTAAACGTAAATTGTCTTCTCAACCTGATCTAAATATTTGTTGTAATGGTCAAAGTATCAAACCAGCTAAATCTGTTAAATATCTGGGAGCTTTTCTGGATCAATGTTTATCTGGTGAGCAAATGGCAAATGCTTGTATTAAAAAAGCTAATTCTAAACTAAAATTTCTGTATAGAAAAAGCAAATTTCTTACAGACTACACCAAAAAACTTATCATCATGTCCCTTATCCAATGTCATTTTGATTATGCGTGTTCTTTTTGGTATTTAAGTTTGACCAAGACTCTACAAACTAGACTTCAATCTACTCAAAATAAATTGATAAGGTTCATTTTTAATCTATCTGCTACCTCTCACATCAATAAAGATCATTTTAAGAATTTGAATTGGCTCCCTGTTAGTGATAGGGTAGATCAAATTATTTTAACTCATGTTTTTAAAATAAAGAACTGCATAGCTCCAGAATACCTAAATACACATTTTCAGCCTGTATTTGAGGTGCATAATTATCATACTCGTTTTCGAGTTACATTGTCTCAAAATCATGTTAACTCATTATGCCAATTGAATTATACAGATTGTTTTACAATTCCCAAAGTTAAAACCATGGGTCAAAAATCTTTTGCATACAGGGGTTGTAAGCTATGGAATTCTTTACCCCAAAACATAAGGCATGCATGTAATGTAAAACTATTCAAATCAAATGTTAAAAAAAATATGCTGGAACATTGCAAGTTTTAGAAGTACTTTGTACAACACATTATCCATGTCAATCTTAGTCACTTAAATTATTGTTTTTACAATCTAATATTCTTATTCCAGCCTGTATCTTAAAATTTATAAACATTCAGTGTACTTATTTATTTAAATCTTATTTATTTTTATTTATTTATTTAATCAAAAAATTTTTATTTCATTAATTTATTAGGAAGATACTAGTCAATTTTTTTGGTTCAGTCTTGATTATGTTTCCTACATATTCAGTTTTATGTGCAATACATTGCTAATTAGTCATATCTTCATTTTTTAAATTCTTAATCATAATCATGAATATTTTATCGATATTTGTTCTCATTTCGGTAACATTTTTATACTATTAGTATCATTTTGCTCATTCATAATTTATTCCTGTGATACACCTTTGATTGTTTGAAATTTATATACTTGTATCAGGTTAATGCATCCATGTCAGTGTCATGCCATCAATGTCGGGGACCGCAATGGAAATAAGAGATTTATCTCTTTTTTGTGTCATCCCTGGTATTGATGTGCATTACATATGGCATTATACATACTGTGTTATTCACTATTTGTATGCCATGTGTCATGTCATTGTTACCGAAATAAAATTATTATTATTATTATGTATAATATTGGTTCAAGCATCAATACTATAAACATATAATTAGTGGAAAAACTTAATGGTCTAAAAATGCATTTTTGTATAAAAAAATGCAAGTCAGCACTAATGTTTACTATGGAAGACTTTAGATCATTGGATTTGAAAGATAAGAATGCTGTTTTTTAAGAGGAGATGCTATAACTTCACTTAGAATTAATGAGATGTTTTAAAATATTAATGTACATATACTTGAGAGCTTCCTGAGGTATCCCCAAGTGTTACATGGAAGATATATTAATTTTAAATTTCATATCGCTGATAAGCCATTACCGCTTTTAACATACATAAAAAACTAATGATTATAAGTACATGTACTTGGTTTATCTTTATTCTTATATGATTATAGATGAGTAAACAACTGTCTATTAAAGATAGAATGTAGAATATTTTCATATATAATAGTATGAAGATTTTCTGTTTAATTAAAAAAAACTTGGCCCCTTGGTCTGCTGTTGTTGCCTTTTACTACGACTACATCAGAACCTGTAGTTTGTAAACTTATACAATGTGTCTTCAGAATTTTAAAATAAGAATTGTCTTGCATTACATTTGAAACAAACATTTTCCTTTTGAATGTAAGATCATTTAAGATTATTCAACAACTTACTTACTTTTTCCTCTTCACCCGATTGGGACATAGGTCATATACCACAGTCACTCTAAGCCATCTTGGCAGATCTTGTGTCCTTGCTTTGGCTTCATTACAGAACAATGTGATGGTCTTAAGATGGTCCTCAATGTTCTTCTCCATATCAGGACAGGTCTTCCTTGTCTTCTTTTCCCTTGAGGATTCCAGTGACGGTATTGGCTGACAATGGAAGCTGGGTCCTTGTGGAGTGTGTGTCCTAATCAACAACTTGCCTATACATTTATAAACAGTATTCTGATTATAAAAATCAGTCAATTTATGGTCTATAGACTATGTATAGAATCTTAGACATTGACAATATGCTTAACTAAGAGATACATGTATACAGTATAATAAAGATATCAGAAACCAAGATGAACTTCCCTAGAGGGCTTAATGTATCATTAACTGCTAGATGAAATTTTTTTGAACTTTCTATAGAGACTTTAAGTAATGTCGCAGGACAATCAAATTTGGTTGGAATATCGAAATCTCCTTGGAGAGTTCTCTGATGTTATCCAGTTTTAGTTGGTTTGTCATTTAATGCTTAGAGAGTATTGATGAAATATTACTGAACTTAACCTGATTGGAATTTTAATGTTTTTTGACTACATGGTGCATTTCTGTGCAATTTGTATGCATCAATTTGTTTAAATGTCTGAGTTGGATCATTGGACATAGATTTACCTTATAAATACTAATTTTTGTATCATGTCTGTTGAAAGATTGCTTTTTGCATATTAAACAAAAATGAATTTTTTCTGGACTACTGTCTCCAGTAAATGTACTCATTCTGAAGTCTAAATGTATATATGGGGTCTCGCTACATGAAGTCCTGTGATTTCAAAAATTTTATGTATATTCATCGAACATGGTCTGTTTGTTAGCAACCATGGTTGACCATGGTCAGTTTCCTCTGATCATGGATGACCATGGCCAACCATGGTCTGTGGTTTTCTGACCATGGTTGACCATGTTCTGTATCATGTTCTACCACGTTTTTTGATGGTTAACCATGATATTCCATGGTCAACCATAAAAAACGTGGTCACCATGGTCAACCATGGTCATCATTTTGTCTGGGAACCATTCCATGTCTTTTAATTATTGTCATAACTCGACAGATTGTTAAGGATTGACTAACCACATTGAGGAGTCAGGGCAATTAGTTTAACAACATAAATAAAGAAGAGTGTAGACTTTTTTAGACTGACCCTGTTTTGGCTGACTTGTAACCATGACTCTTCTGGAAACTGAATTTAGGTTTTTCAGTTTGTCAATATTATACACTGTGAATCGTTTGTAAAAGCTTGACCTTGGATGCAATGCTAGCAGACATCATTCTGCCATTTTTATCTATATAAAAGTCAAATTACTATAATTTGCTCTAAGTACATTTTACTGTCAACTGTTTATTACAAATTGTATGTTCCAATTCAATAAAACTGTCAACTTAAACTTAAACTTCTTCATTTGATTAAACGCCTATTTCTTTATTACGTATTGTCAACAATTACAGCTATACTTACTTCATCTATGGCTGAATAAAACTTGATGCTCATAATCATTACTGAGGTAAATCTAGACAAGTTTTCAAAAGGAGATCCACCTCTAGGGTTTAAGAAACATAAAAATTTTGAACTTTTGAAATCCATGCTAGTGCATAAAAGTACTTTTAAAACATCAGGGCATTAATGGTTTATGGGAACTCATAATTTGGGTTTTCACCTGCAGCACTGACAAGATACATTCATACAGGTAATTGCTAAAAATCTTAATGTTGAAAGATTATTTTATTGTTTTCTGTTCTCATATTTTTTCATTGATATAGTACATGTTTGTTCATAGCACAGGACACCCCCCCCACACCAGCATAAATTTCAGTTCTAGGTAAAGTCTATTCCTATACATCCCTCCCCCTCCCTTTAGTCATGACTCATAATTCTGACCTGCATTGAACTTACAATTTAGAATACCAACAGTTCTATGATTATTCTATTCTTTTGTTATTTGATGACTAATATAATGATTTGTATAGGTTAATTTAACTGTTCAATATAATCATAAAATATTCATTATTATCAATATCATAGTCACCAGCCTGATACAGCTAGGTGACCTCAGTCAATATGGCCTGATACAGCTAGGTGACCTCAGTCAATATTATAGTTTGCCTTGTTGGTTTCAGGCTTAAGTCAATATTCTGGTCAGCTGTGTTGGGCCAATTGTATGTAGATTCTATTGATATTAACTCAATATGACTCAAGTTTGAATAAATATTTAAGGAAATCAGTGTATCTTCATGAATATATTTTGTTATTGAATGGAAGTCAGCACTTACATCTGTATTGTACAGTACGTTTCTTAGGTCATGCATATTCATGTCGTTTAAATAATGGAATTGCCCACTCAATATGAGAATAAGACACTACTAGTATATGTAATGGAATTGTCCACTCAATATGTAAATAAGACATTACCAATTTTAACAGACTACATTTATGCAATTAAAAAGAAACAACCAGACAAATTATCAAAATCATCACATTGAACAATCTGATTAAAACCCGATCTAAAATTTTCTGCTGGCATACTCGCTAATTTAGATCTGGCCTTTTTCAAACAAAGGTCACGTTCAGGGGACCTTTTCTCATCATAATATTCATGACGAAATTGTTATGATAGTGATACGTAACTTGTTTACATCGTCTACGTCACGCAAATTTGAAATGTGCCGCCCAATCGCAGACTGCTGTTAAATTAGCATGCAAAACTTGGTCTAAAAATAGAAATTACGAAATCAAAATGTGATTAATATTGTTTTCGTCTAGATGAAAGCTACGCATCGATTGGTCGAAACAAAGTTCATCTCGACGTGACCTTCCACGGAGAAAGTAGAGATCCTGTATGACAACGCTCTACAAGATACCTGTTTACGGAGATTGCACATTGAAATAAGCATAAATAATTGTGAAATTACTTGCAGTATGCATGAATACCTTTTTTTTTCTCAAAATTTCATTTGTCCAAAAACTTTCAGATGGTAGACAATGAAAATAGAAAGATGTCTTGTATCTAGTGGCATTAATATCCTATAGACAATCCTAATATCCTGTAATTGTCTCAGAAAACATATAGGATGGAACATTACTCATTATTCTATTGTAATGTAATTTATTTCCATATATAGAATCTATTACATTACAATATGATGTAGTATGTTATATAATGTTGGTTTCAGTGAAAGAGTCAGGGGCCTAATTCTTCAACCTTAAAATATAGGCAAAATTAACAAATGCTTCAAACAAAGGTTTGAAATCTTAGGTGGCCGGCACAGTCCCAGTCTTTCTAAGATACTATTTCTATAACTTTGGTTGATCTGGACAATGCTTGCTACCTTGATGATTAGTCCCCCCCCCCCCTGATTAGTCCCCCCCCCCCCGCTGAAAACATTGTCTGAGGACTTCCATGGAACAAATTCTAGACCCATTCCAACTGTCATTGAAAACATATAATCATGCAGATTTTAACTTTCCCTTATGAAAATGCGGATTAAATTTATTCACATTCACTGACATTTCTTTCTTAAAGTTATTAATGTAGAGGACCTGCAAACAGACTCAAAGACCCAATAACTAACTCAAAGATCCAATAACTAACACAAAGATCCAATAACTAACTCAACAACCCAATAACTAACTCAAAGACTTACTAACTGAAGACTGTTCACTTTAATCTTAGACTTTGCTAAATAAAAGTAAATCAAACCAGATATGATGATGATATTAATTTTCTATCAGTTACTTATATTTCATCTAATATCCCAGATAGCAGAGATAACTAATATAATGTGCAGCAGTAATTGGTCTTACATAGTGATTGCTTAATTGATAACAGCTGATTATATATTGATTAGTTCCTTAGAACTCCTGGAACTTGAAGAATTCTTTAATTTTAAGATGTTATTTCTAGAAGATGTTGTGTAATACCAGGACTGAACTAATTCTGGTTTGACCTTTTATAATGCTCTTCCATACTTATCTCAATTTATAGAATACAGAATGGTTAAAGTTCTACTAAGAATAATGATTGCCTGAATTACTGAACAGTCTTAAAAGTAAAAAGATCTTTCTTTTTTTCAAATTGCTTTTAAGACTTAAAAATTGTCCAACAATGCATACCTTTGCAATAAGCAAGGTGGTCTTTATAGAGGAATTTTACTGTATATTGCCAGCTTAGCGCAAAACAGTTGTAACTCATTCTTTTTATATGCCCGAAAGAATTTCGGGCATATTATGTTATACCCCCTGGCGTCCGTCCGTCCGTCTGTTAGCAATTTGGTTTCCGGAGCATAACATAAGTTCCATTTGGCCCACAATATTCAGACTTCATAGGATGATTGTTCATATCGGGTAGAAGACCCCTATTGATTTTGGGGTCACAAGGTCAAAAGTCAAGGTCACTATTACCTTAAAACTGAAAACAGATCTTTTTTCTCTTTGTTTTCCACAATTATTCATAATATGATATTCATATGAAATATTTTCATGTCTTACAAATGCTTCATCTTAACTGAAAAAAACAACACTTTCGGGCATATAATGCTCCGCCTAGCGGTGCTCTTGTTTTAACTTGAGTTACAACCACTTTGCACTAAGCCTGCTATATGGACAATAACATGTATTTAGTATTTTGTAGAATATTGAATCATATTTGCTTGCAGGTTCAGAATGTTCAAAATATTTTTTTTTTTTAAATTACATGAGCTAGAAAAAGTCTTGTCCATTGTGTTGCAGCTTAACTATGATATTTTGTTTAAATGACTTGGAACAGTTTTGTTTTTTAACTCTTTGCAATGATGGCAATACATTCGGAATGCAAAACCTTAACTGAACAAAACTAGTGTTTACATGTTCCTGTCGGTACAATTTGTTTAAAACCACGCATGTGGAATGGATGAGAATATTGATTATATTTAAATTTGTTGAATGTTTTTGAATATCCGTCTTTAAAAGAAAACATGTTGTGAATGTGTTATATTTCCGGGAATGATCATGCCATCTTTATTTAAATCTTGGTTTTTACTCTTTAATCAGGTATGATAAACATCTTATAACTGAGACTTTACTAGATGTATTAATTATAATATAGCTATAGCTGGTTTGGTTTGATCCTTAAATTTTTTTATCAGGTTTTACACTGTGTCAATCCAAATTATAGCCATTTTACTGCGATAAGCTCACCTAACCTAGCTTTTCTAGACCTTTGTCTATAACCAGTTCTCCACATATGGTATATAATAAAGTAAGGTCCCTCAGCCCTCTTCCTAATATATGGAAAAAAGCCCTCTCCCGAAAGAACATAATTGATTATGAGAACTGTCAGTCTCATATAATCAGGTAATTGTCTATCTAAATGAGCTGAAAAAATTAAAAGTTGATCCCAGCCCCTTCCTCAAGTATTGAAAAAAGCCCTCCTCTGCAAGAACAATGGTTAAATAATCTGTCTGTCTCATATATACAGGTAATTTTCTATCTATTAAGTATGTTGAAAACATTAAAAATCTTCTGTTGCTGTTCCTGGTGTGTTTGCTTACACCTTTCTTTACAATGCAGGAAATATTCTGCAAAGTGACCATCCCATCCGGTTCAATCATTCATCAAGTGCAAAAAACATAGTACTATAGTATATGATAATGGTCAGTTAACACTGCTGGATATCACACTGACCAGTACACTGACCAGCATTCCTGTGTGTGAAATATTTTACTTTTAATAGATGAAACAAGAAGATAATGACAATGTTTCTGACAATTCTGACAAGTTTGTTGCAAGATATGCACATTTAAAACATACAATCTACATTAGTACAGTGTATGCTATCTGTACTGTTTATTGCAATCACTGACAGTAATGTTTAGTGTTTAAATGTTTTCTGTCATTTTTTGATGTTATCTTGTTGTTTCTACTGCATTGTTTCTACGTGTTCACTAATCAAACTGATCCAGAACAGCCTGTTGTTGATAATCAGAATCATCTGCTAGCAGACAGTTCCAAGTACTGTTTTTTTCCTTATCATTTTTTCACAGGTATTTTTGTATTGGCTTACATCTTACTATTACATGTCAGTGATAATATATTTCTGATGGGTTGTTGAGATTATCTCAAGTGATTCTCTGTCAAATATTTACTGTTAAAACTCATGAGTTTTTCAAATAGTTAATATTTATAGATGAGTGATGATTATACTCATGATATTGAGTGATGTATTCAAATATTGAGTGGTGATCATACTCATGATATTGAGTGATGTATTCAAATATTGAGTGGTGATCATACTCATGATATTGAGTGATGTATTCAAATATTGAGTGGTGATCATACTCATGATATTGAGTGATGTATTCAAATATTGAGTGGTGATCATACTCATGATATTGAGTGATGTATTCAAATATTGAGTGGTGATTTACTAATACATGTATAATGAGTGAAGTACTGTTGAATTACAGTTTTTACATGGGGTTTCCCCATGTTTAGTTGTGGACTGGGGCAAATCCACATCAAAATTTGTCGCGGACAATTACATTCAGGTGTGCGCGCGCAAATAAAGGGATAATTACCACTGCAATTAATATAGTCCGCATTACGCGTTAACAAGCAGACAATAAGAAGCACGTGTATATCTTATCTAGTTTATGTAAGGTACAAGTCCCTTGTATCGCTTCATGAGTTGTATACAGCCATATACTCTACCAAAACCCCATGTCTGACAGCGCTATCGGCGCTTTGATTTCAAAGTGGCAAGACAGACTGGTAGGAAAAATCATGAATTGACTGATTCAAAATATTCTGTCTTCATAACTATCCTTATGAGGTGGCAACTTCAAGTTAGAATTTATTTATTTATTTACTGGCTAAGTCTTTAACGCCGTATCAACACATTTGAGGTCATTTTACGGCGTCCAGCACACCTAACCTAGCTTTCCTGGACCCTTGTCTATAACCAGTACTCGCCTACCCTTCCACAAGGCCGGAAACTTTTCCATATTATCTAATCAATGGAGGAAAATTGACATTATTGTCAAATTTTTATGGAAGGGTTATAACTTCCCCGGGTGGGATTTGAACCCGTACCCCCCTAGGGACACGAGATTCCAAATCCAGGCATGCTACCAACTGCGCTACCAACCCGAGTTTCAAGTAAGAAATTGCCATTATAATTGTTGTCCAAAATATATCATTGTTTTTATGTGGAGTGTTATCAGGACACTTCTATGAACAAATATAGTTTTATTTATTTTATCTTATTTTTCTAATATTCTCCTCCTCCTCGTTTGAATGTTAAGAGGATTAGTAATAGTAGAAAGTTAGTAGATTACAGGTTAAAGTAATAGTTACCACTATACTACATTTTTCTTTTGATGTCCAAGATTTATAAGTTGTGTCTTTAAAGTGTGCTAATATCATACCTGTGTATTAAATACTTCTCTCTTTTACAATTCATTGTCTTATTATTTGTCTGCAAAAAGTCATTCAGTGCCAATCTTAGAATGTTTCATCACTTTAATCCCTCTCATGCAGATTTTATACAAAAACAGGTTTAAATAAGCCAGCTGTGTTCTTAAAACACTAGTTTCTCGTAAATTCTACTGCAAATACTAGTGTTATTACTTCTAATGCAACAAATATTTAGTTGAAGTGGAATTGTAAATCTAATAGAATTTGTTCCTGCAATTCCATTAAATAAACATGCTCACGGAGATCTATACTGTTGTAAATTACATTTTTTTCCTCTTCAGAGATTAATTATTGTTGTTCAAATTTCTCTGATTGGTTTAAGTTGGTTAAAAATGCTGCTGTTGTTTTAAGTGTTTAATTTGTAATGGTAAAATATCTGCTTTGCTTGAAGTTTTTATTGAATATTTATTGTTCTGGTTTCAGTAGTAAGAAAAAAATGCCATGGTTTAATTGAATTTTAATTCTTAAGAAAATAGCATTATGCAGAATGAGATGAATTTCTGGTATTTCTTTTTAAGTTTGGTTTTATCTTTAGTCAGTTATCTTTCCCTGATAAAATCTGAAGCAATCCAATTGGTAAGTAGGTCCTTACAGTTGGAATCCTCGGATATTATCATTGAATTCCTGTGAAAGGATAACAAAATATTTCATCTAATATCTTTCTTGTTAATTTTGATATTAACAGAAGTGATGGAATTTAGATAGTTATTTAACTTAAAAATAATAAGCTTGAATTTCAAACAAATAAAATGATTTACAAAAAAGTTATATAAGATTAAATCTGGCAAATTAACATTGAAAAGTAAGGGTAAAATCCGAGTAATCCAACTATTTAGACCTACCTATTTTGAAGAGTATACAAGGGTTAGGGGAAATAACTGACTAAAGACCCTAATTAAAGACTATTAGTAGAAGAGCATAGCCAGAGAGTTGCATTTATCAGTATCACCGTTTTGCTTCTTTGAATAAAGACTTAATCCTAATAGTTTAGACTTAGTACAGAGAACCAATATGGTAGCTGACTTTAAAGTGCTTAAAGTCTTTTTAATAATGTGTTTCTCAATCAATCTAGAGGAACAGATATAATCCAGAACTCTAAGTATCAAAAATGTATAAAAGGTTTTTTTGCCTGAACTGATGAGGTGCAAACCACATAGTTCACAAATAATTGCTAAAAACATCAAGAACAACAAAATTACTCCAATTGTTCTCTGGACCGCCCCCTGTACATTGTAATCTTTGCAATCTTAGAATTAAATACAAATAAACTTATTTAACTTTGTTTTTTTTCCATAGATAAAAGTAGGGATGTTATACCTTCTGACACCTGAAACTCCCCCTTTCAATTTCTCCTGACACTAATATTAATAATTGTAATAATAATAATAATGATAAAGATTTTATTTAACTGAGGCTACTCATTTGGATAAATCCAATCTCACATGTGACTGTCTGACTCATTCTGGCATCTCAGAATTGACCTAAACTGTCAAAAAAACTGGTTTACAAAACAACAGATGAGGCAACTAAATAACAAACCAAAGTATCACCATATGTGTTTAGTTAAGTCCATACTTGAGGTTTATATTACCAGAAGGAGAGTCCAGATGTCCAGGTATCATTAGAACTAATATATTAGTTGTTAATTCTGTCTGCCTCACTTACTTATTCATTCTTTTTCTGGTTAGAAGACTTATTGCTCTAGACTAATTGATGACAATTTACATCAATTATCATTGAATAGTTTTATTATATGGTATTATTTTTATCAGCCCACAAGCCTAAAACATAGGGTAAATGAAAATTGGTTCAAGCTAGTGAAATTACTAATATTTTGGGCTGGTAGATATTTTTCTTCAATAGTTTACTAGCCTGGAGATCAGGATAACTGAAAATTAGCTCAAGCTTGTGAACTACCTTTATCGTTCATGTAGTTTCAGGGCTAGTTGATGTTTTCCTTTAATAGTTTACTAGCCTATGAAATTGTTCCAGCTCAATCTGATTAAAACCTGATCTAAAATTTCCGTTCGCCTACATGCTAATTTAAATCTTGCTGTTTTGTTACGAATGTCATGTTCAGGTAACTTTTTCTATTATGATTTTTATGATGCAATCATTTATGTTTAGTAACTTCTTTATATCGTCTACGTCATGCAATTTGGAATGAGCCATCCAATCACAGCCTGTGAATAAGTTACTATCATCAAATTAGCTCGCAAACTTCAGTCTAAAAATAGAAATTACATAATCCAAATGCTATTAGTAGTGTTTTGTCTAGATGAAAGCTATGCATTGATTGGTAGACACAAAGGTCATCTTGACGTGACCCTCCTAGCGAACCTTAGAGATCCTGTACGACTGTAACAGTGCTCTACAGGATATCAGTTTACGGAGACTGGTTCCAGCTAAGTTTGAATTGTTTAGTTATTCTGATTGATTAGCTAAACAAAACAGTATCTGCATCAACATTGCGATTGTTTGTTTTACAATTGTTATGTCTTAGATTTCACATTCCATCAACTGTCAATGTAAAAAGCCACCGTCTTTAATGTCACTTAGTAGGATTACAATATTCTTTACAGCTAAGTGTCTGTTTTGTTTTTGCTTGCAATTGCTAACAGATGGTTTTGATGCAGACATGTTTTGTAGATGTAAGCAGTAACATTTTCTGTAACATTCTTATTACGATCTACAGTACATGCTCACTTGAACAACACCCACTAAGAGGGGCTAAAGTGTGTTGCTGCTAAGAGGTTGTTGCTCTACAAAGGTTTAATTGAATTAAAATTACACCTAAGGGAAATATCAAAAGTATTTGTTCATTGCAGAGGATTTGTTCTGTAGTAGGCTGCTCTGCAGAGGTTATACTGTATATGCATCAGAAACTCTTTTGTTTCCTACAGGTATTTCTGGAAAGTAATCAGCATATTACATGTAATTATATATAAATTATTAATTTAGGGCAAAGTGTTTGTATTTTTCTTTGTACTTTCTTTTGAAATCTTAAAATGAAAGTAAACAAGTGTATTAGATATTAAATCATGGTTAAAGATGTATTGAAAAGTTGGTTAACCTGAAAGACTATAAAGTTATTTTACTGTTTATTCTGTAATTTTGTTGAAAAATGAAATTTTATATTTCATCTTAATATTTTTTCTTTTTAAGTTTTTCTAAAAACAACATTTAAGTCTTTCTCAGTTCTGAGTTCTGAGTTGCAATAATAAATCCGTTACAATTAAATTAGCAAAATTTATCTATAAAGCTATGTTGTTAAGGGGTTGATATCAGTCATATTATTTTTGAATTATTTCGATTCGTAAATATAGTATTATATCTATATACTCAAATATTGTTTCATTATACTAACCATCACTACTGCACGCATCAACCATTAAATAGGCCATGAAAATACCATTAATATTTTAACACAGTTTTCACGATGTTTTCATGCTATGCCATTAAAAAAACCTCTTAACCTTTAACCTGTTAATGGCCATTTTTAATGGCCATTTTTAATGGCATTGTTAAAAATCCATTACTTCAGCCTTTTAAAATCGCATTAAAACAAGCTGTTAAAACTATCATTTTAAGGACCATGAAATGTACCATGAAAAAAAATGCTGCGTATTAAGTGCCATGAAATTAAGCCATTAAACATACCATTAAATAAAAATAATGGCTAGAAAAAACCATGAATATTTATTAATGGGTACATTATTAATGGGCCATAAAAATGGCATGAAATGATGGCATGAAAATCCCATTAACAGGTTAAAGGATAAGAGCCATTACTTTTTTTAATGGTATTCTTATGCCATTAAATGGGTTTTGCTAGTTTTTCATGGTGCCATTAAAATACAATGAACAGGATTCAGTGGTTTTTAATGGCTTTCTTTTGATGCCCATTAAAATTTTGCAATAGAAATTAAGAAAAAAGATCTGGAAATAATGAAATGCTTGGAATCAACACCATCCATCAGAAGAGGAGCAAGGTTTGTCTGCAACAACTACTGGGACAGAACTCCAGGCTGTGTGTATGCTAAAGGATCTTGCTTGGCAACCTCTACTGGAGATAAGAAGAGGCCTACTTTACAAGATCTAGAACAAACTGGTAGATATAGATCCAGAACCCATCCTCCAAAGTGGCGACACCAGACCCAGAGGAAGATCAAGGTTACAGCAGGCCACAGCTACATCTACAGTTTGTTCTACCCATGCACCATACGTGAGTGGAACCAGATACTAGTCACACTCACAGATGCCACCTGTCTAGTAGACTGCTCTAGCTCAGCTTAGAGCCTCACCCTCTAGAACAGTAAATATTTCTGCAAATAATGCATAATGTTAATGCGGTTGGAAAGTTTGAACCCCCCCCTCCCCCCCTAGAAGAGTTGGGACTCCTCTAAATAGGTTCGGACCTCCTGTAGAAAAGTTCAGACCCCCCCCCCCCCAAAAAAAAAATCCTTGATCCACCCCTGGGATGACTGTCTCATCCCGCTAGTTATGTCCTAATTACAGTTTATGAAGACTCCTGACTTGACATTGAAGAAATAATAAGGATGGTTGCATTCCCATTCCTTTACCAATAACAAGGGGAGAATCGAGAAGGAAACTGTTTTAACTGACAATGTATATTTTGGTCTTGCATCTTAAACAACAAACATAACAAGGTTGATCACATTCACATGTAAATTGATGAATTGAAAGTTATAAAATGATAATATTCACCAAATTAATATCAGTCTGTACTTATAATTTGTCTTTATGACATTAATAATGAATTAGCTGTAGAGAACATACTGATTTTCAATGTTAATCCTTGAACTACCGCTCTTGATTGCAAGTAATGCAAAATGAAAAAAAAAACCAGCTACCACAAATAGACATACAGATTCAAACATCCCATCACAAGAACAGTTCATGAAAGCAATATGGTTGTCCAAAAATTGTTATCCAAAAATATGTACACTTGTACTTACCTGTTTTTGTCATGCTGCCGATTTTTTAAATCAAATAAAAGATTTCCATATTGTCTTTGCATCTTTTATAAGTTGATGGTGACAATAGATGCCTTATAACTATTCAACTTTACATAAAAATCTTCTTTTTTGAAATAGGCGGTAAAGCACTTTTTTTTGCTTTCAGCCATCTTTGAATTTGTTAAAGATTGGGATAAAAGTCAGTATATTCATTAAGTTAATCCACAGTAGTCTCCCCTGAATTAAGGAAAAACGAAACTTTAGGCCTCTAAGTAATGTTTTTCAAGGATCATACTACTACTTGACAATGGATAGATTATCCTGCTGTTTTATTTTTTTGTTTTTTTAAAGCCGTAGCAACAAATTGTATAGGTCATATAACGGTGGTCAGTAAACCTACTGACTCCTCTTGGAAAGGCTAAATTTCTGGATTTAGGTGTTAACCAACTACTGAGTGCATACTTTCATCAGTGACTGACAACTGCCCTACATAATTGAAAATCATTGGAAGGAGGGAGAATGGCTGTAGAAATAATTTCATAATCAAGCTTCACTAAAGTTTCCCTGCCCGGGAATCGGACCTACTACCCCTCAATCAGTAGACTTTGCTACCAACTGAGCTAGCTGGGCGGCTCTCCTGCTGTTTTATATCAGCTATTTGATGATTCACTATTCTCGTTTATGTATATGAAAGAAACATGCATACAGTTTGTAGGTACATTCTGGTTCATGACCAGTTCATGAACAGTTCATGTTGGACATTGTCAGTACTGTGTGAGTTAAAACTTGTAGTTTACATCATCTAAGAAAGTATTCGCATAGGTTTAAACACTTTGGTTTAAATTGTGAAAGAAAATTTTTAAGCACATTAATATTATTTGCTTGTTCCTGACCCTACCAAATTGTCAAAAGTGATGTAGTTCATACCATGTGATATGAACTTGAAATGGAATTGAATTGATCCTGACGTTTCCAGCTTAAATTTTGATAAAAGATATGGAAATGTTGTAGTTATCATGTCAGTGATGGTCAAAACAGAGGTAAAAAGCAATGTTGTACCATTAGCTTAGAATGCAGTTGATGTTAACCTGATGTTAAGACCTTGATTTTTTTCAATGTTCTTTCTTTTCTCAATGTTTTTTCAATTCTGTAGTAATCATACATGCCATAGTCAAAACAGATGTAAATCAAGCAACCCGGGTCGATAGCGCAGTTGGTAGCGCACCGGGATTAGGATACTCGTGCCCGAGGGGGTGCGGGTTCGAATCCCACCTGGGGAGGTTATACCCTTCCATGAAAATTTGGCAATAATGTGGATTTTCCTCCATTGATTAGACAATATGGAGAAGTTTCCGCCCTAGTGGAAGGGTAGGTGAGAACTGGTTATTGACAATGGTCCAGGAAAGCTAGGTTAGGTGCGCTGGACACCGTGAAATGACCTAAATTGTGTTGATATGGCGTTAACTCCAATAAATAAATAAAATAAATAAATAAATGTAAATCAAGCCATGTTTTAACATAAACTGGAAATTTGAATTGAACTGAACCTGAATTCAAAACATCATGTTAATGTATGGCACAGCATCAAGCTGTAGCTTTTTTGTTCCTGGACTCTTCAAGAACAAAATAGCACCAGTTGAAAGGTAGCATATACATGGATCATGATCATCTGTGTAAGCATTCTTTCATGGCACTTAAAAGGTGAATGACTGTATTTTAATGACTTAAACTACTCTACTTTAAAATTGACTTATTAATTAATGGCATTTAAAAGGGGACATTTTTATTTTCATTGCTATTTAATGGCAAAAATTTGAATTTATGGCCATTATAATGAAATTTAATGGTCTTCTAAATCAAAACTTGAAATTTTTACCAATCAGCTGCCTTTTAATGGCCATCAGTTTGAATGTTATGGCCATTAACAGTTTTGCCTTCCTAAGAAAAATAATTCATGGGAATTAAATAAAATTAAGGGCCATGAATATGACTGTTAAAATTTACAAATGCAGAATTTCAGGGTTTTTTAAAGGGCATTAATTTTTTGAGGTACAGATTCACAAGTTTAATGGTACTTTTCATGGTCATACAACATGTTTTTCATGGTATTTTAAACTGGTCCCCATTAATTTGGCGGAACCTATTAAATAAATTGATACGAGAATTAATGCTATAATTTAATGGCTTTTGCTCTTTTCATGGGTATTTAACTGGAATTTAACTTATATTTCATGGCCTGTGCACGCAGTAGTGCATATGTATAATATTACTCTCACTTTTCTCTCGTTTGCTTATTTATCACTCGTCTTATATTCATATGTATTTATACATGTATATAGGTGTACCGCCAAATTGTTGTAATGACGAACACCAATGTGTTCTGCAAATAAAATGTTCTGTTCTGTTCTGTTCTGATCAACCTTTCAAAATTCATATAACAGGTACAATTATTGCTTAACCCACTGGCCTGAATTTATTTCTTATTATCTGGCTAGTTGATAATCCTACCCTTCAATATATTATAACATTAATCAATTATCAATTAATTAATCAGGTTAGGGCTAGAAAATTTTCAAGTGAGGACTGTAGGTTACAGTTACCGGTAATTGATTTTCACTAGTATAATTATAAATTCTTAATGATAAATTTGCTGATTTAGCAAAATTAGCTTCTTACAAAAAGTACCTATTGTAAGGTATGGTATGAGAGTACATTTGATAGTTTGAGATAAAACAAGTTTGATTGACTGCTAAATTAATTATTGAATATAAGTTTCCTTTTTATCATGACTGTAAACATTTAAGTAAGCTGAGTCATGAGCACTTGTCAATTCATGTATATTGTTCGTTTTTTCTCAACTGTCAAAACATGAATAATTTCACGGTGAATGCGTATGTTAAAATTATTGGCGTAATACATCCATGAGTTTCTGAAAGTGTGTATTATGATCGAGTAAATCTGCTTATGCCATAGTATATGTTTTAGTCAAGATATTTTTAATTACAATTAGGCCCCCAGTACAAAAACAATGTATTCAGTCACCGTGAAATTATTCAAGCTTTGACAGTTGAGAAAAAACGGACTATACATGTATATACTGTTTATGTACAAGTCATAATATTGTTAAATTTTATTCAATTGTCAATGGTGCATATATTAATCCCACTGATTCAAATACTCACTACATTACTCTCATACTCACTATCACTTTAAATCAGCAGGGTTAATGTATGAACTAATGATTACCGTTTATTAGGAATTATTCTGAAGATGGCATTTGAGTATAGTTATTTAAAGAAGAAATTATTCAAAAGCATAGTGATCAATATATTTTATACCCTTGGGAACTTCAAAAGCCCTGTTATATTTGTTACTTGTAACACTACCAAGTAATTCAAAATTTGGACCATTCCAAACCCTTTGCAACTTACCATTGAGTTGTATTGAAATTAAGCGAAACATTTTGTACCTTAGTTTTATGTATAGATGTTAATCAAAGCCTTTGATGAAATTGATCACAAAGAAGTGAGAACAGTAAAACTTTAAAACAATGTAATCTTCTTTTGATGTACAGTGCCATCCAAAAGTTTGTGGACAAATGAAATTTTGAGAGAAAAGATCATTCGAACTGCAAATTCTTCTACTATATTTGAAACTTCAACTGTGTTACAGAGGTTTAATAATTTGTTGATGAAATGATTCATGTTGATTTTGAAATTTTTTAGATGGTTTTGTGTTGCTGTTTTCATGGGTAACTGTATGGCAATTTATCCTAAAAACAGAATTTTGTTCAAATCTTATGAAGGGTGCTGTAGATGTACTGTTATTTTTTATGTACCCGTGAGTTTATTGTTATGTTATATTTTATAATATCTTTGTTTTCATATAAATCATGTTTGATGTTAATACAATAAAAAAAATGTAAGATCTTTGTCATAAAGAAATTTGTACATGTATAGTGAAACCTTCAATAAAGACCACCTTCAGGTTTTAATTCAGCTTGATTGTGAAAAAGTTTTTACAACTTAACTTTATAACTTTTGAGTCCGCTTCCTGGTCCCCAAGTACTGAGCTAGTTGGATAAAGTTTCTTGCTCAAGGAAACAACAGGGCAGGTTTTGGTTGGGATTCAAACCAATGCAGAGCTGGCTTAGTTCAATGATTACCAGTTCAACGTCATAACTGCATGCTCTAAAACAGCCACGCCTGCAAATAATCATGTTTTATGACATTTTGTGCATGTTTCTCTCCAGTTAAATTATTTTCTTGAAATACAGAAATTTCTAAACTGTCTTTGTGCATGTTTGCATGTAAGTTTCCAGCTGATTATTAAGCTAAAAGAAATGGGGATATTTTCTCTAAGTTCATACAACTTAGTCATTTTATTTTGTATCTTTCTCTGCGACCTCAAAGTTTCCTGATATCCATTTTCTGTTTGACATGACAAAAGTCAATCAATGGCTCAATCCATTGTCATAATTTATATTATTTTCTCAAATGAAGAAGTTGAGTATCACCAGAAGTTCACAATACATGTAGTTAAATCTCCACTCTGGAAGTCTGTGGCACCTACAGTAAAGCTGCTGATTTAAATAATCACTGTTGTATTTCTGTACTCTCTATCCATAATCAAGTATTTAAATCAGTGGGAACAATGTATGCACCACTGACAGTTGAATAAAATTTACCAATGCCTGTGTAGATGGTGTAGTTTTCTTGTACCATTCATCAACTGTACAATAAAATGGAGGCCTAGAAAATATTTAAAGGGAGATTATTATTACTAATTGTAAAATGTTCATTTAGCAATCATTTGGTACATATTTTGTCATGTGATGTATTTGTTTAATACATCTATATCATTAGTATCTTTTTAAAATTCGATGAAATAAAAATTGAAAAATTGTATGATCATCTTGAAACTGCTGGTTCATGGACACTGATGTAAAAAATATTTTAACTCGCTCAGTAAGAGGTCTTAGATTTTATTGAGTTCCTTTCACTTGTCATAATTACCTGTTCTATTAATCAGTATGATCCTTCAGTTACTTTCATTCTTCAGTCAAGAGAGTGAATTTTAATTTCCATTATTAATAACCATTACGTAATGTATATCTGATATTTTTTGTGAATAAATGAACTTTCATTTTTTGCTGAACAGCCTGTTGGAATAGAATTGATGATTGCATTTGTAGGGTCTTGCAATTATTAGCATTATAATTCATGATAATGATGATGAAAAAAAACAGTATTGCCAAAAAATATTCCCTAAACCCACTAGCCCTTAACCAGGACCTGCAAAAATTGATTCAGGCTGGTGAAAATTACTTATTTTATGAATTAAGGCTAGTTGATAATTTTGTCCAGAACTGTACAACATAATTAAGCAGGCTAGAGCTGGAATATTTAATCGTCTTACTTTACTGCTCATGTCCATATTTGAGTATAATGGCTAGATTTAGAAGGTGGCTTTTTATTTAAGGTGATAAGGCTACAACAAGTTGATCATATGTTCTATGGATTTTTCTAGAAAAAAATGGGGCGAGCGAGCGAAGAAATTTTTTTTTTTTAAATCTTAATTCAGTTGCTTTATATAGCCGTTTGGCCAAATTTTTAATAGCGAGCGAGGAAATAAAAATAAGTTTTTTGTAAAAACCATCAAAATTAAGGTGCGAGCGAATCCATAGAACATATGATCAATTTGTTGTGGTTTAACAGAAAAATTTGCAAAATTATCTCCTCACAAAAATGATCAGATGTACAGTTTGGTGGTTTTCTATTCACTGCTACATAAGAAGTGCAACTGCTCTTCAATTTGAAGGTATAATTGATTTATAATTGTTAACAGATGATCTCAACAAGTGTAATCTATATAATTATGCTACAATATGATGAATAGAATATTTGAAGAAATTCTTCTATTTGAAGATTGAGTTTTGTTGATAATATAAATGAAATACTTATTTTTTTGTTTTTCTACTCTAAAGCTACTTATTCACAGAAAAATTTTTGAGATGCAAAAATACTTTTCAGTGTCTGTAATGATATATTTAGAAAAAAATAAATATTTGAGGCAAACTGCAGCTTATACATCTTGAGAAATATGAAATAATAGTGACACAAATAAATGCACTTAACTAATCTTTACTGTTTCTAAGTGGTTGATTTAAAAGTCACCATTTTTACAAATTTTCCTTAATAAGCCACAGAATCGTCACTTTGCTGTGTTCAGAAATTTTTCTATTCAATTTTGAGAGTTTTAGAAAAGTTGAAATTTAAGTCGAAATATTGGTAAATTTTATTTATTTTTAATGTCAGTGGCGCATTCATTAACACGGCAGATTTAAATGCTTGATCATTGATAATGAGTACAGAAATACTATAGAAAACATAAATTGTATGCACCTGTCAGTGACAGTTGAATAAAATTTATCAATCTGTGAACAAGTACCTTTAATTTATAACCAGTAGTTTCATGGTGGTTGCATAATTACCAGCATATTCATTTATTATCAATGTTTTAAAGCAATTTATGTTGAAGTGTATTCTTTGATCAGTCTATTAATTAGTAATTAAAATGATATATTTCAATTACAAGCTAGAAGTATATATTTTGTGCTGACTTGATAGGGTTACGTTGATTTAGCAGTTAATCAATGAACTAGTACTTCAAGGCTTCTTGTAAAACAAATGAATAAATTTTTTAATAAGATATTTATGATGCTTTATAAATAAGTTCTAATTCTCAGGATCATTAGTGTTCAATTAATTGCATGAAGTATACAGTTGCCTCTCATGAAACATTTTATTCAGTTTTCATATAGGGTATATTAAATGTTGTCATTTGTATGTATTTTTATTGTTGAGCTCTTAAGACTTGGCCTACTGAAAAGTCTCATTAAATAAAGTTATTATTATTCTTGTTGTTGTTGTCATTGTTGTTGGTATTATTACTACCTGCTGAAAGTACAAACAAATTAATTAATTTGCTGTCAAGCTGAAGCTTGGCATTAAGTTAAACAAAGCTTGGTTGGCATTATTATAAACTTAATAATAAGATATATCTATTGTACTATCTAGTGCAAAATTGACCTTAAAACAGGGAATACAAATTTAAATATCATTGACATTAAATAAATATGTTGCGCTGATGTGAATTGGTAGAACATCGTCTACTGTGGCTGTGAAAACCGATCCTGGATTTGCATTACGATCACAATTGGTGCAGACAAACACTACATCTGAGCAGACTGATGGTGCCTTCCTCTTCAACCTCTTAGCTTGAAGAGGAAGGCACCATCAGTCTTCACCATTTGGAACACCCTAGACCTTTCATGAATGAATAATCTCGGAAGGATTCGGGGGGTGGTCTTCACTGGATTTTGGTGATTTTACTACCTACGCAAGGCGAAGCACGTAACGGTTACACAAAATATTTCTTGTAGTATACACACAGATCATTGTCTAAACATATTTATTTAATTTAAGGCCACAACAAATTGATCATATGTTCTATGGATTCGCTCGCACCTTAATTTTGACGTTTTTTACAAAAAAAATATTTTTATTTCCTCGCTCGCTCATAAAAATTTGGTCAAACTGCTATATAAAGCAAATGAATAAAGACTTTTTTTATTTTTTTTCTTCGCTCACTCGCCCCATTTTTTTTCCAGAAATATCCGTAGAACACATGATCAACTTGTTGTGGCCTAAATTGAACCAAATATTGTTCATTGGTACCAATGAAATGAGTAATTTCAAATTTACGGACTAAAAACGAAACTTCAGTCAGCGCCTGAACGATCATGTACTTGTTTACATAGTTTCAAAATGGCGCCTAAATATGTTCCGAATACAGTCTTCACATCAATGTGTACCAAATAACCTGAATGTTCATTGTATTCAATGAATGTAATAACACAGCTTTTATCACTGTTCTGATTCCTACAATTTGTA
This sequence comes from Mactra quadrangularis, assembly GCA_025267735.1. Lineage (NCBI taxonomy): Eukaryota > Metazoa > Mollusca > Bivalvia > Venerida > Mactridae > Mactra > Mactra quadrangularis. The sequence continues at coordinate 35,373,752 of CM046302.1, read as the reverse complement.
GATAAATTATATAAATTCTTTGGTCTTTGCTTGACATTCCTTGTATTATACCAGTCAAATATTTTCATAATAACCTAGATTTATGTATAATTTCCTCATTTCCTGGCTTTATAACACACTCTATACTTAGTTTTGTTATATATGTAAGGTTTTTTGATGTTGAGGATGAAAATCACTTTTTTTTATATCAGAGTATTTAAAAGGGAAGTGAAACACTTTGATGATATGTTTGATCATACCTTGCTTTAATTAGTTCTTTAATGCTAAACTGAATCACCCAGGAATTCTCTACATAATTGTGCATATATTCTGTGTCTAAAATAAGAGCTGGCGTGGTCCAGTGGTTATGACGTTGGACTGGTAATCATTAGATAGCCAGCTCTGCCTTGGTTCAAATCTCATCCAAAATCCTCCCTGATTCTTCCTTGAGCAAGAAGCTCTATTCTACTAGATCTGTTCTGGGGGACCAGGAAGTAGACTTGAAAGTGATTAAAATATCTAAATTGTATGAACTTGTTTCACAGTTGAGCTAAAATACCAGTAAATTAGTATTAACTAATGAAATTCAAACTATTATTGAAAGACTTGAACCTGACCCCTAAGGAAGTACATGTATCTGAATTAATAACACTTGTTGTAAGCTTGCATGAATTACCTATGTTATAACATATTTTCCTATCTTATTGTTCTTTTGTCTATGTCTGTTATTTACATCTACTAGGAATCAGTCTAAACAAATTAATCTACAATTCCCGGTGTGTAAGAACAATTAATTTCTGCCATGATGATATTTTATACTAATGATGAAATGTAAAGCAACCATAACATTCTGTGAAATAGTTCTATTTACATTTTGTATTATTAATACTACTTCTATCAAAGTATTTGTCTCTGATCTCTCATCTGAGAAGATTCCAGCTCCAATCAAGCCTGAAATACTTGTTTAACAATCCCCTTACCCCACCCACCCATACAGAAATCATTATAATTATAAATTGATGTATGGGAATGAAAACAAGCCTGGACTTTCTATGGATGTTGTAGGTTTTTTAATGAATATTTTATTACTCTGGACTTACTGATACTTTGTACTGTAAAATAGGAATGAAGTACCAGGTAGTAGTACTTAATATTAGATATTGTTATAGAAATTCAAACAATATGTGAGTAATGATGAGGACAAGCTTGATAAATCATTCCTACTTTTGTTATTATTGCCACCTGGGGTTCCAGGAATCAATTAGGCCAATCTCATTAGTTAGGGATTTTTTGTGTTCAAGGCACAGCTGAGCATTTCTTGTATTAATATAATGAATATATTTTGATTTTGTTGCTAATATCAGCTTTAAGGTTTAAAACATTTTATTTCTGTTTTGAATTATTTATTTATAACATTTATATAGAAGCTTAGTAAGTTTATACTATACAGAATTCAGACATCTTTGCTAGTTGTTTGTAATTTGATTGTTTATTTATTGAAAGGTACTCTTAGCTTACTGTATCAAAATAGAAGTTCAATAAAAATAGATTTTTAATCCATCTTGGCATTATCTCATTAATACATGTAATATTGCCCCTGATAAACTTAATCTGGGTTCAGGCAACTTGCTATTGCTATTGAACATTTGGTTCTGACAAGTAAAATACATTATAGTTGTTTGTACAACCAGGCAATGCAACCTACTTTAAATATTAGTTTAATAAGAGCCCTGGGCTCAAATCTGGTCCTAACCCCTAGCTGTCCATGAACTATTATCTGAATTCCATAACTGATTCCACCCCTCACGTCATGTGTCCAGAATTAACAATTGTGGATGTCAGATGGTGTCCTTGTACATGTCAACCATTCAAGATAAACAATTAAAAAATTACTGATTCATACACGGAGATTTGATTATTAATATGACATCTATGAGAGACAGGAGATACTGGGAGGGAGGAATGTCAACTTCAATATGAACATGTCACAATGTGATTCATCATAATAGCTGCCACATTACCGTGACATTACTGTGACATTAGTGTGACATTACTGTGACATTAGAGTCATAGAGTCAATTACACAATGTTTATTCTGATATTGAAAATATAATACAAACAATACTTTATGATTAGATGGAAGAGACCCTAGATATTCAATACTTGTGATACAATATTGATCATTGTTATATTTTCACATTTATACAGTGAAGTTCCACTATAGAGACCACCTTGTTAAATACTGCAAAACTGTTCGAATTTTGAGGGCTTTTTAGTACCATTGATTTAGATGGCCCTAATTGTCACACTTTGCTGTAAATTTATACATTATAATGTCTTGAAATATTGATGTTCGTAGATTTAAAATTTTGTTAAAAGTCACAGAGATAAGAATTAATATAATGAACAAAAAATAAATTTATTGACTACATGAATATAGTCTCATGAAATACCGAAAAAAAGACAATTTGTGAAATAAAAAAACCTGAAACAGTGGACTGAGCCGTACACTATGCTCAATTGAATTTAGCGTGGACACACCGGTTCTCAAACCTCTAAGGACTCAATGAGCCATTTTTTATCAATACAACAATATTTTTAGAAAAAACACATTAAAAACACCCTTTTAACCTTTATTCCACTTTTCTATCATATATTTGTTGATATTTTATTTTTTGAAACAAATCCAAATCCTTCCAGAAAAAACACTACCATTTTCTGAAAACTGTCATGGCGGCTAAAAATAGATGACCTAATTTCGAACCTCTACCATATTTGGTAGTATTTGTGAGGTTATAATTAGCTTTCACGTGACTTTATGACCAGAAGACAGGAATGGGTACCATGTGCTTTTTTTGTTATAACATACTTTTAAACAATATTTGATGGATTGTACTGACAGGGCGGAAAAAGGTAATAGGGATTTACTGAAAAATATTTACCACAACAAAATATTCATTCTAATTACCTGTTTCTTGCGCATTATTCTCATTTGACAGCTGTAGTTGCATCGATTGTTTACCAAACATTTGTGCACAGGAGTTGATGACATCATACGCAATTACGTAGCAAAGTAAACAACATTTTTATGAAAGGTTCAAGATCAGGTGAGGTTCGAGAACAGGTGTTTATACGATACTACTATGTCGAAACATATTATGAAAACCCATGAGACCATCATACATTTTGTACTTTCCTACAGTCTAAAATGTAAGTCTGAAAGTCACTTAAAATAATGTTGTTATCTATGATAATGTGATATGCCACAAAGAGTTTCTACTTCAGTAACTTTATATAATGTTCTCTCCTTTTTGGTCTCACTGACAGGACGCAGCTAAGTGCTTATCAATATAAAGAAATACTTAAAGACTTTGTAAATACTGTTTTTATACCAATGTTTGGAAATCTCTCTAAAAATACAATATTTCTACATCATATCAAACATTGGCTTCATTGATTTCTTATTCCATGGTTTTCTGCTATGACATCATTGGTCTGTGATATCGGATAACATGTTTTAATTTCCGACATCAACTGGTGCTGAATCTTATTAGCATCATGTAATGTATGCTTTATAATTATAAAGCCAACTTAGAGGATGTAGGAAGTTGTTTTTATGGACTTTAACTGATTACTTTTGGTTTGGTGTGGTTTTTTTAAGCTTCGATCTTGTCAGTCATTATGCTGTGGTGGCAAAACCATGTGACATCACAAATGCTACAGTTTGAGGAAGAAAACTGAACAATCTGCCTGGACTCAGTGTTTTTAAGAGCTGTAAGTCATTTAATTTCCATGATGCCTACTCAAGGCTGAGCAAAAAAAGTGTACACTATTTGCTGCACATCACATTTCCAAGTCAGTTTAATACTTTAAGCCAACACCCTAAAAAACTAACTAATGTTATTCCTATTCAAAGCGCCGATAGCGCTGTCAGACGTGGGGTTTTGGTAGAGTATAATGGCTGTATACAACTCATGGAAGCCATACAAGAGACCTTTACCTTACATAAACTAGATAAGATATACACGTGCTTCTTGTCGTCTGCTTGTTAACGCTTAATGCGGACTATATTATTGCAGTGGTAATTATCCCTTTATTTGCGCACGCACAACCAAATGTAATTGTCCGCTACAAATTTTGATGTGGATTTGCCACAGTCCACTACTAAACATACGGAAACCTATGAGGGAAAATATGACTTGTCACTGTAGCATGCTGAAAAAGAATAGTTTTCCTTGGTGTTAACAAAAAGTATTAAACTGGTGTTGGAGATGAGATGCACAGCAAATGCCTGTAGAATATACATAATTGCTTTGCCTAGCAAAGGTATCGTTGAAATCTGACAAGAATTAAAAAGGCGGAATCAAGTATAGAATGGTTCAATCTATGAAAACATTCAATACTATAGTCTCAATTATTGAACAAAGAACTTTTATTAATTATGACTAAACAGAAGGTTGAGTGGTAGTGATAGTGACCATATATGACCTTTAACTTTCTATTATTCTCTATAGATTCATTAGTATTAGCTAGAAGTATGCTATGATCATATGGTAAATAGACAAATTATGTTTGAAATATTAATGAGACATCTCTATCTTATGTTGATATCTCTGTTAGATACACAATACTAAGGATAAATGATAGAAATACATTTTGTTTTTATATGGTTGTCCAAGACTGGGTTTATGTGTTTAGCCATTTCAAGTGTGAGTCAAGGTGGGTGCCAGATGTGTGGCTCCTTTGTCAGGACATGGCTTGACATTAATTTTTAAGTTGGTTACCAAGTTGGACAACCTGAGGTTAATGTTTAACTTGCCCTTACCTAATGTTTACTGGCATTAACAATTTTCCCAAACCCCAAATTTTAATATAGATCATCAGGGGCAAAGGGACAACTTTAAATATCAAGCCATGCAGAAGTGTATCTTTGTCTTCTAATAGCAGAATGACTTGAGACTTTGTATATACACATGTATGTGCATTGCTGGAAGGGCAGAATGCAAGAACTATAACTTTAGCTTATGTTGTTTTAGAGTTGTTCCCATTTCCTTGCATTAATCTATTTTATCCATATAAGAGAAAGGTGTGCTTTTCCTAATTGTGCTCTTGTTCATGGTGCTTTTCTAAAAATATTTCGATCACATCATTTTGTCAATGAAAATAGTGTGCTAAATTTAGTGAAAGTTACCATCTTAAATATTTTGAATTTTTTATATGAATTAAATAACACAATTTAAGTAATGATTTTTATGGGTTTTTTCTATTCAATCTCAAAGGCTCTATTCATTAATCAAGATTTTCTTTGGCTTGGATTAGTTATGGAAATGTCTTATTTCAGTTAGTTAAGAGAATTGTTAGGTAAATTTCAAATAGTGGTCTCATAATTGATTCATTAGCTTCATTACATTGATTATTTTTTCATTGAACAAATGAATTATCTCCCTTGAGTACATTGAATATTTACCAGTCTATAGAAATGGGTTACCTCCCTTGAAAACATTAATTAATTTCCTATGAATAATTGATTACTAAGGTTATATAATTGATTATGTTATTTAGTGATATGTTTTTCTCCCTACATTATTAGGTTGGTCAATAATTGTGTAATTTAAGAGTTCTAGTTGGTCCCTAAGGTACCTCATAAACAGTCTAGCTAGAGTTTATATGACCGATTTTATATGTACTTTGTAGACCTATATTAATGACAGTTCTAATTATACTACTAAGTATTAATGCTATTGTTATTGTTCAGAACCAGGAATTTGTTTGATAATGTTTTAACTAGAGGGCTTGGCGTGGACAAAATATTATCTTGTATGATGCTAGTAGAACTATCCTGGCACATTTAATTTTGTCCTGGCTTTACTACAAGTATACTCCAGGGTCCATAGCAAAGTTGATAGAGCACTGGGGTTATAAATCTAGTTTCTGGAAGAGAGTATGAATCCTACCCTTGGCGGTTTAACCTTTCTATGAAAACTTGACAGTAATGTTGATTTTTTTCTCCAATAATAAGGTATATGGAAAGTTGATAGAATTCACAAAAAATCTGCCACATTGTGCTGATACCATTATTTATATTATTGGTGTTTATTGTAATGGAACATTATGTTGTTTAGAATCACCATCATACTATAGATTCATTGTAGAAAGTCAGCAGGAACAATCTCCCTTTAACAATGAAAACATTTATACCCCATGTAGTTGATGATGTCATTATTGAACCAACATTTATACCCCATGTAGTTGATGATGTCATTATTGAACCAATAGTCAATGGTTGGTCATCCTATTAGAATCATACATGTATCTAGCTCAGTGGTTACTGTATATCCAGGACATTTTGAGAATTGCTCATTTTGGCAATTTTTTTAAATGGGGTTTCTCTTTATTAAGAAGTGGACTGTCGCAAATCCTTGTTAATATCGGCGGTAAATGATTATGTAGGCAGTCGATAAGCTGTGTGAGCAGTTGAAGTACATGTATTACATCTCGCTTATGTAATAGAAAGCTCCCTGATAGGGCTTTAGTTATTGTATAAGCCATAAAATTTTTATATTCCATAGAAACCCCATGTCTGACAGCACTATGGCGCTTTGATTACTTATTGCTTTTGAAATCTTATTTTTACATGTCATTCCTGTTATCCAACTAATCAATTATTGTATTTGTAAGCTTTGTATGTTTGAATGGTTTTGTTGCCTTTCAATAAAGTTGATGTATCTACAAAATTTAAGCATCTAGAAAATATAATGATGTACAGTTTTGTTCTGGTTTGTATTTTGATGTTCAATGATGTTGGTTGTTGACTTTGAAGGATTGACTTTAACTAGCTTTTGTGATATATTACATAGTGATTGTGAAGTTTGAATGTATGAAAATACATTGTATATATATAAAAGTGATTTTATACCAAAATATTTCAATTTTATTGAAGATAACATAAGTTTTGTACTTTTAAACACCAGGTATTTATGTGAACACACTTTTGGATTATTTTCAACAAGTATAGGTATAGTTAAGTATTGTGGCCTTCATTTTGTCTTTTTTACTGTTTGTATCAGTTTGTTATAAAATCAAGAATTGTTATTCAATGTGGCTTGTTACAATTTGATAGTTCACCTAGATTTCTAAACTCTTGTCCCAAAGGGGTACGGGTTCGAATCCTACCCGGGGAGGTTATACCCTTTCCATGAAAATTTGATAATAATGTCAATTTTCCTCCATGAATAAGGTATATAGAGAAGTTTCTGTCCTTGTGGAAGGGTAGGTGAGTACTTGGTATAGACAAGGGTCCAGGAAAGCCAGGTTAGGTGTGCAGGACACTGTTATATGACCTATACAATGTGTTGCTACGGTGTTAAACCCAACAAAATAAATAAATACAATTTGATCATTTATATTAATTTTAAGTGGTGTAATAATAATGGACACGTAATAATAATGGACACTATTTTTTAAATATTTTTTACTGTTATACAGTTGACACTCTGCTCTAGAAATGTAGTAAAATTCTTCTATTAGGACCATCAAAATCTCTCAAACTCCTAATAATAGAATGGTCTTATTAAATAAATCTGGACTGGTTTCTTTGCAAATTAAACATTTGGGACTTTAAAATTGTAAAAAAATATTATGATTTTTGCAATAAGTGATGTGGTCTTTATTGTGGAACAAATTTGCCAGACAGTCTGTCTTGTAAATCTACAGATCCAGACGGACATCTTAATTACTCATCATCATCATCATCATCATCCAGTTTAGTTTAAACAGGCTGTTGGTTATTCCTTTGGCAAGAGTGAGACCTGTACAATTTATTAACTTGTATCTAAGACTTCCATTGTTGGCTGTAAGTACTGAGATACAAGTAAAAGTTAAATAGTATTTCACTGTAAGGGTCATGGTTCCGATTCTAGTCTGTCTTGGGCCCTTCAACGCCTATAAAACATCATTGTTGGTAATGATTCAAAATATTTATATATTGTTTGGACTTCCCCCTTTCATTCCGACTGAAAGCAACTTCCTTGATCTACGCCATGATTATTTGTGTATTCCTGACAATATATTTATATATGTTTATCATTATTTTACTAATTGTGTTATAAAACATATCATTCAACACATACTATCAGTAAGTTATCAGTGTTTATGTACTGTTAACTTCTTCAGTCTTAGATTATTCCAACAAACATACTCTCAGTCTTTAGATATAAACTACAAACAACACTTCAACTGTTTGCTGACAATGGTTTATGATTATCTTTTATAAAACAATTATGCTTCCTGATTTTGTTTTATCTGAAAAATCTCCTCAGCTCCCAGCAGTTAATCTGTATTTGAAGTTATTCACAGGTAATCAGTTCTACCTATTATTATTGCTCAACACTGAAGGTGTACTTTACCTCTGTATTTTGTACCATTTTGTTCATGCATTAGGCTAATTAATTGGTCAAAAAGTACATCTGTACAGGATTTTTGAAATGCTTTTTTCTCTTTAATTAAAAATGGTGGACAACAAAATTATCAAAATTGCTGTGATTTTGAAAGTTTAATTTGAACAAAATTCCCTTAGAGTTTTTTTTCTCTTGTGGTGGTTTGCAATATTTCCTAGGTCGGTCCACTCCTCATGCCTCTCCTGCTATTGAATATAAATGAGAAAATTGTGTATATCGCAGGTTTTAGCGCTAAAACTGTCACAACTCACTCTTCTCTGCATTTGAGTTACTACCGTTTTGCGCTAAAACCTACAATATGTTTCTGTATTTTCATAGAAACAATGATATATAATTGTTGATGATATTTACTGTATTATTTTAATACAATTTGTCTGACGTATAATTAGACTGGTTCAATGTAATTTAGATTCATAGACTGGTACAGTGTCTTTATTGGAGCCAAAAGATGTTTAATGTCAAATTTCATTTATTGTTAATATTAAAGAGTACCTTAATGCTTTCACCTTGATAGTGATTACTTGAGGTCAATAGTTTTTTCTATGAAGACATACTAAGGTGATTGCATTTCTTCAAATGTTGGTATTAGGATTGAGCTATTAGTAATTATACCCCTGCTTCGAAGAAGAGGGGGGTATACTGTTTTACCCTTGTCCGTGCGTGCGTCCGTCCGTTACAAAATTTCCGTCGCAGTTTTCTCAGCAACTATAACATACAGCAGCCTTATACTTTGCATATTGCTTCATCCCATAGTCCCATGTGGTGTAAAGCGATTTCATGCTCCTTGCTCATCTACTTCCTGTTTGTTGCATATTTTTAGATTTTTGCGGGGGTATCACTAGTGAGCATTAGCTCACAGATTTTTGGTTTAGTAGTTATGTTGGTAAGAAATATAATTTTTTTCAAATGTGCACTTGGAGGAATGAATTTATATTTTTGAAGGAAATTGGTAGCCCCTTGCCATGTACAGCAGGTGACCAGACCCCCCTGAAATTTACAAAATATACCCATCCATAAGTGTATTTTTAAGTAGAATGAAGCTATTTTTCTTGGGCTAACAGTGTATAATGTGGTTTGGATTCGAAAGTTTGGACTCTCCACACCCCAAAATCCTGAATCCACCCCTGGGCACTGTATTTTATTTTTATCAATGATGGAAGTCAAGATGAAATATTTTATAACTCACAAGGGAGATAATCTAGGACCACCTAACATGTTTGTTTTCTATATAATCTGTTGTTTAGTCAACAATAAGTCTCCACAAGCCACTTTACCTGTCTCTCCTAACAATGTTATCTATTGTTATAAAAAACTTGATTTATTTTGACCCTCACTGTTATATCTCACTGTTAGTCAGATTATATTGTGGGGGTAATTTCATTAACTTACTTTTTTCATTCTTTTGTTTTTTACCTAATATTATCAGTCCAGCTACCAAATTGACCAGATGACCAGTACACTGACCACTCACATGCTGTGATATTGTTGATCTTGCTGTGGTCAACATTTAAATGGTCATTGTAGATTTTGTATTCTCCTGTAGTTTTATTAAAGGCTTGATGTTTGACTTTTAAGTCACTAAAGTTATGGCTTAAGTATCTGTTCTAAATGGTCAATTCAGTCAGTAATGGTTATATCATAACTGAAGCAAAGGAAGGAGAAAAAATACTACAGTTATTTGAGTTGTTTTCCTGCTCAGTTGTTTTGAAATATAAACTTTATGTACTTGCAAAACATCTAGGGGCAAAAGAATTTCAATTTTTTTTCGGGGGGAGGTCCCCGGACCCCCCTTACGAGAGGGGAGCACTCCTCTCGTACTCTCCCCCTTCACGATCAATGGCCGGACCACTTTTCAAAAGCTGGCGACGGCCCTGATCTCTGGATTTAGCTGTTAACCATCTCTAGATTAAGCTGTTAACCAAGTACTAGGCACTTACTTCCGTCATTGACTGAGTACTGCCCTACATGATTTGTTTTGAGTGGTTGGAGGGAGAAAAGCAGTAGAAAATTGTTTCATGACCAAGCTCCATGAAAGTATGCCCCCCCCCATGGGAATTGAACCTACAACCCCTCAAGTAGTAGACTTGTGTGCTACCGACTGAGCTAGCCAGGTGGGCATTACAGTTTTCAGTTCTATGCAGAAATAGTTACCTTTAAACACTATCTGATGCCCAGTATACCCTTTTCCCCTTTTTTTGCAAAAGAAAGAGAACTTATTGACTCCTTGTGGAAGAGTAAGTGAGTGCTGGTAATAATGAAATGTACCCAGGAAAGTTAGCCACCTTAAAGTTTGACCTTCCATGCCAGAGATTTAAAGGTCACAGGGAGACCAAACCTAACCTGGGATGACCTGGTTACACATGATCGGCTGGTACAAATAATGGATGGCACCAACCCTTAAGACCGCCAATCATGGAGAGGAAGACTTCACTCCAGACGAACAGACAGGCCTCACCCTTACCAAAGGAATAATCAATGGCCTGTTTAAACTAAACTGGATAATGATGATGATGATGATGATGATGATGATATAACCTTGTTTAAAGTGTTGGTAAATGGTGTAAAAGTCCAATAGAAAAAAAGAAAAATCTATAATAAATATACTCTAATGGCTGATAATATTGGTATAATACAAATGAACAAAAACTAATGTAATTATGTTATTTAATAGTGAAATAATTACATCCCTACTGACCAATAACATTACATTAACTCAGTATGTTAGAATGTTAACATATCCAAATATGGTAGTACTATTTACTGACATTGTATTGAAGACTTTGACCATATATTCAACTTTGTATTGCTGTTGTTTTGAAATGGATGAAAATATCAATAAACAAGAACCTTGAAATGGCCCTCGATGCATATTCTTTTACAATCGTATGCTATACTCTGCTCGTTTCATAAACTATGTACTATGTTTATCATTTTTACCAAATAAATAATACTAGGATTCATTCATTGAGCATATTTATCTGATAACTGATACAAATGTTAATTGAAGGCAAGTTCAATATTGTTTACGATATTGCCATAAAAACAAACTTGAACACAAGGGGGCTAATGCAAGTGCTGAATTTAAACCTTGTTAAATAAATTCAGTGAGCGTATTATTGTAGCAGAGGTATAATACAGCACATTTACTCCCTTGCCTTCAAGCTAGCTTTTTTGGGGATGTGGTAGAGTGTCGGGTTACAAGTATACAGCGGTCGTGGGTTCGAATCTCAGTTGGGACAATGGATTTTTATCAGGTAACATTTGGCACCCAAAGTTAATAACCCACAAGGATTGTGTGATTGTTGCAACCTTAGAAAGTCCCACAGCAATCAAGCTCAGAGATTGAGCACAAATTCTGTTAAGGAAGGGGGTGTATGTAGCAGAGGTATAATACGACAATTGTACTGGTACTCTCTTGCCTTCAATCTAGCTTTTATGGCGACTAGGTAGAGTGTCTGCTTACAACTTGAGAGATTGTGGGTTCAAATCTCAGTTTGGACCATGGATTTTTATCAGGTTACATTATTATCATAATTTATTCATTTTCCAAGAGCTTATAAAGGGTATTGTTTACCTCAGCTCGGTAGGGTTCTATGCCCTTGTAATAACTGAGTATAATGACCTCTATCAGCGAGCTAAACAATATATTATATTTGGTCAGACTGTGACCACACAATATGATGATTATACTATTGTAGTTACTGATGTTATTGTTGTTTTTCTGGGATATTATATTCACACTATATGAGTCATGATTAATGATTATTGTTGGTAATGGTTCTATCTGACAATGAAAGTGTTTGTACCAGAACATGTGTCTAGAATAAAAAACACCATAAATATTGACACATGGTATTGTCGAGTGTCGGGAAGCAATGGTCACATGATTAATGTACTATTAATATAAACGTTGGGAACTCTTCAAATGGGAGATAGAAAAATTGGTAATCAAGCTTTGAACAGTTAGATGTGTTTGGTTGATCAAATACGTTATTTCTGTTAATTTTGTATTGGTTATAATTGAACCAGAATATTGGTGATGAATATCACTCAAGCCCTGAAATAAACTGTTCTGTTCTGTTCTTGTATTTTAGATAGCTGATTATTAATTCTGAGAAAGCTTGCTTTGGTTATCATTTGTTTTTCCTCATTAACTTGCCAACGTGTTCACAAAAATGTTGGGATCACTGACTTCAAAAAATGAACCTGCCTTTGATAGAGGGTGGTTGGTTCAAACCCGAGAAACCATGACTTTTTATGTGTGAATGGAGAATCATGGGAGTTTTATTTCTAGTGTATCTTAGAAAACAATGATCAACTTTTGCCACATTTGATAGTCTGACTATTGAAATAGTAGTAATGAAGACTTTATTGAATGAGTAAGGCTGCTCATTTGGATAAATTCAATCTTCCATGTGGACCACGTGAAAGATAGTAAATCAAGTACTAACAGACAACGTATGAAGGGTTGGATTGATTTAGTACCATTGGGCTGTTTATGTGCATGATACTTTGATTAAGGCCACTATGCACAGTATGCATATGAGATTTTGTAAAATATGGCTCCTTGATCTCTCCATTAATGAAATTGCCTGGATGACCAGTAGGCCCTATGAATTAATGTTTCTTGCTTGCAGTACTATATCTGTGGTTAACTAATGGACAATCTTTCATCTTTGAACATGTGATCCGGCATAAATTTGTTACAAAATGCTTGGTTGCATTTTGCTTGCAGTATTGTACCATATCAGTGCTTAACAAAAGAACATCTTTCTTTGAACATTTGTTAAGGCATACATTTGGTACAAAGTGCTTTGTTGTTTTTTTTTTAATTACTAAATGATCCAGCTTGGATTAATTTCTCATTAAATTTACAATCTGTTGTTTATATTGCACCAAGAAGCTGCACTAATCATAGAGAGGCTATTAATAAAACATGTTATTTTTTTACCTTGTATCTTAATTGTCTTCGTACGGTCTTAATTAAATCTCAACACCAGTTACTGATTGTCTTGCTTGATTAAACAACAATACTTGTAATGTTGTTATCTTCTAATTTCATCAAAATATTTCAATATTTTTTATGGTTTCATTTTCTTCTCCTTTTCATCTCTACAACAAAGCCAGTTCTTCATAATTATTGGATATTAACACTGTCCGATGAATGGACATCTGTTCCGTTAACTGACCGCTGGATTAGTTCTGGAGACAATTTTGAGATCCAATTGACCGACAACACTTGACAAATTACAGTATTAGTCAGAATTGGTCATGTGACAATAAAAAGGAGATTAGAGAGTATCCTGAAGAGTAATCAATAAAGGGAGATAATTATGTTTAACATATCACATGGTTACTATCACTTAACTGTTGAACCAATCATCATTTGTATTGTACGAAATCAATATTGTATGTGTCAACTGACCAGGACAAGTTTTCAATGAATTTCCTGATTTAATCTGGAACTCTTCTATTCTATAGAATGTCTGATGTCTGGAACAGAGAATACAACATAATTTGTTTGTATTCTTGGTTAGAATGAGCTCTTTTATATTGTAGCAATGTTTTGCCTGTGTCTGTCAAAAGCAGACTGAATTATGTATACCCCCGTGGTTGGTAACTGGCTGGAAACATCAGATTTTTACTTGCATTGCTTTTGGCTTTGAAATTGATTTGTTTGTACCTCTTGGTCTTTTCAAGTTTTTGTTTTTAAATAAATGTTAGTAACGTAATTCACATGCAAGTAAAATACTAACGGGAATTCAAATTCATGAGTTATCCTTAGGTACAAGCAAACATGTACTAACTATTACAATGGAAAGTATGTGTACAGATAACTATAGAATTGATTTTGAAATTTATGATTTTCAACAATTATGTAAAAAAAAATCTTTGTTCATATTTAGTCTTACAATGTACTAGTTGAAAAAATATTTTAAGTTCTGAATTGCATCTATTGTTTTGGTTTTCAATTTTAAAATAAAAACTGAATGTGCCACTGTGTTTTATTTTATCTTGGAACTATCTGAAATGTTTAGATATTTTTCATGTTTATATCCTAATAAAACCACTGCATTCATTGGTTTTTTTTTGCCAAGCCTATATGGATGTTCTAGATATCGTTGGCTCTAATCAGAAACAGAGATTTAATTAACAAAGCCAGTAATGTTTACTGTTAGATTAATTAGGCTTTAGCTTATCTTTTGTTTCATAATATGATATCAGTTGTTTCCTGGCAGACAGCACCATTCTGCTTGTTTTATATTGATTGGTTACAAATTTATTATAAAAACAGGTGCCCCAATTTTACAATGATTTAGATTAAATATGTTTTAATGATCAAAACTAACAGAAGTCAGTCTGTATGTATGTTTATTATACTTGAAATTAAGGTAGAATTTTCCTTATTACAAACTACTTTATTTTTTTTATTCATGACCTTATATTTATCCAGTCTTAAGGTAGAAATTTTCCACTAATACAAAAGTATGATCATTACCATAGAAAATGTATCAGAATGGGGTGACTAATTAATCATTGTACATTTAATATACTGTTTTTTCTATGTCAGATTATTGAACCATATTAACAGTCTATGAAATAAGGATTTGATAGTGGTTGTCCAAACAGGTCATTTTAGTAGCACGCTCTATTATCTAGTTTGCAGATTTTTGGTTGCCCACATGAAAGTTATGGTTACTTTAACAAAAAAGCAGTTTTAACTATCTCTATTGATAAATTTGATTTAACTGTCTGGTGAATTATTGACCTTGCTGATTTAAATACTCAATATTTGTTAGCTCCTTCCCATACATTATGTACAGGAATTAGAGATATGGACAGCTATTTTTATTGATAATGAGTACTGAAGTACTTTAGTCAGTTTTTAAATCAGTGAGATTTATGTATGTGTAATGCAGCGCCGGCCCGACTAGCGCTGTACAGGCCAACATACTGCAATACTTTAAGTAGCTGCCTCTAGCCTGCTGATGAAAATGCTTCTAAGCTTCTAATAAAGTTGCAATCTAATATTATAGCGTTGCTGCCCTTCCTGCTGATTTAGATGCTATATGCTGCTACCTGCTTCTAAAGAAGTTGCGCAACTGCTAATTACGCTGCTTTCAGCAAGATGGTGTTTCTAACTAACTACTATTGGTGAAATACGAAGCAAGCGTCATTCAAAGTTCAACAATTTATTCATCAACAGATTAAGCAAAGTTCAATATCAATGACACACAGATACACAAAGTTCATTTATCAAATCAATCACAAAGTTCCTACTTAAAATTATCACTAAGTTCCTAACTTAAAATTATCACAAAGTTCCTACATTAATTTATCACAAAGTCTTAAATTGCTTAAATTTTACACACAGTATTCACACAGAGATTTCTCTTATTTATTTGCACATATTAACAACTATATTTTCATTTCTTAACTTACATATTTTTCATATCTTAACTAAAAACTGACCATAACTTATATAGCAAAGTTTCAGAATATGACATATGGAGCAATTATTTGAGAATCTGATTGAGATATTTCAAAATTTCACACTTTAAATTACATAACAATAGAGAAATATTTGAAACCAAATGGTAAGAAACAATAAGATTGAATTATTCAAACTATTTAGCACCTAGCAGTGAGCCAGCAGAAGGGTTTGGCTCAAATCAAAGGAGAGCTGATTAAACAATTAAAGTCATAAAGCAAATGTATCACACCTAATAAAAAGTAAAGTAAAATATATGATTATAATTTCTATGATTAAAAGAAGCCATATGTTGACACTATAAACTTCTGGTAGACATTGAGAAATTCATAATTATCAAAAATGCAAACTAAAGCTTAATAAAATATCTGCAAAATCTGGCAGCATAATATATGCATCATTGACAGTTGAATGAAATATTTACAATACAATAATGCAACAAGTCTAATGTCTAATGTACTGACTCATGGGTGTTAAAAATATATTTAAGTATCATTATTATATTGTTTATAACCACAGTAACACTTCCTCCATCACAACAGTGATAATTGGTGTAAATTACATAAATAACTCAGAAAACAGAACCTTGTCATTGTGACAGAGTTAACAACTAAATTATCCAACAGGAAAGACCTAATGTTTTAACATAGCAATTTTGTCATTCTGTCATCAACTTGATGTAAATCACTTATAATTGCAAGCTGTCTACTGTTTTGAGTTTAGTTTGGCTGCCTTGTGTGATACAGGTATTAAGTATTGTTGAATTCAACTGTCAGTGCTGCTGTGAGGTGCATACATTAACCCCACTGATTTAAATATTTACTACAGTACCTCTGAGCCGCCCGGCTAGCTCAGTTGGTAGCACGCAAGTCTACTGATCGAGGGGTCGTGGGTTCAATTCCCGGGCGGGGCATACTTTCGTGGAGTTTGGTCATGAAACTATTTCTATGGTCATTCTCCCTCCAACCAATGATTTTTAATTATGTAGGGCAGTTGTCAGTCACTGATGAAAGTATGTGCTTAGTAGTTGGTTAACAGCTAAATCCAGAGATTTAGCCTTTCCAGGAGGAGTGAGAAGGTTGACTGACCGCCGTTATATGACCTCGAAAATGTGTTGCTACAGCGTTAAACCCAACAAAACAAACAAACAGTACCTCTACTCACGTTTGATAAAAAGAGTTATCTGTATTATATAATGTAAGTGTTATCGAACAAATATTGAGTATTTAGTGTTTATTAAATGGCAATTTTTAATGTAACATCATCAACATATTTTAAATTGTCTCCCCTTGTTTATGAAACTAAACGGTCAGATTATTTTCTTTTCTATTATGTTAGGATTTGAAAACGTACAGATTTTTATATTTAGGCATAGAAAAACCACAGTTGTTTTGATGTCATTATTAAGAAACTTGTGCTAAAGCCCATTTTTGCGCATCAAAGCTTGTGTACGTCCAAAGAGGTTTCTCTGCTCTGGATCGCTCATGAAGTTAATTTTCTTCAACTCAGAGCAAATACTTTTTTACCTTGAAATTTTCGGTGACATCACGTCACCTTTTTTAGCTGACTGATTTTGATCACATGACCGGTGAAGGGTCACGGGATACGAGATCAAAATCAGTCAGCTGAAGAAGGTGACGTGATGTCACCGAAAATTTCAAGGTAAATAAATATTTGCTCTGAGTTGAAGAAAATTAACTCCACAAAAGCTTGTGTCTTTTAATAATAGTTTTTATACAAAGAAAACTAGACAACAGTTACTGTATGTTAATATCTTAAATGAATCATTGTCCTCCATTAAATTCCCATCATTGTGTGATTTCAAAATCAAGTAAGATTTGTCCTTCAGCCCTTTGAACCCCAGATCAGAACATTTTGTAAACAATTGCCATTATTCACAATATACAATACTTAGTGAACATGCCATGTGCAGTTTACAATGCCTGTCACAAAAATAAAAAAAAAAGATTTTTTTTAAGATTATGCAAGTTAACTACAGTTGATGTTTTGTTCCTTTATTGACTTTTCAATTGATTATAACATACTTGGCATTGAAGATTTAAATTTTGATATCAGTTTAATAATTGTTGATTTGTTGAAATGTAAAGTTATATTTTTAAACAGAAGCTGTTTTTTCAATGCACGTGACCTTCCAATGAGCAATTATTTCAAAACTTGATATGAAAACAGATTTTTTTGCTATGCTTTAAAATTTTATATTTTTATGTCTAAAATGTATATAAAATGTTTGTTTAGACTTATGCGTGCGCGACAGTAGTTCTATTGATAATTGTTTTAATAGATTTTTGTTGCGCAATATAGCTAAACGATTAACGGATGTTATAAGCATTTCATACATGCAATATTCTATCAAGTTTCCTGTATTTTACCATAGATGTAACGTGAATCGATTCAATCAAATGGGTTTCTAGTGGAATAGTCTGGCAAGATATTGGCTCGTATACTGTACGTTCCTATCCACTTTGTTACAAATCAATGAAGCTTGGCTGTAACAGACAAAAAATACATTTTATTTGATATTCCCGACGTCAGCAATGTTTACAAAACTTGTTTTTGGATTGACACGCCATAGAAACCATGTCATGTCTTCATAAAACTGGGTATCAATGTTGTGTAAACAAGAAGTTAAATTATGTATCAAAGTTTCTGATCCCAAAGATAGTTTTCTTTTATAAAACAATTACAACTGGGCTATTGTTATATGATGTCAATGTCATGATTTGTCTAATTCTACATTAGTAGGCCTACAGTGCTGCCCAAAAGTTTTTCGGACAAACGAAATTTCTAGAAAAAAATGATCATGTATACTGAAAGTAATTTTACTATAATTAAAACTTTTTCTTGTAGTATAGTTTTAACCACATGTTGATAAATTCATCCATGTTGATTTAGTATTTCCTTAGATTACTTTTTGTTTCTTTTTTATCTTGTGTAAAGTGTTAATCAGTTTATCTTAAAAACAGAATTATGTCCAAGGACTTTTGGAGGGCACCTTTATGTTTTATGTTTTTTTCTGGTGCAATTGCAAATTGTAAAAATATTTAGTTTTTACTTCACATGAAGCCACGGCCATGGCATAGTGGTTAGCATGTCTGACTTCGAATCTGGAGATCGGGGGTTCGAGTCCGTGGTAGGGTAAGTTAGTACTGGTGATAAAAGTGTCCAGGAAACCTATAGTAGGAAGAGCTGGCCGTTGTATATATGACCTAAATATGTGTTGAATACGACGTTAAACCCCCCCCCCCAAAAAAAAACCCCCAAAAAAACCTTCACATAAATATCAAGTCTCTTTGTATTATAGACAAGTACTTAATACAATAGCAATAATTAGTGACATACCATTACTCAGTTAATCAGTGACTTGGCATTACTCAATCAAGAAACTAGCAGGAATTTGATTCTCACATCAGGTATTTTACTCATAGAAAGGAGGTATTTTATTCATTTATTCTAGGATGGACAGCGTGTATCAACATTCTTCTAGGATCACATGACAACCTTTCATTCTGTTAAACAAGTTATTGTTTCTATGATGTGTGTTTTCATACCATTTTCTTCTTAATTTTATTTTCAGATCTGCCTGCACTCCTAGCTGAGCCATTTGACTGGTTACCTGATTATTTTCACAGACTAGTAGATGACAAGGGGAACCAGACTGTGGAATAACTTTGTTTAGACTGGTTCAACAAACTGTACTTGATGACCTTTTAATGAGTAAGTAGTCTAACTAAAGGTGTTTATTGTTTAAAGGTACAGTTTAACAATCTATGGAAGTAATAAATTAAGATATTTGTTTTGATAGAAAGGAATATATGTTTTATTGTTTCATGGCCTGTGGTGAAGGTATTTGACCTGTAAGCTGAGCAACTTTTATACTCTCAGCATGAAACCCTGATTGGAAATGCTCTATAATCAAGTGGTTAAAATCACTCACTTTAAAGTACTGGAACCTTGTAGTGGTTTTGAATCCAGCTACTGGCCATGGCAGTTTAAAAGTGCAGAGTCTAGTTTCTAGAGCTGGGCTCAACATTAATTTTAAAAGCAGGTGGCTCGATTCAAAAGCCTGCTATAATGTTTTACTTGCTGGAACCAAATGTTTACTAGCAGTAACAAGTTGCTCAAACCTAAACCTTTTTGCCAAGTTCTGTAGGGGAGTCACCTGATGCCAGTCTGATAAACTGACCATTTTATTTTGTGTTAGTCCTCGTATTAATAGAATGTTCTAACACAAGCTAAAAGTTTCAGGCAGTTTACAGGAGAAGACTTGGGACGTCAATTCGACTTGAGCTAGAATGACCCATTGGTGCTTCTGTTTTGTTTTGTTCATTTTCAGTGATGTTAAGGTTATATATATATTAACTTTTCATTTTACAGAATTAACTTAAAATGAATGTAATGCATTTTTATGATATTTCTGTATAATATAAAGGTAGTAATAATATTTTTTATTATTTGAAGTTTTTTCTTGAGACAATTTTACAGGCGCGTGTTATAATCCCCCTAAACCAAGACCCAGTCTTGACCAAACTATTTTAATAAAGACCTCATATGTTGTGGAGCACTAAAATGTATGGTAAAAGAAAGTATGTATCAAAATGTCATAAAATCCTGAACAAATGTTTTTATTAATTACCCGGTTGTAATACCAAAAATCCCTTAAATTCTTAAGTTAAAACGGATTCCTTAGTTGCCTAGATATAGAAGGGTCAAGTTTGAATTTCGGAAAGTTGAAATAAAAGTTGGCAGATCTTTGAAATTACAAACAATTGATTCAAGAAGATCAATGTCACCCTGCTTAAACTGTATATGATTATGACTGCACTGGCTCTTTTAATTTTTTAATGACTGAAAAAAATTCTTAGTGTATTCTTAGACATTACTCTAAAAAAAGTTAAAATGCCTTGCACTTTTCAACAATTGAAATTAACCCATTTTATGAACACACTCAATGATTTACTGTTTTATATTGTTGCTGTCAACAGAGATAATTTATTGAATGAAATATTTAGTTTCTATAGAAACATCAAATCTATGGGAATATTAGACGAGGCATTATGCAGCGTCCCGTCTGAAAACGTGCCATCCACATTAATACACAACTTTTCCTTCTCTTTGAATACTCTGGAGAGTTTTGTTGAATGGTAATGATATCCCAGGATGCTCTGTTTGATTCGATTAATGATGCATTCTGGGTGTACAAAATTGGTACAAAGTTGAAGAGACAAAGCTGTATCCGTGACTTTGATTAGCCAATAAAATCTGATTATAAAACCATTTAAATGCCACAACGACCAAATATGGTGAATTAATGCGGTTGAATACGAGATAGAATCTTCATCGTATAGGTCATGTCATAAATATAAATTCCATGCTGGGGTTTTCTATTTTCGTATTCATTGTGCAGTATGCAGATGTTATTGTAGAAATTGACTTTGTCTAGAATGTTTTATATGGATGTCTTTTTTATATCTGATATTCTTTTAAGTTTTGCTCTAGAGAGATAAAATGTCATTGCAACAGCTAAAGTAACTACTCAGAATTGGTAGATGGGAAATTTATACTCTATTGTCCAGGGAGGCTAGATCCATAAGTTTTTTCAGAGTGAAGGGGTCTTCAAAGCAGAGAAACTTTTAGATATTTTACTTACCCATGCCATTCATTGCCTTAACCTATATAGTCTGAAGCTTGAGTCTTGTGAAAAGTAATTTGGTTTAAATTACTTATTTTATATACAATGTAGATGGGATCTTTGACAAGTTTGCACATTATGTATATGTAATATGGCATAATAAAGCAGGTTTCATGCTTAAATTAAAGGCAATGACTACTTTCTTTGTGAAGGTTAGATCAGGGTCGAGTCACATACCAGAAGTCTTAAACCTAAAATAGTTGGCAACAAAAACATAAAAAAGTACAAGACAGAAACAACGCCTATAGCTATACGACAATATTACATGTAAAATACATAGGTACAAACAACACCTACATATTACTACAATGTAACATTCACTGAATCGTACCTATAGTAACATTTTGATACATTTTCTCTGCTGGTACTACAAGACTTGATGACTATTACAACTGTTGCTTAGATAGCTGAGGTAATAAACCATACAGTTAACATTGACTGTTGTCTAATGTTGCTATTTCTCCAGGGTCTTTTGTTGCTATTAAATGAAATTTTTGTTACTTTTTATTCTACTACTGCTACTGTTTTGAAATTTGGAATAATATTATGTTATTTTAACTACCAGGTATTTCATGTGATTGGATTGTAATCTTATATTATTTGGATTATAATTTAGAATTGTTGCCTGGACAATATGACGAACATCAATGGATATATTGTAAGCTTGTTGTTTTATTAAATAGTTCTGTTTTTTTTTTTTTAATTTTCCAACACCCTAGAGCTCAACTTTAATTTTTTAATTGAGGTTGCCCAGTTGGACAACCAGCTACCAGTTTATATTTCACTTGTCTGAACCACATGTTTACTAGCAGTAACAAGTTGCCCGAACTCAAATATAGGGGGAAATAAGGGGGGGAAATAGGACTAGCTTTAATGTGGAACTCTGCACCCATAAAGTATTTTCTCCTCATAAACTGTAGTTTATATAGCAGTTTATATTGATAGTGTATATATTGGTTAAATTTTAATTTACCTGGTAGTTGATGGAAGATTTTATTGGTTTTTTTTGTGTTTCTTGATTTTCAGCAATAAGGTGTAAAACTTGATGTCTATTCCTTAGTCAGTGTGGTTGGAAAACCCCAATATTCTGATTCCCAGATAACATCTATTCAATAGCCACAGTGCATTTTCTTGATAGGTTATTTGTATGTAGTTATAAACAGTGTTAGTCTGCTATATTTATCCTCTATTAGGCAAACTTAGATTTCTCATTCTGAATATTATTTCAATCAATAGATGTAGAAATTCAATTTTTCAAGTAGCACCTGAAAGTTAATTAAATTACGCCTAACGTACAGGAAGATGGTTTTATCTTATTGTTTACATCAATATGTTGTATGTTTTTTTGTTTGAACAGTATTGAGTATTTTGTTTGAAGAGCATCATAGTACAACTGTATACCATTGGAAATCTATAATAAAAAAATATATATGTAGCTGTATATAGGAATATACAGTGCATTTCAAAAGTTCTTGGATAAACAAAATTTTGAGAAAGACTGATCTTACATATTAAAAATCATTTTACTATAACTAAAGCTTATTCATGCAACATAAATTGAATCGCAACACAAAATAATGTTGATAAACTTTGAGTTAATGCTCATTTTGGAATGACTCATGTGTAAAAACTAGATTTTGTCTAAGGACAATTAAGGACCTAATTCAGAACTCTAATTAATAGGTTTTTCCATTCATGCACAGGCAGTACCAACAAAATTTTCTACCCATTATTGCTGAAAAGCATGAAATATGGTTTAAGAATGTTAGTTCTTTGTACATGTCTTTTCATTGTAACAGTGAAAGTTTGTTTGTACCACAGGGTAAACCCCAAATATTTGAATTCCGATAGAGTCTTTTGGGTTGCACTGTATAGAGGTGACATTTTAATGATGAAAAGAAGTACATTTACAGAAAAAGAGTTCTATACATTGATATATATCTTATAATACAATGTATATATATCTTGTTAACTTGATGTAAGTATGACAGGAACTCTACAAGACTCTCAGAGATATATACTATATACAATGTAATATATCAGTCAGTGGTTAATATATAACATAGATAATGTTTCCTTGTCATACATTACTATAATCATAGTACAGTGTTACCTGAGAATCCGATCTTTCTCGTAGTTTTACCAATCTGATTAAAACCCGATCTAAAATTTTCTGCTCGCCTACTGGCTATTTAGATCTGGCCTTTTTAAAAAGAGGGTCACGTTCAGATCAGGTGACCTTTTCTCATCATAATATTAATGACGAAATTGTTATGATACGTAACTTGTTTACATCGTCTACGTCACACAATTTGAAATGAGCCATCCAATCGCAAACTGTGAATAATACTGCTGTTAAATTAGATTGCAAACCTTGGTCTAAAAATTACGAAATCAAAATGTTATTAACAGTATTTCGTCTAAATGAAAGCAATGCATTGATTAGTCGACATAAAGGTCATCTGGACCTGACCCTCCATTGAGATAGTAGAGATCCTGTACGACAATGCTCTACAGGATATCTGTTTACGGAGATTGGGGTTTTACAGGCTGGGATTTCAACAAATGTTGTGGAAGATCAGCTTTTTGTACAACAGTGAAATGATAATAAATGAGGTCTAAGGGTATAAGATAAAATATGTCATATGAATACAGTCTACGAAATTAGTGTCATTGTCTGGTTGCCTGGGACAACCAATTTTAGTTCGGGCAACCATCATTGTCTATTAGGCAACCAAAATTCTACAAATGAGATATATGGTTAGGCATGCTTTAAAGTGATCTGTTCGGACAACCACTTTCATATCTTAATTTAATAGACTATAAATTTGTCATACATTACATGCAAGGATGGATTCAGAAAATGTACTTTCTGATATTCTACAGGTTTGGCTATTTTATAGCATCAGACTATTTACTTATACTCCAGTCTTGGCCATCAGTCAAGGTTGAAACATCAGACACTTCTGCCTTGAGCAATTTCTGGACACTTATGTCTTACGCTGTTAGTCTGAAACTAGTACATGTAATGGATAAAAGAACTCCCTACAGACTGGTTGTATAGTCTATAAATGATTGATTCATACAAATTACTCCAATATGTTTATTAAATTATCTACACTACTAACTTAATTATAAGTATATGACCAAGGATTTTATTGAAGTTGAAGCTTTCAATGGTTGAACGTTTCAATGGATGATATTGTCTGCAACACTTACTGGTTGACATTTTATGAGGATACATTGTAGTTGTTTTTTCTCCCTTGACTTCCCATTCAAGCACAATTGGTTGAATAAGTTATGTTCACATAATTGATTGTGAAAGTTTCCTGGTAAAGGACAAATGAGTCTAGTTTTGTTTTACTTCTTGTTTTGTACAATAATCTACAGATGTACATAGGTGGATTCAGCTGGGGGGGAGTAAGGGGTTCGGAGTCCCCTCCTTAGAATTTCTACAATATACCTGTCCATGAGTATTAAGTAGAAGCAGTTTTCTCGAGTTCGCTTCGCTTGCCTATGTGTTAAACATAGATTCATGTATTTTTATTATTAATATGTTGCGTTATATTCTGCCAACAGTGTATAATATGGTTTGAAAGTTTTGACCCCCCCCCCCATAGACAAAAAAAATGGCTCAGCCCCTTATTGTGGTAGATTTGTAGTAAATATTTTATTAAGTCTGAATTATTGGCTTCTCATACATCATTAGTGGATCTTGCCTCAGTTGGGTTATATCAATAAAAGTGTTTCACTGCCTGTTTTTATTAATAATAATTTCGTATTTTTGAGGCATACTTCAGTTACTATAAAATTATATTTATACCATCCTTTTGTGATTGGAATGTATTAAAACTGATATAAAATCTGTTTGAATGGAGATAAAACACTGTTTCTGAAAAATTTCCAGAACTTTAAGAATTGAATGGTAAGAATTTTCTAACATGTTTTATGATAAAAATATTTCATCTGGTAAATGCAACACAGATCTAAAACTGATCTTACTATACTGTACTAAATTATACAGGGAGCTTGAAAAACATTCATTTTGTATTTTTAATTTAAAGCTATTGCCAAGAAGGCTCTATAATGTTCCTCACAGTATCATTCAGATCTGGTCAAATTATGTTCAAATTATGCCTCTTGGGTTAATTTTGCCGCACCCCACCAGTATTTTTCAAAGAGTTGAATTATTATGAATATAAAATTCTTGTCTCACTGGTACCCTAAGGATCCTAGGTTTTAGGTGAGCGACCCAGGGTCCTCTGAACACTCTTGTGTTATAATTGAGTTTCATTGATGTGACAGGCTGACAACTTTCTAGGGTTCAAGGTTTATCATCTAGGAATCTTAGGAGTTAACTATCAGGAATTGTTAACTAGCTCTGGGATAATAAAACGGCAGAGTTGTTGGTAGTTATTGCTTTTTTATGACATCTTTGTGAGCAAGAACAATAAACAGGGAGGTTTTTTAAGTTTTTTTCTGTTATCTTACGAATTAAGTGGTACAGGGGTGAAGAATGATAATACTTTCTTGAAAAGGGGAGCAGATAGGCATGAGTTAGTGGTGAATTAGAACACAAAAAGTATAATTTGGGTTCCATGTTCAATACATTTAGATTACAATTGCTTAATGCTTTTGGATTCCATAAACAATGTTTTTTAAATTCCATGTTTAAGTTTTTGCAGGGGCTGATCCAGGATTTTTTTCTAGGGGGGGGTCTGAACTTTTTCTAGGTGGGTCCAAACTTTCGAACCATAACCACATTATACACATTTTGCAGAATAATGCATATTATAATAAAAGCTACATAACTATTAAATCTATGTTACGCACCGAGAAAAATTGCGGACCCCCATACCCCCCTGCTAGCTCCGCCTATGTTTTGGATTCCATAATCAACGTATTTAAATTCCATGCTTCATGTGTTGAGATTTCATAATCAATGTATCTTGATGCCATGCTTAAAGTGTTCTGATCCCATATTAATGTGTTTGGATACAATCCTAAATGCATCTAAGCATCCTATGTGCAATGCTATGGGTCCAATGTTCAATGTGTTTTGATAAATTTAAAGTTCTACGATGTATGAATATTTCAAGGCCTTATTAACTACCTCAGTAGATATCCATCTCTGGCAGCACTGATAGCATTAATGTTTTCCTGTTACTTGCTGTTAGAGCTATAGTAGAAGATTTTACTGTTGTTACTGCAGGTTACATGAGAATTGTACAAGAACATGCTTGTATGTTGTATTGTGAGTATGTTAACATGATCAGACAGTTACAGGTTGCTGTCTACATTATGTACCTTGTATGTTGTATAGTGAGTATGTAAACATGATCAGACAGTTACAGGTTGCTGTCTACATTATGTACCTTGTATGTTGTATAGTGAGTATGTAAACATGATCAGACAGTTACAGGTTGCTGTCTACATTATGTACCTTGTATGTTGTATAGTGAGTATGTAAACATGATCAGACAGTTACAGGTTGCTGTCTACATTATGTACCTTGTATGTTGTATAGTGAGTATGTAAACATGATCAGACAGTTACAGGTTGCTGTCTACATTATGTATCTGAGGGTAAATTAATAGACAGAACTTGGATATAAAAAACAGAATTGCGTAAACTGGCTGTGGTTGTTGCTATAGTTATCAGGCTTAATTTCTCTTCCTTTCTTTCTAACATTATGTGATACTAAATACTGTGACAGACAGAGCGCACATATAGTGGCTGCGGTTGTTGCTTTAGTTTTCAAGCTTAATCTTTCTTCCTTTCTTTCTAACATTATTTGATGCTAAATTAATAGACAGGTAAAGTCACGTTGTCAAAGTTTAAATACAAATATTTTACGTAGGTCTGATGATAGAACTGTACAGATTTCCCACTAGTAGCAGAAACTTTAGTTGATGTAAAACATTATAAATATGAATCTAAACATATTTATTTTAAATTAATTTTATAGGGAAGTTTACATGTAGCTTGATCACATTGCCTTGAGAAATGATGTATAGAACTTCAATATCATTTATATTCATTAAATTAGAGTTTGGCACTATGTTCAGTTACTGAAGTGTGAATCTGACAGCAATGAACTTTTTAGCTGTTCTGTTTTATTTCATTGTAAGAATTTAGGGCATACTGTCTTTTATTCATACTTGTCTAATGGTTCATACCAGCCATCTCTTACCCTAGGCTATTGATCATAGCTTGTTAATACCTAAGACAGAATAATCTTCATTTTGAGATTTTTTCATACTTCCAAAAATTGTCGTATTGAATTCTTTAATTACAGATCAATATGATATTGTTGTGTAATATATATTTAAAAAGATTATGAACCATAGCTGCTGAGCCAGCTCAGTTGGTACTGTGCACATGTCTTATTGGTCGAGTAATCCTAGGTTTGATTCCCAGGCGGGGCATATTTTCATGGAGTTTGGTCATGAAATAATTTCTGCTGCCATTCTCCCTCCTACCATTGATTCTAAATCATGTAGGGCAGTAATGCCAGTCACTGAAAGAAGTATGCGCCTAGTAATTGGTTAACAGCTTAATCCAGAGATAAAGCCTTTCCAGGAATTATTGAGTAGGTTGATTCAATGCCATGTGTTGCTACAGCCTTAAACCCATCCATAGTAAAACCTGTCCTATATTGTGGAAATACAACCTTTCATTTTCACATCTGGATGATTTCAAAATTGGTTTCTTTTTCTCTCAATGATTGAACATGCAGTGCTGTTTAGTTTTCTTCGAGAATTTCTCATTTTACATGTTGAGTTATTACAGTTTTCCAGTATTCCAGTATGATGAAATAAAACATCTCCACTAAATGCTATTGAACTTTACAAGTTATGTTTTATTCAGATTTTATTGATTGTGGTATCACAGAGTTTTGCTGGGGTTCTAAACTATTCAAATATCAACGATATATTCTGTTGTCTGCAAACTGGTTACACATGAATTTTATGTAATACAGACTTGCAGTTTATATGGGCATTTTGCGGGTTTAGCGCAAAATGGTCGTAACTTGCTGACTTTTCTTATATTGAGTTACGACCATTTTGTGCTAAACCCACAATTTATACAGACATGCATTTTATACAAGGAATAAATGTAATACACTAGATTTTATACTCTCGAAATTGACATCTTAAATGTTCTCTCTTTTTCATGAGTTGATATTTCTGAGTATTTTGTGTGAATCACTGATCATGCTGGGAAAAACTTGAAAAAAAAAGAATTGAAACTTTATTCCACAGTTATTGGATTTGGAATTGAAGTTGACATATTTTATAATCTCTCATATTGATTTAACATTTCACTATACATGTAATATCTGTTCGCATATTATTAGGTATCATTGCACTTTTAGTTTTAACTAGTTTTATAGTGCAAAGAAACATTAAAAATGGTATTGAATTATTAATTTATAATTACTTTACTGCATCATTTTCATTTTGTCAATGTGTTCTAAATGGAGAAACTCATTGTAATAGAGGGGCTGACTTGTGTATTCTTGTGGAATAGCTCAGTTAAGGGGTTTTAGAGGTCAAGGGTTAGAATCCGACCTTGATCACTATAAAATTCCTTGAGCAAAAATCAAAAGCTGCTATGAAATGCTTCAATATGGGTATTTAAACCATCGATCACTAGTCATTTTTTACCATGGTCAATTGATGGTCACAAACCATACCAAACAATGGTTGACCATGGAACATGGTTGGCAATATACCACAGCTTAAAACATGTTTTACCATGGATGAAATGAATGTAGGTAAAAATGCCATAGGTAAAAATGCCATACACAAAAGTCTCTGAGGTAAAAATGACATTTCTACCTACAGCTTTTTTACCACTTCGGGTATGGCATTTTTACCTATGGCATTTTTACCTCTGACATTTTTGTATACATTGTACGGCATTTTTACCTCTGACATTTTTGTATATGGCATTTTTACCTCTGACGTTTTTGTATTTGGCATTTTACCACAGACTTTTTTGTATATGGCATTTTTACCTCTGGCATATTTACCGCATACCGGATAAAACATGGTAATTTCCAAGTCAACCATGATCTGAGAAACTTTGTCAACCATTTTTTAACCATGTTCATTTCACAAGAGCTGGCATGTGGTTTCAATGTTATAATTTATGGTAACCTTTAAAAGGCAACATTTAAATGTAGTAGCTCTTTTTTGTCTACCTGATTTCTTTGATAAAATAGATATCTCCCAGAAAGTGTAATTATTCTGACATTTATTATAAATTGAAATGTCTCAGTATTTCAGTATTGATCTATTAACAAACTACGGTAGTTTTCTTCAGTTATTATCTTAGATGTTTTTATCTTGTTCTACTGTCAGCTTCTATTGACATCTAGTATAGATAAACATATGGTACCATTGTCTCTGTGACAATATATCTTGTAATTATATATTCTTTAAAATAGTCTTGCAGAACTGTAGGAAAATTTTCCATTTTGAGCGGTGGGGGGTTGTGAGGGGCAGGGAGAGAGCCCGGTTGGAGGTAATTGTTTTAGGTAGGCGGGTTATCGATATGTCGTGCTGGGGGGGGGTTAGGGCTGGGAGAGAGGCAGGGGGTAATTGTTTTAGGAGGGCAGGTAGCAGGTATGTCCGGTTGGGGTGAGGGGTTGCGGGAGAAAGGCAGGGGGGCAATTTTTTTTAGGAGGGCAGGTACCATGATTTTTTAAGACTGGTGGTTCAGTTTGAATGTATTTTTGTTGTGTTTGAGCCATGAAGGGTTCATGGTTGCTAATGAGATTGCCTTTTAAGCCACTGAATTTACTTCCTACATGTATTGTGCATAATTTTTGTTGCACTGGGGAAATATACACTTTTAGTTGTCTAAATGCAAAAGCATGGTTATGTCCTTGGCAAATGTCTGGAAATGATGAATAAAATTATGATCAAATATGATGCCATTTCTGTAAAAATATCTTATTTGTTATAGATCTACAGTGCCACCTTTCATTTGTAAACACCAAAATACCCTTCCCTGTGTGATCTAGCAATTGGTAATACCAGGAATCAAACCTACGACTCCTCGATCAGTAGATTTGTGTGCTAACTACAGAGCTGGCTGAACCGCTATCTAAGATTATTACAATTAAATTGTTAACTGCATTGATTTCATGTATTAGAAGTTTCACTGTTATAACAACATCTCTCTTCTTACATACTGCAAGGATTGCCACAAGACTGTAGTAAGTGCATTGCATTAAAGAGCAAGTTACAACAGTCTTGCTGGCAACCATACTATTTGTAATTTCCTATTTCTCATCTTATAAAACATACTTGATTGTATGGTTCTTTAATTGTCTCTTTCACTGACATTTTCCGACAGTATAAATACACCATAAAGATGGAATGATTTCCTGTATTCTCTGATGGGGTGGATAAACATTTGGTGTGGAGAAAGTGGGGGGGGGGGTAAATGATAGGCCCGCGATCTCGACACTTGTTATGTACTCGTTCTTAATTGTAAGAAATTTGAAATTGCGGGGGGGGGGCATTTATAAGTATGAACTTGAAAATTGTCACATTTCTTTGAGTTGGGTATGGGGTCTGGCAATTATTTTCTATAGGAGATTGTGGACTGACGTCATATTGGAACATGTTTTCAATTTTTTCTTAAGTACTTAAAAAAATTTCAGTGCCCTTCCCCCCTTACAAGACCACCCTTTCCCCACTTGACATGTGATGAACTTTCAGTAACAATGATGTATGATTTCTTCATGGTCAATGCTATCTCATTACAGAAGAATTGTTAAGGGGCTGATTTAAGCTCTTTTGTAAGGGGTTGTTAAGGGGCCAGAATGTAATTGAAGATTTTAGATGATACAATGGAGGGGGTTTAATTTTATATTATTCAAATGAGGTTATCCTATGATCTTGTAATAAAGACACGCAATAGTCATTAGGGGACAATATTGTCTTGTATTTGAACCAGCTAATTATGTCTTTGTTTGGGAAATATGTTCTGAGTTATGATAAAATCATAAATTTGTATTGATCCCCATTATTGTCTAACAAAAAAAAATTAAGAATATAATGCTCTGGGATTTTTGTTTCATCAGTACAATTTGTCATAAGGAATTTAGATTTCAACAGTTCTGAGAGTTATGAGGGACATTGTTGCTGTCAGGATTATTGTTTGTCTCAATTTAGAGAATATTAGGTTCATACTCTTTGTTGTCATTGTCTTATTGTTTAGGTCATATTGATGACTTCTCTACAATTTATTGTATTCAAAGATACATTAGTGATTATCTTTAAGAAGAATTATAGTTAGGGCATTGAACCTTGCCCCTTTATAATTATAATATTTATTTGGCATAGTGTACACATAATAAAATACATAGAAACACAAATATCCCAGACATCATGTTGTAATTACGTACTATGTCAAGCTCACCAACACCAGGGATAACACAAAAAGGGGCAATTTTAAGCCCGTATTTCCATTGTGGTCCCTAGCCCTTATTTCCATTGTGGTCCCTATATAGAAACACTTGATGTGCCCTGTGCTTCTTATCTATACCTAAATACCTAAAATAGTGATTATTCTGAGTAGAATATCCAGGCACTGCACCTTGCCCTTTTTTCTTCTTAATGGCCCTTTCTGCTTTTGATGAGAAATAATACAGAGATGAGAGAAAAAAGGACCAAGTTGCAGAACTCTGATATTCTGTTTTAGAATAATCTCTATTTTAGGTTTAGATATATAAGAAGTGGATGTTGCATCACAATTTGCATATACAAGTAACTGAGATAAATAATTAACCCTTATTGATTTTTGGTCCAACAGTTATCTTTAATGTTCTTTTAATGTGCAAGACAATATTATATAACCTTAAAGAATAGAAGAAGACACAATATAGATTACTTCTTTGATCAATAATTCAGTAAGTATGAAATATTTCCTTTTAACATTCAATGTCAGCCATTACTACTGACTTGTATGTAAAATCTTTAATGATTTATGTGCTGTAATTCTCTCCCTTGGGTAACATAAATATAAGAGTTACCATGGAGTTAGAGTATAGAATAATTTTATTATTTGTAATGATGTTTTTATCTGATATATAGAATATCATTATTTAGTTGATATTTTATACTCTTAAATCAATAATAGGAGAATCTGGAAGAAAAAGGGTGAAAAAATAAAAGAATTAAGAGTGGTCTTTGTAATTGATTGAACCTGGGTCGGTAAGCACACCTGGATTTTGAATCTAGTGTCTAGAAGGGGGTATGGGTTTAAATCCCACCGGGGGAGGTTTTACCTTTCCATGAAAATTTGAAAATAATGTCAATTTTCTCCATTAGTAAGGTAGATGGAGAAGTTTCCGCCCTTGTGGAAGGGTAGGTGAGAACTGGTTATAGACAAGGGTCCAGGAAAGCTAGGTTAGGTGTGCTAGATGCCATGAAATAACCTAAAAGTTGTGTTGACATGGCGTTTAAACCCAGTATAAATGTAATTAATTGTCATGTCACTGCCCAGAATATACAATATATGGTGACTACATTATGAATCTTTGTTAGAGATGTGTTGTAGGACCAGTTGTCCAGTGGAAGGTCACGTGCTTAGGGATTGAGAGGTCCTGGGTTCGAATCCTGCTAGGGGGACTGCTAATTTCCTTGAGCAAGAAATTTACCTGTGATTGCTTCACTCCACCCATGTGTAAATGGGTACCTGTTAGGGTTATGCACTGTATGCTGTGGCTGCAATCTGTGCCATATGTTAACAGTTGGTGTGTGACTCGATGATCAGGGAAGTTTAAATGTCAGGAGTTGACTGAATAGTGATACTAGAAGTAGACTTCAAAAACCTTGTAACCTTGTCTGTAATATTAATGTCATCATCTTGACCTGTTAGTTTGTAACAATATTTTGATCATTTGATTAATTTTAATTCCTAGGTTTCTTCATATTGTAAAACATGGTGTTCAACACCCAGGACCTCTCAATCCCTAAGCGCACGACCTACCACTGAACTACTCATTTCTACATTCTGAAGGTCTATATTTTGTAAATTGTTCCAGTTTGGAAAGTTCTATTCAACCCTTATTTTATAGTAATGTCAAGGTGATTAAAACAAGTTTTTTGTCTTCTCATGTCAAAGGAGTTTTATCCCAAGCCATTTTCATTCTGCACTTTCTCATTCCGCACTTTCTCATATGATTGTGCTTTTCTAATATTTACATTACAGTGCTTCCAGATGCAGCCTTGTAACTTAGTAGAAAAAAGGTGTACCAGTTGTTTTAGACAAATATTCCATGTTTGGGAGTAACCACTAACAGACTCCAGCTCTCACCCTTAAAGCTACAGTCCCATAAACATAAAAATAGCGATAAGGGCAACGTACCGGCGCCGTGCGATCAAACTCTGCATGGACTCATACAAACTCTTGCGTACCCGTACGGACTGTTACCTTTTTACCAGGGTCTGTGAGATGAGCCCAGGATACACGTATCAGTTTCATAGTCGAATCGTGAACAAAATCGTGGCGGAGTATGGATTAAACATGCATATCTTCCAGCTACGGCTCAGTACGGGTGTGTTTTTTTGTGCCATGTGCGTACTGTCACCTTGATACGCTAGGTTTCTCAGGGCCCACGACTGTCTGCACGTACGGGTCCGTAACAAGTCACGATTTTATGGGACTGAGGCATAACATGTAATCTCTGTCAGCTGGTAATGCTTCATCACAGTTTTATTTTACTATCTCACAGCTCTATTATGTTGAACAAAAAAAACTCTAAAGCATATTGTTCCAATGATTGCTTTTACAGAAAAAAAGCAACAATAGGTAGTTTACATGTTGTATAGCTAATCAGATTTCAATCAATTCTATTGAAACTTTATATTTGTTTAGAGTAGTTCCAGCCTTTTGAATGTTTACTCTTTGAAACATAATGGCAAAAAAACAACACCCACTTTCTATTCAATTTCAATTCTCTACAAACAAAAGCTATTATAATATGTTATATATTCACTGTGCCATGATATTTTACTATGTTGTAAAATCAATAAGCACTCATGATTCTAAACGTTTATAAATGGAAACATGAGTAAAAACTAAACTCCCAGACATTTCTCGATGACTTTCTGCCAGAATATTAACTATATAAAGTTCCCAGAATAAATTAATGACTCAGTCACTCCGGGATGATTTCGCCATGAAAAGTTTGTTCCAATTTGCATTGCAAATATGATATATGGTCCATAAGTATCAATAAAGCAAATAAATTCTATCCCAGGGTTGTTAGTAATTGAACTAGTAATAGTTATACAGTTAGTATGGTGACTTTGATTATGTTGATTGAATATATAAGAGCTGTCCGACAACATGTAATATTACTAATACAATGTAACTTATAGTAAAGTGACTTTGGTGAATTAGTTTGACAATATTAGAGTTGCTAGACCATGAATTCTGTCACTACTTGAAGTAGATTTGATGACTGTTAGGTATCATTTCATTGAAATATGATAGTATAATCATAAGGTTTCATTATTAGTTGCTCTGAACAACAAAATATAAAGATACAAAAGTTTAATTCTAGTCGGAATATTACAATAACAAAATTACATTAGCTTTGATAAGCTATTGTCCAACCAGAAGTTTAAAGTACAATCAAGGACAAAGACATGGACACAGAAAATGAGTTTCCATTCTTCAAACAAGCAAAGCAGTTTCAACATCAAAGGCGGTCAAACAAAGACATAGTATTCTCAGAACTTAGGACTTATTTATCAATGGTAGAAATGTATGGAATGTTTTAAGCTGAGTAGGGGGCTAAATTATGTTGGAAGGCAGATTTTTCCAATGGGAAAGAAATCAACATTTTTCTAAATCATGGAAAGCCTGAGTTGCACTACTTTAAATACACTATTGGAAAATGTAAATAAATGTCTTATGAATCAAATGTCTATTCCAATCAGAAATCAAACATATCATGTCATTAGCATCATGCTCATTGAAAAAAGTTTATTGTTACTAAAAACCAAATAAAGCCTAACTTTTCATTGCAATGCAAATATTACATAGTCAATTTTATTTGTACTGGGTGTAACCCCATGTCAACACAACTTTAATGTTATTTCATGGCATCCAGCACACCTAACCTAGCTTTCCTGGACCCTAAGACAATAATCAGTGCTCACATAGCCTTCCACAAGGCAGGAAACTTCTCCATATACCTTATTAATGGAGGAAAATTGACATTATTGTCAAATTTTCATGGAAGGGTATAACCTTCCATGGTGGGTCTTGAACCCGTACCCCTTCGCGACACTAGATTGGAAATCCAGGTGTGCTATCAACTGTGCTACCCACCCGGGTTTACTCTGTCAATAAAAACGTAACTGTGAAGTACGAAATCAGAAATGCTGTTAATATAGTAAAAGCAAGTACAGGAATATTTCTAGACATTCAATTAGTGTTGGTAATTTATCAAATCATGTTCTATTAATTATGTACAAAATGTCTGTCAGCTATAATTATAGAGTATAATCATCTGGATAATTCCATACATTATTCTGTTATAATTTATTTTCCTATTACTTCATGGATCAATTATATCATCAGTGTTCATTAGGAATTATTTGCAGTATGGGAAAATTATCAGCACTGAATGCAGAGCTCTGAAAGAAATACATGTGCTGTACTGTATGTTTGCTTGATATTTTGTGTTTAACTAAATGTATATGCTATTGGTTGACAATTTGTCTAATTATTATGATACATGTACATTTGTACTTAGTTTTTACATGGGGTTTCCCCATGTTTAGTAGTGGACTGTGGCAAATCCACATCAAAATTTGTCGCGGACGATTACATTGGTTGTGCGCGCGCAAATAAAGGGATAATTACCACTGCAATTAATATATAGTCCGCATTACACGTTAACAAGCAGACGATAAGAAGCACGTGTATATCTTATCTAGTTTATGTTAGGTAAAGGATCCTTGTATCGCTTCCATAAGTTGTATACAGCCATATACTCTGCCAAAACCCCATGTCTGACAGCGCTATCGGTGCTTTGATTTTGTGTTTAATGTCATTTAAACACAAATTATGGTCATTTTACCTTGTCGAGTTCACCTAACGTAGTTTTTGTGAACCTTGTCTACAAACAGTATTCCTACCTTTCCATATAGCTAGACCAACAACTACTCCATTATTAACTTAATGGAAGAAAATCAAAATTATTGTCGAACTTTCATACATAGATAGATATACAAGCCCTGATGCATTTCAAACCAACCTGAACACTTTGGGACATTAGATTTGAATTTTTCTGAAC
Source organism: Mactra quadrangularis (assembly GCA_025267735.1). NCBI lineage: Eukaryota > Metazoa > Mollusca > Bivalvia > Venerida > Mactridae > Mactra > Mactra quadrangularis. Next base: position 35,336,781 of record CM046302.1, on the reverse strand, counting down.
TTTCTCTTGTTCTCTCTATATATATACTAGGACGAAAAAGAAACGCCGGGTAACCTATAATGATTGTTTTAAGGGATAAATTGTATTATTGGATTATTATATTTATTTTTGTATGAAATGTCATCTGTATGGAACCAGCTGTTGAAGTTTCAATCGATTTCCGATGCTGATTATGTGAAAAAATACCCCCTTTTAACGATGACCCTTCTTGTTTTGCGAAACACGGCCGGACATGTGTTGCATATTTTATGTACCCGGCGTTTCTTTTTCGTCCTAGTATATTTAACTGAGAGCATACCAAAACCATATTTTAAATCTCCTACATACACTGCTGTCGTAAGTTAGTATAATACTACAATACTTCTTCAGGATACATGTAAATATTATAATTCATGATCTTTGGATCTCAGGAAATTTATATTGACCTGCATTGCAGAAAGCAGTAACTGTTTTTTTGAACATGTCTTTGCATAAACTGTTGTCTGTGTTTATGCAAAACAAACTCTGAAACAAACTCAGAAACTGATGAAGAATCATGTCTGGAAGAACCATGTATTGTAATAAATTCATTATTTTTTGTGAAGCTGCTTCCCTACAAACAACATTCAGCAACCAGCCTGTCTGGTTTGGTTACTTTAACTTTGAAGTTTTATTTTATTATTGTTTGTCTTTTATTATAAAACAGGGAGTTCCTTCCGTTTCAATTTTCTCTGTCTATGAGAAAATAGTTTTTAAGTTAAACTTACATGTTTTCTAGTATAGTTTAGTTTGCATGATAAAATGTTCTTAAGGGACATGAGCCATTGGATGCCTTGTAATTGGATTTTTAGAGTTTCTGATGTTTTCCTCAATTCTTGTCAGAATCCTGGTTCCATAGGGACAAACTTCTCCTTTTACTTTATATTAAAATCTTTGGTAGTTTAAAGGAACATATTTATCACTATGTAAGAAATTGATTTATATGCTTGTTTCTGAAATATATTTTCAGCAATAATGATAATAGATAGTTTACAATACCTTAATATGGAATATGTTACATCATAACATGTCATGATAATGTTGATGTTTTTTATTTGTAGTACATTTTGTACTAGTTATTACATTTATAGATGTAATAACTATAGGAGCAGTGGTCCAGTGGTAGGACGCGCGCTTAGGGATCAAGAGATCCTGGGTTCGAATCCCACCAGGGGCACTGCTAATTTCCTTGAGCAAGAAATTTACCTGCGATTGCTTCACTCCACCCAGGTGTAAATGGGTACCTGCGAGGGTGGTATAAATCCGCTGCGCCAATTTGTCGGCTGCACTAATAAGCGGAGTAAAAAGACTCCCCAGGGAGATTGATAGATAGATACCAGTAGCCCAGTGACCAGGGGTAATTGCTGTAAAGTCGGTGAACATGCGTAAGCATGAAACTTAGACTATAAAATGTAATTATATTTTATATATAATTACATTTACTAAAATTTGACAGCTACCTGATAACATGGAGCCTATGGTCCTTGCTGATATACACCTGATGATCAGTATGTCCAAACTAAAGTTTCAATATTAAGTCTGACTCGCTATCAAGGTTAAATTAAGTTGGTCCACAAGCTGGCTTAGAGGAACTTCACTGTATTAGGTGTGTGTAAATAACATAAAGTTAATTTGAAGTTCTTTCAAAAACCAGTCAATGAATTTAAAGAGAAAAGAAAAAACAAATTAATTTCAGAAAGAAATTAGATTTGACAGATTGATGTGAAAGCAATTTTAAAATGTTGTATGAACTCAAAATTGAAAGTTTAACTTCAGAGATTTTGATATAAAATCAAAATGTATAGCATTAAATATGAAAGAAACATCTCAGACATAAAAGTTGAACTTATAATGTTCATTGTTGAAATAATTGAAAGTTTAATACTTGTTCTGTAAGTAGTATTGATCTAATATAATAAATCATGAATTATTATTGTTTAGTGTTGTCCATTTATCATTCCTCTTGTCCTTTCTTCTCTTCATATTAAATATATGAATATTTTACCATTGTAATAATGAAATGATGTGAACAGTTGAGATAATAGTGTTAAATGATGTAGAAAAACTCATTTTATGATGGCAGCCATATTGGACTAACATCTGGAGGTATTGTCTAATATATTGACCATACAACGGAAATATTTCATGTCATCCAATAGTTTTCATTTATGCACAAAAGGAATATATAATTCCCAAGTGGTTTTAATATTTGCTTAGTGGTATATTATTCATGCATCAATGCAACAAAATAAGATGAAATTGTCAGCATTTAATGTTATATATGTGAATATTTATAAATATTTCATAGCTGTTAATGTAGAGCCAGCCATTTTGTATTTGACTCTTGGTTTCTAAGTTATAAATCAACCAGTGTGAATTATTTATTAAATTATATTCAATACAATTTATGTTGAAGTCTTAAAATTTTGTGTCTATAAAATTTATTTACAAGTGTTTTCTTTGCAGTAAAATTTGTCTTGTCTGTTGCTATGGTAACCATGCTGATACAAGCTTTGCATAATGAAATTTTCCTTGGAATTAAAAAAGTAGTCAAATATCATTGAGATTCTACAATATTACTCTGTTTACAAGTAAGGCTTAGAGAATATGATATTAAAGTTTGTTATAATTCATTAACCCTTGACCATGATACAGTGGTCCTCAGCTTGGATTTTGAATGTCACTAGCATAAAATTATATAGGGTTTGATCCCAGCTTTATACCCTTGAAGGTCTCCCATAATAATCAAATGGTAAATGATGTGTTTTCCCCTTTTTATATTGTTTGTACTACTTGAGCTTTGCTGAATTGTATAACAAAGTCTTACAACTTGGATTATTATCTTTCTCAAGTCTGCTTGTTGGTCTCCAAGTTCTGAGCATATTATAGGACAAAGCTTCTTGCTCAAGTAAACAAAAAGTTAGATTTTTTTATTAGATTTAAACCAACAGTTTGCTGGCTATCCATGATTACCACCATTTGTTCATACCCTGGCTGTGACCAGTCATTGGCTATTTGTGGAAGGGTAAACAGGATACTGTTTTTTGTAAAACTGACAAATGTACCCCAGTAGGACATGCCATTTTAATCGGCTGATTTGAAATCTGTTATCTAAAATGAATTAAAGGAATTCTTATTAGTTATTATGCATCATTGTCTAAGTATCGGACCATAGTCCTTAAATCATTACTCTATACTGTTTAAATGCATCATTTTTGCAGTTTTCACAGTAACATTAAAAAACCCATCAACTTGTTATATCTCATGATACTCATTCACTCACAGACTGGTTCCAGTTCTCTGATTCTAATTTATTATACCGTTGCCTGATGTAGAAACTTATCCAGTCAATTATTGACTTGTCTTTCTCATCTGTTCCTCTATGCATGCTTGCAGTCATAAATGTCACACCATTTCCTATCCCTATGTGGTCATTATTGCCACCTAGACATGTGACCACTGGTCATGTGATACATATTGTAATTATAAGAACTTCCTAATATGGTGAGAGGTTATAATAAACAGAGCTATTTATTGTTGGATGGTATTTCATTCTGAGGTTTTTGTGGAAATGACATTTGCTATTAGCTGTGAATTAAATTTTATCATCGAAATATTGATGTTTTATTCTTGTAATGGAGGAGTTTTCAGCTCAGGCTTGCTTTAAGATGGAATTCCCCTGATGCAAAACTAACTGTTTATAACTGTAGCAATGGGCTAGGTTCACAAACTACTTTGTACCAATTTCTGCCCTGCCAATTTTGAAAAATAAATTTTCTCAATTGCATCAAAATTTCCCAACGGTTACAAAAATATGACTTGTTTGCTATAAATAAATGGAATTTTGTAGCACTAAAAAAGCACCTTTATGAAAAAATATTTGACTTTTTGATATGCTTTGATGTCAAAATAGCCCATAATTAGCTTCATGATGTTGTTGCTTAAAATTTCTCTGAAAATGGATATTTAAATGTACATTGTATTTCTAATATTTTCACATGTCATGCTTTTCATTGCATATATATTTTGGAAAGAGTTTATAGGGATTTGAGGCCCTGATGTTCTGTGTCATTTCTTGTAATGTCTTGAGGTGTTCACAGTCTGTCATCATTTAGCAAAAAAACCACCAATAACTATACCAGTTATTGATGTTAGTTTTCAGTCATTTTTTAGTAGCATGAAGCAATTTTTCTTGGGGCTTCACTTAGATTTAATGGTTATGTAGTTTTAATTATTAATATGTTATATTATTCTGCCAAAAGTGTATAATGTGGTTGTGGTTCGAAAGTTTGTGACACCCCCCCCCCCCGAAAAAGTTTGGACCCCCTAGAAAAAAATCCTGGATCTGCCCCTGCAGTAATGGACAGTATTATCAACTTGGCCAACTTCATGAAATTTAAAAGAATCTTCACAAGCCTGAATCAATTTTCACCAGACTTGGGTTTCAGGCTAGTGGGTTATGGCTTTGATTGATAGACTAAACTGCAATGCAATATTCCATTGATTTCATAAAGCCTCGACACTCACAGTCTAAGCTGTACATCAATGAATACCTAAATGTATAATCAAATGTCAGTCCTGTTATATTTTCAGTGAGAATAAATTCCTACATTTATCCTTCATGATGATGTCAATCATTTAGTAATTTTGTTGTTTCTCAATGATGTTATTATATGAATCATCCAGTTGTTGAGTGTTGCTATTGATGTTTTAGGCTCTATTTTATGTTTTGTTGATACATTTTTGGTGTTTGTCAATGAGTTATAGAGAAATATGACTTTATTACAACATTTGAATTGTTGTAAAAATATTATAGATAGAGATATTTTGTTGGCTTAACTAGTGCAATACTTAATATTCTTCCTCATTTTTAAAAAACTTTTTGCTTTTTGAAGAAATATCAATGGTATTCATTCAAAAATTAATAGGATTTGATCATACTTGAAATTATAAGGGGATGAATGGCATTGCTTTAACTGAAATGAGTGAGTTTTTTCTATGCAGTTTTCAGGAATTTATTTATACCATACTGCTACCCTTTGGTAGAAGAAGAGGGTTATTACTAATAAAATAAAATATTTCTGAAGTAAAAGAACTTACCGGTAGATTCAATGTTTGATTAGGAGTCTTTAAAACTCCTGAATATATTCAGGCAAATTCATCAAAATTTATAATTTCATTAAAATGTTTAGCATATTGCTGTTACTGGTCATCTAGTCATATTGTCCTGATAATTTGTCCAGTTTGTATTCTAATATCAGAGATGATCATAAAGTGACCAATGCATCAGTTGATAGATGACCATTTAGTGATGGTCAGTTTGATAACTCAGTACAATATGGGATTGTAATATGTCTATAATTCTATGATAGATTACTATAATATTTATATAACATTCCACTCTGAGAATGACCTTAGTTAACATTGTATGACAGATATCTTTATCATCAATGGATAATACAGGCCAGTGGTGGGCAGGATGGCAGTAATCCATGGCTGGATTGAATATGCCCCAAGAGAAGATTATCAAACTCTGGCCAAACAGTGGCTGTAATATTAAGACTTCTGTATTCTTTATTTCATCAAAGATACCAATATTCTAATCTGGTTTCATTGCTTTCCAAAATAGCCCTAAAATATGCATTTTGTCCAACACCTTTATGACATCATACAATTTAGCGGATGCTATGTTGACATAGTGCCATGGTGGTCAAAAAACATATTTGAGCAAATTAGGGTGGAAGCAAATTGGCTGTATCCTACTAAGCATACAAGTACATTATGTTTTTAGTTTCATGTAAATCATTGTGCATTTAATAGACATACTATTAAATTCAATTTCAAGGAAAAGTTTCATTCAAGTACCTAGTACTTTTTGCTACAGTCCTTGACAAACAGGAAAGCTTAGATGAGTTGAACAAGTCTGTGCTGCAATTATAAAACAAAAAGAAAAAAAAAGTTGATACATGTACAAACAAACCTCAAAGAATTCTCTATTTAATTTCACCATTCATGTATTCATTGTGCTAGATCAAAGATTACTGGTACCAGTACATGTAGAAGTGTACAATACATCAATTAATGATTATATCAATGACTTGGTTCAGATGTTGTACAATTACAACATAGATTTTATTGATTCACTGGCACCAACCATCATTCTATACACTTGTATTATGTTGCTGCATTGTTTTTCTATAATCCTAAAATAACATTCATTAGAAAATATGTTAAACTGATGTTAAATCTATCTATTTAATAGGGCTTACTGAACACTATTCAGACAGGAAATGTAGGTGACATTAGAGCTTGGTGTGCTAGAATTGAAAATAGATCTAGATTGTAGAAAACAACCAGATCAATAATTTGTACAATACTGATGCTAAATAGCTATCTAGGTTAGATATCAGACTTGGTTTCATCTTGTCTGGGGGTGTGTGCAATTACATAATATATTTGGGGCACTATGATGGAAACTAACAATTTTGATTTTGGGTCGTTATTAACTTAAGTTTATGGATGGGGATACTAAAACATTGGACTAATTACCTGAGGTCATTAGGTTCATTTTGATTTCAACTATGTATATGCTTTGTAAAAATCACAAATTTGGATTCATATTAGCAGATCATTCCCAACAGGCACAGCAAAATGTGTTCAAAATCTTAAAGGTTTTCATGCTCAGGCTCGCCCTTTGCCAAAACCATAGGTTTAAACCACCTTAAAACTATGGCATGATAATTATCATAGATAAAGTAAAGATGCTTGCTACATGCCATGTCATTAACTTACATTTTAAGATTTTTCATGAAAGTTTGCCTCAAAAAGAGAAAAATTGATAAACAAATTGCTACACTTAATTTACTATGTCAGTAGATAATTTGTAGAGCTGTCAGCGTTACATGATGTCACCCTGATGAAATTACCTATCACTTTATTCTCAACAAAACTCTACCATAAAATCTTCTTGTTTTTTAAGAGTGTAAAAAACTGTTATCTCTCAGCAGGAACTCAATTAAATTTACCAATCTTCTCAATGACTCAGACCAATGTGTTCTGACTCGCAGAGATGCTTGCTTTAAGAATTGGTGTGCTGTATATGGTGTGGGGTAATGTTAGTATTGATTTTGTATTGATCTGCCAGAGAAAACAACATGGAGGTCGGAGATTGGAAAAGATTCCTTTAGTCATGGTATAAGAACAACTTGTATGACACACGCCATAGAGAAAGTAGGAAATATTCTAAACTAGTAGAAAAACATTAAAGGTGTCATGAAAATAGCACATTGTGACAGTTGGTAATATTTGTGTCATACAGATTGGATGTATGAAATAATTTCACGAGAGCAGGTGGAATTTTCTCTGTGATGATTTTCTGACTTTCAGTTGTGATTATTCAGAGTGCCAGGACATTATTTCTACAAGAAATATATATTCACCATATTTGGTTGTATTAGTTGTGTTATAGGTTGTTTTTGTCCTATTTAATGTAAGTTTATATCATAGTGTATGTATAATGTTTCATAGAAATAATTGATATGTTGTGGTGTGTTTATTTCAATTATAGTTTTAAATTTACCAAAACGAAATTTCTTTTTAATTGTGAAAATACAAATTAATGGTTTTAATGAGAAATAATGTTGTTAATATTGAATATCTTGTATAATGTTACAGGAATGTTTTGCATGAATATTTAAATCCTTACTGTTTTAAGGATATAGTTTATTTTAAATTGTGTTAATGTGGTAATATTGATGAAAAAGGTCATAAGGTGAACACACCTCATGAATAATGCAATATACATATATTAGACTATTTATTATACATGTAATATTAATATAAATTTACTAACCAATAACAAAAATATTATTTTCTGGAGTTACTTCTCCTTATATTTTTTCATTAAAGATGGCTTTTGGTAGGACTTTTTTTATTTCTAATATTGTCTTACAGTATTCAAGATCAAGTTTTTTTGAGGAAGCATTTTTCACTTTTAAGGATTCTTTTTTGTTGATTAATGAAAATTATGAAATGATGAAAGAACAATCACAGCATGTTATGACGTCAGCATGTATTTTCAGTATATTGATTACGGTTTTGTGGATGCAGTGTGGATGCCGTATCAGACAAATTGCATGTCTTTTACTCTTTTGCAAAAACCACTGTTCCAAATCTATCCCAAAAGAAATATTTATATAGAAAACTGTATTTATCTATTTTCATGTTGTATTTTATTTGAAAAAGATTTGTTACCAATCAAGCTCCATTCATGTATATTGCATTGAAACATTTTTTGTCCCAAATGAGGCCGAAATTCTGCCTTTTCGTGATTGATGAAAATTTCCAAAAAATATTACCAATCTAAAATCAATCAACAACATTTGTGGGTCAGCAATTGTAACTAGTCTCTTCTACTGTCTGTTTTCTGTTTGTAGTGAGATACAAATGTTTCTTGAATTACTGTCAATGACTGTAAAATCTGTATATATGATTTTTCAAAATTTTGAATACTAGTTTACAATATTCACATCATTGGAAGATAATTGTGCTGAAATTCACATTTGGAAAGGCAAGGACTGTAATAAGAATCTAAAGAATCTCTGTGCTCATTTTTCAAACCAATTAAGTACATGTATATTACTCCTCTGCTAATTAGACTGCATGTTGAACATCCAAATCTATGCAAACAGAAGCATTCAGAAAACAGTGCTATTGAGTTGTATGATTTATAGGGTGTAATTTTACATTCCTATCATTGTGGCCCAAACCATTAGTGGCCAACTGTGGGAGATAAAAGGTCATCTAAGGTGATTGAGCTTCTTGCCAGAAAAATATTGACCAGTGGTCAACTCATTGAGGCATGTTTCTTTCAAGACTCTTGTTGCATGCATTTAATTAGGTTGTTGATGAGAATGGGGAAGAAATTTCCTGGAAAATTAGTGGTTCTTATAGAGAATGCATTAATTTTTGTTGTGGGTAATCAAACTGCGATGAATATAAATAGAATGTAAATAACTTCCTGTACTTCTACAATGGATGAGGATACATGATAATATAGGAGAGGCAGGTTTGATATCTGAATATACATGGTCCTCTAAAAGTTCTTGGATAAATAAAATTTTAAGAAAAAATGATCATGCACTGAAAGTAGTTTATACTGTGTTCTCGTATTCTCGTGGGGTTAAGACTATACTTGGGTATCAGGCACAAATATAAGGGATGTCTTAATTCTATATTGTTGCAAAAAATACACAAAACTTTCGTCTACAATGTACAAGCAACAAAAATAGCGAAACTTCCGGATAAATAGGTCAATTTGACGTTTTAAAATGATTACCTGTTACTCTGGATCACTAAAGAGCTTTCTCATATTCTCGTGGGTTTTTGATTGGCGGTCAAGGCTCGTAACTATGTGACATATTTATTCTACAATTCAGTTCAGATATCCAAATTCACTCTAAATAAAACATTTTGGCGAGTTTTTGAATCTGTGGAATGAGTTTTTTTTTACATTCTAACGGACATTTAACTGTGCTATGGTACTGAGCATGAAGAAAATTAGATATCAGACTTAACATATGCATGAAAAAATGGCAATTTAAGTGCAATAATCATAAAAAACTATGGAAAATTGTGGTCTATTTTCATACAAATTCTTCTAACTGACAACAGATGCTCAGAAACTCACAGTGTAGCTTGAAAACCCATGCTGAGGTGCCAAATCTAAGTGGTACTCAGTGGTCACAGCTCAATTTTGATTCAAAATAAGACACAACAATAATCGTGTAATTGGATTTTTATTTTAATTGGCGTGGAACACACTTTCTGAACTACAATGTAGAATTTATTGGGGTTTAACCTTTGGGTGAGTTGCTTAAGCAAATCGCTATATACGTATCGCTTTGTGTCCTGGTACCCTTCTTACAACAAAAGGAATGAGTGTATGACATCAAATTTTGGGTACCAGGACACAAAGCGAAACGTAGCAATTTGCTTAAGCAACGCACCCTTTGTGTGACAAAGCATCTATGTGATAATGATGCATGACCTACTTTAAAAGATGGTGTCGCCTTTTGCAAAAAAACGAGTCGTTAAAACAGTTATTTTGGGGGGAAATATGAAGTTTTTCATATAAAATTGCTAATATAATTCACTTATTCACTCATAATTAGGGTTTCAAGCGGTCTTTTGTCGTTTTTTGTACTTTGGGCGAGTTTGATATTGATCAGAGTAAAAAGTTGACATATTTTCGGATATTACCAATCGTCGCGTGCATCGGTTCGGACTATTTTTATTACGCCACGAGAATATGAGAAACCACGAGAATACGAGAAACAAGTATAACTAAATAATATAAATGTAGTTTGAAAATATTTCCATGAAACAATATGTTGGTTTTAAAATTGATTCAGATTACCATTTTTTCATCAGTAAACAGGATTTGACTTATTCTAAGAACAGGGTTTTATTGAAGGGCTTTTGTAGGGTTCTGTATGTACGATGTGATAGGTAGATCTTTTAATGACATCATCTCTAAATATCTTCTTGTTTATCTTTTATATTTTACATTTTAAGTGAATGGAGCGAAGTTTTTTTAATAAAGGGCCCTAAATAATACACTTAAAATACAGAACTTTGAGAACACAGAAAAAATATGGTGCCAATAGTAACTGCTGTGTTTAATATGCATTACAGGCTCATTTAACCCTTTCAATTGAATATTTCTATGATGGACTAGTCCGTCTTTGATTTTAGACCTATCTATTGTCATTTTAATTAGTAATTTCAAGATCAAAAATTGGACAATGAGTAGCCAACTACCAAGATTCTGGTCAGCCGGCATGTGTTGTGTGGGCTTACCTGGCTCTTTGCTGGTGGCTAAGGCTTTTTATTTTTGGCTCCTGCACTGTAAGGGTTAATCCCCTTTTTCACAAAGGACTTTTAACTTGATAGTGTATCATCCTCTGATTCTCTATCTTTAATTCCTATCAAACTCTACTTTCAAAACAGTGAAAGTCATTTGAGTAAATACCCTGAAAACTGATTCCATATAAACATTTTCATTGAGTGGTAATTGATATATCAGATTGTTATTCTATTTAATTAAGTCAGTTAATTGTAGCTTGTAATTTATTGATCTCGGTACATTGTTTTCTTTAACCACAAGAGCTTGTTATCTTTATAATGAATACTATGTTTTCTCAATGATGTCTAAATATTATACATTTATATGGTTTCTTGTTGCTAGATATTGTCAGTGAATTTGTCATAACATAGAAGGGATCTACTTAGACATTGTTACTATTCATGATTGTCTCGTTTCTTGGAAACCTTATTTTCCAACCAGTGAGTGATTCTTTGTATAACAACCAGTGAATGATTTGTAATAGTTTCACCTTGAAATTTTGAAACAACTTGTTGATTTTGTTCCTAAATTGTTTCAACTCAATGTTCAACTTTAATGAAAAAGAACTGTTTTTTCCCAATAGACCTTCCCTGTAATTGGGTTATTTACGGTGCTCCATTTCCATCCCGTAAAAAATGGAGAAATAGCAAAAAACTGTTTTTATTTTTTTCCAACTGTCAGTGGCACATACATTAACACACAGCTGATTAATATAAAATACTCGCTACAGCACTTCTGTACTCAATGAGATATCCATAGTTATGTTTAGAAATTATCGAACAAATATCAAGTATGTGAATCAGCAGAATTGGTAAAATGCCACTATAACAATGGAATAAAAATGTAGCAATACCTCAATAGGCCTAATGCATTTGTCATGATAATTTGACCAATACTGATCACATAAGTCTCATGTTTATTTGGCACCATGTATTACAAGCTTTGGTATTCTAAATAGATAATGAACCCAGTTGGTAGCGCAGTTGGTAGAGCGCCTTGATACGAATCTAGTATGTGTACCAAAGGGGGTACAGAATGGAATCCCACCTGGGTAGGTAATATACCCTTCCATGAAAATTTGACAAAAATGTCAATTTCTTCCATTTATAAGGTATATGGAGAAGTTTCTGGCCTTTAATAGGGATGGGTAGGTTAGTACTGGTTATAGACAAGGGTCCAGGAACGCCATGTTAGGTGCACTTGACGCAGTAAAATAATCCAAAAATGGCGTTAAATCCAGTATAAATAAAATAAAAATCAGATAATGTTTTGTCTCCTTTCCTAAACATCTTGCATGTTGTATATTGAACATATTGAACATCTTATCATTATACAGTATGAATAACTATATGATATATTTCCTAGACATAATATTACTCATCTTTAAGACTGACTGGTTCCTATCTGAATGTCTGGCTGGTTCCATGATTCACTTTCAGTGGTGATGGTATATTTCTAATGTCAAATTTATGGAAGAAAATTGACTGCTACTTCAAGTGGCTGGAAATTCCTCAGTTTGATTATCTTGTCACCATATTTTTTGTGTAAAACAAAATATATTACTTAGTCTGTCAATAAAAAATCACAAGGTTTTATCTGTTAAGTGCCTATTTCAATTCAATTTATAGGCTTTTACTCGCAGTTGCTGGAGATAAGTTATTATGAAGTATTTGATTAAGTAATAATCTCATAAATTCTCTGTACATTTGTTTGATCAGAATAAACAATTTTATCTCAATTAAATGGTAATTTAAAGGGCTAGATTTGAACTGCTTTTGCAAAATAATTAATGAGTAAGCAATAAGCATTGCTAAATGGTTACCTTGTCATACTGTAAGTAATTGTTAGCCAAGTTCAAATCCTACCAAAAACAACCTGAGTCGATAGCGCAGTTGGTAGCGTGCCGGGATTTGGAATCTCGTGCCCGAGGGGGTGCGGGTTCAAATCCCACCAGGGGAGGTTATACCCTTCCATGAAAATTTGACAATACTGTCGATTTTCCTCCATTGATTAGATAATATGGAGAAGTTTCCGGCCTTGTGGGAGGGTAGGTGAGTACTGGTTATAGACAATGGTCCAGGAAAGCTAGGTTAGGTGCGCTGGACACCGTAAAATGACCTAAATTGTGTTGACATGGCGTTAACTCCAATAAATAAAAAAATTAAAAAAATACCTACCAAAAACATAATAATGTTGTTTCTTTGACCAAAATACTTTAAATCCTAATAGTTAAGTAAATAAAAAGTAAAAACTGATTTTGAGTGGTGATTTAATTGGATTTATCACAAGATCACTTGACCTGTTAAATTCTACATAAATGGTCTATATTTCCACAAGAAACTGCTTTGTGCCAAGTAATGCAAGATTGTGATATTCCTCCCAATTTGACAGTTTGGCTGACAATTTTAAATTGCTATTTACCATAATATATTTCAGTATATGTATATATAATTTGATTAAAGGAAATTCATAAAGTGTACTTATGGCCATAAGAATTACAATTTGTGGAAATTACCAATCTCGGTGCATATTAATTGACTTTTAGGCATGCTAATTGATTTAATGTTAGTGCATTGTTTGATAATTGAACAAAAATGAAGTCTAGTACAAACAACAAGTAAACAGAAGCATAACAATCTAGATAAAATATTCTGGTAAATAGATAACAACATGTTGTGAAATTTCAAATGTAACCTGACCGACTTTTTGAATACAATGATGATCATCCTAAAACAGTATTGACCGAATTTTCTCTATATTTGTACAGTGCAAGCAACAATGGGCGGACTTTATTATAAAATAAATCAATGTCTGTCAGGCTGTATTAGATTACTAGAGTGTCGTTAATTAACTTGTTTTTCTATCATTATATAACATTAGAACATACCATTGTTACTGTGACACATTATTAGTAGGAACATAATGTAACTGGACCTTCATTGTTATTAATGGTAATAATACATGAAGTCCATGGAGACTGAGGCCAAAGTGAGGCTATTGATGTAGGGCAAACACTGGGGCGAGCTAATGACTTAGGCTGATAGGGAGGCTATTGAAGTAGAACATACGGGCGAGAGCTAATGACTCAGGCTGATGGGGAGCTATTGATGCTAGAACAGGAGAGGAGGACTCAGTCTGAAAAGGGGAGTTAAAGACTGAGGCTGTGAGGGAGTTATTAACTGAGTCTTAGAAAGGAGATATTGACCTAGTCTGAGAAGGAGGCTATTGACCCACTCAGGGAAGGGAGCTGTTGACTGATTCTGAGAAGGGGGCTATTTATTGAGATCTAAAGGGGACTACTTTCCCATATTTTGATGGAAGGTAATGTTCAGTGATAATTAGAATAGTAACTGGACATTCTTGTTATAAGTGCCATGTCATTGTATGTATTGTTTCATATACAGTGTCCATTCCCTGAGGTAAAAAAGTTGTTTTTTTCTCCAAATTGACAGGAAAATTTTCAGTTAGCTAGAGAAATTGCTACTCTTTCTATGGTCAGAAAAAAATGTGACATTTTTTGTCACTCTGAATTGAGAGAAGATGTATGAAAGCATAAATTATATTGTATACTTATATTTATTTTTTGTTATAAAAAGAGAGGCAGAAAAAGGGAATGGCACATCAATTGGGTGATATTTGAAAGCAATCTCCATAAACAGATATCCTGTAGAGCCTTGTCGTACAGGATCTTTACTGTCTCCGTGGAAGGTCACATGGAGATGAACTTTGTGTCGACCAATCAATGTGTAGCTTCATCTAGACGAAAACACTATTAATCACATTTTGATTTCGTAATTTCTATTTTTAGATCAAGGTTTGCATGCTAATTTAACATCGGTATTATTCACAGTCTGCGATTGGGCGGCTCATTTTAAATTGTGTGACATAGACGATGTAAACAAGTTACGTATCATAACAATTTTATCATGAATATTATGATGAGAAAAGGTCACCTGAACGCGACCTTCGTTTGGAAAAGGCCAGATCTAAATTAGCGAGTATGCGAGCGGAAATTTTTAGATCGGGTTTTAATTAGATTGGTTTAAAAGTTACTTATAACTTCTGCTAAGGGAGGGTTACAATATGGGATATAGGAAACATGGTGCTGTGCCCTGCTATGCCTGTTTATAATAATCATTAATTTTGCACTGTAAATGTGTTACAACAAATTATCTGTATTCATACTGTACTTGTAATATCGTTGTGGCTAAAATGATAAATATTATCTCACAATTATAGATAGCATTGAAAATGTAATATTATATCATATTGTGCAAAATCATCATTATTATTATTATGCAACTAAATCTTCCAGGCAGAAAATATCAGGGAAAATTTGATAAATTACCTCCCTTGGTATCACTAAATGTCACATTAATCTATACTGTCTATACCATATTGATAAAGTTGTATGTACACAGTTTAAATGGATATGTTCGTGAGTCTTTAAAGGCTAGGTGGTGAGTTTGATTGATTAAAAAGTTGAGAAAATTAATATGCAACCTATATCTTCAGCAATCTGTATATTTCTGTGCAAAAGATGGATTATTAATTAATTATATAATTTTGATACCAGTAATTGCAATCTATGCCAAAGATATTGGTCTGCTGGTCTTTGCCAGTAAAATTTGTTAAGTTCTGACAAGTTGACTAATGGGTCAGATCAGGTGACTTATATACTTTTATTAAATTTCTACGCACAGTTAATGAAAAATTTAAATACATTTTTTAAGTTTTTAAGAAAATTTTTTATTTCTTAAAATGCATCCAATGGAAAGCTTTGTCAAATAAATGCTTTTGCAATTACAATTTCAACACTCAGACTGGCAAATTATCATTTGGGCATACAGACTCTCTTCTCAGTCTTTACCAGCCTGACTGACTGATAGATTTTGATGTGTTTGTCATAAACCTCAAAAAATGAATCATAAGAAACTATTTATTTACAACTTGTCTGTGCTGGTACGGACACCTAATGCTGGTAGCTGATTCAATGGTGGAAGGGTCAGTCCAGATTCTTCATGTAAATTTTATTTCAAACAATTAAAACAAACAAAAAGATGGGATGCAAATTGATTTATGATCCCATTTGGTAAATTCATAGGTCAGGACCCCAAATGGAAAAAAGTTCTGGATCTGCACTTCAGGGACTTATATGATATTGAAATGTAATGTACTTTATCCTCATGGGCATTTTATATAATATTTATGGTATTTTCTAATGCATCATTCTAGAGGGATATTAATGCATATTTTACTGTGCATGGTTTTATAGAAATCAATCAGAGTTGTTGCATGTGATACGTCTCAATATTTTCAGATTGAAAATTTCAATCATATTTTATCATAACTGTTATAAAACTTGACATGTGGATATTAGACAGTTGTTATGAGTAATTGAGGGATGTCCACAAGATTGTAGTAAGTACATTGTGTTAAAGAGTGAGTTACTACAGTCTTGCAGGCAACCCTCGAGTTTAACTGTTGTTGTTCTTCCATGCTGGTTTTAAAATCTGATTCTTGTACAACTCCTTTATTGCATTTCCAAGACCTTTGTTTGGAAATCCGGAATGTGCAGAATAACTTATTTAACTCTATTGCAATTCCTATAACACCTTTTTGGAATTCCTGGTTGTGCATATTAACTTTTTGCATATTGACTAGTTTGCAGGTTTCAGTGGTTTTGATCAATTTGAACACAGATATATTAAGTTTCCTTTCCAAGTGTTAGCCTGCTGGTACATTGTTTACTGATAATGATCAGGAGAAGTAATGTTTTACAAACCTTAACACAGTTTTCCCTGAGACCTTTAAGTTGGAAGATCTACTTACAGTGTCATTTCATAGTCTGTGATCTCAGGAAAAATGTTTCTTTCATGTAAAAGTATGAGTGAGTGATATACAGCAATTTATGACATTAAGCTTCAGTGAGCTGGTAGTTGTTGCTGATGATGGAAATAAGCAGTTAATATAAATAAGTTTTTGTCCAGGAGCGGCCATGTTTAATATTTGGAATTATGGGTAATATAATACAATACTCCTACCAGTAATGATAATTTATTGTCAAGTATGTCATCATGTATCAATGATAATGATAATATAATAGAACCAGAGGATATATATCATATTTGTGTCAATATATTTTATACATAGGATTGTCATCTTATTTTGTAGTTACATGAAAATTCTCTTTATGATATTAGATTTATGTGTTTGTAGATTTGTGATATTCTAAGAGAAAGTAACTCAGTTAAACTCAGGGTCTAAGATTTGTGATAATCTAAGGGAAGTAACTGTGTCAAAGATTAATGATATTGTAAGGGAAGTAACTGTGTCAAAGATTTGTGATAGTGTAAGGGAAATAACTGTGTCAAATATCTTTGATATTGTAAGGGAAGTAACTGTGTTGAAGATTTGTGATATTGTAAGGGAAGTAACTGTGTCAAAGATTTGTGATATTGTAAGGGAAGTAACTGTGTCAAAGATTTGTGATTTTGTAAGAGAAAGTAACTGTGTCAAAGATTTGTGATATTGTAAGGGTAGTAACTGTGTCAAAGATTAATGATATTTCAAGGGAAGTAACTGTGTCAAAGATTAATGATATTTCAAGGGAAGTAACTGTGTCAAAGATTAATGATATTGTAAGGGAAGTAACTGTGTCAAAGATTAATGATATTGTAAGGGAAGTAACTGTGTCAAAGATTTGTGATATTGTAAGGGAAGTAACTGTGTCAAAGATTTGTGATATTGTAAGGGAAGTAACTGTATTAAATGTTGATGAAATTTTATCTCCAAAAAAAATGTGTTAAAATATTATAATTTTGTACATCCTTATCAATTTTGCCTATGAATCAACTATTTAGAGTGGCTGCCAGGGCGAGCACTAGAAGTAGACTGCTCAGTAGAATAGCCAACTATAAAATTTACTTTCCCTAACCTAATTTTAATTTGCTTAGATGAAATGATTCTTCGAATTAAATTTGAAGGTTTTATATATTTCTGGTTGCCAGATAATGCCCAGATTGGACTACTTGTAGCAAAGAGTTGTTGCCCAAACCCAAAATATGGTCTTCATAGGCAATGATGAATCAGACAACTTTTAATGTTGAACACTAATCTTGTGATATTTTATATCCTACATTTTCCCTCTGTTTTCAGTATTCAGAATGATAATTGATGTATGCATGGATGCATTCTATTCTGGTGTATATTTTATATGTATACATGATATGGGGATCAATACCACTAGACATAGTTATAGGTTTCTAAACATTAAGTTTCCATTGATTTCCTGTTAAATGGCTTATGTTCCTACATTTTGTTCCAATATCTAAACCATGCTTCATTTACTTTACTATCTGTTCTAATTTTATTATGTGTTTGCTTTTCACAGAACAGTTTAATTGGTTCCTCTTCTAACATAATTATATATGAATCTAATGTTTCATTTGGATACGCTGAGTGCCACCCAAAGAAAAATCAATGCTGGAAATATTTTTGGTATATTAAAGTTACATCTGGTTAGCTAGATAGCATGGGGGCGTGGCATTACTAACCATTACAACATCAGCCTCCAAAACTCTCACTCCCTATAAAAACCATCTTTACCTCAGGCATGTCTGTGATTCCATCCTGTTTAAATGTTTTGAATCTACTCTAGCTTCCTTATGTTTGAGTCTTACGTTTCTTTTAGCTGCAGAACATTGTTTACATTGAAAATTTATATGCATGAAAAGTAGTATTGGCAAGAAATTTGATGAGAAAATCTATTTTTAGAGAATAACGAATTGATGACAAATTCTATTTTAAGATTTTGTGATGAAAACTTATTTTTAGAAAAAATAAATTGCTCAGTAATCTTTTTTAGAAAATTAGATATTGATATAAAAGTCAATTAATAGTCAAAAGATGTCTACTAGAATATTCATCTTTTAGAAGAAGATACTGACCAGAAAATCTATTTTTAGAACATTAATGAGAAAATCTATTTTTAGACTCAAAGAAATTGACCAGAAAGTCTATTTTTAGAAAATTGGATGCTAATGAGAAATTCTATATATAGAAACTTTTTGTCATCATTATTAAAATGCTCCATTGTTTACTGACATGAGGTAATAATAATGTCTGCATTTTATCATGTTTTTTTTTGCTTTACATCATTATATAAAAATCGGCCAATACATCTTTTTGTTGACAAGATGCCTAATGAGATTGTCTCCTAAAATAAACCAGTAACTTTCTACACGATAATTATAATCCAAATATAGCTTTTATATGATCCTGAATTTGTTACTTTGTTTATAGACTAAAGAGAGAAATGTATAAAAATATGATTAATGAGTTTGCAAAGCTGATATTATATTGACGATCCAAAATATGCAAGTTTTTACAACAAGCAGCAGTCATCTACTGCAGTCTGTGTGATGACAATCTTAATGAAACCTACAGTTTTGGTTTGGACTGATTTTTTCAGTGTTTTCAAACATTAAACTTTATATTTGTGGTAGTAGCTTAAATTCCCTACAGACAGGGTTCTACGGGTTCCAATTAATGCTCTTGCTTTGGTTATTTCTGTTTGGACGATTTATTTGTGACCATGCTCTCTGTGACTACCAAAGCCTGCCATGTGTAACAAATGGGTGTGGCAATTGAATCTGTTGTTTGATTTGGAATGATAAATGTAAAGGCCTCACAGTGCCATACATTATGTTCTAAAATAATGGAAAATCTTAATCTACTTAAAGATCTCTGGTTTCCCTCTGCATTGTTTGTTTCTACATTGTAACCTGTGACCCCTTATGTTTCACTCCCTTCTCTGAAGAAAGACAACTATGTAATAAATGTTACTGTCTTAACAATTATGATGACCATATTTAAGGGCAGAGGTAAAAGGGTCTTTTTACACTTTAATAATTTATTCAAACTCATCTACGATTTCTATTAATTTTTTATGATGTTCAGTGAATTTGGCATTAGAAGATACTGTTGTTTTACTGAAATTTAGTACTAATTCAATTAATTTGATGTAACATTACTCATTATTTCTAAACATTGGTTCAAATCTAGGGAAATGCAATCCCTGATTTGTTTTGATGACAATTATGTGTAAATCTCATGTAAATTTCATGAGCATCTTGACAAAATATTGATGTATAGAACTGTAAATTGAGTTATTTCCACATGTACATCATTATTCTTAAACTTTAGCATTGATTTTAGAAATGTGAATTTTATGAAAATCAAATACAAATGTATTGCATTCCATAAGGGTACTTAATATACTACTATTCTTGGACTAATGAAATTTGATCTTACTGATTTTGCATTTTGCAAACAAGTTTAGTGTAATTAAATCTCATTTATGTAAAAAAGTTGGAATCATATGGTAATCAACTTATAAATGTTAATTTTAGAAAGCACTTGATATTTAATTTTGGCAAATCAAAGCTTGTGCCTATACATTCTACAATAAGATATAGACAACTGTATGATATTTCTTAATTTGAATGCTTCTCTGATTTTTGCCATATTAAAACACAATTTAGATTTAAGTGTAGGGTTTTTAGATAATTAGAAAAATTAATTTCCAGAAATGAAAAGTTATATACTAAATTATTCATGGTTGCCAACTGTTGCTACATGATATTATTGTTCTACTGGTGCCAATAAAATTAATGTTTTACTGACATTGACTGATTGGATTACATTTTAAAACAATATTATGGTAAAGTGACTGGTAGCTGGGACAATTTAGATTTATGTGTGTGTGCTTGTTCTTGTTGGGTTTTTTTGGGGGGGGGGGGCTTAAATTTTCACAAGCACTAGATCAATTTATTATGTTATATAGTGTTATATTATTTTCTATAGTAAAGGAAAAATTACCAACTAGCCTAACTATATTAAACCAAAGCGCCGATAGCGCTGTCCGGACATGGATTTAACAGGGCAAATATAGGTGGTGTCATTAGAAAGAGGACTTGCGGCGTCTTAAATTTACAAACAAACTGTATAACGAAGGATATTGACGCTGATACCGCCCGCACAAAAATGCTAATAAACTGATCATGATTTTCTACCCCACAGGTATATGATCTATTTCTAGACATTGGGAAATTGCAAGCGTGTCTATTTTTAGCACAAAGTTGGTCCAGTTGAATGTGCAAAAAGAACAGAAAAGACTCAGAGGTTACATAACTTGTTATCAATATTTTAGCAGATCAATGGCGGGGTTCTTAATCGTAAATGTTAAAAATGAATTAACAAAAATATTTTCATGTAATGTGTGTCGACAACAAGACTACTTGAAACTGTCAGATATGGTAATCAAGGGGACTATTTATTCACATGTTGGGTTAACTTGACTACATACCGTTGTACTGAATCTGACTGCGCATGTTGGTCGAATGTCTACGTCCGCGACATTTTGTGATGCGTTTCAAAATATGTCGCTTACTAAGACCTGAATTGCTTACGCAATCCATGTCAAAAAGTAACTTTTCTAGCCCGTATTATTAATTTTCACTTGTCCTGTGCTTCAGGTTAGTTGGTTTAGGTAATGACTGGAGGAGAGTCTTTTAATCTTACTAAAATTATGTACATTATTGCATTACAATGCATATAATTACTAAATTCTTGTTTAGCAAAACCATGCAGGTTCATTAAGAGACAATACATTATGGAGCAGGGCAAAACTAGTCCAATTACATGTAAATAAAGAAGGATGTAGACCCAACAGGCAGTAATCTATAATAGCAAGTGGGCTCACAAACTGCAGGTGCCATAACTGTTCTAAACTTTTTATTGATAGATCAAACTTAAAGAAAGTATAGAAACATAGCAACCACATATATAACTTTTCTTACAAACCTAGTATCTTACATCAGAAATCTTCAACATTTTTCAACATTACATGAAATAAATTCAGAGCATGATTTGACTGTTATTGAAATGGTTAAAGGTCGGATATTATCAATATGTTGAATACTGAGAGGCTTGGGAACATTTTCTGACTTAATATAGCTATTTTGATGATTTCTTTTCAGAAATATTGAACCATAGTTATCAATGCAGTCTTTCTTGTTGAAATTTCTTGACAAAAGTTTGTAAAAGAGAATGATACAAAAATCAATTTGGACAAATAAGGACATTTAAGATTTTGAAGAAAGTTGATTGTGAATTTCTTATAGTTATACCCATTTATGTTGTTTTGTGTTTGATAATGTTTGTGAAAGAAGAATCCATTAATTTTCTTTTGTAAACACTTGATGTGGACTGCACATTGCATGGTGATGAAATTTAAGCTTGTTGAATCGTATTGATTTGCAGAATCGCTATATAAGATTATATTGACGTTGATTTTGTGTTCATGTATGCTGCATGATGGTTTCAATTATTGTGCTATCATTATTAATTTACTTTCCTCAAGAAACCATCAACATCACAGAATGGGATGGAAATTAATGAACTTTGGAAAAAGGTTTCACTTGCTGTGACTGAATTTATGATTATGGTCTTATATCTGTTGATTGGAAGCCCCCCTGGCTTGCTCAGTCAGTAGTGAACATTAAGTCTACTTTATATCAAGGGGGTCGTATAATGCTTGCACTGAGCTAGCTGGCTAGGATGGTCTGTCTTTTTTCATGTTATAAATTCAAATTTAAATGAAGCCATCTGGCTAGCTCAGTTTGTGGCTTGCAAGTCTACTGATCGAGGGGTTGTAGGTTGTAGGCATGCTTTTGTTGAGTTTGGTCATGAAATTATTTCAAGGACTATTCTCCCTCCTACCAATAATTCTTAATCATGTATGGCTGTTGCCAGTTGTTTACAAAAGTAGGTCATATAGCATTGTTAGTCACCCTACTAACCATTCATGGAGAGGCTAAATTACCTGGCACTTTACTTCCGTCAATGACTGACTAATGACTGTAGAATGGTAGTATGCCTGTAGAAATTATTTCGTGATGATACATTGCAAAAGTACATGTATGTCTCACTCAGGAATTGAACTCATGACTCCCCAATCAATAGTCTAGAATGCTTCCAACTGAGCTAGTTTGCTAAGATGGGCTGCCTTTTTTTATAAATTTAAATGAAGCCGCCTGGCTAGCTCAGTTTGTAGCATGCAATTCTACTGATTGAGGGGTCATCGGTTCGATTCTCAGGTTGGGCTATTTGGAGCTTGGTCATAAAATATTTCTACTGCCATTCTACCAATGATTCCTTATCATGTAGGGAAGTTGTCAGTCACTGACGAAAGTAGTTGCACCTAGTAGTTGGTTAACAGCTAAATTCAGTGATTTAGCCTTTCCAGGAACAGTGAGTAGGTTGAGTTGACTGCCGTTATGTGACAATGTGTTGTTACAGTGTTAAACCCAACAAAAAATGAAAATAAAAAAGAAATGAATTTAAATGATAGATATTATAAAAATGTTTATTTACTATTTTCAGGTAGAGGACAGTATAATACAGACAGAGTCATGTAGTGTGAGATGTACAGATAGTTGTATTAATGATCTTTATAAACCATTCCTGTATTAGATAGTCATCTAGATATATATATATAAAACCTACAACAATATATTATACCACCATGTTGCCATACAGTATTGTAACTACTACAACAACCCTAGTCTTCATATTTATACATTCTATATATACATTGGACCAACCACGTAGAGGTAGGTTTTGGTTAAAGTTTTAGACCCTACCCCTTACTGACCCCTATGAACTTCTCCAGGGATGGACTTTAGTTTTATTTTCTGTGTGGACCTTATTAAAAATTGGTTTTAGCCAAATATGTTAGTGTCAGTGTCATTGAATAAAGTCTTTATTATTATTATTATTGTAAGGTAGGTTGTCGGGTTGGACTATCAGCTCTATAGTTTACTTGCCTGAACCAAATGCTTACCAGCAGTTACAATTATGCTAATCCAAATATAGGTAGTCAGGGGGGTTAGGACAACCTTAAATATCAAGTCATGTTTCCTTTTGTTGCATTGTCGGTAGCAAACTTTATTTGTGCTGGTACCTATAACATTAATCAAGACTTGACCTACTAAGCTCTCTTATGTCTGTCACATAGTATTGCACAATGATAAAGGTATTGATATGCTTTGCTGTAGGTAGCTCAATGTCCTAGATAGTCTAAGAATTATTTTGACAATGATGATAATGTTGATTTTGATTTTGATGAGAATAATGATTATGATGATGACAATGATGACAATGGTTATCATAATGATGATTATGATTATAATAATAATGATGACAATGATGAGTTTTTATGATAATAATGATGACAATGATGAGTTTTTATGATAATAATGATGACAATGATGAGTTTTTATGATAATAATGATGACAATGATGAGTTTTTATGATAATAATGATGACAATGATGAGTTTTTATGATAATAATGATGACAATGATGAGTTTTTATGATAATAATGATGACAATGATGAGTTTTTATGATAATAATGATGACAATGATGAGTTTTTATGATTATGATATGTTAATCTGTTCAATGTCTTAAACATCATAACTGCTTTAATAGAACAGACATTAGCCTTTTTCTGATAAGCATAAGTTACATTTATAAAAGTAACATATTGTAAACAGAATATGTTATAACCATATTATCATGTATATTTACAGTGACACAACCACCGACAATAATTCCAGGCTTAGATAAAGATGTGATATATTTTGATAAATCACAGAAATATAAACCAGAGTTACCATGTAGTGCTATAGGAAATGACCCTATCAAGTAATTTATTGTATTTTATTTTATATACATGTACAGTGCCCTCCAAAAGTTCTTGGACTTATGGAATTTTGAGATAAACTGATCGTTGGATACTGCTTTTAATTTTACTGTAGCGAAAACTTATTCATGTAACAGTTTGAATCATTCATGATTAACTTATTAGCCGGATTTTTCAACGGAAAATTTCGACTAATAGTTTGGCGAAACACGGGCAGGCGGGTATCTGTTGTCATTAACAATTATTTCATTCAAGTTTTTTCTTTACCATATATTTCTGCCATTTATTGTCAGATCTTAATGAAACTTTATACAATGATAACATACCATGTGATGAACAGAATTGGAAAGTAACCAAAACTCTCTACCTTTATTATGAATTATTTCCCTTTTGTAATTTTTGCGTTAAAGTTTTTAAATCCGGCTTTAATGTGGTTTCCACATTACATTTCTTGTTTATGAATTTTGATTTTGAAGTTTGCACAGATGAAAAGTTGTTTAATTTTTCATGTGTAAACATGGATCAGTTTTTTTTTCTTCAAAAAACAGGATTTTTTCCAAGCACTTTTGAAAGGCACTGTGTAATTATGTCTTCATTTTACAACAATATTTACCTGATAATCTATGACATAACAAACTACATGTAGAAGTTTTGATCATCTCCATAGCAACAATCAAAACCTTTTTAATATGCCTTCAATGGGGTTGACTAGAGGGGTAATGTTGGCCTTATTCAAAAAGTTAATCTAATGCAATATTGAGGAGTAAAACATAATACATTTTATATGAATTGTAATTAGAAAAATGCTGTCCCATTATTAACGAACAAGTTTCAAGAAAAGTGAACAACTGTATTTTACAAAAAAAACAAGCAAATGGCATATTACGGATAAAATACGCTAATTATTTAGCATGAAAAGGGTAGAAACATGCTAATTTTAAACATATGCACTCAGCGTGTTATTATCATAAATTAAGGTCAATTTCAGGTGAATATTGTCATTTGTTTTTATATATTTTACATTATATACAGCTTTGTTCACGACTTAAATCTTACATTTTGTTTGTTTTGGAAAAAGGGAGATAAATCTAGGATTTCATCTACTTAGGTGTCTAGAGTTGTTTCCCTTTATATTATTATTTTTCATTTTTTGGGATTAGTTTCTTCTAGGTATATAGACTATATTACAAAGTGTGCAAGCGTATTATATTCATGTATTTAGCTTTATATATTTGTTATGTATGTTGTTTAGAATTGAGTATATATATAAATTGCACAGTCCTTTGGTTCTTTGTCATGATAAATTTTAAAAATGAGTTTTGATAGAAATGAAGATGGTTCAAGCTGGGATGACATGATCAGCATGGGTCATAATTTTAAATCTGATTTTTAAGTGACAAGTTGTTACTCCAAAACGCCTACTTTTAATCAAGTGAATCTTGAAACATTTTATATTTATGTTAATTTATCAACTAGATGTGAGCAAATGTTGAACTATAGAAAGTTTGTTTAAATATCCAAAAGCAAACCAAGCATGGGGAATGGACACTCCTAAACTTAAAAAAAATTATCTAAAAATGTTGGGTTTTACCTGCAAAGGGAAGAGTCTGGGTCTGCCCCTTGTTTTCACTGCATGCTGTAAAGATATATGTTTTAATGTTGTAAAAAGTTTATGTGTAAAGAACTGTCTATTTTTGAAATTCTTAAAATTATCTGCTTTTAAGATTTTTATAGAAGAGTTATAGCCCTTTGTTTATGTATGATTTATGATAAATTAAAGTTGTATGATGGGTAACTATTACAATATACTAGTACATGATTATATAGTATAGTTAAAATTTCATCTAGTTGAAACTTGTGAGTATTATTTCTGAAATTACTTTATCAAAGTTAACATCAAAGGTATGCAAATACATATCGTCGGTCAGCTGCCAAAAGGTTGTAACTATGCTTTTTGACAAAAATGACTTTTTGACTGCACGAAGTACTCCAAAGCGATTCCCGCTTTGTCTCAAAACTTTGTACCTGTAAGCCAATCAATACCCGGAATATTGTCATGTGATGAAATATCTTAACTCCGATTAGTTTTTTGAACAAAGGTCAAAATATCGTATCTCACACCTATCACTCTAAAACGATTGAAAATAGTTTGACATTTTATGTTCCACTAATGATGACAAGTATTCTGCACTAGCAGTTAAATTAAGAAGCAGAAATAATGCATTTATTACATTTTTATTGTTTGCAAGCATGGGAAACAGTTATCTTTGACGAATGTTGCAATACATGAATTTTATGTCTGTCAAATGCGAGTTACGACATTTTGAAACAAAACATAATTATTTTAAATTTGGATAATTTGAAAGATTACTTTTTGATAAAATAGTTTTTTCCTTCTCCTGAAAACCTTGAAAAATTGAGATACGAGGTTTTGGCAGCCGACCGATGATATGATGTCATGACATCGACTGTTGAGAGTAGCATTAAACTGAATTGCCATGAAAATTTCGACATTACCTACAAAAAACTTAAAATGTATAAGGTTTCTATTCTGTTTTAGCAATGTTCATTTTTTTTTGAAATTTCATCTAAAAGTTCTAATGAAAAAGTCTACTTTGTTCAATTATCTGAATTACTTTCTTTAGAACATCTTTCATTTGGATAGTGTTGCCCATTATATAACTTTAATATAGAAATTAATTTTATAGTTAGTCTGGCAGAAAAGTCTTATTTTATGTTCTATTATTTTATGTATTATATCTATGTATATTCTTCTTTTACAGATTTGAGTGGACCAAAAATGGCAAACCGATGAAAATTGCTAATTACAAGTACAAAATAATTAACTCCCTGTTTTAAAACCTATCATTCATACTTAAGGCCATTTTGTTTTTCATTCAAACATTTTATTAGATAATCCAATTGTGTGGTAAAAAATCTCATACAGCGCACTTTGCATTTTCATACACAACTTGTTCACAATATTTGCGGAAAAATTATATTTTTTCTCTATTTTATTAATGCAACTACAAATTCTGGTATAGAATTTAATACTCATTACAATTACGGTAGTTTATTATGAATATTCTGTTACTTTTTCAAGAATAAATATATATTACATGATAAGGCTTTTGTAATAACTATTGATTGAGCTTAAATGGTTTTGTTGATTAGATATAATTTTATTTTAAAGTAAAGCTTATTCACTATGAAAGGAATACATGTAATTTATTAGAACTTTTTGGAAATCAGTTGCACTTGTGAAGTGATTGTTATATATGACACACTGTGTGTATGTGTTCATTTTTCATTCATTTCATATTGAATATGTATGACATTTATTATATGTTAAAAGATATTAATATATGAATGGTGAATATAATCAGATATAAATAATATGTCTTTGCCCTTTGACCTCTGAATGCTCGAAGATACTCGCCTGAAGAGTAAAGTTTCACTTTCTAAGTATTAGCCAGTAATCACCTTCAGACTTCTTATATATATTATGATGTTTTTTTTTATGTCATTTTCCATGCCAGTATTTAGTATTAAATTTATGATGTTGAATTTTGATGTATTGATTATAGTTTTTGATCTCCCGCTAAATTTTTTATGTTTGTAAGAATAAAGATATTATTTTGGGTTCATAAAGAATTATGTAAGTATATTGATTATTTTTATTGATAAAAAGTATTAAAGTGTCATACCTGACATTTTGTATATAGGCCTAAGGAGAACTGTAATTATTATTGTTGTCAAATGTCTTAAGGCATCTTTAGAGGAACTTAGAAAAGATAATTATTTATGACACCTTTGTTGTCCAATCTTAAAATAGGATGTTAGTAATTATTGTCAAAATTTGAAGATTTAATTACGTTTTCAATATTTATCTCAATCAGATAATTGGTTATCAGTTTCACTAGTTTGGCTATATATACTCAGAGTTGATCTCCGTAATTCATATGGTGATTGACTCTGAGAATAAAACATTTAAATAATAATACTTTGTATTATTTTACAGGTATGATGCTTATACTTTAGTATTTTATAATAATTTTTATTAAGTCATTTATTTCTTTAGATAGTTATAAAATTATATTGTGTTCAAAACATTATACATAATTCAATTGGAAATCTTTTGGTTTAAGTAATAAATTTTAAGTTACCTTTCACATGCTAAGCGAGTTATAGTTTGTTTAATATATTTTGTTTCCCCAGATCTTATGTGTAGAATATAATAAGTTTATTATTTTATTATGATAATGATTCCTTTATTTGTACATTTAAGTAATACTTGTTTGTATATTGTAATATATGGTGATTGACTCTGAGAATAAAACATTTAAATAATAATACTTTGTATTATTTTACAGCCTCCTAAACTTCCGACAATTGCCTTTTGAACTCCGATCTATATAGGTAACTTGTGGTCTGGCTATTAGAATTGCCACAGAGATCGGGTCCAACGCATACTTAATTAAGGTGCTTCATAACATTTGGTGGAGAAAGATCCTGGTAGGTTATGCGAAGATCTCAAGTCCGCAGAACAAACCTGAGGAGTTCAAAGACAGCAACTGGATACCTAGTCAACCCTAATTATAGTGTATCTGGTTCAGGAAGTTCGGAAGAGGAAGACGACACCGCACCGATAACAGTATCAACTGTGACAATGGCACAAGCGCCAAAAGTGAGAGTGGAACCATTCTCTGGTACACCAGGAAGAAAGGGACAGACATGGTACAGAAATTATTCAACTTTAATGAAAAGTGTTTTCGGTTATGACGATGATAAGGTGAAAAAAAACTTTTATGTTTCACCTAACCGATCAGGCAAAGACCTGGTATCAGTCTTTGCCTGATACAGCAACTGCGGATGTTGATCAATTATTGCTGGATTTTTGTGCCAGGTTTGATGGCTCGGATGTTGGTTTCACCGTTGGAATGGTCAAACAAAGGGTTGGAGAATCGGTCCATGATTTTACAACGCGATTCATGAACCAGTCAAATGACAGTGAAATGCCAGAAAAATGGCTTATATCCACATATATTGATGGGCTTGTGCCGTCTCTACGGAAGATTGTTAAGCCACAAGAATTAAAAACAATAGACATTGCGCGACGAGCTGCATTAAGAGCAGAAGAGTGTGTAAGTGATAGTGTTGAAATAAACTCAGTGAACCATACTGACGCAAAACTTGATACATTAATTGAACTTTTAACACATCAAATACAGATGAGTTCAGCACAGCAGCAGCAACAACAACAGCAGCAATACCAGCAAAGACAGGATTACAGTCATCAAGGACGACAAAGTCAAGGAAGACAAGGTAGGAATTTTCATGCTCCTCGTTCTAGTAAATGTAAGCTCTGTGATAGATCAGGACATTGTACTGATAATTGTTATTTATTGCCCGAGGCTTCTAAATCTATTGTTGAAAGTTTAAAACAAAGGCAAAATAAAAATCAATAGGGACTCGCGCCTGTTCATAGGCAACAGTCTGTGAATGGGCACAATGGTAATGTAAAGGATAAAATGATCAATGTAAAATCTAAATACTTTGAGAACAAGGGAGTTAATACTGATTCTATACCACCTAAGTCTGATAAACTTAATTCAGAAAATTTTATTACAACTACTAGATTTTCAAGTGAATCTTTAAACAATACTGTCCCAGCGCACAATAATGAAGTAACACATGTTAATTTAATAACTCCTATACAGAAAAATGTTGTTAAAGTCAAAGTTCTAAACTCTGCAACTGAAGCTTTAATTGATACAGGTGCTTGTATTTCAATTATATCTAAATCTTTTCTTAAGAAAACAAACCTAAATGTAAGTGCTATTGAAACATCTGATTTAACTCAAGTAAATGGTGTGTCAGGGCATAAATTAAATGTGCTTGGAAAAATAGAAGTACCTATCACTATTGCTAACTTGTGCTTTCCATTCAAATGTTACGTAATTGATTCTGTGCATCATCCTATGATCATTGGAATAGATTTTCTTACCCATTATGAATGTGCAATAGATATGGGCAATGGCCGTCTTCATATAAAAGATGATTTAGTGTCTGTTCAATTTAGGATGTCTACCGGATGTGCTAAAACTGTTAGGCCTATAAACATTCCTGCGGGTGAGGAAGTTGTGGTGCCAGTTAAACTTACTAGGGCTTTCAAAAATGAAATTCTATTGTTAGAACCTGTACCAATAAATGAAAATTTACAAGTTGCTAGGTGTTTAGTTAAATCTAAGCTACAAAAAAATTTAAACCTTAGAAAGGCTGTTATTAGGATATTAAACCCTACAAAAGAGTCAATTACGTTACCAAGGAATTTTACTGTAGCAAGTATCAGCAAAATAGATTCAGAAAGTATAGTAACACTTGATGAAAATGTTACAAATAGTAATATTAAAACTGATGATAATATCCCTTACATAAATACAATATTTCCTGATACAAAAATTGATAAAGAAATCAATTTTGAAATTTCAAGTTCAAATTTGTCAGTAGAACAGCGTTATAAACTTCAAAACTTATTATTACAAAACAAAGACATTTTTTCGTCCTCAATGAAAACATTAGGTAAAACCAATGTATTCACTCATAAGATTGAAACAGAGCCTGGGGCTGCACCAGTGCATATGAACTATTATAGGACAGGACCAGTCCAAAAAGAGGAGATATCTAAACAAATTGATCAGATGTTAGATTTAGGTATCATTGAGCCTTCATCATCTGTCTGGAATTCGCCGGTTGTTCTTGTAAAGAAGAAAGACAATTCCTGGCGTTTTGCTATCGATTATAGAAATCTGAACAAAGTAACTAAATCCATTTCCCATCCAATCCCTAGACTTGAGGATGTTTTTGACTGCATAGGTGATAATGATGCTAAAATATTTTCAACCCTGGATTTGAATTCTGCGTATTTTCAAATGGAATTAGATCCTGAAACAAAACATAAATCTGCATTTATCACACATGAAGGCGTTTTTGAGTTTAATAGGCTCCCATTTGGTCTGAAAAATGCACCCATGTCATTCCAAATGCTCATGTCCCAAGTTCTACGGAAATTACATTGGAAGATTGTATTATGTTACATAGATGATTTATTAGTTTTTAGTAAAAACTTTGATGAACATTTAGAACATCTCTCCTTAGTTTTTGATAAGTTAAGAGAGGCTAACCTAACTCTTAAGTATGAAAAATGTCAATTCGGATTAGAAAAAGTAACCTTTTTAGGTCACATCTTAACTAAAGATGGCATTTTGGTAGACCCAGTTAAAACTGAAAAAGTGAAAAACTTCCCAGTTCCCAAATCTCAGACTGAGCTGCGCAGCTTTCTAGGCTTATGTAATTACTATCGGCGTTTTGTAAAAGGGTTTTCTTATATAACATCCCCATTAAACAAATTATTAAAAAAAGACAAAAAAGGCAAGTTTAAGTCTGATGATTGGACAGATGAATGTCAAAAGGCATTCCAAACTCTAAAGGATAAGTTAGTATCAGCCCCAATTTTAGGCTTCCCAGATATGAATAAAGAATTCTATTTATCAACAGACGCAAGTGGTAGTGCTCTTGGTTATGTGCTAGGACAAAAAGATAAGGATGGCAAAGAA
The DNA here is from genome assembly GCA_025267735.1 of Mactra quadrangularis. Lineage (NCBI taxonomy): Eukaryota > Metazoa > Mollusca > Bivalvia > Venerida > Mactridae > Mactra > Mactra quadrangularis. The sequence goes on along the minus strand of CM046302.1, from coordinate 35,304,472 downwards.
TTCGTCATTGCCTATGGTGGTCGTGCCTTATCTGCAGATGAACAAAAGTGGCCTATCACCGAATTAGAATGTCTAGCAGTAATTTCTGGTATAGAAACGTTCAAAAATTATTTGTCACAAAAATTTACAGTTTATACTGATCACAAAGCTTTATCTTATCTTAAAACTATAAAAGAGCCTAAAGGTAGATTAAACAGATGGATAATGGCATTAAATGGATATGATTTTGATATAATTCATAGACCAGGTAATCAGAATGCTAATGCGGATGCTATAAGTAGAATTCCATATGATATAGAAACCGATAAAACTAGAGAAAACCAATTAGGTGTAAACCAAATAGGCATTAATGAAACATATAGTGATTCTCTGATAAGTAGTGACAGTGAGTATCCATATGACACAAATAGTGATTATGATGAATCTTGTGCAGACGATACAGTTTTCAGTTCAAATGAATATCCAATGTTAGAGACAGAAAACAATGGTATTAAGAATACGCATGTGACCCGAGTTGACTTTGAATACGGGAACCAAGTCTCAATTAATTTGATAGACCAGGTAGAACAAACCGAAAGCTCTGACATGGCCAAATTGCAAAAAGAATGCCCAGATCTAAATTTTTTAATTGAATATCTAGAAACTAGAGTTATGCCCGATTGTGAAAAGAAACAGAAAATGTGTATAAAAGCCGAAGATCAATTTGTTATGAAAGAGGGGTTATTGCATCGTTATTACCAACCAAAATACAAAGGGAAACTTGACCCATCAGGTCTATATTTCTTTCAGTTGGCAGTACCTAACTGCAAAATTCATGAAATCTTAAAGCATTATCATGACAGTCTTGCTGGAGGAGGGCATTTTGGCGTGAATAGAACTTTCATTAAGATAAGACAAAAATATTGGTTTCCAAAAATGCATCAACAAATCAAAAATTATGTTAACACTTGCGATGTCTGCCAACGCACAAAAGTAAATAGGCGTCAACAGCCACCACCATTACAACCATTACCAGTTGAAGACACCATGAGTAGAATACATATTGACGTTTTAGGCCCACTGCCCAAAAGTAAACAAGGTCATCAATATGTTTTGTTGATTATTGACAGTTTTTCTAAATGGTCAGAAGCTTATCCCCTCGTGAAACAAAATGCTGAGGAAATTGCAAAGGTTCTTTACAATGAATTTATTTGTAGATTCGGGGCCCCTCGTTCAATTGTTTCAGATAGAGGTAAAAATTTCATGTCAAAATTAGTTAGTGCATTATGTGAACTATTCAGTATAAAAAGATATTTTACTACCTCATATCACCCACAAACTAATTCAACAGTAGAAAGAGCCAATAGTACTCTGGCCAAAACTTTAGCTGCATATGTTGATGAAAATCAACTTAATTGGCCAGATCTTCTACCTAGTGTAATGATGGCTTTCAGGTCTACCCCTGCGTCAGAATCAACTTCATTTTCACCATTTCACTTAGTGTTTGGTAAAGAAATGACACTACCTGTTGATTTAGATTTAATCCCTAAGCCAACGCTGCCTTCTCAAACAAAACACTTCTTTGACAACCTTTTAGGCCAATTGAATATTGCTAGAGAGATAGCTAGAAAAAATATGGAAGTTATGAAAGACAAAACTAAGATTAGATATGATAAAAATGCTAAAAATCCAAATTTTCAAGTTGGCGATAAGGTACTTTTGCGACAAAATGCGGTAAAACAGGGATTATCTCAAAAATTAAGCTACAAGTGGGATGGACCTTATATCATAACCAAGTGCTTTCCAAATTTTACATATGAAATAAAATGTATTCAGTCAGCTAAAAGGAAACAGTCTCGCATTAATGCGACTAGACTTAAACATTACCAAGAAAAGATTATTCAAAATAGTGAGTTAAAGCCACAGTCTGATAATGAATCAGACCATCGTATCGATACACCGCAGACTAGTAACCATAACGATTCTAGCAATCAATTGGATGACTTGCCTAACACAGCAAGTATACCTAGTCCTGTTGGTGACTCCCAGCCTGATAAGACAAATGGTCCTGGCCTCAATAATGAGCATGTAGAGACCGCCAGTCCTCAGTCTGACAAACCTGATACACAACTCCCAAAAACAAAGGCTAAGCAAAGGATGAAGTATAAGAAAAATAAATTCATCACTCCCATTAAAATCATTAAAATAAAGAATTCAAGTAATGTTAGGTGGTTACAATGCCAAATTAAAGAAAATGGGCGATACAAATGGCTAAAAGAAAATCAAATTGATCCTGAATTTATGGAAGAATACTATGTAAAGCACAATAGATTAGGAAAAGTAAGGAAAAGAAAAACAAGAATATTTTGGAGAACCAAACCTTAATTTGAATCAGGTTGCAAACTTATGATAGTAAGCGTGTATCTGTCGTCAAACCCTAACCCTGCCAGTTAGGTACTTTGGTTGGCAATCAAAATTCAAACAAAATCTTTTTCCTGGTAGTGAAAACTAGCAGTATTTTTTTTTCTATTCTCAGATGGGTACATGTTGAAAATCACTGTTTGCATAACCTTAATATTAGGGCTGTGTTTCCCTTTAATAGCTGCTTCAGATACTATAACAAGATTAAATTACGGCGTCATCTTTCAGGAAGAAGCAAAAATAACATTGTCACGTGAATATTGGTTACATACTTTTGAAATACCTCTGCCTAAATATCATAACCTCCCACCGGTTAACGATTGCAATAATAATAACAAAACTTGTTTAATGATTTCCCATGCTTTAACCCATTTAAATAATATAAGATTAGAAACTGAATTACGCTTAAATAATACCTTAGAAACCGTTCACAAATTAGTACCTCATGCAAGTTATGTTCAAAAATCTAGATCAAAAAGGGCATTGTTAGGGTTTATTGGAAAATTCTCTAAAACTTTGTTTGGAACTGCGACAGTTGATGATGTCAATGTTCTTGCCCGTCATATTAATGCTCTCACTAAAAGAACTAAAAGTATAGGAGATGCTCTTGTACAACATGGAGAACACATGAGTTCATTCATGCAAAAAAGTAATGAACGAATGAGCAATTTAATGTTAGGTATTAAACAGAATAACATGGCAATTAACAATGTTTCAAGCCAAATTAAACAAACACAAACTAGTCTGGAACAAGCATTTGAAAACATTACTATTTTACTGATGAAACAACTTCAAACATCTAATAAACTTAATCATCAATTAGATGAGCTGAAACTTGGCATTCTAGACTTAGCTGGTGGAAAACTTTCACCTCTCATAATTCCTTTAGACGACATTCAATCAACTTTAAACGATGTTCAAAATATTTTAATAAAGCAATATCCAGGATTTTATGTTGCAACTAAATCTGCCTCTGAAATGTATCATCACGGCCACTTCTTGTACTCTAGAAATAGTTGTACATTATATGTTACTATTAAAATTCCCATCACTAATAATGAAGATTTTCTCAAACTTTTTAAAATTATTTCAAAACCTGTACCAATTAATGATACGTCCAAGCATGCAACTCAGTTACTGAATTTACCAGAATATTTTGCAATAACACAAAATCAAAATTTTTATGTTCATTTATCTCAAAATCAATTAAATTCCTGTAAAGGAAATAATTTCATGTACTGTTACCTACATTTGCCATTAATTCCTATTCTTAAGGATGATTGTACATTGGCATTGTTTTCCAATGACAGAGAAAAGGTTCAAACCTTTTGTCAGTTTAGATTTATTCATGACAGCATTTCACCAGAAATTTCAGAAATTAGCACAAGTCAATTTCTAGTTTATGATACTGAAATATTGTCTATGGAATGCAATAATAAACATACAATATTGCCTGGGTGTAATTTTTGTATTATAAATATACCATGCCAATGTTCAGTTTCTTCAACCGATTTCTATTTACCTCCTAGATTAATATCATGTAAAAATAAATCTATAAATAATTTAACTAAGGTTCATCTTGTCAATTTAGCATTGTTGCAGAAATTCTTTAAAAATGATCAATTCCAGTCCATTTTTGGAGACACAATGTTTCCAAATCCATTGAATGTATCAGTTCCAAATTTTAAGATCTATAACCATGAATTGTCTAATATTGTAGTAAATGATGAAAGAAATCACTTAAACTTAACAAAAATGGTTGACATAGCAAAGAATGATGATATTGTATTTCAAACTCTTGCAGAACCATTATTAAATGGGCAAATATCAATACCATATGCATGGCCTGATACAAGTGGTATTATTACTCTGTGTTCTTCCAGTTTATTAATTTTAGTCACAATAATGGTTGTACATTCATATTGTAAAATCAGAAAAATGTCAACTACTTTGTTACTACTTCAACAATGTAACAATGTCAAATCAAAAGTTATAACTAATGCACCATCATTCATATATACAAAGCCTGTTAACTTTGATAACTCAAATGATAACTTTCATTTACAATTATCTTGGGATCATATTACCTTCTGTCTTCTCTTAGTAAATTGTTTGTTGTTAATAACTTTGATTTTAAGATTTATTAAGTTCAGACAAAATCCTCGTTTGTTAATAGAAATAACAAATATCGAACAATGTGTTTTCATTCCTTTGATTACATTACCATTCTGCCCGTCACACGCAATTGTTCAATTGCCAGATTCTATTTCTGATATTAAAATCGAAGGATCATACTTTTCCAGTAAACTTTGCATTGACTGGTCTGGTTTTACTATCGCTAACTCGTTTACAAGTCAGACGGTCAATGTACCTAAAGCCATTCCTGTAAGAATCTACCAAGCAAAACAATTGACCAACATTATCAAAACACCATACCTCATGTGTTTTTATATCGAGCATAACGGGTACTTAACAAAAATTGTAAACGAAAGTACTGTATGAAAAATGAGGACATGAAAGTTTCTACACTTGATAATTTTTATATATACATGTACATGTCAATGTATTGTTTTCTTATTATGCATATGAAATGCATTTTTTTTTAAGCAGATCTATCTGCTTACTTAGTCAAAATGTGACTATATAATTATAGGATATGTCTACCTATAATTTGTTTTATAAACAAAACAATTGCAATGTGCAAATTGTATTTTATGAGCTCAGTAATTCATATACCGGTATGTAAATATTATTTGATGTTGTTCATGTATATGTTTTGTTCTCATCTATGTACAAAAATTTGTTATAGTCAACCGTGGAAGTTATGTGTGTATACATAATTTTAGATTCCAATAGGGTCATATAATAAATTTGGTTACTTATATAAATGATTTTTCATATTGTAACCGGTACATTTTGAGAATGTTTTGTGTAAATAAGTGTCCAGGAATATGTTTATTATGATGGTTTTTTTTAAAGTGCACTCACATTTTTGTAATTGCTTTTGCCTTATGATGTTTTTGTTTTTTGAGACTGCAATTATTTTTTTTTGTAATTGTTATTGCTTTAACTTTGTTAAATTTTTGTTGCATTTAATTGTTATGTAGTTGCTATTACCTTAACTTTGGGGTCCAAAGTTAAAGTAGTTGGAAGGAATTATTATGATGTTTTTTTTTATGTCATTTTCCATGCCAGTATTTAGTATTAAATTTATGATGTTGAATTTTGATGTATTGATTATAGTTTTTGATCTCCCGCTAAATTTTTTATGTTTGTAAGAATAAAGATATTATTTTGGGTTCATAAAGAATTATGTAAGTATATTGATTATTTTTATTGATAAAAAGTATTAAAGTGTCATACCTGACATTTTGTATATAGGCCTAAGGAGAACTGTAATTATTATTGTTGTCAAATGTCTTAAGGCATCTTTAGAGGAACTTAGAAAAGATAATTATTTATGACACCTTTGTTGTCCAATCTTAAAATAGGATGTTAGTAATTATTGTCAAAATTTGAAGATTTAATTACGTTTTCAATATTTATCTCAATCAGATAATTGGTTATCAGTTTCACTAGTTTGGCTATATATACTCAGAGTTGATCTCCGTAATTCATATGGTGATTGACTCTGAGAATAAAACATTTAAATAATAATACTTTGTATTATTTTACAGGTATGATGCTTATACTTTAGTATTTTATAATAATTTTTATTAAGTCATTTATTTCTTTAGATAGTTATAAAATTATATTGTGTTCAAAACATTATACATAATTCAATTGGAAATCTTTTGGTTTAAGTAATAAATTTTAAGTTACCTTTCACATGCTAAGCGAGTTATAGTTTGTTTAATATATTTTGTTTCCCCAGATCTTATGTGTAGAATATAATAAGTTTATTATTTTATTATGATAATGATTCCTTTATTTGTACATTTAAGTAATACTTGTTTGTATATTGTAATATATGGTGATTGACTCTGAGAATAAAACATTTAAATAATAATACTTTGTATTATTTTACAGCCTCCTAAACTTCCGACAATTGCCTTTTGAACTCCGATCTATATAGGTAACTTGTGGTCTGGCTATTAGAATTGCCACAGAGATCGGGTCCAACGCATACTTAATTAAGGTGCTTCATAACATATACATGTACATGTGCTTGTATTGTAAACACTTTTCATTCTCTGTGTCTATTCTGTAATGTAATATAAATTATAACCCTTCAAACGCTATTGCTATGTTCATCTGTTTTTTTTTATAGACATTATTTTAATTTAAAGTTTTTGAATTTTCATTAACAGCAATGAACCAATTAAAAGTTATTTGGGTTTAGAGAACAATAAGATTAATTTTGTGTTTTCTGATTTTCAGCAATAAATTGTGAATAAAATGCTAGTAAGGATAAAAAATGTAATATTTTGGGTTCTTAAAAACATCATTTTAAATTTGTTTGTAAACAAAGTTCAACTTATCATGTATGTACTATAATAAAATAAATTTAATTAAATCTATGAAAATGTCATAACTATGATCTAGTTTAAAGTGTATGAGATTTTTACTGAATATTTGAACGAGATGGCCTTTTATTTCTATATAGCTAGAGCTAGTTTAAACAGCTAGATATTTGTGCCTAGAACTAACTACTGTTTTAACCTCTCAGTTTTCTCCTGTTGTTGCCATTTTCAACCACTAACATTATAATGATATAAACCTTCCGTTTAAATTTATTAACTTGTTCCAATTAATACATGACACAGTGTACATGATATTTAATGGAAAGTTATCGATTGCTTGACATTGTATTACATCCTCAGCAAAAATTGCTGGTTTTTTTTCTTTCCGCCTTCGTGTAAGCAATTATGAACAGTGACCAGAAAATCTCAGTTTTATCAATTTTTGGACCAAACTTTTTATTTTTATAGACTGATTGAGATTTGATATTAATAAATAAATTGGTCCTGACATTATCTATAAAATCTTCATTCAAACTTTGTTTTCAATTCAAAAGAATAACTTTAATGGACCATATTGAACAAATGTGATTAAATATAGCTTGGTAATGGTCATTTCTGAAGTAACTGTGTTGCTAACTTATAGTTTGACAAACATCAAATTATTTGTAAAAGTGTAATGTATTGATAGGAGTAGGTAAATAAAACTGGACATTTCATGCCATTGTCAACTATTCTCTAAATATCACATTGGGAACACCCTCGACCTTTCATGAATGAATAATCTCGGAAGGATTCGTGGGGGGTCTTCACGTAACGGTTACGCAAAATAGTTCTTGTAGTCTACACACAGATCTTTGTCTAAACATATTGATTTGTTTTAAATTGAACCAAACATTGTTCATTGTTATCATTGAACTGTGTAATTTTAAATTTACCGATTAAAAACGGAACTTAAGTCATCGCCTAAACGATCGTGTATTTGTTTACATAGTTTCAAAATGGCGCCTAAATATGTCCGAGGTTATTTGAGCGAATGGCCGAGGATGTTCCGAATGTAAATATCACTGACAAACACTATACCATGTACATTATACAGTGAGTGTGATTGTTTCAATCATTGGATTCCACATATTTCATATACATATATCATTTTTGTGAAGTAAAAACCATACTCATTTCATCAATCTGTTAATGTTTATTTATGGGGACAAGTTCAATGTTGTCATTCTATAAACTATACACAATGTATAACCATTCCATTTTCATCATACTTTGTTTTACTATAAAGATACACTTTAGACTATGTTTCACAATTTAGCTTTAACAAGTTAATATAAAAATGATAGTAAGGGAAGTGCTGAAACAAACAAAAAACAAAATTTTTTATGTTCCATTTACTACTTAATATCTAGTCTTAAATATTTATATTGTACCAGGACAGCAATCTCCTAAATGTACATTTTATACTTCAGAAATCTTTACTTAACTCATCTCCCTTCTTTCACCTATCATCTTCTACATTTTCGACATATGCTTTTCACTATAGATGTTGTAAATGTTGTGGTGAAGGGTTAAATCATCATTTCTTACAGGGATTTTCCTGTGTAATATTTCAGAATTTACCTTGATGCGCAAGTTTTGCACCAAAAAGGCCCATAGAAACATATGAATCATTAATGTCCCCTTAGTTTGTTTTGGGTTTTTTTGCATCTACATGGATGCAATTTATAACATGATGACTTAAGTTTATCATCTGTGTGTATTCCAAAAATGTTCTTTGGGCTCCCAAGTTAACTCCTTTTCAATAAATCTAGGGAAACCCTTGGTAATGTATGGAACTTATTGTCCTGGCTCTGTGATCCATTACTTTGATATTTAACTGTAGTGATCTTCCCTGTAGCATAAATTTTTTGCTATAAAGCAGGCTTGAACCTTTCTTTCTTAAATTTTGTGATATAGTTAATGAAGTTTCTATTGTATTGGCCCATGTGATTGTCTATAGTTGCTTCAGAAATGCCAAGGTTGTGAGTTTTAATGTCTGTGCTAGTCACCTGGCTTTTTCCTCATGTAAAATGGCTCACAGGCCCCTTCCTCTTCTGAAATTTCATGCAATTTACCTTAATTTGGCATTTACCATAGACTTTTCTTTCCCCCCATCTATGAAATTGCGATAGAATTTCCCCAAATGTTTTATTTAAGGTTAGAACTTAGGCTCCTTTCACAAAACTCCAGAAAAAATGCCCTGCTAATTATTATCAACTTTTTCAGATCTTTTTGAAACATCTACAATTCCTTTACCAGTTTCAGATTGGTGAAAATTTCAATAAATTCACATAAACCTTACACTGTATATTGGATTACACATTCATCATTGTCAGTTAAAACCTTTCAAAATCAACTTAGCAAATTTGCACTGGTTTAAATTGCTGCTAGACAAATATTGATGCACTTAGTACATTTTTGTAGACATTTACTTTCAAATCATCATGTAGGATACCTATGGACCTTTTGTTCAGTGTGGTTCAAGTTTTTCATGTTTGATTTCAAAAATTGAACCAGCTTATTTTATGTTACACGTCTTAACATCATGTTCCTCAGAAATTTTGTTTTATATAACCTTCTTAGCTTAGTTGAATCTTGGACAACAGCTCCAAGTTTATTTCCCACTGCCTCCTTAATAACAATTTAGTATGTGTATGACTTGTCCAAACTACTTGGACAATGATTCTAGTCATAGATTAATCAATGATTTTAGATTGGCTTTTTTTATAAAAGAATAAAAAGATTCACTAATCAAAGGGAGACAACTTGATTGTTTTAAGATTTTGCTTACCGAGTTACCTCCCTTGTTAACTAATATGTAACTATTAACCCTTATCATGCTATATACCTTACTACTGATAAGCTCACTCCACTGATGAATTAATTGAGCTTATATTGATCAGAGGATGCCCTGGTGAAAGGTGTTGTGTTTATCTGCTTTAAATTATCTTTTTTGTGAATTGATCTTAACATAAACTACACTTTTTAAAAAGTACATAGAATACAGAACATGAATATATAATTTTTATTGATTTTTGGCATCTAACTATCTGTTTAAAGTTTTCCATATGACACAAAAGAAACGAAAATATGTGGCAATATTTAAAAGTTTGCAATACTCTGACTGTTAAAATCATTTCATGCATATTGATTGTATTTCAAAACGGAAAATGAATGGCATAATAAAATCATGCATATCATTAATTTTAATTGGGTAACTAGAATATCAAACTTACATATTCGTTGACCGATGATTTGCATTATTTCCGTATGTATTGAATGTTCACAGTATTCCAATTTTATTTACACAACTAAGAATTGCATTATAAAGACTCTTAAATATACAACATATATATACATGTTCGCAGTAACACTTATGAATTATAAAACTTAAAAACATAACAATGCCACCAATAAATATAATTTTTCTGGTAATCAATCACCAACAAACCTATAATATGTGAAAACGCCTTTTATATACATTTCAATGTCTACTTTCTGTTTTTCTACTTTCGTTTTCTAGAGTTTGCGGACATACGGTGTAAACAAATAAATTACGGATATTAAATATAAGTAAATTTATGAAAAAGCAATTGAAAAGATTTATGTTTTTTTCTTTACAAAACAATTAAAATCTTTAAATAATTCCTCTAAAACATCGTCTAACGAAAATCGTTTTTTGCATAAGCCGCCATTGTTATTGTTGTGAAAACTTATGGAGAAATAGAGTTTGTTTTTCGCGCGTGAGGCTGGATTAAATTTCTACTGGACAATATTTTAATGAATAACATCATCAACCAGATTTTGGCCTATGATAAAATAAATTTTGTACAGATGTCGATCTATTTTAAGCATAATAAGAGGATAATAAGAGCGTGTAACTTGGAAACATATGTATCGCGACTATAGGTCGCGCTCAGCAGTAGGAAAACGATAAGATCATCGCGACCTGTGGTCGCGTATTGCATGATAAGGGTTAATATATGGTAGCTAGGGTTGTTGTATTAAAATTGATGTGTATGAATAAATAAAATTCAGCTTACATGTTTAACATTTTTACTTAGTAACTCTTACCAAAGCAAGAAGTGGTTTGTTTTACTCTGCTGCAATTAGCATTATTTTATATACATGTAATGAATCATTACTGTTTTGTTAAATAATTTTCATAATTTGTATGATTGGAAGTTAGGACTGATGTATTTTTTTTCTGTGTCAGCCAATGGAAAATGAATGAGAATTTTAATGAGTTTTAGTAATGCTTAGATGTTTTAATTTTTGTTCAGTCAGTGCTTTTAATTTTCTCAAGGACTCTGCCTTAAGTTTTATGTTATGTTACTAAAGGGCAAAACTATCAACTAGTCTTATATCTTAGATTCTGAAGACAAACATTTGCTTAGAGAATCAAAATATTTTGCAATTTTGATAAAGCTACAAAGGAATTGTTTTATTTCAGGTATACATTCATGATCTAGCCTACATTGTGTTATAATGTTACATTTTATCATTATTTCAGTTTTGAATGGACCAAAAATGGACAAATCATAGATTTTAAAGATATCAAATATATATCAAACTCTACAAATAAACCAAGAATTATACTGATGGATAAACACACTGGGCGTATTCAGATAACTGAGCTACGGGAAGATGACGCTGGAGTGTATCAGTGTATAGCGAAAAATGAATTTGGAACGTCCTTGTCTCAGAAGATTCGACTGACAGAATCGACGACCAATGCTTTTGAGAATCCACAACAAGAGAGAAAATATAAAGTTTTAGCTGCCGATAGTTTAAAAATTGAATGTAATCCACCAGAGAATGAACCTCCTGGTTTTATAAATTGGTTAAAATATCAAGTAAAAGGAACTAGAAGAGTAGATTTTGATAGTAGAGTGGCCATGGATGAAGCAGGTTGGTAGTGTGATAGTGTAATTGTTTGTAGACTTTCTAATTAGGAAAGAATTTTGACCTAAAAATCAAGTTTAAAGAGCTTTTTCAGCAGTAAGACTTTGTTTGTTCTTGATGTACATGTACCTATGTGGAACAATGTTGTAGTAAAAATGTGTGTACACAGAACAATAGGATTTAATCTGTGTTATGTGTCTTTTAGCAATATGATGTGAAATACTTCATTTTACATGAATGCATCTGGTACAAACAAACCTTTTGTGGCTTTAAAAAAACCTATACATTCAAGTTAAGAAAATATTTACTATTTTTATACCCCCGCTTCGAAGAAGAGGGGGTATACTGTTTTACCCTTGTCCGTGCGTGCATGCGTCCGTCCGTTACAAAATTTCCGTCGCAGTTTTCTCAGCAACTATAACATGCAGCAGCCTAATACTTTGCATATTGCTTCATCCCATAGTCCCATGTGGTGTAAAGGGATTTCATGCTCCTTGTTCATCTACTTCCTGTTTGTCGCATATTTTTAGATTTTTGTGGGTGTATCACTAGTGAGCATTAGCTCACAGATTTACTTGTTATATTTGTAAGTGTTTGAAGGTTTCTTGATTAAGAATTAAGAATTAAATCAAGGAACTTGGCAATTTATTTTAAATGGAGTGTCCCATGAAGGTTGCTGGTTAGAAACCCACTTGGGTAGGCTTTATACCCTTACATGAAAATTTGATAATGATGTTGAATTGCCTCAATTAATAATATGAATTAAGAAGTTTTGGATCTTATGGATCGATAGGTAAGTCATGTTTATTGACAAGGATCAAGCAAAACCAGGTCATGTGAGTTGGCCACCATGAAATGACTATAATTTGCATTAACTCAAATGTCATTTGACAGTCTTTTATAACCCACATGACTATATGAGAATGTCTTATAATGTGTAAAATGTATATGTATCAGGTTTAATTCCACTAGGGGCACTGCTAATTTCCTTGAGCAAGAAATTTACCTGCGATTGCTTCACTCCACACAGATGTAAATAGGTTCCTGAGAGGGTGGTATCATTCTGTTGTGCCAATTTGTCGGCTACACTAAAAAGTGGAGTAAAAGACTACCCAGGGTGATTGTAGATAGATACATTAAGCCCAAATGACCAGGGATAATAGCTGTAATGTCGGTGTACATGACTGTGTAAGCATGAAACTTAAGACTATAAATTAGCCATTACATAATATGTAATATAAATTTCAGGAAATCTATATTTTGCTAATGTACAAAAAGATGATGAGAATGATGGTAGAAAATATGTATGTCAAGTAGAATTATATAATCTTGGTGTATTTATAACTGGTGCTGTATCTATACTTAGTGTAGATGATGGTATGTACTACTTTATATATATTACTTTATTGTACCCGGATAAAAATCCATGGTCTAGACTTTGATTCAAACCCACGACCTCTCAAGTTGTAAGCAGACACTATACCATGTCCCCATGAAAGCTAGCTTGAAGGCAAGGCAGTACAAGTGCCGTATAATACAGGGTGCATACAAACTGGAAAAATCATGGAAAATGAGATTTTTCTGGAAAAATCATGGAATTATGATTTTAAGGAAAATACAATGTATCATGGAAAAGTCATGGAAACTTAGAAAACATCATGCAAAATGTTTAATGTGTCATGGAAAAACTATTATATGCCTATTTTATTTCAACCGATTAAAGTGGATGGAAAAAATGAAATCAAACATAAATCACAACTTAAAATTTTGGGTAAGACTTGCACTCTTGGGTACGAAAATGAGAGTTTCACTACTACACCATTTCAAAAATTTAATTGTACATGTACTTGTTTTGGGTTCTGTAAGTGTTTCTGTTGTATCATGGAAAACTGAGAGGAATCATGGAAAAATCATGGAAAAGTCATGGAATTTTGGTATTCAAAATCTGTATGAACCCTGTAATACCTCTACTACATTATCTAGATATATCTAGATAGCCTCATCATCATCATCTTAGGAATACAGTTGTAGGTGCAGTGGTTCAGTGGTAGGACAGGCGCTTAGGGATCAAGAGATCTTGGGTTCAAACCTTGGGGAACTGCTAATTTCCTTGATCAAGAAATTTGTGTACACTTGTTCCACTCCACTCTGATGTAAACAGGCACTTAGAGGAATCATTTGCCTGAAGGTGATTTCAATGATCATGGGTTATAAATTGTAAAGTCAGCTGAACATGTATATGGAAGCAAACTTAAAACTGCATTGTAGCTTTAACATTTTTATTCAAGTAAGACATATAATGCATGCAATGACATTTCTAAGTTTGCGTAGGTGAAGGCAATTAGTGAAAACTATTTTGAAGTTGTATTTGAAAACACTTTTTTTATATGTTGATCTGGCATAAATTTGATTTGAAAATAGTTAATCAGTGCATAGGACAAGTATTTACTAAAATAACAAAGGGAGAACTTATTTATCAACCCACACTTGTACTATTATAACAAATGTAGAACTTATTTATCAACCCACACATGTACTATTATAACAAAGGGAAAACTTATTTATCAACCCAAACATGTACAATTTTATTAAAGGAAGAATTTATTTATCAACCCTCACAAGTCATGTACTATTATGAATTATGGTAAAGAAAGAATAAATCAATCAACCCTTGTATATACATGTACTCTTACAGTAAAAGAACTTGTTAATGTTAATTAATGTCCATGTATTTTTAGAACAACCAAAAGCTCAATTTCCAGTAGATTTAGCTTATCAGTCACCAAAGGAAGTGGTTGGTTTGAAAGGAGAACATGTGACATTTCAATGTATATTTACTGGCAAGTAAGTGTCTTTATATATAGTCAGTAATTGTAAAAGATATCATATATTCCTTTTAGTTATGTTCCATTTATGTACATACAAAGATAACGCACACATGTTGTATAAATAGTGTCATATCTTGGCCAAAGGGTTTCATTCCTAACCATAATTATGTTATAAAGAATGATTTAGACTCAGTTTTGATCTGACCCATCAATTTTTTTCAGTTAGTTATGATCCAGTAGCAGTGTTTTGTTGATGATGTGTACGCAAAATTGAAATTGCACATGTGAAATCACATTAGTGTGCCAAGTTGTGCAACAGTCATAATCTGATATTGTGTGAAAGTTATTTTGATTGGTTCTAACATTAGCTTGCTTAGACGTAATTTGCTGCTGCATGCCTCAATTACAATGGAATGAAGTAAACACATGAATGTTTATATAACCCAAAGCAAAAGATTTATATTCTCTGAGCCCAAATAGTTTTTTAAATTTCTCCAACAGTTATGACCTATGAAGCCATTGGGCTCATCATGTTTAGATCCTCAGCAAAACTATGTCCAGGGGCCTGTATTATTCAAGTCAAAAAACCTTCTACATTGTTATGTAAAATTACTGTAAAATTTTTGATAATATGCTGCCCAGTAGAAATTGTTATATGTTTGCCACACCTAATCCCTTCTACTTAGCCTAAGGGGCTGTGACCATATTATATGTATTTCCCTATATTTGGAAATATTGTATGAAGGATATCTTTATATGTCCCATAACTTTCCATTCTAGTCCGACACCTGAGATACGCTGGGAGAGAAAGTCAGGAGGTAAAATAGACAGTAAACGTATGGAAAGTGATCATACAAAGTTTAATATAGCCAAAGTAGATTATTCTGATGCTGGAACATATGAATGTATAGGAACTAACTCTGTAAGCAATGCTAGAGGACTACGTTATAGATTTAATCTAAAAGTTGAATGTAAGTACGATTTTGTCATATAATTTGTCACCTTGAAATTGTCTGTATCCGGAATTCAAATATTTGCGTTATCTCCTCCGGTACAAACAAACTTTCAATGTTACAATGAAAACAGTGTAAAAAGAAAAATAGGATTTAATCCATAGTTCGTTTTGTTTAGCAATAGTGTGTAGATAACTTTGTTTGTACCGCCTGTGCATGGACAGAAAAACCCATAAATTTGAATTCCGGATTAGGTCTATTCTATAATTGGTATGATCAAAACTGATTCAATAAAGATGTGCGCTCAATAAACTTGTTTAGTTGTTACTTGTAGCTAGTGTATGACGTTTGTTTTTGCTAAACTCACATGGTCATCTTAGCCTGTAAAAGAAGATGTTTTCATTGAACTACTAAGCTGACCAATATATATGTAGGTGCAATGGTTCAGTGGTATAACGTGGACTTTGGGATCGAGGTCTGTGGCTCCAACCCCACTTGGGGCACTGTTAGTTTCCTAGAGCAAGAAATTTACCTATATTTGTGCCACTCCACCCAGGTATAAATTGGTTCTGTGAGAGATCACCTGTCTGAAGGTGATTTCAAATATAAACAGTTAACATACAAGAATGTAAAGTCAGCTGAAAATGTATATGGAAGCAGACTTTCAACCACACTTCAACTTTGAACTTTCAGCTAAACCTACATGGTCATCTAAACCAGTTAAAGTAGATGCAGGTGAAGAAGAACAAGCTGTATTTGAATGTGCTGCTGAAGGAATACCAGAACCAACAGTAGAATGGTTTATAAATGGTGAACCAATCGCTAGTAAGTAGTATATTCAATTTTCGTAAACAGATATCCTGTAGAGCGTTGTCATACAGAATCTCTAAAGTTCCCATGGAGGGTCAAGTGGAGATGACCTTTATGTCGACCTATCAATATGTAGCTTTTATCTATACGAAACACTGTTAATAGTGTTTTGATTACGTAATTTCAATTTTTAGACCAAGGTTTGTGAGCTAATTTAACAGCGGCATTTCTCACAGTCTGCTATTTCAAATTGTGTTACGATGTAAACAAGTTACTATTATAACCATTTTGTCATGAATATTATAATGTGAAAAGGTCATCTGAACGTGACCCTTGTAAGAAAATGGCCTGATCTAAATTAGCGAGTAGGGGAGTGGAAAATTTTAGATCTGGTTTTAATCAGATTGGTAGTATATTTTAAAAGTATGATCCGCAGTTTGTTACCAGTGAAAGCAGCTTGATTGGCTGCTAAAATGTCCGGTTGAACAAGTGAATAATTATTATTCATAGATTAGTGTATTAATTCAGATATTCCTGTTATAATTGTTTTCGAAGAACATGTTGTTTTTTAATGATTTTAAGTCCAAAATGCTTGTGAAAAATTTGTGAAAAAAGGTCCCTTTTTTAGATCATTCCATTGTTCATACCATTAATTTGATGGTCCTAAAAACAAAATTTTACTGAATTGTGATACACATATTGATATACACATGTATATATATTATAGATTTAGGACCAAATCCAAGAAGAATACTCTCTGATGGTCAGTTAAGATTTACAGATTTATTAAGAGATGATGCTAAAGTTATACAATGTAAAGTATCTAATACACATGGATCATTGTGGGCTGATGTTGCTTTAAGTATTCTAGGTAAGCTTTTTATATATTGATAATGTGTTTTTTAACTTTTACCAGATCCAACCCTGCTATCGATAGGTTGTGGGTTTCATTCCTGTTCTGGGCATACTTTCATGGAGTTTGTCATTCAATAATTTCTACATCCATATTCCCTCCTACCATTGGTTCTAAATAATGTATTGCTGTTGTCAGTCACTGACAGGAGTATGCCCCTAGTAACTGGTTAACAGTAAAATCCAGAGATTTAGCTTTCAAGGACCAGTGAGTATGTTGACTAACTGTCGTGATGTGACCTATACATTGTGTACCTACCAAGTTACCCCCTCCAAAAAACAGAAGAAAAAAACATTAACACAAGCTAGAAATATGTATGAAATACATCTGCACCAAGCAATGTAATTATACCCCCGCAAACGAAGTTTTCGGGGGTATACTGGAATCATTATACCCCCGCAAACGAAGTTTTCGGGGGTATACTGGAATCACCCTGGTGGTTGGTTGGTTGGTTGGTTGGTTGGTTGGTTTGTTGGTTGGTTGGTTGGTTTGTTGGTTGGTTGGTTGGTTGGATATGTGGTCTGTCCCAAAAAATTAATTCATTTGTAGTATGGTTATTTCTTAATGTATTTATATAGAAGCTGTTATATACCATGATTTAATGGTGTATACAAAACTCATGTAACTATGGAAACATATCTCACTTGTTTAAAATATTTAATTGCGTTATATATTTTAAATCTAATTAGATAACTGTATAGTTTGCTTTTTTTCTGAATAGATTTTTTTCTTATCTTATTTTATAGAATTTGTACAGGCGTTTACAGTTGATGTTTATATGCATGTTATATCAATTCCAATTCAAAATGGCCGACTTTCGGCCATCTTGAATTCTTTTTAATTTAGTTTAATTACTGTGTGCTTATTTCTCAATAGATTTTTTCTAACTAATTTAGATAGAATTTTGCACAGGCGTTCACATTTAAACTTTACATACGCTTTAACTCAATTCCAATTCAAAATGGCGGACTGGCTGTCATCCTTTTTCAAAATTAATACAGTCTTATATTGACTTATTACCATACATATTTTGAAAAGACATTGCATACAAGGTCTCACTAATACAGTTGATCAGTATGACTATTCTTCATCAATTTATATTCAATATGGCTGACTGGCAGCCATCTTGAATTTTTATTTAAATTACTGTATAGTACTTGTATGTGTTTTTTTTTTACTCAAATTTCGCTCCAAAGTCTTTATTGATGTAGTTGACTCGTACATGGATTTACTCTGGATACAAATTCATTATGGCAGACTGGCAGCCATTTTGACTTTGTTTAAATAACTGTATAGTAAGCTTATTTCATTACCAATTTCTTCTTGCTGAAGTCTGATTGATTTATTGATTGATTAATTGGATTTTACGGGTTATTAATGCAAAAAGGTCATATTACACCGAAAACAATTGATGATACTATTACTTCAATAGATAATGAAGATTTAACGTCCTTTATTTTATGATAAACATTAATTTCCTTCAAGTATGGTTTTGTTTTGATTTTACGACGCACCAACACAAAAAGGTCATATCGCGCCCAAAGCAATCAATGATACTATTTATTAAAACGATATTAATGATTTAAAGCTCTATATCTTATCATATACATTTATTTCCTTCTAAAAGTTAAGTATCGCATATGATGGTACAGACTCAAAAAGTTCTTTAAGTGAGTTAACTTTAAAATGTTTGTCACAGATGTCTTTAAGATCCTGACAGTCAAGGAGAACGTGTTTGACATAGAAATGCTCGTCACAGGGTATACATTTTGGTGCTTTCTTTCTTTTGAGAAGGTATGAATGTGTTAATATAGTATGACCAATTCTACATCTCGTAGTAACTATTTATCTCATTGATTAGCAAATATTATTGACGAAGATGAATCGAGGGTTTATGGCTTTATGTCATGTAACTTATTAAATATAGCATTATTCCACATTGTTTGCCATTTTGACTTGCTGAAGTCTATTATGTACTGCTATTTTTATCAAATTCTCATTGTTGAACTTTTTTTTTGATGTATTGATATTTTATCAAATTCATAATGGCTGATTGGCAGCCATTCTGAGTTTTTCTTTTTTCTCTTTTTCTGACTGGCAGCCATGTTGAATTTTCTAATATCTTGTACAGCAAACATCTTTTTTTTCTCACTTCATTTTGATAAAATTGTGCTGACAAATTCTTGTTGATGAAATTTGTATATGTATTTATTTTTTTATGTATTTCAATGGACCAACTAATAGCCATCTTGACTTTTTTCTATAATGTTGTGAAGAAAACATCTTATTTCGTTATAGCTACATGAGATTTTAGGTATTATTTTAACTTTACTACTGTGAAAATAATGATTGGTAATTTAAGCTTTCTTATGGGGTATTTGTGAAATTCTTGATACAAGATATTGTAAATACTAATTGTTTGATTTATATTGTGTACATTTCTGACTACCATTTTTGCAATTGCCTTATTTTTTACATATTTATCAAAAAATTGCAAACACATTCTACATTTTGCTCATCTGGTTACAGCATACTCATGATGAGTTTAAATGTGATCACTCTTTGTCTGTTGTTCCACTTGACATTCATAATGACCAAATGATGTTCATTTTCATGTAAAAAATCATTTGAAATATGACAACTCTGTTCATTTTGCTTTTTCATAAATCTATACAGTGAATTACACTGTAATTTGCTGTTTATTTTCCAATTTGATATTTGCATCCTATTCTTTTTATGATTTGTATGCTTCTTACAACATTAACCCTTTTGGACTTCCACAATGTTGACTTGCTGTCATCTTGAAATATTGCCGTTGCGGGGGTATTTTCGCCACTGGTGGCAGTTCTAGTTTTGAATCATTTGATTACTTTTCTTAGAATGGTAGCTCTTAGCAAATACCATATTAAAATGAAAAATATGCTTTCTTCAAATAGAATGGAATACACATGTTTATTGATCTGTGAGCAAATATACCACTAATATGATGAAAAATAACCTGGGTTGATAGCCCAGTTGGTAGCGCGCCGGGATTTGGAATCTCGTGCCCGAAGGGGTGCGGGTTCGAATCCCACCCGGGGAGGTAATACCCTTCCATGAAAATTTGACAATAATGTCGATTTTCCTCCATTGATTAGATAATATGGAGAAGTTTCCAGCCTTGTGGAAGGGTAGGTGAGTACTGGTTAAAGACAATGGTCCAGGAAAGCTAAGTTAGGTGCGCTGGACGCCGTAAAATGACCTAAATTGTGTTGACACAGTGTTAACTCCAATAAATAAATAAAATGATGAAAAATGTGATCTATAGGTAACTTAATAATCATTAACAAAATCTCTTTTTTTAGCTTTCAAACCAGAGTTAAAGGCAGGGTTTGAAGAAATCAAAGTCACTGAAGGTTACAAGGTAACATTACCTTGTGAAGTTGAGGGGAAACCTAACCCTTTAATATACTGGAAGAGAGGAAATCAGAAAATAGAAGGGGATAGATTTAGACCAATGCCAACTGGAAATCTCACTATATTGGTAAGATAGTTGTCCTTTAACACTGTATTGATTTAGTCTTTAAATGATTTGTCATTTAAGCTTATCTTAGTCCTAAAGTTCAGAGTTGGCTTTTGTGGCTTTGTGGATTGTCCAGTGTTTGTAAATTGTCTTTGGTTGTTAACTTTTCACTATTTACTCTCCAGAGGCTGCATTTTTGCTTCAATTTTGATTAAACTTGGTCAGTAGCTTTGCACCAATGCAATCTTGGACACAATTCATAATGGATCTTGTGGATATAAAAGTAGGTCACAAGATCGAATGAGGTGTAAAACTTATTAATTCTTTGTCAAATTTCGAACAAACCTCAGTTGCTCTCAGTGGAACAATTAAGGGCCATCTTGGCCCTCTTGTTTGACAAATCTAATATTTTTTACTTGGCACTAGAATGATGACATAATAACAAAGGCACTGTCCATGTCTCCATCCTGTTTTCACATCTAAGTAATGTAACTTGATAATGTCTGTATGGAGTTTTGAATGGTAAATCTTCTTAATAGGCCACCTTTAAAGTCATAAGTTTTTAGCTGATATTATAGCTTTGTGAGGGGCACAACATGTTAAGATTTTTAGGTAATTTATTTTAGCTAAAGTGTGGAACATGCTCTTACAACTTTAATTTGTCACTTTCTAGTCTGCTTCTTGGTCTCCCAGTACTGAGCTATGAGCATAAAGTTTCTTGCTCAAGGAAACAATATAATAGGGTTGGTTTTGAATGGAGTTCAACCCAACACCGAACTTGCTGTACAATGATTGACAGTTCAAGGTCCTAACAACTCAGCCAAGCACACTCATGTCTTATTTGTTATGTATGATTGTATGAGGATGATAAATTAAGTATGTAATTTAAGTATTTTGTCTTTAAATGTGTATACTGTAGATTACCCATTTTATGGCATGTTATCAATACTTCTCGGTCTTCATGCCAAACTTTCATCTCAGTTCAGTGAAATGGAAATTTTTACTGAACAGAATGAAAATTGTGTATTGAATGTTACAGGATGCTTCCATGAGTGATAAAGGTAACTGGACATGTTTTGCTGAAAATAAATATGGAAAATTAAACTCTACTGGATCACTTCTAGTTAGAAGTAAGTACTTGTTAATACATGTATGTAATGTCATAACAAGGTTGAAAAGCATGAACCTTTGAAAGCTTTATTATTACATCTTTGTTAACTAAGAAATCTGAGGCAGTTTTCACCTATATGTCTCAGTGTTTGTTTTTTAATGTCCTGTCAATTTTGTTAAAGTATGAAACTTACCTTAAATTTCATATTTAAAGGCAACATGAAATGCTCTATGAGAGTGAAATAAGTATTAGTTTTGTATCAAAGGAACATACATGTACTTTAAGTTCTTGTTAAGTTCTTAATTTGATAAAATAATAATATAGATAATGAAAATAACTAAAAGTGATAATGATAAAAAGATTATCAAATCCCTATATGAAGAAGGTAACATTAAAAGTATACAAAAATAAATTAGTGCCTTAAAACTTTTCACTTTTTGTATGTTTTAGAGAAAACCAAGATTGATATAGAACCATTTCCACAGAAGATAGTACATGGTAAAACTGCAACATTTAAATGTGCAGCAAGCACTGACCCAGAGGAAGCTAACAACTTAGAAATAACATGGTTAAAAGATGGAGAACCTGTAGACTTTAGTAATCCTAGAGTTACTAAGAATGGTAATGAGATAACAATCAATGGTTCAACTAGTGAAGACACTGGAGAATATACTTGTGTTGCTAGTAATAAACTAGATAAAGCTACTGCTAGTGCAACTCTTGAAGTTACTGGTAAGTTTGTTATGAATATTCTAAAGTTGTTGCCATTTATCACCTGTATATACAGTACCCACCAAAAGTTTGGAGACATTATCACTTGGTATGCCTACAGAATAGCTTTTATCTAAAAATTGATGATTCCTTATTTTGAATTGCTTAATAGTTATAGTTATATATAATAGTTGCTTTATATTTTGGTTATTATTCTTATTATAACTGAGACTACCCAAATAGCATAAAAGTTATGTAATCATCAAAATTCGAGAATTGTAGTAAATTTCTTTCGTCTCCAAACTTTTGGTGGGTACTGTAGTATAGATAAAGACACAAACTGCAGTGACTGCAATAAAGTTCTCTATCAAGACTGCATTAGTTATTGCAAATTCATGCTAATTTTTGAAGATTTTAATGGTAGGAATTTTAAGTTTGAGAAGAACATGGTGCTTATATTAAGACTTTTCTGCTATCAAGATCTCCCATGATGGTGGAATTTTACATGATACTAATTTGTAATTCAAAGGTTATTACTACATGTATTTGTATAAAATTGTTGTTCATTATGTCTACTCAGGACACTACACATCTTGTTCTTATGTTTTGTGCAGTAAAGCTTCCAAATTGTAGTAATGTTCTTAAAAGTTAGGTTTACATTGGACAGAAGTAGATCTATAAATTTTTTTTCTTGATATTTATTTTTATTGTTAGAGAAAATTTATTTTGCTTTTCTGTTCATGAGTGTATGTGTGTTTGTTTTTTTGTTTGTATTTGTAAGTTTTATAAGTTTTATATTAAATTTATATTTATTGCCTTCTATACTGAACAAAAAGTATATCAAAGTGTAATGGAGCAGAAATATGGTTTGCTCTCATAGTAGAGTTCTCTATCTCCTTTCTGTGATGCTGTCAAATTTCATGCAAGACAAGATTTTGGACATTGAATGTCATGTTGATTTTTATATGCCCGAAAGAATTTCGGACATATCATATTATACCCCCTGGCGTCCGTCCGTCTGTTAGCAATTTGGTTTCCGGAGCATAACTTAAGTTCCATTTGGCCCACAATATTCAAACTTCATAGGATGATTGTCCATATCGAGTAGAAGACCGCTATTGATTTTGGGGTCACAAGGTCAAAGGTCAAGGTCACTATTACCTTAAAACTGAAAACAGATCTTTTTTCTCTACTTTGTTTTCCACAATTATTCATAATATGATATTCATATGAAATATTCTCATGTCTTACAAATGCTTCATCTTAACTAAAAAAACAACACTTTCGGGCATATAATGCTCCGCCTAGCGGTGCTCTTGTTGATATTTATATTTATTTGATACCTGCACGTCATATGACATTTCAATGCAAAACTCAAAAAGGAAATTCAACATTAACCAAGGGTGGATTGTTATGTTAGGGTGATGTTGAAAATTGAATTATATATGTAGTTTCTCAAGAATATTATTTATTGTATTGAAGTGTCCCATTGTTTTTGCTGACATTTAATGTACTGACTACAGGATGTTTATTTGGATCAATCAGTAGAGTATTACATTCCTAGCATGATTTATTCTAAACACAATGTCTTGTTTACCGGCTTGTTTTCATGTGTATTTTGTCTTTGTGTTCAATTCTTATCTTCATTTGGCCCAAGTACATCATTATCAAATTCGTGTTATTGAATTTTCCACTCAACTAAAATTAAAAAAGCTCACAGTACAACTTTTATTGGATGTACAACCAGTCAATGGTCAACGAAGATTAGAATGTTTAATGAATAGTTAACAATACATTTTCGCTTTCCCCCTGAAACTGTCCCTTTTGACTTAAAAAACTGTTTTTAGCTGGATTTAGTGAATTTCACTTAAAAGAAAGTTATCCCCTCCCCCACAAAAACTGATTATTTCTGCAAATTCATGTTAGCATTAATGTATTGTTCATGGTTGCTCAGTCACTTAAAGCACTTCAATGGAGATATACTATGAACATCAGTTTGATCTGTAAAATACATGCTCAAGTCTCAACAATAAATGAATGCATAATGCACAAGAAAACAACATTACTGCATGGTTTTAAGAAGTTTGTGTGTTACCTGTCTTGTTTTTAGCAAAAATTGATTGTTATCCTTATATGCAAATTGAAGCCAAATGTACAGAATACCATATATTGGGTTTATTAAGCAACTGTCTAATGTGTGTTTCATGTTTCATAATGATACATGTACAAGCTTAATCAATTATGAAACACAAATTATGAGGAATAATTTATATTAGAGACTCAAATTTATGGGTTTTGCCAGCTGAGTAACATTTATTTGTACAGAATGGATTTGTGTAGTACACAATTGTTTGACATATTATTGCTGAAAAGTATGCAACACAGATATCATCCTATTGTTCAGTGTACTCACATTTTTATTTCAAGTTTGTTCCGCACAGGTACAATAAAAAAAATTCTGCTGGAGAAACCCATTATCTGAAGTTCTGAATCAAATGTTTATTAAAATCAACTTTTTTGAAGGAATTTTTAAAATCAGCTTTTTGGCAATGATGTTAAATATCAACATAGTGGAATATAGATAAAAATAAGAGATGGAAGATAGATTTTCATTATAAAATGCAAAACTTGTCCAATATACGGTACCCTGTATGAAATCACATACTGTTAGTGTTACAAGTAATTTTGTTATATTTGTTATAATTTCAGCACCTCCTGATCCACCTGAGGATGTTTCCTTCAGTTCATGTCTAAGTCGTAGTGCCATTGTATCATGGAAGCCTGGTTTTGATAACTTCTCACCTATCAAAAACTTCACCGTAGAATATAATCATTCTTATGAACCAGATATATGGACAGTCGGGGCTACTGTACTCTATCCTAACACTGAAGCTAAAGTTAGCCTGTCTCCTCATGCTAACTATACATTCAGGTAAATATGTTTTAGGTCTTGTTAAAGGTACTAGTTCACAGATTTTGTTATTTTTTTTCTGTATTTTGAAATTACTATTCTGTGTCTGTAATTGTGTAAAAAAAAAAATCTTAATATTTTAAGATATACTGGCCTATATGTTGCAAGAAATATACAGTAAAACTCAGATATAACATACTCGGTTATAACATACACTCGGTTACAACATACCATTTTTTCTGGCCCGTTTTTCATCCTGATATATAATATACTTAGTATGCTATATGGATATAACATACCTCGGTTATAACATACCTTTTTTCTATGGCCCAGCGAGTATGTTATATTCGAGTTTTACTGTACAATACAAATCACAAAAATGCACTAAAATTGTCTATATCGTGACATACGGGG
This sequence comes from Mactra quadrangularis, assembly GCA_025267735.1. Lineage (NCBI taxonomy): Eukaryota > Metazoa > Mollusca > Bivalvia > Venerida > Mactridae > Mactra > Mactra quadrangularis. The sequence continues at coordinate 35,278,509 of CM046302.1, read as the reverse complement.
TAGATATTTACTACTTGAAAAACTATCATTTAAAGTTGTGTGTCCATTTGCACTGAAATTGTCATTATCAAAACACAAAAAATAGTTACAAAAAAAGTTGATATTTAATTTGAAATATGTGAATGAGTACCTTTAAAGTTTATTCATCTGTTAGTGTGGCATTCATTATCCCTGCTGATTTAAATACTCATGACAGTACTTCTGTACTCTTGATTGATAAAAGTAGATATTACATGTAGTATGTATGAATGCTGAGTATTTAAATCAGCAGGGTTAATGCATGCTCCACTAACAATTGAATAAAATGTAACAATAAGATATTTGTCTAAGGGTTAATTCAAGAGAAATAGATTTGAACACCCATGTAAACTCAAATTTTACTTTGTATTGCTACGTAGCAATTTCTTATGGAAACAGTCTGCTACAAACTAGCAAAATGAATAGCTATGTTGCAAGTTTTTTTCTTGTTTGCTGAAACATTCTGAACTCCTCTGCTTTTCAATATGAATGCCTCATGGAGAACAGGTTCCTTTTTCAAGACTTCTGACTTATTTCTTTATTTAATGTATAGATTGCATCAAACCAGTCGAAAGAATTATGTCATAGGTCAGCACAAAACCTGAGTACATTATTACATGTAGTTACTGTAGTTTTTGTACTAACCCTTGGAATTAATTGGTGAATATTTATCATATCTATAATTGTAGAGTATATTACACATTATTGCTGAAAAGCACGAAATAGGGATTAAATCCTGTTGTTCTTGGCACACATATATTCATTGTCATAGTGAAAGTTTGTTTGTATCTCAGGGGAAACCCCTAATATTTGAATTCTGGATAAGTCTATTAGTAAATATTTTATTTTTCATAATTGTTATTGTAGGGTATATGCTATGAATGATTATGGTAAGAGTAAAGCAAGTGAGAAGAGTATAGCAATGTGTGATACTAACCCAGCTAAACCAGATAGAAATCCTAGTGGTCTAAGAACTGATAGAAGTCGTCCAGGATGGCTTATTATCAAATGGAATGTAAGTTCTGTAACCTTCTGAAGTTTCTGTTCTACTATTGTCATTATACTGTTAATCTATACCCAAGAGAGGGCTTTAGATAAAATGGTGTAAATTCATGTTTTTTTCAGAACCCTGCTGGGTAAGGGTGTTGCTAACTCAGGCTTTCAGCCTAGTTCTATGCAACAGCGTTGCTTCAAGCAAGCAAATCAGGAGTTGGGTTTCTGCAAATGTCAGCGTGGTCCTAATGTATTCATCTTGCTTTACTTCATTGTAGCAAACAGTTATACATGAATATTGCCATGTAGTGCTAGGTAGTTACGATATCCTTTATGCAATTGGCTCCAGAACTTAATTTGTTTCACTGTCTATCTATAACAAATATGTATTTATTAATGAATTGTAAGACTGGTGTTTTTTATGACTTTTTGATATCTGACGATATTTTCGACGTTCGGCGATTTCGCCGAAAGGCTTAAGTTATACCACTAGTCGAAAACTATTGACAGTACAAATGCCTGACCAGTTTAACCTTCGGAGTGATACATGTGTCTTTGATTTACTACGCAGTTTATTTCTAGGCGATAAAAGTAGTTAGGTCAATCAACTGACACGTCTTTGTTTCAGTGTCAGTGACAGGTGTTCTCTTATATTGATTAAATTTGAGTTAAATTTTGTTGATACACTAAGCTGTAGTATTTGCCAGTTATACAGGATAGAATAAACCTTTGCCGGCATCTTTAGCCCTGCTCTGTTCGTACTTGAATCTAATGTGTAAGGAGTAGGGATGGGTATCGCCGGAAATTTTGTATTGCAATATATTGCGATACGCAACAGCGTATTGCAATACGTATTGCGATAAATTGGGAGTTTAGAACATAAGATTTTTCAGCACTTACGCTTGTATTTTACTGACAATATGAAGATTCAATACAATTACACATAGTGAAAGCTTTATTTAAGCTATCGCAAACATTTAAGACTCAACTTTTGTCCAGTAAAGTATGTATTATTACAAATCTTACTTTAAATTGAATGTTCCTTTGCGACACTATGCTGAAAGACTGGTAGTGTCAGCATGCCAATTGTGAATTACATATTAAGCATTTACCCATTGCCACATAGTGCGTCCTCTGATTTGCTTACTGCCAAATAATAGGTAAGGCATCCACTGTAGTACACTGTATACATGGAGGTGTACTGGGAAGTGTGCAAGTTTTGCAAGAAACTTGACACCTGCTTAGTTAATAGGGGTTTAGAATGATTTGTAGCAATTTATTTATAATACAATAAGAACAAAAGATGTAGAAAACAAATTTCCTGTTCAGTCATATATTTCTTATACAACTTATTGAAACAATTAAAAAATTCAAAGGGTGTGTTAAACACATTGCAGAAGAATTTCATAGATTATAATACCTGGCATGAGTTTAAGAGACCATAAGAGCAACTTTTTACATTTATTGTCCTATTAGATAGTAAAGCCCTAAAATACATGTGTATATAGATAATCATCACTGTAATTGGCCCCTAATTTGACTCCTGAATCAATCAGATAAGGGGTCATACACCGCTGGGAGAATCTTTGTGTTCAGATGTCTTAATAGCAACATGCTTCGTCAGGCTGATTACATTATTACCCAATTAACGACTATCTAGTTTATTATGCACTTATAGAATTCTGAAGTTACGGATAAATTTATACATCATTTGAAATGAAAAGCAGTCGGTCAAAATGTAAGCCAAAATGCTTCCAAACATCGGACTTTCCCTTGGGATTTTTCACTGCGATGGAGTCACCCATGTTTGTTTACGTTTCTGGATTGAATAAACTCCCCTACCACCCATTCTAAAAAGGGGTGCAGTCTGAAAGGCGAACGCGTTAGGCAGACAATATAAATATAGAGGGAAAAGGCGGTCAACAAAGGATAAGAGCAAAAATGCGGACGCCTACAAAATAAGAAAAAGTTAAGATTGAAATAAATGATACCAACTAAATTATGCCAAAACATATATTTTTTTGTATCTAACTCATAAAAAATATTCATCAGTTCCAACCCCTCTACTTAATATTAAAGTCGTCATAGATAGATACGTCAATACTTTATACTAGACATTTAAACTTAAAATAGATTAAAGGAAAACCAAAAATGAAACAGTTTCCGGTCAAATTCTGCTACAAATAATGCAAAACAGGTTTGAGTATGCACTAAAAGTCTATTATATTAAGATAAAAAATATCGCGATATATTGCGGGACCGCACCGGTACGTATTGTGTTTGAAACGTATTGCAATATACCGGTATACCGGTATTATCGCGCATCCTTAGTAAGGAGTAATCATTAGTATGGATTCGTTAGGTTTCAATGTGCAGGAAAGATTTGCTGTATTTCAATCCTTTGATTCTCTTTGTTTCCAGCCAATGAAACCAATAGAACATAATGGTGATAACTTTAGATATAATCTTACAATACGTAAAGATGGTGTCATCAATAGAACATCTATAGAAGATTGGCAAGAAACAACTAAAGAAATCTATATAGGAAAGATTTATGAACCCTATGAGATGTACATAGAAGCTTGGAATGAGAAAGGAACTAGCAGTGAAATATCTACCATACATATTGGTTACACTGGAGAAGGAGGTTAGTCTATGTATTTTATAAAGTTAAAATTAGAGTGCGGTTTAAAGTCTGCTTCCTTATACATGTTCAGCCAACTTTACAATCTTGTACAATAACAGCTTATCATTGAAATCACCATCAGGCAGATGATCCCTCACCGTACCCATTCACACCTGGGTGGAGTGGAACAACTGTAGTTTAATTTCTTGCTCAAGGAAATTAGCAGTGCCCCTATTTGGGATCGAACCCTGGACCTCTCGATCCCTAAGCGAGCATCCTACCACTAGACAACTGCTTCTACAATATACAGTGTAGGATCAGTGTTCCAATTGTAGGATTTAAGTTTAGGAATCAAGAAACTCTACATTTGATGTTGTCCAAACTGTTTGCATTGGCTATTGTAATTATCCCCTGTATATTAAAGGCACTAGTTCACTGATTTGATTAATTTTAGCTCACCTGAGCTAGCTCAGGGTGAGCTTTTAGGATCGTTGAATGTCTGTTGTTCGTCGTCCGTCCACAATTGTTTGTGAACACTCTAGTGGTTACATTTTAAGCTCAATTTTTTTCAAACTTTGTGAGGATGCATGTCTAGTTAATTGCTCAGATGAGTTTGAACATGGGTCATCTCGGATGAAAAACTAGGTCACTGGAGCTAAAAATAGAAAAACCATGTTAACACTGTAGTGGCTACTGTTTTTATCAAAATATCCTGGAAATTGGTCTGAAAAATTGTTTTGATGATTTCTAGGTCAAGTATGAATATGGGTCACCTTGGGTAAAAAAACTAGGTCACTCAGACCAAATATGGAAAAACCCTGTGAACACACTTAGTCTAGTTGTCACAATTTTTACTCATTTGTCATCAAACTTGGTCAGGATGCTTGTCTAGGTAATTGCTTGTATGAGTTTGAACATGGCTCATCTTGGATGAAAAACTACTACTCAGGAGCTAAAGGCAGATGTGATGGCTAATGAATCAGATTCCCATACAGGTCATCTTCCTGTACAAAGCCTACATTTGAAGCATTTGGGGCAATGGAAGTGTGATAAACCATTACCGAAATATATCAATCTTACTCTGTTCATGTATGCACCAATGGTACTCAGGTGAGCGATAAAGGGTCATCATGGCCCTCTTGCTTACATAGTATTGAAAATTTCAACAATTTATCTTCCTAAAACTTGAAAAACATTTTCCCTGCTATTCAAATCTAGAGTTGGCTATTTACCTAATACATAATACCAGAATATTGTGTTATTTCATGTATCAATTATTAAACGAATTGTTCTTCCTCTTATTTCAGAACTATTGACAGCACCCTCTAACTTTGAGTTAGTACCAACAATCAATGTAACAGATAAAGTTGCTGAATTTCAATGGGATCCCATAGATACTACCCCACAAATGGTTCAAGGAGAATTTAAAGGTTATTTAGTAAGTATATACAGTAGCTTTTATTTATTTTATTTATTTGTTGGGTTTTACACAGTGTTAATGCAAATGTAGTCAATTTAAGATGGCCAGTTCACCTAACTTAGTTTTTCTTAACCTTTGTTTAAAGCAATACTCATCTATCCTTCCACGAGGCCAGCATTTTTCTACATACCTCATTCATGTAGGAAAATCAACATAAAATTGTCAATTGTTCATGCATTATAGCCACTTCATATGTGTGAATGCATTCAGGGTGCTTAGTTTTTTATCTTGCTGACTTCCACAAAAGCATCAACTCATTTTCATGCAAGTATTTAATCAAAAGTCCTAAGATTTTGTATTTTAATTACTATAGTGACTTATTAATAGCAGGGAATTTGTTTTTAAAGTGAATAATATTGTTGTTTGTTTTGTCAGATCAAATTTTGGAAAGAAGGAGAAAGGAACACAACAGAGAAGATTGTAGAAATTGATAGAGATCCAGAATACGATACTAGACTTAAACGTTCGACTAATAAAGAGAAAGCCACAGTTAGAACATTATATCCTAACTCTAACCTTATGGCTGAAGTTGTTGCTAGAAATACACACTTTGAATCTGAAGCTAGTAATACGATTGAATTTGAAACTGAAGAAGGAGGTTTGTTATTCTCATTTCTTTTTGTACAAGAATTGTTATACCCCCCCACCCCCCCAAAAAAAACAAAAAAAAAACTCTGTTTGGGCATATATAGGAGTCAGCTTGTCAGTTGGTGGGTTGGTCCTTTACTTGGCTGCTCAATTTCTCAGCACCTATTATATGAATTGGATTCAAACTTCACACCAGATATCAAGCAGAGATGTGTGTATAAAAAAAAATTGTGACGGTTAATTGATTTTTTCCCAAGTCATGGCCCTTTGATTATAAATATTGTCCATTCATTTTCTCAGCACTTATTGTTAGGATTTGATTTAAACTTCTTGACAAAGACTTGTGGAGCTTTATAGGACAAAAAATCATCATTTCTCCTCAGCAGTCATTCAATGGAATGAATAGAAAAAAATCATTATGCAAGTTTATTATTTAGGCTACCCACTAGTACATTTATATGTGTATTTTATTTCAGTTCCTGGTCGTGTAAAGAAAGCTCGTGTGGTTACAAGAGGTGCTCATCATTTTCTTATAGAATGGGAGGAGCCAGAGGAACCTAATGGAAATTTAACAGGATATGAAATTGGTTATAGAAAAGGTAGGTTGTTAAACAACATTCAAGTTCTTTTATGTCTGCAACATACTGAACAAGTAAAATTAGGGGTCACTTTAAAGGTGATGTTTGGACATCCTTCGTGATGTATTAATGCCCTTTTATATGTGATGTTTGGGCACTTGTGGGTAAATGTCTGCTGGACCAGTCAACAGTAGCATTGTGTTATACTGTTCAGGAAATCAAATTTTTCAATCACATAAATATAAACATATGTGAAAACTAAGAAAAGTCATAAACTGTGAATAATGCAGGTCCATTATAAAACATATAAAAAATAAAGAGCTTTCAGGTGGTGACGTTTAGCCCTAAGGAAACACAAAATACATAAACACACATAAATAGCCTTAGAAATGGACAATCAGACAGTGTGCCTCACATCTCTCACAAGTATTATGGTCCCCCACTTATTCTTACTGTATAATTATCAATTGATTATATCTTATCTTTGACAGTTGAAGGATTTGATATAGGTGATATAATGCAGACAACAAAATATGATGACCCTGATCGAAGTAGAGCTTATATAGGTAACCTAGATGCTAATCAAGAATATAATATATTTATATGGGCTAAAACAAGTAAAGGACGTGGTGATGAATATTACTTTGATGCTAAAACTGCTAACAGTGGACGTAAGTATTTTATCTCCATTTACAGATACCATATAGAATGGACAGCTCCCGTACCCACCCCAATTTGGGTTTACCAGCCCCCCCCCCGGCAGCCCTACTCTGTATCCGCCCTTGCTGTCATAGGATCTCCTGACATCACAAAAGGGGTCACTGTCAGTTGACCTTTATGACAACCAATCAATGCAAAGCTTTCATCTAGACAAAACACTCTTAATAGCATAAGAAAATTGTAATTTCTACTTTAAGTTCCGAGTTTTACCTGGTAAATGAATGATGTGTGTTATTCACAGGCTGTTATGAGACTATTTATAAGCAAATTTTATGTAATTCTATACATAGAGTGAACACACTGGTTATGTCATGAATATCATGATAGCATACAATGTATGTCAGATGAATATGAAATTGGCAAGTGCTTAGCAGAGCATTTTTATTGTGTTTTTATCAGATTGTTATTTACTACATCAATAGATTTCTATGGAAATTCAATCTCATGGGCTTTACCTGTTTTGAGTCTGTGTTTGATTTATACTGAAATGAAATTTCTATTTTAGCTTTCATGTTATTTGTAGTTTTAGCTCTTATGTAATTTCTATTTTTAGCTCTTATTGTACCAGAGATGGTTATTGATCTCATTGGTGAAGATTTTGTTAGAGTATCATGGAATGTTAACACTAAAATAGACTCACCTGCTGGGGCATACCATTATGTAAAATATAGGAAACAAGGTAGTTTATTATATTATTCTATGGTCATTCTCCCTCCTACCACTGATAGTAAATAATTTAGGGTAGTTGTCAGTCACTGATGGGTAGTTGTCAGTCACTGATGGGTAGTTGTCAGTCACTGATGCATGTATGAGCCTAGTAAATGGTTAAAAGTGAAATCTAAATATTTCAGCCTTTTCAGGAATGTTAGTAGCATGACTGACTACTGTGATATGACTTGTACAATGTGTTGCTATGGAGTTAAACCCAACAACTACAAATAAGACTCTTTTAAGTTTTAACTACATAATTAAATTATCAACATGATAACTCATAACTGTAACGGCAAATGTAGTATCTACAATATTTAGATATTCAAGGGAGGTTATTACTGACATTAATTGAAAATTTCTTTTATTCATTTTGTAATTGCATGTTTTTTTTTAAATATAATAAAAATATTTTAAGATGTGGCTTCCATGATGATGTGTAGTCCTGTGATAGGACACATGGTAAGGGATCAAGAGTTCCAAGGTTTGAACCCCACTTGGAACACTGCTCATTTTCTTGATCAAGAAATTTACCTACAGTTATTCCATTCTATCAAGGTGTTAATGGATACTGTAATTGGTCATCTGCCAGAAGGAGATTTCAATGATCAGGGGTTATCATACAAACTTGTAAAGTATGCTGAACATGGTTAATGTATAGAAGTTGACTATAAACCACACTTGAACTTTTTAAATTAGGAAAATCAGATGTTAAATCACACTATAACTATTTAAAATAGAAGATTTATACCTTGAAAAGATGAACTATGTTTGATTGTACCACTAACCCAATGATTTATGTTATTATATCAGGTATGTTAGAATGGGAATCTTCAGAGATGGAGACAATATATAACTGGATAAATGTCTCAGGTTTAGAACCTAGAACACAATATGAACTTACTGTTGTTGCTAATACTAAAGGTTTAGTTGAAACACAATCAGAAATTAAGAGAATCACAACAACAGGTGAAGGTAAGTTGTGACTTCCTTTTGATTATTTGCTTCTTTAATGATTTGAAAAGTTCAATGTTACTATTTAACAAATCTTCTTCTGTTGCATTCTTCTACATTTGCTTGTTCTTAGCTCTGTTCCTCACTTTTAATGAATTGTTCAGTCTGTGCTTTCAGTGCTTCGATTTACACCATTTGTCAATATAATTTAAGTAGCTCATTATACCCCCGCTTTGAAGAAGAGGGGGGTATACTGTTTTACCCTTGTCCGTCCGTGCGTGCGTCCGTCCGTTACAAAATTTCCGTCGCAGTTTTCTCAGCAACTATAACATGCAGCAGCCTAATACTTTGCATATTGCTTCATCCCATAGTCCCATGTGGTGTAAAGCGATTTCATGCTCCTTGCTCATCTACTTCCTGTTTGTCGCATATTTTTAGATTTTGGCGGGGGTATCACTAGTGAGCATTAGCTCACAGATTTACTTGTTTCAACTAGCTCATTACACTAGCATACCGCTGTTCCTGGGATGCCGGCAGCTGATGACAAATAAATCAGTATTTGAATGATTGAATTGATAACCTAACCAACTTATATGGAAAGAAAATTAGTTGGACCTGCTCAAGTCCTGATCCAGAAGTGTCTTGAGTAAGAAGGTGTGCACAGAGGCACACATGGGGTTGTGGGTTTGAAAGAACTTCTTGATTTAAACTTACCATCTTTGTGAAAATTTGTTTGCATATTCTTAACTTTTCTGCAAGCGAAGGATGATATGAATTGATGATGAATAGAAATATATTTGTAAATAACTAAGTCTACCATTTACCTACAACTTAATGATTTGAACAAATACATAAGTACATAACATGCATTGTGGAAAATTTATTACTAAATTCAGAAAATGAATATAGTTTATTCATTAGATATTCATGCCTCTGGAAAGGTGTTGTCTCAATTGGTATCTCAAAATTGTAATGGTATTTTAATTTACTACCTAGTGCAGTTTACGAAATTAAGATATGAAATTGGTTGCCCAAACAGGTCAATTTAGCAGCTGACACTATATCTTGTTTGTAGAAATTTGATTGCCCAAAAGAAATTTTGGTTGCCCTAACTAGAAATTGGTCACCAACTAATTTTGTTGACTGTTATGTTTCGGGAGAGTTCATCTTTTAGCTATGCTTTTTTCATAGAAATTTTTCCTACAAATTTGTACTATATCATTTCAGGAATGCAATCAGCAACAGAAACCACCTTAGCACAAACACCATGGTTTATTGTAATGATGGTTCTCATAGCTGTACTTATATTGTTTCTTATTGTTATATGTTTCATCAAGAGAAGTCGAGGAGAAAAATATAATGGTAAGTTTTCATTCTTGTATTTTGTACAGTACAACCTCTCTTGAGCAACACCCAATGTGAGGGACTAAAAAGTGTTGCTCTTCAGAGGTTATTGCTCTGCAGAAGATAAATTCAATTAAAATTACACCTAAGGGAAATATCAAAAGCTGGTGTTGCGCATAGGATTTGTTCTGTGGAGGGCCTCTCTGCAGAGGTTATACTGTATAGTCATGTGACTAAAATACTGTATTTCTAGGGTGGGATGGTCTCTACTCTCTAATAATGCCATCTAATACCAAAATACATTGTATTAAATGGAAATTTAAGTGTGGTCCAAATGCTCCTGTTTTGGCTGTTTGTTTTAGGTTGACTATAGGAAAATAGTGTGACCATCTTACTTAGTTTAAGATTTTGCGTAACACTTTTCTGTTAAGATTTTAGGTGTTATTTTTAAATTGCTACTGCTGAATGGATCCACTTATAAATTTACTTTTTTCAAAGGAGTTACTATCAAAGAGGAAATACCATGAAAAGTCCCATAAGGCATAACTTTTGCATGAATTTTGACTGGGTTGTGACCTTTGTGGTTTTCGCTGGCTGACTGTGTAATGTTACTCATAAATGATAGTGGCTTTTATAGGACTTTAACCCAGCATCATCTAATCCCTGTGCCCTGCAACTTGACCACTTCTCACATTTCACATGTGCAGTTATTTTCTATATAGGCTATATAATAACCAATATTTTTATTTATATTTTCAGTACAAGAAAGAGAGAAACTCCGAGGAAACGATGCTGAAAACCCTGATAAAGATTTATATACAGATTTTCCTAAAAGGTAACTTGTTGTATAATCTGTAAGCTATTCATGTAACTGCTATAGTCTAATAATGTGATTATGAAACAAGTGTTTAAGTTTGTTGTGAAAGTGCTCATAAACAGTCATTTTGGAATCAATCTTGAGTTTTTTAGAAACTGCACTATTCACCAGACCAAAGAAATGACCATTATGGGGTTGGCATCAACCACATCCCATTCATAAAACTTGTTAATTGAATGTCTGATGTAAAAAAGCTACTGTTTGCTTTGTACTTTTGGGTAAATCCTCACTGAAAGACCTTTTTAGAAAAAAATGAATATTCATAAAAACCTTTTTACTTCTATGATCATTTGCCTGAAGGCTTTCTATTAGACCCTTAATTTAGTTTTGAGGTATAGAAACCTTAAAACTACAGAAGAATTCTCAATACTTCTTATCTTATTTATAAAAACCTTACATTGTATTACTCTTGATATATCAGTCTACAAAATTAGTGGGTGTCTGGTTGCCCCGGACAACCACTTTTTAGTTTGGGCAACTAAATATTTCGTCTGGGCAACCAGAATTCTACTAACAAGTGATAGTGCTTACTGCTAAATTGAACTGTTCAGGCAACCACTTTAGTATCCTAATTTTATAGACTGTATATCATTTATTTACCCCCACTAAGAAGAACTATGGGAGTTCATAGATTAAATGTTTTGAATGTTCTAATTTTGTTTGTTTTTATCTTTCATCAGTTCTGAGACAGATCCATTGGCTGCAGGAAGTCCTGATTCATTTGATAATGAAGGTGACAAGCTACCTGGTGGTAGTGAGACTGATAGTATGGCTGAATATGGTGATGTAGATCCTAGTAAATTTAATGAAGATGGATCTTTTATTGGTATGATTTATCAACCTCTGTAACTGTCCTGCCCATTTTTTGAAAACCACACCCTTTTCTTAATTGACAACTTCTAAAATTAAACTCCAATCCTTTTTGCTTATGACCTAGCTTTCGATGCAGAAAAATCACTTGTGCTTTCCCTTTTAAGAAGATTTTTATGTGCTATATAAAGAATAAAAATTTAAATTGGTTTAGTATACAGGGCTTGAAACTAATTTTTAAACTAGGTTGCCTGAATGGACAGCCAGCTACATTTTTAACTTGCCTGAACTATATCATTAATAGCAGTAACAGACTAACAGGTTGACTGAACCCAAATATAGGTCATCAGGCACAATTGGACACTTTTTAATTACGAATCCTGGTATAACTTTTTTTATATCATTGACACTAAAAAGTATCAAGGATCATTTCCAAACCAATTTTATGAGAACATATTAGATTGCACTAACCAGAACTTTTGATTAGTGTATCCCATTATCTATTTGATGTTTATAAATTAATGTAATCATGAGAATCCCAGAAAATGTTAATTTCATAGCCGGAGTGAGTGTATTTTCCAATTTATTTCAATATGATTTAAAATTGCTGTACCAATTTTTATGAAATTGTGAGTTAGAATATTTTCAATGTTTTTTTTTTCAGGCCAGTATGGCTCTCAAAAACCAGATGAGAAAGGGAACCAGCAATCAGCTATGTCAACATTTGTTTGACAATGAAAATCAGGAATGTTGCCTTTGTTACCATGGAGACATAAACATGAGGTCAGGAGTAGTAACAAGAAGAGTTTCTTGGATTTATTTATAAAGTGTGTTAAGTTTCTTTTTTCTGAAGGCTGCAAATATGTGAACTGTTTCTTGTTTTGCTTTTACGTTATCGTGCAAATGAATTTTAACTCATGGTGCAGACAAACACGTGATTCTACCAACATTTGATAACATTTGACCTTGACCTTGGTAATTTGACCTTGGTAATCTAAAAGTGCTGTAATTTAGTTCATTAGCTGTACAGTTGTACATACATTGATATCATTATGTTGATGAAAAGAGCTTGAGTATATCAGCCATGTTGTAAACTATTGAATATATTCTTTGTACATCTGTTGTGATTTCCTTATACAGTTGACCTACTTTCTTCTGGTAACAGCTTTCAAGGTCGTTTGGGAAATGGTTGACACTGAAGGTCACCTTAGACTTAAAAGTCAAGTAATGCAGCTTTGATGGAAGAAAGCTTTCTGCAGCATTCCTGTGTTTAGCTACAATTATGAACATTCTATGACAAAATATGTGCAATTATTGTGACCAAAAACATGTCAATTTCTTCATTTCATTGATGTTTCCATGACTACCATGTTTCTATTTATATAAATACTGTTGAATTTCATGTGCTTGTAGATATTATGTTTGTGACCGTTTGTATATGAACTTGTTATATTTATGTTATGTATTATATACATGCTGTTTATTGTATATTTAATGAATGTGTTAATGAATGAATATTTCAGGATAAGTTTTTGTACATGTTGTGTCTTTTACTCATTTTCCTTGTTGTTATGGTGATGTTTACTCAATCTTTAAAGGGTATGAACATTTTTAACTGAGCGGGTTATTCCAGTATTTATTTAGATGCAGTCCAGGAAATTAGGTTATGAAAGTGGTTGCCCGAGAAGGTCATTTTTTACAGTTAGCACTATATCTTTTTAGTAGAAATTTGGTTGCCTAAAAGACATTTTTGGTTGCTTCACTAGAATTTGGCTGTTCTGGGCAACCGGACACCCTCTAATTTCATAGACTGCAAATGTATTAAGAACTTTGTAAATTATTACTTTATATGTTAAAATCCGAAATTTGATAAATTGTTAAGTTTTAATATATGGTAATAGTTTTATTCAATAAATTTTTAACTTTACTTTTAAATGTAACAAATCAATTAAATATCAAATTTGCTATGATCAAAAATGTAATACATATTTAACATTTGAGTATTTTTTCTCTTTTCCATTTTTATCAAACTTATTTACAATTTCTATTTTTTAGTATACAAATAATTCAGCAAATTTGTTTTTTAATTTAAATTATAGATTTTTTTTATTCTTTTACTACTTGGGTTAGTCAAATTCCAAAAAAAAATTAACAGTTTTTTATTTCACAGGCAAGCCTGTTACATTGTACATGTATTATAACAAAAACAAACATATTTCATTTATTTTCTTTGTAAGGCCAGTAAAGATTGTTTTATCAAAATATGGTTCTGTCCAAATTCTCACTAAATTTTTTTATATTAAGTGTGAACTAAACTTGTTTTGAATGTTGTTTTAAGCATGAGACAAAGATTTCATAGATGAAATGAATGCTAGTTATCGTCACCAATGTAATCATTATTTATGTATTAAGTTTCTTTGGTTGTGCTATATTGTTATATTGCTATTGCTGCTAGTTTCATTTCATTCATTAATATTTCTACATGTGCTGGGTCTTCTACTAATGTATGTGCCTATAACCTGCCAGTTTTCATCATATATATTAGTGTTTACATGTGAATATTGTTCATTTATTAGTTGTATGAATTCATAACCATTTTTCTAATAGTATGAATTCTTCACCTTTTTCTGTGATTAGTTCCAAAGAATTAATATTCAACAGACTTGATTTTTAAACAGATTCAATTTAAGAACTTTTCTACCGAACATTTTTTTATTTTGAATCTTTATTAAGAAAAGCATACATTTGTCAATTATTGCCCTTTGATAAAATATATGTACAAGTTGGAATACATAGGCTTTAAATTACTGATGCATAATACAATTAATTTGATAAGCAGATATATTAAAAGTGTGTGTTTTTTATTCCATAAAAAAACTCACTCAATAATTTCGAGTATTACATCAGATTAAAAAATGGCCTTTAAGCCCATATTTATATCTGGAATGATGTATTACTTACTGCATATTGCTGGGACATGACTTTGTTAACAATAAACAATAATCTTGTTTAGATTAATAGAATGGTAAATATTTTCTAGTTGGAAAATATGGTTTACTTAGTAAGTCTTTCTAATTTGTTCAATATTTTTTCAAGGGTTGAGATAACACCATATTATCAGTGACAAGTCAATATAAATCATGTAAATGCTCTCATTCCATGGTTTCTTATTCAGTAATGGAGCCAACTGTAGTTTGTGAACTTATTTTTATCTTCCATTAGAATATCACTGTTCATCAAATATTAGAGTGGCAGAGTCATTATGTGGTACTTGTACTTCCTTGCCTTCAAGCTAACTTGCATGGCATTGTGGTAGAGAGTCTGCTTATGAATTAGATGGTAGTGAGTTTGATCCCAGTTCATACCATGGATTTTTATCAAGTTACAATTTGTGTGTATAGCGAAAACAGTAATAACTCACTATTTTCTTATATTGAGTTACGACCATTTTCCGCTGCACCCCGAATTATAGATCAAAGTAATATTATGTTGATATTGTTTACATAGCATGCAATAGAAAACGATAGAAGATGTTCTCTAATCGATTAACCTTTTGTGTTAGCTCTGGAGTCAAATAAGGTGAACCTTATTCCTGGAAATTAGATGAGTAAATCAAGGCTCTACTGTCATAACAGGTCTGTGAGAAAATAGTTTATGTCGTGAAAATAGCTATAAGCTGTGTAAAGAATGTATGATAGTAATTATTATACACATTTTATTCATTTTTCATTATCATCATGTCAATATTGTGCATCAGGGTTAGTTTTTGTGTGTTATTTTTTTTGAAAAAAGAAAATTACAATAAATGAGTACATCATTCAATGCAGGTCAATTAAGATTATATAATTTGTCAATATCTGATGGAATGAAATGTCTATTTATATGTATGCATTTTTGCTTTATTAACTTTTCAGTATGTATACTTACACTTATGATAAATTTTCAAATGACTATTTAACATACATATTTAACTACAATTGTACACAAACTCTATAAAGCAATTTGATCAGACAAATGTCAACCTCTGATTTAACATCCCGCCGTCTTCATCATCATCATCATCATCATTACCATGTGATTGGTTATATTATTAGATGAAATCATAAAGCATCATGGGATATCCATCGTCATATTTTTTTCGCTTTATTTCATGAATAGATGATGAAATGTATGAAACCATAATAACTGACAATGATCATTAGGTAGCATTTTAGATGTAATTTATCCATCTCATTTTTTTCATACAATCAACATGTTCTCATTCTCTCAAAGTGCAATATTTTATCATGTATATACAATGTGTTATCAGTTATCCTTTATATATATGCTTACAACCATTCATTCTACATACATACAAATAATTATATATATATAAATGTACAGCTATTAATGTAAAATGTTTTGTGTGTTTTTTTTCACATTTTATCTTAGATATTGTAATATGACATTTTAATGTGCTTTTTATATAAGTTTATTTTATTTTTTATTACATTCCAAACTATTAAACTATTTATATAACTAACATGTAACAAAGGGAGATAATCATGTTAAGACTTAAATGTTGTTTCTATAAAACAAAATATAGAATCATAATGAGGTTAACTCCCCTTGTAATGTATGTAAACCTTTGTGTATAATATACTAACCATCTACAGAATTCCATGTTTTAGTACAGTGACAGCGAGTCCCTGTTTATTTTCAAAAAATGAAATTGAAAATTTCTTAAAATATTAGATCTGCAGAGTATCCCCTTCAGATAGAAACTTTCTTCATAGTAAATTGTACATTACTCAGAAATGTATCGAGAAGTGTTTTTATCCTGCTTACACCATAAAATTTTCTGCAATAAAATTAACGTTTTTACTTTTGTGGTATAAATTTGTTTTGATTTCATGTTTTTTTATACTAATTGGTTAAATAGTTAATTTCAAAGATTTTTTGTTTTCCCATCATCAAAGAAAAATAAAGATTTAGGGTATCAAAGACTAAATTGAGCTGGTTTTAATATGAACTACATATGAAATTACAAATGCACGTGCTCTATGTTACAGTTTGACCCTAAAACCATGAAATATGATGTCAAAACAATAACCAAACACTAAACTTTAGTCTTGGAGTTTGACAAGTTCAAAATATCATTCTAGCTTGTCAACTTTCACTTTTAGAAGGACATGTGCATGATCTCTAATTATTCTGAAGTGCCATGGTCATAATATCAAATATTGTGTTTGCAAAGTAATAGAAAATATTTCACTTAAAATGGCTTCCGATTAAATCATAAAGTTACTCACTTAGATATTAACAAATATCATTATAAATGGTTTTAGATTAACTCTTTCATTTCTAATTAGTTTCATTATGTTAAGTAGTGATCACTACAGATAAGAAAGTCCTTAAGTGATACTTAAAGCTTTAAACTTAACAAATTGTCAATCGACTAGTTTTAGAGTCGGAAGCAAACACTCTTCTTGTAAACTGTGTTTCCAATGCACAAAAGATCTTTAATTTTTTTCTGAAAAAAAATCTTTAACTTCACATATACATGGATATAAAGCTCTCTTCATTTTGTGTTAGTCTGCTCAAATGAGAAATACTTTTTTATTAAAATGATTGTATAAACCCTAGCTTATATCATATAAGTGTGTTTTACATTAATTTCTGGTGTCACAATATATTATTTTAAGTAAAGCTTAAATCTTTGGTTGTTTTTTGTTTCTTATGAAGTTTTCCATGCTTACAGTTGCTAGACCTGGTCTTAACTACCTGAATTCAGTTTTGATAAATTGTAATGTAATTATGTAGTTATAACAGTTAGTGACATATACCAAACACCATCAATACCAAGAATCTTGAACATTGCTGCAATCTTTGAAATATGTATATAAAATGGTTTGCCTGAACAGGTCATTTTAGCAGAAGGCACTATATATTGTTTGAAGATTTTTGGTTGCCCTAAAGAATCTTTTGGTTGCCTGAGCTATAAGTGGTTGTCCTGGGCAACCTAACAAGTCTGTACGGGTACGCAAGAGTTCGTACAAGTCCTTGCGGAGCTTGATCGTACGATGCCCTCACGGCTATTTTTATGTTTATGAGACTGTAGCATTACTTAATTAAAACTCATTTTTAATGTTTATTAGTTATGAAATTTTGAGTTTAATGTAGTTATTCCCAGTGATCTTGTTTATAAAACATTCAAAATATTTAAAATTTGAAATATTTAAACTCATACCAATAATCTACTGGGTTTTAAAATTGAAAAAAGCCTTATAATTAGTTACTCTTAATCAGTAAGACTGATAATAAGGTTCATTTTTATGCTTCAGTCCCATAAAATCGTGACTTGTTGCGGACCTGTATGTGCAGACCACCGTAGGCCGTAGGAAGCTTTGCGTATTAAGGTGACGGTACGCACATGGTACAAAACAACACACCCGCACGGAGCCGTAGCTGGAAGATATGCATGTTAAATCCATACTCTGTCACGATTTTGTTCACGATTTGTCTCTGAAACTGATAAGTGTATCCTGGGCTCATCTTACAGACCGCTAGTAAAAACGTAGCGGTCCGTACAAGTATGCAAGAGTTTGTACGGGTCCTTGTGGAGCTTGATCACACGGCGCCCTTACGGTGCCCTCTCGGCTATTTTTATGTTTATGGGACTGTAGCTTTACATTGTTTGGACCTCTGAACTTAACAATACCCACAAATAATGTAACATTTCTCCTTTCATTTATTTGAGTTAATTTGTGGCAGTAATTGTGTGATTTGATATAAGACAAAGCTATCAACCAATAGATTTAAAGTTTCAAAAGGCTAAACCAATCAAATCTTTGAATCTCAATATGTCACAGACACTGAAAAAAGTATGACCTATAAATCAATCAGTCCTGTCAAACTTGGATATACATGTAGTTGGACTTTGAAATGAGAGTTTCAAATTGTTATTGAAATCCATCTCTGATATCTCTACAAGTCGGTCAAACTCTGTTTTAAATATTTGTCTAATGTCCATTGTACTGTTGTATTACATTATATGTTTACTAGTCATATTTTTCAATTTTTACAGTTGAGTTTATTTGCATTTAATTAGAGCATTTATATTTCATGACTAATAAAGAACATGAATATTTATTGACGTTTTTTTCTTTCCTTGTTGGGTGTAACACCATAGCATCACATTGTATAGGTTATATAACGTTGGCCAGTCAACCTACTCACCATTGCTAGAAAGGCTGAATCTCTCGATTTAGTTGTTGACCAGTTACTATGGACATACTTTCATCAGTGATTGACAACTGTCCTACATGATTATAGGATAAGTGGTAAGAGGTAAAATGGCCGTAGAAATTATTTCGTGACCAAGTTTCAGGAGTTGAAGCTACGACCCATCGATCAGTAGACTTGTGTACTTACCTGAGTTAGTCAGGTGGCTTTATTATTCTTGTCACTCATTACCAAGTCAGGTTGCTAAATCGATACACAGGAGCTTGACATTTTGTGTCGTGGTTAGAAAAATTTCATCCTTATAGTAGTTTTTGAACGCCCGTTTTGAAAAAACGGTCGTATTATGTTATGCTGTTGTCCGTCTGTCCGTCTGTCCGTCCGTGGACAATTGCTTGTCCGGATGATAACTCAAGAAAGGATGTACCTAGGTTCCTCAAATTTTATGTGTGGATAGCCCTTGGGTGGAGGATGTTCCCTATTGATATTGAGACCCCAGGCTTAAAGGTCAAGGTCACTGGGACTTAAAATAGGTAAAACTTGTCCGGACAATAACTGAACCACCAATGTACCTAGGTTCACCAAATTTTATGTAAAAGTAGCCCATGTGTCAAAGATGTTCCCTATCCGTTTCGGGGCCCCTGGGTCAAAGGTCAAGGTCACAGTGGCATCATATGGGAAAAAAACTTGTCCTGACAATAACTTAACAACCAATCTACCTAGGTTCACCAAATTTTATGTGAGAGTAGCCCATGTGTCCAGGATGTTCCCAATCGGTTTTGGGGCCCCTGGGTCAAAGGTCAAGGTCACAGGGACATCATATTGAAAAACCTTGTCCGGACCATAACTCAACAACGACTGTACCTAGGTTCACCAAATTTTATGTAAGAGTAGCCCATGTGTCAAAGATCTGGCCTATAGGTTTATAGGGGCCCCAGGTTCAAAGGTCAATGTCACAGTGGCATAATATGGAAAAACCTTGTCCGGACAATAACTGAACCACCAATGTACCTAGGTTCACCAAATTTCATGTGAGAGTAGCCCATGTGTCAAGGATATGCCCTATTGATTTTGGGGCAAGGTCACAGTGGCATCATATTGAAAAACATTGTCCGGGTAATAACTCAACAATTACTGTACCTAGGTTCACCAAATTTCATGTGAGAGTAGCCCATGTGTCAAGGATGTACCTTATCAGTTTTGGGGAAACAGGGTTAAGTTTAAACCTTAAACCCGAAGATATCAAATTACCAAGCTGTGACTTCAAATGTTCAATCAATATGTTTATAAAGTCAAAATGGCAAACAATGAAACACTTGTCCAGACAATAACTGAACCACCAATGTACCTAGGCTCACCAAATTTTATGTGAGGGTAGCCCTTGTGTTAAGGATATGTCCTATTGGTTTTGGGGCTCCTGGGTCAAAGGTCAAGGTCAGAGGGGCATCATATTGAAAAACCTTGTTTGGACAATAACTCATCAACGACTGTACCTAGGTTCACAAAATTTTATGTGAATGTAGCCCTTGTGTCAAGGATGTTCCCAATAGGTTTTGGGGTCCCAGGCCCAAAGGTCAAGGTCACAGAGGCATCATATGGAAAAACCTAGTCCAGACAATAACTGAACCACCAATTTACCTAGGTTCACTAAATTTTACGTGAGAGTAGCCCATGTGTCAAGGTTATGCCCTATTGGTTTTGGGCCCCTGGGTCAAAGGTCAAGGTCACAGGGGCATCATATTGAAAAACATTGTCCGGGTAATTGCTCAACAATTACTGTACCTAGGTTCACCAAATTTCATGTGAGAGTAGCCCATGTGTCAAGGATGTGCCTTATCAGTTTTGGGGAAACAGGGTCAAGTTTAAACCTTCAGCCAGAAGATATCAAATTACCAAGGAGTGACTTCAAATGTCCAATCAATATGTTAATAAAGTCAAAATGGCAAACAATGAAACACTTGTCCAGACAATAACTGAACCACCAATGTACCTAGGTTCACCAAATTCTATGTGAGGGTAGCCCTTGTGTCAAGGATATGCCCTAATGGTTTTGGGGCTCCTGGGTCAAAGGTCAAGGTCACAGGGGCACCATATTGAAAAACCTTGTTTGGACAATAACTCATCAACGACTGTACCTAGGTTCACAAAATTATATGTGAATGTAGCCTTGTGTCAAGGATGTTCCCAATAGGTTTTGGGGCCCCAGGCCCAAAGGTCAAGGTCACAGAGGCATCATGGAAAAACATGGTCCAGACAATAACTAAACAACCAATGTACCTAGGTTCACTAAATTTTATGTGAGAGTAGCCCATGTGTCATGGTTATGTCCTATTGGTTTTGGGGCCCCTGGGTCAAAGGTCAAGGTCACAGGGGCATCATATTGAAAAACATTGTCCGTGTAGTAAATCAACAATGACTGCACCTAAGTTCACCAAATTTCATGTGAGAATAGCCCATGTGTCAAGGATGTTCCATGTTGGTTTTGGGGCCCTGGGTCAAGTTTAAACCATCATCCAGAAGATATCAAATTACCAAGCAGTGACTTCAAATGTTCAATCAATATGTTAATAAAGTCAAAATGGCAAACCATGGAAATAATGCTATATTTAATAAGTAACATGAATTTAGTTCACCAAATTTTATGTGAGGGTAGCCCATGTGTCAAGGATGTTCCCAATTGGTTTTGGGTCAAAACTTGGTCAAAGGTCAAGATCACAGGGGCATCATATGGAAAATCCTTGTCCGGCAATAACTAAACAATGATTGTACCTAGGTTAACTAAATTTTATGTGGATCAGCCCATTTGTCAAGATGTAGTGTGTTGATAGCTCTTTGGTATTGGATGTTCTCTTTTGATTTGGAGACCCCCAGAGTCAAAAGTCAAGGTCACAGGGACTTAATTTATATTGAAACATTTTCCGGACAGTAACTCAATAATGATTGTACCTAGGTTTACCAAATTTATTTAAGGGTAGCCTAAATGTCTAGCATATGCCCCTTTGGTTTTAGGCCCCTGGGTTAAAGGTCAAAGTCACAAGAAAAATCATGAGGAAAAACCTTGTCCAACAACCAACTTTACCTAAGATCACCAAATTTTATGTATCAATACTCTTTGGGTCAAGGGCGAGAACTTTTGGTTCTGAGGCCCCAGGGTCAAGGTCACTGGAAGTTTGTATGGGAAAACATTGTGTCGGTGATAACTCAACCATGGCTGTACCTAGGTTCTCAAAATCTTTGCTTTGGATAGTCCTCCAGTTAAGGATGGGACCTATTCTGAGATCCCGGGGTCATTGGTCAAGGTCACAGGGACTTCATATGAGATAGAACACAGCATGGACTGCACACGGGCGTATAATGCCCCGCCTAGCGGAGCTCTTGTTATTATAAGGAGGGAACTTTTCAAACTACGATACAGAATGTCAAGCTCCTTTGATCAATATACTCTATTTCGTACATGTATTGTACATATATTCGTACATATATTTGTAACCCGATAAAAATCCAAGGTCCGAACTGAGATTCGAACCCACGACCTCTCGAGTCGTAAGCGGACACTCTACCACGTCGCCATAAAAGCTCGCTTTAAGGCAAGGGAGTACAAGTGCCGTATTATACCTCTGCTACACACCCCCCTCCTTAACAGAATTCGTCCTCGAATTCTTGGAGCTTGATTGTCTGTGGGACTATGGACTATCTAAGGGTGCAATCACACGATTCCTGGTGGGTTATTTATGTTGGGCGCCAAATGTAACCCGATAAAAATCCAAGGTCCGAACAGAGATTCGAACCCACGACCTCTCGAGTCATATTGTACAAGTCTAACAAGTTAAGCAGTAATCACATTATCGTTTGGTCACAATACTTGTATTCAAATCAGACGATACTTTGTTGACACCTTAGTAACAAAGTACTTAGCGAGCAAGGCTCTGTATCAAAGAAATTGGCAGTTTACCCAAGGGATTCAAACCAGAGATCAGTTGTACTCTATTTCTGTCAATCTTCTGGCAAAAAGTTATACTTTTGCTGTTGTAAGTCTTTTCTGAATCATGTTTTAATCATCACTGCACATGTTACCACCAAGCAAACAATTTGCGCCGAAAAGAAAGTCCATACCAAAACTGATCATTACTAGACCCATATACTGCTACTGGACTACAGCTTTATCATTTGTGTCACATGATCCGTACAGTGAATTACATAAATGTACCTGTTGATTAACATCATTAATTCAACACGCCAGTGACTTGCGAAACAATTTATTTCTTATAACATCAAGGTATCTCAAGTGCATCAAGGAATGTTGATCCTTGAAATTACAGATTCTTTAAATAAAATATTACTTTATCATATAATATTTAAATGATCTTCATGGCAGGTTACGCGTAATCTATGTATCACTCATACAGGGGCGGGTCCATGATTATTTTCCGAACTTTTCTAGGGGGTCCGAACCTCGAGCCACAACCACATTATACACATTTTGCAGAAAAAAATGCAACTTATTGATAATTAAACCATTAAACATTTGTTAAGCACCGAGAAAAATTGCTTCATGCTACATAAAAAATGACTTACAGGCAAGAAATACACTAATGGACAGGTACATTTTTCAAATTCTGGGGGGGAGTCCGGACCCCCCTGACCTCCCCCCCGCTGGATCCGCCTATGCTCATACGTTAGTTAATCATGAGTATATATACATGTATATATATTTTTTTATTTTACACATAATTTAACTCAACGGAACAGAACTTTAACATTAGCAACATTTTCCTTGAATTAATATTGTTATAAAATTCTTATAGTATCAATAGAATGCAACAATATCTGCCGTTACATATTATCAACTAAGTATTGTAACTGACAGCAAGTCAACACTTTGTAATTTTAAGATGGATATTTGGTCTGTTTTGATATGGATTTTCTTTTTGACGCCAATTGTTAACATGGTAACATGTGCAGTGATGATTAAAAAACATGATTTAGAAATGACGTACAGCAGCAGCAGTGTAACACGTTGCCACAAGATTGACAGTAATCAAGTACAACTAATGTTTGGTATTACCTTGTCTGATTGTGTGCTGGAATGTGGACTACGTGAACATTGTATGGCTTTAAGTTACCATCGACAGACATTTAGCTGTTTGCTCCTGCGGACCACGACGACTGAATTAAATACAGAATCTAAACACTGTACCTTCATTTTGAAACATGACATTATTGTACATAAGGTATGTGGTCTGGTTTTTTTAATTCTTAACTAGAAATATAGTAATGGAAAGTATTTTCATATATTGTTTTTTTTTTGTTAATTTTCTTCTGCATTCATAGTAAGAAACAACAGCAACATAACTAAACCGTTTTAATTACTACCTGTAAAAAATATTTAACATTTTTATATCGTAATAGTGTTTGATTAACGACCATTCGGTTTGGATATTAGTTATACTTATATTCATTTTGTTTGTAAAATGACATGAAAACAGAAACGATGGTTGTGTCTAACGTCATAGCAACACATTGTATAGGTCATATCACGGCAGTCAGTCAAAATACACGACGTTCTTTGAAAGGCTACATCTCTGGAAATAGTTGTTAACCAGTTGCTAGGCGCATACATCTGTCAGTGACTGACAACTGATTTAGAATAAAAGTGTCGAATGCTTTCAATTGATGACGAATACCATACTAAATTTTAAAAAATCGATCTGTTATATATAGAGAATATTTGTTCATTTCGGTGTAAGACCGAGTCTTGTTTAACGAGTGAGCTAAGAATACAATACCTTCACTAGAGGCATAGCCATGTGTAAAACTATAATGTCCTTAGTTCACGAGTGAAATAAATAGTTGTTCACCGAAATTAACAAATGTTTTGTTTATTACATGCTTCAATCTGGCGTTATTTATTGTTAATTTCTGATATGCCTTAAAACAGCGCACGAAACAGTGAAAATAACATACTTGTATTTATTTTCATTGTTTCAAAACATTAGATTATTGACATTTATTTCACCGATAAATCCCGGTATTCCACTGAAAAACATATAATAAACATGTATACCTTTTGTGTTGGTCAGTATGTATATTTTGTATTTAGGTAAATAGTTTCAACATTTATATATTTGTACATCGTTTCATGTTGGTGGTAAGTATATCCATATTATAAGATTGCTAAAACAATTCTCAACCATTCTGCATATTTCTGAGAACTTTCACATTTTTGCACATTTTAGAAACCATGTGATCAACCGTGTGATGAGGACATGACATGTGACCAAGCCTCTGGAGTATGCAAGTATGCAGGTAGGTCATGTTACATAGAAACACACATACAGTATATATATGGCAACGCAAAGCTCGGCTCATCCATTTGGCATCAATAAAAACAATACTCGTATTACTCTATCTTTAAGTGCAGAAAGAATTGATGTTAGGTTAAATCTTCTGAAACTATGCGCGGTTTGAATAAGGTTACTGGTCGTATTCTAGGCCATGCTTGTTTTTGTACTTTTGTAACATTGGACTTGTCCACTAAATAGGTTAATAAGCTGATGCATGAACACCATTTACTGATTTAAACATACCACTTTAATATTTATCATTTTTTAACTTAATGTATATGCTGATAGTAAATTTATAAGTATTGAGGTAAGTGTAAACTAAAAAACTATAAAATTGAAAAAAATAATTCACCCCTAAATATTGGTGTGTAATGAAACTAGGTATGTTTGATGTTCTTCTTAATGCTTGTTTTCAGAATGTGTATTTCCTAGACCAGTTAATGCCAACGTGCTTGGAAACATGGCCAATATTGGTTCCAAAGTAAGGTATAAATGCAATGAGGGAACGGTAGAAGAAATGAATATCTTCACGGCAACCTGTCATGCGAATGGAACCTGGTCATATATTGCAAAATGTTTTCGTAAGTACATTCATCCTAACATAATCGTACCTTTGCTGAGAAACATAATTATTATATTTTTTTAATGCGTCGCTCAAAAACTTAGAATCTGTACACTCAACATACAAAAATATTGTTACCAAAGGTGATATGCTCTGTTACGTTCTACTGAAGAGATTGCTATTACTAATTAATTTAATTCGGAATGTTGACGGCTGCTTTTCATTCATACGGAACGACTTAGATCACAAACCGTTGTCTGGTTTAGGAAGTTGTAATGTGCGCGTGTCTGGTAAAAAAGCGATCGAATGTACTTTAGTCGTCTTTAGTTAATGTTATATATCTGCTATTAAGAAAGTGATAATTCTTAATAGGCCAAAAACAGAAGAATTAAATAGTCATTAAAGCGAAAGATGTGTTAGTTTTTCTCACTACAATAAACCTAACCCCTGTAGTTGCAAAGCCTTATACATTGATGATAGGAGGTGGACTACTTTCACGCCTATAAAATATTGACCGTATAAATTTGCATAGATGCAAACTCAGAAAATGGTTTAAATATTCCAGTTGAATTGAGACAACGTCATTAACAAGTGTGCAAAAACTGACAAATAGGTGGGCATACTTTTGATGTTTCATATTTGTTTATTTTGTTAATTTTCAGCTCCAACTTACAAAGATTGTGATGTTTCATATTTGTTTATTTTGTCAATTTTCAGCTCCAACTTACAAAGGTTGTGATGTTTCATATTTGTTTATTTTGTCAATTTTCAGCTCCAACTTACAAAGATTGTGATGTTTCATATTTGTTTATTTTGTCAATTTTCAGCTCCAACTTATAAAGATTGTGATGTTTCATATTGGTTTATTTTGTTATTTTTCAGCTCCAACTTACAAAGATTGTGATGTTTCATATTTGTTTATTTTGTTAAATTTCAGCTACAACTTATAAAGATTGTGATGTTTCATATTGGTTTATTTTATTATTTTTCAGCTCCAACTTACAAAGATTGTGATGTTTCATATTTGTTTATTTTGTTAAATTTCAGCTACAACTTACAAGGATTGTGATGTTTTTTTATTGGTTTATTTTATTATTTTTCAGCTCCAACTTACAAAGATTGTGATGTTTCATATTGGTTTATTTTATTATTTTTCAGCTCCAACTTACAAAGATTGTGATGTTTCATATTTGTTTATTTTGTCAATTTTCAGCTCCAACTTACAAAGATTGTGATGTTTCATATTTGTTTATTTTTTTATTTTTCAGCTCCAACTTACAAAGATTGTGATGTTTCATATTTGTTTATTTTGTCAATTTTCAGCTCCAACTTATAAAGATTGTGATGTTTCATATTTGTTTATTTTGTTATATTTCAGCTCCAACTTACAAAGATTGTGATGTTTCATATTTGTTTATTTTGTTAAATTTCAGCTACAACTTATAAAGATTGTGATGTTTCATATTGGTTTATTTTATTATTTTTCAGCTCCAACTTACAAAGATTGTGATGTTTCATATTTGTTTATTTTGTTAAATTTCAGCTACAACTTACAAGGATTGTGATGTTTCATATTGGTTTATTTTATTATTTTTCAGCTCCAACTTACAAAGATTGTGATGTTTCATATTTGTTTATTTTATTATTTTTCAGCTCCAACTTACAAAGGTTGTGATGTTTCATATTTGTTTATTTTGTCAATTTTCAGCTCCAACTTACAAAGATTGTGATGTTTCATATTTGTTTATTTTGTCAATTTTCAGCTCCAACTTACAAAGATTGTGATGTTTCATATTTGTTTATTTTGTTATTTTTCAGCTCCAACTTACAAAGATTGTGATGTTTCATATTTGTTTATTTTGTTATTTTTCAGCTCCAACTTACAAATATTGTGATGTTTCATATTTGTTTATTTTGTCAATTTTCAGCTCCAACTTACAAAGATTGTGATGTTTCCTACCAACAAGGTAAGACAAATTCTGGTATCTACTTACTCACTAGCGTTAGTGGCCAAACATTTAAAGTTTGGTGCGACATGTCCTTAGATACCCAACTGGGATGGATTGTTATCCAACGACGGGTAAATGCTAGCGACTTCTTCAAAACATGGGAAGAATACAAAACAGGCTTTGGTGACCTTAATGGTAACTTTTGGTTAGGAAATGAAAATATCTGGACTTTAACAAAAACCGGATCTTGGGTTTTGAGGATTGACTTAACATTTGAAGGAGAAGCAGGCTATGCTGAGTATAGTTCATTTTCCATTGGTGACGAAACAACGAATTATGTTCTGTCTTTTGACCAATATATAGCTGGAAATGTAGGGGATAGCTTGCTGATTCATAATGGAATGGCGTTTTCTACAAAAGACCGCGACAATGACCTATTGAATGGCTCTTCCTGTGCCGTGGACTATATTGGTGGATGGTGGTATAGAAATTGCCATAGCAGTAACTTGAATGGTGTATTAGGAAGTTCGAACTATGGACAAGGTGTGAATTGGTATACATGGCAAGGTCACCATCTTTCAATGACAACAACAGAAATGAAAATTAGAGAAATCGGGGGCTAGTTATTAATTCATTTATATATGTACATATGTTATACACATACATACATATGCATGCCTTTCAAGTCAAGTCTTTTTACTAGTTGTTAAAATAAAGATACATGCTGAAAAATGCTAATTTTGTCTTCAAATGTTTTAATCACTATATGAAATTTACCAAATGGTCGCAAATATCACGTTTATCAAGACATCCGTGACAAACATTTTAAAGTTAACTCACTTAAAGAACTTTTTGAGTCTATACCATCATATGCGATACTTTTTTAAGGAAATAAATGTATATAATAAGATATAGAGTTTTACATCATTAATATCGTTTGAATTAATAGTATCATTGATTGCTTTCGACGCGATATGACCTTTTTGTGTTGGTGCGCCGTAAAACCCAAAAAAACCCAAACAAATCACGTTTATCATAACGCTTGTTTGTCACGTGATCAAACATAATGAGCATGGTTTTATATCGCTGATAAACTTAACAGAAAAATGCAACATGTGGACTTTGTACATGGGTTTTACTTGAAATTTGGATAAAAAATAGTTTCTAATAACGACAGAAACACCGAATAAAGTAATTAAACCAACCGAACAACAGTCGAAGATTATAAGTAAACGTGGGTCTACTGCCTTTAATGGACGATAACGAAACGGCATGCTAATTACTCAGTATACACGAGAATATCAGTGAAAAGTGCAGATACACTCATGGCAAAAACAGTAAACACGAAAGTGGGAATAATGGATTATTTTCAGACGGATATACTGATACAAATTAATTTGTGAGAAATTATTAACAGTTAAATGATTGGCATTTTATGATTTTTGTAATCATGGCCGTCCTACCGTTCAGCATGGCGCCAGTGATTTCTAGTCCACAACGGGCGACGGCATATGGAATACCGGCCCCATTCTCTTCACCCACCATTATGGGAAATTGAATTATAAGATGACATTGAAATTATTTAACAAATATGAATTTAAAGGTACTCATTCATAGATTTCAACTTAAACATCAACTTTTTCTGCACTATCAAAATTGTTTGGAAACATTTTTAAGCAGAAAATTAGTGATTTGATAACAACAATTTTAGTACAAATTGACATACAAGTACAAATGATGGTGTTTTAAGTTGTGAAACTCTACCCCGTATGTCACGGTATAGAAAAATATTTTTTGTGACTTTTATTGTACAGGTCAGTTTATCCTAAACTATTAAGACTTATTTTTTACGCAATTACAGACACTGAATGATATTTTGAAAATATTGAAAAATCTAAACCAAATCTGTGAACTAGTACCTTTAATACACTGGCACTAGAGTCCTCACATTCTTTAAAAATGCACGCACATCTAATATTTTGTCAACAAACAATTAAAAATCGCTCCCGTATTCATTATCGTGAACGAATTATGACTAGATCTATACAATCATTATAATATTCACATGGTATTGAACCTTTTTGACAGTAGGTACGGTCTGACAGATTTATTTTACCTTTCAGAATATATTTGGATGCAAATATCGGTCTCGTTTTGTAGATTAAACATTTCCTTACAAAACTGACTATTCAAAAACTTTATATCTTAAACGGTTATTATGAAATTAATCGTAATTTCAATATTATCATTTTGCAGCGGTTGAGAGTCACTGTTCACTTCCGATGTAATCATGACGTGTTTATTGGCGTAAACTGATTGGTTGTTAAGCTCCTCGAGACTTTTCCCGTACCTTGTCAATGAAGCGCGCCAAATTTAAACCCAATCGGAACGCACTGCCTAGGTAAACATTTACGTGTCCCAAGTTCTATAAATAGAATATATACGTAATCAATGATATATTCTGCGTCTGTGTACGTAATCATTAATATCCAGGAAACCAGGTTAAGTTAAACCGGAAGTCAGTAGTGACGTTGAATCGCTGCAAACTTGTGATTCTGAAATTAATATACATTTCACGAAAACGGTATCAGATACAAACTTGTAACTTTGCATGATGTTAGAGGAATGTTTAATCTTTAAATTGAGACCGACATTTTCTTTCAGATACAAGTTGAATTGAACAAAAACGGTTTGGGCCGTATGCACTGTAGAAAACGTTCAATACCATGTTTATTATTTATGAATGTACAGAGAACTATATATATAGTGACGTACGCATCATAATCATAAAATATGGACTCTGGTGCCAGTGCTTTAATACAGTCGAAAATATCGAGAAAAATGTTGACACTATATAAAAACAATATATGTATAATAAAGTGACTGACCTGGAAAGTAAACTCAGAGATTTGAATTCAAGAGGCAATGAAACTGAGAAATTTTGTTGTTACATTTCAAAAGTAAGTGAAGATACTCAAGATGATATTGAACAGGCTAGTGATGATATAAACTTTATTGAGAATAAATGTGAAAAACTTGATACACGGTCAAAGGACCTTCAAGACCTGAGACGCCAAGCCGAGAAACAAATAATCTCTCTTGAGACCCAATCTCTACTGAAAAATATATTACATGTATTCTACGGTATCCCCGAGGCACAACTGAAAATTGCCAGAACCTTGTTACTCAATTATGCAAGGAAGTATTAAATATCGACAATGCTGACAAAATTACTTTCGAAAAAGTTCGTATTCTAGGCGAAAAATTGGGAGCAAAATCACCATCAATACTTACCAAAAGAGGATAGTGAGTGCATCAGATCAGCATCCTTTTAACTTGCCGCGATGACCTGAAAACTGCTGGACGTTGTATAGAAGGCAATCCACCAAGATCTGTAAGAGAGGCACAAAAGCCACCTTACTCAGCAATGCAAGATGCCACGAATATTTGTAAAAGTGTTACAGGTGAAATTAGCATAGAACTTTGTCCGCGGGTAAAAACAGAGCATTACAGATCCGGGATCTTATTAATTTTCAAAATTATACGTACGTCTGTTAGTGCACCGCATTAATTATTGTCAAGTTTTAAGTCTTTTCTTAAGTATATATTTAACTTGCGAACAGCATTGTTAGCTACTTTTTATTTTTAATTTGTTTTATAATATTTTTGTTGGAAATAACAATATTGTATGAATGTGTGATATATTTTTTAAAATGCTTATAGTCTTTTATAACTCTATTAAGAGTGGCTATGTACATGTTTTTTATTAATATTGTATAATATATAAGTTTTATAAACATGTTGTACATAGATGAGACTTAAATAAATAAATAAACTTGCAAACATCTGTTTATATATGATAATACCAAGTCGGCAGAATGTTTGTACGAATTTATCTTGTTTGCCATAACATGTTGTTAATGTTTAGCGCATTAAATGTTGTTGTCGTTGTTGTTTTTGTTGTTGTATATGAAATTTACGTGAGCTTGGACAAAAGACCACTAATATACTAATGTTGGTAGTTTACGTTTCTATATAAGATACTGTATTTAAATACATCATAGAACTGCATGTACCAGATGAAAGGCACATTTTAACCAGAAGAATCCCCACCAAATATCTGGGTGTAGATTTCCAAGCAACATCCTACCTTGGGAAAAGCATGTTAGCAGGATAACTAAGAAGGCAAACAACATGCTAGGGTACAATTTGAGTTTTGCCTACCAGATCACCAAAACTAACTCCTATATCACAATGTTTTGCTCAAACTTAGAGTACTGTTCGTCTTAATTCACATTTAATAAATTAATTATTTTAAAGAAACTCTACAAGTTATACAGATAATATTATATGATACATAATTAAAATAAAGCATAGTATATTCTTAACTATATTTAATTTACCATTTATCTATACGAGCGTCTCTACATTTCCTCTTTATCTTTATGGGTGCCGCACTTTTTAACTCTAAATCTTTATGAGTGCCGCAAAATTTTGTTCTTTATCTATATGAGCGCTTCACTTTTCTTCCCTCTATCTATACGAGCGGCTGTATATTTCTTCTTTATCTATATGGGCGCCGCACTTTCTAACGCTAAATCTATGTGAACGCCTCTAAGTTTTGTTCTTTATCTAAATTAGTGCTTCAATTTTTCTTCTCTATCTATATGAGCGCCGCAAAGTTTTCGTTTGCACCACAGAGATATGTCATGTGACACACTTTGGATTTTCAAGCATACCGTATATACACGTATACAAGGGATACAACCGCATTTTGTAGACTGTATAATGTATATTTATTACTCTGTGACACACACAAAATACTATTAACCAGATAGAACTTAAACAACATCATTACATAAATCAAATATATCTCTTCAATCTACGAAAGTTCATAGTTTCAAACCAAAAACCATAAATATGATTTATTAATCAAAAGTATCAACCGCAATACAAAAATTTCAACTTGAACGAGTTTGGATTCGCTTGAACATAATGAAAATTGTTAAATATTCAATGCTACGTCGTTATTAACAAGATATTACTCCGTCGAGAGTTTTTTATTCGCTTCAGTAGTTATATAGGTCCCAGGGTTCGTGCCAGTTATCACCTGCCATGACAAGCAACAATAATTTTTACAGGTTTTATCTTATTTGATTATGAAATACATGTACTACTTCTCCAGCCATTTTATCTCAGGACTACGTCCCAAATATGTTTATCTATTTGCTAATTAGATAATCCGCCCGGAGTTTCCTATTTTAAAACGAGGCTACCAGGATACTGGTAAATAGCCGAAAATTTCCAAATGTTACCCATTAATCTACAAGCAGCCTTGGCGATTTTACAGCAAAATTAACCAACCAGACGGTTTCTTACAGTTACTTGTATAAATTATGGATACCGGGCTACAACATCAGATAACAAAATAAAAGTTGTCAACTTCGTTTTTACTGACTCGCAAGTATCTCGGTCAAGGAAGAGAGTTATTTATTACATTTTTTATTATATCATATTTATTTTTCTGACACGTTTGTCTTTGATTTGGTTGATAGGTTTTTTAAAGTATAAGATTGTTATAATTTTCCGCCACACCTATTGAATTCCGCGAGTCCAAACTCGTTCGAGTTGACCTTTTTGTACTGTGATTGAAGTCTATGATAAATAAATTATATCAATGGCCTCGACTATGAAACTATGAACCTTCTAAGATTGAAGAGTTAATATATAATTGCATCTCATGGCATACCATGCCATACTAAATAGATCATGGATTGCAATGGAATATCATGTATTACCATGCCATACCAAACTTGATCGTGGATTGACATAGAATCTTATGCCACACCTAAAATTGATCATGGATTGACATGGAATCTCATGCCATGCCATGCCGTACCTAAATTGATCATGGGTTGACATGGAATCTCATGCCGTGCCATGCCGTACCTAAATTGATCATGGATTGACATGGAATCTCATGCCATGCCATGCCGTACCTAAATTGATCATGGGTTGACATGGAATCTCATGCCATACCATGCAATACTATGTCACATGTGGAGAATATTACGTACAAAAAAGGAGTTCACTCCCCCTTGCAGGGAGTCAAAATTTGTGATTGGGTTTGTTCCCTTTACGCCAGAATTTAGAGTTTAAAGTTAATTGATAAATCGATAGTATATGCAGTTTCATAAACTGATAGAAAGTCGATATAACAAAGATGATGACTAAAATATATAGGACACCCATGGTGTCACACTAACTGATTAGATCAGACAATAGATTAGTATATGATATGGAATTATGTGACTGAGCAAAATATTTACATGATAATACATGTAATTGAAAAACTATAAGCCATTAATATACTATGATAGCAGTGTCGTTGACATGGGAGAAATTTGGACGTTATGAAAATACTTAAAACTTACTTTCAAATTACTAAAATATACATATTTCGTATTTCAATTACATAGCTGAAATACTGAAATTATTATTAATACTGAAAAGTTTCATCCATGCGTTGTATTAAGTTTTTGCTCTAATAATATTAGTAAAACGGGCATATTCCTGCAGTAAATTGCACAAGGGATGTTGTATGAAGTTATGTAAACCTCTGGCTGCACCAAACATAAAATATCTATAAGTTCCTTAAAAACTTGACTAGCTAGATGATCTAGTAAAAATCTGTTACCAGTCCCTTTATTACCCGGGCGTTTATTGAAAAGTAATAATTGACGATGTTCGTTCTTAGTGTAGTCAGGGATTCTATTTATAAAATTCCTGGTGTAGTGCAACCTCGTTCATGAAATCAGATTTTTTCTTGAATCATAATTTTAAAGCGCGACAAAAAGTATATTTATGAATATAATATATACTTCTTTTATATAACTTTTCAGGGAGTTAAGTTTTTAGTTATAAACGGATACGTAACTTTTAATCAATAACCGCGGTAATAATATTTTAACTTTCGGCGGATTATCACAATAAGTTGGGTATGTACCAAAAATAGATCATGGATTAACTTGATTCTCATTCCATGCCATACTTAAACAGATCAAAGATTGACATGAAATATCATCCAAAAAATGCCTCACATAATAAGAAGATCATGGATTGACATGGAATCATGTAATGCCTTGCCATACAAAATAGATTATAGATTGACATAAAATTTCATGCCATGCCATGCCATACCAAAATTGATCATAGATTGACATGGAATATCATCCCAACAGTGCCTTACCAAATTAGACGACTATGGATTGACATGGAATCTTATGCCATAGGCCTACCATGCCATACCGAAAAGATCATGGATTGACATGGAATCATGTAATGCCTTGCCATACAAAAATAGATTATAGATTGACATAAAATTTCATGCCATGCCATGCCATACCAAAATTGATCATAGATTGACATGGAATATCATCCCAACAGTGCCTTACCAAATTAGACGACTATGGATTGACATGGAATCTTATGCCATAGGCCTACCATGCCATACCGAAAAGATCATGGATTGACATGGAATCTCATGCCATAGGCCTACCATGTCATACCGAAAAGATCATGGATTGACATGGAATTTCGTGCCATAGGCCTACCATGCCATACCGAAAAGATCATGGATTGACATGGAATTTCATGCCATACCAGAAATAGATTTGAAGTTTTACAGGGAATATCATGCCATACCATGTCAATTCCAAAATATTACATGAATTGTCATGTAATCCATGCTATACTAAAAATAGATCATGGATTTACATAAACATCTTATGCCATACCATGCCATACCAAAATAGATCATGGATTTACGTGGAATCCATGCCATATATATATGCCACGCCTTCCCAAAAATAGATTATCCATAGTAGTCCATTCAATCTAACTTAGTTAATCGTTTAAAGTTGTTGAAATGATAAGAAATTGACGAAATATTGTCACGGTTAATTAGTTTCAGACCACTTTTTATGTATACCCAAACCAGTTTGAATCATAATAGTAATGAACCACAGCAATGCCAATGGCTCCAATGATTTTAAAAAATGGCTCACGATTAACCGGATATAGGAGTGCTAATAATCATGACAATCCTATCTTTTATTTTTATTTGTGATAAACGAAGCGTTGCGGTCAATAACCCGTCTTTACTTTTCTGTACTTATTATTCCTCAACACCACAGTATTTAGTGTTACTCCATGCGCCTCACTTCCGGTCGGCGAAGCAAAATGGCGGACAAGTTGAATGATGGGGAGATTGTGAGCGAGTTAAAACGGTTTGGGGAGACTGTCAAAGTTCCGATAGACAAAAAGAAGCGGCCATTATTAATAAAAAAGCTCAACCATTATTACGCTAAAGAAAATCCACCGCCTAAACGCGGAAAAGGTGGAAACAGACAATCAAAGCAAGTTACCCGGCCGGCCGAATTTAGCGATGACAGTCAAGACGAAGTCGAATTCGAAAGTAGAACGAGGACTTTTAATTCAAGTAAAAACAAATCAGGGTTTAATTCAAACAATCGTGACAACTCGCGAAAAACAAGAAACAGGGGCTATGATAATGGTGCTACAAGTAGCAAAGTGACCTCCAGTTCCTTCAGATCTCGAGGCTCAACTTCAAAGAGCAAAAACAAGGGAAATAATCATGATAATAGTCGACAAGTTGAAATATATCCAGATGAGTTCTCAGACAATGACACTGCTGAGGAAAGTGTTTATGAGGTTGAGGAACAGTCTATTGGTATAAATACTACATTGGATTATGAAGATGATGATGATGACGATGATGATGATGATTTGTCTAATCAAGTTGTTTACGCTAAACCTGCTGCGTTGTCATCAACACTTAATAATAAGACAATAGATGGGAATATATCCACTACATTTCCTCTTGTAGGAAATGCTAACACTAAATCTTGTACTAAAGGGAATGACAGTGAACATTTTATATCTAAGACTCTACTCATTGTTATGGGAATATTCTTTGTCATACTCGCTGTAAGCTATGTGTATGTAAAAAGAGACTTTCTTATACAGGGACAGGCAGCAGAAACACAAAGAGGTAGGCCTACATGGATTTTAACTGTCATCGGAAAGATTTAAGTCATTTCTTTGTTATATGCACCAAGAGTCATTTGGACTCAAATGATTAATTTTGATCACATGACTGGTGACGGGTCATGAGATTCGAGGATTTGTTTACAACGTTGTTCAGTCTCCTCGTATCATGTGACCCTTCAGCAGTAATGTGATCACAATCAGCTAAAGGTGATGTGATGTCACCGAACATTTCAAGGTAAATATATATTTGCACTGACTCTGAGTTGAAGAAAATTAACTCCATTGGTGCTTTTCACAAAAATTCTTACGAAAAAAATCTTCGTAAGTCAAAAGCAAGAAACGTTAATAATACGCTTATTTTTTGGCTTATCAATTCCAAATATTATAGAATTGTGTAGAATACTGCATACCTTTTGAATAACATATCATAGTAAGCTTATATCCATCAGACTTTGAACTGCTAATTTTATGAAATTTACTTATGATAACTTTTTTCGTAAGAATTTTTGTGAAAAGGAGCTCATGTCTGTGATTTCTTTATTTCCATGTATAAATGAGTACTTATATTTGCACTATTGTTCTGATGCTGCCAGCATTAAGGATACAAAACCAATTTATATAATAGTTATGTGTTAACTGTTGATAAAAGTATCAATATAATATATAACTTGACCAAGATCTTGTAAACTTTATTGTTTTATTAACTGATTCTTATGTCTTAATATTTATGGGTCAGTGCAAAATTACTTTAATTAGATTACATTCTTCTTTATTTACTTGTTGTTAGATAACTTTTGCATTGTCCTATGGAGGTTATAGTACATTTTTATTTTAATTGATGCATATATTCTTTTATTGTAGATGATCTTAAGAACTTTATTGAAAGAGAAAAGAATTCCAGTGTAAGTATTCTTGTTGATGTTTCACTGGGCCAAAACTCTTTTCTTTGAAGAATTTTGTTAAACTTTGCCTCATGATTTAAAAGACATAAATGACCATTCCGAAATAGTGAAGCATTGGTTAACAGAAATAATTCTATGTATAGGCTATTTAATGAACATAAAATCCACTACACATTGAATATGTCTATGTTGTGTTAAATCAATGTTTTAAGGGGGTGGGTCCATGGGCGAATTTTTGATGACAACAACCATAAAGCGGTAAAATATCAACTAACTAATTCAGGCCAATAAGCTATCATAATTAAAATAACAGTCTCAACAAACGACAAAAATAACATTC
Organism: Mactra quadrangularis; assembly: GCA_025267735.1. Lineage (NCBI taxonomy): Eukaryota > Metazoa > Mollusca > Bivalvia > Venerida > Mactridae > Mactra > Mactra quadrangularis. The sequence continues at coordinate 35,240,423 of CM046302.1, read as the reverse complement.
ACCAGATTAACTTCCCTTTGTTAGAGCCTGTGACTAAACAAAAATATTTTACGACATTGATTGTAAACAAAGGGAGGTAACTTTAGATTTACGGCAAAGTCCTGCAGATGCTGTCAAGAATAACATATTTTGTATAACTACTCAGTCTGCTGAACGTAGATTTGCCAAGTAGTATCGTTGAGAGGTACCAACAGAGATGACATACAATGAAACACTGAGTATAGTTGATGACGTCAAAATTCGTCAAGAAATCTAGATCTAACTTTGATATCAATAGCATTCTGCAGACGACCTTGGTCAGTGTTTGACACTGTGAGATGAAACACACGTAAGAAAAATGTAAGTTATCCTTCTTAATTGTATTGATATTGATGCGTGAAAATGGTGTATATAATATACTGGTTAAAATCAATTGTTTCCAAGATTTTAGAGTTATGGTGCAATAATTATAGAACAGTTTTCGGATACAGATGATTCCGGATACGGATTTATAATTTTCCAATTTCGTACGTGAATAAATACTATTTGTGACTTATAATTTAATATCTTGACACGTTGTGTATAGTATGATGCTGATGGTTAATTTCCATGTGAAGGCGTCTATAAGTCTAGACAAACTGTCTCCAGTTAGAAAAATTTAACTTGATTATGAACTATTTCGTTGATGTTTAGAATCTTTACTTGGAGACTTTATTATTTATATTTTCAGGTGTGTTTGTTATTTGAGCATCCTGTTTGACTAAATGTAGATACATTTAATCTAGAATATTACTCAATGCACAACAATACACAGGTTTGTTCACATTTTATACCCCACCACTCTCTAAAGCTGATCAGTGGCAGATCAAGTTTTTTGCTGGAGGGGGGACATACAATTTTCACATAAACTTTAACTTTTTTATTTATTCTTTGTGTTATCCTTTTTATGTATTATAAGTTTGTATAGTGCAGCAAATTAGTTCTTCCATTTGATTAACCTCAGCTAGCCTATTTTTCATCTACTTCGAATCATGTACATGTATATAACCAGAGGAACAGACTAAGATCTATATTATAAGTTTTCTTAGATGACAATCCTTTCATTTTTCTAGAAAATTATCATTATCTGGATCTTTCAGCATTCATACTCACATGTTTAGTTAGGTGTATAATGAGGTATATGATCAGAGACATGACTGATATCATAAAACATAAAAACATGGGTTTATTATCAAAAATGATAAAAGTTTGATGAAACATTTGACTTCTTTTAAATTTTATAAGAAGTTAAGTTATTTTAAGTTATTTTATTTTCTTCTATTTGTTTAATTTGTCAATATTTGCAAAAATACTAGTCAATATCTTTCTTTCTTACAGATGACTGAGGTATTGAGTTGTGCCACACTGATGATACTCTGACAGCATGATAGGTGATCATAAAACAGACTATAGATAAAAAATACCCATATTTGATTGTCTAAGCCACAAGTGATTGTTGAAATGTTTTAAAACAATGTTAATAAATAAATTGACTGTAAGAACTCACTTTGTTTGTTCATGATATGTTATAGATCTACTTGGTTTTGGTCAGCATTGTGTTGATAAAATCATTGTAAAAAATACAATCCATGCATTAAATATATTAAATTAGCTTCCAGTTGTTGTATTATTGACAATTCTAAAAGCCATGTCATTATAAATGGCTTTCACTATAGTAGTCATGCAGTAGTCAGTAATTCACAGATGCAAATCCTAATTTTTTGTTATGTGTAGTGGCAATTTAGCAATATTATGGTATGTCCATGCTATGGTAAAGGAGGTACTACTTGGTAAGGCAAACCATGGACATGTATCATATCTTAGATTGGCAAGAACCTTGGTAAATGGTCACATTCCATTTGTTGGGCTCAATACACTATAAATAGTAGCTCACTTAAAAAGTGATGAAGTTAGTACTTGTGATAACTTGTGCAACAAAAATATAATTATACAGGACTTACTTCCACAATATGATGTGTTCATTCATGAAAATCATAAGGATTTACACTGTATAAGAAATGCATATAACATAAAACAAAATTAAAACATGTGAATATCTCTTTTCACAACAATTCAGAACATTTAATTTTGGTTGCCATGGTGACTTCTTTAAACTGGTATGTTTTTGTAATACAAATGTGAAGTAAAGAATTGTTCATCACATCTTTAAGAAGGGTCTATTGCATTATCATTATTTCATGGCAATAATATATAATAAATGATAACAATATATTAATTCTGAATGGGAATTGAAGAAGTGGGTGGGGTATTCCTCAGTTTAAATGATAATGCATTTTAATTTTTTTTAATAAAATTTTCCATTTTTTGATAATTCAGCTCTAAAAAATTATTTACCCCACCTGAAGTGATAAACTATTAAAAACATGCATTTGAGTTATATACTTAGTCAGTTGCTATATTTTAGACATGATGAAAATAATAGTAAAATTTACTCAATTTTTGCTTCTTATAGTAGGTATTATTAACACCTTGTTGGACTAGCTATTGTATTAAAATTTAAAAATTCGGTGACCTTTTGTTTTTTTCTCTTCTATCTGATAAAAATTCATTTAATCTTACATTTAAACACAATTAAAAATTGTACTAAGTAACTAATTGCTTTTGATGTAAAAAATAGACTTTTTGACAATTTTTATAAGTGGGTGGGGTACTTTTTATTTTTAACACACATTTTGCGGAATTCGTTGAATAAAATGGTAAAAAAAGCATGTTAAAGGGAGATTCATCGAATTTATAACATTTATTACTAACATATTCATCATTAATGACAAATGGACTGTTTCCTATGCATCTGTCTGATATATGCTATTTTTGATGCATTTTTTGGTGGAGATTTACATGCTTTTTGGGGGTCATTTTGAAATGACCATAACCCTTTAAATTGTTTGGTGACCCTAATTGATTTGATCAAATTACTTCAGATGTGCCCAAACAATTTCATGAAGATTCAAAAATGTATTATAAACCTCTCTCTTGAGAAAATCTCTTAATCCTGAATATTTGCTTCAAAAGCTTGTTTTTTGGTGGGTGGGGTAATTTGACTGACGATTTTCGAGCAAAATGACCAACCGAGTTACTTAAAGACTACTTTAGGGACAAACGCACGAAATATGATACATACAATCAAACGTAATCACCCATAAAATTTACTATTATATCATTTTACACTATTATAACGCATTTGTGGAATTTTAAAATATTTTACCTGATTTTTACCAACATGATGTATCAAAAAGAGTCTCGTAATTTTTTTCAAAGGTCGGTGACCTATGTTTTTTTCCCCATAAAATCAAACAATATTAATGTCTGATTTGTGTTGCAAAATTTAAGCAAAAGTTAAGCTCTGTATATATATCAAAAAATATGTTGAACATTTATCATAATCCCGTGAAAAATAACTAATTTTTGGGCATACAGGATGGAGACCAGTTAAGAGCCTGCAAGAAAAATATAGAATTTTTGATAATTAATTTTCTTGTACTACAATTCTTACAGGTCATTTACTTATAATTAAGCGAAAAAATAATATTCCGGTGATTAAGATTTTTTTTCTGTAGGTATTTGCTTAAATTGTCAAAATTCTTGCTCAATTCAGCAGTTATAGAGGTGGTGACCTTCAAATGACCTTGACCCCAAAACGAGTTCGGTGACCCCCAAATTTTATTACATTTTTTAAAAGTTCAAACATTAAACAACATTTGTGCAAAGTTTTAACAAAAGTTAAGTCCTTTTAAAAAATGCGATCCCATGGACCCACCCCCTTAAGTCTGTAATCATTAATGTATTGAACTGTGTTTTTTTCCTTTTGAAATAACTTGTATTGATATTTAGATATAACTATTTTCAATCTGTATTACTTGAAGATAGTAACCAAAGCAGGGAATACCTCTTACTGTTTTATCAGGGATCCAGAAGGAATCCATGGGCAGTTACTCAAAGATTCCTCCTTTAAATTAGGGATTCCACCATAACAGACAAACAATTAAGATACAGATTTAAGCCACAAATATTGTTTTACAATAATGGGAAGTTCGGGAACTCTCATTCATTTTTAGGGATCCAGATGGAACCCCTAGCCAAGCATCACTGGAATTCCTCCCAAGTTTTTGGGATCCTCGGAAACCCAGGACAACCCTGCATATATAGAATTAAACTCTAAAATGTATTGTTTAATAATAATGAATGTACAAATTTGTTGAATGATATATTTTCCCTTATTTCAGAATTTAACTACAGATCAGGTCAATCAAGCATATACCATAACTAGGACTGTTCATGGTGCATTAGCAAGATTGAAAGGTATACAATCATATGTCTTGTATATGTGCCTTAAGTTAGACTGTCTTTAATAGACTAGATTGTTTTACATCTACAGATATCTTGAATGCTTTGTCTGTTTTGTCTTGCTAAAACACTTTTCTATTGACCTGTGGAATAAAATATTTACTTCATTCCTTAATGTAGCGACAGTGTTCTAATGTGACGAGTCAGACATAGACTTTAACTTTTTTGTGAAGTTTCTTTTTTACTCATCCCTGTTCTGTATAAACAGTGCTTTATGCCCCGAAAGGCGTCTTGATAGTCTTCCTTTTTCACAATAGAAAAATTAATAAAATTCCAAAAGTACATGTACTGAAATTTTGTTTATCCTGCAATTTTCATCTAACCTTTTGTAAAGCTTTATATCAGTGGAACCTTTGTTTAGTTAGGTAATGGGCATGGTAGGGTTTAAATCAATCTGATTAAAACCCGATCTAAAATTTTACCGCTCGCATACTCGCTAATTTAGATCTGGCCTTTTCGAAACGAAGGTCACGTTCAGGTGACCTTTTCTCATCATAATATTCATGACGAAATTGTTATGATACGTAACTTGTTTACATCGTCTACGTCACGCAATTTGAAATGAGCCACCCAATCGCAGACTGTGAATAATGCCGCTGTTAAATTTGCAGGCAAACCTAGGTCTAAAAATAGAAACTACGAAATCAAAATGTGATTAATAGTGTTTTCGTCTAGATGAAAGCTACGCATTGATTGGTCGACACAAAGTTCATCTCGACGTGACCTTAAAATTGACTAAGTAGAGATCCAGTACGACAACGCGAGTAGAACATGATCTCTGTTTACGGAGATTGGGTTTAAATCAAAAATGCTTTGTGTAAACTTAATCATAACCTGCTGCAAGACAGTTCATTTCTAAACAAGGGACTGCTATTTTGAAGGTAAATGGTCACTCGGTTTACAAAATCTCTCCCATTTCCAATCTCATTGTCATAAGCAATACAGGGCTACTTGTTCTCTTGTTCATATGATACAAGTTATAAAGCGTAAAAATTGATGGTTTATGGTTAATAGTTGTTAATATATCTTAAACCCAAAAATTTACATTCAGGTTTCTAAATTTGATGTTTGTATATTACATACTTGATTGAGATAGCAATAACATAGCACATGTTTCAATGTGATGTTATTAACCAGATGTAATGTCTTGTTGTAGGACGGTATGAACTTGGAGAAATAAGTGAAAAAGAAATGAGAATGACTACTGATGCTGTAAGAAATCTTGTTGGTACGAACAAGGTATGTACTGATGTGTTTGTTATCTATAACATGTTCTTATTTAAACATTACCCGAGTGGTCTACTTGGTTCTTACTACTGTGTGCTAATCTTAAAGCCACTGCATAAGGATATATTCATTAACAGTAGACTTGAAAACTGTTTTACAACCATGAAGTTATAAAAATATAACATGCATTAAAGACACCACTAACAGTTCAAACCATTCTGCTTTCTAAATTTGAGTTTGACAAAGTGTCAAATTCTTAAAAAAGTGGGGTACTTTTATAAGAGCACACTACATATTGTATATATATTTATATGCTGATGTTTAATATACCTGATCCAAAATAGTTTAAAAGCTTAATTATGTAGTTGGGAGGAGGTGTTTTCTCTAATAAGACTTCATCTTTAACATACTGCGATCAAAACTATTGTTTCAAGTATTGACAACCAAATTCTACTTTCTGTTTCGATCTACTTTCACTTTGAAATTCAATAAATAACATGAACATATCTAAGCACTATTTGCATTTATTTAAAAAATCTTGTTCATTAGAGGCGTTTGAAATAGATAAATGTCTATTTTCTTTGCAGTCAAAAAACAATGTTACTTTTGATATAGGGGCTTTAATGTCAATGAGCCAGTCCTGGACTCAATTTTCTTTTGTCCCAGGCCTTGGGTTAGTGGCTTAAGGTAATGTGTGTAAGCAATGACTCAAAATAGTTAGTTTTATGAAAGGTTTTCTATGGTTCATTGGAATAAAACTTAAGTTCCATGAATTTAATTGATCTTGGTGTGTTTGATTGGTTGCAAAATATGTTCTTGTATTGAATACTTCGGGACAGGAAGATTGATTGCTAGAATGTTCTGTAGCTAAGGGAACGACTGTTTATTCCAACCCAAGAATATTTTATGTATGCAAAAATGACAGAATTGTGTAAAAGAATGCTTTCATAATTGAAATTATGAATGAATATATTATGAATATTTGTTGTTGATTTTGTAATTGATCATGAGGTATATCTATTTTCAGGGTGAAACAGTGGAAGAAAAAGTGCTAAATTTATGTTTTAAATTAATTGTGGAATTTCCAGAATGGGATATAATGTAAGATATTTTATAGTTTATATACTCCACTTCTTAACATTTTGTTAGTATACATATATACACTGGTATGGGTCATTCTTCCTCCTGCCACTAAGTCTGAATCATGTATGGCAGTTGTCAGGCAGGGCTTTTTTCCTTATATAACAGGGGCCTGTACAGGTGCCTTCCCCTCTTAAAATTACTTTAAAATCATGCAGTTTTCCCCAAATTTGGAGTTTAACTTGGTTTTTTTGTTCCCCAATCCATGAAATTGCGATAAAATTTCCCCAAATCTTCTATATAAAAAAGGCTCCAGGCCCCTTCCCCCAATACTGAAAAAAAACCCTGGTCACTGAGTAACTGGTCGACAGCTTAATCAAAGGATTTAGCCTTTCCAGGTACGGTGAGTAGGTTGACTGATTCCTGTGATATGACTTATACATGTATAATATGAACTTTAGTAAAGGCTGCAAAATAAATCATGAACTTTGTGTACAGGACAAAAAAACACCACATTTTAACAACTCATATCAAATGTATTAAAGCCTGATACTGCTTGAATCAAAAGGAATGGGTTATCAGGGTCTACAGTCATGTGATCTACAACAACAATCATCCAGTTGAACAAAAATTGTTTTGCCAATTCCTCTGTCTAGACAAATGTTTGAATGATCAGTGTCTATTTTTGGTCAGTTTTATAGCCGTTTATGGGCTATATCCCCAATCTGAAATCATATCTTTTTTTCCCAAATTTCAATCCAAAATTCCCAATTTATCTTGATTTTTTTTTTTAAAAGACAGCTGCTGTAAGTATGTTTCAGCTTAAAATTATTCATCCCAGTAATATATCTTTTTAATTAACTAACTAAATTAATGAAGACTGAAACTAAAAACTTTGTTAAATCTGTTTTTGTTATTGAATTTGCATGACATTTTCCCCCAATTTAAACCAAAATGCCGATAAAAATTCCCAATTCTAGGGGTATGGGTCATATTCCCAAACTTGTGGAAAAAAACATTGATGACATCAAATAGCACACAAAGTATCTGGTACCTTTGTTTCCCTAAAAATGTAAATTGATCCTGTGTGATTTGATCATTGGCTCCAAAACTTTGGCACAAAAAATTAAGGGAATAGTAAACTAGGGCACATGTAAAAATAATTTGTTCAGATGATTCAAAACAAACAGTTACATGTCATAGACTAATGTGGGTATTTCGAACAAAGGAATGTAATCAATATTTTATGCACTAATGAAATCTTTCAAGTTTTTTTTGGCCGTTACAAGAGTTTGACAAAGAATAAGAGTTTGTTTACATTTTAAAGATCATACAGGACCTTTTCAGCCTATCTCACGAGGCCGAATATGGGCCCCGTTCCCAATGCCAAATAATGACCATTTTTCCCAATTTCAAGAAAAAAATTCCCAATCTTGTTAAATAATTCCCTTTGAACCGGATGTCACAAAAGAAACCACAAGATTTCATCATGTAAAAATAATAAATACATGAGAATTTGATTTGAATGCCTCATTGAACTGTCAGAACAAACTCTTTTAGAGCACTGCAACACTTTCAGAGACACCAAAGCAAGGCATATAAAGATTTAATACAGAAAAATTAATGATGAAAGTTCTAGATTGGGTTGATTTAGCAATAATTTTTTTCCCAAATTGGCGTAAAAAAAATCCCAATTTGGGCTTGGGCCTTTTTCCCAAAAACCCCTGAAAAAGCCCTGTCATATGACTACTTAACCTCAGGGCTGGCAAAATCAATTGTCAGTAATGTCTGTGTTGTCTCAAGGCAAGGAGGGACATGTTGATTTTTCAATAATTCTATTCTATTATAGTATATGTGTTCATACGGATAAGTAGCTTACTTGTTGGCAAGAACCGACGAGTAAACAGTTTGAAAAAATTTGCCGGCCCTGACCCTGTAATCAAAATTAGAGTAGGATGGTTATTATAAACAGGGTTCGACACTAACAGTGTTGCAAGATTCCAAGGATCTCAAAAACTTGGGAGGAATCCCAGTGATGCATAGCTAGGGGTTCCTTCTGGATCCCTAAAAAATGCTCTGCTCTTACATAAATTTGAGTTCCCATGAATTGTTTAGGCCACAACAAGTTGATTATATGTTCTACGGAATTTTCTAGAAAAAAAATGGGGCGAGCGAGCGAAGAAAAAAAATATAGAAAATCTTTATTCAGTTGCTTTATATAGCGGTTTGACCAAATTTTTATGAGCGAGCGAGGAAATAAAAATATTTTTTATGTAAAAACCGTCAAAATTAAGGTGCGAGCGAATCCATAGAACATATGATCAACTTGTTGTGGCCTTACCACAATTAATTTTGTGACTTAAATCTGTATCTTAATTGTTTGTTTATTATTGAAGGAATTCCTAACATTAAAGAAAGGTCTCTGAATAACTATAATAATAATAATAATGATAACGACTTTATTTATTGTGGATAACATATTTGGTGTAAACCAATTTTCAATATGGTTCACACAGACATTTACAATGTACATACATAATAACAATAATAGAGAAACAATAGTATTAAACATACTGAAAATTTACATGCAAATTGAATTTCAAATATATAAACATACAAGAGAGGTAATTAAGTATCTTACTAGGGGTTCCTCTTGGATCCCTGGTAAAAAAATAAGCGTCAAACCCTGATAAGTATATGTGTTATTGTTTCAGAGCCTATGCAAAAGATGGAAGTGATGCTCAAACTTATAATGAAGTATATGAACTAGAAAGTGTTTATGGTGATTTACCATTACATACAAGAATTATACTAGCATTGTATAGAGTACTCTATGGACTAGTATTACTTGTTATCTGTAAGTTATTGTTTTCTTACATTTATAACTTTTATATCCCCTTGTCCTCATTGAAGATTATATTGTTTTATGTATCCAATTTCATTTTCAAACATGGCTGAAGCTGTCTCAACCATTTTACTACAGTAATCACTGTTTATTTTCATTAGCATTAGCATGACTTATTATATAATATAGTTAAGGGCAGAGTTATCAACTAACCTGATATAAGATCAGGAGTTTTCATTAGCTGGTATCAGGTTTCACTTGTCTGGGGCTTTTGGCTTGTGCAATAAGACAATGAGTGGAGTATAATGCATCTTGTTAGTATCTCTTTCATTCAGTCTGAAAGTTGCTGCTATGACTCTGTGGTAGAGTGGAGAATTTCAAATCACCAGGTTTCAAGATCTATTTATGACTGTAGAGGTTAAATCCTTCCTAAAAATATGATAATATTTCCTCCATGAATGAAACATTTGTTGGTCCCATGTAGGCTGAACAAACATTGGTAAAGTAATTGGTAAAAAGTGTTGATTAACTGCATAAAATCCAAATAGAAGGTAAAAACCCTGTCTAGCAGTAGCTGTTATGGTGAGAAAGTGTATTTATGTTGGCTGTCTATATCAAACAATTCTTGTCTGAATGTCAACATTCCTGGCTGGATTGTTAAGTCACCTTGTCACTTTGACAACCAGTGGTGCGTTTCACAAAACTTTTTACAAAAAATCTTCGTAAGTCAAAAGCAAGAAACATTGATAATACGCTCATTTTTTAGCTGATCAATTCTAAATATTAAACAAATTGTGTAGAATTGTGTATACCTTTTGAATATCATATCATAGTTATGCATTTTATCTGACTGACTTTAAAGTGCTTATTATATGAAACTGACTTACAAATTTTTTTTTCGTAAGAATTTTTGTGAAAAGCACCACAGGTCAATTGATACAAGAACTCATGTTTTTGATTGCAGTAATTTTTTGGAATAGTAAATTCAATAGACTATATCTGGAATTCAAACATTTGGGTTTCCCCCTCCGGTACAAACAAACTTTCTCCATTACAATGAAAACATGTGTACAAAGAACAATAAGATTTAATCCATAGTTTGTGCTATTCAGCATAATGTGTAAAAAATTTTGTTTGTACCAGCTGTGCACAGACGGAAAAACCCATAAATTTTAATTCCGGATAAGGTCTATTGAGTTATGCTCATTCACTATCACATATTATCATACCAATACACATTATACATAAATGTCCTACATCCTGATCTGAGCAAACAAAATTGAATTAAAGTTCAATTAGTCACAATCTTCATTTCCTGTCTTGATGTACATGTATATGTTTATATAACTTTCTATTTAGATCTTAGATTTCTTAGTTATGTGTGTACATTATTTGTTATATACTTTATTTAGCCTTTTTATATCAATGTGTCAAAACTTTTCAGGTATATGTATTGGTGTTCTTGGAATATTTTACCTAAGATGGCAAAATAAGAAGAAAGAGAAAATGCAGCAAAAAGTGTATGACATGGTGGAGAAAATAATAGGTTGGTTTCTAAGTTAATTTTTGATGAACATTGTTAATGGGTAATCACATGAATTGCTATTATTTATTGCACAATAGAAATGAATGACTTGTACTTGTTACACACAATTGTCTATACTGTACCCACCAAAAGTTTGGAGACAAAATAACTACCATTCTTGAATTTTGATGATTGTTTTTGTAGAATCATTATTTTTATATATTTAAAGCCACTATATGAAGATATTTTCATTAACAGTAGACTTGAAAACTGTTTAGTAACCATGAAGTTATTAAATTATAACATACATTTAAGACACAATTAACAGTTTAAGCTGTTCTGCTTTCTAAATCTGAGTTTGACAAAATGTCAAATTCTTAAAAAAGTGGGGTACTTTTATAAGAGCACACTATGTTCATTTATAAGCTGATGTTGAATATACCTGATCCAAAATAGTTAAAAAGCATAATAATGTAATTATGAGTAAGTTTTTTTCTCTAATAAGACTTCATCTTTAAAATACTCTGATCAAAACAAATGTTTCAAGTATTGACAACCAAATTCTACTTTCGGTTTCGATTTACTTTCACTTTGAAATAAACAAATGATATGAACATATCTAAGCAATATTTGCATATATTAAAAAATTCTTGTTCATAAGGGTGATTGAAATAGATAAATGTCTGTTTTCTTTGCAATCAAAAAAAACAGAGTTACTTTTGATATAGGGGCTTTAAGTATGGTTTGTAATAAATTGAAAACTAATTTCATGAATGCAACTCATCTATAAGACACAGCGTCTGACATTGTGAAGCCCCCCCCCCCATACCATATTTATTTTAATTATGTTCCATTCTATAACATAGTTTTTATGCTAAATGTGTAGTCTTAGTCATAATTATAATGATAACCAAAAAAATAAAGCAAAACTAAAAGGCATTTCAAAATAAATGGTTATCAAAATGTTGACAAAAGCTATTCAGTAAGCCTACAAATTGAAAATGTCTCCTAACTTATGATGGGTACTGTATATTGTTGTAGGATAAAACATGGGGACAAGCTCGTATGTATTCAATGTTAAAATATCGATGACGCCATGTTGAATAGAGTGAAAACATCCATTCAGACAAAGCTGCTTATTCACAGATTTCAAATTATATATCAACTTTTCTAATACTTCAAAAATTGTAGAGAAACATTTTGAAAGCAGTAGAGCTGTGTTTTGATAATATAAATTTTAGGGCAATTGACTTCCAATGTAAAAGATAGTGTTTTTTGTGGAAAAACGTACCTCATTAGTTGTGTGGAATAGATAACTAAAATGCATTTTTTGTTACTTTTATTTTATAGTTATCATATTCTATAGGTCAGTTTGCCTTAAAATGTGAAAAAATAACCAAATCTGTGAGCATGTTGCTTTAATGTTATATTATAAATAATGAATTTAGTTTTGGCTGATTCAATCTTTCCCAGTTCTAATTCCTGATGTCTAGTTGAACTAATTGGTACATAATGTCCTTATTACTAGGTTAGCTATCTCTATGTAGCTTTGTTTTTCATTCACATAGTTGCTTTGAACAAGGAACTTAATTGTTATTTCTAAGTATTTGGTGACCAGAAATTGAAGTTATGAGTGATTTATATAAGTTTAAAGTAGCTTGTTCATTGTCAATATTAGTATTTAAACAAAATTGTTTAATTTTTACCAGTGTTTACTTTCACCTTTTACAGGAAACTTGGCAAAGCTCTTTTAGTGCAGAAAACCATGACAAAAATGAACTATGGGGGATTTTTTGTCAATTTTAGCCAAATTTTTCAATGAATTAATTCGGCTAATAGTTTGGGGAAACACAGGCGTGTGGGTGGGCAAGCGGACGGGTGGTAGGGTGTCCGGTGTCTTAACAATTGCGTTAAAAGTTTTTTCTTTACCATATATTTCTGCCATTTATTGTCAGATCTTTATGAAACTTCATACAATGATAACATACCATGTGATGAACAGAATTAGAAAGTAACCACAACTCTACCTGCCTTTATTATGGATTATTTCCCTTTGTAATTTTTGCGTTAAAGTTTTTAAATCCGGCTTTAATGTGGTTTCCACATTACATTTCTTGTTAATACTTCAGATACCATGCTCTAACAAAGTAATGCTTTCAAAGAAATAATTCTGTACTTTAGTTTTGAAACTTTCAACTATAAAATCAATATTTTCTCCACAATATATTTTAGCTCCTGGCAAAAATACTATAGTCATAACAAAAAATTAAGGACATGCAAATTTTGCTACTAAGTTGAGGAGAATACATGCCTTTTCAGTCATTGTCTTAAATTTTCTGGAGCTCTTGCTTTATTGTATTATATAGTAAAGGGCAAAATTATCAACAAATCTGTTTGAAATAAGTAATTTTCACTAGGCAGAAACAATCTTCCTTACTCCGTGACCTTAGGCTACGTAGGTTATTGCAATGACTGCTTTTTTTTTGGGGGGGGGGGTTTAATGGGGCAGAAATTAATTAATTCCCAAAACAGCTGTGAAAAAACAGTTTGTGTGCGTCGTATCTGTTATTATTGATGAGTAAAAAAACATTTATTAATTATAATTACAGAGACATTGAAAGATAATTTTGAGATGTCTGAAAGAAAGAATGATAATAAGAATTATCCTCCATATTTGGCTGTCTCACATATACGTGATCAACTTATACCTGTTGCTAAAAGGTAACATAGCTATTTTGTTCTTTTTTGTTGGTTTGTGATTCTGAATTTGGTTAATATCAGGGTGGACAGTTAGAGAGCCTTTATTTTCAAATGGTGATACAATAGTGTTTCATTCAGCCCATAAATTATTCTAATCATCTTTCCCTGGGATTAATTAGTACTTTATTTTCACTCTTTACCAGTGACTACCTGCATTCTCACATTAATTAAGATTTTGGCTGAAGTTGGGTGTAACTATAAGTATGACACATCTTGATTTGTGCATATTAAATTCTTAATAGGTCTGTTAAAAGCTACAGTATGAAGTTAAGGATTGTTGGGGTTAAGAAAGAGTTCTTTTTCTGTGTTAAACTTAAAGCTAATGAAATCATTGAATGAAGAATTTTAAGATTTTTGTTTTTGAATTCTGAGTACCCTCATTATTCTTCAATTTAGCATGTAACATTGTTCTAATTACTTATGTCAAGGAGACCAGTTAGCAAACTCACAAATGATGATCTTAGTTGTAAGAAATGGTTACAATCTAGATAGAATTAGCTAGTACATACTTAGCAAGTATGACATAAAAAATGTTAAATGATAATTAAGCAGGACTCGAATTTAAGCTCGCATGCTTGCAAAAAGCGAGTGGATTTTGACAGCTGCGAGTAACTTTATTCCAACTTGCAAATTTTCGCGATTTGACATCACCACAAAAGTATTACTGTCTAAGTCAATGAGGCTCAAATCAGCATGGAAACAGCAAAATAAATTGATAGTATGGTTTTCATTTGGTTCTTATTACCAGTACCATTACATGTTTCAATAAGCGTCAGAAGTATACATGTTCGATATTCATTGTCTATTACACAATAATACCCTCTTTCAATTTATAGTTAGATATAGTACTATGTTGTTTTAAATTGCATATATGAATAGTTATACTACTAAAATTTGGAAAAAATGCGAGTGTTTCTTTTATTTTGCGAGTTGAAATATCTATAGTCAACTTGCAAAAATTAAGTAAGTCCAAATTTTTGTTAAATTTGAGCCCTGAAATAAGTAATAAATAATTGTCTGTAGGGGAGTATTTCATACATTGATAATTTTTACTTCAATTTTATTTAGACGTGAGATGCAACCATTATGGGATGAAGCTGTTAAATTCATTGAAAGTACAGAATCTAGGATACGTGTAGAGACACAAATCATTCAGGGTGAAGAATTTACTGTATGGAGATGGCTTCAGGTAATATTGTCTTGTTTTTGATTGTTTTCTGTAGTCAGTAGAGGTTTTAAAGTAATCTACACAGGTATTAAGTTTCCTGTTTGTGTAGTCAATAGAGGTTAATAAGTGACCTACCAGACAAGACAAATTTTATTCAGGAAAATTTTGGCCACCAGCCCAAAATACAACAATACAATATACAAAATTGTATACACAGGCATGATGTCATTATAGTATTGGCACACTTATGTTTTATTTACTCTAGAGTCAGACAGCTCCTAGGGCATGTCATGACAAATTCAGCTGTGTTTTAACCAAAGTTTGCTGTGTTTTTATCTTTCAAAAATTGTCAGAACTACTATATTCTTAACTACTCTTTATGTTAACAAATGTTTAAATATATATTTTCAATTACTTTATCATACAATTCAATTCTTTTTAATGACTTTAATCAAGAAATTTCTGTGACAGGACTTCAGATAATGCAGTAATAATGCCCCTATAGAAATGTCCACATGTGGTATCCTATCTTCCATGTATGTACTTCAATAAGAACTGTGTGTTGAAATCATTCTTATTATATAGGTGAGACATGTATTAAAACTGTCTAATACTTGGTGACTAAAGGTTATGACCAACCATTCAATGCTTACATTATTAATTTTAACATACCATTTTCTGTGTTGCAGGCCATGCCTAATGGACACAAAATGTGGCAGGGACAAGGTATGTTATATTTTATTGACAATTTGTTATTTATAACTCACTGTACATAGTTTAACTATCATTTGATATGATATTTGACTTGTAAAACTTTTGAAGTGTTAACTTGACAAATATTTTGTCTTCACCTGTGGCTTTGGTGTCTTTACTTACTTTATATGTTTACACTAGCAACTTGGGTCGTTTACCGTTTTTATAAAAATACATCTTCGGCAACCACAGTACTTTCTTCCATTACACTCAATACATACCGTGAACAATTTGATTGGAAAAATCTCGTTTTCATAAATATGCGTGAGGCAAGGGAGACTAATCTTCTTCCAATGAAATGTTAAATGTTACAATTGAATACTCTTTAATAACAATGACGTCATTCTGGGATTGTTTTACTTAAAATAGATACCAACATGCATGTTTATTTTCTCATTTTGAATGGTAAACCAAACCTTAGATATAAAAGGTAATTTCATTGACTAGTTTTCCACAGTGGTTTCCTAGGGGAACCAACCAAACTGCCTTATTAATTATTTAGATTACGAGATTTTCCAAACCAAGGACCATGGTACATTACACAGCATAGCAGAGTAATGTATCACAAGATAACCGACAAAGAACTGTAACCAGCTATCTATGATATCAATGATACAGGAGCATGTATTGTTTCACAAATTATATAAGATTTTAATAGATGAATTTTTCAAATATTTTTTTTTAAGTTGGGATACTACTTTCCTTTGGCTTAGTTGTCCAAAATAACATTTGATGGACCTAGGTGGTGATAACATTCAGACTATTTGACTGCTTTTAATCTGAGCTACTCATCTGTGAAATATTTGAAATTAGCTAGCTTAGTTGAAATTTGAAGTTATATGTGTTGTATATCGTGGTGAAGTTCAAGTTTGGCTCATAACTTTAAATTGTGCCTCCAAAATGTACCTGTCAGAGGTTCAAGTGGCCCCTGTCTGAGAATGGGAAATCTGCATACCCGTTATAGTGTAAATGTTATTTGTATATTTCAGCATTTGGTGAGACAGGTCAAGGAAGTGTTAATAGTTTACCATATGGTCCTACACCATGTCTCAAAGTAAGAAATATGTTTGATGCTAACATGTAAGTATATATAGAATTGTTTAGTTTCATATATATATAAATGGAGAGTCTATATGTGCTGTCTTTGTCTTCACTCACAAGCCTGAAGCCCTGACTAGTGAAAATTGATACAAGCCTGTGAAATTTACTTATTTCGGCAAGTTAAAAATTTGGTATATTATAGAATGTTTAGGATAACTTGAGACAAAATACAACGATACCATTTTTATACACCGGTGGATCTTAAGTATAGTACAAGAAATTAACGACTATTATATGTCGCAGTGTGTTTTTATGCGCCCGTTTTGAAACCAAGTTGTTTGTCTCAGGAAACAAGTTATACTATTAAAGGTGTAAACAAACAAATCAGGAACAGAAATAATAAACCAGAAATAATTGTATATTGGTCTGGTAAAAATGTAACGCCAAGACTGATTGGGTACAGAATCATTTAATTAACTGTGCTATAATTTGTTTTATTATACCTCACTGGAATTTCCCCATGCTAAAGCCCTATACCGGAGCGGGTGATAATTTGTTCGATCACATGGTAATATTACCCGCTGTCTAAGGGAGACAACTGATTAACGATTAGTAGACGTAAATAACCGCGACCGTGGCGTAGTGGTTAGCATGTCTGACTTCGAATCCGGAGATCGCGGGTTCGAATCCCGGTCGCGGCAGGGTATATTAGTGATATAATTCAGTTTTTTTTATTTTACTGATAGTTTTCTTTACTGTGTTGTTATTTGTTGTTCAATAAATATTTACATGTTATTGTTTGTTTTTTCTCAACTGTCAAAACATGAATAATTGCACGGTGAATTCGTGCTCTTTGTCTAACACCCGTAATATTGAGATAGTGTGTTATCATTCACCGTGAAATTATTCAAATTTTGACAATTTAGAAAAAACGAACAATACAGTTTTGTTCGGTATAATAAAACAAATAACACATGGCAGTGAGGGTGACAGTACAGATTATCAACCCTTGAAAAACAATATCAACCTCGGCTAGTGCCTCGGTTGATATTATTTTCCTCGGGTTGATAATTTGTACTGTCACCCTCACTGCCATGTGTTATTTATATAGTAACAAGGACTATTCGCCCCCATAAACTCTAAAATTTCATTCGCTTTAACGAGAGAGTGCCTCAATGAACAGGATAAAATTCATATCTACCTAGGCAAAACTCGGCAGTATGGCAGCATTTTGGCTTCATAAATAAAAATGATTATTTTGTTGTTGGTTTTTTTTTTATAAAAATACTATCGTGATAGCATTGAGTAAATTCAACTTACAGGGCCCTATAGTCCCCCCTATCATTATATCATAGTGTAAATTGTTACTTACAGGGAACAAAGTGTTGATGATTGGCATCTTGATATAGAAGAAAGTGTATTAGAGAAATGTCAAGATAACAATGGTATATTACATATATTTGTTGATAGATCATCCAAAGAGGTATGTTATATTATCTTGGGTGAAAGTTTTCAGTATTAATACTAAGGCCACAACAAGTTGATTATGTGTTCTACGGATTTTTCTGGGGGAAAAAATGGGGCGAGCGAGCGAAGAAAATTTTTTTTTAAAGTATTCACCAGCTTTATATAGCGGTTTGACCAAATTTTTATGAGCGAGCGAGGAAATAAAATATTTTTTTGTAAAAACCGTCAAAATTAAGGTGCGAGCAAATCCATAGAACATATGATCAATTTGTTGTGGCCTTATTTCTGTAATTTGTGATTGAAATTCTGATGTAAATTATAGAAAACCTGTCTATTTCAGCATTTTGACAGTAGGTTTTCAATATTTTCAACTTCCAGCCATTTACTGTAGTTAATTTTCTCCAGCAATTTATCTACAATTGCTACACTTATTCCAGATGTAAATTGGTACTTGTACTTGTGATGGTTGTATAATTCTTTTCTGCAATGTGTCAGCTGTAAATAAGGGGAGTAAAAAATTCCTGGGAGATGGAGAGATTGATATCAGTAGCCTAATGATTAGGAGTAAATTGTAATGCTGTCAAGTTGATGAATGTGCAATGAACTGCAAAAATGCAGTTAATAATTAATTTACTTTATGTTTAGCTTAGTTACATGTGACAGGGAGATCATTTTATAAAAAAACATCTCATCACCATGATTTTTATTATTTCTAAAAGCTGAACATTTTCTGATTTTGAAATGTTTAATACTTAATATAATATTACTAATATTAGAATAGGCATGAATTTAAGTGAATGAGGTTTATTTCATACTTTATATATACAATGTATTCTATAATACTGTGTTATTGATTCAGAATGAATATACATTGAAAATATAAAATCTTGTATATATTGTATACAGAATGACTAAACATGTTTTGATCATTAACCAGGTTTTCAACGAAAACCAGGTTATTGTAATGCCGAAGTCGGCGGGCAGGCGGCTGGGCGGGCGGGCAGGCGTCAACTTTTGGTTTCCACTCAATAACTTTATTTTATATTATAAATGTATTTATGTAATATGATGATTGGTGAACCATTACAACTATGAACAAACCTATTGTATTTATTGTAGGGATGTGTTTATATTAAATGCAGCAGCTGTGAGAAAGCCTATGAGGCTTATCAGGCTTTACATGGTTGGTGGTTTGATGGTAAGTGTCACCCAATGTCTATCAAGATTCATAAATAGCTGTCCTGCTAGCTTAGTTGGTAGCACACAAGTTTACTGATTGAAGGGTCATAGGTTAGATTCTTGGATGGGACATATTTTTGTGGAGTTTGGTTATGAAATCATTTTTCTACAGCCATTCTCCCTCTTACCAACGGTTCTAAATCATGTAGGTCAGTTGTCAGTCACTGACGAAAGTATGCACCTAATAACTGGTTAACAGCTAAGTCCAGATATTTAGCCTTTCCAGGAATAGTGAGTAAGTTGACTGACCCCTGTGGTATAATCTATACAATGTGTTGCTATTTTGTGAAGCCTAAACAAAAAAACCAAATAAAATGATGTATATTTTCCTTCATTGAGGGAGAAGTTTACTACCCCTGAATAAGGGTAAGCAAGTACTGGTAAAAAGGCGTCCAAGAAAGCTGGTTAGATGAGGATTCAGCATATAACTTATTAAGAAGTGTTCAGAAAAATCTAAAAAAAAGAGGCTGACTGCTATTATGCTTTTTGAGGTGGCATTTGGTGTTAGAGGTGTCCTTGTATAAAGGCTATAAATAGTGTAAAATCAAAGAGGGGAAACAGAAGTTGCATTGGATGGTCGATGGCTTAGTGGGGAGGTGGCGTTATGAGAGGTTAAACTGTACTGTGTGTGATTTATTTGTACAAATCAATTTGTTTGGTTCATATAGTCCAACAGAATTAACCTGAGCTTGAACTACCTGATTATGATACTTACACACTTAACTTACATCAAATCGTGAGTTTCCGTATGTGGGTATACGGTTATACACATGTTTATAACAACCGATGTGACTATAAATCAATTTATTGAAAGTGGCATGTTATTGTACTTTTTATTTTGAACACATAAGTTTTTGGGGAAACAAGTAAGTCAACAATATTATGGCACAGTTTCAAAGTATTTATTCTTATGAAAACTAAATTAATTGTTCAGTACGTGTATTTTGTCGAAAGCTTCCGATAAAGCGCGATTTACAAACAAAGACAAAAATAGACTGTAAATACTGAGTTTAATATATTCTTGCATAAAGGTCAAGCTCAGGTTAATTCTGTTGGACTATACCTCTTGTATTGATTTTTTGTTAATTACTATTTATCTTCTGTACTTCTCCATTTAATAACGTTTGGGCTTATAACCTTTCTCAAACCTGGAGAAGTACTGAGTGTAAAAAAATGTTTGTGTCCACCTTGATACTGTACTAAGATGCTATTTATCTCTCAACCCGACAGGTCGTCTTGTAACAGTGAAATATTTACGACTGGAACATTATCATGACAGATTTCCTGATTCAAGAAACAAGAGACATCCATTGAAGCCAACTAAGTGTGAGATGACGTCTGTATCACGGCCATATCATAAGTCTGCCTTGGAAATGACTTAAAAACATTGTACTGTTGTAACTGATTCAGAGATTATCATGTTTCGTTGTACAATTTTATGTATTATTGTACATATAGCGGTCTTAGCGCAAAGCGAACATATCTCACTCTTTTATTATGAGTTATGACGGTTTTGCGTTAAGTCTGCGATACAGTAGAATGAGTTTATGTTGATACTTAGATAATTATTCACCTTTACTAGACTCTTCGAATTATACATTGATTGATTGGTTGCTATGAGAACCAGTCTTCGCCTTAACACACTAGCCCAAAACCTGGAACTAGTGAAGATTTTTTTTGGGCTAGTGAATATTACTTATTTGATTGGGGCTATCAGTCCAAACAAGTATATCTATGGTAATTTCAGCCCAAACAAGTATATCTATGGTAATTTCAGCCCAAACAAGTATATCTATGGTAATTTCAGTCCAAACAAGTATATCTATGGTAATTTCAGCCCAAACAAGTATATCTATGGTAATTTCAGCCCAAACAAGTATATCTATGGTAATTTCAGTCCAAACAAGTATATCTATGGTAATTTCAGCCCAAACAAGTATATCTATGGTAATTTCAGCCCAAACAAGTATATCTATGGTAATTTCAGCCCAAACAAGTATATCTATGGTAATTTCAGCCCAAACAAGTATATCTATGGAAATTTCAGCCCAAACAAGTATATCTATGGTAATTTCAGTCCAAACAAGTATATCTATGGTAATTTCAGCCCAAACAAGTATATCTA
The DNA here is from genome assembly GCA_025267735.1 of Mactra quadrangularis. Taxonomy (NCBI): domain Eukaryota; kingdom Metazoa; phylum Mollusca; class Bivalvia; order Venerida; family Mactridae; genus Mactra; species Mactra quadrangularis. Next base: position 35,218,810 of record CM046302.1, on the reverse strand, counting down.
TGGTAATTTCAGCCCAAACAAGTATATCTATGGTACTTTCGGTCCAAACAAGTATATCTATGGTAATTTCAGCCCAAACAAGTATATCTATGGTACTTTCAGCCCAAACAAGTATATCTATGGTACTTTCAGCCCAAACAAGTATATCTATGGTACTTTCAGCCCAAACAAGTATATCTATGGTACTTTCAGCCGAAACAAGTATATTTATGGTACTTTCAGCCTTTATCAATCCTTATTTTATATAATTGGGCTAGTTGACATTTTTCCTTTACTATTATAACATAATGAATCATGCTAGTACTGGGGGAAATTTAAGGCAATGAGAGTGAAACTACCCTATCATTACTTCACATGATTTGGGTGGCTCTATCAGAATTCGAAATTTCCGAAATGGAATGCTGGTTGAGCGGGCAATTAGACAAGTGCTACTTTTGCACATCGCTTTACTAATTCTTACTGATCCCACTAAATAATTACTTACATAATTTTTGTTTATTTTAGTGTTTCAATCTATTGAAATTGAATATGCAATGACCTGTAATATATTATTGATAAAATTTGTCTGTATTAGGTAGTGGCCCCATCCACCCTCCTATGTATAATTAATCTAAAATTTATTTGTTGCAGCATATATATAAATTTACGATGTGATTAGTATTTGTCTCTTCCTATAAAGAATCAATGTATGTTTTTTATTCATTTTGTAAGCATGCATAATTGAAGTTGATTATTTTATAGCAAGTTTTAAATGAACAATTTTTTGTAATGGTTGAACTGGTCCTGTTTTTTATTTAACAATTAATTAGGCAGATGCATAATAAAGACCAGTAAAACTTTTGATTTTTAATTTCAAATACATATTGAATTATGAGTTTTTCTGGATTTAGCACCTATCAACTCATTTCATTATACTACATGCCTACAATGGAAAGTCTAAACCTTTCCTCTTCAGAGAAAACTAGACATTAAATGTCTATTTTCTTTGGAAGGGTATAACCTGCCATAGTCAGGACCAGTGTAAATCTAGGATAAATTACTTTTTTGATTACATTGCACCATTTAGTCAATTTATCTTGTAAAGATAGATGGTCAGACCTCAGTTTCACAAACAAACCTAAGTACAAACTCAGTAATGGACTCAAGTGTTTTTGGTCTCTAAATATCATGTCAATGTAGTTAGAATGGCTGTTATTAGATAATCATAATAATGAAAATGTATAAAATGTGTCAATATAAAATATCATGGGTTTGATTATAAACTTAAAGCCACAAACTCAATTTTCACTTGAGACAAATCTCAACAGTTTTTAACAGACACAAATCAATACAGTTGAATTAAACCTTATCTTAACATGTAAGTCATTTTTATTCTATGTAATTTGGCTTTTAAATCACTATTAGAGTTTCTAATGATACTACATTTGTTGTAACATTGATTAAATAAGTAAAATTAATGATCAAAACATAAGATTGAGTTTGAGTACAAAGTTGAGTTTTTTTGAGAAACTGGGGTCAGTGGGTTGAAAACTTTAGACAAAACATCTGTTAAAAAAAAGTATCATTTCGATATATTGTAAGACCAGTGGCTGTATAAACTGTTAGAATTTTTACATTTTTTTTTTAAATTGTGTTACAGTGAGGAAAATTGGTTTTTGAACTGTAGTTATTTTTCAGTTTATGTGAATACTTTGTATTGAAGTTGTGTGATGTTGATTAGCAGTCAAGTTGTTTTGATCTCTTATTATTAACATAAAGATAGTTGATTATTGTTTGATACCTGCCATGTAAGCAGATAGCTACCTTCTTTGAAGGGATACCTACATTGCTTGTGATAACTACTATCACTGCATTGTAATCTAATTCCATGAGCTCTGACCTGATACTAACTTTCCTTGCAGGAGTTTTTTTTTAGATTTTTTTTCTACAACCCCTGCCTTAAGATTTTTTTAATTTTAAAGTAATAATCTTACAAAATTGTGAAAAAGAATAAGTGGGACAATGAGACTAAATTTTGAAAAATCTCTTTGTGATAAAAAGTACTTCAGAAAACATTTTGATATTTCTAACAACAGGAAACAGAGAGTGAATAGCTATTGTTTCTTCCAAAAATATCACTTTTTGTGGAATTTTGATAATATTTTGAAATTATTGTGAAAACTGATATGCTTATTTTATATTTATGAAATTTTATGATGCATGAAGAATTTGAACATTTATCAATAGATCAGTACAATGTGATATCCCTAATAAAATCACTGTTTAATAAAGTTCAGAATTGTAGAAACCTAAGTTATAGATCTGTGGTGCCTTTCACAAAAAATCTTAAGAAAACAATCTTCATTAGTCAGTTTCATATAATTAGCACTTCAAACTCAGACGGATAATAAGCATAACTATGATATGATATTCAAAAGGTGTACACAATTCTACACAATTTGTTTAATATCTAGAATTGGTAAGCCAAAAAATGAGCGTATTATTAATGTTTTTGCTTTTGACTTACGAAGATTGTTTTCGTAAGAATTTTGGTGAAAAGCACCACAGAAATGTAGAAACCTAAGTTATAAATCTGAGTAGTTGACAGTCTCAAATCTTTAACTATTGTAACAAGTTTGGATTGTTTCAGATCCATGTTGTTTATATTGACAAGTTGATAATTTTTCATACATTTGTGTAAATGTAGAAGTTAATGGACAAAGTCTTGTTTGACTAATTATGTGTGTTATGTATACAGTGCCATCCAAAAGTTCTTGGAGTTGGAGGACAAACTGCCCTATAGAATGTAAGAAATATACAATAAAAGTAAAAAAAATGCCCTAAAATTGTCCATACTGTGAATTATGGGGTAGATTTTTACTACTTGAAACACCGTCATTTATACTTGTATGTTAATTTGCAGTAAAATTGTCAATATCAAATCACTAATTTCCTGCTTCAAAAAATGTTTCCATACAATTTTGATTGTTTTAGAAAAGTTGATGTTTAAGTTGAAATCTGTGAATGAGTACCTTTAAAGCTTATGCAAGTAGCTCCATTTGAATCATATGTTGATGAACTACCCGGTAATGAACTAATAAAAAAGGTAACACTGATTTTTGGAATTTGGTCTGATTACTATTTTGTTTCTTATTTTCTTGGTTAACTTAACTATGAAGGCCTAAACTAAAAATACTTTGTTTGCCCTTTACCAACCTTAAATGTTGGTTTGGGTCGGTAGGTAGGAAAATATTTTTCAAGAATTATCCCTCAATTAATTTAGGTAGAACCGGCATAATAACTTGTTTGGTCATGAATATATATAAATTATATTTATCTAATATTCAAGATTTCAATATGTTCCTAAAGCAGAATTATTAGCGTAAAGAAACTACCAGAAAGTTATACGATGAACAGTTGTGACCAATAAAAAAAACACCACATATATTTTTTGATTAAAATGTTTTGAGTCGGCGGCATTTTTTCGGGTCGGTCGGTAAAGGACAAACAAACTTAATTTTAATTTAAGCGGAATCTGTTTATTATAAGTCCTAGAATTTTAGGAGGGCACTGTATGAGTGGTTAAACCTTAGATTGAAAATCTTAGTAATTTTATCATGATATTGTATGATTTATTTGAATGTAATTTTTGTTTGTTTGTATTAACCATGGTTGATATAGTGTTTATCAGGTACCTTAATTTCATGTATATTTTACTGGTAAATTTATACCACAAAATGTATGTTTTACTGGTAAATTTATACCACAAAATGTATATTTTACTGGTAAATTTATACCACAAAATGTATATTTTACTGGTAAATTTATACCACAAAATGTATGTTTTACTGGTAAATTTATACCACAAAATGTATATTTTACTGGTAAATTTATACCACAAAATGTATATTTTACTGGTAAATTTATACCACAAAATGTATATTTCACTGGTAAATTTATACCACAAAATGTATGTTTTACTGGTAAATTTATACCACAAAATGTATGTTTTACTGGTAAATTTATACCACAAAATGTATATTTCACTGGTAAATTTATACCACAAAATGTATGTTTTACTGGTAAATTTATACCACAAAATGTATATTTTACTAGTAAATTTATGACACAAATCTACATGTATTCTCATTTATTTACATGTATATGTGCTGCTTGTATGTTTTATAAGAAGGTTAGGGAAATAATTTATGTTTAAAGTTCTTACATTGTAACAGGACTGTCAACTATCAGCTGATTTCCACAAGCTTAGTTCTCTCTTTGATCATCAGCAAATATGATATACTCTTTAAGATAAGTCGATCTTTCAATTACATTGGAGCTGAGGCTTATGTATTTTTCTTTGTGCAGGAAACTTTAACTTACTGTCTGAAAACTGGACGAGAGGGGTTAATATAAGTTGTAAGAACTTGTTTCACAAATGAGCTAATAAAATATATATATATATATGATAACCAACTGATTTCAAAATTCCTTTCTGGCAGTCATCTTCGTAGATTAGCTTTGTAATATTGCTATAAAGTTTTTATGTTGTCGTTGAACAGACTTGTTTGTATGAATCACAATAGAAAAATTATATATGTTAGTAAAAATTGCCATTTTATTTTCTGTTGATAATTTTGCTTAACAGCTGTAAAGCATTATAAATTTTAAGTGGATGACTGTACTTGGCTGTTATTCAATATAATGGGGATTAATTTCACATAGGCTGCGACATGCTATTTTAACCACCGTCAAGCAGTCCTGTTAAATGTAGGATAAGTTGAACACTACTTTATCTGTGTTTTATAGATAGATAGATAGATATTTTATTAGCGTATACAAATATGTACATAGCCATTTACAGCATGAAATATATACAATATATGAAAATACAATGATGCAATCAAACAATTAAATTGTATAATGAAACATGAAAATTCATTGCTTTCACATGCAGCTTTCATATGTATAGGGAAGAAGTTAGACAGGTTGTATTGAATTAAAATAAGGGTGACCTGTATCAGGCCAATGTTGATGGGCTAGTCAGATTTGATAATCAGTTCTCCAGTACTGAATTTAAAGGTACTAGTTCACAGATTTGGTTATTTTTTTCTATAATTTCAAAATATCATTTAGTGCCTGTAATTGTGTCAAGACATTCATTTCTTAATATTTGAAGACAAACTGACCTATAGGTTGCAAGAAATATACAATTAAAGTCTCAATAATGCACTAAAATTGTCTATACCGTGACATACGGGGTAGATTTTTTCTACATAAAACATCATCATTTGTAGTTATATGTCAGTTTGCTCTAAAATTGTCATTATCAGAACACTACTTTCCTGCTTCAAAAATGTTTTCATACAATTTTGATAGTTTTAGAAAAAGTTGATATTTTAAGTTGAAATCTGTGAATGAGTACCTTTAACATGTGATTCTAGCTTGACAACTCACATTGTTGGATACCCACTGTTGATAGGGGTAATCATCAGGGCTCAAATTTAAGCTCCTATACTCACAAAATGCGAGTGGATTTTGAAAATTGCGAGTAACTTTAATTTTAACCTGCAAATTTTAGCGAGTTGAAATTGCTGTAAAAATATTTTTGTCAAAACTAATGAGGCTCAAATCGGTATTGAAATGGCCAGAGGGATAGTAGCTGTTTTAATTTAAGATTCACAGTAAAAAGCATGTTTGATATTTTTGTCTATCCCACAATAATATCCATGTTTTATCTAGAGTCAAATATAGCACTATGTTGTTTTTATATTGCCTATATGAATACATGTAGTAACTATGTATGCTGTTAAAATTTGGAGAACAAGTGTGAGAGTTTTTTTTATTTTGCTAGTTGAAATAAAATCAACTCGCAAAAATGTGCATTTTATTGTTGAATTCGAGCCCTGGTAATCATAAATGATAATGGTTCAGCAATGGGTATCTGAGGATGGAAATTCATAGCTTGTTTCCCATTTTTTGACCTAGCATTCATTATTTCCTTATCATTCTTTATTATTATCATCTCATATAGGGCGTTTTGTTTGATTGTTTTTATTGTTAATCATGTTTAGAAAACTTATCAACTCATTTATCATGTACCTATCTATAGGCTAACTTGTGTTTATTCTTGTAATACTGATTTTTAGCCGGATTTTTTAATGAAAAAATTTGACTTATAAATTGGCGAAACCCAGTTGGGCATGTGGGCATCAAGTGTTGTTAACAATTGCTTTAAAGTTTTTTATTTACCATACATTTCTGATACATTGTCAAATCTTTATGAAACTTCATACAATGACAACATACCATGTGATGCAGAAAATTAGAAAGTAACCGCAACTCCACATGGTTTTATAATGGATTATTTCCCTTTGTAATTTTTGTGTTATCTGCAGAAAAATCCGGCTTTAATGGGGTTTTCACATTATATTTCTTGTATGTAATTATGTGTCTGTTTGTTTGTGTGTAGAAATATCTATTTTTTTGTAGCCAGTATATATGAACCTTCTGTCTTATGGAAATAAATGTTTCTGGTTTAATTATGTACAAATGTATATCTAAATTTATTTTTAAATTTTTAACCTGTTGCCTAATTGTAGCTCTATGGTTGGACTGCCTAGCGCTTTTCCTATGCAATGGTATGCTACAGCTTAGCCCACCATTTCTTGCTTGGAATCCAGAGATCCTAGGTTTGAGCCCAGTCACGGTAGGTCATACCCTATACATGAGTTGTTGGCCTTGTGGTAGAGTAAGTTAGCACTGGTGATAGAAAAGTGTCCAGGAAACCTATAGTAGGAAGAGCTGGCCGTCGTATATACAACATAAATATGTGTTGAATACGACATTTAACCCAATTAAGAAAAAACAACATTTCTCGCTTGTTGAAAACTTTGGGAGCACTACTGCATTACAAAACAGATGCCTCCTTGGTGCATATGTTTTTACAAGACTTTGAACATAATGTTGTTATAGTGCTGAAATTCTGTTAATATTAATTTGTCCATGGGTTTTTTGCAGCTAATTTAACCTTTTGTTTGTGAAGGCTACAATTTTGGGTTGGCTTGATTGAAGCAAACCATTGCATAGAACTTGGAAAGTGAATGATAGTGCTTAAAGCACTACAAAGTGACCTAGGCTAGCTTGATAGTTGTATCCCTGTGTTTTAACACATTAGAATGGTCACTGTTTTGTTCATTTTTAGTATGACCTTAAAGATTTGTATGAATGCAGTCTGAAAAAATGTCCCATTTAGAGTTCACATCAGATCATAACATTAAACTGTCTTAGCCTTATTTCCATGATTTTAGAATAATCTAAGAGTGAACAAAGCTAGCACATGGAGTGGGTATAGACCTAATGGCTGTGTGGTTACAACCTTAAACTTAAACTTAAAACTTGTTTTATTTTCTTAAACGCCTATTTCTATGTTAAAAAAAACATATTTAATGGTGTTTTACAATTACAACACATTTTAAACATAGTTACAATGTATACATGATTAACTATTGAAAACATCTTTGAAATAAATGGGTTGTTAGTCTTTTTTTGAAAACATCAATAGAATTACATTGTCTCAACCCGAGAGGTAGATCATTCCAAAGCTGTGGACCTGCTGTCTGAAACCCTCTGTCATGAAATGTTTTTCTACTGTTATGAGGAACCTCATAGCAACCTTGAAATGGTAGAATGAATAGCCCACTTGGTGATGGTTTGAACCACATTCAAAGACTACCTTTTTTTCCCATGGGCAAGAAACTTGATTCTATCAGCTTGATGATGTGGGACAACGATGTCAACTCCAGAGTAATAAGTTCAAATACTAGTCTACTAATTCTAGCTTGAATTTTAGCTTTATTGTGGCCATTATACAGTAAGGTTCCACTATTAAGACCACTTTTGCTATTTCAAAATCATGCAATTTTTTACATTTATTAAGATCCGAATTCTTAATTTTTGAACAAAAAGGTCTCTTTAATTGGACAGTTTCACTATTAAGACCATCGATTTTGCAGGTCTTAATAGCGGAACTTTACTGTAGATTTCTCCCTACCACCATTCTCCCTCAGTCTATAACTGGTATGATACCTGCTTATAACTACTGCATAAATGTGTTTGATTGTTTTAAATGATCAATCAATGAACATGTTCAGTGCTGTAAGCTTTATTGTTCGGTTTTTCTCAACTGTCAAAACATGGAAAATTTCACGGTGAATGCGTTTGTTAAAATTATTGTCGTAATACACCCATGAGTTTCCGAAAGTGTGTATTATGATTGAGTAAAGCTTTTTATGTCGTATGATATGTTTTAGTCAAGATATTTTTAATATAAATTAGACCGCCAGTACAGAAACAATGCATTCAGTCACCATGAAATTGTTCAAGCCTTGACAGTTGAGAAAAAACTGACAATACCTTTATTTTGTTATAGTATTATAAATCTATAGGTCAGTGCATGACTAGTCTACAGCCTTTATTTACATGTACATTGTAGATAGACTAGTTTTGTACTGACCCATGGTCATCTAAATACATTTACCTGGTCATTTTTAACACAATTGTATATTTACTTGTACATGTATAGTGTGTCAAATTTGACCTGATATTTAACATATCAGTCTACAAAATTAGTGGGTGTTGAAATGCCTTGGACAACCACTTTTTAGTTTGGGCAACAAACAATTTCTTTTGGACAACTAAAATTCTGCTATGAGATGTAGTGCTTGCTCTTAAAAGGGTCTGTTCAGACAACCACTTTCATATCCTGATTTCGTAGACTGTATATTGATAATTCTTGAAAATAAATATTCACGTTTTGTCAGGTTACATTATATTGCCTCTGACTCCATTTTATTTCTTTTGCTGATGTTTGATAAGGCCAAAAATTCTGTGTTTAGGGCAATGGTCTGAAAAAGTTTGGTAGGGTAGACTTCAAGTTTTTTTTTACAGAGCGAACTGTGATTTTCACTAATTATCTTCTTGTCAATGTACCTGAAGGTGAAATTTAAAAAAAAATCAGGGTTGGCAACAGTCTTGGAATTTATCCACTGGACCGTGGACAGAGTCCATCAAAATTGTCCAGTCCAGTTACTTTCAGAATGTTATTAGTCAGATGGTATACTAGCTTTATACAGCCGCCATTTTCCATATTCAATAAAAAACCATTATGTATTGTTATATTATTAATTTAATTTTAGAATATGATATACTAAATCATTATATTGGACTGCATATTTTATCATATCCCGAACAGTATTTTGGTCCAGTAAACTTTCATTTGTTCAAGTAAAAATTTCCATTGTTCTGTCCAATTCTAATCAAATTATGTTGTAAAGACAGGTTTGCAAGATTTGCTAAGTAGGATCAGGCTTGCCCTAAACTAAAGATTTTTAGGTCTTATAATGAAGATATGCTGTACTAGGTCAACTTTGTCAGGCTATACCTTGGTACATATGATATGTAATATAAATTTGGTATAGATTACGAACTCTTAGCTTTATCATTTTTATACATTCTTTAAATAGTGATCATGTAAGCGTCAGTGGCGTGTAGGCCGATTAGGTAAGCATCTTGCATGTCCCAACTTAAATCAACAAAGTCGTCTGATTTTTAACTTGACTATTCAGAGAATAAGGGGATATACTTCCCTGTTGTGTGTTGGTGTTTGCATTGGAGCAACACTTCTTGTTTAAGATTTTAGAATTCTAAAGCCACTGAAGAGATTCACTAAAAACGTTATGCATGTCTATGGGATTGCCATTGGAGGTCAAATAGCAAGTTCCATAACTCTAGCATGAATTTTGATCAAATTATGACTCATTTATACTTACAAGTTCTTGATTTTAAATTTTGCATGTAAATTCTATTGAATATCATCATACTCTATCCATTGTCTTTTAGAAAATCTATTGTGTCATTTTAATTTTAAATTGAACAGAACAATTCTTTTTTGTCCCCGTTGACTAATGTAGTAAAAACATGTGATTAAATAGTAATAGATCAAATAAGGATGGTTATCATGGTGATATGGGGACAGTGGTAAACAGTTAAATAATATAAAGAAATGGAAAAAAATATATCTGAAAGTATTGTAATTATTTCTGAAGTTTATGCCATGTGTGTATTCAGTTATGAGATGTCATGAAATGATACAGTCAGGAGTTCATACACTATACATTCATTAGAATTAAATGTAAAATATGATTGTTTCATATACATTAGTTTCCTAATTATATTTCTGAAAATTTGGACAATTTTGTGCAAATAAAAAATGATAATGAATATCTCTCCTAATTGGTGTTTTTATTTTTTATATTTCATTATTTTCGACAATACATTACTATTTATGTAAGGCACAATAGTGGTGGTTAGCTTGCCTGACTTGCAATGCATAGAACCCAGACTGATTCCTAGTCACAAGTGGACATTACCCTTCCTTGGAATTAGAAAACTCAACAATGATGTTATGATGTTGATTTTCCTCCTTAGTTCGGGATACGGGAGGTGACTGTTATACTTTAGATGTTTTAGATGGTATGATCATTTGATGAGTTCTTCAGTCTGCATCTTCACCTTGGACCTTTCCCTGACTTTACCTGTTAGAATATATAACAAAGGTTTACAGTTGTATTTTGTCCCACTAACAAGGTGTTTACAAAAGAGCGCATGGTTATTTGTGGGTAAATGTATTGTTATTCAAATAAAAAAGGTTGCAAACGGAATGGTCAATAATCAAAACCTCCCAGAAAAACAGCATTCAAGAGAGACATGAGAATGTAATAGCTGACCTAAAAGCATACAACCTTGTGGACGACATTGATCCTCTAAATAGGGTTTCATGGAGATCAAATGTCGGGCGATATATCTGTATGTTGCCAACTCCAGTTTATGGGATGCCTGCAGCATATGAAAAATAAAATCAGGATTTAACTGATTGATTGATGAATTGATAAAGGGAAGTAATCCACACATGACTCTGAATGAAAGTGTAACCAAGTTCTAATAAACAAAGCTAATAAATTGAAGGTTGCTATAAATGATAAAAAAAAGTTTTTGATGCATGTACTAGATTCAATATAAATTGTTATGAATGTATGGTGCTTGATACTGCATTTTAATAATTTTTCATTCATATATCGGTGATCAGTTGTCTTACTTGGGTTCCCTAAACTGACATAGATCTCTGGAACAATGCTTTTAACCTAGTTTTAAGAACATTCTCTCACCATATGCTGACATCTGCCCTCTACATGACTGAAAGTTTTCAGTATTTATACTGAATTCAGTATTTTGAGAATTAATTACTGTATGTAATTTACATGAAAACTGTTTATTTTAGTATTTCGAAAGTAGGTTTTCGGTGTTTTCAACTCTCTAAACTATCATCCATGCCTTTATGACACAGTGGTAGGCAGGATAAATGGCTGTAGAAAATGTTTCATCATTATATTCCGTAATGGTATGTCCCGCCCTAAAATCAAACCAGCAATCACAGGTTTCATAGTCGGATATTCTACCGACGGCTAGCTGGGAGTGTCAAAATAAAATGCTTATCACTTAATATCAACTGGCTGTGAAAGAACTGAAGTAAATCATGTATGGTAAAAAAGTAATTATAGAGAATTTCTGCATGTCTATTTTTGATACATTCTAGGACCAAAAGTTCCTTCTTAGGATCAGAAACTTCTAATGAAAGGTTGTCATGCTTTGCACCAAACTATACATTGTAAGTTTTGGTCATGTGTCTAACAATCATTAATACAACAGGGAGACATTTTAATATATAATCTTAACCCTCCCCTATATCTAACATTGTCCATGAACTGCAAAGAAAAAAATAAACAGCTAAAATGCGTCTGGACCTTGTCGGCTCATACATACATAATGATCAAACTCGAACCTATATTTGACTTTAAAAAAGAAACTATGTATGTCCATTGGTATATATGGATATTTCTATAGCTTCAACACCAAGTGTAATGTGTATATTTATTTTGTTGAAAGGTTCAGCTTCGTATACTCGTTTACACAATTGAAATATGCACTATGAGTTTTATGAAGTTCTGTTTTCTGTTTTTATCATCGACTGGAACATTCTCAAGGCAAAATAATATCCCATAGTTTTTTCTCTGTCTGTCGTATTTTAGTAGATATATCGAATGGTGTTGCCATGTGAATCGCTAATCTTAGTTGCTTATGGTTGAGAACAGAACAGTACAGAACATGAGATTATGTTAATGCTCTGCGACGTGCTTAGAACTGTTTGTACTTGTTTAAACCAAGATTAAGAAATCTTTTGTACTAATAAGTACAAGCAATCAAATATAATGATGAAAGTAGAATACGATCACACGATCTACGTAAAATATACTCTAGACCTAAAATATAAGATAAAATATTTCTTTTTAGCGCTAAATTATAACATGTATTATTATTTGATTAATATTTGACAACTTGTTGATTACGTAAAAGCTGATGGGAAAATTTGTTGTTATATATTTTTCACACCTCTGAGAGAGGTTCAGTCGTACTGACAAATAACCATTAAAGCTAGATTAGCCGTGATCACGTTTGTGTTTGATGGCAATAGTTGAGCAATTAATGTAGACTCGTTGAAGACAGCTTTAACAAACGAGTGCTTGCGCTAACTGTCAAATTTTGAGTTAACTCATTAGATGGGGTATTACGCGGTAAATTGCAACAACGCACTCATATAAATCTCGTGTTTTTCGTGAATTTTATCAGAATACACAAATCAGCTGATCTGACATTACAGAATATAATCAGGGTATATCTGCGTGACAGCGATACTGTAGAAGTCGTATTGAAGAGAGGTTTTAGAGACCAAGTTTTAAAACTTTTATTTTTTGGAGTGTTTGGAATAAAAAAGAGTCATGGATATTGATAGGAGACACGTTATGCCAAGTGCTTGTAAGTTATTTCTTTATTTTATCAAAATCAACTTAATATTATGTTATTTTCTTTCATTTAAAAAACTCTATGGCGTTTACCGGGGGTTTGATTGAATGAAAATACTTACATCATTGTATTTAGTTCTTTTAATTTGTGTTATTGGAAAGCATTGTCCATTCAGATGTTGTTTTTTGTGAACTTTTGCATGATTGCTTGAGAATTTTCATCTATTCTGCGAGTGCATAAGTTTTCAAGTCATTAGGTACATAACATAACTCTTCCGACTTTGTTTGATAGTAAATAAGAGTTGTGTCCCTTTGATCATTCCGTAGTTTCAGTCTACCCGTTCTTATGACTTGAGGTTCCAAAACTTCATTTCACTTTTCTTTATCTATTAATAAAATATCTATTTTAAAAAAATCTTGCCATTGATCTATGGAATGTAGATAAATCATTTCCATTTTCTTTTAGTGATCTAGACCTTGTACAAAGTATTTATAATGGCCGCTGGGCTTTTTTCATTACCAATCTCAGAACGGCACCTTTCGGTTTTGATCTTAATTGTTAAACAAAAATGTAAGATAAACACATTCAATCTGTCAAAAGCCAACATTAATTGGTCTTTACAATAACTCACAGCATATTTTGTGTGTAACAGATCGATAGGTGAACAGTTGTATGTCCATTTCAATAGATAACTCGTGATATCTTAGACAAAAATCAAATATGATTAGGTTATCTCCCTTGCCTTAAACCGTATTTTTACAGTCACACATTAACGCGGAAGATGTACTATCATTTTAGCCTATGGCTATTTGTAAATGACACATAATTGATGTAGCCCTAATTATGCAATAGATCACTTGAAATGTCGGTCTTTTGTGTCTATTGGAAATAAACCTGTCAGTAGAATTAGGCCAAGATTTGACAGTTTCGCGTCATATTAATTAACCCGCCAAAATATTCGATACAATATTTGAATAATCATATATACGCACATAGTAAAGGTAACTAGGGCAATATAAAATCTTTATTTACTTAATGAAATAAATCTGTAAATAAACGATCGCCGATTTAAGACTCGGAATATAACATAGATTATTCCGTGAGAAAATACATCGGACTGGATAAGGCGTGTATATAGCATTGTGAACTAATCAATGTCATATGAAAGCTGAGAAAATCTTATTAATCCAAGTACCACGCTCAAATTAGGGCTTAAATCGCTGATAAAAGTCATTGTCCCGGCATTTTTTCTCTTCCTGCGTTTTCTAGAAAAATAAATATTTTGATAAATATTCTTGCACTTAGAGTATAGCTATAGATCAAGAATCGAAACAATGTTTTTATCATTCTTTTGTTTCGAAAATCGGGATTATACAGATCATTCTAAAAAGTAATCTCAAAACAGTTTATTTTCATTCAAACGAACCGGATACTCTCTGACTATCCTTATACCTTGGTATATAATAAAACAACAACTGTTTGTTTATTTGAATATTTTGAAATAGACAAATCAAGATAGAGCTGGATATATCAATAAAATCATTCATTGAAACTGTACTAAGTTTTATTTCCACAGGTTTCAACCATCCCATTCCATTTTACTCAATATTTACATTTATACATCATTTACTGATTGACCTCAATTTCGAGTCGAATTGAAACCATGTTAGCTCAAATTTTGGGTGGGAATTTCATGAATCATGACTTCGTTGCGAAGGTAAACGCGGGAACGCCTCTGATTGGTTGAATTCACTCATGGAATGCGACGAATGTAAACTCGCAAAAGCCACACGAGGTAAACTGGCAGTGTTCCAATAATGCCTTATAACCACTACTAGACACAAGCTTGGTAGAAAAAGTAGTCCCTTGTCTGGTCTTAAATACAGCGATTATATAGCATTATTTTGTAAATTTTCCTGCACAGATTGCTTAGAATATTGTTTTTAAAACGAAATATAACTAAATTGAAATATAAAATTTACTTCAACAATTTTGGAGGCGCGCCAACTGCGCATGAATTGCTCCAGTTATCGGCTACACACATTTAGGTTCAACGATCATAGTACACGCTCAATGTTTTGAATATCTCATAACTAAATTGGTAGTCGATCGACGAAGACGTATTGAGAATTTTCAGTGTTCTGCGATAACTGTACGAATATTAAGTACAGTTAGCAGTAAAAATGTTGGGGAGAAAATTAGGAATATTTAATTCTAACTTCAATCAAGAAAAACAAAGTAAGTTTTTCGATGGAATTTAGTGGAGTTTAACCAAATATCGGTTTATTTTATCGGATTTTATTAAATATTTATTTCTAATGGATCTAATATGTTATGTTGTTAATAATTTTGTGATTTTGTTTATACTTATGTTTTTTTCGTTATTTCTTCAGGTAAAGCTGATCCTAGTGATTACTTCAAAAGAAATTATACAGTTGGTGCCCTCCTTGGAAGTGGAGGATTTGGTCAAGTTTACAGTGGTATCCGTAGAAAAGACAATTTACCAGTTGCCATCAAGAAAGTTTATAAGAATAAAGTTACAGAATGGGGACAGGTAAAAGAAATTCTTGCTTCTTTCAAATGTTAAAGTTTCAATGAGTTTTAGCTATGAAGTAAACTGGTAAATTAACTTCTTATGAGTAAACTGTTCACTTTTGATAAAAGTTATTAAATATTTTCATGATTTTAAAGTTTCAGTATTGTTATGACTTGAACTTTGTATTTATCAATTTTTGTTTTATCATTTCAGTTGAATGGATGCAATGTACCTATGGAAATATGTTTATTGAAGAAAGTTTCACATTTAAATGGAATTATTAAAATGTTGGACTGGTTAGACGCTGGAATGTCATATATTATTGTGATGGAAAGACCAGAATATGTGAAGGATTTATTTGACTATATTACTGAAAAAGGTGCTTTGGATGAAAACACAGCCAAAAATTTCTTCAGACAAATTTTAGAAGCAGTTACAAGTATTCATAAAGCCGGTGTTGTGCACAGAGACATTAAAGATGAAAATATTCTTGTGGACTTGAAAACTGGTGAATTAAAACTCATAGACTTTGGATCAGGTGCCTGCTTGAAAGACACTGTCTACCTCACTTTTGATGGTGAGCATTATTTTGGATTTATTTTATTCAAAGTTATTTAGTAAATAAGTTTTATTAAGTGTAAGAATATTTTATAAAATAAGTAACTAAGTTGTTAAATCTTATCATTAAGTTTCATGTAAAATCTCATGCTTTTGGTAAATTCTCAACTATGTTGTGAATTTGTCTTACAGAACATGGAATTTATAAGTTTTTATTTTACTATTTTCAGGAACTCGGGTCTATAGTCCTCCAGAATGGATCCAGTACCATCGTTATCATGGAAGATCTGCCACAGTCTGGTCATTGGGTATTTTATTGTATGACATGGTCTGTGGTGACATTCCATTTGAACGTGATGAACAGATTGTTAAAGCTGAAATTGATTTTAGCACCTGCAAACACAAAGTTTCATATGGTAAGTTCATTTCTGGACATCTTGAGAATTTAATTTAATACAAAAGTACCAAGTACCAAATTTTAAAAATTATTTTGTTGTTATATTTAAGTAAAAGTAAAAATATTTCCTTTTAAATATTAATAAAATTGTGTATGTTTTTGTTAATTTTGTAAAAAGTATTTTTTATGCACATGTACTTATGATTTTCTTATTTATTTTTGCAGAAGTCCAAGATCTTATTAGAAAATGTTTATCCATTCGTCCATCAGACCGTCCAACAGTAGAAGATATATTTGAACATCCTTGGATGAGAGACACTATATATGTGCAATCTACTAGTCAAAAGGACAAAATTGTTAGGAATAATAGTGAAACTGGTTCTATTGATGGACAATCTATGAGCAGTCAAGAATCTGTAGCGATTGAATGATGCTAACTTGTGGTTTAGAAATGAACAAAAAATTCCAAAGTTAACTATTTGTGCAATCCAGCGTTTTCACTGCCAATATCTCAGGAATCTATAAATGCATTTAACTGTTCAGTCTAAATCATTTAGACTTCATTAGAGTAAATGGATTTATGTGGGAGTCTTTTCTGCCAAGCAGAGGCTTCAATATATGGAGTTTATTTATTATTTCTGCCCAGCAGAATATGTACAGTTGTTAGAATGCGTGAAAAATATCTCATTGTTAACATTAAGAGTGTACATGGATTGAAAGTGAACTATTTATTTGTGTATCTGTCCGATCAAATTGATCACAAGTCTGTGTGTGGATTTTATCATTTTTACCCATGCGTGTTTGTATGTAGAAAATGCTAATCAGTTTCAACTGTTGTATTTATTACAAGTGCAACAGTCTGAAAAACACTGCCATTTCAATGCAATGTATGATAGTATGATCATTTTCGATGTTAATCATTGTAAATGCTTTATCAAAGTTTTTTTAATGAGAAAGTAGTCATTCCAAAGAAATAACGTCACATTGTCAATTTCAATTAGGTGCTGTTTCTAAGACGAAATATTTCCAAGCCGTTATACCTGCCAAATTTTTATTGTATGCATTTATCTGAAATTTGCTCATGTCATCTTCCGCGAGTCTAACTTGGCCATTTTATTTCATCAAATCTTGGATATTTTAAGCCAATTTTAGTATTTATTCTTGCAGTCTTATACATCGAAACGATAACAATTACTTCTTTTAGAAGTTATATTGTTAAAAGTGATTTATTCTATTCTCTATTCACTTATAATATATTGTAAAACTAGCATCTGCAAATATTTAACATTTTATTAAGTTGAATTATTGTGAGGTGTGCTTATAGTTATATTCTTCACTTGATCTTTGAATCTTTCTCATTTAAGCAAAGTGTAACTTTTCATGATATTATCAATTTCCTGTGTACATATAATCATTATTTATTTTATTTATTATTTCAAAATGCAAATCTGATGAAGGATTCATTTGTTAAATTTCAAATTTACAGTAAATCTACATTATATTTAAAATCACAATGAAATGAACTTTTATTTTAATACTCTTTGAACATGTCTGTAATTGTTTTATTTTTATATGTTTTAATTATTTAATACTGTTACAATTCAGGTCATTTGTCAGATTTGCATTTTGAAACTTATTTGGTTGACATGCTAAGCTGTAAAAAGGCTTTGCTCTTATTTATTTGAATTGTTGAAATTTGCCTTGAATGAATTGTATATAAAATATTTTTATATGGAAAACAGAAAAAGATGATGAAAATGATAATTTGAAAAAATATTTGAATAAAAATGTTAAAATATTATATATGTATTTTGTTATACATTCTTTTCATTTTATGAACTGTTTTGATTATGATAAACACCCAGACTTGATAGTCTGTGATACTGATATATTAAAGCTTTGAATACCAAATGAATGGTTGAACCCATTCTGTGATGATGGATTGTATAAAAGGTGGACACATTCTCAAATGTTGGCTCAACGTAAACTCATGGCAAAAACTAGCATGTTGGTTTATTTAAACCCAAATAGAAATTTACAGTAGAATTATTGTCTGTACATTAAGACAAACAGAACAACCAAACCAAGAATGATGTGATGCTTTAGAAAGTAGATCACAAGAAACTTACATAATATAATGAATAAGAATTCGGTAAAACACACTACAAACTGATTTATGAAGTTTGTTACGAATAATCATGAGACAGAACTACTCAAAAAAATGGCTTGATTCATCAACAATTAGGGATCATTTTGTCATTTATAACTGATACAAAGCCAGGTTGAAATATGGACACAAACCATAACAAAATAATCAGAAGGAAGTTATTTCTTCCTAGTTATTTCTAGACATACAACTTATGTGTACTAGACAGGATATGCACCGAGAGCACTCATACATACACTAGAAGTGAACAAAAAAATTCATACTAAATTTGTTCAAAACGTACATCCACGTGATTTCTTTAAACCTACATGGACTTATATGGCTTCATACGGCACTAAGTGGCCTAAGTCACAATCACAAAGTACAGTGTATAATTCCGGACTGTGCCGACTGGCTATGGATTAAGCTTGATATAAAATCTACATAAGCTTTACCTAACCAATGATGGGCTCATAAGCATTCAATATCTAAGCGTGTCTACTTTACAAGAATCAAGCAGAGGAATCTATGAATCTTGAGTAGAATTCATTAAATCATGGGATTCAATACATATAGACGCTACGAACCATTTCATTTTACTTATCGCAGATAGATCTAAGAGAAAGTTGTGAATTAACCTACTCATCGATAAGTTTATTTACGATATGGTTGTATAATCACTAGTTACTACGCAGTACTGTCTACAATTCTAAATATTGGTTTATTGAACAGTCAATTGGAACAGTTCCGATCTCTCTAAGGCGCAATTGCATCGATTAAACAGCAAGAATATTTGTATGCCAGTACAGAAAAGCCACAGATATTCACCCTTTGTCTTATGTTATTGTTCCGACGTTATCCGAAAAATCTTTTGTTCTGTTCACAGAAACGATGCGAGTGTCATGAATAATTATTCAATAACAGATATGCCATACGCCTAACTGACCTTACGTTATGCAACCGTTGACCAGTTGACCTCGATCTTTGTAATCAAATAAAGACACGCATGGCTACTACGTTTATATACCTGTATTTTAGAAATCTACTGCGCATTAGACGAACTATTTATATATATCATAACTATATAGAACCGATGGGGTTAAATCAAGTGCACATTTATTAAGTGAGACAATTAAGCTTCGTACATTAGAAGAAAGTTTAGACGATTTACTCAACGATCTGATTTCTCACCTGCTCGCCTATTTTTTTTGCTTTTAAATATTTTTGTGTGTCGCGACGACAGGTGTTCAGTTACCTTACATAGAGTTAATTTATTACATATTATTTTCGAATAAACCCTATTCTTGATTTGGGGCTAGAATTGCCGACGTCCTGATGGTTCAGGGGCTACCGAGCGCAGATTCATCGAGGTATTTGTAGTGAACGTAAAACGTAGAATTTTTTTCAAGGACCACGTGGCTTTGATATCCCAACCACGTTGGTTTCGTTGTTGATATTTCTTATGAATAGAAACTGGTAATAATGCCGGTAATGATTTCAATAACTTTCACGTTTTATTCATTGCAATGGTACACGTATATATTTATTTACTCTTTAATGAAAATCATCCTACGCAAAATAATATTTAAACAAGCCCAATCTTATACGCACGTCTTCAACCCGCCAAGTGTCATAGTAAAGTCTTTTTCATTCAAAAACATTCCGCGAGCAGACGACATATGACCTACAATGTCTTTAGTGTATCACTATACTACAGCGTGATCAACGATATTAGTAAGTATGTATATACGTAACTAACTATCGGGTCAAGGTCGCTTTAAGATATATTACCGTGTGAACTAGATAAACCTCATGAATGAAGTACAAACAATTTTCAAAAGTTAGCAGACTGGTTTTAAATAATTATATTTAGTTGGGATGGACGGGTTATTGATCATTTTGATGTTTTTTGGTGCGTTGATGGTAAAATGAAATTTGAATAATTAATAGTTGAATAATTAGTTGCGGTAAAATCACCAAAACCACTGACGATCAACTAGTGAAATTTCTGATGAATGGGTCCTACGTAGCGCTGGATGGCTATAAATTATGTACATCAATTAAATGAATTGTATTTAAACGTCGATTTAATATTGTTTTTCGAATAAAGACGTCGTGACTGATCAATGTCGAGAAAACCATGATTTTGTTCGTTTTCTTGGTAGCTTACAATATGGTAAACCCCTATACTAATAGAAGAGTTTGACAATCTCTGGGTTCGAAAATGACTCCTTATTTGAATTCGCAAATCTTTAAGTGAATTATCCTTGCCAATTCGTCGATTGATAATATTTTCTGGATTTCTGGTCAATCATCAGCGACCATGGAGCAGTTTTGGTATTAAGTAAATATTTGTCAATTTTACTCCATTAGTAAGGTATATGGATAATTTACCGGCCTTGTTGCGGGGTTGGTGAGTACAGTTGTAGACAAGTGGACAAGAAAGCTAGGTTAGGAGGACTGGCCGTCGTAAAATAGCCTAAATTGTATCGATATGGCATTAAACCAACCATATTTTGAGTAACTGGCCTGTTCGGTTATGTATTTTGTCCCGAAGCTTATTAGCTGCATTTATTTCATTTATCATCAAATAAATATGTTGTCTCGATTAACTGTAAGAAACTCTGTGAAAACGTATCAGGGAGTTCATAGCTATACGTATCCAACATCCAAGTAACACAAAATACTGACGAACAAAAACCCAACATGCGTAACAGTGTAGATCTACATATTTTACTGTTTGTAATACATCAATCTTCCAGCCTCATTATCAGCAACACTTGTAGTGAAATAGTTAAAACAGCGTCTTAAAACTAGAACAAGACAAGCGTAGAAACACGTTAACTATACAGTATGTGTTATAAAAAACCTCATGCGTTAGGTTCAGTGACTTGACCTCGTGTAGGTCCCGTTTCAAAGACATGTCATTGACGGATGCTATTAACCGGTATTGTGCGGTCTTTTCAGCCGTAGTTAATAAGCTGAATTAATTAGATAAAAATATCTTTGAAAAACACGACTCAATAACCTTGCGAATGTAATACCAACTTTTACGTAGACAGATTATAAACAGAATTTGGTTGACATCAATTTTCCTTTGGTATATTTTTAGATTTTTCTAAAGTTATTTTCTACGTTTTATAGTAACACATTTCCACGGAAGAAAGATGTACCATGTAGGAGGTGATTTATGACTCCATAAGGAGAACTTAGAATTTTATAAATGCGAACAAAATTGCGTTTCTTTTTTATAAAATCATTATTAATTTAAAAATACTTTTTATGAATGATTTTGGTTTTTGAAGTTGCTTTTGAATTTATACTTCCTGAAACTGACCACTTCTCCATTTTGTTATTCATATGCGTGCCTATTTCATTCCAATCATAGTAGATTTTGCACTAATTGCAATATCGCCTGATGTTGCACATTCTCGTACCCATCAGGGCATCAAGATTCTTGGATCCAAAATCTTGATAACCTTTGGGTACGAGAATTGTTATTGCATTATTTATCCAGCAAGTTCTCAAGGTTCATGATCTAACATCTGACTGTAGGGTTTTTTTAGAAAGCTAGTTGTTGAATGGACAGAGGTTTTTAGATTGTTTCATTATTAAGTTGCTTCGAATATAAAAATACTCGATTTCAGGTTTGGTCATATTTTTGAAAATTTAAAACAATCTGCCAGTGTGTGTAATATCATTAAAATTTTCAATTATTTTTATTTTAAGACAAACTGACATAGTTGTTTTTAGAAATATAAAATAAAATCACAAAAACGCCCTTAAGTCATCTTTACTGTTACTAGCGTGGTAGGGTTTTAGATATAAAATCACCAATCTGTATTTCAATTTGCACAAATATTGTCATTAGCATAGTACCGATTAACTACTTTAAAAATGTGTCTCTACAATTTTTCAAGAAAAAGTTGATGTTTAAGTCGAAATATGTAAACGAGCCGCATTGAAGCTTATTTATTATGAACCCGACCTCAAATATTTCGTTCTTTACGTCATGATGTAAACAGTATAGTACTGTTTTGAATTCATGCGACATAATATTTCATAAAATATATGCCTGAACATGTATTAATTAATATACAATATGCATTTCTATGAAAAGACTTGTTAAGAAGGATCTCTTATCACGATATTAAGATACAAAAGTTTAAATTTAATCATTAAAAGTGTGTAATTAATTCAAGATCATGTTCACCCTGGGTTATATGTAGATTTCATGAATACCGTTATCAGTAATGTCTTATGTTGTAGTAGCCACATTTAGAAACAGAGCAAGTTCAAGAGATTCCTATAGATTACTTTCAATTTTATTTTGATATATTGACTTGTATAATTATGGTAATGATTAATTACTCTTGAAATAAACTTGATACATTTTTCTTTCACATTCATACATAAAGGATACAGGCATGCACATAGGTCGACCTTCTTAGGTTACCGTAGCATGTCAAGGGTTATCTTAATGATTCTAAATATGGTCGAAAGGTAATAAATTAATACTATTCACCTAAACCAGTCATGACCTGATGTACTCGGACAGAAATAGATACAATTGAGACCATTTTAGAAAATAAATCATTATTGAATTTACCTTAAATGACTCTCTCTCGTGAACAAAGTTCACTATGAGAATATATGTACGAGTATATGTGTTTGAATTTTTACTATGTGCTATAAAATAATACCAGTAATTATGATTCAATTTACAACTACTATTTAAACGTATATTATATCTATAGATAATTGGGTTAAATAATATATATTTAAAGACGAATATGGTTATTTAGGGTGACCACGTGATTATTCCTGCAAATATTCCACATAATATATATACACGTAGTAGTTATTATGATTTAGTGTTTGTTAACACCGTCTTAGGTGAAAACCCTCGCGTTGGTTCTAATAAAAGAACACTTGTTAATGATTATTTTAAAAGTGTATAGTTCAAGAACACTAGTTAGTCTTATAGTTAAGGTCATAATAGGAATTTCAGACCATAAGTTCTTGCTGAAGACTATTCGTTGAAATCTCATCCGTTTATTACCTTTCACATCTATAGAGAACGTTTTGGTCTATGTAGCATAATCGATCACTGGATTCATGTTGCCGTTTCATTAGATTTTTCTCGTACAGTTATGAAAAGCAAAATTATAATTTCTACCGGAGTGGGACTACTCCATATCGTCGACATATTATATGCGAAGCTGCTAATTTGAAAGGCATAATAATGAGAAAGTATTTCTTCCTCCACTGGGCAGGGATTCTTACTTCTGCATCACTCTTGTTGTGGTCTATCTTTTTTTCTTTCGGAACATGTCGAGTCTGAATTTAGGACATGATAGATAGTTTATTTAATTCAAATACATTTGCAAAAATAATGTAACATATTGTGATAGAATTTTACTTGTACGGACTTGTAAGCTTGACAATGTTATCATTCATATATGATATCGCTGATACGATGAAAATGCCATTTTTTTGTTGATTTGTAACTACAACAATAAATCTACGATAAGAGGTTTTAGCCTAAATTTGTACAAGAACGGGTTTCACCTAAATATGCCTTCATACATAAATATTTATACTGACCTAGTTTACAATAATAAATGACGTCCCGGTCATGGTCTGGGCTTTAGCATGAACCAATATGTTGTCTCTGATAAGCCATGCATTTGACGTATCTGGGTTAAACAAGACTTATATGTACATACCATTGTTATCATATTTATACAGTACCCGTATGACCCGTTCATTTATCGTACTTGCTACGATAAAACAGTGTTATTCAAACACAACCCTCAATGGTTTGGAACATGAAAATCCATTAAAGTTGTTATATTCGAGTATTAAGTAGTTAGTGAATCGCAGTCATGACCTGAAGATATATACAAACCTTGCATTACTTGGTTATTTACGGCCAGTTTATCCAATAAATGGAACACTTGCTATTACGACGAACGTATTGATTACTGAAATGGCGCCAAAACTCCAACAGCGTATTGCGTCTCGTTTATTCTGAGAAACGAGGGCAGATAATTTTAGAACAGAACAGATCAGAATCGATGTTTGCATTGTGTTTCTCTTGAAACAATTGGTTTGTACAGAAATGTGAGTGGAAGAAACAGTGGAATCAGGTCACTAAATGTTTTGTTTCTTTTCAAATATTTCTGATATTGATCATTTATTGCGTGGACAATTGACCGAATATTTACACATAGATAGGCATGTGTGCATTTTTCTTTGACTCTATAACAAATTCTTTTAATTTTGTTCAGAAAAACATCATTTTCGAGTAAAACTAACTAATTTCCGTCAGCTCGTTACAACTTAATCATAACAACCGCCAAACATATTTTTATATGAACGGTTTTAAATTGTATCGCCTTTTTGGAGCACATATGTCAGGCATTTTTATGAGACAGGATATTCTCACATTTTGTGAAGTAATTGGCTCAAATTTGATGCAGTTTTTAAAAATAAATTAAAATATAACTAATGCGATGATTAATCCAATCACGAACGAAGATAAATATTTACATAAGGTCCTGATCCAATCAGAAATGTTGTTTTAATACATTGATAAGATAATGGACCAATCAAATACGGTGTTGTTACTTTGTGCGAATAATCGCGCACGCGCCAAATATGTCTGTCGAATTATCTTAATCCTGATTATCACATAGTTGTAAATTACGGGACAAAATGAAATCGTTCGATGCAGACATACACGGCGCGTAAACTATCAATTTACTTTTTCAGACTTGATTATCAAATTAACTAACCCTTACACGTGGAATGTGTCATATTTACTTTGTATATTATTTTGTTTGTAAGTTTGATCATTTGGCGATCATGTCAAAATCGAGTAACAAATATTTGATACAAAACGCATATGGCTAACACACAAAAAAGTGCAACAATATCATTGTTATATAATTACGTAAACAATCGTATAAATCCGCAGGACGCCGTCTCTGGCCTTGTAAAATAGCGCGGCTTTTCCCAAAAGTCAAGCCATATGTTCATACACTTATGATCTTATGAATATTTAATTCTTGGCGTACTTTTCCAGTATGTATAAAATACTGACCACCATATGTCGAAGCGTATTGCGAACCTACAGGTAAGCTCAGCGTGTCTAATTACTCACTAATTGGTTACTGATTAATACGCGATTACACGACTTGTCAAACCGCGCAAGTAGTCCGATAAGATATCAGCATGAAGGCGAGAAGTCTAAAAGCCGCGTGCATTCATGTTGTGAGCGTTGATGTTGTATTTGATAAAAATGAGATAACAAAACAAAATAACTAGCAACATCTTAGGTTGATCGAATTGAGTTGTTTGGATAAATTAGGCCTGAAAAACACGTTACTCAAACTAGTAACAATTTTGCAGGTCGCGTTTCTATATATGGCAACACCTGTGTCAATGTCCGAGCAAAAAGGTCATGTAAAAAACAACGACGAAATAACTTTCCGACATTTGACTTCATAACCATGATGGTGTTATTGTCATTTTTTTGTCTCGGCTATTAAATATAATTTGTCGAGTATACTTCCGAATTCAGCCTTTTATCTTATGTTGACACCGTGAACAAACCGCGGGAAAATGTACACTTATTGTTAATCGTACTTTCACGAATTGTTGTAAAAACGCGCCCAGTTTTTTGCCATTCTCAAAATTATCGTCTTTTTTAACAGCAAAGCTATTAGATTTCTCACGGATGTCATACTTTTTTCTACGACCCAAAACAGAAACAAAAAAATCTAGAAAACTTATTTATAATAAGGCCTACTTTTCATGACGTCGTGATCTATATATTTGGCTTAGGCTGAAAAGGCATTTCAAAGTATTATATAATGCAAATCTCTATTGCGTCTAAAGGTAGCGCGTATTTTGTCAACGACGGTTTGGATAAAGAAAACAAAAAACGTTTTCAGTAGTTCACTTAAAATTCTTTAGAAGTCATGTTTTGACAATTTGTGATTGTCAGACTGAAGATGTTAACATTATGGCATTCAATGACATTTAGGTTTTACAAACTGACCGACTTGCAAAATACAAAACATCATCGAACACACACACACACGGTGACACATTATGGACAATACAAAAAAGTGACAAAATTACAATGTAATGTTTATCACCTGTGTGGTTCAATATTTATCATTTGTGGTATTTAATTAATAAGAAATTTGTATTGATATTTTACGTCTTAAGAGAACATACAACAATATTTGAAATGAAGGCCTATTGTAAGTGTATCATGGGGTTATGTTCGTATCCCGCTGATGTTGTCTTACATGAACATACATATTGTTGTCTTACATACACAAGAGGTTATCTGGGTTCTTGGTCTAAATGTGAATATTGAATGCAAGACTTCAATGGTTTTTACAGTTTCTCTTATAAAGTCTATTTATATAAAGATTAAGATTAAGTATCACGCGCATGTACATGCATGTCTGTGAAAGCAACTTAAATGCAACTAAAGTGCACTAAAATACATTATATATTATCAGTTTGATATATATAAAAAATGATTTTAGCATCGAGTCAGTGCTTTAATTAATTGAACTTTATTAATTGAAAAGCTCTCGACTTTCATAGTTGATATGAAATTTATTGAAATTGTCTTAATGTCTGAACTGATTTAAGACAGAAGCATTTGAAATACTATACTAATGTACTGTTAATTACGTTTTCTATTAATTGAACCCTCAAGATTTATCCACCAGTCATTTTGTAACCTGCATCCCCACTCGGTGGGGGAAAGGGTCGTTCTTTTACCATCCAGCTTCCCCCACACTGCCAGCTTTCTCGTACCAAGAGGTTATCAAGATTATCGATCTAGATGGAGAATCTTGATAACCTATGGGTACGAGAATGCCCATCCAGGCGTCTTCAGAGTATATATTTCTTTATTTCCTCCAAGGTGGAGAGTTACAGTTATAAGCGAAAATAACATACAAAGTACATTAAATTTAGAAAGAAACATGAATAAAATGCATATAAGAGATAGTAGAACGTCAAGAAAACATGAAATATGTACATTGGTGTATATTACGAATTACACCCCAAATAAGAGTTCATAATAACTTTCCGAATTTCGGTAACAGTATTACATAGATTTATTTAATGTCATTGATTGTTGAATAGAGGCTGTCTTAGCACATGTAGTTCAATGTTCTTACAAATGTTTCAAATAAAGCACTTCTATCAGTATCAGAGAGATTTAGTGACGGGAAACCTGAGAACATCTCAATAATTTGGCTGTCAGCATCCTGGCAAAAGAATGTTTGTAGTCCATGATAATCAAAGAGTTTTATAAAACTTGACCACATTTTGCGCCTTATCATATCAAATGCTGTGCAAAATAGAATAAGATGCTTGCTAATTTCACTTGTAATTAGTGAGCACTTAGGGCATCGAACGTCATATTTACGTCCAAAGTATTTACACATCAAAATAAATGCTGACGTACAGTGTGTTTGTAGTTTATTATACAGTTTACTATAGTGGTATAATATACAAATTTCATACGCTGGATTAACGTCAAAGTACTTTGATAAAGTAGAATCACGCGAAACTCTTTCTTGCATCTCAAACCGAACAACACAATCAATGGCTTTTTTCACGTGGTTCTTCCATGAGTACAGTTTAGGAAATGTTCCAGTTTGCACATATTGGTTAAAGTATTGAGTAAGTTCATATTTTCCGAGAATTCGGTATATGTCAGGAAAGAAACCTTTTGAGTCTTTTGGTGACGATAAAAACTTAAACAGTCGTGTTACAAAGATTTCTTTAATTTTAAATTTGTTATTTAGGTGGCACAGTTGCCCAAACAATAACAATTTTCTTTTATCTATGATGTTTAAGATAGGTAATATATTAAGAGCACTTAGTACAATATCTGTTCTTGTTTCGGTCGAAACTGATTGAATGCGTTTTATGCATTGTATATGAAGTCTGCGTAATGGAATAAGTTGAACATCAGTCACCCCGCTCCATAGTTCGCTACCATATAAGGCTCTTGACAGTACGACTGACTCATATATTTTCTTAGAAGTTAACGGGTGAAGTCCATTTCTATGAATTCCACAGTCTTTAATACTAAAGAATGTTTTTCGTAATTTGTCACAGCTGAGTTCAATGTTTGTTGTTAAATCCAATGTTTTATTGCACTCGACACCTAGATGAGTGTATCTATCAGACTCATCGATCAACGAGTGCCCAAGTTTCCACTCTCTTTTGGGTGTTTTATTTGTGTCGTTGAAGACTACAACATTACATTTGGTTGGGTTGTATAAGAAACGTTCCTGTTTAGAGTATAAATTACATAGTTCCATCAAGTTACCTAGACCTTGCTTGGTATTCGATAATATGACCATGTCGTCTGCAGATGTAGGACAACCACACTTGACACCATTAAGATTATAACTGTATGTGTTGTTTTCAATATCGTTCATGAGATTGTTTATGTACAATAGATATAAGAACGGACTGAGACATTGACCTTGTCTTGTACCTTGTAACACTGGGAACCAGTTAGATTTACATCCGTTAGATCTCACACAGCTATAACAGTTTGTAAAAAATGTTGATATGGATTTAAAGATATGCGGATCAACACCAGATTTGTACAATTTAACAAGGATTGAGCTTATCCATGCTCTGTCGAAAGCCTGCTTCGCATCAAGGAAACAAGCATAAAGTGGTGAACGTTGCTCCATGTTATTATAAATACACTCGCGAAGCATGAATGACGTCATAAGGCAGTTTAAGTGTTTTTGAAATCCACCCTGTGAAGCATTTAATTTGATTGATTTATCATCTTCAATCCATGATAACAGTACTTTTTCGTATAATTTCAGTATAACTGAGCACAGAGAAATAGCTCGGTAGCTGTTCGGGTCGGATTGTTTTTTATTTCCACCCTTGAATAGAGTCACTATGATGCCACGTTTCATTTTAGTTGGTGTGTGTGAGAACGTGAGCATACTGTTATAAAGTTTTGATAGCACGTTGAGCAGTAACTGACCACCGTACAAAATATTTTCGTAATATATGCCATCATTTCCACAACTTTTCCCCCGTTTACAGGATTTCAGTATAACCGTTAGATGTTCAGGAGTTATTGTTCTTGTATTGGGATATGTTGGGTGACTGTTCATGATATCTTCCAATTCGTGTTCAATGTGACGTTTATGTTCATTATCGAAATTGGCACTAGTCGTCGGTGAATATAATTCAGCGAAATAGTTAGCCCACTCTTTGTTAATGTCATCTGGCTTTACATAGCTAGTGCCGTTAAAGTTCATTTCAAAGCCGCACTTGGATGATACTTTGTTTCTACGTTTGTTTATTAGCCGCCAGAACTCGGTATTATTTAATTCCGCGGCCGTGTCGATATCAGTTTCCTGTGTTTTTAAATATGTTGACACCACATTTCGGTGCTTAGAACGAAACTGTCTTTTGGCGTTTTTGTAGTCTAGACGATACACTGAGTCTTCGTTTGTCGGTCTGTCGTGTTCAATCCAGGTTTTACGTTTTATAGTCATGTTTCTATGCAATAAAGTTAATTCTTCGTTCCAATATGGTTTAATATAAGGTTTATATTTCACTCTAGGAATAAAAAGATCAGTGGCTAGATTTAATAATACTACGATTCCAGCATACAATTCATCTATATCGCGGGTACTACATATTTGTAATTGTTCACCCAATATCAAAATGTCACTTTTTTTCCAGATATTGTAGATAGTCATTCAAAGCATGTTGTTTTACATTTCGCCAATTAAGTATTTTTGGTGGATTCCCGGGGTAGTGTTTGTAGCACTCAGTCTGTATTTCTATAGAGCAAGTAATAGGACGGTGCGTGGAGACGCTCACCGCATCATCAATCAATATTTCGCAACTTTTTACGTGTTTTAGACTATGATCAGATAATATAATATGGTCTATAAGTGTTTGTCTCATAGAGTTATATGGTATATTCGTACATTCAGCACCTGTACATAGTGTTTGAGTATTTACTGGAGTGAGTGAATATTTGTCTAAAATAGAAGAAAGAAGCACTCCTCTCATATCAAGTTGACGTATGACACTAGAGCGAAGTGAGTTAAGCTCAGTGTTGAAATCACCCATGATGAGCAAAGAGCCTCTATGTTCGTAGGTACATATGAGCGTTTCAAGTTCTTCCATACAAGATTTGTATGTAGCGTTTGAATAGTTTTTGCACGGAAGGTACACCTGAAAGATGAACATATATTCGCCTGGATTTACCATTAATTGTATTCCAATAATGTTTTTAGAATTAGTGTCAATATTTCTAATAAAATTGTCCAAACGCTTGTGCCACATAATTGCTAAACCACCTTTACCGACTCGTCGATTACTGTATAAGTTATCTAGGTCTGGATCAGACACTGCGTAGCTCGTGTAGTTCGAGTTTATATCATTTATAAAGTGTAAGTCGTGCTTAAATAGCCAGTGTTCTGAAACACCACATATGTCAATATTACGGCTAGTTAACAAATCACATAGATAATATGCACTAGATGAGATACCGGTACAATTCCATGTTACGATGTTTATATTATATACAGTCATATTCATTCAACGTCAGTGTTTGTGCCTTGAAAGTTATAAGGATTATAATCCGAATTATCAACATAATCTCGACGATTGTACCGTTTACTCAAATAATTTCTATTGCCACGAGAAGGCCTATGTTGTGACGAAGATTTGATCTGTCGATCTGCATTGTTGCCAAATCTGTTATCGTAAGCACCTTTTGATAACCAAGGTCGGCACACGGCCCCACGAGGCCAGAAATATGGGTCGGTGGTCATTAACTCAGCCATGCCATTGTCCTCAACATTGACTCGAATGACTACTTGATTCCGTCTGCGATTTCTAAAGATTGAAATCTTTGTAACTGTAGGTCCTTTACTTTCGATGTATTTAGCGAGTTTTTCTTCGGTGATTGTATACTTGAAGCCACCAACGAAAAATCGCTTTGATCGTTTACGCACGTACTGTGAAAAGTCATCGAGATTTTCATCCACTGTATACTCCATATTTACGTCACAATTTTCATTTTGGGTTTCAGCCCTCGTGTCTACCGACGGGTTTGCATTGGAATGATTTTCATCCATTGGTACAGTGACAGGCGTTGCTACAAACATGGGTTCATTGCTTTGTTGATGAGGAATTTTAGGTATCGGGTTTGAGACAACTGTCGCATAGGACGCTTTATGTATATTTAGGCCACGAATGTCACTTTGTTGCCTAGTATAAGGTCCATCCATAGCTCTGTTTGTGACGATAGTTGGGATCACATTTTGAGTACCTGACATGATGGGAATGTGAGTGGTGTTATCCATTGGATAAGATGTAACATCGTGGTGTATGTCAGATCTATTTATTACGTCATGGTTGGAACATCCGCTAACTGGAACCTGGTTCATAGACGTGTGATTATTGTTTGTTAATGTAAGCGAATTATCTATCTCGGCCTCAGTATTTGTAGTACATATATTATCACTTTTAAAATCAACGTAATTGTTCGTCATTTTGTTTTTTACTTTGTTAGAGATTTTCTGCAGCTCATCTCTATTCTTCCGTATGTTTACACTGTTTTCATTGATTTGTACCTTTGTTTTTCTCATATCATCAGCTACATCGGCCTCGAATTTCGACATTCTAACTTTCATATTGTCGGTACATGCTTTTATATGGTTACTTTTACTGTCAATGTTCTTTTCAAGATTATTGAAATCTGATTCAATTTTTTTGATATTATTGTTCTTTGTATCGTCAATAATACATTGTTTTTGTTTTAACATTAAGATATCTGATTGTAATGTTTCAATCACTAATTTCATCTGTTTGATTTCTTCCTTGCAAGTACATCTGTCACAATCTTGTGAAGTAGAGAATACAGATGACTTACGGTGCTTTGATTTTTTAGGGAAACTAATGATATCTTTCAATACAGAGTAATCTTCTCCTTCTACAACAGTTAATAATGTATAAATATCATAGGCCAATTTTACGTCGGCTGTATCGCCATTTCTGGTGTTTACTCGACGTTTTAGATCACAATTGATATCAAATGGAAACTCGGCACTTGACAGAAGAAATCCATAGATCATTTTGCGAGTTTTTTCAAGTTTGATTTCAGACTTGTTGTATTCAATCAGTATTTTGTTGACAAACAGGTCTGATGGCAGGTCATTTAGCCAAGCTTGTAATGTATTAAGC
Organism: Mactra quadrangularis; assembly: GCA_025267735.1. Classification (NCBI taxonomy): domain Eukaryota; kingdom Metazoa; phylum Mollusca; class Bivalvia; order Venerida; family Mactridae; genus Mactra; species Mactra quadrangularis. The sequence continues at coordinate 35,185,987 of CM046302.1, read as the reverse complement.
TCCTTTAAGTCCACAACAGTTTCATGGTGAATGTCAGAATCATTGTTGCTATTCTCTAGTTCAGCCAATGATGATTCGGATTGTGTTTGTGATGGCTGAGTGTTTACGTTTGTCCCATTCTGCATACTCACAAATTTGTTTGCACTAAACGGCGTAACGTATTGATCATTCATGGTCATTGGTTCATTTACAGTTAGCTGTATTGTATTACTTTCCATTAATCCATTCATTGATAACTAATAATCAATTCTGGGGTACGAATAGTTTCCATTCGAGTTCAACCAATCAGATTTGTTTTAACGACCACGCAATTTTTAAAATAAATATTTGTATAACTTATTATCAAACACTTTTAATTGTTATTTGTCGTTTATAATAAAATCTACATTGTCCATCTAGACAAATATACCCTGGATTGTACTTTTAATAATCGACATTGTGACACTGGCTTTTATTTACTTAGTTATTCAATTATTTCGGTTTTCAAGTCTAGAATGCATAATGGAAATATGGTCGTAAAACTAAAAGTACAACCAGTGAAAAAAAGACCTTTATTCAAACTAGTTTACTCGAATAAGCTTGAATAGCAGAAAGATAACTTGCTGTAAGCCTAATAATTTTTTCTTATAATTTCATGTTTCCAAGACATTTTGGATGAAACTGTTGATTATGATATCATACATTGCATGAAATTTGAAGACAGCAATTTATACCGTATGTCACTTGACGATGTATTGTCAGAATAAAATACAAGATTTACATTGTATAGGAATGCCAATGTCCATTTTGGTACCCAGAAGCCTAATAGCCTCTGGATACGAGAATGAGGAATGCATGAGTCTCAGGAACTTGATAGAATCGAGTACGACTTTAGCTAGTCTATTTCAAACGGTTGACCATGCATTCGACAAGACATTAGTCTAGTAATGTATAGATATATAATACGGAAGCAAAAAGTCATTTCATTTCAGAGATCAGTTCTGGTCCAAAACTGGCAGAAAAATATTATTCCCTGATACCCTCAATCGTTATACATTAGACATGTTTTTATTAGTAAATTATAACTCAACTGCAGAGTCATTCGTGTAACCTCGGCTAAGCTTCGACAACCTACTGAATAAACGGTATGGTTACTTCAAAACACGATACCCAATGTGGGCTGATGTCAAGCAATCGTGTCTCTTGTCCCCGACATTGTTTACAAACAGTGCGTTTAATCTCTAGAAATCATATCACGTGACTATATAATTCCACAATGAAATAAACAAAAATGTCACGTGACCATAGACTCCACAATGAAATAAACAATTTGTTTATTTATATCAATATCATATAATTACAAAATGTTAAATCCTGTTGACAATTATAACATTTTCCAATTGACCATTACGCCTACGTCATCAGCTTAATCTGATCCAATGGTATTTTATACTAAGTATAGAAAACCGCGAAATATGACATATTTGAATGAATGTACTATTGGCTTTTTTACAAGTACAAAAACGTATCTGTAGAGTAGATCACTGGTCAGTCAATACGATGGCTTTATTACGCAAAGAAATGGTCACGATCCATTGTCATGACAAGCGGTCAAGCGATATACGCTATTTATATCCTGAAGAAAAGCGAGATATTTCATTAGATAGTTTCCTATGGTATGTCGACCAATGACTGGACAACAGCGTGGTAAACAATAGCGTCATTTTGGAACGTATGTATGACCTTAATTAATCATATGCCCTGCAGCTGTTTTGACTGTCATTTTACTAGATGTTTACTAGAGCATGACGGTTGTATAAATGTACTTGTATAAGCGTACCCAGACATACGAATAATATCAGGAATTTTCAGTATTTGATTCAACCATCCTTGCATTATTTCTCCTCAAAGCGGGGATTTTAACTGAAGTTTACTGGGTTCGAAGTCTGAAGGTTATACTTCAGCCTTAATACAATAAAATCTTCATTATTCAAAATTGCTTGCAAAGTATTGCGGATTGGCTCACTACATATGTATTATCTATATGTAGGATTAATGTTGACGTCATCCCATGTAACATCTCATAATGTAATTATAATTTCCTAAATGGTCACACATGCAGTTTTTCTCAAAATTCCATATACCAAAGATTTTTTTGGAGACCACTGTATTATATTCTATACATATAATACATTGAATTACATATTTGAACATAATTTTCACATAGTGATTATGTCAGTGATGAATTGCTTGGTAACTATAATTATATGATAAACGACAGAATTATAAATCCTTTGAAACCTGCTTTGTTACATTATATAATTTTAGTGTTGTTACTGACGTAGAGCCTACACGTACGTCACTGTGCTCGATTGTCCATGTAAAATTACTTGACGAATTATCGTAACTATGAGTATGACGTAAGATACCAGTTTTTCAACTTTTAAAAGTCAAGGATAAAATTTATATCAAAAAGGAGGGGGGGGGGGGTGTATATGATTGAGCCGGCGCGTAGGAAGGATCTGAATATTGGGGCCGCAGTTGAGGTGGGTACAAGAGGTGTGATCCCTCTTGTCGGTCTAAATTTTCGTGAATGTTAGCCTCTTAAACTCGATTTCCTGCACTTTCAGTTCCCACAGTTTCATAACAAATCTTTGTATCAGACCTCAATATTTTTAAATATGTGTCATGAAAAATTAAATTGCGGTCCCATTGCCGCTGCTTGCCAGAATATTGGGGCCCCGACCGCGGCCCCTGCGGCCCCAGCTCCTACGCGTCTGTTGTGATTTAATGTACTAAGTGTGCATGAAAATGGTGAATGAGAGTGTATGTAGGGGTGAATGCGAGAGTTCCAGGGTTTGGTGAGAATACGAGCGCGAATTACTTTCGGAACATCTCGGTCATTAATTGAATGGATATTTCGCATTGAATAGCCAAGGAGTTCTGAATTGTGTGGGCGGGTGATTGAAATTGTTGGTATAGGTATGATAAAATGTTTCATACTGATATTTCTTTTTGTTATTCATCTAAATTTGAATTATTGCAGAATTGAAATTACAAAAAAGTGTTTAAAAATGAATGATATGTATGATACTTTACCGCTTTTATAGACCCTTTTAGTCTTATTGCGACAATCATGCAGCCCCATTATCACTGTCCCTAAAGTGACATTTGTTACTAATCCATACAGAGGTCAATCGTTACTAATCCTGCAGATATTCCCGCAAAATAGAAATTTAGCTGTCTCTTTAGCGAAAAAAGGTGAAAGAAATATGAATAATAATGGTTGGCAAGTCGTATAGTGCCATCGTAAAAATATAAAGGAGCAGTACGTTAATGAAAGGAAAAGTATTTGCTTAGTACACATGTATATTATAGTAAAACAAGCACCCACGTATCTTTTTTCATTATTAATTAACAACTTTTCCATACCATGGTTGGCCTAGGTGCGTTGGAAGTATTTATAGAGTCAGAACGTTCTTAGTAACGTGCTTATATAAATTATGTAATTACAATGTATATTATACAAGTGGCTAGGATGGTTTCAGTTCAAGTTAGGTTAGGGACCTTGGTGATGTTTGAATAGAATAGAACACATTTTTTAGTTTCCTTTAAGCAATTGTCAACAATTGCAAGATATTGCACAACTAAGATGATCTATATAGCGGAACTTCATTGTATAAATCACAAATATTACATGTATGTAGTAAGTGGTCACTTTATAGGCATCTGGTTACGAGAATGCAGACGGGAAAACTAGAACTTATTTCTGTAACTAACTTAATAGTCGAGAACACAATATATTATACTTTCAACTACCGGGAATTTTTATTTTGACATCCGTTTTACCTTTGTAATACTATGTATGTTATATTTGTACTTATATTTGTGGTTTTAATATAATTATATATCATTTGCAATGTCAGTGATCATACGGTGCCCTCCAGAAGTTCTTGGACAATGAAATTTTAAGAAAAAATGATCATGCATACCTCAATTAATTTTTATTTAAATAAAGTCTTAATTTATAATAATTGATGACTCTTTGTGCTTGTTTATAGTAAATCATTCGGAACTCCTCGGCCATTCGCGACGAATAACCTCGGACATATTTAGGCGCCATTTTGAAACTACCGGTTTTGAAGTAAACAAATACACGATCGTTTAGGCGATGAGTGATGTTTCGTTTTAAGTCCGTAAGTTTGAAATAACACAGTTCAATGATATCGCTGAACAATATTTGGTTCAATATATAACATAGAAATATGTTTTGACCAAGATCTGTGTGTATACTACAAGAACTATTTTGCATATCCTTTACGTGCTTCGTATGTGCTTCACCTTCGCGTAGTAAAAAACCCAAGCCGCCAGGGTGGATCCCCAACGAATCCTTCCGAGATTATTTATTCATGAAAGGTCGAGGTGTCCCGAATGTGGATAAATGTTAGTTGGTTTACTAGAAACAGGGATTTGTCAGAAGGCCTTTTGGAGGGCCCTGTGTGAAAAGTGTTATTTAATAAGTAATTAATAACAGATATGATGATATCTAAACTTGACCCAAAGGTTGAACTCAATTTTACCCAAAACTTAAATTGACCAAGTGCAGGAATGTAAAAGTACACATTGTTTGATGATTTAAGTCAATATTGCGTTTTGTTGTAACATGAAAACTTTTGTATTTTAATTAACATGTCTGTGATAAGATCTTTACCTCGACTTTCACTTGACTTGAGATTTATTCTATAATTAAATTTTGTAGGATTTAGTTCAGAAAAGTCATTTGCTTAAAATAGATAGATCATGTCTATTTTGGTGTTAGTTTGATTTGCCGGCGGCGTTTCATTATAGATTGCCTACGCATTTACTTCTTTGTTCCGATACGATTCTTAATTGAACTTGCATATATATAAAAGTACATTGCCAGAATTCACATTAAATTTAAGATTTTATGTTCAACCATTCATTAAATTGTTAACAATTAGGACAGGGGGGGGGGTCTTACTACCGAAAGATGTTTTGACAGAACCAGTGTGTCAGGACCATCATTGTTATGGAAAAGAAATAAAAACTTATTGTACATACATGCTTCTGACCTGTATTTAATGATTTGGCTTGAAAAAGAAGAAGTCTTTTGATTTGTGATTGATATATTAACTATATACATGGATATCTATTTTCATGAAACTTATCAAAAGTCAAATAGCAAGAACTATCGCCGTGCTTGACGTCAAAATAATCCTTAAGTCAGGGGTGTGGAATTCCAAGTTTTTTTTCCAGTTGTACACAGACAAGTGTCATCTAAAAAATCAACTTGCTCGGGATCATAATGCACTTGCCAAGAAGTTCAATACTCAAAAAGAAATATAGTGAACTGTGATATAAAATGCATATTTTGAGTAATAATAAATAATTTAGTAGAATATTTTATGTTTGAATATGATTGAAACATTGAGACATCTACAATATCAAGTACATGTATTACTATGTCAGTATATTCACAGTTAAATTATTGCTTGTCCGCAGACTTGAATATACGTGTCGATCAAGCCGCATCCCTGCCGAAGTGTTTGTTTATCATTTGAAGTCCGTTTGTTGTTGCTGTTGTTGCAAGTCACGTGACTACATTTGGTATAATCGGAGGTTTAAACGATTAACGATTTAACCAGTGCTAGGTGGGGTTTCATTTTTTCCTTATAAATGTAAAACGGTTTACTTAAACTATGGAAAATAAATTAATACATAAAAGAACTTGCAATACAAATCAAATTATATCTTTTAATCCATTTCTCTTTATCGTTTAATTTCACTTTCATGGGCGAATTAAAGAAAAAACATTCTATGATAAAAACAGGATTAACTCAACAAGAATGTCGCTAATCTCAGAATAAAGAACGAGGATTATATACCGACAGTTTGATTTAAATTAAGTCATATATTGACAAAGGGTCGACCAAATTTAGAAACAAGTGTAAATTTCTTTTTTCAAATCGACTCGCGGTGGGGAATTTGGTTTTATTTTTCATGCACCGTTTTTCTTTATATTAAATACACTAAACGCTTTATACAATTTCAGTTATTGAAACGACATTTTTGCCTACGCACATTTTTCATTATGTAAACATTTGTATTTTAAAGGAAGGCTTATCCTTATTATAAGAAATGAATTAAAGCTAATTTTTGTCTGTATACAAAAGAAGCCCGCCTAAACATAATGTCACGATGATAGACCTTGTATAAAGGCTTGACATGCACTTTTGTCATGGTGGTGATCAGTGCTTAAAGTCAGTTCTGAAATAGCTCATCAAATCAAGGCTCTTAAGAATTGGAAACAAGTGTTTCGTTGTGAGTTTAAACTTAAAATTTGTAAAACTGTCTCTCGGAGTTCTTGATCAATGCATTAATTATAAACAGTATGTATCGGTACCTCCCCTAACTACCACCTACGTACAATATCAACATCTCCTATAAACCATTTAAACCGAGCCACGTGCATCATGCAAGATCAATTAATTTCACATGCAATAATATAGTAAATGGGAATTCCGAATAGAAGTGAAGAATGCGCGCGCAACCTATAAAATGGTCACAATGTTATGCAAATAGTCACCCACGTGCATTATTTACAACATCTTTTTAGGCTTTGAGGCTTTAGAACATGCAAAGGTGATAATTAAGCTTTATTTACAGTCAGTAAAACAGAGCAAATGTTTTGGGCAAGAATTAAAGGTTAAAGTTCCAAAAATGACAGCAATAAAAATGCAGCGACACATGCAGTTTAAATTGAAGTAAATGCGCTTCGTTCCTTTCACAGAATTGTTTTATCCACAAAATGTGTTTGACTCCCAAACTACAGGTATGCTTAAACATATATTTTTTCTTTTTGAATTCCAATGCCAACATAGCTTAAAGATTGCATTATAGGTTATGAAACGAATGACAACTTAAAAATGACAAATAGAAACCTATAAAATGCTGTAAAAACAATGCAAAACAGCCCCTAAACCGCGCCGGCTAATTATATATACAAACACTAATTTAGACAACGGTGACCCCCTCTCAGCCAATCAAATTGCTTAAAAAGTGTTTGATAAATCCCATAACACACGGTAAAGTGTTTGATATATTCAGATCGTTTTCTCCGTGCGTTAAACTCGAGAAAACATTGACTGAAAGTATTGGGTGGATCCAGACTTTTTTAAGTGGAGTGCACATTAAGAACAAAATGAAATGTTATAGTTCGTATACAAGCGGCCACGAACATTGGAAAAGTCTAATTATGATCTTATTTGTTGACAAGCGTAAGTCATTAAAAAGTACAACCCCTTGTTAAAAGTCTAGATCCGCCCCATAATCAGTTAAATACAATTAACTGAAATGCTTAAATAAGCTTATCTGTATTTAGTCTGGATTACCTGCCCCTTACCACTATCGTTATCAGGTCAGGCAAAGCACGATCATGGCTGCACTCCTAGTTTTTATTATCGTATACGTTTTCTTTATCTGCATGATCATTTGCTGACAATTGTAACTTTTGTAGGAAATCGGTACTATATAAGAAATTCAAAGATTTACTGATTGCTCGTATACTTAGCGAACAATAAAGCAAAAATCATGTCTCGAAGTGAACACAATTCAGACGTGAAATAGTCTCGTTAGAATTTCGGAAACTTTATTTATCATAAATGTAGCCGAACTACTAAAAAAGGTATCCACTGTAATTCTTGTACAATGATCTTTAGATTTAAGCCCGCGTAGTGAGAAATGTTTATATGAAAAACTTATTATCCAATACCTAATTCATTAATAGGGCGCGGCCATTATCATGCTTTGCCTGACGTTCTTTTACCTGTCAAAATACGACTGGGAACCGGACAAATCTATTTGAAAGCTAACCGAAGTTTTGAGAAATTCACTGTCCTTATTGCTTATTACCGGGAGACAAGGAAGCGCATTTTTATAAGTCTAAAACTACTGCAAACGAATGATTTTATTGAATTCATCCGATCAAGTTAATACAACATGTTATGTTATTTTAAAGAAAACCAAGATCTATATTTAAGACAAAAAGCTTTTCGATCAATTGTATTTTGGATAGTTCATACTTTCAACAAAACAAATGTTTAGGCGTCATTATGCACATGGTTATAAAACATAATGTATTTAACAAATTGATCTACCATTTTTGTTCACGACAATCGTCTTGATGGTTTTAAGCAGGTGAAAAAATATTGGTGGGGTTGATTCAATGGTCCACTTGTTCCTATATAATAGAACGACCAGTATTATCTAACACAATGCAATTCACATCTATCCACTCCCTTGATTACATATTAACCGACTATATATGAGAAATATTGTCTTAATTGAATATTCGCATGTTTATTAGGTATATTAATGCAGAAAATGATGAAATTCGTAAAACAATAACATGTACTTACAGCCTAATAACACTCTTGGTTAGCCATAACATTCTTTAGTTCTGCGATAAAGAATTATTCCTAAGACGACTCACCCCTGTGATTATTTATCAAAAATGATTTTTTATACATTGTTTAACTGCCGATATGTACATGGGCACAAATATTTTTATCCATGAATAACACAATTTAAATGTTGTTCATGAGTTTTAACTAGCTTTCGCACGAAATTCACGACACATATCGTACGCTTTAGATTAAGGCCAACTATATTTCTCTGCGTTTTATATGGCTTTAATGTGACAGTAGTATAAATACGTGAAAAAAAATGAAAATGGACATTGTAAACATATAATTTCCTACCCGTTGTCTAAGTCGGATAGAGTACTCGTAGCAGTTTGATATGAGATTTATCAACTCGCTTCGCTCGTTGATAAATCCCATATCAAACTGCTACTCATGCTCTATCCTATACGTATCCGTTGATTGTAGAAGCTGTATATATGAAAGGATTTAGTCAGAATTTAAGTGCAAGAAAACCAATCATTAGATCAGTCAGGTTGGTATTGGTCAAGTTATATAATCGTCAAGGTTCAATGTTTAAGATACCATGTAACGTTTGGCTTTCAGAGATTATATTTGTTGGATTAAACAACTATGTCGTGAAAGCTTAAGGTTTAGCTATAGTTAAGAGGTCGCATACGTAATCCCCCGGTATCATACAGGCTTTAAAGTATTTGCACCAGTTTGAGATTTAGTATAGGCGGGAAAATCTATGGCCCGGTTAAAGTCGCTAATCCTTTAGTACTGAGCAAAAATACTTTACGTGATTTTTGTTGGTATTTTAAAGTAAGTGGGGAATAATTTTGATATTTTTGACAATTATACAACCTTCAACTTTGTAGCAAGCATGGTCAAGTGAACTCGTTACTGACCATTCTCTAGGGGTCATAGATCAATGTCTACAACCTTTCTTGATTATTAAACTAGACGAGTTTATCACAACGTTCTTAACTTATTAAAATTACAAAATTCATAGATCATATTTATATGATTAAATATTGAAGAAAATAGCGTGGTCATTGTTTGACCACATGCCTTGTTTGTACGACCTCATTCTGATAAATGACCTCCAGTACAAAGGAACTTAGATACTGGTCAATACTTACAATACTGGTCAGCTAAGCTGATGTGAAAGTTGACCACGGAACTATTGTGTTTGTATTCTGTATCCGTTCACTTGTGTGGCGTCCCCTTCTGTAAACATCGTTAATTTATTACGAACTATTATGAATGAAATATTATTTATTCAATAATATCGACTTCAAGGATCTTAGAATTGACTTTAAATGTTTGTTCAATGGTAACTGTGAACCTATGGATTGAATTTTATTGACTCTTCTTGAAACAAATTACTGATCGATGCCCTTGTAAATAATTACTCTATATTTAATGAGCGCCTGTTGACATTGGAAAGCGTCTGTTTGCACATGCCCGTCATGAACCGCCCTAAATTAATGAAATGTAGGTTAAGCGGTAAGGCTCAACCGTAGAGCTAAACGTAATACCAAACTGACGAAGTTTCTTTATCAGTGAGTTTAAATTTGACCTAGTGACTGCTATGATAAACATTGTTAAATAATGACCAAATTCATACAAAGTCACCTAGTATATGACATACTTAAATTTCTACAACATTCCTTGTAAATCCTTCTTAAGTTTATCTGGTGCGTCTTCATCGAACCATTTTCGGCGGGATTTGATAGACTGGATATCAGACGATAATCTTACGCGTGTGTGCTTGTCTGACACTAAGTAACAAAAATGTCTAGAGATTGGCATTCTGTCTTGAAGAATTATTCTAACTTATACCTATATTATCTATTTTTGATCCACAGAGAACCATATATCAATACCGTTTCGTAATAACATTCGTCTTCAACTTCTGACTCTACATTCAAACGGGCACAGACAATCTTTCTTGCAAATTAAGTGTACGTGTATGTTCTGGTCTGCTCTGTTCTAAGTAAAGTTGTGCCTTTACATTTTGTATCATGTCCATGAAGTTGAAACCGAAGCCGCCACAAAAGTTCAATTCATGCCAAGTAGTCGAAAAATTCGCCATTTTTTGGATCTCAGTGTATATTTTGGAACGCGATGAGTTAAGCTTTGTAGATTACCAGATTACAGACACATAAGACAGAATATTTGAAATAGTTTCAACTGTCTATTCTGAGCAATGTAGTCATTGTAGTGTATAAATCATTTTTGTTAAAAGTTTCATTTTAATAATTTTCGAGTTAATTAGGAACACTACATGTATGCTAAAGGCTAACAAAGAAATGACAAAGCATTGTTAATATCAAAAAATACATTTTCGGAAGCCCTCCTTTTAGAAACGATCAAAGAAAAGCATATTTTAAAATGTGTCAGTTGAGATGTTCACTCATTTGTTAACATTAATTTCGCTTAAAATACACGAGGCTATTTTGGTATACAACGCCTTAATACAATACCAGAACAACCAATAGAAATTAAACAAATTGTGGTAAAAGCAAGATAAATGAAACAAGCCACACGCCATGTTATCTAGGAGCACCTCCATTTTAGAGAGCTAACAGAGATAGGTTTGAACTAAAAGACCTCTTGTACGTTTTGTGTACGGTTTTTCTTCAAAGTCTGATAAAAACATTACGATATTTTAGATTCGTGACCTGATCTCATACAGTTTTGTAACCATTATCTACGTCATTATAGCACATTGATGATAATAAATGATAAAGTAACTATTCAAGGTGTTAGTTACTCACGACTTTTACAAAGGCAACCGATGGTTCGACCTTTCAAAAGTCACACGTGATTTTGCCATGCCCCTTTTTCTTATATTCGTGTATGTTTACACATTTGAATAAGGATATAGACAGTAAAGGCTTGGTAAAGACTAAATGCAGACATTGTTGTTCACTGGTTTGATTCCATCCCTGATGTCCTTACTTGACCTTTAGAATGCACTTGATAACCAAGCACCATCATTGAGTATAATACGAGACCCGGAAGACATGATTCCATGCTTCAAAAGAAAGAATTATCTAACGAAGTACTGAGTACATCGCATTTACGTTAGAAGACACACGCTTTAAGTGATGTTGAAGTCCTGGGTTTGAAACCCTACAAGAGAAACACCTTTCTGTTCTTTCTTATGAAGTAAGTAAGTAACTCATCCCAACCTAACTGTTGTAAATGATGTGTTTGTGAGTGACTGGTTTCATTCTGTTTACCAGAGGCGAATATTATTTAAGATGGTAACAATATCACTGGTTGTTCAGCATATACAGAATGTAAAGTTCCACTGTAACAACCATCTAAGTTAGTTCAAAATCATGCTATATTTGACGATTTTCAATTTCCGAAGACTTACATTGAGAAGATATAAGTCCATTGATTTTGATAGTCCTCATAGTAAAACTTAACTGTAGGCCTATAAGCAAATCTCTTTGTATTCTTATTCATAATATACCCAAATGGTGAAAACAAAGCTCTCATTGTTATACATGTTTTAATCGTCTGCTAATCGTCTGTAAAAAACTCAATTTGATAATTTCTGAATAAAAATGGCCTCCAGCATTGATGATAATCATAGTAATTCAGAAATACCAGTATAAAACAGAAGTACAGTGTTTCGGTAATAAATTTCCTTTGTAGCAGACGATACGTAAGATTCTAAGAAAACAGACGATAAAGGAAGCCAGAACCCGCCGACCTGACCTAATTACCTAATTTCCTGTATTGTAGTTCTTCTGAATGGTTTATGCTTGAAATAAAACATAATGTTTGTGTTTTTAATGTTGAGATTAGTTAATAAGAATAAAATGTTGGGATGGTATCAAGTATGGGAAGACCAGGTGTGTTGGAGAGATTAATGAACAGTACCCTTCAAAAGTTTTTGGATTAATGAAATTTTGAGAAAAAAAAACCTGATCATTTATTCCACTTGTAATTTCACAATAATTTCGAGGGTAGCCCGCAAGACTGTAGAAACTCCCTCTTTAACTCAATGCACTTACCACAGTCTTGCGGGCAAATCCTCGATTTCAGTTTTTAATGTAACATTTACATAAATTCATTTTATAATTTCTCTTGTTTTTTTATTGAAAAAAATATCGCAAATTCAGCCTTTTTGTTTAGTATATTTATTTATATTTATAATATGTAAAGTTCATAACTGATTGTTTATCTTGAACTGTATATTAGTTGCGTCATGTAAAGTATATCAAATACACATCTAAGTATCGTAATTTGATCTGAGTAAAGAAACTTTTGGACCCCAGTGTACTTACTCATGCTGACTAAGGAATTTTCTCACATGATCCTGTTTCTTTTTTCATTGGTAAATGTTCAAGGACATTTGGAGGGCACTGTACCATAATAGAACCATCCTAGTTTATCTCTATATTAAAAACTTTAATAATATTATGATACTTAACTTTGATCTGTTCATATTATCATATACGCTCCCCTCGCAGCTTAGTGAAGATACTACAAAGTGAACGTGTGAAACTTTTGAGGGTTGCAAAGGAGAGTAATCATCATACTTCTTTATAGATTTAACGTAACTACCAAATTTTGCTTAACTCTCTGAACTTAATAGAAACATTTGGAACCAGTAAGACAATGTTCGGGTATTTAAAGTCTTAGTACATGTACAAAATTATTACATCTGTAGACGATAGAGATTTTACATGTAAAAATATATCGCATTAGTAACGATATTGACGCTTTTTGTGTGTATTTGGTGACTTTTATTTTATATTTATCACATTCAATAGGTCAATATGCCTTGAAATAGTAAGAATGCATTTTCTGATCACAATTACAGACGAACGAGTACATGTACAGAAACTATTCTAAGAAAGAAATTTAGAAAGAGTTGTTCGTTTGGACCATTTTTTAATGTTGATAAACATATTAAACGCAAATACAATGTAAAAAAACACAAAACAAAACCGAGCGAAAAAATGACAGCAAAGAATTGTAAAAATTCTATACTTATACAGTAAAATAATGTTTGGACATAAATAACTTATCATTTTTACTGTACAGTGCCGTTTTATAATACATATCAGAACAGAAAATAATTCATAAACGTTTGTATTTACAAAATCATAATTGGCCCAAATTTCTTATCACTTTGGTCCAGTTTATCATAAGTATATCATGAGTGTTAAGACACGTTTTACGATGGACAATAAAACTTGACCTTGTGACCATCTACTTCATTGACCACAGGTCAGTATAAGTAATACGTAAAGACAACATGTCAACTCTGAACTATTTTCGTTCAAAATGTTTGAAATTCTTATGAGTTTATGTCAACAGACTTACTCCGCGGCTACCCTCATTGTATTTCTTTATTTATAAACAAGGTTGGGTTTGTTTATTTATTGATAGTAGGCATGCGCAGACGAGTATATTAGAAACCCGTCTTGAAGTAGTTTCTGGGGGCGTGTCCGCGCTATCTCCGCTCGGTCATAAATCAGGGCGCATGAGTTTGAATTTTTATCTACATTGTATATAATAAATTTGACCGACTAATCATGTTAAATCATGAAGTTAGAATGAAATATATAAAATATACAAACCATCGTGTGAATAGTTCATATTATGGAAAGAAATACAGAACATGATATACCTTAAAATTCTACAGTTGTGACCAACAAAATCGGCGGTCTTAAATAAAAGAATGGTCTTAATAGAGGGACCCTTTTCTATTCAAATAAAGCTATTGGGATTATATATCATCAAACACTCGCATTTATATAAGCTTACAGTAACCGCAGTGGTCATTATAGCGAAACCATTCTGCTAGTGCATTGGTGAAAGTTTTCAGTATTAATACTAATTTCAGTATTCTTCGAATAAATTAGGCCTACTGTATATAATTTATACGAAATCTCTCTATTTCAGCAGTTTAAAGTAAGGGTTTCAGTTGTTTCAAATCTTTCAATTTCGCCCATGTAAATGTAAACATACAAGGACTATATTATGAACTTCCGACGGAAATATTTTGCAATTTGAATAATCATGACCCTTATAATATGTAGATCTACACATTGTCACAGTAACATACATGGCTCTTTCACGTAACAGATTCATGACAGTAATTTAATACAACCACGCACTAAGTTATATTTCCTTTTCTCCGTCATAAATTTCATTCATTTTTTTTGACTAATGCGAAATTGTAATGACTATGCATCTCGACTTACCATGAAATATTTTACAGTGAAAAAATGTGTCATTTCATATCCTGTTATTTTAATGAAGCGATATTCTAATACATCTTCGGAAGTATCACCTTTAATCAACTCATTTCCTCAAAAAATTATTTTCATAATTATGAGACTCTCTTAACCAAAGATATTTCAAGTTGCAAGTGTGGTAGAAACAGTAAAGGTTATTGAAATAGATCGAATTACTCAACCCACGTCGAACGCTAGAACCAGATCACGTTTCCCTCGGTAAATACAATTCACCTATGGTTTGAATTGTTCAACAAATGATTATTAATGCCATCAAATTACAATATTGTCATTTTCATTCAGAATGAATTGTCACAAGCTGTCCTGAAGTAGTTTATAGTTATGGAACTGAAATCAATGATTTTCACCGATATTTTCATGTCATAGATTATAACACGAGAGTCTGTTTGCTTTGATTCGTGGGTCGTTCTCTGTTGTACTTCAAACATCATCTTGTAATGAGCTTTTATTTCATTCAGAATGAAATTACATCCAAAATAAATCTCGTCCTAGAAGAGAAATTTGTCTGCTATTATTAAATATAGATACACCCACACAGCGACATGCCCATTGATTTACATTAAATGTAAGCAATGACGTCAGTTGTCTGGGAGGTCTATCTTCATTCAATAAGTGTTTGGACCAGGCAAAGCTTTACGTGGGCATGCGAATCAAGTAAACTGCTCATTGACAATTTTCGAATGTAGATTTCGAATCAATTTGCACAGCAAAACACATGACCATGCAGGATGCTCATGGAACCATTGGATAAGTTGCGGTCAGCAAGAAAGAAAAAAAACTTGCAAAAATTTTGTTTATAATAACATATAATTTATAATACATTTTCTGATATCCTACACACAAAAAAGTAGTAATGCTTAACAGGAGCGTTTGTCATTATGCAGATAAAGTGAAAGGTACATGGACGATAGCTCGAAGTAAGCCCTCCCTTTTTTGTGTTGGGTATTAATTTCTTTGAACTATTAACTATTAACATAATTAACAATAACACGCATTTGAACTATCGTCAAAATATTTGCAGAACTTGTTAAAAATAGTTCTAAGTCATTTTCGTACCCAGAGTCTAGTAGGATTCTCGATACTAGATCGAGAATCTTGATAACCTCGGGGTACGAGAATGGTTCTAAATGAGAAATATACAAACTGAAGGCCATCGGTGTTATATAACTTAATATCAATACATTTATTTATACATAATATATTAATAAATGTTCATAGGGTCATATCTAATGTATAGGTTCCATAGATTACTTTTTGATTGTAAATAACTAAACATAATATTGAATGGGTGTTACTATCACTGTGGGATATGATATATAATTATTATAAGTGTTTACAGAACATCATGGCGTCCCATAGCGTCCTTTATTATGACCAAACTTCTATTGAACATTTCTTTCGTACTAATTTTAGAACGATTATCGCTAAGGTAAATATTTAAATTTTTGTAAACGGTCAGGGTTAATGTCAAAATGTTTAGAATTTTTGTGGCTTGTTGAAAGTTCGACAAGTTACAAATATGATATATAAACATTGACAGAAATGTGGAAGCAATGTTAAAGCAACCCGGCAACAAAGACATTTCATGCTTAATTTGAGCGCTTGACCTTTACTGAAAAGGAATGACCATTTGCTCCAAGCGTTTTACTCTACTTATTTCAGAGTTGAGTAAGCATTAGAGTATGTCCATACCGTATTTGTTTTCTTGATGACTGTTCACGCAATATTTGACACATTTGTCATCATCGGGTCTTTCCGTGACACATTTGTTATCATCGGGTCTTTCCGTGACACATTTGTTATCATCGGGATTTTCCGTGACACATTTGTTATCCTCGGGATTTTCCGTGAAACATTTGTTTTCATCGGGATTTTCCGTACAATCGTAACTACTCGTCAATTTTCGTGACCTGGAAATAGATTTTCATTCAACCAACCAAATTTATTTATGAATGTTTTATTTTCGTATTCTCAATCGGTTATCATCGGATATTTTCGTTTACTTGTATATATACTCTATTGCGGGTCATAATCCCCAAAATGGCCGACAATGATGACATAGGCGATAACTCATAATAACCTTTGAGTACGAATGCGAAAATTTCGAAAACTCTCGCTGGTATAGACATTTGATTGAATACCAGTTGGTACCTTTATTGGAAAGTCAGGTTATTTTATTTCCTATTTTTAACGCCGTATCAACACCATTGTTGTCATTTTTTGGTTGCAAGGGGACCTTACCTAGCTTTCCATGACCTTTGTCCACAACCAGGACCCGCCCACCCTTCCACAAGCTAGAAAATTCTTCCATTTACCATTAATCTAAGAAAATTGACATTTTTTTCAAACGTCTATGGAAGGGTATACTTTATATAACTTACCGGGTTGAATCATTCTCGTTCCCAGAGTCTAGTAGGATTCTCGTTACTCTGGGAACGAGAATGGGGTTATATTAGAACCCGTACCTTTTTCTGAAATAAGGTTCGATATCCCCGGTGCGCTACAAACTGTGCTACGGACACTGATTAGGTTGTTTTGAAATAAAGCATATTTTAAAGATTCTACTTGTTTCCCCCAGCCAGACGTACTCAATAATCTTTATAAAAAACATGACAAAACACATACAAAAAAACTCTATAAACCAGTCATGTTGAACAACGTCCCAGAATTTCAACTGGGGATATTTTATGACATAATTACGATATAAATTACCTAATAACACCCAATCAATTACGAATTTCTATAGGTTAAATATTTTCTTTACAATAAATCTCATATCTTGGCTTATTTTCCCATGTTTACATGTTTCTAAGAGGGTAAATTTGTACACAAACATTCCCTGGCTAATTATATAACAACTTGACACCACTTAAAGTATTGGGTAGTTTTTTCCTATTAATAAATTTCTATTAGTTTCATGGTATACCGGGATATAAATAGAAAATTCGAATATCTACCAATCCGGTGATTGTTTAAACGTATTTCTCACAGTTACCATTACAGTTACCTCTTGAGATCAATTTTTATGACAAAATCCTGACGTCAATTCAGTACTTTTGAAAAACCTATCATTGTAGGCGAAATCTTTTCAACTTTTTTCAATTATTCAATTGGTTCTAAATTTTACAAAATAGAGCTAGATTTTTCCTCTTACATTTCATTATGTGATTGTGGAGTATTGTATTGTAATGGCAAACCATTAATAGAGCTGTTTATTATGACAACGTTTTTTATGGTGGTAGTGGGGGGGGGGGGGGTCAGTAAGTCAATAAGAATGGGATGTTTACTGGACAGATAATTGTACAACTCTTAAGAATATAAGTAAACATGTTATACTATTTATATCACACTACCATTGACGACATGAATGAAATTAGCAAAAGGCTTCCGGATGAATTTAAATTTATATTCAATTTATCAGATATACGGATCTCCAATACCTACGTCATTCAAATATTGCGCTTGATTTTGACCTTATCTGTCTGTACAATAGATGGTCAGAAAATGGTGAGAATAAGCTTAAGTAACCAGTGGGAACTTTCTATCATATTATAACACTGTCATGTACTGACATGCATTCAGACATCATAAAAGACAATTAAACGAATGAAAGAATATTCGGCTTAGAGATTATCCATATTTTATTGCCTATTGTAGCGCTACTAAACGTTACAACGCCGAAAAATGTCGCAATTGACTCTAAACATCACAAACAACGCTGAATGTTGTAGAGCCGATAAACAAAGTTTACTATGTTACCAAAATTATATGCAAATCTAAAAAAGTCAGAATTACCATTCCACCTTAAACGTCGCAATGAATTGATGCTTAACGACGCAACACCAAGTTTGATGATAACGTATATGGCGGAATTAAAGCATAATTATGAAGGCCAAGCGCGTAGGTTTTAGAGTCCTCAATCCAAAAAAGCAACACAATTGTAAGTGGAATTTTCTTAATTAATTCTGTTGTTTCAGGATTCAATAACTGATTTTTCTCAGGATATACTAATAGTTCCTCGTTTCTGTGTATTTAATTTATGAAAATGTACATGTGTATGTTGTATATATATACCTTTTTATAGAATAACTTTAATCTCACATTAATGTCATAAACATTCTTGTACTACCAAGTACTTATTCGTGTAAATACTAGCTAGAATGGGCATGTGTTTTCGTTTTCGATTTGTGTGTTTTTGTGAATAGGTACCTAGGTTTGTCAAACTTGAGTTGACGCTTAACAAATTTCCAATTCGGCATGGCCTAATTGTAATGAACTCTTTTATGCTGAGGACAAAAAAATGTAAATTACGCGACTTTAAAAGCAACAGAAAAGTACATACTATACAACACCGTGCAATTATTTGTTCTTGATCAGTATATCACTGTCTTGTTGCCAGCCTATCAACTACATGTATCATAATATATCAAAATTGTTCAATAGGCTCCATATGTTGGATGGATTATTTTGAGACAATTACTGTACACGTACAACACCAACAAATGCGTGATAAAAGTACAACTGTACTTTGAAGTGTTTGACCTGATTAACTACATGTATAAACTTGGACCCTTCAGTCTTCAATAAAGTCAGTAACCCGGGTCGATAGCGCAATTGGTAGCGCCCCGGGATTCGGCCGAATCTCGTGTCCCGAGGGGGGGGGGGGTACGGGTTCGAATCCCATCCGGGGAGGTTATACCCTTCCATGAAAATTAGACAATGTCAATTTTCCTTTATTGATTAGATAATATGGAGAAGTTTCCGGCCTTGTGGAAGGGTAGGTGAGTACTAGTTATAGACAAAGGTCCAGGTAAGCTAGGTTAGGTGCGCTGGACGCCGTGAAATGACATAAAATGTGTTGATACGGCGTTAAATCCAATAAATAAAACAATAAAGTCAGTATATTTGTCTCAGTGTATTTTCAACAAAAATCAACAAAAATCAACAAAAACATTGATAATGATAATAATTATATTGTTCTTGGTGTCATAGTTATTTCTTAATCATAATTATATGATATAAATCATGAAAAGAATTATTACCCGCAAAAATAAACGTCAGAAAAAAGTACTTTTATAACAACAATGGCGAACATTCCAACCAAGGACGTTCTAGTTATTAGGATGCACTTAAGAACGTAATGTAATAATGATGTCCAGTAACCCGAAAATTTGCGATAAACAAAGGTTGACCATTGCGGTCATTCTATAAGCCGTCCAAGAAGACTTTTCTAGCGCCCTTGGTTTGCGTTCCTTACATAATGACCATCTCTTACTAGATGCCATGATCAATTACCAGTAATCAATTTAGACCATCTGCAAGATATTATATAAGTAGGGTAAAAGTACAAATATTTTCTTATCATTTGACCTTACAGATCAATACATAATGATAATGTCCGTGTAAAAGTACTTTAGTATCAAGCGTCTTACAGAAAATATGTTCATAAAATCCGTATATTTATGACCTTTCTACAGGATTTATTCTAGTTTGAACGACTGTAAAGCGTTCAATGTAAGCGTTTTAAAGGAATTGCAAGGCAAAAGTTCAACTTCATATTTCCATTTTTTGAATTATATTTTTATAACTGTGAATGCAACAGACACAATGTTATATTACTTGACAAAATGTTTCTTTATTTTCTCGTAATATTTGGGGTGTTTCTTAACTAGACCCACGTGGGTCAGATTATCTAAAATAGATTAGTGTTAAAATATGCATTTACTGATGAGAAGATACTAGTGCTTGTTATTGTGCAACATTAAGTATAATTCTATTAAAAAGATATCCTAACGGTGTAAGAATGTTGAAAAGACAAGAAGCGACCAATGAAAATGTTTAATAACAGCAAGTACGACATATAACAAATATATAAATAGCTTGGTGATTCCCTCAGTATCCTGCTTTCGTTTTCAACAATGTGTATGCCACATGTTTTAATTCGTTCATTTGAATGTTATAAGTGACACATGTTATAAGTAAATAATTTCTTACGTTCTTTATACTGTTTTAAAGACTAAACTTGGTTCTATAATTTTTGCGCAGTCATTTGCCTGTATATCCCTTTCAAGAGTCACTCTCCTAAAAAGTTTATAGGCGAATGAATTTCCTTTTCATTAATGCATCGTAATACAAAACCTTGTTGAATATTTCACACTTTACAAGCATTCGACAAAGCATGCTGCTTCTAGCAATATGGATTTACATGTAAATTTATTAGCAAGCAAGCTAACAGAGCTGGTAGGGATGTCACCAAAAATTTAGTCTACTTTATGATCCCCAACTATGTGAGTACTAGTATCGGTAACAAAAAGTGGAACATTATACATGTAAGTTTAAGACTCCCACTGTTCTTGATACATGTACTTGACTTTTACTTGTGAACAGTTACACCTTATTCAATCTCCGTAAACAGATATCCTGTAGAGCGTTGTCGTACAGGATCTCTACTGTCTCCGTGGAAGGTCACGTCGAGATGAACTTTGTGTCGACCAATCAATGCGTAGCTTTCATCTAGACGAAAACACTAATAATCACATTTTTATTTCGTAATTTCTATTTTAGACCAAGGTTTGCATGCTAATTTAACAGCGGTATTATTCACAGTCTGCGATTGGGCGGCTCTTTCAAATTGCGTGACGTAGACGATGTAAACAAGTTACGTATAATAACAATTTCGTCATGCATTATATGATGAGAAAAGGTCACCTGAACGTGACCTTCGTTTGAAAAAGGCCAAATCTAAATTAGCGAGTAGGCGAGCGGAAAATTTTAGATCGGGTTTTAATCAGATTGCACCTTATTGAATATAACATAAGTACTACAATACTGATGGTATATTTGGTTCGGTGTAACACTAATACTCGCCATACCAATCTGTTTCCGTCCTGTTCTGATATTTAATCTTTATACAGGTTATATATTTTCTTACTTTGATCTTTATATTTTATTTTATAAATGTATACATTCCATATGGAGTAATGTCTGTGACAGATGTCCATATCATAAAATAGTCAGCTTATTTTTTATAGATGACCTTTTCAATTTGCGATATACTACTGTGGCATTTGATACAGTAATTTTCAGCCATTAAGATAACCTCAGTTATTGCAAAATCATCATTCTCGTACCCAGAGTCTAGTAGGATTCTCAATACTAGCATTGAGAATTCTACTAGACTCTGGGTACGAGATTGCAAAATCATGTGATATTTGAAGATTTTTAGCCACAGATATACAGTAGAGTTCCGTTACTAAAGTCACTTTGGTTATTGCAAAATTATGAGATTTTGGAGAATATTTACCAATGTACATTTAGTAAAGTTCCACTAATAAGCTCTAGAAATTAATGGTATCAATAATGGAGCCATTCTCGTACCCAGAGTCTAGTAGGATTCTCGATACTAGTTAGATCGAGAATCTTGATAACCTCGGGGTACGAGAATGTAGTGGAGCGGTCTTAATGTAGAACGTCGTTCTTACCAATTTAAGCATTTCGGACATATAAGTCGTAAAAAGTCATGATTTAAAATGGTCCTTACGGCGAAACTCTACTGTATTGCCACTTAAATTGCTTTTGGTTAAAGTATAATTTAAGATATATTTAACCCTGAATTCTTGCCCCAGTGAAGTATGTAAGTACATTACGCCGTAGTATGGTATCAATTAGTCGAGTATTAGATGTACATAACCTTGACCCGAGTCTTATAACTATGTCACATTTTTATACTCAGACTGGTCCTAGATATTATATACTTATCATCAAATACTCACATATACGTGTTTATGATAATAATGCAGCATACCAGTCCATTATTGAGATAATAATATCAAGTAACAAGTCAATTTCGCGTTCATTATATAATTAACTTCGTAATACCCTCGGCTATCATCGTCCATACATAGCTTCTCCGCGGTAAATCAGAATAAAAAACAAGAATGATTAGTTGTATGACAGATTGTTGACTGTCCCGTATCCAGGACAAAACATTGTAGTGAAGTTTCTATCTATGATCTAGCAATGAAGTGATAACACGTACTTCTTCATGGAATAATCACTCACATGATCATATCTTGTGAAGGCAGTACAGACGATGCGATATTTCAAGGATATTTGCAACATTGCAAACGTAGTAAGGCTGAAAATGATTAAAATTAAAAAAATATCCTATCAGAGACGAGATAGGGTGTTACAGCTTGTTAAAATATGACCCGAGACAAAAGGTACAATTTACATATCATTTACATTTATCATATCAGTTGAAAAAGTGGTGTATTTTAAGTAGAACGTATTATAAAAGTATCAAAACGTAGAATTTAGATCAATGTCAAGGTTGAACCAACACAAACCGGATTTACTAATAAAATCATCGTTCCAGTAAAATGACGTTTAATACAAACACCTTAATTACAATGACTTGACTACTTACAGTTGTAAAAATTAATACATTATAAAATAACGTACCAAGATTACGTGCTGTGAATAAAACAGTAATTCACGATGAATCTATTTCAGTCATCTAGAACACAATCTCCGTAAACATATATCCTGTAGAGCATTGTGGTACAGGATCTCTACTGTCTCCGTGGAAGGTCACGTCGATATGAACTTTGTGTCGACCAATCAATGCGTTGCATTCATCTAGACGAATTTCTATTTTTCGACCAAGGTTTGCAAGCTAATTCAACAGCGGTATTATTCACAGTCTGCGATTGGGCGGCTCATTTCAAATTGCGTGACGAAGACGATGTAAACAAGTTACGTATCATAACAATTTCGTCATGAATATTATAATGAGAAAAGGTCACCTGAACGTGACATTCGTTTGAAAAAGGCCAGATCTAAATTAGCGAGTATGCGAGCGGAAAATTTTAGATCGGGTTTTAATCAGACTGTCTATAACAATGATAATTTACGATTAGTTTTCTATGTCGGATTATTTTTATGTGTGTTGTAAGGGGATCACGGGGTCCTCTCCATCTATATTTTAAGATACGATATTCAAGATAAATTAAGCTTCGGAACCTTTAGTAAATAATACATAATTATAGTTTGAAACTTTTGAAATGATTTGAAGATTATTTTGCCAAAATCGTCCGACAAAAATCCTCGTACATTATAGTTCATAAATTTGTCACAAATGTCGAGTATAATAAAATGCAATTATTCAGAAGAGAAACAATTTAACGTATAACATTCGCCTACACCATTTTCTTATTACTTAACGTCGCAACGCCACTGGCACGTCCTTGAAACGTCGCTAAACGACGCAGCATTAACCGCAGTGTTGCGACGTTTGGCGTCAATTGCGACGTATAGCGGCGCTACATACGACACACATTTACAGGTGGTCACCGCTATGGATTCAATCTGTCAGCATTCGTATTATCTTGTACTGCTTCTTAAAATACCTCTACGAATAGTCTCATATCTGGGCCTATATCTGGTGCCGTCTATACCTTTTCGACCATACCCTCCCAGTACCATTATCTGTAAATAGGTGACCGTAACATTTATGTCTCTCTCGTACATCGCCAGGGTCATATCTTTTTTACGGTAGGTAATATATTTTTACATAAAATGGTTAGTCTTGGTGTTAATTTCTGAAAGCAGGGTTATAAATAGCAAAAGGCTTTGCTAGACTGATAGATGATACAGTATTATAAGCCAACCGGTTAGTAATCAGGACGGGTTTATAAATAGTTCGAACTGCATTGTATTTGTTACTGACCTGTCTGATCTACTTTTTAGCGCTGTCTATATAAAGACTGGACCAACCGTTCCGAAACCGGATGGTAAAATGATATATATAAAACTAGTAATAAACGTATCATTTCATAGATTTTTTATAGGACGATAACATGGAGATATTAGTTCACTATATAATACTTTGTCACGGCATGCGTTAGTAATATTTAGAATAACCATATGTATTTGGGTCAAGGCAATACAAACTAGCATCTCGAATGTAATACGTAATGCCTTACAGCCTATTTGTTTATAATTTATATTTTTTATGAGGCATATGATATTGTTTAATTGTTTTTATCAACTTGATATCTCACGACCGTAGTTATGTTTTTATTTGTTTTGGGCTATCAGGCAAAACAAATATGCAATATATCTAGCGTTATTTCAGCTTCTGCCAATCCCCAGATACGGAATCCGCTAATAGCCCCGACGTATATAAAAGCAACCCAAACAGAGCGTCTTCTATGACAGGCGCAACAATTTCTAAACTCCTTTGCATACTGTTGAAAAAAAAGAACTATTTCCTGCGTGGAGCAAAATTACCGATATTTCCGTACGGTAAAAATCAGGATCAGAGTTTATGACTTTGAATGGCATCTAAATGCATGTAGATGAGTTTTTTGAGAAAGGGGACATAAGAATGCCTATTTTATCGCCTGGTTACCAAGATTCAAATCCAAAGGTCATATCATTTAAATAAGAAAGAAAAATATACCAATCTAATTAAATCACTATCATTTTTAACTAAAAAATCAGTGCTTCTGCTTCAGCGCTTTGATTGTTCAAGTCTGAAAGAAGCGTGACAATTGCTATATGCTGACAATTATGTTATTGCATTAATTAAGCTGGTTCAAAATTAATCATGAAAGTGACAATTTCTAGTATATTCTGGATGATGTACATAGACATAATTTATAAGTAATTTCATTCCTTGTAAAATGATTAATTGGTGCACTGCTTATAGGACTAAATATTATTTTAAACATGGCAGATATTCATTGTATATAATTTATGCTGTTTACAAAACTGTCATATTTTCTCATTCGGCATACCATAGCCATCTTCTGTTGATATATGCGTTGAGAATCATCGAGAAATTACAAAATGATATTAAATACGTTGTTTCAATGAAAACTTTTCTACTTCCGGGTCAAGTACAAGGCCCACTCTGAAGCGTCGACGCACGGTAAGCTGTTCTTGCGAGTATTTATGAAGTAACATTAAACGCAAGTTAAAGTACATAAAATTATAGATTTCTTGGTATACTCTTCCAAATTAGAGCTAAAATCTTTGACCAAAGTCGATGCCATACAATTAAGAGACTTACATTTTGTACCATTTCATCAACTTACTGTCTCTCAAGGTCGTAGCCCAAGTCGTGGATGTATACGCACTATTTTAAGCGTCGACCAATCAGAATGTTTACTTTATTCATTCTCCCTGTGTTGCTGGTACCTGTCACTGACACTCTGTTAAAGCTGCTTCACATAGAAACAGACAATGATGACGGTACCATCACACTGATCCAACATAGTAACAATTCAACAAGAAACAAAAAATGAAGTTGCCTTTGGAAGAGATATTTAAAACCTTTTATAAATTTTTTGAAAACACAGGTGTAGGTCTCAATAAGTATTATTGCGGTAATCGAAAGCAATGTAGACCAACTGACTGTCACAACCTGAATGCCTCTGTTATTAGGTTACATCAAGCATACGTTGATACCCTATGTCTTAACAATAACCAATTCTACAGTAGAGGTCAACTATAAGGACAATTAAAGTCATTAGTCTATAAAGCGGAATAGTCTAAATATATAGACTCTTATCTTCTCAAATTTATCATTTGGGGACTTAAAAATCGTCAAAAAATCGTATGATTTTGCATCAACCATGCAAGGTTGGCTTTACGGAACATGTTTGTAATGTACTACATATAGTTCTTAATTTAAGACCCTACGTAACTTTTTTATCATTTGGACATTTTTCTGTTACGTAGGGTCTTAACGGATTGCTTCAAAAACGCATAGCAAAAATTTTAGTGTACAGACATCGATTCAGGTCTGAACGTTCTACTCGTTTAAATTCGAAAATTTTGCATCAAAACGATACACCAATGGAAAGATAAATGAAAAATACATATGATAAAAGTATAATTATTTCAAATTCTAACCTTAGACAGTCAAATCCTTTATTAACGAGTACTTTCAGTTAGTCACAATAACCGTGCAATAATAGCCAAGGCAATCCGAATTCAAATTGGGTCACGCAATTTGTAAGAATTGATTTTGAACGAATATAAAAGCCAGTATCAGGACCGTTCCATGTATACTATTGACTGTCGGCAGTAAGAACGACTACTCTGGAGAGAAAAAAATTCGTTTAAGCGAAGCGACACTTTATTAACCGGCACGAATTCAGTTCAAAATGGCGGCGAACGGCGACAACCCTGGATAGCAGGTAAAGTAATTAGTGTTTTCGTAAGCGAAAAAAACTGATTATTATCTTTTGCTTTATGGAAAGAATAAAAGTAAACTTTTATCTATTGATTGGTGCTAATTTGACCCACATTTATTTACTTTTAGAAAAAAATATTTTGCTATGCGTTTTTGAAGCAATCCGTTAAGACCCTACATAACAGAAGAACGTCCGTATGATAAAATAGTTATGTAGGGTCTTATATTTAGGACTATACTACATACTGCATGTGTTCACTTTCATTCGCATGAAGTCTGCGTGATCTTACAAACCTCAGTAACATTAGTAGCAAACTCAGCAATGAAAGTTTGTACATTCTTTAGTGTTCCTTAGCTATCAATTACACTTATTACGTGTATATGCAAAATCGTGCTTACCGTTCTAAATATAGGCCACCCTATACTAGGTGCACAATTCTCTATTTTGTATGCTGGTATGTCAGTTAAAACATATCACATTTCTCTTTTCAAATATTTCACATATTTTAACGTCAATTACGAGATTTCGTGAGATTAGAGTTTCTATGATTATCATTATATAATAGCCAAGTTTGCTTTTAGCTTATTGAATAATTTATATCTAAAGTACAGGCTAAAAGCTAGACTTTTTTTTGAAAATTCTTCGAGTGTGAAATTTCATGCTCAGTTAAAAGGAATCGAATATCTTGAAGCTATCTAAACTTAGATTTGAAGAATGTTTGACGTAGAAAAAGCTTATTGCTTGTACTGATTTTTGACTGATTTTAAATTACTGTTAAACAATGTTTACCGGGCAACTTTAAATAGACGGCTTCATAACAATTTACCAAAAAAATGACACACGCATATAAAACGAAACTTGATAACTGTGCAGGTATGTTAATAACGATAATGAATTACATATACAATGCCCTCCAAATGTTCTTGGACAAGTGAAATTATAAGAAAAAATATCATGCATACCGACAGTATTATCACTATAATTACAGCTAATTCATGTATCACAGTATGAATCATAATTTGATAATCTTATGGATGCAATTTTTTGAATCTGCAAGGCGTCTTCAAGTTTCTTTTTTCAATCATAAATTTGCACTACTTTATCATAAAATTTGAAATTTCGCAAAAACCTTTTGAAGGGCACTGTAGTTCATTTACAGTTTAGATTATTTCAAAAGCATGCTAACAATTTCTACAATGTTAATGTCATGTTTCAAATCAACAGAGGCCAAAACGGTATTCACAAAATTGCGCAAGTATATTAAGTACATTTTCACTTCCGAGGAGCCGTATTGAGCACGTCAGTTTCCGAGTAAAATTTTTCATCTCCATGCATTGGAATGTTATTACAAGAACTATTTTGGTGCATTTACAAGATAAACTCTAAAACAAGGTTCATTTGCGTGCGATTGATGTTTTCACGAGTTTTTATTGAATTCCCAGCAAGCATCGCGCAACGCCACCGGAAGTTCGCACAGACAGTAGGACTACTTTAGGAAGACGCTGACACGCGCCATATTTGTCTGCCATTCCGAGCGGTGTTTAGAAATACAGGTGTAATGGCATGCGGCTGTCTCAACACTTTGGAATTAATCTTAGCGTTCATTGTTTTAAACAAATCTTGTGTTGGTATGAAAACTAAACAAAATGTCAGACGATACAACATGGTGTCATACGTCTTCTAGAAAATACACCAAACGAACTTGGTAAAGGCATGTAATATAGACACGATTAAATATACAAATACTTGGCCTCTTGATCCTGCGTCGTGAGGCCGAGACATTGCATATGGTGTATATTATGAATCATTGTGAATAACCATCGGTGTACTTTATCGTCTGTATTATATCTGGGGCTTACTGAACTTTGTTTCTCGAATTCGAGATGGATTCCATTTGGTATTAGATAGGGGTTTAGTACCAAGTTTGTCTTTTTCGTACCTAGAGACTATCAAGATTTTCTGAGTAGAATGGAAGTTCGTGCCCCTGAATCTGAAGCATAGAGCTTCATAACACTTTAAACGTTTTGAAATTTGAACTAAATGTGTTATCAGGGTGCTGTTGCTTCGATAACAACATGTATTTTCTGAAGTTATCTTCATAATTCAAAAGTTTAACATATTTGTTTGTGTTTACATTGGTAAGATGTTTATTCTCAGTACTGACGCTGCTGCTTGTTAAGCTGCCACAAACCTTTGGATTGAAACGGACCATTCCCCGTGCGACATTTTTATTTGAATAACAAAAACACTTGCTCACATATATAATCCCATATTCCTCTGTTAACAGCTTGTTAACCTTTGTTATATAAAAGAATATTATAATAGGTCATGAAAATGTCCATTGGTAACCACAATTTCAAACACATGCCACATGTCCTTGGAACCACATTGGTCAGCCTGACTCAGCCACTTGCCAGTTTCCTGAGGAAATCGTTGCCTAGCGCTTTGTCCTGTGGTACTTTTCTTATACCAAAAGTAATAAGTACGTGCTATTCAATCGAGGGTAATAAGGGGCGAAACGCTAGCTTGCAATATGTTTCGGAAACAGGCCATGTAACTCTTTAACATATGTAGTCAATCTTTACACCGTCCCAGCGTTTTATAAAGTAGATAATATCATGAGATCTAAAATTGGTTTACTACATAAATCATATTTCTTGTTTAATGTTGAAAGAGAACGACTAGACTGTTCTGACATGAAACTATGTAATCATTGAAAGAAAACATCTTTTATAGTTTATATCTTACATATACTACACGTGGGGTTTATTGTAATTTTATTACAGGGTTACTTTGTTTAGATTAATTCATTTAGGTATGTATTTGTTTCATAATATAAATCAAAAACTTTCTTGGAATTTCAAGATGTACTTTAAGGACAGTTCAAGCATTTTTTGTTTATGACCTTCTTAATGCCTAGTTTTCGCTGTCCCTGTGAATGCCGCGGTGCGTTCCGGTAATTTGTAGCCGATGGTCTGTGTTGTCCCGCGCTAATTCGTGAAGAAAATCGAGTGGCCAAACTGGGACGTAACAGAAACGGTGTGAATAAGACACAGTACTTGCATCGCATGATTCACGTGTTCAACAGAGAGGCTGACCTTTGTTAACCTAGTGACACATTTTTCATAATATGCTCTACTTTTTACTACTTGCCACGTCGTATAAGTACGTATTATAACAAGTAAATATAAACGTAGTTTTATAATGAATTGCTCTAAGCTTTATTACAAATATTTTTTGTAAGAGTCTAGATAAACTATGCTAAAATCATTATTCATAATGAATTATACATTTTGTTTTGTTTTATACGCATGTATAAAAATACCACAAATGGTGTATTAAATAATCACACAATGGCGTTGTTTCCGTATTAGGCATGTCACATAGGGACAATTGGCTGTTAGGCATTCGAATAACAAGAACACAAGAACGGGAGAAATAATTGTCAAAAATCCGTATGGTTTAGAGTATTTATGACCATTCCGAGTGCGACCTTTTTATCTAAATAACAATACATTTACCCACAAATATAATGTAACTGTAAACCTTTGTTAAATATGCTAATAGGTAAGGTCCACTATGTGTCAGAAGTAGATCAACTTGTTCCGCGGAATGGAATCTTGGCTAATTGAGTTTCTAAAGGGCAATTTATAATTATAATTATATGTATTATAATATTTAACTGTTTGATATTTTTGTCAATATTTCCTGTAATTTTGTACATATATACACAAATGTACTAAGAAAATGGAAATACATTATAAATGTCTAGTATTAGTTTTCAATTACTGAAAACATGATTTAGAACATAGTGGACCGGCACGGTTTCGAGTCTTAAATACTATATATACATTATGAAGACACGGAACTAGGCTGGTGGCTAATGGTTTAGGTCATATTGATGATAAAATGTCTAATAAAGTTACTGTGTTATAGGAACCACTGCTTAACAGTTTAACAAACTTACCGTTCCTATATTTATTTATTTATTGGAGTTAACGCCGTATCAACACAATTTAGGTCATTTCACGGTGTCCAGCGCACCTAACCTAGCTTTCCTGGACCATTGTCTATAACCAGTACTTACCTACCCTTCCACAAGGCCGGAAACTTCTCCATATTATCTAATCAATGGAGGAAAATCGACTTTATTGTCAAATTTTCATGGAAGGGTATAAACTCCCCTGGTGGGATTCGAACCCGCACCCCCACTGGCACGAGTATCCAAATCCCGACGCGCTACCAACTGCGCTATCGACCCGGGTTCCGTTCTTATATGATGTTTTATGTCAATACAAGTGTCATTCCATTATAACAAGTTACTACTTCAATAGTCCTATCTCTCTGTAAATGCTTACTAATATTTATTTTAGTAACAGGCTCATGTAGAATACTAGTATGGATGCAATAATGTGCAGACACTGGTTTTACTCAAACTAAATCAAAGTTAGAGGACATATTTGTTATAAAATGTTCTGCCGCCGCTTGGTTGCGATTCTTACTTCAAGAAAGTATTCTGGTGGCGATTTACTCCTTCATCAACTTTTCTTGTACCGAGAGGTTATATCATTATCTTGACAAAAAGGCTTGATTATTATAGGTACGAAACCATTTCCAGTCAGTCCAAAAACCACGTAAAATAGAATATTATTGTAATTGTAATATGAAGAGGTTTATGGCTAGGGATGGTTTTAATAAGACTTCGATAACCGCAGACTTTATGATATAATATTATTTTATAGTGTACATATATATTCAAGATATTGCTTTAATATGCTTCCATATTATCTTTGTTTCTAGGATTGTTACATGTATATTACATTTTTGTTATAAATAGGTCAGTGGAACACGACAAATATAGCAACTTCAATGAGAACAACATGAACTTTTATTGTACAGTCCGCTATAGAGTCCACCTTTGTTATTGCAAATTCAAGCTATTTTTGACGATTTAAAAATAAAAACATTGATCATAGGAATCTAGTTCAGTGTATGGTTTTGTCACTTGGCGCATCTTATGCTTGATGGTCTTGTTAGAAAGAGAAAACATTTGGTAATACACTCATACGTTTAACTTTGAATTTCAAAAAATTATAACAAAATTGTTGGCTAGTTATTGAACTTCGATAAAAACTAACCATTTTCAAAGTAATATACTTTCTGTATATATTTAGTGTCTTTGATTGACTGAAACCGTGCTTGACGCCCTTAGTGTCAGAACGTTAAATATGTGAATGGTAGTTAAAAGTTATAAAACTAACGTTAATGAATACTTACAAAACTTGAAAACTAGTATCATCACAGATAGAGCTGAAATAAACCAGTTATTTTAATGATTCTAATCGATTTTTACCGCCACAAATATTTTCATGTGTCAAACCACTTGGCCTTAAGTCATTTACAAGGTGTGGATGGATGATTGACTTTAAGGATTTTTTCAATGAAATAGTTAACATACTATATTTAACATTTAATGATCAGTTAATATCTGCTGATGGGTAATTAATTAATTAATAATTATCCGTTTGAATTTGAAATATAGGCTACACACGGGATTTTATACTCAACCGGAAGTCATTTTCATCAAACGCTTGAAATTTCAGTCATGATTTTAGGACACATGTAGGTACATCATAAGTAATGATTTTCTCATTGACGGGACTAATTGTGGGACTACTTTCGGTCTATGTAACACTTCAAACTGTCAAACATGTTACTAATTGCCAGAGGCCATCATGTCACGTGTGGGATAGTATACTACCGGAAGTATTTATATCCGCGAGCTGTGTGAAGAAAAACGTGATCAACAGTAAGTTTTGAATGTTACCACCAAATTAAACTGAATCATTTATGAAGACCATCAAATGTTTCCATTTATTTTTATCTCATTGTCTGTCCATCTAAGAGTCTATAGATCTTCATTTACGATTGTCTTAACTACAGCTATATATAGATGTTATTTGTTTGACCTGCTGTCCTAAAACTATATCAATATCCTAGAAGGGAGAGGTGAGCAAGGCAGTAACTGTCAAAATATAATATACAAATGATAAATAGTGTTAGTGACATGCTAACCTATGATCACACCTCCAGCAAAAATCACTTTCATTAATTGTATGCCTCTTAAAAGTCAAACTATACGTGTAAAATTTCTCCACATAAAACCACCAGTTTGAAACCATACTTTGCTGGTTAAAATAATGTAGACTATGACGCAGTACCGTCTGCGTTTTGCACGTTTTCTAACGCCTGATAAAAATACTTACCAATAGCTTAGTTGTGGTTTTACATTTTGCGACTGCATTTTCTAAATTGAATATGTGTCCATGGGTAATTTGGTACACGTTATTTTAATACATAGTCATTGTCATAAAATATAAATTTCAAACCTGCAATCTCAATGTAAATATAAGTTCTAAAAACCACAAATTCCCAGACGTTTCAGGTATCTTATGTATTCCTATATTGTGGGTCATATGTGACTTTTTTATTGTAGTTCTTTGTTTAAAGTAAAATGAAAGTGCATTCCGTGACATATGATAACTTGAGACAGCGATGAATAATATGTAATTACGTGCCTGCAAGTATCTGGCGTGTTGAAATTTGAATAAAATAAACAAAGTATCATTTTCAGCACTAATGGATGTGAAATTCAATGCACTGTTCGCTCCCTATTACCTACAAAAATCAGACAGTGAGAAGTTATTAAAACCATATATTATAGACAAAACATTAACATGACAGCAAAAATGTAATAATCTTCAAAACATTGCATTACTGACCTCCATAATGGAATATTTTGATAATAAACATTGCCCACCAAAAGTCCTTTGACTAAATTGTCCTGTATTTATGATAAAAACATTCGCATTTACCATTGAAAAAAAAGTCATTCGAGCAAATTCTACGTATAATTAAAACTTCGTTATATTGCATAAATAAGCATTAATAACAGTAAATATACTTGCATTTAGTACAATCAGTTTTTCACAAACTTCCATTTGTCCAAGAATTTTTGAAGGGTACTATAAATGTACTTTTAAGTATTTGGAAGAAGTATTTAGTTACAACATCAGCAACCATTATAATGGTCACACCAATGGGAGTTCACAAAAAACAACACGTGTTAATATGTCATGCCGTATAGTTATGTAGGTGAAAAAGGCAAAATAAAACCCTATGTTTTATTTTTATATACATCATCAACAAGTGTTGTTTAAAATCCAGCAGTAGCCGGTCCAAAGTCCGGTTGAGACATGGAGAGGACAGCACTGACTTGAAACTTAACAAAGACCAGCAGAGGAAGAAGGTTTTTTCCGACGGCAAGTCACTCCGGGGCTCTTATCAAGATTGAAGTTGAGCTCTGACAAGGGTCTTCACATAATGCATCCTTAGGAGAGGACATACCCCGGTTAAGAAATAAACAACAAACAAACAAAGCGCTGTTTTAACAAAGTCTTAGTCCGTACAAATGAGAAGAAATGAAGAAGGAATACTATCCAGATTTAATTTTATTAGACATGTTAGCATGTGTAACATATACAGTTATTGACGTCCGATCGTCTGCTCTCAGTACCGAGCGGACCATGTAAGACAAATCTTCAAAGAAAAGTTTAAATTAACTTCAAAAGAACAACAACTAGTTTTTAATTAAAACATTCATGACATAGCATTATTGAGAATCCATCTCGTAATCTGAGAACCATCAAAGAAATGGATGATTTCATATCAACTGTATTTTTGTAATTTATCAAAGAGTTGAAACGAGCAAAACACGCCGATCAATTATACTGGTATTTAATTTAATCATATTGCAGATACCGTTATCTTTTCATAATTCTAAAAATTCCTGGACCTGCTTCTAATTTATTGAACCTGTTTTTAAATTCATTTCAAATTTCAATGGATTTAATAATTTCATAAGATGTGTGCTCGAACAAAAAACAAGACCTGCATTTCTAAGATATATGATACAGAGAATGACAAGCAGAATTCTACAATCCTTAGTAATATGATTTAGCTTTTTGTGCTACATTTCTGCACTTGCAATGCATTGAGACAGACAAGACAAGATCAATTTTGAGAAATGAACATTAATCTATTTTGACAAGTCAAAATTTGTTTTATTATACATAAACCCCAAGAAAGTTGTCAAAATAGCAGCTCAATTTTTACACTATTTTATATTACGATCACATTGGTTAATTCCCTAACTCAATCCTGGAAACGACACTTGTTTCCGAATCTAGTTGACAAAATTCCATTTAGATAAGAGACATAAAGACATTATCGGGATAGTTTCCAATAAATGACGTAGAAGGCAGACAAATATGCCTTAGAGAATTCCAAATATAGAATCCTTATATTTTTTGTACAAAAAATGACATCTCTCTAGTTTCTACTGCGCAATAGTATGTCACGTGACACCGGAAGTTGATAATAAAACTCCCACTCAGAAGACGGTTCTCAATAATCCGGACGATAGACTCATGTAAGATTTAGATTCATATAATAAGGTTATTACTCTTTCTCGTGACATTTCATGTATGATGACAATAATAGAAAATGGTCTAAAATTGTCTCGAAGATAAGGCATTTAATATTTTGTGACCTTTTCTCATCCCATATCAATTTACCCCACCTACATTACAATTTACTCGTTTTCTTTGGGGCATAAACTATAGTATAATTTCATAAAATCACAAAAAATTGACATTAATATTTCATTAATGATATTATAGCCGTATGTGTCAAATTTCGTGTTATTTAAATTTACGGTGACTTGTCAAAAATTTGTGTCAAGTTTGCGCCTGGGGTTAGTACTATTTGAATTTTAAACCGGATATCCGATTTATTTGATTCTGTGTCACCAGTGCGCATGCGCAAAAAAGAAATTTTGATTCGTAGTTCACGTTATGTCAAATGATGGAAAAGATATTTAAACACTATATCATTTTAATATAGAATGTCTTATATAGCATTCGTTATATTCACTTTACAATCTCTTTTGTGGTCTAAAACACAATAGACCTTCGACAGTCCATTAACTACCCTGTGGCAATACCACGTGACAATGACATCATAGATGCTTCGATTTTAAGAAGGAAACAGTGAAAATCAGCCTCGACTCAGTTTTAAAGACCTGTAAGTCTTTCAATTATTGTCAGACTCAATGATACCTTCGCGAGGCTGAGTAGAAAAGTACATACTAATGTAAACTATTTGTCGTGGTATACGAGAGGTCGTGGGTTCGATTCCCGGGTGGGTCATACTTTTGTGGAGCTTGGTCACGAAATAATTTCTACGGCCATTTTCCCTCCTACCAATGATTTTGAATTAATTAGGGCAATTGTCAGTAACTGACGAAAGTATGCGCTTAGTAGTTGGTTAACAGCTAAATTCAGAGATTTAGCCTTTCCAGGAGGAGTGAGTAGGTTGACTGACCGCCGTTATAAACTATGACCTATACAATGTGTTGCTATGGCGTAAAACCCAACAAACAAACAAACACCCTGGACAAATATATATCATTACGGCGTGTTACAGTCAACGTTCTTAATTCAATAAGAAAAAGATTGGTTGATTTTCCAGGGTGTTTGCAAAAGGTACTGGCGTTGGAGATGTGATGTGAACGACACACATTATGTTTTGACATAATGTAAGGTCAATAATCTCTATGTTTTATTTCATATTTCAGTACACTTTTCAATGTCGTACAGCTGATTCAAGGCCAGGTTTTACAGCTGGTGTGATATACTTGCCAAACAGTATAAGTGAACTATACTAATCGTAAGTTAAAAAAACAACAACAAAAGAATGGAAATGTCATTTTATCACCTTTCACAGATTTGCGTATATATCAAGATTTTGGCAGCTGCTACGGTAGTTTTGGAAACATTTTAGTTAAATAACTCCTTTTGTCCTTGTACTTGGACACAAGCGCTATAGAATAGCCAGGTGTTCGAAACATGATGCAGCTTACGCAAATAATTATATGCATGTGTATACATATATGACCAAAAACGTTTCTTTGCATCCAAACCTGTCATACTGTGTCCACCATTAGCTCTTGCAAGAATTAAATTTTGAAAAAAATCATGTGGCTCACCGCAGACAATTTTCTTGATATTAAAACATGTTTGTTTTAGCACCCTCCTTCGTGTTTAATGTAGAGTCGTGCTCATGGGAATGGTCAGTGAAACAAAGAACATTACATACTTTAAAGTTCCACTATCAGCATACACATTGTAAATGGCACAAGGCATAGGTAATGCCGTTTTATGCCAAATAAAGAAAGAGGATGGATGAAGTATCGGTCTTCATAGCGAAATGGTCCCATATATAATGGGATCTGTAGGGCGTTCAGCTACCGCGAACGTTACAAAACGTTCCGTAACGATACATTCGGAACTCCTCGGCCATTCGTTGCGAATAATCTCGGACATATTAAGACGCTATTTTGAAACTACCGGTGTTGAAGTAAACAAATATATTATTATTATGACCGTTTAGGCATTGAGTGATGTTTCGTTTTTAGTCCGTAAATTTTGAAACATCACTCATTGCCTTAACGATGGCATATTTGTGTATTAGATTAGATTATTCGCAGCGAATGGCCGAGGAGTTCCGAATGTATCGTTATGTAACGTTCTGTAACGTTTAGTGTAATTGAACACGCTCATGGTCCTACTAACATTTTGGAACATAAAATTGTAAACAAATCTCTGATTTTGTAATAAGCAATGTGGTCTACATAGTAGAATTTTACTGAAATCTGAAATTTTTATCTCCTTTAATTTACGGGCACATTTGAACCGGTTTATCCTAAAAAAAAATGGAATTTTCATAGATACCTTTTTACGGAGAACAATATACATTGTATAATCTTTATGCAGTGACCTCATGAGATTACGGTAGGGAGAATGACATATTTTATCATTGTATAGTTTTAAATAAAATATTGTCAGTCTCTTAATTATACTGTTTTTTTTCTCTTACTCTCACACAATGTCTTAGTATGCCATTGTTGCACGCACTCTTGACTCCGTTTAAAGGTACATGCGACCTTTACGGACAGAAAATATGATCGTGGGACCAAGTCTTTGTTAGGTTAGATTATTACAGTGCTAATGGACTAAGATTACTTGTATTTAATGAAATATGGATGACACACATTTCTGCTATATAATACCACATCATTAATAACTCTTTAACTGATTCAAAAATTTGTAAAATGTCATTATTTGTTAAAATTAGTAATTATGAGTTAAAATAAATTACACGACGTATTTAATACCGCGCTAATTGGGTTTAATCGACAATTGATTGCAAGGTCTAATACATTGCTCTCCAAATGTCAATGGACAAATTCCTGTTTTTTTAGGAATGACCGACTGATACTGACCCATAAATATTGAAACACTGATCTATCTGAGTAAATTTCAAAATAATTATAAAAAAAAGTTCGTCAAAGTAAAGAATCAAGCTATGATACATGAATATTAAAGCTTTAATTGTGAAATTACTGCAGACAGTCATTTTTCAAACTTTTATATCCAAAGAACTTGTGGTTGGCACTGTATGCACTTTATAACTACTTTTGTAGGTTTGTGTGTACCTATTTTTATGCACTCATTTGTCCTACATTTTCTGAACAGATCGGAACAATATAGCATCTGTTTCATCAAACGTGTATATCAACATGGCAATACCACGTGACTATGACGTCACAAATGCTATGGTGTCGAGACGAAAACGGTAAATAATCTGCGTCGACCACTGGCACCAGAGTCCTGACACTCGTTAAATACGCACACATATAATATTTGTCAACAAACGAAATTAAAAATCGGTCCCGTATACATTATCATGTACGAGTTATAACTATACTTTCATTATAATATTATATATTAGGTAGTGTACATGTATGCACAGGGAACTATATATAGGGACGTACGCATTATTTTATTATCATAAGACATCGACTCTGGTGCCAGTGGCATCGACTCAAAGTTTTAAAGGGCTGCAAATATTGTCATTCTTGTCAGATTTACGTGACACCTACTCGAGGCTAAGCAGAAAAATGTATACTATTTGCTGCGCATACATCTCAAACGCCAGTTTTATACTCTTGCAAACAACGTAGAAAACCTACCGTTTTCCTATTCATAAAAAGAAGACAGCTTGTCATTGTAGCTTGCTGAAAAGGAATAGTTTTCAGTGAAGACCCCGGTATGTGACTTTTCCCCTGAAATAGTGCATTTCGTGTCTGAATTGGATCAAACTTGTTAAAATTCCCATTCCCAATAGAGTTGATATAGGTATTTGCTATTTGCTAAATCGTTGCCAATGCTAGGTTGCCAAAAGAATTGGATCTGCAGTCTCAAGATTGCTATATCAGCATTATAAAGTTGGCGATTTCTCTTTGTATTGAAATGTTATACTCTTTGTTGTTTAAGCGTTAATTGATGAGTTATTTCATATGCCTGAGTATGGTGAATTGACATATATTAAGTTGATATATTTTATCTCTCTTATATAATAAGTTTGTACCACATTTTACCAGCCTGATCCAGATCTTCGAAAAGATAGAGTTCATCATGCAGATACAGGTACTAATAATATATATGAGCCAGTTAATTATCGTTTATCGGTACAAGTTTATTAGTTTATAACAACTTATGAAGTAGTATAGTCATATTTTTACGCTCTGTTATGTGTGTAATATTTTTTGATTATAAAAATGTAAAGAATGTAATGTAACGTAATAATTATGATTAATCCTCATATGAAGTGATTTGTATGCATGGAAATATGTCAGATTTCACAGCATACCTGTGTGAGGATCATTTCAATTAACTAATTGATTGTCTGTTCTAGTTTTTTCATAATTAATTGTATAAATTTATCCTAGATAACTTGAGGCTGAATATTATATTAATAAATTCTCAATCACTGCAATTATAAAGTGCTATCCAAAGTTTTTGGACAAATGAAATTTTCTAATCAAGCATTCCGGAAGTAATTTTACTGTAATGAAAACATATTCGTGTTACATAACCTGAATCATACGCTGACAAATTAATTAATGCCGATTTTAGATTTTGCTCAGATTTCTCGGTTTCATTTTTGATGAATAAAGGTGAATCGGATTATTCGAAAACAGGATTTCGTCCCAGAACTTTTAGAGGGGCTGTATGTTAATATCTCTGTATTGTCTGCGTAAACTAGGGGACATTTTCCTGGGAGACAAATCACAGCAAATACATTTTGTGCTATTTATTTATATAATTAAGGCTACATAATTCTGCTTAAAGGAATCAAGCAGGTCGATGATCTGGAATTCAAAAGTTATGAACTTTGTTCACGCTGACCTTAAAACCTTTAAATAATTCCCTTAAGGTAAAAATAATTATCATAAAATCATAGCATAGTTCTTTTTTATTTTAGATGGCATTGAATATATGTATCTTGAATCAGGTACGATAGTTCGACCTTGACTGAGCCTATAAAAGAACACATGTGACTGATTTTAGTAACACCTGAAATTCGCTGCTTTAATCCTGATTTAGTCGTTACGATACATTATTAATTACCGTGCTGTATTGATAGCAATTGTTGAACGAATACTTGTTGTTTGGTTCCCAGTTACGATAAAAATGGGAAAGTTATCCAGGTCAACTTTTTACAAAAATGTAGGTCAACATATACAAGAAAGTAGGTCAACTCACATAAGAAAATATGTCAATTTGTATTAGAAAGTAGGTTAACTGATAAAGAAAGGTAGGTCAGGAGAGCCCGTGGCTGCAAAGAGCCAAAGTAAAGAGTAAGCTATTGGCGGGAATGTCCAAAACATAAAATTTTATAATTTTGCTATTATATCACCTCAATTTTATCTTTGTGGTGTAATTGTCTGTAAGGTTTCATTGTTTCTTTGCATCTTGGAAAGTCTCTAAACTTTAGTATACAATGCCCACAAAAAGTTGGAAGACAATGGAGTTTTGAGAAAAACTGATTATTCATTACGCAAGTTATGTTACCATAATTATAGCGTATTATGTAGTAGTTGGAATCATGTGTTCATTAAGTCATTAATACCGTTTTTTTCATCGGTAAGTGTAATTCGGTTAGTCCTAAAATCAAAAGTTCGTCTTAGAACTTTTAGAGTACAAGTACACTGAACATTGGCTGAACGACAAGAACTAAAATGTTTTAATATAAAATGGATAAATTGGGGGTCCCGATA
Source organism: Mactra quadrangularis (assembly GCA_025267735.1). NCBI lineage: Eukaryota > Metazoa > Mollusca > Bivalvia > Venerida > Mactridae > Mactra > Mactra quadrangularis. The sequence continues at coordinate 35,144,820 of CM046302.1, read as the reverse complement.
ATTACATATCTTTGAATGAACTAAAGTACATGCACTCATAATACTGTAACCACAACTATGGAAAGCATTCGGTCAACCTTATGTTATAAAGTTTATTTCACCTGGACAAAATGTGGTTCAAATAAGACAAGGTTGATCACGTGCTTACATAATGTTGTAGACGAAACTTACAAATTATTTCTACTATATTATGCTGAAGAGTTCAACAGTGCACGCTCAAGACATAATGTAACTAATGACCTAGTTGTATAGAAAGTCTGGCAGTGTAACAACTGGATCAGCTGGCTAGATTAATGAACATTCCTTAGTGATATAGTGTACACCATTCATTGTCTGGCACAAACAATATAGTCTTATGTACAGTACCCTCTTAAACTTCTTGGACCAATGAAATTATGAAAAGACAAGAGCTCCGCTGGGCGGGGGATTATACGCCTGGGATCTTCAGACGCAATAGGTCTCATCCCAGACACATGGGGTAACCGCCGTAAAGATTTCGTAAAACTAAGTACAGCTGTTGTCGAGTTATTTTCCGGACAAAGTTTTCCCATTTGAACTCCCAGTGACATTGACTTTTGACACCAAATCACCAGAATCAATAGGGCACACCCTTGACCCAAGGACTATTCACTCATAAAATTTAGTGTACCTAGATATAGCCCTTGTTTAGTTATCGTCCGGACGAGCAATTGCCCACGAATGGACAGACAGACGGACAACATCATATTAATATGATACGTTTTTCAAACGGGCGTATAGAAACTGTTCATCCGTAATCGTACCATAAATAAAACTTGTTTGTGTTACATAGTTCGAGTCACATATTGATAAGCTAATTAACGTTGATTTTGAAATTTGCTCACGTGACTCATCGTTTCTTTTTCATTGGTTTTTCATTGGTTGGTCGGTTGATCGGTTTACCCTGGATTTTGCCCCCGAACTTTTGGATGGCACTGTATATATATAAAACATAGTTTAGATTATATACGTATTGTTGAAATACCTTACTGACCACTAACTATTCAATCGACTGTTAAATGTAACATAGTTTAGAATAAGTATAGTCGGGTCATGACCATTTGTATATTCATTAGACTGACCAGTAGATGACCCTAGTTCTATTAAGACCAATGTATCTTAACGGTAACAAAAACATTATGTACCTTAATAATGACCAGTTGTCTAATACAGGTTTATTGTGTCACAAATGTGTTATAATCGCTCTAGTATGTTTATTTTTTATAGAAACGCATCATGTGATATACACACGTTGACATTCTGTTCAACCCACTGGCTGCTGGCATAAAAGAGTTTCCCAAATATTTCTTTCATTATTATACACACATATATATGTGTGTAATGTGAATATTGTTCTTTGGGGGAAGGGACTCTTTCATGCCGACAGCCTGCGGTCCAAACATGCTATCGAGGACAAATGTACATATAGGTGCCAAATCATTGGTTAATTTGGTTCCATGTCCCTGTACGAATCTCACTGAGGACAACTTTACTGATAGGGACCAGCCTATTGTTTTTGTTACTTTTTATGTCAATTTGGTTTCCATGTCCTTTACGAATCTCCCAAGGCATATTTGTACTAAAAGGGACCAGTGTGCAGTTCTTGTTACAACAAATATCAACTGGCTTTCATGTTCTTTTTGAAATTTTCTCTATGAGCACATCTCAACCACTTTCCTGAAAAAAATTCGGTTAGGCTTTTCTTTAAACATGTCTCTCTCTTTATTAAACGACCCAATATTCATGAATACCATACATCCATTGTCATGGTAATCTGAGAACCTGTTTCTTACGTCACTAGCGATAATGACGTCATATCGCTAGTGATCGGTGATAGATACACAATATAGTGTTGTTTCTAATCTCACGAATGTTGTTTCTGTTGGCGATAAATAAACAGCGTAATTTCCAAGTATTCAAATTTACAAATAGTTGATTAATTGTTACAAGTAACATGAAATAAAAATAACGTTATCATTCTTTGAACCCGGACTTAGAACTATGAACAAATCCTAGACGTTGTACTCGCTTAATTAAATCAGATTGGCTGAAACAACAACAGTGATAAACATTTTTATAGCTTAACAATAAATTTGTGTTTATTTCAAAATTTTACGTGGTAAACAAAATCTAGATCGAATGAGTCAACTATTGTATGAAAACTTGTATGAAAATCAACATCAACAATAACAACTTTGTTGTTTTGCCGTTTCCTTATCAACTACATTGAAACTGTAGGCCTATATGACGTGTTCGAGTTTAAAACTCGTGACTCGGACACTAGTTTATATGAAAGTTTTAATAACAGAATCTTTTATTGAAATCAATGGAGTTTTGTCACGGATTGTGATAATAATCTAAAATGTGATATAAATATAAACATTCGTGGTTTATCCAATGATAGAAAACATGCTTTCATGACTGTTAGATGATTAACTTAAGAACATATGACGTTTCAGTGCTCGTATACTCATTGTAAACCCCTCTTAATATTTATACATATTTATCATTTACATACTAATGCACGTGGTCATGAGACTATTTGAAAATACACTGGATTAACTTAGATTAGTTGACCTACTTAAATGTACTCAATTACTGCCATACTGTAACAGTAAAACCTGTTGTACATGTCATCTTTCATTACCAGCCACCTCAAAACTGCAGTGAATACCACTGGCACTGAAGTTCTTATATTAGATAAGATATTCATATTTATGCTTAAAATTAAGATTTATTAAAGAACATAGAAAAAGAGGGTCACCTCTTTTATGAGTCCTGCCTGGGTTTATTAGTATTATTATATTACGATAAGCCCAGACACACCTCGAATATAAGGACTCCAGTGCTTGTGTTCAACATATATATGGTCAACCCTCTCGTGGATATTCGAATGAAAATCTCACTCCATATGACAGTAATCTCTATAACAGCATAATTATATACATTATCAATGGTATAAACTGACATACTTCAATTCTCAAAGTGCGTAAGATCGAAAATGAAAACCAAAAAGGGATTTTCACTTCGAAAATAAAACATTGGAATATAATCACCCACTTTTTGATATAAGTTAGTGGGGGTAGAAGGTCGTAAAATATAAATATTGACCTGAAAAATGTTCATTTTCTTGATTTTTTGTGTAAAATATCGTTGACCTCTATTTCGCATCAAAGTCATTTAGTTTGTTTACACCGATTTGTTTTTGCTCGGTTGTGAAACAAGTTCTAGCAACGTATATTTATCACTTTCGAGTCCGCTTCCTGGTCACACAGTACTGATCTAGTAGGATAAAGTTTCTTGCTCAAGGAAACAACAGGGTAGGTATTGGATGGGATTTGAACCAACGCGAAGCTGGCTATCCAATGATTGCCAGTCCAACGTCGTAACCGCTCGGCCATACCCGTACCATCAAAGTAATAGTATTGACTAACTCTTGTTAGTCTCAATCTATGCCAATAATACAGCCTTTGTTTCTGGTTCTTACTATTTTAAGACAAGTTCCACTGTAATAATCAATTATCATGCTTGTTGAGTATGACTGATGTTTTCTGGGTCAAACCAATGATTTAATCATACTAAAACCAACTTGATTACGTACTTGTATACTACTTATAGTCAATTCCTTAAGGAATTTTAATCTACTATAGTCGTATGACGTACGCATGTATTTAAGGTAGTTAGTCGTAAATAATTCGATCATGTTTAAATGACTGCAAATGGGTATAACTATGGTACATTTGTATAACTTGACTCATATCATTCTCTCGAACGTATGTAACCCGATAAAAATCCATGGTCCGAACTGAGAATCGAACCCACGACCTCTCGAGTCGAGTCGTAAGAAGACACTCTACCACGTCGCCATAAAAGCTAGCTTGAAGGTAAGGTAGTACAAGTGTCGTATTATACCTCGGCTACACGTCGTTCTCTATATTGTCCAAGTTGACCAAAAATTCTGAGACAAAATCCTGTATTTGAGTTAACCAATTTAAGCGCATTCATAAAAAAGGAAACAAAAAGTCATCTTGGAAAATTCCAAAAGTAGCATTAATCAACATATAAATAAAATAATGTAACATGAATACATAAACTTTGAATATATATATATATTAAAATTACTTGTTTTATGAACGATGATTAGTTCTTTTTGCTTAAAATTTTATTTGTCCACGAACGTTTGAATATACTACAAATACCACATAATCATTTATATTTGCGGTAATTCTGAAAGTCCATACTTGGTATGGTGTGGAACAAATAGATACCTTACCTTTGTGTACTATTTGTCCGTGAACTAATTATGATATAATCATAATATCATTTGCCCAAGGAGTTTTTCATAGCCTTTGTATACTAGGTAATGGAATTTTAATTGAACCAGTGTCCTGACGTAATGAATAAATTTTGTTCTAAAGTGAAAGAGTCTATATAGCTAATGATGTATGATTTGACAAAATAATTTATTCATAAAATGATTAGTTTCTTTTTAAAAGGTCCTGAACCCTTGTCTATAACCAGTACGCACCTACGCTTCCACAAGGCCGGAAACTTCTTTATACACCTTATAAATGAAGGAAAATTGACATAATTTTCTAATTTTCATGAATGGGTATAACCGTCCAGTCTGGGATTTGAACACGTGCCCTCCTTCAGGATACTATATTCGAAATCCTGATAGAACTCATACTCATCACTTCTTCGTATGTTTCAGCTGGTCTGTTACTGTTTTCCACGCACTGCTTCATTCGTAAGTTATATTTGTCTCATGTTTCGGAACCATGTGTTTCTGAACACTTCAATTGTCGACCAGTATCCTAAGGTATCGCTATCTAGCGTTTTGACCCTGGTATCACCCTTACACTAAAAGGAATAAGTACATGTATGTTACATCACATCGAGGGTACAAGGGGGCGAAACGCTAGGTAGCGATATGCTTATGAAACTGGCCACATGTATAGTATATTTTAGTATATGTTTTTTTGTTGTTTTCTTCTTATTGTTGTTTTTGCGTCTTGAAATGATAAGTGTAGTCAAGGACTCTTTGTTTGTTAATAGTTTAGTATCCACAATATATAAGCAGGTTTATTATAAAATGTCCACACTGTTTTGACACCTACACTAAATAAAAGCAGACGACACTCAATCTCACGTGCCGCTCTAAAAGTCACGTTACCAATAAATCCTCCTACGTGTTGGCATGGGCATCAGCTGTGAAAGCAATGGTTGAAACCTCTCAATAATCATTAAACTTACATAATTGTATACGATATTTAAGTTCTACAATTTCCGTTAGGTTAAGATCATTCAATCTGATAGTCCTTAAGCTAGGGTAGTTCTAATTTAGTGGTCACACACCTATTTTTAGGTCACATGTTTCTCAACAAAGGTGATTGCCACGACAGCCAATTCCTGAAAATACAAAAAAGATGTCACGTGGACTTGTAAACTAAAATGTACTAGAGACTGTAAATCCAAGTACATTTAATCATTCTATATTTAATTTAGTTCTAACGTTGAACTACATTACAATTTGCATGTATGTAATCAATGCCATTGCAAACGCAACCTTTGTTTAGTACATATAAACTTAAAATAACCGATTTTGACTCAGAAATAATTGAACATATCATGCGTTGTGGATGAATTTTGTCCATTATAAAATACTTGAATATCAGAAAAAAAGGCAGAAAATTAAAACTGTTATTCTGCAGCGTTCATAGATTTTTTCGGTGATGAGTTTTATCTGCGATATATGACAGGCTATGGACTTGGAATTCATACTAAGCACGTTCACTTAAGCCTTTTAAACTGCTTGCACTTCGGTTTGCAATTAAGTTGAATTTTACCACAAGGTAAGTGCTCTGATAGCACTGGTATCAAGTGGCCTATATAATGGACAAACCAACTAAATATTGTGGGAATAAATAAATGTTTCTTTATCCAACACAGGCGACTGCAATAAGTCACGTGTAGTGTAGTAATGGCAGCATTACATAATTACTTATAAAAGTAATTACTTATAAAACAATAAATACCTGTGAAAAACATATTCAGCGCTATGGTTTGCAGTATAAAAAGTCATATTCGTTTAAAAGTCATACCGTAGGGAGCGTACCACGGCGAATTGTCAGCAACTATTGTCTGTGTTAAGCACCTGTTTATCACAAATAACCAATGGTACCATATGTTTTTATTCATTTCTCTATACCGGAAGAGGAGAATTTCATTGAACTAACAGGTATGGTAGAACAAATTGTATTGGGTAAAAAATAGGTCAAAAGTTGACAGTGGCACCGAAAAATCTTACAAACATGATGTTACGTTTCTTTTACAAAAACTGTAGTACAAGTAGTTGAATAGACAACACTATACTTGTTGTTTAAGTGTAGCATGAACTCCTTATTGGACACATATACTTTACATATACTTTATTTTCACAATGTGTTACAAGGTCACTGACACATACAAAAATATACATCTAAATATATGTACATAACTTACGTTTGATTAAAAAGTATAATATATTAATTTGAGAAATTACATACCAAACAAACAATTTCTGAAACATTATACAATGTACATAATGCATTTATAATACTCTGAAAAACAAAAAAAAATGTGTGATGACTATACTTGTTTATGAAGATATGCTGCTGAATTCAACAATTCTACTATCATGATGTTTGGTTGAATCATTTCTAATTGTAAACGAACTGTTTTAACTACTTAGGCCACAACAAGTTGATGATATGTCCTACGGATTTTTCTGGAAAAAAATGGGGCAAGCGAGCGAAGAATTTTTTTTTAATTCTTAATTCAGTTGCTTTATGTAGCGGTTTGACCAAATTTTTATGAGCGAGCGAGGAAATAAAAATATTAAGGCGCGAGCGAATCCATAGAACATAATATCAACTTGCTGTGGCCTTAGGATAAAATGGAATCTTCGAATATTAAAAGTAATGCCCTTTAGTCAATCCTTGACCGTCACTATAGTTTGAATAACGTCATACATGAGTCATTCGATATAGCACAGTGTTGGACATGGCACCAAGGACTCTCACTATGTATAGACATGTTGTCAGTTATTTGAATAGGGAAATATTAATATTACAGTGTTCAGTGTGGGGAGTCAAGTCTAGCTGGTGACAGTTTCACCTTTATTATTGTTGCATTACGATCACAACTTTCTAGAAATTGTTATTTCTAACACGTTACACAATAGAGTAACAAGATTCCAGCGTTAAACTGAAGCACAAATCACACATATCGGCGAAATTAGATTTTTCGCAATGACATACAGCCCGCCAAAATTCTTGGAAAAAGTCCTTATTTTGGGATATACCGATATATTCACATTTAGCCATGCTTAGAAGCAAACAGTGAGTATTCTAAGCTAATTCAAAAGCATTTTGTAAGCTTTTATTAGTTAATCAACATTACTATTAAAACTATATTACATGAATAAGCTTTCATTACAGTAACAATACATTTTTTTCTAAAATTCTCACTGGTCAATACTTTTGGAAGGCATGGTATATGTATCAACTACGTATACAATTTCATGAAAATAATTTCATCAGTATGACGTACTTAAATTCAAAATCGTGATTAACAATCATTGTTATCATTAGAAAGTAAGCAGCAATCGCCAATTTGTCGCCATTTTCTTAGCACCTTACCACGAAGGGTGCTTACTTTGACACGATGCCATCCCCGTTTACATTTACCGTTTACAACAGACAATCCGTATGTGCTATTTTGTTACATAAGACTACGTTATTTCAGTTTTGCACCCAAACCCTGTTGTGTCTATCCACGATAATATATTATAACGGCAATTTTAAAGTGTAAAACGCTAAATCTGGTGATAGACAAATTACTTTATTCATAAATTGATATAAATAATTTCAAACGTCCAAAATTGGGTACAAACACAGCTCATTCTAATTCATTTCGACTTGAATGCAGAAACAACATTTTAAACATGTAGCATATTTTTATCATTCTATGTATACAAAATGTAGCTAAGTTTGTTTGGTCAATGTTTACTATTTTGTCCAACCATGTCCATCAAATCATAGAAACCTTTTTTCGGTGCCGCTGTCTAAGACAACTTTTGACCTATATTTTTAACCTATACAATTTACTCTATCATGTCTTTTTGACCAATGAAATTCTCTTCCGATATAGATAAAGGATAAAATATATGGTACCATTGGTTGTTTGTGATAAACAGATGCGTAGCACGGACAGTAGCTCCTGGCAATATGACTGAACAGCGAATATGACTTTTCATTCTTCGCACGAAATGAATTCTGCATCGCGTCGAATATCTTCTAAAGATATTTCTTGTTACATAATAAATTATGTTCTTTGCACTGCGGTCGTAAGAATGTGAGACAAGATGACCAAGTCTTAAAATTGTATTGGCATTATTCGTAAGTTATAGCATTGTACCCTTCAAAGTAATTATGTCTTTTGAACAGGGACCTATATGACTAACACAAACCTACTCTTGCTTATAAAATACGAAACACATATCTATGAATGATGTTTGAGGGACAGAGCTGAGGATTTCCAAAGTTACAGGGATGATAAGAAGAGGGGATTTTCAAAATCTTAAAATCGTTCAAAAAGCATCCTACTAACTCATTATATCGACTGGGTTTTCATGTTTCTAAACACTTATTGTTGTATGAAGCATCATGCACTAACTGTCTCAAGTACTTTCGATTTCATAAGTACAGCTAATGGTAATTGTTTGTAACAATGCTGTTAGATTGCATGATAATAAAGATAACATTTATGTTACCAAATGTACATCAGTTAATTACAATTGCTCAACTATTACATTAGTTCTTCTAGTGCATTAACTAGAAATTGCAAGAATGATCTAATCCTTACTATCCAAACAGGAATGGCTTAATTGGCTTTATGTAATTGTCAATATAAAACGGACGCAAGTTAATGCACAGGGTGTACATTCAAAAGGCCACTTCAGATAACTCATATCTAGGAGAAGTTGCTAAGTGGTAGGATGCGCCTTAAGGGATAGAGAAATCCCGGGATCGAACCCAATCGGAAGAACTGCTAATTTCCTTGAGTAAAAATACCTAGGTATGATAGATAATTGTTTCGCTCTACCCTGGCATAAAAGTACTGTGAATCTCATCTGTTTGAAGGTAATATCTTGATCAGGGGTTATTGTACAAAATTGTCACGTCAGCTAAACCTGTAAATGGAAGTAGACATAAAATAGCACTTATACTTTCTTACTTTTAATAAAGTACAATAATATACAAACTAAAATGTAATATGGTAAGCATTATTTTACTTATAGTGCAGGTATAAAAGTAAGGAAGCGGTCAGTGCGTGCAGACTGGTCTTTTCCCTTATTCAAACAATATTACCTTTTAAAAACTAAACCTAATTATCCTTTGAAAATGTTTACTGATTAAGTAAGATTATTAAAAAATACGAATTATTAGGGATAAAAGTATAAGACATAAACAAGATTATATTTTATTACATGGGAAGGTTGTGGTCACTCCAAGAAGCTATTATACAGTACCCTTAATAAGCACTTAATTTATTGAACTAAATATTGTTTTAAGATACATCGATTCACTTTTACCCATAAAAAGCAAACCATGAGTCGTTAGAGAAAATTTCAAAATCAGACTTAGTAAGTTTATCAACATATTATTCAACCTCATTCGGAACACCTCGACTTTTCATGAATGAATAATTCGTAGCGAATGGCCGAGGAGTTCCGAATGGATTCAAACTCATTCGGAACTCATCTGCCATTCACTGTTTATTCAATGAATGGTCGAGGTGTTCCGAATGGAGTCAAACTAAGGGCGAGTTGCCTAAGCATATCGCTAGGTATCGCTTTGTGTCCTGGTACCCTTCTTATAACAAAAGGAATAAGTATGTGATATCAAATTTAGGGTACCAGGGCACAAAGCGTTACATAGCGATATGCTTGTAGGAAATTCAAAGAAATAATTAAATATGAAATAAGATTTGATTATAGTAAAGTTACTTATGCTATGCTTGTTTAGTTTTTTCTCAAAAATGTATTTGTCCAAAAATCTTTGCAGAGCACTGTATATAAGCAGCTACGCTACCAACCAACCCACAAGTCGGTTTGAAATTTTTTCAAATAAGCGATATAATCAGAGGTCTGGTAAAACTAATAAAAGTTAATAGGTAGGGACATATATTAAAGAGAAAAACATAAGCAAACAAATTAGGTTTACTTAAACAATGTAAAGGAGATTAAACAACTTAACCCATACTTCAAAGAGATTTTAACTCTGTTATAACCACAACAAAAGAATGTTCGTTCTTAGTTATGAATATTAAAACTATAGAGGTATTACGTTTTCTTAAGACTTTAAAATTTAGATACAAGTTTGCCGTACGAGCATAATTCATAAAACATGATCGTATTAAAACAATAGAGGGATTATTTCATGACTTTGTTGCTTTTTTATTTGATATTTTATAAAGAATACTTTTAGACATAAGAAAAACGTATCAACCTTACGATTTAGATATATATATTGTACGATATATATATTGTTTACCATAATAGGTATACATAATTTAACTTAATTACATTTAGAACATATAAGAATACAATGTACTAAGGGGTGGACCGACAATTTCAACATACTCTAGGAGCCTTTCAACCAAAGCCTTATCTAAAACTTGCTCCGGTAATAAAATTTCTTACATACAAATAGACTTTCACATTTTCAATCTCATGCATTCATTTACTTGCGCACAAAACCCTGTACTCTCTTCTTAACATAAAGTAAACTCAATTGTAAAAACACTACTGAATGAAAATAGTTTACCAGCTTCATGAAAGTGAATTATTTTCGGTTCTTTTAAGTATTTAAAGAACAAAATTAGAAGTTAAAATCAGAAACATTTCACTATTATAGGACAATCAAAATAAATGTCCATAATAGCATTTCTTCTTCCTGCTCGCAGTGATATCTTTCCCTATCTCAATCACATTTGTAGCTGGCTTTGGCGGTGATGTTATATTCAGCTAATATTTTCTTTTTGTTTTCCTTCATGCCCATATAAGTATTTTAGTTCAAATAGTTCTATCATCGTATATTTTACAATAAATGTTACCATGGCAACGTAAACGTTGCGTACAATTATGTGATAATTAATATTATATACTTACTATGCATGTGGTTTGCATTGTCTAGTTTGTACTGGTCAGTGGTCACTGTATGTGTAAATATGATGAGTGCTTTGACGTATTTCAGCGGACAAAAACCTGTCATTTGCAGAGCAAACTTAGCGCAATAATGTTAGATAACTCAAAGAGCAAAATATAACCTGCACTAATCGTATAGAAGAACTTTTTTTGCGAATCTAAAACAATATTTACGAACTAACATTTCGTTAAAATCAAATCATTATGCATTGGTAACGGCAAAATTGAAAACAATTTAATTTATTTGATTTTTCGCGCCATAAATCTCGCGCCTTTTTGGTTTGGTCTTTTGATTCGGAACTACTTGCATTTGTTTGCAGGTAGTTAAGCAACGTGTTGTAAAATTTCGAATTATGGCGCGAAATATCATGATATCTCAGTAACACGTGTATAGTTATATAATACAAATATAAAATTCAATAAATAACCATATCTGTCAAAATCTAAGATAAATTTGATTCGGTTACGCTTCGGGCATGTCCGTATGTTATAATAGTTATATAATATATTGTTGATATTACGTCATAGCAACGAGAAAGGAAGCGCTTATATTGCTTGCCCGGAGCAAAGAAGTGTTGTTTTTTGTTGACTTATATAATGTAAATATCATTATCATAAACAAATATCGGATAAAGGAAGTTTGATTATATACACTGATAATGCGATTGTCGCCAGTGATAATATACATGAATTAATTATGTGACCACTAATTGTTTACTTTTGTTAATTGTCCTTTTAATTAGCTACTGTGTTAATTGTTACCAAATATAGTAACAATTGATATTTTAGTATTAGAAAATAGCTGCATTGAATGTATTTGTTGTTTGTACGGTGTACCTTGTACTAAGTACACAATTGGTGTAACATTTACAACGTTTCTGTTTCTGGTGAAACGTTTTTAGTGTTCAGTAGTGTAAAACTAAAGATAGTAGGTGTTACGGAATGTGTTTGCACCCACGGGTGTGAAGTTTTGAATAGCAAAAGGAAGCGAAAGTATTGTATGAAATCATTACAATAAAGTCCTTCCGTCCGTTCTCGTCGAAGGGCAAGAGAGTTTAATGACGAAGGGAAACGAAACTGGTTCTGTAAACGTGATCTACCGTCGTAAATGACTACACAGTTATTGGTAACCACTGTAAACAAATAAAATATAACAAATAAACAAACAAACAAATACGAGGGTTTAAAATGAAACATAACTTTAGATGTTTATAATTTATATGCATAAAATAAAGACGTAAAACGACACAGAATAACATTTAACTTCCTCGAACCGTGACATATATAAATACGCGAGTATTACATCCTGTTATGAAGTAATTGTATGACTCACGAATGACTGACCACCCGGACTGACAAAATGACTTAGTCGAAGAAATAACGCGGGTCTAATTACCTGTTGTGGCATTTAAATGTTTCTGTTATGAAAACAAATATGACCTTTAAGTAAACAACAACAACAAAAAGGTCAAGAACGAATAATCTTAACATTTCACGTACGTACACAATTCTAGACATTTAAAACCAAATCACGCGGTATATCCACGGGTTTTGTCTATAGTCTCTAAGCAACACAGCATATCAACAATGTCCATTAGAGACGTACGTTAGAATTTGTCACGGAATCATTTATTTGTTTATTTATTTTTTCTTACACAGATTTCCTGCCCATAGTATGTGTTTTCCCCAGACGTTTTAATTAACATAGCTATAATTCTCGACAGAAGTTTCTGACGCATTCTATTTCATCGTTGGTCATTCGAGAGACTGACTAATCGGTCATCTACTCACTTACTACGTTTTATCCAAGAAAATTGAGGTCACAGTCTGATATATAGTCAGATATGCTTGATTAGAACATTTCCAGGAAAGAATTTTGGAACAGTTCCAGAATTTAACCGAGTCATTCTGAGTAACACTGTTGAATAATAATATTTATCGATATAGGTAGGTAAGAAAAGTGATAAAAACGTTGTATAATATTGTATTAGTAACCAGTAGTAATAGTTGATCGATTTTATTGAGAAATATTGCCTAGTTTTACGATCTTTTGATACCTATCTATGTAATATCTCATCTAAGTGCTGTATGAGAAATCTCAATTCTTGTAAATAATGAATCAGAACGTTCGATACGTTAGTTTGATAGTTTTGTTTACAAGTTCAACTAGGGTATCATTATCAACAGTTTATATCACAGGTAGTTTATCAGGTCATGAATATTTATGTATTCTGAATACTGGACTTGTCCAATTAGTAGGTGAATAAGGGAGACTTACGAACATCATTTCATAGATTCAAACAAATCCCCTTTTGACTTTAAAAAAATGATCATAAATAGTATTTATGTACATTGTAAAATACAATATGCATATCATGATGATATATCTATAAAATTTGATGAAACTATTTAATGTTAAGTAAGTTTCATCCCAATATTGGGTTTTAATGGAATCAGCCATCAGTATAAACACATTGTTTATAGATACGAGCTCTAGTCATTCAATCAGTTAATGAGTGAGTGAGTGAGTGGGTGGGTGGCTTAATAAAGATTGATTTTTGTTGTGATTTCGAAATGTTTACAACCAATAATAACAACATACGCAGTATCTAAACTAAATGTAACCTAGTTAGCAGACTAGTGTATTAATCATACGAGACTATAGATAGTAGAATAGTTCGTTGTAGAAATACCTGGCACTAGTTTCGATTCTATCTTGAAGTTTTATTTTCTTAGAGTACATATTGTTACAAGAATGTTCCAGTTTATCTCCATGAATCATTCGACGATGAACAGAATTGAACTTTTTTATCTTTTGTTCTAGAATTGTTTTAGTTTTGGTAAAAATCTATACAGAAATACAAACATAAATTGCACAGTCCGTTAAATACAGAACAAGAATTCGAAACTTTTCAAAATTGGTCTTATTAGTAGGGTGGTTTAAGAATCGGCGTGGTCGTATGTGGGAACCCAGTGTATAGTTAAGTCCCACCACAAGGGACCAAAATCGATGGTTTTAAAAGCGGAAAAGCTAAATATAGGGATCATTTACTTCTGAAACTCAAACATCTGTGGGCTTAAAATAGTAAACATTCGCAAAATTTTGCGAGGTCCAAAGTCGGTATTTTATAGCAGAACGGTATATAACCGTCTAAGTATGTTGTTAAGATATGAAATTTATTATCTTAAAAAATTTAGCAACGTTGTGTTTTATTACTCAAAATGATATTAAGTATAAATGTATATAAAATATTATAAACCTCAAAAGTACATTTTTAGGTCATTATCCACTATCCACTCGGAAAACGGAAACCATGAACTTTGTTTTTCGGCTATATTCAATTTAACAGACTTGAACTTGACTTTGTTGTAAGACATCAAATGTACTTATATTTGTTATATTAATTGAACTTTTAATATTTATATTTCGACAGAAGACTTTTTCATATGATAACACCATAGATTGTTTGCATGAAACATCATGCAATATGTCTTTAAGTTCTTTGTTAAGCAAAATCTAAACGAAGAAAAAATTTAATATTTTCTAGAAATTTGTATATGACACTGGTTAAAATATCCTGTGAGTGTACTTACTCAAAATCTTAGCACAGACAATGACATAATTTGGATTTTATACAAGCAATCCAGGAACTGTGAGTCGGTTGACTGACCACTATTATTTGACCTGAACAATGTGTTTCTACGACATTAAACCCAACCAAACAGTTTATCTATACTAGGTTCAACACCATGTCAACATATATTGGTTATTTTACGGCGTCAAGAGCACCTAGCCTAGCTTTCCTGGATCCTTGTCTATAACCACTACTCACATATCCTTCCACAAGGCCGAAAACTTCTCCATGTACCTTATTGATGGAGGGAAATCGACAATATTGTCAAATTTTCATGGAAGGGTATAACCTTTCCGGGTGGGATTCGAACCTGTACCCCTCTTGGTACACGAGATTCAAAATCCCAGCGTTACCGACCCGGGTTTTCCGTATCTCCATAACTACGAGTTTACAAACATATGGTCACTGTTATCAATAATTTGTTATATGAACTTGAATTGACCAGTGGCTACTAGATATAGTGTTAATTAGAAATATA
The DNA here is from genome assembly GCA_025267735.1 of Mactra quadrangularis. Taxonomy (NCBI): domain Eukaryota; kingdom Metazoa; phylum Mollusca; class Bivalvia; order Venerida; family Mactridae; genus Mactra; species Mactra quadrangularis. The sequence continues at coordinate 35,129,438 of CM046302.1, read as the reverse complement.
CCTACCACGAGGATGTGCTAATTAATATTTCAAAAATGTAACATTTATTATATATATTTATCACGTTGTACTGGTTACTGGTCTGACTAACTCTGTTCCTATGGTATAAACAGCACCGTTGTCTACAATACATACTGACTGTACTCAATAATCGTTGATTTTGTTAATAACATGTCAGTTTTCTGGGTAAATACAGTGCCATCCAAAATCTATAGAAGAAAGTCCTGTTTTTAAATATAAACCGAGTTACATTTTACCCATGAAAAAAAAGAACAAAAATTCTTCTGAGCAAATTCCAAAATCAACATTTTACTAATTTATCACAATAAGTATGATTCGAACTAAATAACACGAAAAAAACTGTATTCATAGCAAGATTATATCCGGTAGGCAATGTCAGTTTCTATCAAATTTCATTCGTCCAAGAATGTTTGGAGGGAATTGCTTATAAAAAACAAGTAAATCTGTGAGCTAATGCTCACTAGTGATACCCCCGCAGTGAGAAATATGACTATCATAATGTAACTTTCATTTAACGAAATCTAAAAATATGCGACAAACAGGAAGTAGATGAGCAAGGAGCATGAAATCGCTTTACACCACATGGGACTATGGGATGAAGCAATATGCAAAGTATTAGGCTGCTGCATGTTATAGTTGCTGAGAAAACTGCGTCGGAAATTTTGTAACGGACGGACGGACGGACAAGGGTAAAACAGTATACCCCCCTCTTCTTCGAAGCGGGGGTATAATAAAGTACAAACCCAGTGTTTAGATGACACTGTTCACAAAGATACACTTGCTGAGTTTAATTTATTTTAAATTGCGATAAAGTTCTCGACTAATTAACAACCATGTAAGGTTACACCACACGGACTTTATACGGAGAGATCTGACCCGATTCTAAGTTTTTGTGTGAAATAGTTCACAACTAATTAACCTGATGGAAACAAACACCATATCAGATTTTATACATTAAGTTTAATATATTAACCTTATTGTACTAAAGCATAAGTTCAATGAAAGCCCAATTATCAAAAGAAACACCGATTTTGGACTGAGAAGAACAAAGATATTTATCTGTTTCAAACACTACTAACGGAAAAGATTTTTTAATAGATAGAAAAATATCTTTTTTTAATAATAATAAAGTACCCCACTTTTTTAAGAAACGGACACTTTGTCAAACTTAAATTTAGAAAGCGGCTCTTGTTTCTATCATGGGTCATAGGTAAATAGAAACCAAACTCTCATAAAACAGGGTTTTGTCCAATGACTTCAAGAGGGCACTGGTTTGGCCTTAACTTTAATAGTGTGCATATTTCTTATAAAATGTTTTCACATCGTCATATATACACGTCGGATATTTTTCCTGGCATTTAAAGTTCATTCTATTGCGTCTTATTCTATTTGATGGGAGTCTTACATCAACGTTATTGTTTATTTAAGATAACAATTTCTTTCACAACGTGAAATTACTGGATCAAATTTCTTGTCACATGGAAGTCCCATACGGTGTCAAAACAATTATAATGTTTATGACAATTTGTATTTCTACAAAAAACTACTTTCTGAGAAAATTTAATTGTAGTAAACACAAATAATAGTAAAATTACAGTTTAGACCTTCACACTGTGCATGTTAAAGTGTCGCTACAATCCACATAGTTTAATGTAATTGTTGCTGAGCTTATGTAATAAAATTATTGTAATATTATTAGTCATGAAGTTACTATATTGTTTAAAATTAAGGCGAATCATATGATAAACTGTCTAAATAGCTTGTTTGTTTATGTTGGATTTAACGCCGTAGCAACACATTGTATAGATCATATAACGGCGGTCAGAACAAGCTACTCACTCCTCCTGGAATGGCAAAATCTCTGAATTTAACTGTTAACTAACTACTAAACGCATACTTTCGTCAGTGACTGACAACTGCCCTACATAATTAAAAATCATTGGTAGGAGGGAGAATGGCCGTAGAAATGTTTTCATGACCAAGCTCCACGAAAGGATGCCCACCCGAGAATCGAACCCACGACCCCTCGATCAGTAGACTTGCGTGCTACCAACTGAGCCAGCCGGGCGGCTTAAACTGTCTATATAATATTAAAATGTCATTGTTTTCATAAGAATCGACAGATTAAGGGAAAATGTAGAAATTATCTTGAAATCATAAAACTCTGCCCTGATTCCACTTTGTTATGCGACTAAAGTTATTTGTATTGTGGCTATGCTGAAAATGTTATAATCAAATAATGAAAATAATAGTGATTTTGGTTTTGTTTTTGAGACAGGCAGGCAAATTTTTGGTCCAACGAAAAGGATATGACAGAAGTTATATACAAAAGTCAGTTACTTTCATACAATAGCTGCATATACTAGTAAGTATGATTAACTAGATTCCCAAACGGACAATGTAATAATGAAATGATCATTTATGTGTAGACGAAATCCGGTTTATTCAAGTTTGAGACTTAACCTGTCAGAGATCATTAGCAAATATATATTCTATTTTCCTCATTGCCAAGTCAAAGGAAAAACATACAATGCGTTCGGTGCTTTCGAGTACGAATAAGGTGATTTATATTCGATCGATTTTAAAGTCTTTGGTTCACACCCAGTTGTTTCAACTTTCATTAATAGAGACGAGCCGTTCACAGCCTTAGCTCTTAAATTAAAGTCACCAAAGAAATTTTATCAGAAAATATTGCATGATAATGTTGGATTTCGATTCAATAAGGTTTAATCACGAAATATATAAGTTCTTGTTTGTTTGTTTGTTTGGGTTTTACGGCGCACCAACACAAAAAGGTCATATCGCGCCGAATATAAGTTCTATTCAAACCTAATACGAATTGAGAATTTCATGGTATTGCACCTCTTAATGGTAGATGTACTTTCATATTGAAGAAAGGAATTGTAAAGAATCTTCTGTAAAAGTAATCAAAGTTCGTTCACATCTCAGAACAGCAAGAATAATTTACGTTTTTAAAGACAAATCATGCATAAGGCATTGAGAAAGGTTCAACGTACAGAAATAACGATTTGTTAACGATTTACTGTCTATGAGTGCGGCAGACACTTTTATTTGGTAAACAAATGACGGCGTCCCATGTGACAATTGATTAAGTAACAGACGAGATATAATTGACAGTTCCAAGTTTACAAATCGTTTGTTTATTTACTTTCTGGTAACTACGTTCATTAACAGTAAACAAAGGTAGCACTTGTAAATTGTAAATCTTTCTTTAAAGACAACACAAACAACATTCACGGTGACAATACCACGTTACTATGACATCAAAATACCACGTGACTATGACATCACAAATGCTGTTGGTTTAAAAAAGAAAACGATACAAAAATCAGCATCAATTCAAAGTTTTAAAGATCTGTAAATCGTTTAATTCTTGTCATATTTTAATGATACCTTCGCGAGGCTAAGCAGAAAAGTGTTTACTATTAGCTGCGCATCACATCATTTTATTTGAATAGGGAAAAAGTTAGTCGGTTTTCCAGGGCGTTTGCAAAAAGTAAAAAAAATGGCGATGGAGTTGTGTTACGCTGCAAAACGTATACACTTTTCTGCTCAGCGTCGAGTAGGGATCATTGAAATCTGGCAAGAATTAAAATACTAACAGCTTTTTAAAACTCAATGGGTTATTTTGCTTTCTTCTTGAAACCAAAGCATTTGTGATGTCATAGTCACGTCCATTGTGAACATTATTTGTTTCTCTAGTGTCGTCAGGTACAAAACTTGTTGTTGCTATTACCAAGTTTATCACACAATCTTCGTTGACATTTTCAGATATTCCCTTGTCAATTAATACTTACAATACACCAGTCCTAGTTGGCCTTTGTCCGTATTTACTGAGAAAAATATTCCACTTCGATGGCACCAGACTGCTCCACGTGATTTCCTTATATAAGATACATTGTACGGTCAGATTCAGTATGTGAGAACTCATTTATCTTTTTGTGGTTCCATTATCTTTTATTTAGGTTAAACTAATTTAGCCGGTCATCAACCCTAACTAACAAGAATAATAATCTAAACACCAAACGCACCGAATGGAATACGGTATTACCTCTGAAGAGCGGCTCTCTACAGAACAAATCTGCTGCATAACCACAAATTTTGATATTTCCCTTTGACGTAATTCTAATTGAAGTAAATCCCTGCACAGCAACTCCTGAACAGCAACACACTTTAGTCCCTCCCAGTTCGTGTTGTTCAAGAGAGGTTGTACCGCATTAACCAAAACGTTCTAAGACAAAATCTTGTATTTTGAATAAACCGATTTCCATTTACCAATGGAAAAATAATTTAAAAGGTTTCTTAGCAAGATCCAAAATTGGCATTTTTAGTATTGCCTTATCAACACATGATTCTAACTTCGTTACGTGAATAATCTACATGTATGATTATATGATCGGTTTTCCTAAAAAATGTGTTGTGTGCAAGAACTTTTGAAGGGCATTGTAAATTATATCAAGCATGTGAAATCAATAAAAAAGACAGATTTGATAAATAGCAGATTTTATCAATATTGTAAAATATATGGAAGCACTTGTGTATGATATATCAGGGTTAACATTATAGTGTGACCTAGTTAAAAGGAGTTCAGTAAGACAAGGGACCAACTGTAAAGTACCTGATAAAGTACCACAGATACAAAGATGGTAAACTTTGCTCTGGCTCAAATCAGCAGTTCGTCTGTCCAACGAAGACATTTTTAGAGCAGTCGCAGACGTACGACAACTTTTACATTGTTGCTCCTGTATCATACATTATAATATATACTAAACCGTGCTTGTTTCGCAAAGATTGCTTACACGTGCATTTTAACGATGCAACACAAAATGAAAGAACAACAGAAACTGAAAAGCACGGACTACAAAACACAAATTAATTAATTTGTTACAGATTAAATCTAAACTTCATTTCTGATAGTCTAATGACCGACGCGGTTATTGATGACTACATTTTTGCCTTTGTGCTCAGAATTATGTTGTTATTATATCTGATAGAAAACGTAATGTCAACTTGGTGCAAATTTGATGTGATTTTAAAGATAATAAATTTCTACTTCTCAACAGACGCAATAACAAGATATTTCATAGCCAATGATCAGGATCCAGCAGACGACTTAAACAACAATATTAACACGCAATAAATATTGATCAAGCGTCCAGCCAACTTGATTGAAAATAATGACTTTCTATTGGTTGTGATTGGTTTGATGAACTAGATACGATTCTGGAGAATATTGGCTTAGAACTGGTCCAATAGTTCACATTGATACGTGTGTTGATTCCATGTCTATATAAGATCACATTACGATAACCAAGGCTACAATGACTTTATAATTCCAAGGCTGATACGTAATTGATTGTTATAAATTCACCATTGTTTAACTGTTATCCGACAACACGAACAACATTGATTGACCCAGCATTGGTAATATCAACGAAATTTCAAAATTCATTCATGCAGGATGTAATGTTTGTTAAAACATATATTATTGCCCAATGAACAAACACAGACATAAAACAAAAGTAAAAATATATAGAGGATATTTGTTTATTTCGGTGTAAGGTCGATTTTTATTTCACGAGTAAGCTAAGTATGCAATATTTTCACGAGTGGCGTTGCCCCGAGTGAAAATATAATATCATTAGCTCACGAGGGAAATAAATCGATATTACACAGAAATAAACAAATTTTCTGTTTATTATATGCTTCAAACTGGCTTTTTTAAAGTTTAAGTAAGATATGTCATCAAAACGGCACATCAAAAAAGTGAAAAATAACAAATATATTTTCATTGTTTCAAAACAGTGGAATATAGATTTTTATTTCACCGATAAATCCCGGTATTCCACTGGAAAGAATATAATAAAAACGCATACATAAATGCAACAATCGGGTTGAATCACAAGTTCTGTAATTCCGCCTGGGTATGTACAACCTTTAGGGTTGTACGGCATCTTATAGAAATGAAGTGTGAGCAATTTAATTTGTGTGTCTATACAGTAAAGTTCCACTTTTAGAACCACTTAACATGACATGGTCTTTATAACAAAATGGTCTCAATATAGGGACCCTTTTCGTATTTAAATTTAATTTATCAAAATGGACTTTAAAAACCGTCAAATTTCGCATGATTTTGCAATATTCAATGTGGTTTTCACAGCCGAATGTGTCGGTATTAAGTAATTTAAGTAAAACTAAAGCCAAGTCATCGTCGATTCAATGCTCTTAAAGGTACTAGTTCACAGATATGGTTTATTTTTTCTATAATTTCAAAATACCATTCATTGTCTGTAATTGTGTCAAACAAATTAATTCTTATTATTTTAAGACAAACTGACCCATATGTTGCAAGAAATATGCAATAAAAGTCACAAAAATGCACTAAAACTGTCTATACCGAGACATACGGGGTAGATATTTACTACATGAAACACTATCATTTGTAGGTGCATGTCAATTTGCACTAAAATTGTCATTATCAGAACACTTCTTTCCTGCTTCAAAGAATGTTTAGATACAATTTTGATATTTTTAGAACAAGTTGATATTTAAGTTGTAATCGGTGAATGAGTACCTTTAACCCTTTTCACACTTAACATTTTTATAGACTTCAGCACAAAACCATGTCTTGCACCTAGAAGTATCTCATCTCTCATGAGTCTGATACTTGTTCCGTAGACAATATCGTATAAAATATAACATCAATTACATGAATATTTAATCTATAAACTTGCATCTAATACTTTACTACAATGTACCATCACAATATTTTATTCTTGGGTGACATTTTAATGACATGTTACCCTTTTATTTAGCAATTTTCTGTCTATATGCAGCATGGACACATCTATTGCCAATTTCAAAATGCCAAACAACTTCTTTATCGGTGCCTTAAGTCTTTAATCTTAATATTGACCCTGTACTTCAGACGATTTGATGTTATTCGGAAATTGCAATACAGCAGTGTATAGACTCATTACCGCAAATGGTTGCACGCAACGAAGCAGACGACACTAAACCAATGAATAATTTGGCACTTGCAGACGACAATTTTGTATTTTTACGTCTGCAGCGTTAACAATTATATTGGCAGGAACAATTTGGATACAGACGATTCTTATGGAACTACTTATTATCAAGATATACGTATATTGGTAGGCAGACGTACATCAGCGTCCTAAACACTAGTATCAAGACAGGTCGGACCAAGTTTGTCTTCTAAGATATATGATATCGTCTGGACCAAGATGCTTCACATATGTAAGAACAATAAAGCAGACGTCAAACATAAATCTGTTTTTTCTTAGGAAATCAGAAACTCGAAATAGACAAAATGCAATGTAGTAAATTCTGTTAGTAAGCGCCAGAACATATACGTCTGCTTCGAAGTGAAACCATGTTACGCATTATAAGCACTTTCTGCAAACTGTCAGACAAATTGACATTGGGGACAAGTTGACGTCAGTTATTGCTTTAACTAAACTGTCCTGCACTTTTATTTGAACAATGAACATGCATGTGGTAAAGTGGCTAGGACATCAGCCTTAGAAACTAGAAAATACCAGTTCGACTATCTGCACACCTAAAACTATATAAAATCTAACTGTCATAATTATAAAGTAATTTTTCACTCTATAGACTACATTGGTGATGGCAAAATTGTGCGATATTTTACGATATTAAGTCCCAGAATTTGTTTTTGAGTACAAAAGGGTCACTGTAGTACAGCATTTCTGCTATTGTGATCACTGGCACCATAACTTATGACCATAAAAAATCGAGTAGTACGTCTCTATATAGTTCCCATGTATACATGTACACTACCCTATTATATAATAAATATTATATGAAGAAAGTATAGTTACTTGTATACAATAATGTATACGGGACCGATTTTAATTGCATTGGTTGATTGATATCATTATTAAAATATATGTATGTGTATTTAACAAGTTTAAGGACTCTGGTGCCAGTGATTGTGACCATCGATTCTGTTGATCCTTGTAGAGGGATTTTACTATATTTGAAAACTCCAGTACCAAGAATAGCCTGCTTTCACTAAAAGTAAAGGTACATGTACATTGTTAAAAGGCATTAAGTACATGAAACTTGATACCGTCGTTTTTATGTAGAACTGTATTTGCTTATCCGACGTTTTTGTTCGTCTGCTGCAGTCTGGAACCTATCGCACGAGGACCCATGTAACAGAAGTACAATTAGTCGATTTATCATTATGATGACAGATGTCAATAAATTACTGTAATAAATAAAACACATTTCCTGGTTTATTAGCTTAACAATATTATACATTCATGAATGGGATATCAGACAGGGGGCTACTTATTTTTTACTGCCTTGGTAGAGTTCCTAGGAAATATGATAAACTGTCCATTTTATGCCCATATAAGGAAGAAAAGCTTGCGGCGTACAGACGTCACGTGACCAATTTGAGTTAGTTATAGAGAGTAACTCACGACCCGCCAGAACGAGAAAATTGATCCGTATTCAAAGTGCAACAGTTTGGATAAATAGCGGAGTGGTACGATTTTCCCGGGCAATAGCTTGACTATCGATCCCACCGTAAACATTACAAAAACACTGAGTTTGCAGAAAACGCTCCGTCTAATAATTGTTTTGTACTGCAACATGCGAAGATAATGTAAATGGGTCGATGTTTCTGGTATCAAAATTATGAATATTTTTAGTCGATCAGTCTGTATAAGGCTGAAAATGCAAATATTACTATCAAGGGGAACATCGTTGTCTTGTATTACAGAAATATTTTAGACTCGTCGTCATCAAAGCTATAGTGTTTCTGCGCCAACTGAACGCATGCCATTTCGTAATAGACATTTTCTGCTGAATTTGGAATTTCCATGGAAACTTGACATTTTAGTACAAGTTGAAGAAATATCAAAATCCCGAACATTATGTTTAAAAGTGATCTTCTGTTGAATAATTTATCTACAGCCTTGAACATAATACTGCATCATTGCGTTCCTCATGCAGATAAAACATAATGATTTACAGTATAAAAAACTTCAGCATTCAGCCTTGACTTTGATGCACATGTTGCTCGCATATTGTTATCAGTGACAATCGACTTTGTAACATTACACAATAAAGAGCCTATATAGTATTATGAGAAGCCTTATTTTCTGGTGAACCTTCCGTCTTCCTCATCATATTGAGACTATTGTCTGCGTTTTGTGTTTTGTTCAAGTACAAGGCCAGTATTATTGTGAAACCAACATAATCTCGAAAGGTCGTTCTGAAGTATGGTCCTGGCCAAATTGCTATAGAGATACAAGCTACAAAATATTTGGGAATGTTAATTCCTGCATTGTGCATAGTGAAAAACGTCTGAGTTGTCTCCTTATTTATGAATAGTTAGTAACAAGAATAGCTTTAAGACATCAATGATATTTATTCCACAATTGTTGTTAGTATTTCTACAAATTTTATTTTTTATGTAAGTTTTATAGAGCAAAATCTGGTGTTTTTACAAACTCAGGTTGTTTTAAGTTTTAGTCTTGTAGTCGGGTCATCTTGGAAGGGTTGAAGCAGAGTTAGTCTTATCACTTTTTGTATTTCTTTCAAAACAACAATTTATAGTGAGCAAAAACAAAGACCTGTTATTACGATTTTCAGATTGTCAGAGGGTTTCAGGACTAGTCGAGGGTTCGTCTAGAAAGAGTTGAAGAAAAAATAGTCTACCATTTTTAAAACTAACATGTGATAGCGAACAAGAAAGTGACATGATTTTAAAATATCAGTCGGCGATTGGCATAGGGTGTAAGAGTGATTGCTATAGATCGAAGTGCGATTGGAAAGGATATGTTGATGGTTACCATGAGTCTAAGAATAATTGCTATGGAGTCATATTTGTCCTATGTAATATTTGTGTGTGTTTTAGGTTCGATACTATACGTTTCTACTAAGTGCGGCGTTTAGCGGCGGTTGCGACGTTTAACGTAAGTGTTGCGTCGTTAAACGGCATTGCGACGTTTAGCGTTAGTGTTGCGTCGTTAAACGGCGTCGTGACGATTAGCGTTAGTGTTGTGTCGTTAAACGGCATTGCGACGTTTAGCGTTAGTGTTGCGTCGTTAAACGGCGTTGCGACGATTAGCGTTAGTGTTGCGTCGTTAAACGGCGTTGCGACGATTAGCGGCGCTACACTATTCTTAGATTGGATTTATCCAGGAATAGTTCTTATAATGTTCCTGTTTTTGTATTAAAAGATAATGAGGAAGTCATAGAATACGTAATGTCAAGGTCAGTGGCAATGTTTTATAAGACAAGGAAGTATCTAGTCATTAGTAACCTAAAGTTCAAAAACATTTACCTTATATTTTATCTTCCTTGTTGTCAAGGTATTTTTAAACAATTTTCCGCTAGTGTTTTGTAAATAAATTACGTTTGAGGTAATTTTTGTGAGTCATATTTCATAGGTAACTTTTTAGGAATGGCAGTACGCTCTCTTTGAAGTAGACCGAAAATATCATGCAGAATATGAATGAATTAAGAATGTCACATTATCTGTAGCAGAATATTCTAAGACTTCCCCGAACATACTATAAATGGATTCATACAGGGATTAACCTTTTTAATATAGTGTGTTAATATATTATGTTCCCTTAATGTTAAGTGTAAGTATCCTAAAATGCAGACATATTCCGAATGAGTGACTGTTTCCAAGTGATTTGTTTGTTTTTTTGGTTTGCCTCCCTGTTTAATTGTCTGAGTCCTAATTATGCAAACAGTTCATCTAACTATCATTTCTGTGGAGCAACAGTACTAGACAGTCATTATCTATGCCCTTTTACATTGATTTAGCCATAGATCATCTTGGCTTAAACAAACGGTTTACTAACATTCAGACAGGCGATATACCACTAACACTCTAATATTTCAAGGATACTTACATACTCTGCAAAGCAACCCAATCTATGGTGGCATAGTTTGCCATCAAATAACCATAGATAATAAGTTATTTAAGTGTTTAAATACTTTCATAACTAATAACTCTGTTATCCCTTATAAAAAATATCGCTAACTTATCATTTAACAGGTTAACTAATTACGTAACTAGATAACTATTAAAATATCGTTTTGGTTGCATGGTTATCTAATGGCAGAAGTACACTGCCATACAAATCAATTATAAAAGGACTTCATAAGTTCTGACTGAAAGTTTAAGTGTACACGTACTTGCATATAATATATTTTTGAATGAATTACTTTCATAATGCTCTTATTGATCACACCTACTAATGGCTAAGCGATAGAAATCAGATTGATCCTCGCGTGATTTTAGCTAAACATTTGACCGAGGTCACTAAGGAGCTAGTCCAAAAACTGGGTTAAACGGATGTGGCTAAAGTTCACCCCCGCAAAAATACCGTCCATTCCGTTGTTTTAAAATCAAGATCTTTTTCTGATAAAATCTTTTGATAAATTGGAACAATACTAGACTATGTGGATTAAAAAGTAACCACTCCCCATTTTTAAACATTTTTAATATCATATAAGCCTGTGTCAAATAAACACCTAAATTGAGCTCTATCCGCCGGCGGGGACCCTTTGCTTGCATAGTCATGTCTTTTTCTTCTATAAAGAATAATCTGTGCTTTATTTCCTGTGTGAAGTAAACTGATTTTTTCTACCAGGTCAAAGCCGGGTCATATACTTTGTATTTATAACATAAGACGACCTTCAATACATTTGTTAAGAACGCCGTGACCCAGTTACCTTGAGTGGCCCCATTCAAGACCTTACACTTAACAAACCAACTGTTGATCGCAAATGTTTTGGGTGACATTTTCTCTCTGGCAGCTGCTATCTTCTGCAAAAATGTTAAACTGTACGCTAAATGGCACGCAGTTCATATTTTATGCATGAGAGCACTCTATTTAAGTAAACTAGGTCGCATTGGAAATAAAATGAAACAAGAAGTAGAGACCATGTAACTATTATGCCTTAAGTGTACCTTTACTTAATGCGCATTTGTATCGTCTGGATCAAAAAATGTCAACAACAAAATGATGAGTGTTCGTTTAATCTAAATATAGACTACAACGTGCGAAAGTAATTTGTCTTTCGGTTTCTACTATACATAATAATGTCAGATTAACTTTCACATTGTCTGATTTTCATGATTATCTCGGATGAAAATATCTCACATTGGGAGCAGACGGTAGGCACAACTAATGTTGTGCTTTTATGAGAAAGTTAGATGACAAGTAAAATTGTTTTGTGTGATGCAGACGACAGTTTCTAGATGACATTCCATGTTTGTTCCACTGGTTGTTGAGCGGTAACACTTGACTTTATACACGTAAAAGTCTAGTTTAAAGACAATCACCCACGCTTTAAAATCTTAAATGGCAAATAGCTTACATGGTTTCTGTGCGAGTCACAATCGTGTGAACTATAGGTGTCATTTTCCCACTTGAAAATGCCACTTAAAATGTATAGAAGCTGGATAAGGTCAACATTCACAGAGAAATGGAACAAACCATGGCTTTAATATTTGGTGGAGCCTTGCTCAAAGTTTCAAATGTTTCTCACTTACCGTAGAATGTTAGGTCTCAGTTACACGAACTACTAGCGAAATGGCGGAATGTATGGATAGTTTTTCTCAATCTAATGATTAGCAAAAATTACATTTGGTCAGTGTGTGGATAAAATACTATGTAATGTCCACATGTATTTATACGTTTTGGAAATTATTTTTATCCAAGAACTTTAGAGAGCAAATTTAAACACGACTTTGTCTAGTATTGAATAATTCCATTGGGAGAAGTCAAACAGCCCAATGCCTTATTCGCTGAACCAAGGCTGAACTATTTGGCATGATATTGTTACATTTCGAAATTCAGAATAGTATTATTTTTTTAAAGAAAATAATAGTACAATTTAGTAATATTTTCTGGCAAAGAATGAAACAGTCATGATTAATACAGAGGTTTTTGTGTAACACTACTTATACAAACACTCTAGTCATACTATGACTCATGATTCTATTCGTAAAAATATCCGGAAGCCTTCAATGTATCATTCTCGTACCCAGAGTCTAGTAGGATTCTCGATACTAGTTAAATCGAGAATCTTAAAAACGTCGAGGTACGAGAATGTCAATGTATAAGTTTATTCAATACTCACTTACTGAAAACAAGGGTATTCTTTTTAATTTTATCTAAATACGTAAAGGGGGGCATTTGTGATTAGGTCCTCTCATGTTTGCCTTTGATGTAATAACGTTTTATTTTTTGTCTGAATGTACTATGATATATATAACCTGATTATGTAAATCTATGTAATTTTGCCCTTTTTGCATGTTAACATTAAATAATGAATGCTTTCATGTCGCATGTAATTATATAATTACGTGCATGTATGCAGATGTATGTTGTATTTATTTGGGTGATGAGTATTGCTCAAGCCCTGTAATAAAGAATCTGTTCCGTTCTTTTATAATAATTTTCAGAAAAATTCTTAATTACATTGGTTGCATTATACATTTAGTACTAATACTCGGATTACTACTGATCCTTTCCTTGATCTCAACGTAAACTTTTGACCGGGATTGTTTTTACTTAACTCTTTGTTAATTATAAACCATGTTCACCATTAATGACTTGCCGAGGATGTTGGCTTCTAGTACGATTAGTTCGTTTGAAGTATCATCTTTAAATTATTACTATAATGAATGTATAACTATGACCGGTTACATAAGTTATTTTAGTATAAGGTGGTGGGTGGGGGTGTAAATGTCTCATCGACGTCCATTTATATGATTAAATGCCTTTTTCCTGTTAGTAATAGTTTATAAGCTATTTACTCATACATTTTGACCTTTTGTTGAATTATAAAAAAAATGTCATTCAGTAACTGTTTGTTTTAGTGTTATGGTAGGCCACCTCTTACAAATCGACTGAATTAAGATCGAGCTACATGCTAAATAGAGAACTCGGCCAATTTCAAAAGCATACAAAGTGGTTAGGTAAAGTTGAGTAAGTTTATCCACATAGTTTAGGCCAATGGTAGTCGACATAGTCTTCTAATATACCTTTACAGTGCCTTCGATGCTCTGTCCGAATTCTAATTCATTTCAAACTTGACCAGAGTAAACGAGTGCGTGCATGAGTGGGTGAATGAGCGAGTGAGGGACAAAGGAATGGAAGGGGGAATTAAGTGAGTGGGTGAGTGAGTGGGTGAGAGAGTGAGTGATGAGTGAGTGAGTGAGTTTGTGAGTGAGTGAGTGAGTGATTGATGAGTGAGTGAGTGAGTGAGTGAGTGAGTGAGTGAGTGAGTGAGTGAGTGAGTGAGTGAGTGAGTGAGTGAGTGAGTGAGAAAGTGAGTGAATGAGTAAGTGAGTGAGTAAATGAGTAAATGAGTGAATGAGTAAGTAAATGAGTGAGTGAGTGAATGAGTGAGTGAGTAAATGAGTGAGTGAGTAAATGAGTGAGTGAGTAATTGAGTGAGTGAGTGAATGAGTGAGTGAGTAAATGAGTGAGTGAGTGAGTGAGTGAGTGAGTGAGTGAGTGAGTGAGTGAGTGAGTGAGTGAGTGAGTGAGAGTGAGTGAGTGATTGAGTGATTGAGTGATTGAGTGATTGCGTGATTGAGTGATTGAATGAGTGAGTGAGTAAATGAGTGAGTAAATGAGTGAGTAAATGAGTGAGTAAATGACTGACGAGGGAGAAAGAGAGCGAGGAGAGCAAAGTGGAGGAAAGGTTTAGTGCGGGAGGGAGAGCGGGATCACTGAGTCGTAGTAATAAACTGTCAACTTCCCATTTGTTTACATCGATTTTCTAATTTGTTAAATAAGTCATCGGAAAAAACAACATATATATATAGATATATATTACATCTTTGATCTTGTACCGATATTGCGCATTTATTTATTTATATATTTTACGCAGTGTTATTCATCATTACTCAGTAATTTGGTACAATGCCAGTCTCGCGGATATATGTTTCACATTATTACGTTTTATTGAATAATAATAATATTGATAATAAATGTTATTGGTAAATACCTATGATGAAATGATGCGTGCACATTTATAGTTGTATACAAACCAATCAGCCTTTGACATAATACACCGTTTTATAACAATGTCAGAATATATAACGTCTGAATCAAACATAGGGCATTTATTTCTGACTACAAACATTTTTGTAATACCTTTTATGCTCCGGTGAAGATTTTAATTGCGTGTTTACAAGTGGTTTAAATGTTTTCGTTTAGCCCGTGTCACCTGTACCTACTTTCGTGATGAGTCAATTTGTACCTGGAATGAAATAATTAAAAATATTTATTGTACCTGAGATGACAAACCATTGGTTACTACAGGAATTTCTTAGGTAATGAATGCACAGATCGAGGGTTGCCCGCAAGACTGTAGTAATTCGCTCTTTAAAGCAATGCACTTACTACAGTCTTGCGGACAACCCTTGAAATCCTTTGGTAATAATTTTGAATCATTTAATTACATTGTATTTTGTTGATTAGATAAATTAAAGTCATCTAAAGTCAGAACTGTCCGTTATGAAGCCTCTCTGACAGCTATATTTCTACAGTTTTTACGTAGGTGTTGTTTATAATGCAGCCCGACCGGGACTAAAGAACCCGAAATCCTTGTTTTACCAGACGAGTGCTCTCGCGACTGAGCCATTCGACCTCTTACACGTGTTTCTTCAGATAATGATAACAGGTAAGTATGTGGCAATGTCTTCGTGGAACTTGAGTTTTGTTCAGTAATGTGGAACCATGTACCCATGGTATATAAGAAGCATGAAAGTTCAGTCGGGGAGTCACTCACCTTGTAAGCAGAGGATCTCGCGTTCGAGTGACGGTCAGGATGTTTATATTTTCACCTAGTGATAATGGCGCCTAACAAGGAACTGTAACACTAGATCAGTCGAGAAACGCTTCTGAAAATCGGTACGGCTTTTTAGTTAGTGGGAGAGTGTGACATGACACTCCTGGGTTCGAGTACTGATCATGCAGAACGCGTATTTGTTTTCGCTGTGACTGTATAACAATAAATCTAATAGATTAGAATATATGAACTCAATAACCGTAGTATTGGTAAGCCCCATACCAACAAAGTTTGTTTATATTTGTATACAGTCAAGGTCATTGTCACTCCTTTCGACAGACAAACAGACAAATCGAAACCGATTGTTAATGTAGACTAAAGTCTAATAAATAAAGATGGTTCAAGCTATTGAGTACGGTAACAATGGCCAGCCAGCATATGTAGGATAATTGAATAAAGTGATGAAATTTTATACAAATCCTTTAACACTTAGTTTTGTATACATTTCGCTAATTTCCCGCCGGACTACTTTTCTTCTATCTAGTCGCTAGACGTGTTAATTAGGCGATAGATCTACATGAAGATCAGGGTTGTGATAATTCAAACATCAAAACACGATCTAACAAAGAGATATAAATTGTAAACTTGTGTAGCGGAGACGCCCGCCATTAAATGATGAATGAACCCAACGCACGTATATTTAGTAGTAAGATTTTGAAAAACCCCACGCTACACTATTATCGCATCTGTTTCAATCGTGATGTGACCAATCGTTACGCAATCTTCGATGACTCATCCTTCGGCCACAGGTCAAGCGTCCAGCGATAAGTACAAAGAAACCCCTTGTCCTTTGGACTACAATAGATGACAATCACAGATACGTCTTTATTAACAATGACACATGGCGGGATATTCAATGAAAGTATTACAATCAGGGGTGGGGGATAAAGCTAAGTACATAAGTATTTAACCACAAAAACAGCGTGGTAGAAATAGGGTGGTCGTTTAGTATGTTTTCTTTTTGTTCATTTATTTTACGTTTTTATTTTGGCTGGGTCGCTTTACCTTAACATGAATGAAATTGTGTGGGAAGGCGTGAAACGTAAACATAGTTGAGATTATTTGGGTTGTATTTAAGATGTATACAAAATAATGAATTAGTTGGGCGTACATAAGAAAACGTATATAAAAGTTTTGAAAGATATCTATTGTGAAATCGTGCATGTGTTAACCTCGCCCAATATAATGGTGTTTTCTTACGAGTCTGACATCTGAGTTAAAGAAACAACATTCGTGATTTACAACAACAATCAATCATGACTCTTTATTAAACTCTTTATTTTCAAACGCTTTTAAAGAAAATTTTAGTTTGATGAAGGTGGTTAAAAAACGAAAATAAAATACATGAATCCATAGTTAACTAAATCGAAGTGTTGATATGCCTTCTATTAGTGTGTTATTATATTAACAGCCACTTGACTAGCGTCGTTGTTAGAAAGATCGAAGGTTCGTGGGTTCGATTCCCGGACAGGACATTGTTTCGTGGAGTTAGGTCATGAAATATGTTTTACGGCCGTTCTACCTCCTACATGTACCACTGATTCTAAATCACGTAGGAAAGTTATCAGTAACGGAAGAAAGTATGTGCATAGTAACTGGTTAACAACTAAATCCAGCGGTTTAACTGTCAGGAACGGTTAGTAGGTTGATTTAACAGGCACGACTTATAAAATATAAAAAATACATTAAATTTAACTAAGTTGTTGTTCAAAACAATTTTCTACATCTTTTATTTGAGTGTTATTTGAATTGCGTGTTATTTTGCATCATGGTCTCAATAATCTTAATCATGATTAATGAATGAAGTTAGGGCACGATATGTTACATAATACCAACATGAAAACCTGTTTTTATTGGTTATAAAAACTAGTGGTTAGTTAGGTGGTTTTTGGCATGATTTTGAAAACATGATACTTGTATTAAATTAGTAAATTAATGTTAGTTAATGATGTAAAATTGAGGTGATTGGTTTACTGGTGGTTTTTGAAAAACAACACGATAACAACAACAAGTTTCTGATGTGTTTTCTCTCTTATTTGCCGGATACTGTTTTGAGTTATGAAGTGTGTGTGGTTTGGGGGGTTCTGTGAAAGAAACCAGAATATCATTTCAAAATACCCAGATCGTGTATACATGGCAAGAATTATTTACCATTTTTGGTAGCGCGCCTGGATTTCGAATAAAGGGTCCCGAAGGGGGTACGGGTTAGAATCCAACCCGAGTAAGTTATACCCTTCCATGAAAAAATTGATAATGTCAATTTGATAAGGTATATGGAGAAGTTTCCGGCCTAGTGGAAGGGTAGGTGTGTACTGGTTATAGAGAAGGGTCGAGGAAAGCTATGTTAGGTGCGCTGGATACCGTTATATGACCTATACAATGTGTTTCTAAGGCGTTAAACCCAACAAAACTATATTAATTTGAATGTCTATGTTTGGATGTGGTGTGATAGACTGTACCTTGATCCTTCACTCGAAACTTGAGGTTAACTCTAGCATTGATGATACATTACTCAAACTCCTATTAAATCGGATTCACAACAAATACGTCAATGTTTAAATTCAACAGAATGAATTAAGTATTAGGAAAGTTTTTTTTTCAGATTTGAGACCGAGAAATGGATAAACAGATTTGATTCATGAGTTATTTTCCCAACAATTCTTGTTTCAAAACACTGGACTTTTCTATTTTTATTGTTTCATTGAGTCATATTAACATTGAAACAACAATAGCCAGTGTGGGAAGTTAGAGTAAACTTCCTTATGAAACATTCAGTACTCCCGCGACCTTCGATCAAATTCCCAAACATTCTACTTTCGGTTTCTATTTCCGGGAAACCCAGATATTTTCTAATTATAGCTCGCATTGTAAACAAGATTATTGACTTTATTTTGGAGGAAGTGTTTGTTATGATATTAGGATTACCTGATGTTTAGTCATTGAGCAATTATATTTAGTAAACTAGAAAATACCATGCATGTGAAAGGAAGTTATTTTTAATAGCAACTTCCGTATAAACTGGAAATTATTACAACTGTAGTGCACAATTGCAAATCCCCCATTGTCTACCGTGTCCTTTAATCAACATAATACTGTGTGAACTCTGGGATTGTTTTCAAATATAACCTCAATATAGTGAAACTTATTGTTTTTTATGTGATAAAAGTCAGACATATTTCCTTGTTTTGTTTTTACTCTCCTTTTTTTCTAGTATCAACTTTCATTTCCCTGATTATTATAAGTTCGTGTTTATTTGATTATATGTCTAGGAAACATGTTAAAATTACCCAATCATCGCACGACACATTGAAAGCCAGCCACATGGGCGGATCTAGGATCCAAGATCCAAACAATTCTTGAAACGTAAGCGATATTAGAAGCCATTTCGAGACATTTTGTTTATATCCGTCTTAGTGCTTAGGTACCAAGTATATTAACGTGATACGTACATTCATTTCTACGCATTGTTTAATGTAAATAACCATAAAGAACGTATTTTTAACCCAAATGTTTATAGTTATAAAACATTTAACTGTACATGCATATATAATTTGTTCCCTTAATGCAAAAAGCACCATCCTATATAAGATTAAGAACACTATGGTACCCTTTTGCATTAAAGGGACAAATTATATATTCATGCTTTTGTTCTTTTATTAATGAATATACATTGTACTGTTTTGTTCTGTTCTAACTTTTTGTAATTTTATACAATTTAAATGCAGACCGACTTTCCATTTCAAACCACCGTATAATGTTACGAATATGATATAATAGTATACATTGACCCTTGAAAAAACCATACAAAATAAGTTTCCAATGTACACGTATTACTGTTTTGGTTTTCATTGAAACAGTATACCAAAACACTGTCTTCGAACATATAAAAACCTATGTGATATTTCGCTATATATCTATTGAAAAATAGTACAATTATTCATTGTTTTAAAAGGGTTATACATATGTATAGAAAATACTCAAAGTAAAACAAAACTGAATTATTAAGTCATAGAAAACTAATAATATCATTTTGACATTTAAAACAATACAAGTTTATACTAAAATTAAACACGCAGAAAACAATGGAAATACTCGATTTAATACTTTCATATTACAAGCATTCAATTTGTTTGGTAACCTGACTCTACAAATGACGAATCAGAAATTCTACCATTCATGGGTTACACTTGTTTACAAATAACAAACATTAAAGATATAAATAGAAAATATAAACATTCTTCGTTTTGAAATCCCATGAAGCGTTTGTGATTTCGTGGGATTTTCTCTTTGTTAAATGTGTCTGAGTGTAAACGTATATCAAACAAATTAAATACGTCACCGCTCGTATTTATTTCCGTAAACTTTGATAAACCAATACTGTCCTCAACAAAAAACCCTTCATATATGTAAACAAAAAGAAGTAACATGTGCGAAAACATCCGCCTACTATTCAAGTATTTTCCGGCTTTAATGACGCACGGTGATCTGATCAGAACAGAACAGAACAGAATTGTATTCGATACACGTGTACATGATTATTATTTCACTCATATATACAATAAATGTCAATATTCAATGTCAATGTTTCTATTCAAAATCGGAAATAGATTTAAAATCGGAAATGTATCATAAGCCACTAAAAAGATATAAGTTCAAACTTATTAAAACTCCCCACACTTTTTGTTCAAAAATGAAAATTATTTCTCCCTCCATTAATCATGTAAAAACTATTGGATAGTATTATTTAAATAGATCATTGTCAGAAAAAGTGAAAAGACCAAGATTTATGAGGAATTGAAACCTTCAGCGATGAGTCCTAACCTTCAATTAAAGGGTAGGCTATCAAGCGAACTGTAAGGTTTAACATTGGCGCCAGAAAGTGTTCGAACACCATTCGGAACACCTCGATCATTTATCAGATAAACAATTCATGGTTATTCGTAGTGAATTGCCGAGGAGTTCCGAGTGTTCGAACGCTTGGCTGTTTTATTACTAAACTTATACAATTGCAGTAAGTATGGCTACAAAAAACCATCATTGTCACACCTGGTATTTTGTATATACCTTAACATTTGTAACGCAGGTGTTTGGTACGATCTGGTGAGACTGTGGTCATACAATGTTTTGTTAGATCTACCGGTGGTTACCCACGAATATTTGTAATGTGAGTACTTGAGTACTTATAAGATTTCTGACCAAACTACAGCTTGTGCACATTCAAGCATTCAGTTTCTATATACATGTACATGTAGTATATTTGATTACACTCTTTGCAATAATGATAATAGTTTGGAACAGCGAAATAGAAAGCAACCAGAATCTCTGATAATGCATATTACATTCAATTAATGCAAGAATATAACAGAACAGAACAGAACAAATCAAAACAGAATAGAACAAAACTTGACAGAACAGAACAAATCAAAACAGAATAGAACAAAACTTGACAGAACAGAACAAATCAAAACAGAACAGAACTTGACAGAACAGAACAGAACTTGACAGAACAGAACAGAACTTGACAGAACAGAACAGAACTTGACAGAATAGAACAAAACTTGACAGAACAGAACAAATCAAAACAGAACAGAACAGAACTTGACAGAACAGAACAGAACTTGACAGAACAGAACAGAACTTGACAGAACAGAACAGAACTTGACAGAACAGAACAGAATTGACAGAACAGAACAAATCAAAACAGAACAGAATAAAACAGAACAGAACAGAACTGAACAGAATAGAACAGGGCAGAGCAGAACAGAACAGAAAAGAGCAGAGCTAAACAAAACAGACGAGACTATGATAGAACAATTTAAGACAAAACTGAACAATCTATACACTTATTTCACTCACATCAAAACACATACAAATAAATACGTATACATGTAGTTTGATAAACAGGAAATTATAAACTATTTAATCTTTTTGCTCTCGGTACTTTTTCTACTTATTCTATTTCTTATATAATTACAACCAGGAAGTTGTCAGCAGAAATAAGAAAACAAACACAACTAAACAGTGGGTGTGGCATGTATTATTTTTTACAGGTTTCAATTACAGTTTGCGAGCGATGGCAATACCTTCCTTGAAACAGACGCGTCATTCAGACGCCTCGTTGCCTGGTTCTACAAGACAATTTCTAGGTTTCCACACAGTGATTGTTTTAACAAACTCATAGAATTTCTTGAGAACATGAATACCTCCACAACCACTCATTCGTTGGTCAAAATCGGAGTGATTTCGTAATTCTGTAACACAAAGAAAGCACCTCGTTGTTTTATCATATCAACGTTCTTCAGGATAAAATGCACAGAACCTTTGATGGCAAACTAACATTACAGAACTTGACAGAATAATTTTAGAAACACGTGTCTCAGATGAAGTATAATATGATGATTTAAATACATTGCCTCTATAACTATAAAAAACCTTAACCCCCTGAGATCCTTCATGAGGAAAGATGCCTGGTATTCAAGTAAAATCCGTTTTTTTTCGAAACCAAATAAATCTACGAGGCTCTCATTAAAGATTGACCAGTCTCACTTGTCTCAGTTGATGTGTTGCCGTTGCCGCCATGAATTAGTTTTTATTCCCAACTTTTAAAGCCACAATAATTATGAAGATATATTCACCAACAGTAGGCTTGAAAAATGTTCTACGAACATAAAATTATCAAACAATAACATGCATTTGAAGCACAATGAAATGTATAAACCACCATGCTTTCTAAATTTAAGTTTTTCTAAGTGTCTTTTCCTTCAAAAATGTAGATACTTTTATAAGAGCCCACCATATTCATGTATACGTTAATGTTCAATATACCTAATCCAAAATAGTTTTCAGCTTAATCATGTAATTTGGAGTAAACCTTTATTATAATATAACTTCATCATAAACATATACTGTGATCAAACCTGTTGCTTCAAATATTGACAACCAAATTCTACGTTCAGTCCAAAAACAGTGTTACTTTTGATGATAGGGCTCAAATATCAATATTGAGTGTAAATGAATGACAAATACTGAAAAGTTTGAAAGAATTTACAGTATAAGATTACGTCTATCTTGAATGGATAGTGAGCGTCTAGACATGATTTAATTATTTCAAATATTTTATCTTCCATCCTTAAAACAATTAATGTTTTTTGTTACAAACCCTTTCCTTGACAAAACAAAGATCTTCAGACTACAAATTGCGCACCACATGGTGTGAACTGATGGCCTGAAATGTCTTGAATTTTCATATTACAATTAGCTACCACTGACCTCCTTTTACTCATTGAGTTCGTGTTGGGATACATTAACCTACTAATGTTTGGCATTCTTTTTATCTTGGATTAATTATCTTGGAATTCATTGCCTATTAAGAGAATGAGTTTCCAGATAACGTATATAACTCTGACAATGTTATGGGTAATTTTATAGCACCATGGACATTAAGTGTTGACAGCATAATGGACTTAAGAAACTTTGTTTCTCTTACAGATTTGGTTACTTTTAAATGGTTTAAAATTACTTTCCAGTGTCCGCTATTGTGTAAAAAAGGTAAGTTTGTACTAATTTTCGGCAAATTGACCTACTGTTTGGGAGCAATATAAAAAAGTCACGAAAACACAAAAAATCATGCTGTTATCAATTACATGTAT
Source organism: Mactra quadrangularis (assembly GCA_025267735.1). NCBI lineage: Eukaryota > Metazoa > Mollusca > Bivalvia > Venerida > Mactridae > Mactra > Mactra quadrangularis. The sequence continues at coordinate 35,105,859 of CM046302.1, read as the reverse complement.
GTTCTCTGCATGTCATAATTGTGTTATATGTACACTATGCCAAATAAATATTATCATTATCATTATTTATGATGTGGTTTTATACATTTAATTACCACATGATACAGTTGTATGTCAACTTGCACATAAAATTGTCACTATCAGAACATAGTTTTACTGGTTCCAAACAGTTTCAGAACAAATTTTAGAGTTTTAGAAAACTTGACACTTAACTTGAAATCCGTGAACGTAGTTTGAAACCTAGTTTCATGACCTGTATTCTACTATACCTTAGTGCAATAAGGACGCTAGGATTCTATGAGTTTAATTGCTTAATGTATTAATGGGCTAAATGGATTATCGCAGAATTCCAGGATAAAATGTGGTCACCACGTGGTATCATATATAAGAGTGTTGACGTCATATACTGCCAGATGTATTCAATCAAAGTTTAGTACTCAGTTGTTCTAGATAATGGGATACAAACATTTTATAGATCTTGGGATAGTACTTCTACATAATGTCTAGCACTTGTGATCACCACATTACATATGTTACCTATGACTCTGGGAACATTTCATTGACTGACTTATGACCTTTTATATATTCCATTGATGAATTCAAAACATGAGTATCACAATTAAGATTAATAGATTAATAGATGATTGTAACCACAATGAATAAAATTTAAAGAAAATCATTTGTAGTTAGACTACTATTTTTCTATATTAATTAACTTCAACGAAGGTAATTTTAACTTCATGCTATGATTACTAGTTTGAATGTGTTATGTTGCGCCATAAACAATGCAACATTAAGTGTGCTCATGTCATTTACAGGACAGAGCAGAATATAGCAGGACAGTAGAGAACTAAAGAGAGTAGAGCATAACAAAACAGAACTAAACTGAAAAGAACTGACCATACCTTAGTGAATAGAGTGGGCCAAGCATTGTTTCGTCCTTTTGGCTGTAAAGGATTTAATAGACATAATACAACTTACAATATTACGCTCAAAGTTATTGTTTAGAAGCAAATGATCATATGGATAGCTCTTACACCATTAAGCACAAATTCTTTAGTATTGCTCAAGTGGAAGTCAACATTTTTCTCACCATCTATCGATGAATTAAGGCTTGGTTATTTTGTTATATTTTTGTTCACAAATTTGTCTTTTACTATAATGGAAGTGTGACAAAGATTTATTGCCGATGGTAATGTTCTGGGAATTGTGCCGATCATTGATGTCACGTTTTTTATAGAGAAGTCTCAAAAATTGTCTCAAATAAATAAAGAATTATCATGCGAACATCTTTCTCCTGACGTGAGAACACGTTTCTTTCCTTTGACAAAATCTGGAACTCTTACACAAGAAATCACACGAGCAAGTCATGAGTGCCTCTAAAGCAGCCTTATTTAGATGACCTAGTTTTTTTATTGAAGAGTAGAAGTTGCTATTAGCTAAAAGAGAGGGGAGTGCTTTGAAAATAAGAGATCAATTTTCTCCAAGAAATGATAAATGGCAAAGTCTTCCAGGGATTCAAAACTCTAAAAAAGGAAGTTGAAATGAAAAAGAAAACTGGAAAGGGCACATCTGGCATAATAATATATTACATAGATCTGCATTGTGAGTTCATGATTGCCATAAGGAATAGTATAAATGAGTAAAACTTACATTTTCATGTCTCGTTAGAATAAGAGGAGTGCTGAAATTGAGTTTTCATAAGAAAGCATGTATTAAATTGGAACTTTCCTGTGGGAAATTTCTGTTCCCGTAACCATCGTGACTGATATGTTGTCGCCTCCGAATTAATAATCAAATGTAATAAAAAAACGAAAATATAAATTATTTCAAGATCTTTTTATTAGAATTAGGAGAAATGATTTAAATTCCTAAAGGCTCTAAGGCTTTTTAATCTTATTATTTTGGTTAATTTTATCGTTATCATGCTATTTTAGAAAGGGGAGCGCCGTGTTGTTCAGAAGTAATGCGGAAGTTCGTCGGTCCGTACCTAAAGTTAGTACTTGAATTTAAATCATACCCTGTACGTTTTTGATGCAATAGTATTAACGATAATTGATATGTTTTGACAATTTTGGACTCATCGTTTAATTTCAATGGTTTCAATATTGATAATTTTTTGTTGCTTAAACTAAATTGTTTATGTTTTTATTTATATAGCGTTGGCCTACATTCCTGTCCAATCAAAATAATCACTACAATACAGTTTTCTTCAATGTAGAAACTTAACATTGTCATAATAAATACCAAAAAAGCTTAAGCCTATCAATCAATTGTAAAAAAAACTGGGACAAAGTTAAGTAGTATTTTGTAAATAGAACATGATTATTGATTACATGATAGTTTTTACAAAGTTATGTTTGTATGCAAAACAATTGACATACCAGAACTAACTTGTTAACTAATCGGCCCAAAATATGTCTGTCATTGATTTAATAATAATAACCTAATAAGGAATGACATTGCCGGGAGATAATATATACGATTACTACCAAAGGACGTCCTTTACACGTGGATCTATGTAAACAATAGGTAACAATACCACCTTGTCAGATCTTATTACGGTAGTTAAGAAACTATTGCCAAACATAGTTAAGAGTAATTGTATACTATTACGCTTATCAGATCATTGAAGCCCAATTTTCATACCATTTTTTCACACGTCAATCATTGTAATTGTATCTTCTTTACGTTTACTGTTTGTAAACATTAAAACTAGGCGGTTGATAAGGCAGCGAAGACGTTTTGTCCAATAATAGAACTTTTGGCGCGTAAAATTTCCGCGTGACTATTAAACAATATTATCAGTGGAAGTTTCTAAAATTAGAATAACTCGCCACGCGCTTGTAATCGATTTTAGAGGACTAATAACTGAATGAATTCTATTGCGCAGAGAAATTGTAACTAGAACACGTAGAAAACATGAACTCTAGAAATACATTGTGGTTTTGAAGGCTTTTAACAGTTAGTCTATTATTGTACTGCTTGGAATCAAATACCAAAGGGTTTTTTCTCTATGGTCTGTGAATACTTCGGACGTATATGTCAATTTCGACGTACTATATTAGGAGCTACCAGAATCTTTGAAGTAATACAACTATGAAAGATTGACATTCTTTGTTCTGCTTTTTAAATTAACTATATTATATACAATGGTCATTTTACATTTGTCTGTTAAAGCTATACATTGCGTGCACTCGGAGTTTTCCTTAAGACAAATTGACACGCTAGGTTTGTTCACTATCATATTCAATAAGAAGGTACAATGGTAGTTCAACGTGTATTCTTATATATGTGATTATACTGCATCTCATTCTATCAAATTAAGTTTCTCACCAGAGTCCAATCTTAAAAGGTGCATTTCTTCCTAACACCAGCTAGATATTAACCAGGAATTATATCAAGTTGAAAAATAAGTCTTGTAGTCAAATTTCTTTATCTGAGCAAGTCGTCCTCTTTCTCAGTCTAGATTGAGACAATTTAATCAGAAGTTGAATTTTAACCGATCGCAATAAAAGACCTTTAAATCTAACCAATCACAGTTATATATTAGTAACCTATGAGTTTGAATGCAACGAGAATTTGAACTTGGCGCGAAATTCATAGATTTTATATGTTAAAGTATCTTTAAGTGCCATTCACGTGGTAATTTACTCAACGGAAGACAGCACTATACCTTGAATTTCATGTTGTCACGCAACACATTAGGAGAGAAGTCTGTAAACAACTTCAAACTGGTTTTAGAAAAGGTATGAACAACAATGCTTTGTATTCCAAAAAAAAAACACGCATAAATTATTAGCGATTGGCATTTACAGACTGTGGTTAAATACTGAACACAATTATTTAATGTTTGGCCACGTGGAGACTCTGTCCTAGATTTTTGTTGCTTAGCAACGACTATACGTATAGAATAAACTATTATATCATGAAATGTTGCAGTTGCTGCAGAGAGCAAGGATGGTTAGAGGTGACTATAACTGCGCAGTTACAAGGTGCAAATATCCGCTGTAGATACAAGGGTTAAGTGACACTAATAACAAGTGAAACCTGTCGTAGCCGGTCCCAAGTCCGGTTGAGACATGGTGAGGGAAGCACTGACTGGAAACTTACCGATGACCTACAGAAAAAAAAAGAAATTACTTCAACGAATATGTCTATGATAGACACTTAACTGAAAGTTTGAAGTTCTAACCAGGGTCTGCACATAGTGTGTTCATGTAGAACATACGGACTCTTGTAAAAAGTAAACAACAAACAAAAGAAGAATTGCCGGCTAACTGTTTCTGAACGATGAGATCAATGATTTTCTAAGGACAGTATTGTCGGGAAACATCATGAAAAACAGTTTGTACAGTTTTTGTACATTTATAACTGCTAGTAACAATACATTTAAACAAGAACAGTTGCCACATTTGGGCATCATCTGATGAACACAATTTAATGTCTTATCAAACACAGTTGAAGGATGACATCCCCAGCGACAACACTATCGTCTCTGCTGTTTACAGTCTCTTGTCTCAAACGTTATGGAATTTCAAATTTGCCATGACCTGTGGAGGAAGTTTCTTATTAAAATGCAAAAAAATACACATAAACTCTGACACTTATAACTATAGGTATTCAGTACATGTACAGTGCCTTCCAAAATCCTTGGAAGAAGTCCAGTTTTTTTTAGAACAAATCGATTCAGGTTTCTGCCCATAGCAAGTAAAAGCAAAGAAGTTTGTATACATTATTTAATTCTAACTATTTTACATTAATAAGCTTTAATTATAGTAAAATTACTGGTAGTATGATTAATCAGTCTGTCTCAAAATGTCATAAGTCCACGAACTTTTGGATGAGGACAGTGCAATATGAATATAAGCTGTAATTATAGTGCAATAACTTAAAGTATATATGACCCAAATTTTATTTTTCTAAGGCGTTTTGGAGAGCGCTGTATATTGAGAGCACATGGGAACACATTACTATTGCAAGATACAGTGATTTGTAAAACTAAACAATATTATCAGCGATTAATAATTCATGCTAGTAAATGGATGTCACCATGTTTTTCTGCAGGCAATATCTGACACTTCAATATTTTCTCTCATCGGTTCTCTTGTACTTTAATGATCTTGGAGAAAGAAATCTTATACATGTATTATCTTTATAATTACCAATTAGCTCATATTGTTCAATTTGTTACACCACGTGCCAAACTGTATCGTGTTTCTCTTTTTTATCAAATTAGTGAGTATGGGTGTACTTTGGACATTTGTCTCGTAGGACGGTTGTACTGGCAAACACTGTTATTTGTCGACAACAACAATAACAACACAGATATTTTGTACTGGTGTCTTTGTTTTAATCACTTGTTGAGCTTCATATCTGCTGCCTGTTCTGTTCTATTTTGCTTATGGAGAGTCAATAGTGTCGTCTGCACCTAATTATGAAAGAGTCCTACTAGATAGATCAGCTGAAGGCGCATAAGTCTACGGATGGGGGGTTATGGGTTCATACTTTCGTGTCTATGGCCGATCTCCTTTCTACCACTATTCTTAATCATGACAGGCAATTGTCAATAATTTGGTAACAGCTATTTACATACATTTAGTTTCTTGGAACGATGAGTAGGTTAAAAGACCGCCGTAATATGACGTTTACAGCGTGTTTATACGGCGTTAAACTGAATCAAAGTGTGAAAACAATCAGACCTTAATAAAGACTTTGTTTTTCCTCTTTTATTGAAAGATAAGACCTACCTTAAAACACAAGGTATAATACAATAACTCACTTTTTCTGGTTTCTTCTTCGCTAATTGGACGTTCTGGTAATTCTAGCTGACCTCGAGTCTTGTAACGTATGTTCTTGTATTAACTAACCGATTAAATCTGATATTGTAGGCCTATATATTTTAATTGAAGGTCATTAGTAAATGACGATTAGGCAATATAACGCTGTGTAATATCTTATTATCTTTATATTAATTAAAAACAATAATTTGGTCCTCCTCAAACCAACAAAAACAACAATAACAAGTAATAAGAGCCATCTTTTATTTTCTCTTAAGACCATTAACAGAATGAAAAACATTTTTGATAATAGGTCACTTAGATTCATTTTCCTAATGATAATAGGTTCAGTTACCTTCATGTATTACCAGACCACGTGGTACACACTTGGTACCAATTAAAGAACGCTTAATCTAAGAGTTGATACGAAACATTCCGTACAATAGTCATTGTTACGCCACGTAGAACGTAACAAGAAAGTTACACCGTCGGAATATGTTCTTGCAATCACGCGCCAACTGAGTTCATTAATTAATCAATTAGGTTTTCATCAATATGTTTTGTCTGTAATTGCTTAACATGTCGTACAATAGACAGCTAAGCCGACATCGATTGATTGATTTGTTTACATGAAAATAGACGTGCACTGGGTTTGTTTACGACTGGCAATAAAGTTAATTGCACTTTAAAAACAAAATTGATTGACCAAGTATACATATGTTCTGGGTGCGGGACAGCGTCCAATTGTTTTTACGTTTTAACATTTTAGTTACAAAAATGATCTACAAAGTACTACATGGAGTACTTAGTGACTGACTTCTGAATATTGTCAAATGTCTGTTACATGTGCATGCCTCTCCCTGATATACATAGTTTTTACGTCGCGTGATTGCGTGATTTTATAAAATTCCTTTTATAGGAAAGTCTTCCACTAAAATGTTAAATGGCCTTGTATCGAGCTTGAAAGCACAAAAGATTGGATTTAGGTTTCAGCAATATGCTTTCTTTACATACATATGCTTTAGAGTCCGTAAAAATTAAATATAGTTTACTTTGGCATGAAAAATTGTCAAGAATGCCATTTGATGGGATATTGAGAATGTGAATCCCGCAGAAACTATTTCATTTTGAGTAATCAGAAGAAAATTGAACCGTGAATTATAAAAATCAGTCCAAATGTCAATACAGTAGAGTATATAAAGACTCTCTAGGTTATTACAAAGATAATATGATTTTTTGCGGTTTTAAAGTCCAAGGTGCTTAATTTAAAAGAAAAATATTCCTTTATTATGATCGTTTCACTTTTTAGACCATCGATTTTATTGGTCCTGATAGTGAAACCTCATTATAGTTCCGCCAAGTCCTGCTTGTTATGCATTCAAACTTTTCTTTTGGCATTAGAAACAAAATCATTTTGAAAGGAAAATCATTCCTCCGATGTGGACATGAGTAATCATTTATCGTATGCTGCACATAATTACCAGAGATAAGAAAGTGATTACAAACTGACGAAAATAACCAACGATAAGACAAGACTCTATCTCTTAGTCGTGGACATGGATAATTGATAGCACACACCGTAACACTCGTGCATTGTGCATTAATTAATGAACATAATTATACTATAATAGTGTCTCAATTAGCGCAAGCCTACACGAGAACAACAATGACTATTGTGCGATGAGTACAGCTCGGAAGGTAAATTAACCGTCTAATTGGTCTTGTATGAAGCCAATTTACTCCGTGTCTAATACAAAATTAAACAGACTTCAGACAAGCCTGGAAATCTAACATCTGGTAGAAGGAATTTATCGTATAAGTGATCTATAATCTTTACTGATAACCGTATCCTCGTAACCCACTAAGGTAATCTGTACAACATTAATCTTATCAAGCTATGCATACCTGGCTCTCTGCTTCTTCTTGCCAGAGGCAAAAGGTGCGATAGTTACCCTACTCAAGGCGGCTTCTGTTTCATATTAAGTAAACATATTAAGATCTTCATCATAGCGTTTGAAGAAAACTCATGGCATTTTCATGAACACATTAATAAGAATTATTTCTTACATGAAAGTAGTCCGTATCATGCTGCGCGCCGGTCTAATTACGCATCTAAAGGATTGACGTCATGTGTTAGGCTATTAACTTTAATTACAACGAATGAACCAAGCGTTTTATTTCTTTGCTTAATTCTTTTTTTCAGGAAACAATCCCGCCAGATAAATAGTTAAATTAAGGTCAGACGATGCTGAACAAATAACAGTTGCACTTGTTTCCCCGGCAACGTGTTTATATTAAAAACAACTGACTTACTGAACGAATTTCTAATATTTTGAAAGGTTTATAGTAAAATAATTGTTATGATAAAGAGAAATTGTTGATTTTTGTTTCATGAATACACGCCATGTTCTCAGTTCACGTTAAATAACACTATGATCGACCATTTCACGTTCAAGTCAACGTGATTTCTGCATAATTGTTACTGTGGTACAATTACTCTTGGAATGACAATAATAAAATATCAAATGTTACAATTAGATTTATTTTAAACGATGGAAAGGTCAAGGTGAATTATGATGTAAACAAATATTCGGATATATCCGGATATTTTCGTTAATAATACAATGTATCAATTTTTGTTTTAATAGTGCATCTTGTTGCTATGCGCAGAGATATAACACTTTCAAAACAGTGTACTTTATGCACTAAAATGATTGGTTTGTAATAAAGCACTTTTAACCGGGTATAATAAAACTTAAAATAGCGATAAATCAATGACGTCATCAGTTTGGTACAAAATTAGGTTTCACATAATTGCAAACACGCTGCTTTAATGTGCAATTGAAAATCACGTTAAAGTCTAAGTGGTTATCTATTTATATCTAAATTAAAATCAATGTGTTCCAACAATAGGCTGCAAAATACGTTCTTTCACGAATAAACCTAATTTTCATTCTGTGGTAATGGTAAACAATTAGCTATAAATAAATGATAAGTTGGATGTCTTACTGATTGATTCTACGTCTCTAAATGGGATTTATTTACCATTATTCTCAATGCAAGAGTTTTAAATTAGGAAACCTGTTGCATTTCTGTCTCATCCTTTATTTAAGGATATTGACAGAAGAAACGCATATTGAGTACGATGCATTAAGATCAAACAAACAAAATATACAATATACACATATAGTTTTTCGTAAACAAGCTAAATACGTATATTAATTTGTTTACTCATTAAATCATTGATCGGTTGAAGTTTAGATATCCATCAACAGAAAAGAACAGAACAGTACAGGACAGAGGAACTGATGTGAACTAAAAAAGATGGGACATAATATGACAGGACAGGAAATGATAAGACAGGACATAGATGAACTAGGCTGAACACACCATTACAGAACAGAGAATAATTGAACGGAATAGAACATAACATAACAGAAGAGAACAGTACAGAACAGAACAGAATCGAACAGCAAAGCAGAACGGGGTAGAACAGAATTTGTATTTAGAAAATAACTTCGTAGAGTTTTATTATTCAATTTATATAAAAAATAATATATTTCATGATATTCTTATGAAGTAGACAGCTACTTAAACTACATTTTGTTTATTCATTCTGTTCATACCGTTTACATCAATGGTATGACGTTGTTGTCGGAAATATTGATGATTTTTTTCTCCGTTTGTTAGCAAGTACCCGACTTCAACACATTTTATTGTGTTAATTAGGGGATGCTCTTCACCGAAAGGACAGTCACATACAACACATAATTATTACTATCCTAGATATTAGTGTTTAGATATGAATGATATGCGTTGGTAAGTCGTTCCCTACATTTTGTAATATTCATTTTCATTATCACTATGAAACATTGACAAGTTTTTGTATTCATTGTTTTTAACAATGAATACTCTGTTACTAATAGCGATATTCCGATCGGAGTCCTATACTGACCTATTGACCTATATATCTAATCAACAAAACCGAACAGCATCCGGAAAATTCCGCTACAATAAAATAGTTCGCAAATAGTTCTTTTGTTTCATCGATCATCTGTATATTCCTATGCGTCAATTTAATTACGCATTTAACTCGATCTACATCAAACCTTTCTTCGAAGTGACACCGAGTATTGACAAATTTGTGAACAATTGAACAATGGTAGACAAATTATTACGTAACTGATAATCGCAGATGTATACATCGATTTCATTCATGAAAAATTATGAATGAAACTACGTTTCCGTATCAAGCGCTATAGTCACGTGACTACAAATATGCATTTGCTGACAGACATCGGAAGACAAAGGAATTGAAGGAAAGTACTCGAAACTAAATCAGTTTCTCTTAATGCAGTTTACAGTCATTCACATTATTGGAAGGAATTGTTTGCAAACAATTCCTTTCTATGTCAGCGCTCCCAGAAATGAGAAAAAGAACGAACAACACATAATTGAACTCTGTTGCGACCCAGAAAATAATATAGCAACAGAAAAATGTGTATACTCGAGTACTATCAATTGCAGACGAGTGGGAAAAAAATACAAATTTAAACTAATAGTACTTAAAATTATGATATTCAATGTTTTCACATTAATAAAACTTTATTCTATCTGTGTACGGAGAAAAGTTATTTTGTGCATTGCGCATTTTTTTATGTCATGCATTTGTATATGTATATAAATTTAGCACAGCAATTAGCGTCGTGTCTGTGGCCTAGTGGATAGCATGTCGGACTACCAATCATGAGGTCGCGAGTTCAAATCCTAGACGCGTAACATTAATTTTTATTAATTTTTTTTTTGGTTTAGGCTACAAAAAATTTATCATGTTCGTCAGATTTACGCACTTAAAATTCAGAAAATGGAAAAAAAATTTTGCTCTAGTTACTTTTCACTTATAAAATGAAAACATCAATTATGCAACCATGTTTGATCATCAGTTGAACACTGACGTAAACTTGATGTTTTCATCAACTCTACACTGCTCTAGTTATGTGACGTCATGTCCCCCTGCTGTGTTATTTACGACAAGCAGGTAAGACGGGTAGAATATTTAACATTATAATTGTTAATGCCCCAAAATACTCGACTGACTTATTTTGAAATAAATTTTGCATAACGTACCCCAAGACTATATTTATATACCTAAAGGTTTAGTCAATTTTTATTTTAGAAGGGTTCTGATGTAATTGTTTTCTTTCACATAATTTATGACAAGCCTCTATTTATTCACTTTAAAGTTTTCCAGTTTGGTCCATTTTCATTTTATAGGGATGCTGACTCTAAAATCCTCATACATGATGGCTTAAATAATCTTAAGTAGTTGTTTGTTGTTTAGTTGTTCCCATATCATCCAAATAATATAACTTTATTTATACTCAAAAAGTCAACAAGACTCGTCCATTTATATTTACGGGGGTGCTCAACTGGTACTCATTCTGGATTACTAAATTATATTGAGCAGTTGTATGTTGTTGAGTCATTCTCTTATTTACCCAATAACATTAAGACTTTACTAAAACACCAACATCAACAGGTTTGATCTATCATGATGTTAGCCGAGCTTATTCTAAATTGTACAGAAATATTGGAAGTATTTAATTAAAGGTTAATATTGAATGAATTCACTTAGTGTATTAGCTATGCAGTATAGTAAATGCAAATGGAACAAAATACAGTTAATTATGACGTATGTACCTTATGAAAAGCATTTATGTATGTTAACAGCAAATAATCTTTCTTACAACAACCTGCAAAATAATCAAAACTATATGCCCTGTACCCCAATATCAAAATAATATGGTTCAAGTTAGAAAGATTTTGACATATTTCATCTTTGAATGTACATGATTGTATCATATCAATATGCTGAATAAATGACCAACTGGTATAAACACTAAAAAGTTACTTATTATGCTTTTTCTGAACTACATGCTATAATGTGATTTTCTGTATAAAGTTCATATTTAACATGTATTTTTCCATTTGTATAAAAATTCTCATGAAAATATCACACATTTCCCAGCCAGCAAGCTAACATCGGGCCTACATAGGCTAAAAGGCGGAATATCGGAAAATCTGTCGATCTTCAGCCGATGTAGGCCCTCTGTAGGCGAAGAGGCGGTCAAATGATGGAAATTGTTATAACAATTCCGACTTTTAGCCGACGTCTAGCCGACTCAATTATTATCCAAAGTAAACAACAAATTTTTGTTATGGAAAGTGCAATCATCATAATATAGGTCAGAGAAGGTTTGTAATTGTATTTTGATCGACACGTTCAACTTTTCATCGCAGCGTTTGCCGATCTTTAGCCGACGTTGGCCCGAGCGCGGTGTCATATCGGAATTTCCACTAAATTGCCGATATTGAGCCGATTTACGGCCGATGTTATTTCTGAATGAATCGAAAACTTTTAAAAGGTGAAAAGGTTTTGTGTATAATTCAGATATAAAACATTGTTCTTATTTAAAAAATTAAAAAATATTCCATTCCAAATCTGACTGATAAGATATGATATTCATTTTTAATTAATTCTAAACATTATTCACTTCATTCTCTGCGGACCAGTCCCGCCATTTTCAATTTGAGAAAGAAGAAACACAAGTACCTGTGAGTTGTTTTTTACATTTATATGTCCAAAATATCAACTGAATATGTAAATATAGTAAAATTTTGAATCTAAAAATATGCTTACTGTGAAAATCACAATTATACATTCATGGTAATGGTGCACTTTTGATAAGATTGTTTATTGTCAGTTGGTCAACCGTCATATATTTAAAATTGAATTCCTGGTTTATTGTTTATTCATGCTTATTATATTATTATCTCTGCTAGGTTTTGTGACTTAGGTATCAATTAAGGATATTAATTACTATTCCACAGTTACGGTCCAAATTAATGACTTTGTAAGTCTTGTGAAAATAAATTCTAACGTCTAGAAGCTAATGAGTCATACAATCTATTTTAAGATCAACAGGCTTTCAAACTCTCTGGTAGTCAAGCCATTGTTATCTCCCTTGTCAGATATGTATATTAATAGAATATGAATATTGTATATCATATATATTTTACGCATAAGAATCGGCACTTTTTCAATACAAGTGAATGAAGGTCAAACAAGATTATTGTTGATTTGAGTGTGCTTTTATCAGTAAAATCAATGACCGTAAGATGAACTCTTAAAATACAGTGTTGATTTTATTATGAATTATAATATACCTGAATATATTTTTATCAGTGGTGTTTCTTTATATTATGTGTTTTAGGGGAAATAGAGCACATGCTAGAAGAAAAGAAATGAAAAATATTTTCTGACGAGATATGTTATGAGTACTCACGGTGTGGGAGGAGAGAAAACTATTTTTGCAGCACTAAGTAAGTTGCCATAAAAATAATCAAATACAATACCAATGGTTTGGGATTTTTCTAACTGTATATTTGACGGGCTAATATCTGCTATGTTATCTAATTAGAACCCAACGGATCATCTAGTACCCAAACGGGTATAAATACTGGGTAGATAGCAAAATCAACTTGAGGAAGTACATTTATCATTATTATTATTATTACAGAAAAATATATTCATTTGAAGCTAAACATGAATAAATAAACTTTTTATAGTTTTTTTTCGTATAGATACAAGGTTGCAATTCGATAAACTTCCTGTTGAGTTCTGCTAAAACAAGAAAATCGGTTTTAAAATCATTTTTCTTTTGTAAAAAACTTGTTCATTTAACGTGTTTTATTTCATTCATTTATACAACATTAAATGAGAAGGTGGACTGACCTCTGTGATATATGCCATACAATGTGTTGCTGTGGTGTTAAACCCAACAAAACAAAAACAAATTATTTATAATTCTTTTTGAAATTGTATGTATTCCAGAAACTACTCATAGAACCTGAATGATGAGATTTGAGAAATTGAAATGGAAGTCAAAGAGTGGTTCCAGACAGCATCAGATATAGGTAGAGCTTAAACCGAAAGAGAATGTAGCATACAGAAGTACACCCAATTACAAATTAAGAACGTCTGAATTTACCATGAAGCAATTTAAATATTAGAATGTGGATATATTGGAACATTTTAAACGTTTATTCTGTTTAAACTGTGGTGCCGGTCACACCATCGTGATTTTATGCCACAACAAATATATTACCTCTAATTTTGTATATAATTTACATTCTTTTACAATGCTGACACATCATTAGACTCGGTTTGGACGATTTCTTTATGCACTAGTGACATGGTATGCTTAATGTATAATATTATTATTGTGTACGTACATTGTATTGAGAATAACAACTAATAAAAAATTATAATTTAGAATTATTTTTGTCACTTAAATTTTTTTACGACAGTGTGTTTAGCTGGTCGCAATTTGGCTGAATGATGAAATGGATTTTTGTCACTATTATATATCTTTTGTTAATTATGACGAGATACATTTTATTTCCAGAAGAAATTTTTTTGAATGATGATTTTAAAATGAACTTTCTACTGAAGCTATTTATCGGCTTTAAGTCGGCGATTAGTCGGCAGACTGATAAAATGATATCTTTTGTTATAATTATCGACTTGATATGTCATAATGGCACTAAACCATGAAGATTAACTGCAAATATAACATATTACAAAGCTAAAATGCATTTTGGGAAAAAACATTAGATCGGCTTAAAGTCGGTACCATGTTGGCTGGAAATCGGCTAAACTACATCGGCCCGATCAAATGCCGAGTTGCACTTTCTAGAGAGGGCCGATGTAAATGCCGATGTCGGTCCGACTTGGGTTTTCAGATAGGGCCGCTATCGGGCCGATGTAAATTGCTGGCTGGGTTATTCCTTGCCTTTCGATCGCTTCTCAAAATGTTTTTTTTTCGCTGGCCAGCTCTATTTTTTGAGACAAAATTCATAGAACATATGATCAATTCATTGAGGCCTTAACGCCATAGCAACACATATTGTATAGGTTATATCACGGAGATCAGTCCATCCACTCACTGTTCCTGAAAAGGCAAAATCTCTGGATCTAGCTGTTAACCAAAAAGAAATCACATCAATGACTGAGTGGTAGGAGGGAGAATTACCGTAAAAGTTATTTCATAACTAAGCTCAACGAAAGTATGCCCCGCCCATGAATAAAACCTACGACCCCTCGAACAGTAGAATAATGGGCCTGTAAAATGAAATATGAAACACAGTTGACTATGAATGATAAGAAGGTAATGAGTGATATCGAAATAGTATCTTTGAACTTGTTGAAGTCATCAACATAATTAATGTTTGGAACATATATCACCTTTTCTAGTTTGTGTGTACTAATGAACTCAGGTATTAAATCTTAGCATAACACTTTGAATCTTAACATTTGTTTATTTTCTTACATAATATACATAATTTGTGCATATAAAACACTTTCAACTATTTTGCAAAAAATAACCCCATTCACTTGACAACATTAACCTCTTTGTTAAATCAGTTCATCGAATGAAAAAAAGAAATTTATCATACAATTAATTCTTAATAATATTTGTAAATCTTAACCTTCATCATTAAACACCATCAGTGCAGGTAAAATTAATTTCTAAGACCTTTATGATAAGCAGAAATGGGGGTTAAATACATTACTTTCTATTCAGTTACTATATAAATCATAGAATAGCAGCAGGGTGTTAGTCCAACTTTACTAAAAAATGTGCACTACGTAGCACACATAACACACAACATAGTTTTAAATCTCTCCTATATTAGATTTTTTGACACACAGACTAATTAAATAATGTGATAGTCATATTGTAACAGTTAATAGCATTGACTAATTACAACAGTAGTCATAGTAATACGTAAATTCAATCGTTCAATATTGTAAATGACTCAAGCAGATTTTTATTGTGAAGAGAGTTTGATAAAAAATGTAATCACCAGCATTAATAATATCTACGGTCATTCTGTCCCCTTCCCCTGATTCTAAGTCATGTAGGACAGTCGTCAGTCACTGACAAAGTATGCACCCAGTAGTTTGTTAACAGCAAAATCCTGAGATAAAGCTTCTTCAGGAACAGTGAGTAAGTGGACTGACCGCTGTGATATAATCTATATAAGGTGTTGCCACAGCATAAAACCCAACAAAAATTGAATAAATCTAAACACAATGAATACCCCAGTACTTTCAGTGCTTTGATTTTCAATGGCATGATGTTTGTGTATTTTGTTGTAATGCTCTCCCAAGTTTACAGTTTAAGTCTCTCATACAGCTTATACAGTCTCATTTTCAATACAGTTCATCTATAAAGTCCACCTAAGTTCAAATGCTAAATTTGAGAAGAAAAAAGTACCTATATTAGGACTTCGGTTGTCCTGTTAAGACATTGTGTAAAATAAATAGTACATGTTAAGGGTAGTTTAAAGTTCAGATTGCATTACAGGAGCAGTTGTCCAGTCGTAGGACGTTCGCTTAATGATCGAGAGGCCCATGGGCTCAAGTTCCGTCATTGGCATCGTTAATTTCATTAAGAAAAAAAGTTTCTGCGATTGCTTTTCTCTACCCACACAGACAAAAATACATTAGAATAAGCATTTGTAGAACATCTTTTAAGATATACGACACCTATACTAGTTCACTAACAAAGGATGTGAGAATGTTTACTGATATCTTGTCTTGAAATCAACCTACTTTTTCATCGGTTTTATATTGTATGTCTTCATGTCTGTAGAATATCAAAATCTAGTAAACAATTTGTTTACTTGTACTTATATTTATATTAAGTACAATAAAGGCGATCTTAGTTCCTGTAAAATCATGCAATTTTATGAACCCGGGTTGATAGTGCAGTTGGTAGCACGCCGGGATTTGGAATATCGTGCCTAGAAGGGGGTAAGGGTTCGAATCCCACCCGGGAAGGTTATTACCTTCATGAAAATTTGACAACTACTTCAATTTTACTCTATTAATAAGGAATGTGGAGAAGTTTCCGGACTGGGGGGAGGGTAGGTGAGTACTAATTATAGACAAGGGTCCAGGAACGCCACATTAGGTGGGCTGGACGTCGTAAAATGACCAAAAAGTGTTGACACGGCGTTAAACCAAATATAAACAAATTTAACAAGCAAACAAGCGATTTTATGACAAAAAAATATTTCCTAAAATGCTTAATTGAGGAAGAATTTTTTTTTATATTTAAACCATTCAGCTTCTAGGATAGTTGACTTAGATGGTGTTATTAGTGGAACTTTTCTGTAGACGTGTAGGATGTCGTTAGGAACTTAAAATTGTTGATGTGCGTCACGCAAACTTAGTAAAGCTGTTTGAGCGACTTTTATCATAATTCTTAGAAGAAAAGTACGCATATTATAATATATCTGGATTAAAAAATCTAATGTGTTGATTTATTTATGTCTAAGGAGTTAAGCTTTAAAGGGCAAAGTTTAGTGGACAATAATAACTTTAGATGATATGATAGCAAGTAAGAAGCGCATTCAAGTATACGAAAATAATATCATAATATTATTCCATGTGCTCCTATAAAAATGGGCGTGGCCATTTTATTAAAATTTACGAGCAAAAATGGCAACTTCATTTGAGAATATCTCATATAACAGAGAAACTCTTTTTCAAAATAATTTTGCCTATGAATTTGTCTCAACAATATTGCTGATTTCTATTAAGTTTTGTTAATCTGCCTAGCGATCCCTTTACTGGTAAACGCTGTCAGTACATTTTATGATGACGAAAACAGACATTGAAAGAAAGAGCTTACATTGAGCTGTTGAAGATGCTGCTTTGACATTTAAAAAATCTGATAACAAAAGTATCAGAAAATATCATAAAAAGATTAAAAATAACCTATGACAATGCCACAATGGCATTGGACCTTCCTTCTTTACAATTTACTAAGCTCCGTAGACATCATTATTTAGGTTATTAGATATACTTGACTGATGTTTGTAAACATAACATCACGATCTCAACCTACATATCTACAATACGGTCTAGGTCATGTGTCTTTTTGTTTATAAACATTTTAATGCCATATTTTCTTGACCTTATTGTTATTATTCATTTGGTCACAGACTTCTACTTGAACTAAATTCGTCAAGAATTTTAATTTCATGGTAAATACGTTTTTGGAAAATAACAACTTCTTGTCGAACCATTCTTGAAAACTACCAAAATTGATGCACTCAGTAGCAGAAAGGTTAAGGGATCTTTTCTCACTATTAAGTACATGTATTTAGGAGATTATGTAAAAATAGCTTAATTTTGCAATGACCAATGTGGTCTTTATGGTAAAACTTAGCTGAAGTACCATGCTCTATTCGAGCCGATAAGTCAGTCTTATACAATTTTAAAAAGATGTTTAAATATAAAAAGCATGCTTCTCTAAAACAATTTCGATGCCATTGTTTGTTCAACTTAACTATAGCCCAGTTATCTCTTTATCTAGTTTCAGAACGAGCATTGTATACAAACCATTAGCATTCAACAAATAGATTACTTCCGCAAATAGACACGAGCTGAAATAACCGATTTAACCGAATTACAAAAATTGCTTCGGAATAATATTGAGACAAAAATCAAACTACCATCGCTGAAAATGTACTTTATTTACAGAAATAAATTGTATTGTTATAAAAGTAGACCCCGGGGAAACAAGTAATCATCGTTCTGTATTCATTTGTTAGCTGTTTGTTTAAGCAATAAAATCAGAAATAACTTTTTATCTATATTTACTGTGTGTGTAAATTCATGTCTGAAGTGCAAATAATATTGGCTGCATGGGAGAAATAGATGAACTAAATGAAGACAAATTGGACGAGGATTAATAGAAGAGAAATTTTAGCTGTTGTATATTGTTCTTTAAGAGGACCATTTCTCGTTTTTATCGATGGTTGAACTGAACTCAAATTGAAGACGAATATCACTTGCTGATTATATTTGAAAAAAAAGAAGTTTTAACAGTTTTCGTAAAAAAAACTTGCTGCCTTTCTTCAGTCAAATCATTCTTTCAATATTCAGTTAAACACTTGCAAAGTGGTCCTCTATGGAACAAATCCTCTCCATAACAACAGCTTATAATATTTCCATTAGTAATGTTTATTGAATTTAATGTCTGCAGAGCAACAACCTCTGAAGAGCAATACGTTTTAGTCCCTTCCAGTGGATGTTGTTTAAGAAATGTTGAACTGCATTAGCAGTAATGCAAACAACTGATACCATATCTTAAAAAGATGAACAATGAACTTTTTCAAGGGCACGAAATGATTCAAGTGAATTGTCCTTGAAAAATCCTTGGACAAAATGAAATGCATTGTATTGAGAAAAATGATCATGCACACCAGAAGTAATTTTACTATAACTACAGCTTATTCATGTAACATATTTGAATCATGTGTTGATAAACTAATAAATATTGATTTTGGAATTTACTCACATGACTCTTGGTTTCTTTTTGATCATGGCAAATATAATCGGTGTGTAATTTGAAAATAGTCCATTTCATCTATTTTTATAGTTTCCGAAAACTCATGTTTGTGTCGACCTAGATTTATATCTATTTATAAAAAATAATCCTCTTTATAAATAGGTATACATCTAGGTCGACACAAACATGAGCTTTCGGAAACTATAGAAAATAGATGAAACAAACTCTTCATATTTCCCCGGAGCATTTAAAGCTTTTGACGATAGCAAACAATGATTTGCTCTCAATCACTGTTATCTAGAGCAAGTAAAATCAAAGACAGAGTAAAATGGCATTATTTAATATTTGAGATAGTGATACTGATGCTGTCAAAGTATCAAATATTGCCATATGTGATCAATACGTATACGTGAACTTGTCTAAGTTTGTCGCTATACATTTTTACAAGTAAGAGTCAAAACCTTTGAATTTCTTGACTAAATGATTACAGTACAACAATTTGTCATTCGGCTTTGGTAGGATTTAGTTTGTATCATTAAACATCATTTTAATGCAAAGGTGCATACACACGTGTATTGCTAAGGATTTTCTCTATCTTACCAACATCCGTTCGACTAATGTCAAAGCCATACAGCTCCACAACATATATTCTGATCTATATTGTCAAGTTTGCTAGTCTCTAGATCATCATTGATGTAATTCATCAAGATTCCATTGACCTTCAGCACTTTACTGTGATGGAAAGCGACATAACCTAATATATTTGAAAATGTAATTTTTCAGTACATTACCGAGTAAATCCACTAAAAAATAAACAAGCGTTTATATAGTGTTTTGATATGAAATTGAGGCACCCGCCCGTGGATTCAACACGATGAGAGGCGAGCTTCTACGTAACCACGCCGCCTAGCGGATGTGGAACGTCTTAGTTTGTCACCGATAGAACAAACTATGTCATGATGGTAATTAAGTCTTGTTCCGCTGTAAATTAGGTTCTAGCCTAATTATACATCGTGCATGCTTGTCTGCTGCAGTGTTTATGATTACTATGTTAATTTGATTCGTCGGCTGTTTTAAATTAAAGTACAAACTCTGACCCCATAAATCAGATATTTTTATAGACCTGTATTAAGAAGTACTTAATTCTATGAGCGTACCTAGTTTAAAACAATAACTTGGTTATGAATACAAAATTAAACATGTTTTTATTGTACTTGTATAGCAACAATGAAAATGACGAATATACGGACTAAATAATTAAAAAGCAACATCATTTCAAATATCCTTTGAAAATGCTATTAATAACTTTGTAACAATTAAACGTATACATTGTTATAAAAACAAGAATAATTCCTTTTAAGTTCAATATCAATGAACTATTGCTTCATTTGACCTAGTTACTTGATTGTGTTGTAAGTTAAAGTTAAAAGTTAAAGTTGAAGTGCGGTTTGAAGTCTGCTTCCATCTACATGTTCAGCCGACTTTACAATCTTGTCAGTGTTTTGATTATTGTTTTCTCATGATTTGCCTTTCTCTAAAGGGACATAAAAATACAACAATATATATTTTGTCATGCTTTGTGGTGAAACGTTAATTGAAGTGATAATTTAATGTTATATTTTCATCTTCAATGACGACATCTTAAAAGATAAATGACGCCATATCGGAAAGGATATTTCTAATTTAATGAATGATCGAGGTGTTCCAAACAATAAAATAATTGGCTAATTAGTGAACATTGTTTGATTTACTACAGTTTGTTACTACATGTTTATCATAAATATCCGTGTTGTTGTATTAAGTATTTCATAACAAGTAATTACATAAGAGATTGACCATACCACTTTACAATTCGTGTTCGTCTTATAAATCGGTTTCTAAAACAACTTTCGTTGAAAACCAGAAGGAGCAAGCATTTGCCATGTTTCCAATCTGTCAATGCTCATATGTGCCAAGATAAGATCCAGTCTGTTCTTCAGACGCCTATTGGTCAAAACTTTGACATTTCAGCATTCCTTGAAAGACATAAGAAATTTAGAAATGATATGTAGCTTATAGCCCCCTCCTGGGCATTTCACCAACTTACATTTCCCAAAACGGTTTTCTCTAAAATACGTTAGATTACTACAAGTTCAACACCAAGGTCAGGGAAACGTTTCGTCTGGTTTGTTTACGTCTGCAACCAAGTCTAGGAAAACTAGAATTATATTGATATTATACTGTAGAACACTTGCAGGAACTCTCCGTATATCAGCCAATGTCTGGAGTCTAGACGTTGCCATAGGCAAGAGGAAACTAAATGAAAATATATATTAAGTTTATACTGTTTTCCACCTCCTAGGACTTTTCCAGACTTCGTAGTCTGTTAGTATCAGAATGAATCAATTAATTAACTAGTGTCTTGAATATAGGTAAATATTTCATCTATGTTTCTTAGTAGGCATTTATCTTAAATTCTTTTTGTTCCTGGTAGATTTTATACATTGAGCAGAGAGTGTATTTGATATTAATAGAATTCCTATTAAGACATTCCGTTTGAAGAACCTTCTTGCTCTGCTGGTCTTCTCATGTTCTCAATTGCATTACTTGCTCTTACTATTTCTCCACCATGCTTGGAACTTACTACGGATGATTTACGCGAATACTTAATGGCTCCGTGAATAAAAATGATTTACGTGATTTGAATTAGTACATTTGTACCCGGAACGACAAATACATAAGAACAGTCGAATAGAAATCGTTAAACTTTTGTTGATTATCATAATACACGACCTAGTAATACGATTTACTCTTAAATAAGTTATTAACATAGTTATAAATATGTCACAACATTGTATAAGGAATACATATAGCACAAAAAGGTCATAGTGTATAGCGCAGTACTTAAGCACTGTGAATTTCTTTCATAAAGTTTTTAACAAAGTTATAACGCAGTACTATCTATCATAATGCCCATAAAAGTCTGGCGGAGTGTACTTGCAATGATTTAGTAGCGCTGAGGAACCTCATTCCGGGACATCAATTTCGTCTGCGATTTAGACAGTATCATTTGTTTGATTAAGTGCTCATACTGTAGACGGTTTGAACACCTAATTGTGATAAAGTTCTGATTATACAGTCTGAAAATATACCAAAAAGAAACGTTTTGACCTTTTCTGTTCAACTGTCAAGAAGTTTAGAGGGAAAATATGCGAGTGTGAGAAAATATGTAAAGTTTGTTTCCGTGTTTCTGTGTTGTCTAGGGAAGCGATATTTGACGATTATTTTTGTAACTGATTCTCGCGAAAAAATCTCCACTTAATTTCATTTTATTATTTTGATTTCCAATGATTACTTGTTAAAGATGTGTTACCATGGAAGAATCATTAAAATTGTTTGTAGAAGAGAAAAAAGTCATTTGATGAAAATTTGAACTACACCCACTAACTTTGAATAGTTCGAATAAAATGTTTATGTCTAACACACTCTTTTTGATCCAATCTTTATCAAAACTAGTCATAAGCTTCTTACCTATACAAGTTTTGGACTCGTTGAATTATGTATAATGTAGGATAAAAACTAGGTCACTTGGTCTAATCAGTAAAAAGCTTGAAAACACGCAAGTGGTCATATGTTTTAATTCAATTTTCATCAAACTTTGTTTGCACTCAAATGAGTGATTTAGGACAATCTTGGTCCTCGTGATAGTCATATGGTTATCTGATAACAGCCATAACTTTGATAAATAAATACATGTAAAATACAAATCATTTGAGTATGTTTCATGTTATTTGTTTTTTGAAACATGACGCTGACGAATAAGAAAATAACTTATTATTATACACTTTTTCTTGTCTATAATTCCGTCTAAGCACGAAATATTTAACATACAAATTATTTTTGAACCAGATTTTATTCTATTAAGAATGAAGAATCCACCTGCTCGATTGACCTACTTCTCTATATGAAGACAGTATGTCTCTTGAAATAAAGTCTAATTATGGCATTTTTCATGATAAATCTCAGTAAAGCAGAATTTTACGTTTCTTATGTGACGACGTGAGTTCCTGACTTTCTGTAGTATGCTTTTTTTCTAAGTAAATTCTGAAGCGTATAATATTATTTTATAATATTTTATGGATGTTTTGTATTGGTGTGTTTCATGTTGTCAAGACTTATAAGTACTCGTTGAATATGTACATTAAGGAACGACAGACAAGAACAAGTTCGTATGGCTTCTTGTTTTGATATAATGTCAATGTATGGAAGAAATCATCCACCTTGCTCTACTTCTTTGAAATATATTTTTCTTACGACTTCGTAAACAAATGTAAAAATGAACTTTTTGCATTGTTAATAGTGCAACACGACTCTACGCATGCGTTCTTAGATTTAATGTGTAGGACTCGTTTGCATGTAGGAGATGGCTGTTTTGTTGTCTTTTAGTGTATAAAACTGGTCACAAGTACAATGGGTCTGATACAGCATTTATATGATGCCAAGCTGGAATCATTATTCCTACGTTGGATATCCTAGCATTTCAGTTTCATAACCTTTTGGTTCCTAGAATGAAAAAAGGTTTTTTAGGTTGCTGAGTACATTTTTTACAAGTTTGATAGGCTGTATTTAGTCGGTTGGTTTTGTACGTTCACTATGTTGTTAAAGTGAATCAGGAGCAGTCACAATCCAGTCACAAGACGCATGCCTACGGCTGTAGAGGTCCTTGCTAAAATTCCATTATCGGCGTTGCTAATGGTCTTGAAGCTTGATATTTACATTCGATCGCACCACTCTATCTAGGAGTAAATAAGTTACGTTAGTTATGTTGGGAACATCCACTTCAAGGTAATGTCAATGACCAGGGCCTATCGTACGAAATTGTACACTGAACATATCAGCCATTATGTGGAGGTAGTCTTTTATATCAAATATTATTCGAAACAAGCGGTAAGTAATGTGACTGATTCATTATATTACTCAGAAATGTGACGTCATTACCTAGAACAATTAACCTGTCCTAATTAGCGGCTTTTATGTTTTATTAACAATAGTACATATAGCCAGGTGTACATACAATACATGTATATAAAATAAATTATGAATATCATTAATACATTTGAGTCATCCTAATTAAGGTTTGATTGGCACATTCGTTTGACATAATTATTGCTTTATAACGATATATACATTACAATATATGTTAAAATATGCATAGTACAATCATGTATGTTTACTAATTACAGCACCCTTCTAAAGTTTCTTGGATAAATGGAATTTTCACCATACATAGTGCAAGGAATTTTACCACAATAAATACTTATTCGTGTATCTTAGTGGATTTCAGAATTTGCTCAATATCCGTAAACAGATATCCTGTAGAGCGTTGTCGTACAGGATCTCTACTTTCTCCGAGGAAGGTCACGTCGAGATGAACTTTGTTTCGACCAATCAATGCGTAGCTTTCATCTAGACGAAAACACTATTAATCACATTTTGATTTCGTAATTTCTATTTTTAGACCAAGTTTTGCATGCTAATTTAACAGCGGTATTATTCACAGTCTGCGATTGGGCGGCTCATTTCAAATTGCGTGACGTAGACGATGTAAACAAGTCACGTATCATAACAATTTCGTCATGAATATTATGATGAGAAAAGGTCGCCTGAACGTGACCTTCGTTTGAAAAATGCCAGATCTAAATTAGCGAGTATGCGAGCGGAAAATTTTAGATCGGGTTTTAATCAGATTAGAATTTGCTCGGATGACTGTTAATTATTGTTTTCCATGGTAAATATGAAATATTCTGTTATCTTAAAAACAAGATTTTGTCCAGTGACTTTTGGGAGACCCTGTATATTGTATTCTTAAATACCACACATGTGTAATAAAACTTACTTGAACATGTTTATTATACTATAAACAGTAATGTTTATACTTGGATCTCAGTTGTGCTTTCACAAAAATCTTACGATAAAAATTATCGTAAATCAAAAGCGAAAAATATTCATATTACGGTCAATTTTTGGCCAATCAGTTCCATATATATTTAATTACTTAGACTATTGCATATCTTGTGAATATCATATCATAGTCATGTTGGGTATTCATCTCAATTTGAATTGCAAAATTTATGAAATTGACTTACGATAACATTTTTTGTAAATCTTTTTGTGAAAGGCGCACAGATCACTACGACAATGACGATGTATTCATTTTATTCGTAATTATCTTATCAGGGAAGAAGTTTTCCTGGATAACCTAATTAGATTAACGTTAATTAGGTAACTGATAAATATTTAATACAATTGATGTAATTATGTTCATTACTGAACGCTTCTCAGCGTATTTCATAAATCCCAGCGTTCATTAGATAAATCTTTATAGTTAGTTATAATGTAATTTTAATTGCATCGTCTATGCTCCCATTAATTACGTAACCTAATTAAGACACGTAATTTTGCAATGTTGAGAGACGCTGTCATGTAAACGTACGATAATGTTAATAAATTTAATATATACACAACTTTTCCACGAAATGCTTATTCACTAGGTCAAATAAAAAAACCTAGACTCTGAATTTATTAATTAGTTATTCAAGTATCATGATTTACAGCGTAGTATAGTTAACACATAACAATTAGTAACTGTTCTTTAATTATTTAATGTGACAGTTTGTAAACGTTATATTTTATACCTCCTATGACAATGTGATCATTATTGTTATATCATTAATCATAAAATGGTTTACTCATTTTGTTTCGAGGATAAATGACTCACTGGTTACTGCTAATTATATATGCTAATTGGAGCACATGTATGTCTCCATACTCACTGAGCATGTCGACAAATGACATGTTTTTTAAATTCATAATAATGAATAGTCATAAATAATTCTATATTCAATACTATGGAATTACATTGTACATCATAATTGTGATCTATAAGCATGGACATTTCAAACAAAACTCTTACGATAAAAACGTCGTAAGTCGAATACATAAATCGCTCATAGTAAGTTTTTGTCCTATTATATCATAATACGAAGCATTCTGTTACCTAACTTATATAGAATATATCTGATGGAGTCATTTTCTCACAGTTACATTTTGTCCCGCGAACAAGCGTTTGGCAAAATGAACACATCGAAAATCTTTGTGGACAAGAACAAAATTGCAACTCAAATCAAAAGGTTAAGAAAGAACGGTTAAATGTCTCTTAAATTAATGAAAGATACCGTAATTATACATCCTGAATATTGTTTCATACCTACAGACATTCGGCGACACATTTTATTGAATGATTTGGTGATGATTGTTACGCCGCTTAACATCACGTCGTCGCAATTAAAGCTAATCGTCGCAATTGCCATGACGATAAATGTCGCACAAAATTTGTCTGATGCATAATATTGCAACCATAGCGCTAAACGGCAAGAAGATTTAGAATCGAACCTAAACAAGACGATAGTATAAGAATAAAACTCTACAGTATCGACTTCTATTGATACTTGAGCCAATATAAACAGCAAGGAAACAAAACAATCACATGCCAATATAGACGAAGTATAGAAACTGCCTTTAGATTGTCAAGAACTCAGTTTTGAGTTGTAAAATATGAGTTGAACTCATTTATGAATGAACATGAAAGATCATAGACTGATTATAGAAAAAAATGCTTTATTAACTATGATAGTATTAATAACTTAATAATCGATCTCTCGAGTTCAAAGACATCAACGTAATTATATCAAGTTTCATCTAAATCGGTGAAGCTTTCAACATAACCGTCAATAGACTTTGTATAAATAATTATGAGGTTACATCTATGGAACAATAGTATATCATTATTACTATTAGAAATAACTTTTTATATCATTGACTTTTTTGGTTCCTTTAATGCAATGGAGCATTTTTAGAATACATGTACTTTTACCATGTCACTTTCTGTGTGGTAGAGGCACAATTTGACCAGGATGTTTTCTAGGTAATGTGCTATAATAAACGGTCATTTGAGCTCATATTAGGTTACCAACGGAACGCTAGGGCGATAAACAATGCTAGTACAAGTATAAACATTTTGAAAACTATATGGCATATATTGTCACCTATAGTTTTACTCGCTCTTCCACCCTATTTAAAGCATAAAAGCACCAAAGAGATTATTTCACTTGAATCCCCTTCCTTTCATATATTTCCAATAAAATCCAAAAGAAATCAAAAAGATAATTTCGCTTTGTTCCAAAGATAACAGAAAAAACTATTATAACAAACATAAACCACATCTTGTCCCTTGATATTTATAACTACTTTAAGCAAGACTCTCAATGTAATACAAGTTGTAAAAAATCTCCATTTCTCAGTAATAGAATACAATTTGCAAACAGCGCTAATAAATCATACTGTTTCATAAATCTTAAATTCGACTAGTTCACCAGAAAATGGTGCCAAATTTGAACAATTTGTCTAAGAGACTAGGACACCAAAAAAACTGGGCTACGTCAAGAAGATTTACATGATTGTTTATCGATGGAGCCAATTTGGGGGAAATTTGGAGAAACTTTTTCTGGGAGTTCATGATATATATGAGTTTGTCACCAAATTCTGCAATTCAGGCAAACATACCTACATAATTTTGACTGAATAACGAGACGGTCTTAATAGCGAAATATGGTTTTCGACTGACAGAAACTAGTTTATTCTAATGTATTTTAGCTCGATTGTGAAACAAGTTCTTACAACTTAGGTCAATCACTTTCGAGTCCGCTTCCTGGTCCCTCACGTCCTGAGCTAGTGGGATAAAGCTTCTTGCTCAAGTTTAATAATTGAAACATTTTTCACCGAACGAACTTTGCGCACCAGACTTCTTAACGCCAAACTTAACACTTTTTCCCTAAACATTACGTTAATTTGTTTCTAGCGTGTTATTACAAGATAGAGATGTAATATTCTTAACAGCTATTTGCATCTTAAAACAACATTTCATATAATTTGGTTATCAGACTTCTATAATCAAATAATGTTGACCTCGCTCTTTCTGCACTAAGGACATAACTGGCTTTTTAATATTATGGCCTTCTTAGAGATTGTTTAAATGTTTGACTTTTAATGTCCTCGTATTTGGGTAATCATGGGATGTCAAAGATTGTCCTTAAACTGATATAACGTGTTAATGGTCCGTTTGATAGATAGCAGCAGCCGCCCGGCTAGCTCAGTTGGTAGCACGCAAGTCAACCGATCGAGTGGTCGTGACTTCGATTCCCGGGCGGGGCACACTTTCGTGGAGCTAAGTTATGACATTATTTCTACGGCCACTCTATCTCCTACCAATGATTCTTAAATATGTAGGGCAGTTGTCAAACACTGACGAAAGTATGCGCTTAGTAGTTGGTTAACAGCTAAGTCCAGAGATTTAGCCTTTCCAGGAACAGTGGGTAGAATGACTGACTGCCGTTATATGACCTATACAATGTGTTGCTACGGCGTTAAACCCAACAAAAACTAAACAAACAAACAATAGATAGTGCAGGCAAAATTGCTGGAGAAATTTCAGCGGAGCTCATTATCGTCAGACTGACCAAGTAATATGTTAATAGTAATATAGATAGTGTTTTAAAGCATATTCTGCTGCATATTCATGACATTGCTTTTAATTGTCTTACAGAATATTCGAAAGTATGTATCATTTGGCCGAAATATTGTACATGTATAAAGTATCAATAAATATAGCTTCGCATACATATTTTGGTATTTTATCCTCAAAAACGTGTTTATCAACCATTAAAACCTGTAAAATGATATATTACAAACTGTGGTGACAACTTTATATTGTACTGCATAATCAAAATCGGCCATTATGGCGGCCATTTTGAATTTTCGTAAAAAGTGAGTCTAAAACGTCATCGTAGATAATTTTAATTGTTATATTCAGACTCAGCACATAATTTGGCCTTAAAAATCACCCGTTTTGTTTGCACCTTTTAAAAAACTTAATATTTGCCACATTATTTAATACGTGTTTTCAGGGTCTATCACCAACGGATCTGATTAAATAGCTTACTAGTAGACAAACATTTGTTCATTCCAGTCAAATAATTACTTAGATCAAATATCGTAGGAAGTTACTATTAAGAAACAAGTACATGTATTTGTTAACATTCTAAGAACTACGTGACTAAATACCCGGAAGTTAAACTATAAAATTATATGTTTTACATCTGAGCCTAATGAAAATGTCTGCAAGTAAATCATGCATTAATGCCATACGGATCTAAATACGGCATCAAGTATTTGAACAGCATGACCCAAGGTCAAAACAGTTAGTTTATTTATAGCACGCGCTCTCTAGGTCAGATATTGGTCAGTGGAATTATTAACTCGAACATAAGACAATTAAAGTATGTTTATAATCGGATGCGGTCAGTAAGGGAATGTTTAAAGTTATCACAATAGGTGCTTACAACCAGATGCCATTTCTTGTTTACTTAAGAGCAAGAACAAAGGTGATGGCCGCGTGGAATTCAAATATGCCAATTACCACCGGAAGTAAACAAGTCAGAGGATTAGTCTGACCGGAAATGAAGAGTTTGTATATTTACCTGGCTTAAGGTCAGTTACTCAATTGGCTCTCGGATTTATTTACTTAATAATTAGTGTTCAGTTTACGGACATCGTCTGGTCATCCAGTTAATATCAAAACAAAGTGAGCAAAAGTTAATTAACGATGGATCAATAATTATAACTCGGAAACATATACAATGTAATAAAGTTAAAATAGTGTCAGAACTATATGTGTCTTATTACATAAAACTTGTTTTATTGAGCTCCTTGGAGTTTTTAATCCTCAATTTTGATATGATCAAATATCATGGACCATAAATGGAGCATCCAATAGCTAGCATATAACTAGTTCGACATCCAAACAGAGTACATGCAGTACGTCCGCTGAATATTGTATCCATAGTGTGCATCTGTTGCTGAAATTGATAGTTTTAATTAATACCATTTATCATCCAAGTCATACATTTTCAAGTAAAAACTTCAATTTTTAGACTTCACTGTCTATAACATCGCAATTGATCATTAGTGACCCACTAACAGGGCCGGAAGCTATTGAACTATCTGTACCAATGTGCTAATTGGAAACATTAATCTTGAAATAGATGATATCATTCATAAATTTGTTCCGTTCAGATTGGCAACATGTTGGTTATATGTTTAATGGAACCTCAAAAACCTGATCGTTCTTGCTCATTTTCTAGCATATACACTGTCCTCCAAAACTCCATGGAGAAAATAATGTTTTTCAGAGAAACCGATTCACTTTTTTCACGCAAAAAAGAAACAAGTGAATCACTTGATTAATTTCAACATATGCATTAATAGGTTAATATGATTAATATCCGATCTAAAATTATCGGCTCGCATACTCGCTTATTTTAGATCTGGCTACTTCATATCATAGGTCACGTTCGGATGACCTTTGCTTTTATAATAGTTATGACGAAATCATTTTGTTCTGTAACTTCTTTACACTGTTTACGTCACGCAATTTGAAACGAGCCGTCCAATCACAGTCTGTAAATAACACCACTGTCAGATTTGTTTGCATAACTCCGTCAAAAAATACAATTTACGAAAAAAATGCTATTAATAGTCTTTCGTCAAGATGAAAGCTACGCATTGAATTGTCGACACCAAGGTCATCCCGACGTGATCCTCTATATGATATCTGTTCACAAAGATAGGCATTTTGTAGATTATAAATATAATATTCAAGCTATGAGTAATAATTAACAATTTCTTTGACAAACTTTCCTTTAAAATCATATATGAATATAATGCTTAACCAAGTAAAATTTACAAAATACGCCAGATATAACAGTTCATTCAAAATTCACGAACCTAAAACCTAATTTCTAGCTGTATTATCACCAAAAAAACAAAAAAAAAACAACGTACGCGTTTTAGTTTAACCTTAATGGTGGCCCCCATGAATATCTGATTATCATGATTATGGGAATAGTATGTATAGGTTACATACCACTAAATGGTAACCGGAAGTAAGCATTTATCGGAAATAGAAAGTGTCATGCTGCTTATTTATTTTTTGAGAGTGCATGGATACCTCATTGGTGGTGCTTTTCAATATTGAAGAGTATGTATGTCTTTGACAATGCCTTTCCTATGAAAGTATGCAAAAAATCAATGGATCTGGTTTGTTTAGTCGCGAAAACTGGTTAAAAGGGGAGATGGCTCTGTACGGCTGGTGAAGAGTTAAAAACCAG
The DNA here is from genome assembly GCA_025267735.1 of Mactra quadrangularis. Classification (NCBI taxonomy): domain Eukaryota; kingdom Metazoa; phylum Mollusca; class Bivalvia; order Venerida; family Mactridae; genus Mactra; species Mactra quadrangularis. The sequence continues at coordinate 35,074,386 of CM046302.1, read as the reverse complement.
GACATTTTCATGGTAGGAACTTTCAATCGGAATTTATTTTCTTATAAGAAACGTAACTTTTTTCTAATACTGATCATTTTGAGGGGAATAGGTAGATCTTTTTTTCAGCCTATATATGGTTTGGGGTATCTAACATCCCTGGGTCATACTGTAATTGGACATTGAAAATGAGACTTTTAACATACAACAAAGAAGGATTTTATTTAGTGGTATGTAACCTATAGAGCAGTAAAACCGAGTAGTTCCGAATGCAGGGAACAAATCAAAAACGATTCCATAAGGAGCTCAACGCTTCAAGGCGTTGCGCTCAATTACGGTAATAAATAGGTCTGTGAAGTTAGCTATCTATTGTCTATTCTCTATTCAAAAGTCTATTCGCACAATAGACAGCTATGTATTGAGAAATCTATTCATTCAGAAGTCTATTCGCATTTACTGTATACATAAATATAGGTAAGTTCAAATATCTGTACAAAAATCTGTTCACAAAATGCCGAAAAGACAGCTGTCTATTCGGAAGTCTATTCAGAAGTCTATTCGAAAAAAAGTCAGTATTGCAATCAAACAGATTTAAAAGTCTTTTCATGGAATACGTAAAGAGACAAATGTCCATTCAAAAGTCTTTTCAGAAGTTTATTCGCAAAAACATAGTAGTGCAATCTAAATGAGCAAGGTTTCTATTCCAAGAATGCAAGCGACAAATGTCCATTCAAAAGTCTTTTCGGATCTCTATTCGCAAAATCATATATATGCTTTAAGAATGTGTCTGTAGTCTATTATAAAGTTTCCAATAGAGAGCTGCCCATTCAAATGTCTATTCAGAAGTCTATTCCAAACAAGTCAATTATGCAATCAAACAGATTTCAAAGTCTTTTTAGAGAGACAAAGTCCATTCAAAAGTCTATTCAGAAGTCTATTCGCAAAATCATATATATGCATTAAGAATGTGTCTAAAGTCTACCATAAGTTGCGAATAGACAGATGTCCATTCAAATGTCTATTCAGAAGTCTATTCGCAAAATCATGTATATGCATTCAGAATGAGTCAGAAGTCTTTTATAGAGTTTCGAATAGAGAGCTGTGCATTCAAAAGTCTATTCAGAAGTCTATTCGCAAAATCATATATATGCATTAAGAATGTGTCTAAAGTCTACCATAAAGTTGCGAATAGACAAATGTCCATTCAAATGTCTTTTCAGAAGTCTATTCGCAAAATCATGTAAATGCATTCAGAATGAGTAGGAAGTCTTTTAATGAGTTTCGAATAGAGAGATGTCCATTCAAAAGTCTATTTAGAAGTCTATTCGCGAAATCTGGTAAATGCGTGCAGAATGAGTCAGAAGTCTTTTATAGAGTTTCGAATAGAGAGCTGTCCATTCAAATGTCTATTCAGAAGTCTATTCCAAAAGACTCAGTAATGTAATGCAATCAAACAGATTGAAAGTCGTTTCGCGGAACATGAAAAGAGTCAAATGTCCATTCAAAAGTCTATTCAGAAGTCTATTCGCAAATTATATATATGCATTAAAAATGTGTCTAAAGTGTACTATAAAGTTGCGAATAGACAGATGTCCATTCAAATGTCTTTTCAGAAGTCTATTCGCAAAATCATGTATATGCATTCAGAATGAGTCAGAAGTCTTTAATAGAGTTTCGAATAGAGAGATGTCCATTCAAAAGTCTATTCAAAAGTCTATTCGCGAAATCTGGTTAATGCGTGCAGAATGAGTCAGAAGTCTTTTATAGAGTTTCGAATAGAGAGCTGTCCATTCAAATGTCTATTCAGAAGTCTATTCGCAAAATCATACATATGCATTTAAAATGTGTCAAAAGTCTATTCAAAGAGTAGCAAATAGATAGCTGTCAATTCAAATGTCTATTCAGAAGTCTATTTGCGAAATCATGTATATGCATTCAGAATGAGTCAGAAGTCTTTTATAGAGTTTCGAATAGATAGCTGTGCATTCAAAAGTCTATTCAGAAGTCTATTCGCAAAATCATATATATGCATTAAGAATGTGTCTAAAGTCTACCATAAAGTTGCGAATAGACAAATGTCCATTCAAATGTCTTTTCAGAAGTCTATTCGCAAAATCATGTAAATGCATTCAGAATGAGTAGGAAGTCTTTTAATGAGTTTCGAATAGAGAGATGTCCATTCAAAAGTCTATTTAGAAGTCTATTCGCGAAATCTGGTAAATGCGTGCAGAATGAGTCAGAAGTCTTTTATAGAGTTTCGAATAGAGAGCTGTCCATTCAAATGTCTATTCAGAAGTCTATTCCAAAAGACTAAGAAATGTAATGCATTCAAACAGATTGAAAGTCTTTTCGCGGAACATGAAAAGAGTCAAATGTCCATTCAAAAGTCTATTCAGAAGTCTATTCGCAAATTATATATATGCATTAAAAATGTGTCTAAAGTGTACTATAAAGTTGCGAATAGACAGATGTCCATTCAAATGTCTTTTCAGAAGTCTATTCGCAAAATCATGTATAAGCATTATGAATGAGTCAGAAGTCTTTAATAGAGTTTCGAATAGAGAGATGTCCATTCAAAAGTCTATTCAGAAGTCTATTCGCGAAATCTGGTTAATGCTTTCAGAATGAGTCAGAAGTCTATCATACAGTAGCGAATGCACAGCTATCCATTCAAATGTCTATTCAGAAGTCTATTCGCAAAATCATATATAAACATTAAGAATGTCTGAAGTCTATTATAAAGTAGCGAATAGACAGATATCCATTCAAATGTCTATTCAGAAGTCTATTCGCAAAATTACGTATATACATTCAGAATGAGTTAGAAGTCTTTATAAAGTAGCGAAAGGCAGCTGTCCATTCAAAAGTCTATTCAGAAGTCAATTCGCCAAATCGTATATATGCAGTTAAAATGTGGCAGAAGTCTATTTAAAGAGTAGCGAATAGACAATAATTTTTGCAAATGTCTTTTCAGAAGTCTATTCGCAAAATCATACATATGCATTTAAAATGTGTCAAAAGTCTATTCAAAGAGTAGCAAATAGATAGCTGTCCATTCAAATGTCTATTCAGAAATCTATTTGCGAAATCATGTATATGCATTCAGAATGAGTCAGAAGTCTTTTATAGAGTTTCGAATAGATAGCTGTCCATTCAAAAGTCTATTCAGAAGTCTATTCGCAAAATCATATATATGCATTAAGAATGTGTCTAAAGTCTACCATAAAGTTGCGAATAGAGAGATGTCCATTCAAAAGTCTTTTCAGAAGTCTATTTGCAAAATCATGTATATGCATTCAGAATGAGTAGGAAGTGTTTTATAGAGCTTCAAATAGAGAGCTGTCCATTCAAAAGTCTATTCAGGAGTCTATTCGCAAAATCTGGTAAATGCGTTCAGAATGAGTCAGAAGTCTTTTATACAGAAGTAAATACACAGCAGTCCATTCAAATATCTATTCAGAAGTCTATTTGCAAAATCATATATATGTATTAAGAATGTGTCAGATGTTTATTATATAGTTGCGGACAGAGAGATGTCCATTCAAATGTCTATTTAGAAGTCTATTCCAAAAAAGTCAGTAATGCAATCAAACAGATTTAAAAGTCTTTTCGTGGTATACGTAAAAAGACAAATGTCTATTCGAAGTGTATTCAGAAGTCTATTCGCAAAATCATATATATATGCATTAAGAATGTGTCTAAAGTGTACTATAAAGTTGCGAATAGACAGATGTCCATTCAAATGTCTATTCAGAAGTCTATTCGCAAAATCATGTATATGCATTCAGAATGAATCAGAAGTCTTTCATAGAGTTTCGAATAGAGAGATGTTCATTCAAAAGTCTATTCAGATGTCTATTCGCGAAATCTGGTAAATGCGTTCAGAATGAGTCAGAAGTCTTTTATAGAGTTTCGAATAGACAGATGTCCATTCAAATGTCTATTCAGAAGTCTATTCGCCAAAAAACTCAGTAATGCAATCAAACAGATTGAATGTCTTTTCGCGGAATATGAAAAGAGGCAAATGTCCATTCAAAAGTCTATTCAGAAGTCTATTCGCAAATTATATATGCATTAAAATGTGTCCTAAGTCTATTATAAAGTTAGAATAGACAGCTGCCCATTGAAATGTCTTTTCAGAAGTCTATTTGGAAACTTATGTTAATCGATTCAGAATGTGTCAGGTGTAATTGTGATAGACCTGCCAAGTTTATTGAAGTTTGCGTGCTTTGCCTGAATTAAGTAAGTTTCTTAACTCTCGTAAACATAAATGAATCTCCCGAATATTTCGGCAATTGTAGGTGAAGGTCGAATTTGCCTTTTCATATCGTCGTAATTTTGCCGATTCTGTAAACCAAATCGAGCCGGTAAATCTGGTTCAAACAAGGTCACTGTACCGTAGATTACACAAGTGCAAATTCAAATACGGTAACCAGTGCTGGTTTTATTCGAGGAAGCGCCATTGTTTGAGACATGCTAATATTTCGAAGTTTGTAGGTAGAAACCTTTGAATTTCATTTTAAATCGTAAACAAAGTGTTATTATCCACAAGAAAAATAAGCGCCAAAAGTAACTACTTTACATTTACATTTAAGTGATTGAGCCTGTAAAAATGATGATTTTTGTTTTATAAGAAACACAATTTTACGCCATTTTGTTAAGTTCTTTTGTCGGTGCAACAGCGTGACGTCAATCGTGGTGTTTTCTCGCAGGTCCGTGCTTGTTGTATATATATATATATATATATAATGTCATTCGGAACTACCTCGGCGATTTTCCACGCAAATACAAATTCGTAGATGATCGCCGAGGTCGTTCCGAATGATATAATGTATTCATCTTGTAACTGAAATGAAAAGGGTAGACAAAAACCAATTAGAAGTATTAATCTCATGCCAATAGTTGTTTTTTAAAAGTCCGTAAGACCTGATTACAAAAAAAGAAGTAATTCAGCTGCCGAGAGAAGACTTACTACCAGGAGAAAAATAGAAATCTTGCTTTGAATAGAAAAAGTAGAACTTCTTCAAAGAGCATGTCTATTCACAAACCCAGCAAATAATTCTGACACATTAAAATGCATATGAATGATTTTGTTAAAGGACTTCTAACAAATAATTTGAATATGTTTATTTATCACTTTTCAAAAAGAAACTTCTGCTACATTCTGAATGCGACTACTGTTTGCAAATAGGACAGCAGTCTATTCCTAACCCTATCTTTGACTTGTGACACATTCTTTATGCATATAAAAGATTTTGCAAATCGACTTCGGAATAGACATTTGAATGGACAGCTCTCTATTCGCAACTTTTTAATATACTTCAGACACATTCTGGAATATTCTAACTGCATATATATAATTTTGCGAATAGACTTCCGAAAAGACATTTGTATGGACAGCTCTCTATTCGCAACTTTATAATAGACTTCGGACTCATTCTGAATGCAAATACACGATTTTACGAAAAGACTTTTGAATAGACATTTGAATGGACATCTGTCTATTCGCAACTTTATAATAGACTACAGTCACATTCTTAAGGCATATATATAATTTTGCGAATAGACTTCTGAATAGACATTTGAATGGACAGCTCTCTATTCGCAACTTTATCATAGACTTCAGTCTCATTCTTAAGGCATATATATAATTTTGCGAATAGACTTCTGAATAGACATTTGAATGGACAGCTCACTATTCGCAACTTTATAATAGACTTCTGACTCATTTTGAATGCATATATATGATTTTGCGAATAGACTTCTGAATAGACTTTTGAATGGACAGCTCTCTATTCGAAACTCTATAATAGGCTTTAGACTCATTCTGAAGGTATATACATGATTTTGCGAATAGACTTCTGAATAGACTTTTGAATGGACAGCTCTCTATTCGAAACTCTATAAAAGACTTCTGACTAATTCTGAATGCATATACATGATTTTGCGAATAGACTTCTGAATAGATTTCTGAATAGACATTTGAATGGACATTTGTCTATTCGCAACTTTATAATACACTTCAGACACATTCTTAATAATTTTGCGAATAGACTTCTAAATAGACTTTTGAATAGACAGCTCTCTATTCGAAACTCTATAAACGATATTAGACTCATTCTGCAGGCATATACATGATTTTGCGAATAGACTTCTGAATAGACATTTGAATGGACATCTGTCTATTTGCAACTTCATAATAGACTTCTGACTCATTTTGAATGCATATATATGATTTTACGAATAGACTTCTAAATAGACTTTTGAATGGACAGCTCTCTATTCGAAACTCTATAAACGATATCAGACTCATTCTGCAGGCATATACATGATTTTGCGAATAGACTTCTGAATAGACATTTGAATGGACATCTGTCTATTTGCAACTTTATAATAGACTTCTGACTCATTTTGAATGCATATATATGATTTTGCGAATAGACTTCTGAATATACTTTTGAATGGACAGCTCTCTATTCGAAACTCTATAATAGGCTTTAGACTCATTCTGAAGGTATATACATGATTTTGCGAATAGACTTCTGAATAGACATTTGAATGGACGGCTCTCTATTCGCAACTTTATAATAGACTTCAGTCACATGCTTAATGCATATATATAATTTTGCGAATAGACTTCTGAATAGACTTTTGAATGGACAGCTCTCTATTCGTAACTCTATAAAAGACTTCTGACTCATTCTGAACGCATTTACCAGGTTTTGCGAATAGACTTCTGAATAGACTTTTGAATGGGAAGCTTTCTATTCGAAACTCTATAAAAGACTTCTGACTCAATCTGAATGCATATACATAATTTTGCGAATAGACTTCTGAATGGACATTTGAATGGACATCTTTTTATTTGCAACTTCATGATAGACTTCAGACACATTCTCAATGCAAATATATTATTTTTCGAATAGACTTCTGAATAGACATTTGAATGAACAGCTCTCTATTCGAAACTCTATAAAAGACTTCTGACTAATTCTGAATGCATATACATGATTTTGCGAATAGACTTCTGAATAGACTTCTGAATAGACATTTGAATGGACATTTGTCTATTCGCAACTTTATAATACACTTCAGACACATTTTTAATAATTTTGCGAATAGACTTCTAAATAGACTTTTGAATGGACAGCTCTCTATTCGAAACTCTATAAACGATATTAGACTCATTCTGCAGGCATATACATGATTTTGCGAATAGACTTCTGACTAGACATTTGAATGGACATCTGTCTATTTGCAACTTTACAATAGCCTACAGACACATTCTTAATGCATATATATGATTTTGCGAATAAACTTCTGAATAGACTTTTGAATGAACAGCTCTCTATTCGAAACTCTATAATAGACTTCTGCCTCATTCTGAACGCATTTACCGCTTTTTTCGAATAGACTTTTGAATAGACTTTGAATGGACATCTTTCTATTCGCTACTTTAAAATAGACGTCAGACACATTCTAAATGCGTATTTGCATATGATGTTGCGAATAGACTTCTGAATAGACATTTAAATGGACAGCTGTGTATGTGCTACTGTTTGTTAGTTCTGACTCATTCTAAACGCATTCACCAAATTTTGCGAATAGATTTCTGAATAGACTTTTGAATGGACATCTCTCTATTCGAACTCTATAATAGACTTCTGACCCATTCTGGACGCATTCACCAGATTTTGCGAATAGACTTCTGAATAGACATTTAAATGGACATCTGTCTATTTGCAACTTTAAAATAGACTACAGACAAATTCTTTATGCATATATATTATTTTGCGAATAGACTTCTGAATAGACTTTTGAATGGACAGCTGTCTATTTGAAAATCTATAATAGAATTCTGACTCATTCCGAATGCATTCACCAGATATTGCAAATAGTCTTTTGAATAGACATTTGAATGGATATCTATCAATTCCCAACTTAATAATAGACTTCAGACACAGTCTTAAGGCACATATATGATTTTGCGAATAGATATCCGAAAAGACATTTGAATGGACATTTGTCCCTGGATTTTTGGGAATAGACATCTTGATCATTAAGATTTCATTACTATGTTTTTGCGAATAAACTTCTGAATAGACTTTTGAAAAGACATTTGTCTCTTTGCGTATTCCACGAAAAGACTTTTAAATCTGTTTGATTGCATTACTGGTTTTTTTCGAATAGACTTCGGAATAGACTTTTGAATGGACATTTGTCTATTTATGTATTCTATGAAAAGACTTTTAAATATGTTTTATTGCACTAGTGATTTTTTTCGAATAGACTTCTGAATAGATTTCCGAATAGACAGCTGTCTTTTCGGCATTTTGTGTACAGATGTTTGTACAGATATTTGAACTTTCCTATATCAATGTATACAGTAAATGCGAATAGATTTCTGCATGAATAGATTTCTCAATACATAGCTGTCCATTGAGCGAATAGACTTTTGAATAGAGAATAGACAATAGATCGCTAACTTCACAGACCTTAAATACTCGCGGTAATCATGATCATGTTTTTTAAAATTTAATTTATTCTAGAAACTTTTGAACGCATTGTACGCTGATGCGAATACTTATTGAAAAAAGAATTTAGAACTCATTTTTACTGATTGCAATGCGAGCAATTAGCGAAGTTGTATAACGTGACAGATTGCGTATAATGCTCAGTGATCATTTAGAGAACTGTTTTGTATTAGCAACACATAGGGGAATACTCATGCACAAACTGCGGCATGTTTTATTAGGTCTGTCACATTCCAAGGACATGTTATAGGAATGATGTTAGCTTGTATTGTATCTGGTTCTAGTAAATCTGCATCACTGTAACAATACATGGGGTTTTCAAATTGATAGTCAGTAAAAACAATGGTTTGAACTAGATTGATGAATTCTGATCAAATGAAAGTTGTGTGTGGCAGACATTTCATAAATGGCAATTTGGTACCACGTGTAAAAGGATCTATTTTTTCGTGTAGGTAAAGTCAAACTTAAAAATCTAAGACACCTTATACGAAATATTTGTCGATATATTATTGAATTGAGAATATGAGTTGGTGAGTAAAGTGAATTTCATGTTATTAATTAAAATCCATTTCATATGATATTGTGATATAGTAATTTGTGTTATTAAAATATTCGCCTGCTGTGTCACTTTAATTTGCAATGTTGGTTAGGATGTGGGTCAACTCTTTTTAATTGGGTAACCGAGAGGGAGAGAAGGAGGAAGAGAGATAGACCAACAGAAAAATAGATAGATAAAAAGATGTGACAGAAACAGAAGAGGGGAAGAGATTGATGGAGAGATATGGGGAGAGAGAGGGAGTGAAGGGGGAGAGAGGGGGGGGGGGGGTAAAGGGCGAGGGGAGACAGAGGAGAGAGAGGCGATGTACAGAAAGGGGTCAGGGAGTATAGATTTGTCTCAGATCTGGAGCAGAATGGTAGTTAGTTAATTACATTGCATGACTACAAACATTTGTCACATTTGATAAATATTCCTGTAATTAATTTGGTATATATATTACAGTACATACTATAGTCACACCGCAGTCATTTATGACATATGCGGTGTCGCATTTCACGTTTTCAAAGAATGTTGACCACTGATGTCCTTCTCGTGCATCTAAGTGTGTTCTAATTAATGGTCACTCGTGGAAGAGGTCAATGTCCGCATCCCAGTACATATATAAGGTCATGCTATAGATTGTAGAAGATGATATTTGATTTTTCTTGGGGGCTAAGATCATATATAAATCTATATAAAATTATCATTGGCCATCATACACTGTTATTCAATTAAGACCACGCCTCAAGGTATATTACACATATTTGCACTAATAGTATGTAAATGTTTGACCCACGCCGTTCTGTGAAGTCTCCCACATAATGACAAAGTTGCATATTGAAAACTTCTTCCCTTTCACGTGGGTGTTATAAAAGCTAACTTTTGTCAATACAATATAGATTAATCTGTCCCACTGCTCTTGTTAATCATAATGTTTTCTATACAGACACCCACTTCTACGACCTCATCAGATGTTATATAATGATATTCAGCATTGTTTTAAATTTATACAAATTAGTTGATACAATTTGTATATATACACCATCAGCCGCCAATATCATTTACAATTTAAAGTTCATTATAGCATGTACTTTAGATATTATTACTTTTCATTATTGTCCTCATACATTTATAAATACATGTATTATGGAAATAAATTAACTATCTCTCTATAGGATAGAGTTACATTTTGCTTCAAGCCTACGCATGTATTGACTATCTGGACATTTTCACTTATGTTACAATATTATGTAATTACAAGATAACATTCGACTTTAGTACACTGAAACGCACTGATCGAATTTCCGCCCACAAACTTCTGGTCGTATGCTTCTGCTCGATCGGCATTTTTAATTTTAATGATTAGCGTTAGAGTTGTTTCATTTGGCATTTAAGTTGTTGATAGAGCATAATACTGGTTGTAATGGACCTTACGCGGTTGCTATGGACGGTGGAGTGGATACAATGGATCTGAAGGCGGTTAAGACGATTAGCGCCGTTGCGCTGTTCAGCGACGCTATAGTACCCATTTCTGTCACAAACAGAAATTGCATGATGTTGTAGCTTAGGGCACTTTCGGTGTTTCATATATGATGTTAATAGTTATGGAAGCAAACTGTATTAAAACTTCTATTTTTCTGCATTTATCGTCATGGGTTACGAACATATCTGAATAAAGGATAACTATTGACAAATGACCTCAAGTCATGGCAAAATTCAAACTGCAGCGTCAAAGATTTTATTGTTAATATATCTTATTCATGTACATGTAACATAGTTTGAAACATATGTTGATAAAATAGTCATTGTTTATTTTGAAACTTGCTTAGATGACTATTTGCTTTTTGCTCAGGTCAGTATGAATCTAGTTAGCCTTACATGAGATTTGTCCAAGGACGTATGGAGGGCAGAGTATGTTTCTTGTATTTAGCACAGGTGGTCGCCATTAGAGAGTCCCCATTCATTGGATTCCTTTGTTTTCATTTTTGAGCTGATTTTCAAAAAACGTGGTTTATTTAATAAATAAATGATTAATATTTCGATTTTAAATCTTTATTCATCAATATAATGCCCATGAAGAAAGTAACGCGATGCCGAACTGATCACAGTAGGTTGACAACAATGTGATATAAGTTCTTTGAGTCTACTTCCCATATGTAACTCAAAGATTTATTCATGAAACTCGTGAATAACTACAGTGTGGCATACTGTTTTGATTAAATGAACATACAGTATTATATCTCTGATCTGGAGAACATTATTATATGTAAAACAGGTGCGCGTGACGTCATGGATGTCATAGATTGAATGACCTATGACCTGGAACATTCAAATTAATATTACAAGTTACTAGGTTACTAGAGAACAGAGGTAACGTTAAATGTAGAGAATTGTTATTAATAAAAATAAGAGCGCTGGTAAATGAAATGATGAAGTGATTACAATATATCATATTGTATCTACAAAAACTAATTGTATATATTAATATAAAGAATGAAGCTTTGTTTTTAGTTAATATATGATGCATGCAATTTGCACAGCTGTTCAATCCAAGTGTGTCATCATGTCTGCTCATATAACTATTGCATCGATGTATTTGGATATTTTGAATGATCAGTTAAGAAACAGGTTCTGTGGTACTAGCTTTATGGGACAGTGAGCAATTTTCCTTCAGCCTTAATATAATATGCAAAAAAAACAACGTGTTTTGGTAAACATTAGAAATGAGACAATCCAGTTCTGGGTTTGGCAGTAATGAAAATAAAATGTGTGTAATTCATTGTATCAAAATTAGCATGATGGATACCACCATTTGTTGGTAAATCGTGCTTGTGTTAGTAAAAATCTTTTCCATTACACTAACAACTAAGACAATCGTAAAACATATCACATGTTTATGTTATTGTCACCCTGAGCGTCCCTCGTAGTGGATTAGTTTATTCTATTGTTATTATAAACAGTGTTTTGTTTTTTTGTACGCACTATAGTTTAACTTGTTTTGCACTGACCCATTATTTCAAACTGTGTTAATGTTTTACCTGCAATGGTAACATATAGGTGAGTGTGTTCCCATCTCCGAACTGTCAATGCAATGGTAACCTGTCAAAAATTAAAAAAAAACAATAACCAGCACGTCCATTCCCATTTGTAGATGTGTCTGATTTTGATTAACCTTATTTACAAACTAGGTTGCTCTTTCTGGTGATATATGATTTGAATCATTGTGACATTGTAATGAAGAGCAAACTATGATTGTTGTAAGTTCACAAAAACTCTGGTGATGTACCATTCGGAACAACCTCGGCGATCATCTACGAAGATCTGCGTAGAAGATCACCGAATTTGTTCCGAATGGTGATGTACAAAATGTTCATACGAAACATCGCCTATGATGATGTAATTAAATACTATAAAAGTAAAACAGATGTATTTCTGTACGTGTTGAAGAATGTGGAACACAGATTATCATGACTTTGAGTTAATGAAGAAATCTGAAACGCTTGCTTTCAGGAGCTTTGATATCAAACGAATCATTGGAAATGAATAAATGTATGTCATTGCTTGCATATTTAATATGCACGCATATGGCAAACACACATGTTATGGTAACTTCACCAGCGCAATAATACAATTAAGATAGAACTACTTTTATCCATATGATAAGACTACTGATATCACATATTGCAGGCGTCACGATACCTAAAGATGCTAATAAAAAGTAGTTCGACAATCCTAATGTTTCCAATTAAGACGGTTACATTAATTAAATACATTTTAGGGAGAACTCTCGCGGGAGACTTCCACATTTAAGTAGTATTATACAACTCTAATTCTAGAAAACAGGCTGTAGATTATATTAAATATTTAACTTTATGGTTTAAAACTTAGATTAAACCTTTTACGTTTAAAATTGTTTCATGTAAAATAATTTTATGTGTTTGATTTCATTTTTAATTGTTGCGTTCCTCGCACATAATTCTCTTAAATTTTTTAAATACAATGTTTTTTGAAGATGATTTAAATAAAAAAGAAACGGTTGTTGAGCTGAATCAGTATTGTTGACTACAAGTGATACGTGTAGCTTAGTCAAGAGCCACCAGGTAAAAACAATTAATTGATTAGTTATCAAAATAAAATTGTCAACAAAATGGTATAATTTGCCCATGGTCAAAACCCTGGAAAACTCAAAGGTTACCATAAATCATGTACAACTATGCGAATCCTTTTCATTATTTACACCATTCACAAGAATAACCCAATCAGCTCTGGTTTCTAATCGATCAGTAATTTACATCCCATATCTTTTTACAAGGTCACCGATCGATAAGGTCAACCCATGACCCACATCCATCAAAACTGGGACAGCGTATCCTACAATGCAAGATCCCCAATATGCCCCGATATGTTAATGGGTATTAACTATGTTCTACTTTCCATGACTGTCTCTGACAGGATTTTCTCGTAGGATGTTTCTAAAAATGAAGTTTTAGATCGATAATTCTAACTACGGCTGTAGTTCTATTAATCTTTCAAGTGCAGTGTAAAACATGACATTAAAGCGGGAATAACGGATGAACATCGATAGCATGACCTGGAAATTCTCTCAGAAAGCGTAGCACCAGCAGCTCAGCTTTTTTATGAGGAGTTACTCTTTCTAATTTTGAGTCATAGCGTTCACGAGTTCACACGCGATGCAAAAATACAATACTTTTAAAGCCTTTAATGGTGTAAAAATGTCAGAATTTTACAGCATGTCATGCCATTAGTTTTGCAGGAAAAATAGTTTGAATGAAAGATTTCTGTTAAAGCTTTTGTTACAAAGCTTACATTCCTTCTCAGCTGAATTGTATTTTTCAAGACTGAAATTACAAAAATAACTTTCTTGTTTAATATTTGCACAATGCACTAGCTTACATAAAAATGAGCTGCAGTAAATAACTTGACCACTGGGTGCCACTTAAACTAAAGTTTTAGATGTAAACAACTTAGTAGTTCAATATTTGCTTGATATACGAGCATTCAGCATCATTGCAGGTTACCATGAAAATATTTGCGGAAAAATGAATTCGGTTTGCATGATTTTCTAAGAAGCAACTTTATAACGATCCGTCTGGAAAATAATGGATGTCCCAGACTAAAATAGAAGAGAAAATTTCTCCTCGTAGAAATGTTTGCATGATATACTTAGAAACAGAAACAACCAATAAACTTTGTAGACAGACAGCCAGGAGCAGCTCATGTAATATTGCACGTACAGTTTGCATTGTCTTTTATTAAAACTCATAGTCGGACCCAAAAAGGGCGGGCACGCCTTGCGCCCCCTAAAAGTTATCAAAACAAAAGTGTTAATTTTTTCTATAATGAAATATGATATTTATTGAAATATATATATATAAATGTCAAAATTGTTTGCAAGCTACGCGTACATTAGTTACAAGACTGGAAGTGTAGTAATACTACGACATAACCTACAATACAGTAACAATTCCTTCTTCTTTTTTGTAAAATTTTAACATGATTCAATGGCTGTTAGAAAATTATATAATATATCTAGATGCTTTTTATTGTACATTTTGCTGTATATCCTGAGAAAGGATAGTTGAGGTTCGGGAAATGTGCCTGAATCCCTTAGAAATGACCAAATGTCTGGAGCTTCCGGTTGCCTCCAGTCCCCTTGACCCCAGCAGAAGGCTTTACCCTAGTCCCACAGGTGGCCCTTACTGTCCCCTTGACCCCAAGTATACCTCTTCATTTTCCGCCCCCCAACCAGAAAAAATCCTAAATCCGCCAATGAAACTTGGAAAAGAACAATATTGTTTCCAGTCCTAATTAAAACAACAATATACAATTGCAGCAATGAATTCTACTTAACTTGAGGCAAGTATTGATTCAATTCTGATGGAATGCTAATACTCGATGTATGAATGGAGAACAGAAATAGTTTAATGTGTAGAAATGTGCATGCAAGGTATGCCGCATGAAACATGCAATCAACAGGCTGGATAATTAGCGATATTAATGGTTCTTAAAACTCACAGAAGTGAGGTCTGGCAACATCAATGACGTACTATCTGTGCTGAATAATGCCACTTTATCTCAAACGAATTAATTTCTACCAATCCCTTTCATTTACAAAAGTTAAAAAGAGGGGTTAATTCCAAGTTTAAAGGGAGATCCATTTTTTATTCCACCGAGTGAGTTAAGAAAACTTGTTTTCGAGAGTGGCTAATTCAAGAGTGAAAATAGCACTATTTTAGCTCACAAGTTGAAATAATCTTGCTATTCCAGAGCAAGCAAGTTTAATAAGTAATGCAGCGATTCCACAATATATGCTAACGGACTTAGTGACAGTTTCGTTCATTAAAAGTGGTAGGGTCAATCAAACAAAAGCGGGATACGCAATGTTGGTAGCGACACCTTGGATGTAGACTGAGAAAGCTTGATGAAATGTTTGAAGCCTGTGAGAGTACGGGATAGTGAACATCATCCCCCCGGAATATTTACGATTTCAAAGTCCTGCTAGTATTAACTATGGCATGCACCTTGCTGATTCAACATTTAGTATATGTCATCTGAGCACCTTTTATAGGCTGCACGCAACGTTGCCAAGGTACTGAATGTGTCTTTTATTTGTTGTTAATTCCTTTGATACTGCTCAGATAAAAAGCTGACATCAAATCAAAGAATAAAACGTACTTGTTTCACTCAGACTTTCAATGAAAAAAAAAATTAAACTGATCAAGTACTTCTATCAAAATGTCTCCAATGGAACACATCCGTTTTACTTTCTATTAGACCAAACCCAGATCACAGAATGTCTTTATTTGATGAGAATCATTACGCTAATGAATTTCTAATCGTATTTCCATTACGTCTGTTGTCTCCGACGGCAAAATGAAAATAAAGGACAACATAGTATTGAAGAGAATTAATTAGAATTGCAGGCGTCACGTGGTTCTACCTAGTTAGCCGACAATTTAATTGTCCTACTTTTGAGCAAGAAAAGCTGTTGCCATATATAATCCCTGTATTGTTAAATAACCACCGGCTGGCTCAGTTGGTAGCGCGCAAGTCTGCTGTTCGAGGGGTCGTAGTGTCCGATTCCAGGGCGGGGCATACTTTCGCGTAGTTTGATTTCTACAGCCATTCCCCCTCCTACCACTGCTTCATAATCATGTTGGACAGCTGTCAGTCACTGATCGAAGAATGACCATGTGTGCTTAGTAACTGATTAATAGCTAAATCTAGAGATTTAGCCTTTCCAGGAATGGTAAGTCAGTTCACTGACCGCCGTGATACGATATATAAAATGCGTTGCTTCAGCGTTAAACCCTACAAAAAGTATCATATGATATAAATAACGTACAAATGTAGACCATCGTTGGTTGTAAAATTATTATAAATTGTTTCTACGGACATTGACCCACTTCTAAGCAATCAATTACCACGTGTAACGTACAAAAGAAATCAGTAATTGTTAGGAATTTGATAAATTTGTATAATATGATACCTTCAAAGTACATTTCTTATCTTTTGTACTTAAGTACACGTACTTAAGTATATGCGTTGTTTTATACATAATCATAATTCAGGAAGAATGCTGGATGGCAGTAAAATCATTCCATCGGACGGCCAACCTTTCATCTTTATTACAGAATATTTTCAGGAAAAGGGACATTTATTACATAGAAAATGAAAAAAGAACCAGACAGACAAAGTCAGACGATAGTCTTCTTTATCAATATCTGATAAGATGTTAAAACATCCGAGGAGAAAATTATGTTTGCACCGTATCAAACACCGTCTGTAATGAAAATTTGATTTATTATAAGAGAAAAAATACATCAATATATTTTTGCTTGTACTTTTATATAAAAACATTTTCTGAGTGATAGGAAATAGAATGATTAATCTGGCAACATAAATAACATCGATTTGTGGAATGCCTTAGATTTTCCACATTCATCGACACGACATTCAATCTGTTTTACTAGATTGAGTTTCTGGTAAGCGTAAATCGGTTAGACAATTCTGTCTGAAAATTATCTTATCATATCAAAGTACAAATCATATGGCTACATTGCAAAACTTTTTTTCGCTATTTTTACACGGGGTTTTCCCATGTTTAGTAGCAGACTGTAGCAAATCCTCATTAAAATTTGGCGCGGACGATTACATTAGGCCGTGCGTGCGCATTTCAAGGGCTAGTTACTACTTCAATTAATATAGTTCGCATTGCGTGTTAACAAGCAGACGATATGCTATTTGTGCAATTAAGGTATATTTGTTGTTGTTATTATATTGGAAAACTATCGAAGTTACTAATGTTTCATATGGCCATATAATAATGATCGTATGTTCTAAACAAACAGACATTGTTGATATTGGGTTAATGATTTCAATGTTGTTTCCTCCACTCGTTTCTCTTCTCCCTTTGTTTCAGGACATGTCTTTACCTTAGATGACTTCTAACCTAGATTCATAAATAATTTTCCAAGTTTATTTGCTTTTCTTTGTTTACACAACGATAACAACCGAGTGTAACCTATTCAAGACAAATAATTATCGGTCAAGACATTTCAGGATAATCATGTATTTCTTATTCATGTCAAGTGAGGCATAGTTAATTCCGAGAAAAATATCTTATTTTCTAAGACTCGGATGAAATAACAATCTTTCAATCATTAGCTTGGAATCAGAAAGGATTTGAGATAATTAGTTAGTGAAATGACATTAACTTGTTTCGTATTCTGAGAGGGTAATGTACAAACAATATGATTTGTGTTTGAACTGATGTAAATGATAGAAGAAACACAGTCTTGTTTATAGTCAGGGTGTTCTTGTCCGTTCATTTACGTATGTAAATAGGCTTTAAGTTTGGTTATTTAAATTTTGTTGGTGCGCAAAGGTAAGGGTGAATGTGACATAAGACTTTATTTAATGGAACAATATTAGAGCTCAGCTTAAACGGTTTGAAATAATCATTGAGGTGAGTTTATTCCAAATGGTAATTTAGTTTTAAACGGTTGTTTTTCTTTCTCCAAGGTTACAATTTCGTCCGTTACTATCAATTTATGACTTGCTTTGAAAGCTTCGTCTAGACAATAGCTTTAATACAGCTGTAGTTTGGTACAGCGACGATGCACTATTAGAGTTACCAAATAGATTGTCTTAATAGCAGAATCGTCTCAATATGTAACCATACGAAGCATTTGTGACTTAGGTTTCGTCAAACAGCGCATGATTTTGCAATAAAAAAGTTGGTTTTTATCGTGTTACATATAACGATATGAAAATGATTGCATTTGAAAGTCTTTGTTTAATATTGTTGCATTATCACCGACTTCTGAAATATCAACCCAGTTCATCGACCTACTGATATCTACGTATCAATATCCCTGATGAGTTTTAAATGGTGCATCGGATTTGTACCACATTTGCAGGTGCACATTTACACCTGGATAAAGTGAAACGTGTTTTTTGTTGGGTTTTACGCGTAGCAACACAATATATAGGTTATGTAACGGCGGTCAGTCAACCTACTCACCGTTCCTGTAAAGTCTACACCTGGGTTTAGGCGTTAACAAGTTACATGGCCAATTCCTCTGTTTGTGACTGACAACTGTTCTAGATGATAAAAGCTGTGGTAGGAGAGAGAATGGCCAAATACTTTATTTCATGACCAAATTCCACGAAATTTAGCCCCGCCCAAGAATCGAAATCGGCGGCTACGTAAAGCAGTCGATACACTTCTACACTTGAATACAAATGGTTGCAAGATTTTACGTTGACGGAAAAATATAACAGCTACAAGGTTTAGATTTCATCATTGTACGGTTGATTTGTTGAACTATTCTAACTAATTCTTAGTTCTTAGAACTCCAAATGTCAGCGTACCTTTTATAAAATCATTTCTAGAAATTAAAACAAAAATTTACAAGCTAGATATAGCATCTGTCGTCAACACCTCTTTGTAAAATCGAATGTTGTAAAGTTGTATAAATTACTCTCCAGAAATAACTTTCTCTGAGTTTACAACGCCTACTTAAAATTTTGCTAGAAACTCATGAGCAGAAGATACGTGATATCGTCTGCTTGGGCAATGTTGTTACGTTTTTGGTGTTTTTTTATTGCATTGACGCATGAATATGAAATATTACTGACGTGTTACAATTGCCTTTTTATTCACGAATGTAGTTCAATGATCGGCTTGAATATACATGTATATGAACATATAAATATACCGTTGACACGTGAACCGGAAATAGAACCAGACGGTGTAATATAAGATTTACTCAACCGTGAACATTGAATGTCCTACCATAGATCATTATCATTGATTAATTTTACAACAGATTTATTCATCAAACAATCCCTGATTTACGTCTTTTTACGTCACATGTATGGTTGATGAAGAGCTTTTATCGTATCATATTTACGTTCGTTTGTTGACAGCCTCGGAGTAAGTGACGTATGCGATTGATGATCATATAAAGGATTCTTTCTAGAAGACAAGATGCTGTCGGTCATTGTAACAGAAAAAAAACGTATCAGTTATATCGCGATGACATTAAAACCCAGATCGAGGCTATTTTTGATTCCAAGGAGATAATTCTAGAAATAAAAATAAACACTATTGTTGTTAGGCTATATTAATGAACCAATCAAAACGTTGTTTTTACAATTTTTATTGTTTCACGCGAGATGAGAATCTCTAGTCAATCACACTGTCGAGGTGAGTGACCTACCTACCCTTTGTTGTCTTGATTACAGCATATCATACATAGTTTATCATACCCCACACATCAACTGCCGGGAACATATTGTTGAAAGGCGTGTTTATTTAGCATCTGTGACATTGCGAGGAGTGGAACGTAGGTCGTTTATAGTAAATAACTTACGTCATAGTGACAATTTATTCCATTTTAAAATAATTTATGACAAAATGTGTCACCATAAGATAGGTTTATTTCTTGGGCAAATATAAAGCCTCAACGTTTATTCATGCCATAGAAAAAGAAGGGTAGAGACCGATAAATAGATAGAGTTAATTCAATAAATGAAAATAATACATGCATAGCACACACATGGTTAAACATACAGTATACCATAAAATATAAATACTGTAAGTGCAATACATCGTCCTAGGACATATTTTCCTTTATTAAAGATATCACAAAAAGTTAGTGTGGATTTCTTTGTTTCTATTGTGGTCCTTAAATAAATGAATACATGTTCTAGCAAGGCACACATTAAGTACACCCTCAAACATAAGACAATAAAAAAACAATAATGAAATAAAAATAAGGGACTAAAGAGATCAAATTAGGATTATCACAGACAGAAATGACTAAAAATATCACAGAGTAAAATTAATTGAAAATTGGTACGAGCTTCGATTCTGAGACCAAGAATCAAATGATTGATGAACTGATTGCTGTTTTTTTAGAGCTGGAAATTTAACTCTCAACTATTTACTACTCGACGCTATGTTGCATTGATTGTAATCGAGACCCCACTAGAGACATCAACTATTTTTTATTTTATTTCTTTTACGTCATAGTTTATGCTTTATTATGTATTACTAGCAAATTTATATCTCTTCCTTTCACCAGATACCGTTGTATTATTTAATTTATATTTGTCTTTTCTTCTTGCTGTACAACATGTTCCTGAGTTGAAAAAAAAAAGATTTGTTATGTTCTGTTCTTTTAAAGTTTGCACTACCATGGGTCAAGACCATAGCAAACTTTCTCCTAGTTTTAGTCGTATCTGCCAAACATAGAACATAAAACTGTGCAAAGTCGAAAATCAAATGAATAAAATATTTACGCCTTTTAAGTGCGTGTACATCTTTAATGTGAAAGTAACATTTTCTAGACCGTATCTGTTGTAGTTCAAGAACGAAATGGCGCCGTTTAGCACGAGACTATGACTATAACAATGATAAAACTTGGTAGAAATGTTCAGCTATCAAACAACGCCTCTTTATGACAATAACCACTACAGGAGCAGACGTATATATCCTAGACTACGGTTAATCCATCAGGGATTTGCGCATCTTGCATTCTCAAAAGTTAAAAATAATGTTTGCTTACACTCTTCAACTTTTTGGTACCAAACTAGACTGGAGTAATTTCGTACAGAAAAGGAAATTGGAATGGCGCCAAAATCAATAAGTCTGGGATGATTGCAAAGTCGGCCAGACGCACTATATAATTTAGCGCCAAATAAAGAAGATCTTACTACGCAGCGTAACGTAAGAATAGAACGAGTTGTAATCTGGGAAATTGTCGGAGAATATTGGACGGGAGGTTTCAGAAATGTGTGCTTTACTATTAAGATAAAAACATACAAGAAAATAATTCAAAAGCTTGAATTTAATGAATTCGCATGTAACATCAAATGCACTTTAAACTGCATGTAAAGCTATCAGGCGCCAGAAACAATTACAAAGTGAAGTGGTAAAATGTGTTTTAAAATAGTTTTATGTGTATTTATGTTTAGACAATTAATTCAGCAAAAGTGCACGTAGTTGTACAGTGGTTCAGAAACAATTTGGATCACCTAATTAGCTGAATCAAATCCGCCATCTTGGTTGTAAGCATTTAAAAATGGCGGGAAATTATGTACTGTCTATGAATAGTATTATGTCCAAATTGGCTGCAGTAATTTTCTCCTTACTTGGTAAGATATTGTCTACCTTATGATATTAGTTTGTCTGTCTGTCATGCTTGTTTCAGCCTACTGACATAAATAATAGTTCTATATTTGACTGTAGGGTCATAACACCATTTTACAATCAAATGCCAGAAAACAACTTTTTTCTAATCATTGCAAAGAAAGAAACAGCATCTTGCTTAGTGTTAATTTCCACTTATTTCTCTGAGTTAAATCTTTAGTTATAATAGTTGCTATGCCATGGCCCATGGACTGTGTCACTTCATGGACTTTGCTCATGAAATAGTTTTAAGACCTTGCTCACCTTTACCTTTTTATCAATATAGGATAGTTGTCAGTCCCTTGTGGCACCACGTGATACTTGGTAACATTATCGCCACAAATGCTGAAAAAAACTAATTTAATGTCATTTATAGCTTAATGCTCGTAGCAACAGGCCATAGTTCAATTTTTTTAGTAGAAATATAAACAACAGCGACCTTGACTCTTAGCCTAGGGCGACAACAACATGTTTCATTTTATTACCAAGGTAACCTACCTCCATCAATGAAAAGCAATAAAATTTAAAATAAAAACAATTGAAAATGTCATTAAGATAGTGAAATGTAACCAGCCGTCACCATGGTTTCATTAATAGTTAATTAAACATGTTTATTGTTTATCCACAACAGACCACAGACACAACCATCAACAATGACGGATGAATGTTTTAGATACAATTGGAGGGCAAGAGAAATGCGTACTACGGCTGACATAGATATTGCAAAAGATTCAAAACAATTCCCTTCCGCACGTTCTCACTCGTATTGTCTCTCTGTCTCTTCCAGGAGAGTTTATTAGAAAATTTTAAAATCCGATACAGCAGATATTTGCATGCATTGCCGTAGAACTCATTATTTTCTGAATACTTCAGTCAGATTTAGCATTCAAATTATCAGAGAATAATTACTGTCTTTCATGCGATGGTTGGCAGGATAGAACGTACAATATCATGTTTCTGCCAGTGATGTTTTTACCATTTTATATGCAATTATTGCAGCAATCTAGTTGTGATAATTGATGGAAGACCTCTTTTTTTCATGGTGTGATGTAGTCATGTATAGAATACTGCTGTTCACTCCAGTCTTGGACTAAATGTGGTACATTTATCAAGTAATTTGTTAAGTAACACAGGCTATATGTATCTTAGGCTAGCTCAGTCGGTAGCGCACAAGTCTACCGATCTAGGCGTCTTAGGTTCGATTCTCGGGCGGTGCATACTTTCGTGGAGCTTGTTCATGAAATAATTTTCTACGGCCATTCTCCCTCCTACCACTGATTGTAAATCATGTAGGGCAGTAGTCAGTAGCCTTTCCAGGAACAGTGAGTAAGTGGACTGACCGCCGTGAAAATTTTACCTATACAATGTGTTGCTACGGCATTAAACCTAACAAAATGAAATGAATTGGTTTGAATAATATTGCTATATAATGTTCAATGTACAGTGTCCAATTTGTTTATTGCATTATAACATTGTCCTCGAAAAGTTCCTGCTTTCACTACGTCAGATTTTTAAATTGTAGTAAATATTATAGTAAGTTCAGCAATAATGTCCACTTGCGCCATTGCAAAATCATAGGATTTATGGCAATCTATAGTCCCAAATACTTGAGTTGAGAAGAAAAATGTCTCCATATCAAGGCATTTCGTTTATTAGGAGCTCTTAATGTGGGATATTTATTGCATCTTGTATAGACTTATGAAAAGTGCACAATTTTCATACCAAAACTAGGGCGGATCCAGTATTTTTTCTAGAGGGGGGGGGGGGTCGAACTTTTTTTAGGGGGGGGGGGTCCAAACTTTCGAACCACAACCACATTAAACACATTTAAAAAGAATAATGCAACATATTAATAATAAAAACTACATAACCATTAAATATACATTAAACACCGAGAAAGAAGGGTACATTTTGGAAATTTTATGGAGGGGGGGGGGTCCAGACCCCCCTGACCCCCTCCCGCTAGATTCGCCTATGTCAAAGGGAGATAATAACTGTCTTTCATTAATATTTTTTCATTAACAATTTTGCCAACATAATGTTGTTTTATAAATCCAATCCAAGCAGAAAGATTAACATTGATGTAATGAATGAAAAATGTTATTTTTTGTTGTCATTTATCAAGGTTTTCTAATACATTAATGACTGAAAACTGCCATTACATTACGTATTGCGTTCGTTAACCCTGGTATAACAATTCTTCGGAAATAGAAATGTACCGCTAGGCTTTATGATTGATCCTTAATCAACGCACGCATCATAGCAATCGCTGATAGCTCTTTTGAAATGAATGAGTGCGAAGCAATGCACATACAAAAACACTACTGTTGTTTGTCTAGTTCAATTCAAAGTGAGAAGGCATTCACCTTGTTTCTGGTATGAAATTGCTGTGCATTGAACTCTCCTAATTAAGGTAACGTGACATTAAGATTATTATAGACACAATATGTCGCCGCTAGGCTTATCATAAAGTTATTACTGCCAGATGGGGAGTTTCTTGCCAACTGCCGATACAATTAGTATTTACATTTTTATGTATATATTTTTGATTAACTGTTTAAACAGTATGTAAGTGAGGTTACATCGTCGAGCGTCTCATACAAAAACGTTTACTTGTTATCATTTAGCGCTGCATGTCATTTGGTACTATACTACTAACAGGCATCGAACTTAATTTTGTATCAAAGTAGTAACTTTCAGTGACCTTAAACGGTACCTGTTTAAATGAGAACCGTTAGTTCTTTTTATGTTTCATGTACAATCAAGGAGGTTCGGATATTGTGTGAAATTTGTCAAAAAATGACAATGAAATCATTCCATTTCCTGGTAAACTTGAAACACTTAGAAGCCAGTCTAATAGTAAATTCAATTTGATAGTACATCTGACAGAGAATTTAAATACGAAATTCTTTTTACGTCCATTTATTCACCTACCGTTATAGCAGCAAATATCAAAGGTAGCTGTCAAAAAATGTATATGCTAAGTTCTGATTGAAAGGTATAGTGAGCTTATCTTTTCTAGGGACAATGAGTTGGTTGACTTTACTCGCCAAAATTACTTCGAAAACAAATGTCATAGGCTGGCTCAATGCACCATAAAACAAAGTCTTCAACTACAATTTATCAAGTTCTAAACTTCTGTTTCTTGCTATGTTCACTGATCTCAATACAGACTCCAATATTACTGCATAACTTGCCCAGATATGTTGTCTCATGAATGACACTGAAACCTGATTGGGATTGGCTCAGTTGTGCAACAATGTTATCGAGTAAATTAGCTCTGGAGAGTAAACGGCGGTAGAAATATTGCAATGAGTTATGTTTTAACTTTTATTGATTTAACCGTTTTCCTAGAAAAATCGTTCAATGTGTGTGGTGTTTTATGCGCAACAATATGTCACCTTGAAATTTCAATAGGAACTATTTTCTCTCGTGTATGTCCTACGCCGGAAGTTCATGGCTGTTTTGTTGCGGAAATAAGGCATTATGTTCTTTCTGTGAACGAATTATGTATTGAACCTTATCAAGTATATTTGCTAGCAAAATACAACAATTTTGTCCCAGACAAAATAGATTAAAAACCTTGATTACATTATTTGTTTTCAATATCTAGGTGAATGACCAAGTTTTAGAATTTAAGACCTTCAAAGAAACTCATCTAGAATTAATAGCGTGTATGCTACAATCTTTCATTTATAGAGATACAGCCTCGGATTGAGGGGAAATTTGTTTTATGATTTAATACATCGTGCACGAGATCGGTCATTCTATCGACCATTGAACCAAGTCATTAAACAATAAATGGACAAGACAAGGAGACATAAACTGTTTTGCAAGAAAGCAAAACAAAAAACAAAAGAACCAAAAAGAAACAACAACAACCTGTATGTCACGGCACTTATCTGTTCACATTATGGAAAGAAGCATATGTAAGCGGCCGGATAGCTCACCCGGAGAGCACTCGTCCTGTAAGCGGGAGGTCCTGGGTTCGACTCCTGGTCAGGCTGCATATTTTTCTTACCCTGTGACATTTACAACATCGTTTATACAATAGATGTTGCACTAAGCCAACTTAAAGAAATAAAGTTCCACCATTAGGACCCAATAATATTTATGGTCCTAATATAAGGACCCTTTCAATCTCAAATTAAGCATTTGGGAAATAAATATCGACAAAAATTTCATGATTTTGAAAAACAAAAAATGCTTCATGTATCCAATCTCTAAATTCTTCTAAGCCACTGGTAAAATGTTTAATAGCTTTAAATAAACATAAGCAGGAATCGAATCTGGGTAGCAGTTAGGTGATTCGAAACATTATTATCATAGCCTTGCGACCAATGCTCTATATTTTGAGACGTGTGAAGTTTTCCTGTCAGCAGTTATACCACTTCCAACATCGACCTGTTATTAATCAATATACATCGTATTTTCCATTATATTTTTCAGGAAACATAAAAGTACTCTTATTAATTAGATCGTCAAAAGTCTCCCCGTTGACAGTAGGCAAATTGTGATTGTCCAGAAAGTAGTAATAACGCTGACCTAGATGTCAAACTGACCTTGGCGAGAGGATATTGTACTTTAACATTGGAATCTATTTGTTTGTAAACAACTTGCTGAATAATACAGTCAGATGATAGCAAGATGAAGATATGATTACTTTTAAATTAACAATGGAATCGCTTCATAAACCACAATCACAATAAGACGGCTTAAAGCGGTACAATAGCGCTCCAGACAAAGTGAAGATGAAGCTGTCTGATGAAGGAATTATTGTTTACTTTGAACAGTGATCTGTTTTGATTAATGAAATTTTCTTGCTTGTCCGACTAAGGTTTTAATGAGTACATAGATCATGTTCTTCCAGAATGAGGTAGTTCTTCGATGTCAATGACAGCTAAGTCTCGGACACATAATCGAGAAGTGACATTGCTCCGGTTTCTTGTATGAGTATGATTGCCTTGATGTACCTTGCCTCTTTGACAATTCTTCAATTTCTATGAGAGTGTTTCTCGATGGATATAAAAGTTGTATACTATACCAGAAGCCTTTTGATACAAATAAGTTCCCAGATATCACGATTCTACAAATTACTTGGTCATTCTGTTTTTGGAATCGATTGTCTCTATGATTCAAATGACATATGAATATAACAAGTTCTTTGCTAAATGTTAACTATTTTATGTTGTCACGAAAGACAGTCCGAATTTGCCAAAAAGTCCAGATTGGTCAAAAAGCTCAGATTGTTCGAAAAGTCCAGAGCGTTCAAAACGTCTAGATTGGTCAAAAACTTAGATTGGTCGAAAAGTCTAGAGCGGTCAAAAAGTCTAGATTGATCAAAAGTCCATATTGATAAAAAGTCCGAAATTGTAAAACAGTAAAATTCAGATTAGTCAAACACCGAAATGTTCAGATTCGACAAACCTAAAAAAGTCCAGCTCGACCAAAACCAAAATTCATCCGGAACAAAGTCATTATACAATAAATCACGCTTGAACATTCAGCAACATCGTGATCGTCTTTCTGGTGCTTCCAGATAACATCTAAATAAACCTAAGGTTATGGCATATTGGTTGAGACAAATCATTGCTAAACTTGTTTTTCCTGGGAGATTCCAAATCACAATACTTGGACGACGTCCAAGAATATATCTGATTTTCCATGCGGTCAAGATGGAATAGAATTTGTTTGTCTGGTTCGCCTCCATAAAAAGTAGTATTTAAAACGCCTGATAATAATAATAATAGCCGTCTGTCTTTTTATATGCAGAAAAAGAAATCGGCTGGAAACCTTGGGATATTGCGTAACGTTATTTTATCTAAGCAGATTGTTGGGTCAAGAAAAGAATTAATTTTCTGAGACTGGCCAAGAACTTAATATGCATTGTTGTCTGAAGACTGACCTTTAGAAATGTTTTATCGTCTGCCCACAAACAGCTTGAAAAGATAAACAAGATAGAAATGATCGGTATTTCTTTTGTACCAAGTACTGTTTGGTGATTTAAGTATCCCACACAGTGCATTTGGAACATATATCAAGTGTTTTTTGTTTGATTTCATATTGGTACGTCGGTATTTCTATACATTTGGCATTTAAGGTTTTTGATAGTTAATTTGAAGTTCTTCCTCCGAAAACGTCAAGTTCAGTAATATAACTCTTGGAATAATCAGAGAGTAGGAAGAGCCCTTCTGTACAATTAAAATTGTGATCTGTATCACGCTATATACGCATTTTTTATTCAGTAGAGCTTCTAAAATAATGTTGTTTCTGTAGTGCATGCGCACCCACACACGTGTCTGCAGATTAGCTAATAGAAGAAATTCTTCCCCACAAGTTACACTTTTCATCCAGAAAATATTTATTTCAAATAATTCCAGATCAGAGCTTAGCAGAGCAGCTGAAATAATATTGTTTCGGAGTACAAGAGCACCCACACAGGCGCCTGCAGATTTAAGATCAAAACAATTACATGTAATTTATTCTCCCTAAAAGCTACCCTTTTTTCTCGAAACTATTATACAACACTGAAACTAAACATCATCATGATTATTACATAGAAAACTACTTAATCAGACATAATCGTTTGTAGGTTCCTACGCGTTTTTTCAATGGAGTAACATCATCGTTAGCTACTATGGAACTATTTTTTCTTCAAATTTTCTCCGGAGGCTCTATAAAATGTCATCGTGGAGTGTTTACGTGTCTAGCTTTACAGAAGGTGACTTTGGAACACCATTTGACATTTCCAGTTACAAGATAATAACCTTCCCGTTCATATAAATGATCGTTATAAAGAGCAGACGGCTATCTGGTTGTAACATCTCAAGCGTGGGCGGGGAGTAATACTATGTATTAATACATACACGTCCTAACTGCTGAAGTGTTGCTGTTGTTATGCTAAGTTCGTGGTAATGTTCTATCGTCTGCAGCAGCTGTTGTCAATGTTTACCTGACATTTGCTTTTTTTGCATATTTGCTTTTCTTTCTGTCACCACTTAGAATTGTCATCTCAGATTATTCCTCAAATAACTTTATTCATATAAAATAAACGTTTGTTATATTGGGTTTCATTTAATGAAAAAGTACATGCACATGCGCGTGGTAATCGCACCTCATCTTGAGAAGTAAAATGCACACCATAGTAAGATGTATTAGCAAGAGGTTTTCATTTGACATTGTCTATGCTTATTTCCTCAACATAAAATTAAGTAATGGAATCTTTCTAACAGACGGTAATCAGGTTGGTCTCCCACAATTTCAAATTGGTAATATCTAAAAAACAATGCAAGGCATTGTCCAGACCTTACTCTTCGTATTCAGAATTAATTCAGACATGAAACTGAGGACGTATATGTGCATAGAAAATTTTGATTGTTTGATAAAATACTATCCTGAATAATTTATAAATTATGAAATTAAAGCTGCGCTCTATCATTCTCTCGCGACTATAGGTATGTTAAATGATATGCCATTATGAAATAACATGATTATAAAGAATGTTATAGACTGTACAGATTGCACTGAGACAAAGTTATAGTTTGAATATCACTTGTATACAGTTAAGTATGTAATGGATATATATGTCTCAAGGCAAAGTGCACGAACTATACATGTACATGTACATGCTAAAGACATTATAAACGAACACCATGGCTAGCACAAATGATATTTTTCAAGAAAATATGCATTGAGCGTTATATAATATGAACTTTCGGTGACATTTGAACAGCTGTTGTCTTGTAAAGTATAAATAACTAATTTAACAGATATAAGCTTGGAAGTATGTTGTTAATACGCAATGCTTTAGAAACATTGATATTTATTTCCGACTTTGACATTTTATTTAATAACTATATTTATTATTGGTATGTCTTGACAGATGTGCATTCAAGGACTGGCAATGAGAGTTCGAACATATTTTTAGTATATATTTGTAATAATCTGGAGCTTATATGTTATGTCACGGGTGGTTTTAAGACAGTTGATGCTGTGAATCTGATTATAGTCATGCTTTTAAACTTGGAAGTCATGTGTATATATCTCTTTGTTTGCTTCTTGTTTATGATCTTATTCATGACATTAGTGTCTGGCGAGTGTGACTTGATGGTTGTTTTCTTGGTACGTATTTGCTGGATTACACTATTTATAGTGCACTCTATAAGTCTTCGGACAAAATCTTGTTCTGACGATAAACCGATTCCGTTAAAACACTCATGAAAGAAAACAACAAAGAATTATTCGAACAAATACTAAAAGCTTATTAACGTATGATTGAAACTAATTACATGAATAAGCCTTATTAAAACTAGTAATTAAAATTATATCACTTGCAATATGTGTTATTTATTGTTTTTTTTCCCTTAACTTTTCATTTGTCTAAGACCACCGTATCAACAATTTCATTTCACAAATACTGGATTAAACATTCAAAAAGAACCGACAACTTTTCTATGAAAATTGGCGTTATTGTCGACATGGCAGGACTCGCTGTGGCTCAGAAACGAGCCCTATATAGCCTTCAGTTTGAAGTCGCTTTAAACGCTGCACCACAGCCGCTGGTGTAAATATGTACGTTGTATGCTTAGCAAAACAACTATTGTTTTTAAACTGAAACATAATACAAGTGCATAAAATTGTTTTAAATTTATGGATGAATATTTCGTGATTTTTGTTAATAATTTACTATAATTACTAAAAGAGGATGAACTAGCATCATGATGAAGCTGTATTACTTGACATTTAATTAAAACGATCCTTGGGAGACATTAAAATGTCTAATGATGCCATAAAACACTAGATGTCGCAAAAACTAAACTTGTATTTGCGCAATTGAAATTTAATATGGGCTTGAATTATAGGGTGTATAATGAGCGACGGATAAAAGTTTTGATGAAATTTATGCTCTAATTTCCTGGTTTAAATGTTCATGTTTTGCGTGGAAATGTTGTTTTTTGTTGACTGCTAATTGCAGCATCATTGTTATGTGGCATAAAATATCATCGGAGAATCCTGGAATCTTATATACATGTCTAAATTATTGATCTTTCGTATATTTTTATGAACTTTATTTTGAATATAAGTTGCAAAAGCAAATAAAGTGCATGGTTTGTAACTCACATGTTGGGTAAATATTTTGGGTTCAAAATCGATTAAGATCTCTCATGCAATATTGATTTGAATCTTTAAAAATGGGAACAAAAGATGTTCATTTATTCGTGATTGATCATATACATAGATGCAGTCAAATAGTAAAACGCGCGCTTATGGAACGAGTTGTCTCTGGTTCAAACTCGACCAATGAGAAATTGAAATTGACTAGCTATAGCTTGTCTTTACCCAAGAGTAAATGGGTACTCTTGAGGATGGTACATATTGCACAAAATATCAGCTGCACAGCTTAGGTTGATTGGAACATAGATTCTAGTAGCACTATAGCCTGGGTAAATAGCAGTCCAGTAATACATCCGCATGAAACTTATACTATTAATTGCAAGTGCTTGTATATACATGTATACCTTACATTGCTTTGGTTAAATTCTTGCGGCTTCCATTAACCTTTAAACTGTTCTTTCAGTCCATCATGCTCATGTCGGGTTATTGCTTGTGGCAGAAATGCAAGAAAGAGATGTACCATACCATTTAACATACAAATTGTCAGGTTACTGGCTCAATGACAAAGTTTTGATGGACAAGGACAGCGCGTTGACCTTGAAAGATTATCATCGACTGAACTGTCTTGTAATGTTTAGCCTAACGTAGAATGTCCTTGATATCAAACAATGTTTATGATCACTGGACAATTCTTAGAAACTGATATCTAGTTATACCGTGTATTGCTATGATTTCACCAGTAGGTGGGCAAAAGAAGAGGTTTAAAGACAGCCTCAAAGTATCTTTGAAATGCCTCAACATAAACTCGGACACTTGGGAATCTCAAGCTCAAAACCGACTTTCCTGGAGAGCCCAGATTAGCAGAGGAGCCAAACATGCAGAGACAATGCGTACCAGTGTGGCCATGGAAAAACGCCAACTAAGGAAAACCCGGGCAGCAAGTAGCGATACATCCCCAACAGACCACCAATGCGCAACATGCGGTCGTTATTTCCGTGCTCGGATTGGACTCCTAAGTCATCTCCGGACACACAGAACACAGTCAACTGCTTGAAGTCAAACGGTCATCATCGACAACCGATGAACGAACATCATGATTTCACCATGTCAGGTTTTTTTATTTAACTTTTATGAACAAAATACAATATTGTAATATCGAAGCGAAATAATAATTACCTTTCGTTGGAACATTTCATCAATTTTAAAGTTATATGTTGTTTTAAAACATATTCTTTGCAAAATTAGAACCATATTGCAGTAAATGAAAATATAATGCTTTAAAATAATTCCTCAAAGATTTCAAAATCAACATGCGGGGAATTTACTTTCACATAACAGTCTTACATCATACGAGTATGCCAGTTTTATTTTCAGAAAACACTACTTTGCTAGGAGTAATAAACACCTAGTAAATATTTGTAAACGATTCGCTGCATTTCATACTCAAATTCCATGCTTTATGTTCACAAATCTTTTCTCAAAATATATGATGAGTGTGCAATGAGCAAGGTAACTCGATAATTACATAAAAATCCAGGATTTAGCTCAGAACAGGTATGTTTTGCAGACTAACTACCTGTGTATATGTTTTAGCTCGACATTGATTCCATCTGGCATGGAGGTAAATGTGGGTATTCTATTTTTACCTAGACACAGTAGATGTTACAGAATAATAGATGCAGCTTATTGTTCTACTAGGCCACAAGAAATTGATAATGGGTTCTATGGCATTTTATCTGGAAAATTGAAGCGACCAATCAAGCGAAAAATGTGTTCTTGAATATTTGAATTTTTAGAAACTTGTGATAAATTAGTGCTATTTTATATGATATCTATTCACAATATATAACAATGCTTGGAAGAGATTAGTTACCTTAGCGGAACAAGATATACTTTTATTTCCTCCGGTTATTGAAGAGCATAATTTATGGTAACAATTATTTATACATACATACAACAAAACCAAGATAACATACAAGAGTTTACAAGAGTTTATTTCAATCAAAATAGAATACAATACAATACATGTGTAGTTATGTTTAAGTTCAGAAAGGACCCATGAACATAGTATAAATACAATTTTTATTGTATAGTTCAATGGTTGAGTCATATATAATAACATATTGTAAATATGCATTAAAATTTATCATCATATAGAGCTCATAGTATGGAAATCACTGGTTTAAACATAAATATCAGGATAATGTTTACATATTAAGATAGTTATTACATGTATTGCACATGTATAGTGCGTACAATTTGACCCCGACCTCATCTTTCACATTTGCATCTAATTATCACCTACACATATCCCGATGAAAATCAATACCACGCCTACTCTACACTTCGACTCGTTACGTATTTAAAATATAATTTAACATGTATAGAGTATACACAGCCCGCATGTATAACAACTTACGATTCAAATGCATTCAAACGGGAAACTCGTGTTCTTACATTTTTGATTACAATTAATAATAAAATGGGTGTGGGGATAGTGATTGTGGGGCTAAAACCAACAACCTTTGAATTGGTAGCTAGCCTCATCGTACAATCCTCTAGTCCGGCCTATGTGCAATAGACACTCGTTGTACGCTTTAAATGTACTTTAAAATTAATCCCTGTGTTAAAATTAAATTCGAGCCTTGTCGATAAAATCCGATTGTTATCGAGCATTAATACTACATTCGTATTTAATGTAATGAATATTCTTGCATAAAGGTCAGGTCGGGGTCAATGTGTCCGCACTATATTACATATACAAATAGTATTTAAAGTAGAACATGTAAGAAATAGAAGTCTAAGTACCATCTTCCCTTAACAAGGTATTACAATAACATACCAAATACATAATAAGTATGTTTACAACCAGAAGCTTTTTAAAAAATAATAAACAATCCATTTTCGATTAAGAAAATTCGAAAAGCAAGTGATCAATTTGTTGTGGCCTATCTGGAACATTTACTCTCTACCTTTAAAATACTGTACTCATCTGATTACCGGCAGCCGAAGCAGCAAATATCACTCATTTATTTATAGAAGCAAATATCTAGGCACTCAGGTCGGTAATTGTTTTCTTACACTAAAAGTAACTTAGATAATAGGTATAATGTAATTGAGAAGGACTAACACGTGTATTTGTTATTATTTCAATATAATGGGT
Source organism: Mactra quadrangularis (assembly GCA_025267735.1). NCBI lineage: Eukaryota > Metazoa > Mollusca > Bivalvia > Venerida > Mactridae > Mactra > Mactra quadrangularis. The sequence goes on along the minus strand of CM046302.1, from coordinate 35,040,337 downwards.
ATACCAGTGAGCTTTGTACTCAAGAGAGTTGGTTTATACCTTTCTATTGTAACTCTACTTACCTTGCTTACATAAGAGTTGCACCAGGTGAAAGGAGCTATTTTCAACCAGGCATTGAACCAACGCATATGTATTTTCAATTAAAATCAAAGCACTGAAAGGATCGAATGAAATATCTATTGTCAGGCATGTTACATCGCTGCATATATCACTATTTATTTACGACACTTTGTACAACTTTGAAACAATTAAGGACACTGTCGAGCATATCCAACTGCATGTCATTTTATATGGTAAAAAACTGAAACGTTACAAAAAATAGGCAGAACTAAATCTATTTTTATACACGAAATTTTTCAAAGATAAATCTTTCAAAAAACAAAGCTGCACTTATTGACATTTTTGCTAAATGTGAAACATCCTTCCATTTTGCTATAGTTACGATCCGTTACTTATTTTCTCTTTTGTTGTTTCCTTAGATTTTTCGTTCAATATAGGCACGTGTAATATGAAAACAATTAAAGCTTGCACATGAAAATCTGAGACACGGCATTGCTTTATTCAAGTGTAAAGTTACTAAAAAGTTTGTATAAAGTATTATTATGTCTCAAGTCTCCTTGAACAAATTGTTATGTTTAAAGTTAAAATTTCTGTCAATGAATTAAGATATATTCTAGGCTCATCCTATCTTTAGTCTGTGTGTACGCTTTTCTATAAGAAATAACCAGTGGTTGAAATATTAGCTAATACGCCGACAAGTTATTGCACATATTTATTATTATGTAAATGTATCATTTGTCTAGACAAAAGCACTTCTGATACGTGTAATATTGTTCTATTGATAGATGGAATAATTTAGAAAGCTATATTAATTTCGAAGTCTGAAGGCAAATTGTAATCATTTATTGAGTAGGAGCAGTGGTCACGTGGTACAATGTCATTACATACTAGAGACATGCATGATTGTGCATGCGCTTGGTGTAACTGCGCCACGCTTGGTTAAAATGGTGGTCATGCAAAAGGTCTCAAGTACTTGTCCAACCTATAATCCATGTAGAGAAAAATGTGTTTTTTGCCTTATTTCGTGTCTTTTTGTGAATAATTATCATAATTATCGTGTTTGTTGACACGGTGTACAGGCACAAGAGGCATTGATTCTAAGTTAATGCAGTGCCCTCCAAATAGCTTTGACAAAATCCTGTTTAAGGATAGACAGATTTACGTTTACCAATGGTAAAAGGGAGTCATCTGGGCGAATTTCAAAATCCATTATCAATAAGTTTATCAACTTATGATTCAAACAGTTTTACATTGATAAGTTTTGATAGTAAAGTACGTGTGATATGCACAGTCAAATTGTTGCTCAATTTTCAATTGTTCAAGTACTTTCGGAGGTCATTGTACCATAATTGCATTACTTATACCTGTAATATAATTATTTTCTCTGCTGAGGAGACTAATTACTCTTATTGACAAAAGTCTTCAAATTGATTGATAAAATAAATAAACAAACAAGTCTAAGGATTTGCCCTATACGTCAGTTGTGACATTGACGAACTGTTCTTGTTGACTTTTTCCAAGACACACATAGCAAGTTTGCATTTTTATCATCTTTGTAATTGTCACATCTGGTCTTCACCATTCATAGTCTGTGTCCTGGCACTGCTTACGTCATACTGTGAACAGTTCACACTTGAAACCATATACATTATCAAACAATTATACGTGCGAAGTCATTTTACGGCGAGACTCGCCTAATTGATTGGATCAAATTTTGTATGACGTCACAACAGCACGAGGAGTGCTTCTGTATGGTGTCAATAATCACATCTGGATTAATTACGTCAGGTAATGATAATACTGTTTGGTGTTTAGATAGTAACTGAACGTCATGAATGATATCATTAATCACATTGTTCAATATCAATGTTCTTAATTTCCATGATAATACGTCTGTAATTACTGTATAGTTAATACTTTCACACAGCCTGGTACATAGCTCAGAAATCGACATTTTTATTTTTATATTAATTCGTTTAAGCTATATATTATTTCGTTTTAGAAATATTATTTCGTTTTTATCAAATACTATATCATTTAAACGAAAAGTATAGCGTCTAAACGAAATGGTTATTTCTAAAAAAACGATTAGTCATTTTGTTAAAACGACAAAAGATTGATTTGAAAAAAAAAATGGAAATAAATATTTTAAAAATCGAAATAATGTTACGTTTAAACAAGATACTTGTTTTTAAGTACATTTGATTTCAAAATCTTATTTTAGGGACTCCGTAGTCTGGCTATCCAATCAGATGAGAAACCATTACCATTATCATTATCGATGACTCTATCGATTTCAGGATTAAGAATTATATAATCCTATAATGATAATTTCATCAATGTAACTACGCACTCATAGAATGATAAGCCTATCGGGCTGATTGCAGGACCCGGCTGCTCACACATTCATCATTCAGCTTCGTGCACCTGTGTGGCCATGTCCATGTCTTTGTTGCCTAAAAACTGTCTATTACTTTGTACATGCACATAGTCATAGGCGACCGGCACGGATCAGAGTCAAAACATTATAATAGTTTGAATAGCAACCTCGTCGGCCATCCATGGCTTGGATAATGCTCCGTTGGTACACACCTCTGTCATGAACTACGTGACAGGAATATATTGTTCCATCGCCCTGTTTTCATAGTCTGTATTTATTTCTACTAACTTCATCAGCTTTGAAGAATATGGATCAAAACTTCAAACACGCTGTTTCCATAGTAACACATTCATTTCCACACAAAAAACAGTTCGCAGTGAACTTACATCAATGATTTTACCAAGAACGTGACATTTTATGTAATTCTAGCTAATCACCATAATAAAACATAAATGCACTCATAACAGACCATGTATAATCATTGTATGAACAGAATAGTTCATTACATCAATAATTATATCGTCCATATTGCAAGCATGTCCATTGATATCAGAGTGATGCGATCCATATTGCAAGCAACTTCATTGATATCAGAGTGATTACGAGCGATGATAATATCAACAACATATTGTATAACTTACTACTCTACATTATTATGTTCCCAGAATTCCATTGTGGGATTGGAACATTTCAGGGGCGGATCCAGGATTTTTTCTAGGGGGGGGGGGGGGTCCGAACTTTTCTAGGGGGGGGGGGGGGGTTCCGAACCTCGAACATCAGCCACATTATACACAATTTGCAAAATAATGCAACATATTGAAGATAAAAACTACATAACCATTAAATCTATGTTAAGCACCGAAAAAAAATGCTTCATGCTACTTAAAAATGATTTACAGGCAAGAAAAACACTAATGGACAGGCACATTTTCCAAATTCTAGTGGGGGGGGGGAGGGTCCGGACCTCCCTGACCCCCCGCTGGATCCGCATATGCATTTAGATCTGAAAATGAAACCTCGATCATCCAGATATATTTTAGGAAACAAAGTACATTATTACGCTGAGGATAGTACTTCGGTGACAATGGTTTTTGTTTGAAATTGAATAGTTGTTATTAATGGGGTTGTGATACAGCTACTAGTATGCTGAAGTTGTAATTGGGTGGTTTAAGTTTGATACCCGTCCATTAAAACAAGTATAATTAAGTTCCATCGTACCGATATTGTGACTTTTTCAGCTACTTTAGGAAGGGTTAAAAGTATTTCTGCCATGCAAATATTTCACATGCGAAGAAACAAACAAACGAATGCACTTTTTATTTTTCACATGTCCAAGGCATTTTGGTGGACTATGTTAACATGCAAAAATCAAATTAAACATACTAGCAAATATATATCAACAGCCCCTCCCCCTCCCCCAAAGAACCCCAGATGTACATTTGTATTACATACATGTTGACATTGTTGATTAAGAAATGGCTTCGTACCAGAAAGATTATGATCCCAAACATTTGGTTCCATTGATGTAAATTGTAAATTAACCACCACGAAAACAATGAAGTTATATCCACATAATTAACTTCGTAATTGGCATCCAAAATATTCACCTTCCCTACATCTCTTCATGGGTTAGGATAGGTCGAGGTCTTACAAGGTTTGCCAAAATATGTTAATGAATGGAAACAGTAACATAACAACTACAAACCTTTATGGGACATGTAATATATTGAATGAAACTTTTTCTACATAGTGAGACGCATCATATAAATAGCAATAATTAGACATCTGACTATAATAGCTTGACTGACCTTCGTTCTGCCAGTCTTGATAAAAACCTTGACATTCTAAACGATGAACTGTTGCCAAGGGCCAATCCTATGTATACATAAAGAGCAAAATCATGTTAATTCGTCTGGGCATTAGACATACTCGATACATCAAACTACTTCTGTTACTAAGTGAAAAAGAACCATCCATATGATATAAAACTCCAATAAAACAACAACAACCTGACATTATGGAACCTATTCTCGGACATATATCCATTATTGACCTAGATACGTCTGTCCATTTATCCAATTTGTTCCCGCCAAATAACATTACTGCTACAAAAATGGCGCGAAATGTGTATACTAGTATTGGAATTGAGTTATTAGCCGAAAATGGAGCACTCAGTCTTATCTTTCATGGAAAGAAATTTTTATATGACAGAGAAACTTCATATATTATTTACACTGTTGACATGAAGGGTGAATATTCATTTAGCACCATATTACTATTTTCTTTGTGATTTTGATATCGTCGTTTTACAATGAGTTTAAGTTGGGGGTACTGGGAAATTGGTTCGAACCAAGAGACATACCTTGAAACTTTTTTGTAAAAGGAAACCGTTGTAAACGGCAGTTATACATGAAACAGGTTATATCACGGTGGTCAGTCAACCTACTCACCGTTCCTGAAAAGGCTTAATATCTGGATTTAGCTGTTAACCAGTACATAAGCAGATACTTCCGTCAGTGACTGACAACTACCCTTCATCATTCAGAATCAGTGGTAGGAGGGATAATGAATCAAGTCTTTGATCTTATGTTGAACAATGACCAGGTGGAGAGTCAACATATGACTGACATTACGTTAACAAGATTGGTTACAAATCGAAAGTGAACGAGTCTCGTTCTAAAGTATTCATACATTAGTAGTATCATTTAAAAGCACATCTACGCCAAACTCCTCCACCTATGGAATAACTCTACCAATTCAATTTCAGCGGCAAGCCCCAACCTGAAAAAGACATAACAGCAATTTTCAATGATCGCCACACGATTGTTGAGGTGTTAGATTCTATCTATATCAACTTTGCAAGCTCAAAATATCTCTATAAGACATTACTTAAACATCCCACAGACAGCAAGTTCCATTACTGATGGAGATATAAACAGTTAATGGTATATATAACTACATTACAATGTAATTAATGTGTCTGGATATGTCACGTGACCTCAGTTGTGTCTGGACGCCTAGGAAAAGGTTATAATGATCCGATTATGTATAAGAATGATCAGTGAAACCATCTTAGATGTGGTTATTATGTAGAGATTACAGAGACTTATTGCTTCAATTCTTCTGTTTCACATTCTAACTAATCACGTGTGACATTGGTAGCGTGACTACTGGAGGTGCACTGCATGGAACACTTAATATGGATAATAAAACAGATATAGCCATACTTGTTTATGTAAATATCTGTTTAAAGACATATTTAATGCCACATTTGTTAATGTTCTCCTTGACATTGTGCAAGATTAATTGTTAGAAATATTTCTTAATTTGTATTAAAACTCGTCTAATGCTATTACGAACATGGACAGTTAAAGAAAATACATGTATTATTTTAAAAGTAAGTAGCTTCTCTGTTTGAACTCGATTTACTCAATTCTATGTATTGTACTATTTCATTATATTATGTAACATTGTGTTGTGCTGTGTTGTTAATGTGTTGTTTTTGTGTTGTTTTTATAATGTTTTGTTGTTCTGTATTGTGTAGCTTTGTTGTGTTGATTGTGTGTTTTTATTATGTAGCATACTGTGTTGTTTTCCTAATTTTGTTGTATGGGGTAGTTTTTGATGTGTTGTATATTGTGTTGTTTTATTGTGTTGTGATGGGGTATAATGTGTTGTGTTTAGATTTGTGTTGTTTTGTATTGTTCTGTGTTGCTTACTGTTGTGAAATGACATCACAAAGCTAATGTGTATTGTCTTCAAAGCAGGACATGATGATTATCAAACCGTTGCAATGCCCATCACTAAGAAATGTTAAATATGCATTTAGTTTTATATCCTTGTGTCTGCCATGTGGCTGTCAAGAAACTAGAAACTTGATGGCATATTTGATAAGATGTTTTGTAAGCTTTCTTCGTTGCCTTGAGAATTTTATATATTGAATTGTAGTAATTATCATGCAAGAGACACCTTCAATTGTCTGTGAAAATATGACAATCCTACATTCTTTATGAATTCCAGTAAGTCATGAGTGAAGCCTTTTTTGTATAAGAGTAATGTTCGCCTTATTAATGTATAAATACAATGTAAGACATATAGGATTGTTCGAGGTTATCATATATCATACCAGTCACATATCTAGACATACTCCAAGTCACATGTTATGTCACGATGTCTAATCATCCTTGCATTAGATAGATGCTTAATTGGAGAAATACAGATATTTCCTTAGACCAATGTGTGAAAAGGGTAGTTTGTTTCTAAAACAAATCTGTTTAGAATAACTTGTGGACTGTAAGTTCAACACTGCTCTTTCAACTGTATTATGTTCATGCTCTTTCAACTGTATTATGTTCAATGGTATTTATTAACTAGCCATGATGTATCCTTACAAAATTGCAAAGTCATGGATGGTATGCCTATATCTTGTTGATTTTGATCTTAGACAAAAACTCTATAATATCATTTTCAAACTTTCGTGTAATGAATGTGTTTCGTGGTAAGTAACGTAACGCATTTACAGACAGGGTTACAAGTTGTCTAGTTGCAATTAAGCTCATATTTCTAAAATTGACGTGAAGATGCAAACACTGTGTTTCAAGTCGTAAGTTTATTATTTTGCAAATTCATTTAAGCTGATAGACAACTTGAAATACTTTGGAGAGATAATTTCTCAAACAATCGTTTATCGAATATTACATTATAATACAAATTATTCCCTTGCTATATCTTAACAGACATATTATTTATTTAGTAGTGTGTAATTTGGAACAATATGTCAAAATTGTGAAGTGTACTTTTGTCTGCACAGCAACAAATTGGCACCGTCTCAAGGTGACTCTGCAAACCTTGCTCTAAATCTTAGAGCAAACATTTATTTAGATGAAAGCACCCAGCTAACAGTAGTGTATATATCATGTAACTATATCTAACAGTCTACAGACTTTATGCTGCCACCAGTGTAGACTTTACCTCGCAAAATACAGTAGGAACTGAAAATTCCACACAGCGCCAGGACTGACAATGCTGTCCGTTTTTCAAAACTTTCCAGTTCTTGCAAAGTGACATAAATTTAGAAATACATACGTATACTTTTGTGCAGTTTTCTCAGCATTCTGCTTTTTACAAAGCACTAAATATGCAGCTTGCACTGTATCATCTTATAAGCTATGTAACCATCTTTATTTATGTTGGCAAGATTACATAAGACAGTAGGAGGATACTAGATTAATCCCATTCATATTATTCACATTGTCATTGTCAAGGTTAACAAGTAAAATGTCTAGCAGCTATGCTAACTACTATGTATATTCCAAAGCTTATACTTGCATGTTTTTGCTCATTAGGAAGATGTTATGGGCACTATATAATTATTGTGCACTGATTCCAAAATAACAAGACATGGCGTGATGGGATATGATGACACCGAATAGTCAGGTGATGCTAAATCACTAGATAATCATGTATTATTTGAGGTCTTTGAGTAGTTATATGATGGTGGGCCTTTGTGTAGCCCTGTGATGTGACGCCATTGTGAGTTCTCTGATGTGACGTTATTGTAAGCTATCTATGACGTTAGTGTGAGGTATATGATGTGACGTCATTGTGAGTTCTCTGATGTGACGTTATTGTAAGCTATTTATGACGTTAGTGTGAGGTATATGATGTGACGCCATTGTGCGTTCTCTGAGGTGACGTTATTGTAAGCTATTTATGACGTTAGTGTGAGGTATATGATGTGACGTCATTTTGAGTTCTCTGATGTGACGTTATTGTAAGCCCTGTGATATGACGTTAAATAATCTTATTGTAAGGTATATGATGTCACGTCATAGTGTGGTTTATGATGTGACGTCATTATGAGGTATATGACGAGACGTAATTGTGAGGTCTATAACTTGAGATTATTGTGAAGTCATGACTGGTTTTATTGTTTTGTCTATGTTTTGTTATGTGTTTGAAAGGAATATGTGGGCAGTATGATGCACAGGCGGCCAGCACGGTCCCGGTCCCGAATCACTATATATATATATATATATATATATATATATATATATATACGTTGCTATAGACAACATAAAATGACGTTACGTCATATTGATATATACCCTTTGATAATTATGAAACCGGTAGGGTTGAAATATATGTATTGAAACGTCCATTTGGATGATGTTTTTTTGGGGTTTTTTTGTATTATGCTTGTTGCAGCATATTTTAACTTTTATACCTGCGGTATGATGTCATGTGATATAAGTACGTTACTTGACGTGTTTCTAAGCTAGGTGAGGTAGTGTTGCTTTCATGCTGCGATAAATTATACGGCACGAGGACATAGTATAGTTATGTGATAGGAAGGCGTTGTTTAGTCATGTTAAGGGTTTTTTGTCGTAGATTATTGTAGGTATGTGTTGAAAGGTGATACATCAGAAATAAGTTGATGACAAAGAAGGGGATAGTGTGGTAACAGTAAACAATATAGACAAAACCTTCATAAATATTGTTTATGTTGAATCATTTGTGTCTGCAACAAAACAATACGATCCAATGTGCAGGTGTTAAATGATAACTCCAACCACTGATGTCTAAAAATCATCACGGTTTTCTTTCGGTTAGTTTCAACCTCAACGTTTATCGAATCAAATTTCAGTATACCAGATATCTATCTTAATAAATTAGAAAAAAATATCATAAAAGCTTTCACATTTCTGCACTGTACATCTGTATCACATTATGTTAACAAAGATGTAATTCAGAAGTCATAGCCTCGTAAAAAATAAGAGATGGTTCCTTCTGGTTTTAATTATATTCACATATTTTTGTGAGTGCATATCCTTGGATAGGTTAAGAATGAAAGATTTGTCACTCTAGATTTATATATATGTGTTCTATATAGCTGCTCAGGGTCACTGCTCTATCTCTTATATTCAAACTCTACAGCAATACAGTTCTAAACAAATGCTCTTGGACAAATGAGAAAAGCTGATCATGACTCCTGCAAGCATGCTTACTGCAAAATATTTAGTATTGTATGTGTTATATATTGTATATGTTTGTCATAAATGAGTGGGTCATAACGTAAATTTTGTAAATGCATTAATGCATAAATGTATATGCCAAAGGCATATGTAATGCCGTTTTTGCCCAAAAGATGTTTTCATGTATGTATGTACTATAATTATAGCTAATGCAACATCGTTTCAATCACATGGTGATAAAACTTTTTTATTTTGCATAGATGGCTCTTTTGTCTTTTTGCATTTGAAATAGTAAATCGATTTTCCAATAAACAGGATTTTTTTCAAAGAACTTTTGGATGCCACAGTAAATCAAGGTAAGCACTTAGTTATTAGAACTCCATATTGCGCTATTCTACCATTATATCAGTGCAAGCTATGCATGACCTACTAAACGATTCACATTACAAAAAATACTTGCAATCTACCACATGTGGAGTCTTCTGTCAAAATTATGTTTTTTGCTAGTGTATCGTATTGGGAATTCTGTTGATTCTCCTGAGACAATCATAGATTCTGATTTACAACTCATATGTCATAGGAAGTACAGTTGTCTCAATTTGTAGTTTATACTTGTCTAGCTTATCTAGCTCTTACAAGTTCTTACAACTTAATCACTTTGGAGTCCGCTTCATAGTTCTCAAGTACTGAGCTAGTAGCGTAAAGTTTCGGACTCAATGAAACAATGGAATAGGTTCTGGAGGGGATTCGGAAAATAACTGGAAATATATAAGAATACATACATTTTAGTTTAACCTGGATGATTTAATATTTATTACAATAGTGTTTTTGTTGAACGAAAAACAACCCCACTCCAATATCTGCACGTTTTACAGTATTGTTTTACTTTTTGCAGCTGTTTATTTTTAACATGCAGACGGCAAAAACTTGCAACAATAGATGCTGTTATACTTATCATTACAAAACCGGGTACATTTTACTGTCACGTTCAGAAACATCAAAATGATTCCACGGCATTCTATGGAATTTACGTATCTTGTATTTGGAACATCCGCGTGTTGGTATCCAAGGAATGATTGTCCGTATTTTAGACCAGTCATTGTGCCAAATGAGTCTTGTTTGTGAAGCTTATGTGACGCCGCTTAACGTCACAGTTATCTTGATGAAAATGTCGCAACCAACGCTAAATGTCGCAACGCTGACCCAAATTCTCGAACAAACATAATGTCGCAACATTGAAGCTAAACGTCGGATTTGGTACGAAAGCTTAGTATCGAATACGGACCACACACAAGAATAACAAAGGACAAATATGACTTTAAAGCAACCACATCGTAGACTTATTCACAAGCAATAGCCCTTATGTCTAAAGCAGCAACTTTCATGTCTCTTGTCACCACTTTAAGGTGTCAGCTCAATCTCCGTAAACAGATATTCTATCAGGGTTGTGGGATCCCAATGCCGGACTTGTCCGACACGTACATTAATGTCTGCGGACATGTAAATATTTATATCTAACATGTCCGTGGACTAGTTACATTTTTGTTAGGTTTTCAATTTACCAACACAGCAATGCTAAATCATGTGGATGTCTCATTGGCAATAATAACACTGCTAGAATGCAACTTAGATCATAGTTCTCAAGATTTCTTTTTGAAAATCAACTTTTGGACAAGTGCATTTTGATCCCAGACTAGTTCAGGTTTTCATGTCTCTTGTATGTGGACAACAAGTGGTTAAAACTCGGAATTCCACATCCCAGACTGCTTAAGCGAAAAGGCGAGCTGAGAATTTTAGATCGGGTTTTAATCAGAATGGCGTCGGTGTTACGAAGTTGAGCGTCAATTGTGACGTTAAGCGGTGATTAGAAAATACAAGATTGTGGTGAGTACAAGTATTTTGCTGAGAGGTCGTGTTCAAGACAAAAGATTGCATACCCAATACTCGCTAACCCACGCAAGAAAATATTGCCAGTAGTCACCTTGCCGGTATGTAAGACACATTATGACCTAGTAAACTCATAAGTCATGCCATAAGGTACATTCCATTTCAGAAAAAAATCTTATTATTATTAACATACTCATTGTCTTGAAAGATAAGAAAAAAACACTCCGCGTGTACAGATCTACATTCTGTTCATTACCTAAGACCGCTTACCACATTTAAAGTAATAAAAAAGACAAATGTAATCAATTTAATTGCTTAGTTCAATAGTTCGTCTGCGTCAAGTACCATATGTCTCCTGATTTTATAGTCTTGTAGTTCTTCAATTGTATTGTATGCATCTGTCTTATATATATATATATATCAAAGTGCAAGGGATATCTTTATATGCAATCTTCTCTTTAAATAATATAAACAGATGGGATTAATTGTAAATCCATATGACGAGGAGGGAATGAGTGAGAGAGACATAGTTTCTTTAACCTTATCGTCTATGGAACAAGCCGAGGCTGATCTTAAATCATATCTAGAATTTATAGAAAGTTGTACAGTGCAAATTTGGAAAAACCGAATATCATTTGAATAAAAATTCCGGTTTTCTAAGGTAATCGGTTTTAAAGGTGTCCGGAATTACTGGATTTTAGACTAATTAGATAAGAAACGAGAAAAACCGAGACATCGAAAATGGTTCGGCATTGAATAAATTCTGGTTTTCTGGGGTTCAGATCTTCTGGGGTTTCACTGTACATAAAAAACGACAACAGGAATGCACCTTTTCTCTGATATGTATGTTTTTAGGGCAATCAATGTCAGTGAAGATATGTGAGAGTGCGCTGCAGGTACTCACATTTCAAACTTGAAATGATCATAAATATTATATAAGACGTTCTGTTCTTTGTACCAGGAACAATCGATATACGGCTCTCAGTGAAGTTTACGAAGATAATCGGGTGAAATCGTGCATGTTCGGACAAGATTGTCGGTAAAGGTCGTGCATTTTCGTGCATGGTCGTTTCAATGTTTGAAAAGAAGATATAGAATAATTTCTAGAGCACATGATAAATGCATTTACAAGTCAATTAAAACACAATCTACTCGCTTTAAAACCGTAGAAACTAATAGTGCACCCAATCGATATGATATTTTTGTTCATTGGTGAAGTTTTAAAGTGTTTGTACCTTTTTCCATAAAACAAACAATAAATTAATAAATTTTCTTTTGTTAATTTCCTCTATTAGGACCATAAAAATGGTCTGAATCAATGAATAGCCCTAACGTAGGGACATTTTCCTTCAAAAAGATTATTATTTAGGACTCTAATAATTAACATATCGCATAATTTTGCAATTTCCAAAATATTATCTTTATAACAGAACTTTTCTGAATTAGTTAAATCTTTAACCCGGATCGGTAGCGCAGTTGGTAGCGCACCAAGATTTCGAATTTATTGTCTCTAAGGGGTACGGGTTCGAATCGCACACTGGTAGGTTTACCCTTCTATGAAAATAATGTCAATTTTTCCTCCATAAATAAGGTATATGGTGAAGATCCGGTCTTGTGGAAGCGTAGGAAATTACTAGTTACAGACAAGGGTCCAGGAAAAATTGGTTAGGTGCGCTGGACGCCGTAAAATAAACAAAATGCGTTGTCACACCCAATAATAATAATGAGCATTTTTTTTTCAAATATAAGTTCCCATACGTAATAACAATTTGCCTACCTGTCCAGCAATCTAACGATCATGATGACAGTCCTCATAGCGAAACATCATTACAACACTGATGGTGGCGTTATTGTAAAATCTTTTACAACTTTGGAAGTAACACAGACGTAAGAAAGATATACGAGTAGTACTGAATTGTTCTTGTGCGAACATTGGTTTTACTTAACTGGGTCTTAAAGATTGACCATTGGGTAATACATTAAATTGAATCATAACACATACATGTACACTATTTTTACCTTGGTGGCTTTCTTGCTGATATCATCTAGAAAATAGTAAAAAAGTAAACATGATTCAGCAAAACTAAATGCATGACATTTTACATTTTCCACGTCTTCAGTTCTTCAGCAATTAGAATATCTCCATTGTTTTGCTTGTCATGAAATGCAATTTCGCTATTGATCTTTTTGTATAGGTGTACATGCAAAATCCAACTTCAATAATTGAGATGAAAGCTATATTGCATGTTTCATCTTAAATCAATGATACCTTTAGTCATATCAAAGAAATCATTTTAATTAAATTTGATGCCTTTTATCAGCACTTTTATTTGGCACAGTACGGCGAACCGACTGGCATATACAGCGTCAGTTACTTGAACAACAGTAACAACTTGAGTGATTTCGATAAGTTAACGAAAAATCTCGCAATCACGTGACGAGACTTAATGAGCCCATTCTCCTATGTTCAAAGTTCTAAAAGTTGTTATCAATAATTTGTCTAAAATAACTAAAGAATATCAATGACGTCAATAGTGACCTATTGGTGACATTTATCCGGTCGTGTAGTTGTTCGTAGTGGTCAATGGTCAGTATTCAAGACAACGTGACATTCTACAATAAATATATTTTCAAAACCCTGTTTGAAATACAACAATCGGTACGGGATATGATGCACAATGTTGCGTTCTGAAGTAACTCTATAGAACTGAAAATACGTCCTCTTAAAATTCAGCTGTGTTCTAAGTTCAATTGAGTTAAGCGAATTTTATGTTAACATTTATTAGTTTAAAACCACCTAAAATGTCAATGACGTCAACGGTGACCTACTCATAGCATTTATCAGTCCTACAAATATTTCATATGCTTACAATTTTAACAAGGACCAACCTTGAAGAATCATCTATTTGGAATTAGTTCAAATCAGATTGACATACATGTAGTTGCTTAAATGTTCTAAAGCATTGACATTTTATTTCGATTGCGATAATGCCAACATATTGCAGAATTTTTCACTCCATATTTTTCATTTACAACCTATATGACGAAACCAAATATGAAAATGGAAACAATATTAATAATTATTTACATGCAGTAAAAAATAAAGCCCAGGCAATAGAACGCTCTGAGAATATTTCACTTGAAGTTTTTTAAAGGATCTACATTACAAGTCATTGACTTTCATTAACTTGTTAACATGAAAAAGCAACGATGACAAGTTAGTTATACAAGCCGTGCTGATTTTTCGGCGTAGCTGTCTAAGCTGGATTTTGATCTACATTTCTGTATAATGACGTCTCTGGGATTTCGGAAATCCGCCGTTCTATTGGATGATTTTATAAGCACTGAGAATGACGTACGGGGGAAACAGAGAAAACCCCCTCTTCGATTGGATGGCCCTGACACGCGCGAAAAAATAAAGGCCACACTATTGTAATGCAGTGTTTTACGAAATTTTGCTTCGTTCGTAGATTTTTTTTTTTGGGTAGACTTCTATTGCTTTTCAAAGTGTTTTTTTTATTTTGTAACAATTAAAAGTTACGTGTCAAACACAATATTTTATGGGTAAAATGAATTACGTCTCCAGATGTGAACCGGTTTCTAGTAAAAAGTCTGACATATTACCCAATAATTATTAAATTAGCCTCACTACGTCCAGTTTCCGGGGTTTACACTTTGAGAGTCACAGCTCCACATATAGACCAGTTCATTGTTATTGTTATGATGTCTATAAATAGTAACAAGGAGCTGATAAAGACTACAGGTAACCGTTCGCTGGTTGGCAAGAAATGATAGCGAGTAAATACAATGAAAACACAGTAATTTTAAAATTGCAATTACTAAGTCATTTTTCATCAAACAATTTTGCATTTTATATCACTAGAAAGGTCTTGAAATTCATATTTTGAATATCTAAAAATTATTTGTCAAAAAGAATTGTTTTTTGTTGGCGAGTGTTTTAATGATCTGCCCTATGAAACATTTAATATTCATAGCTCGAAGAGTTATGTTTAATCAATTTAATCGTGCGGTTAAAGTGCTACTAGGGTATCAGTATTTTTTGTGAGCCACAAAATAAGAAATCTAGATGAATCGGTCTAGTAAACGCAGTTGTACCCCTTGTATATAAGTATATTAAAGGTATGTTGGAAAAATCAAAGGGAGGTAACTTGACAATTCCCTGTGGTTATCAGTGTACGGCAATTGCATTGGCTGTCATATTGTTTACGGTAGGCAATCATGTGCCAAGTCTGCGAAACTGGTCTGCAAATGTTGTTGATGAAGTGATGATGCGTGGTCACAACTTGTATGAGCAAATACTAACGGAATCTGGCAATCCATCACCACGTCAAAAAATAGGTTTTAACATTAGTGGTCCTATGTAAATGGCTCTTCTGTGACCTTTGACCTTTTCCTCAGGTGAGCACCCAGGGCCCTTTGGGCCCTCTTGTTTTTAAATCGACGCCGTTTGTCTTTTTTAAAGACATTTCTTGTTTATACATCAAATTGCGACAAAGGTCCAATAAACCTTGCATCAGGATGTCGTGCGTAAATGTTTTGGAAATTGACAGCCAATTTCAACAGACAGAGCAATATGAAGCGAACAGTTCTCTCAACCATAGCTCGTTTGATGAGCCAGGGTGTTGTGTTATAACACATCATAGTTAGTTAGTTAGTTAATACGATAATTTAATAAATTTCATGTTTTATAGAACGAGCTGCGACAAAAAATAATCGTAAGATTATTGACAGTGCTGGGGCCAGTCCCTGATTATATTCCTCCGTGGCTACTTAGAGCAGAATGCATGGACAGAATAGCTGTGCTCGA
The DNA here is from genome assembly GCA_025267735.1 of Mactra quadrangularis. Taxonomy (NCBI): domain Eukaryota; kingdom Metazoa; phylum Mollusca; class Bivalvia; order Venerida; family Mactridae; genus Mactra; species Mactra quadrangularis. Next base: position 35,024,208 of record CM046302.1, on the reverse strand, counting down.
TCCCACGAGTCTGCTTCTATTAACATATTCAGCCGATTTACAATTTTTTACGATCTTCTTCAGGTAGGTGGTCCCTCACAGTACCCATTTATACCTGAGTGGAGGGGAACAATTATAGATAATTAGTTGCTTAAAAAAATTAGCAGTGTCCCTATTGGGGTGCGTACTCTGGGACCTCTCGATCCCTAAGCGCACGCCCTACCATTGGACTACTGCTTCTAACCACAATGGCATACACATGCCATTAAAGCATACAATATGAAAGCTGCCTCAAGCATCATAAGGTTGTTAAATCATCTAGGTCACAAATCAATGCCACATTATTAAAGGCATGTGTTTTTTAACGTTCAAGCCGTTACCATACGCCTGAAAGCAGCTTCATAATGTATAACACATACCGCCAGGATTAATGTTGTTTCAATGCATGCTACCAAAAGTACATGCCCTATTGTTGGACATGTCAAAGCTAATCTATGGCACTCATTTGTTACAACCACATGCAGTTGAAGGGACACGATGATAGAAAGTAATGCATCAAGTCTAACAGACTATAAAGGCTACAAGTATAATGTAGGCCCTATCGCTGGGCATGTCACTAGTTTCTCTAAGGCAAGCATTTGTCACTAACACATGGATTGCATGTGAAACATTGAAAAAAGTTCACAAAACTGCTGTAAGTTATTATGTACATTTAAAAACATTAATTTCCTATTTATTTGATCGCAATGTAAAGTCACATTGTTTTACAAAAATGCGCCTGAATGTGTATGTACATTTACTGTAACTGCTTTTCAGCTTTTCGGTATTGGTCATATAGCACTATGGGTTATTGCATATCATATATTTCGTAGCTGGCGCATAACACAATCAAAGCGCTGATAGCACTGACCGAACATGGGTCGTACAAAACAGTGCAAGCACCCAACGAACCCATTCTGGCCTTATATGAAATAGTAGTAAATTGGTTGTACATGTCTTGCTTTGAGAAGAAATCAGTGCAATTTAATGCATACAAATCCCAAACAACTCAAACTCGAATTTTTCATTTTTCCCATGAACCGCTATCACTACATAAATACTTGAACTTTAACACGACAGCTCTTTAATTAATGATAGGAGCTTCCGTAGGCGTATTCAGAGAATGAATTAGGTGGTATGGACTAAGATAATGATGAGATTATCATAGAACTGGATTTCCCAAGAACTATCCTCTTATCTTAACAATTAACAACAATAAAATAATTTTATGAAAATGTAAGAGCATACATTCACATAAGTCTCATACACGCATGACAATATTCTGTTTTGTATTTAACTGTTGGTCATTATTTTAATTATACATTTGTATACTTAGAATGATATCCAAATGTATACATATGTAACTGGTTCAAAGATTATTAGTATATACCATACTTGTATAGTTGTCTTTTCATTCTGAAAATATGTTCAAATGCGCTTCACACTTATATGCAAATTTAATGAGTAAATTATGAGAAAATTATTAAGAGATATGTTTGAAGAATACAAAAATAATATAATAAATACTGATGAATACTTAACATAAGTGATTGCTTTAGTGACCAAACTGGTTAATAAACAAATTAATAAGCATAATCCGTTTAGATAATTAAAACAAAAACATTAACAATGAATTTAATTTACGCATAATACATATATTCTACAATTTCTATTGTTTTTTTTTTTAAACAGAAAATAAGCCATATACCCTGTACGTGTTTCTAACCTTTGTATTAATTCCAAGAAACATAACATTGTTCATAGCCAAGTTTGTTAAATACATTACTATTCAAGATTCTTAAAAATGTATCGCCGTAGCAACACATTGTATAGGTCATATCACGGCGGACAGTCAACCTACTCACCGTTCCTGGAAAAGCTAAATATCTAGATGTATTTGTTAACTAGGTACTGGGTGCATACTTCTGTCAGTGACTGACAATTGCCCAACATGATTAAGACCAAACTTCTGGTTTACAAGTATTCCGCGCCTCCGAATGGAACCAACATTCATTCGATCAGTAAACTTGCGTGCTATGGAATGATCTAGCCGGGCGTGGTGTTATATCTTCTGAAAACAATATATTATATAGTTTTCGTATTGTTTACTTGTTATTGTTCGATCATTGTCATAACGACATTGTTAAGGACCTAACATATATACATATAGTGCGTACAAAATAACAAATGTGTTTGGGTAAACATTAAAAATGAGACAATTCATTTCAGGGGTAAGCAGTATTGAAAATAAAATTTGTGTTATTCATTTTAACACAATTAGCATGGCGGATAAACCACCACCACTTGGTAAATAATGCTTGTAATGGTGGAACGCTTTTCCATTACACCAACAATTAAGACAATGGTAAAACATATCACAATTGTTAATGTTATTGTCATCCTGAGCATCCCTCATCGTGGATTTGTTCATTGTATTGTTATTATAAACAGTGTTTTTTTTTGTTCGAACTATAAGTGTTTTGCTGATTTGTGGGACAAGACCAATGACGTTTTTATGCCTTATAAGGCTGTTATAGATGAACTATATAAATGGTGTTAGTGTTGCAATGTTTACCATGTATGGTTATTTATCTCAGAGTCAGGAACACAGCTGTATTTGACAGGTATGGTTTACATAATGACGAGAGCAGTGCAAGAATAGTCTTACTTCATGTAAATAAAGGATAATATAGTCTGGTTTAGCACTGATCTATCAATTGATCATTTACTGGTATAACTGTATTGTTACAGTTTTTGGATAGATTCGCATTTTTATACTAAAGTACATTGTACACTTGACAAACAATTAAAGTCCTTTTAAATCAATTGAATAACTCCCTGTATCTGAAGAGGGCATATACTTGTATTGTACTTCTTTTGTAAGACAGGGTCAATGATTCTGGACAATTATTTTGTATTTTTAGGAATAGGTAAATTTTCCTGGTAAAAAACAAGAAGGGGTGTATTGTTTCTATGTCTAGAGGTTTGCTTTTTGTTTATGGAGAAGTTTTACTCCTTATGGTATTTATTTATTTATTGGAGTTAACGCCGTGTCAACACAATTTAGGTCATTTTACGGCGTCCAGCGCACCTAACCTAGCTTTCCTGGACCATTGTCTATAACCAGTACTCACATACCCTTGTAGTATTGTGATGCGTAATAAATCGTCGTAAAACTTCGGGTGGTTCCGTATCCTTGTAGTATTGTGATTCGTAAAAGCCGAGGTTATCAGATTGTAAACTACATACCAACTCCCAGTGAGGTACTTGATAAGCCCTTTATAGAAACATAGATAAAATCAGTGCATGAAGTACATAGTTTTGTTGATATTAGTCTCCGGAGATAAAATATTGCTTTCTCCTTCACTTGATTTGTCGTCGTCCTTGACACTAACTTGAATTGACTTCTTATTCATGGAACTGATATATAGGTCACAGTTGTCGATAATTGCAGATAAAGTACAGCGTTATTTAGTATCCCCCAGACTGTAAATATTTTGAAATGGATATTGAATGCAATATGCTGAAAACATATGTATCAGGACTATTCGAAGTGCATGCAAATAATGATTGTATACTGTGTATATATGTATTTTGTAAAAAAAGTCTAACTTGCTAGTTTGATTGATTTGCTTTTACCTAACAACCTTTCCCTGTACTTGATAAGATATTTGAAAACTAATTTATTATTAATTTGAACTGAAACTGGTTGCGTTTTTCCCAACCTTAGTTAAACAGATATAATTTGAAAAAAATAGGTCTTTAATATGGCACAAAGCCTCCACTATAAATACCAGGGTATATATACACGTGTATTTTCAGAATGTAAACAAATTCTATTTTTGCAGCAACCAAAACATTGAAAAACAAACAAATACTGCATGAAATAACTAAATATTTCTTAGTCCGAAAATGCGGCTTTACCCACATAAGCGTGTGAATTAAAATGGTTTATATTTAATCCTATGCACAATAGCTTTGCAAATGACCAAGTTTACTATTCCATTAAACATTTGTGCAAATGATGTGAAGTAAACGAACAAAAAATAATAAGTCAATTGTAATATTTCGTGAAAAGAAATGTAGAAATTATTTTATGCGCTATATGTCATTCAATTATTTGTCTGGAAAAATAAATCGGTGAAAAAAACAAATCTTTGTTTAACTCAATAGTTCTGACTGTATATCACGTGACCTGAATGCTACAATGTGTTTTGATAGATGAAACCTAACATACACAAACCCTTAAAGGCCGGGCGTCAACTATAAAAGAGAGAGAATCTTGAAAATGGCCACTTCTCTCTGACTCTCTGATCAGTGAACATGTTAAACCACAGAGAGAAAATCATGAACAGTGACTGATTTACTGATCAGATTTTAATGAATTTTGTCATACTGTTTCTTTGAAATATTTTCAATGCTATTTGAAATTTTTAGTTTTCAATGTTATCTAGAAATGGTACTTTCAAAGAAAAATTTGAAAATAAGTTCAAAAAATTCAAATTTGACTGACATATGTAGGGAGAAGCTAAGGGGTTCATAACCTTCACTAAGCCAATCAAAAGAGAGTTCATGAACTTCACGGATCCAATAATATTATTTCCTCGGTGGCCCCTCATAGAGAGTTCCCATGACTGTTGATTCTTAGATAAAAATCTGCAGTATTTTAGTCTTATACTCTTCTTGCAACACGTTTTGGAATTCACAATGTAAACACTGTAGTAAGATTTGCAAAAATTTGTTTACAATCATAGAGAATCTAGCCGTTGGTGACCTCTGCTTTCATAGGTCAATCCCTCCCCATTTCTCCTAAACGGCTTAATTGCTAACCACCCGGTTTTTTCAAGAAATGAAGTCCGGCCTTTAACATGCTGCCCGACAAAGCATCTACTGTACAATCAATATATTATATACGCGTACTTTGCATCAAAGACTCAATTGTTCACACATGAAGCAGAAAACACGCTCCAAAGAAGACGCACGTGACTTATTTTGAATCATGGGGCGTTTTCTTCGAATATGGAGGGAATTACAAGGCACGCACGCTTCTAAGAAAGCCTTGTTCTATTTTCATTCACAACATTCTCAGAATGAAGTTAAACAATGCAGACACCATGATTCTATTTAATCCTATTATTTATAATAAACTATTCTATTCAAGGATAAATCTACAACAGTTTCCTTTATTCAGATCAAACAACGTGGCAGCAGCAACGCCATTGGTTGGTTTAAACTTAATGGAGTGATTTGATTGGCTGAGACATCAAGAACAGTACAAGAGTCTTCCACTTAGGTCTAAGTGTGGTACTTCAGTTCGAAGCATTTCGACACTTATAAACTTATTAGTGTTTGCTTTGTTAAGAAGCCATTATGCTTAGTTAACACATAATCATTATGCTCTTAGTGTAACCATTGTCAAGTATTCATCAATTAATAATTGAATGTGCCACATACCGACAAGGCAAAATTACAAACTCTGACGTTTTCTTTTATAATGGTATTGTAACGACATAACCATTTTTGTTCATATGGAAGCTTACTTTTAGTACGAAGAATAACAGGTTCTAGATTTGATATTTTTACTATAATATATATATTGGAAGGAACCATCATATACAAAGAAATTTAAAGAAAGGTTCAGTAACATTTCAAATTCCTAGAAAACTGAACACTGAATTCGGCACAATTGACGCGTGATACACGTTATATAATATGAATCTACTGTTTTTAAGTGGAATGTTATTATAAGGCTATGCAATTTTCAAACATAGACATGTTTATATTGTATTGTTATCGAGGTACTGATACGAATGGGACACATCCAATGTTCGTCAAACCTATCTAAATAATATCGGACTTAGACTGATTTCAATTTTAAATTGGTGATAATCGGAAATCAGCGTATATTATTCAGATGTACCGAATGTTTTCTATTCCTTATATTGCTCTGGACACGTGACGAGGCCTAAGCAAACGTCATTGTGCTCATAGACTAGTACATCGTCTATGTATAGGACGAGTTAACGTTAGATAATAAACAGAGCTGAAAGGGTAACACAAAACATCTCCGAAGTTGTTAATATCACTTTATTGTCTTATAAAGAAACATCATAATGGCTTGATACAATAGCTTTCCTTTATAAGGTATTTCACCAAGCTTTGTTTCGTATCCGTTACCATTTTCTTAGTATGTCCGGGCGGTAAGAGCACTGCGTTGTAGTACCACACTAACAACAACCAAACAACATTGCGTTAACTTCCTCGTGATAGGTTTCCTGGAAAGATAAGTATCATAGAATTACTCGAACAAAGGTTACAAGGAAATCTTCTATATCCCTCTTATACCAATTATCAACACTTCTACTAAATAAGGATACTATATGTAACATCGCAGCTGATTGGCTGTTGGATAAAGTAGGTGTTTTCCTCCGTACAGGGATAAGTTTTAATGTCTTTAAAGCACAAATAGATAACACTTCGTAATCTAAATATTTTTATACCATAATCCCCTTGGTGAATAAGAAATGACAAATATGAGAAGGGGAAGGCGCCATGACATGACATTGTAATGTTATGGTATGATAGTTGCTAGATGAAAGTCAAATACTCGCGTATACAATGGGAGACTATCCAGATTATTAGAAGGAAATGCGCAAGTTAAATCATGTAAAAGTCAAAGTCAAAAGTAAAAAATAAAAAATAAAACATGAAGGTATCACGGTATTGGTTAGTATGACATTGATAAAAGTTAAATTGTATTTGGGGTACATGATATATGAGTGGTTTCTTTCAATCAAATGATATAACTCAGTGGGAGGTTCATTTTGAAAACAAAAATAAACTCGTTCATGAAGTTTTGTACCTAATACAAGGGTGATACGTTTGTTCTTATCTGGGGTAAATATGTCGAGTGGCTTATTTTCTAACACCCAGCGTTATACTAGACTATAAATTACTTTCGAAGTAGACATAACACCGTAGGTAAGACATGGGAGCGGGTTATTTAAGGACAATATATACACTCCATTTAAAGCGTGTCAAATGATTGCATGATTTTTTTCACACTTGGGGTAAATGATTAAGCATTTTTATGGAACCTGTATTTTAGTCGATTTTCCACTTGGTATTTACATAAACGCTTTCTCAGCCATGTGTGTGACATAGATTTACCTCCAGTATGAAGATTAAATCCTGTATGGTGGTCTTTGAATGGAGAGCTCTCAAAATCTCTATCAGTTGAATAGCCTATATTCCTGCTTAATCGAGCGGGCATTTTTTCTTCAAAGATTCTTCATCATCTATGTGCATACTAGGTCTTAAATCTTTACTGTAGGTATGCTCCTAAGCTTATATATTTAACCCATCAAAAACAAGGACGCATTTTGCATGCAAGTTTATCAACCTATTCAAAATTGCCACACTAAGGACTAAAGTAGTCTGTTTGTAGCCAGACAAAATCGTGAGACCTGGAAGCATGCAATAAGTGCAAATATGGTGATAGAAAAGCAAATGCCTATGAAATGGACAGTTGGAGAAATGCAACATAAAGAAATTACGTGTGTATCCAAAAAGCAATGGTTATGTAAAATGAGACACTATTTTGAAAGGCGCCAAAATATAACCAAAATAACAAGAAATATGAGTATTTATCCTTATACATATATGCAGTTTTGCAATACTTTAAATATTTTGCAATTCTCATAGTTTCTTATTTTTGTCCTAGTTGGATGACGATTTTAAATGCACAGACGTACTTGAATAAATAAACAAACACATAAAACAGGTTGCAAATAACAAGTTTACATCATGTCGTATAATATGATAAATTACTTAAAAAATAATGAGGAATTTGCTAGTTCATTAAAATTAATGTTTGCAGTATACCATTTCATTTTATATAAAAGTAAGGATTTCTAATGTTAAATGCCTTTACGGTTATTGCTCCAAAATATATTTTGATGAAACTGTGAGTTTTTTTTATTCTTGGAAAGTTTTCTTAAAAGCCTATTTCTATGTTTCAACATACTCAATGGCGTTTTACAATAACATTATGATTTACAAATAATATTATAACATTTAAAAGTTTAACGTACAAGTTCATCACGATTAATAATAATAAAATAATAATAAAATAATAAATAGTGATAATTATGATTTTGCATGTGTGTTTGAGTAAATGGACCCCACATAGAGGAAGATCTAATCAACCACTGTACAGTGACAGGAAAATATTGAAAATAACCTTGAGATAAATAGGTTTTTAGTCTTTTTTAAATACAGACATAATCACTTTAAATTGAGTGGCAAACCTAAAAAGCTGTAGACCTACTGTTTGAAAGCCTATATCGTTATTTGTATTTTTTTCAATAAAGCAAAATAGCAACCTACTAATGATGCTGAGATGGGGCCTAAAAGCCAAAAAGGGTCAATGCATATGTATTCTAATACCCTCATTCGGAACACCTCGGCGATTGCTGCTCATCGTCAGTTTACGAAAGCGCCCAGTTTTCTGAATGCAAATACTCTGTGAATGGGAGTAAGATTCCGTGAACTAATAAGAAAAGTGTTTTACGTATAAAGCTTGTCTCTATTCTAAACTATTTAATTTATATGATTGCTCACTTACCTAATTGCCACACAGGTGCGTTTAAACGTAAAAATCAAATAAATACCGAAATCGATTAGTTCATTCAAGCCAGATGATTGATTCTTTATAAAAAGTATTTATCTCTGAGATTCTAAAATGAAGGTGATTTTATTAAGTTATTTATACATAATTATCTTAATAAGTTAAGTGACTTTAACCTCCATGCTCAATTAACAAGGTCTTTATCATAGATTTCTAGGGCTGAGTTCAATGGAAAAAAACATTAATCGCCGTGGAAATATAACGCATATTATGAAATACTTATTTATCAAATAGTTCATGATAAAAACAAGTTTAAACAACGTATTAAGTCGTGAACACAGTTTGGATAAGATTTTGCTGTCATATAAAGCGAGAACAAGGTTTAATTTGTATTCGTAACAAGCGCGAGTCGGTACGTTTTGTGATAACCGCATTCCGGACTTTAGTCGTGACTTGTAACGATATCTGCCGAACTATCCGGTACAGTCTGTTAAACGGAACATATTAATCTCTACGTGGGTTGAAGATTGCCTCTTAAACAATGATATCAATTTCATATAAAATGAGAACTATGCGGTGTTTTGATATCAACATTTCGTAATAATGCAATATTTTAGTTGACTGTTAAACTAATACCACCAGCAAAATATTGCAAAGTACACAATACCTCAATAAAGTGGAACGTTCAAGGTTATGACAAGGATTTGATACGTCTTTGAATCAACCTTTGCGTGATTGGAATTTTAATCATTTTAATACCGCTAAACTTCTTTTAAACAGGTCTGTGAAGTTAGCTATCTATTGTCTATTCTCTATTCAAAAGTCTATTCGCACAATAGACAGCTATGTATTGAGAAATCTATTCATTCAGAAATCTATTCGCATTTACTGTATACATAGATATAGGTAAGTTCAAATATCTGTACAAATATCTGTTCACAAAAAGCCGAAAAGACAGCTATCTATTCGGAAGTCTATTCAGAAGTCTATTCGAAAAAAGTCAGTATTGCAATCAAATAGATTTAAAAGTCTTTTCGTGGAATACTTAAAGAGACAAATGTCCATTCAAAAGTCTTTTCAGAAGTTTATTCGCAAATACATAGTAATGCAATCTGAATGAGCAAGGTTTCTATTCCAAGAATGCAAGCGACAAATGTCCATTCAAAAGTCTTTTCGGATCTCTATTCGCAAAATCATATATATGCTTTAAGAATGTGTCTGTAGTCAATTATAAAGTTTTGAATGGAGAGCTGTCCATTCAAATGTCTATTCAGAAGTCTATTCGCAAAATCATGTATATGCATTCAGAATGAGTCAGAAGTCTTTTATAGAGTTTCGAATAGAGAGCTGTCCATTCAAAAGTCTATTCAGAAATCTATTCGCAAAATCATATATATGCATTAAGAATGGGTCAAAGTCTACCATAAAGTTGCGAATAGACAGATGTCCATTCAAATGTCTATTCAGAAGTCTATTCGCAAAATCATGTATATGCCTTCAGAATGAGTTTGAAAAATTTATAGAAATCGAATAGAGAGCTATCCATTCAAAAGTCTATTCAGAAGTCTATTCGCAAAATCTGGTAAATGCGTTAAGAATGAGTTAGAAGTCTATAATACAGTAGCGCATACACAGCTGTCCATTCAAATGTCTATTCAGAAGTTTATTTGCAAAATCATATATATGTATTTAGAATGTGTCAGATGTTTATTATAAAGTTGCGAATAGAGAGATGTCCATTCAAATGTCTATTTAGAAGTCTATTCCAAAAAAGTTAGTAATGCAATCAAACAGATTTAAAAGTCTTTTTAATGGAATACGTAAAAATCAAATGTCCATTCAAAAGTCTTTTCAGAAGTTTATTTGCAAATACATAGTAATGCAATCTGAATGAGCAAGGTTTCTATTCCAAGAATGCAAGCGACAAATGTCCATTCAAAAGTCTTTTCGGATCTCTATTCGCAAAATCATATATATGCTTTAAGAATGTGTCTGTAGTCAATTATAAAGTTTTGAATGGAGAGCTGTCCATTCAAATGTCTATTCAGAAGTCTATTCGCAAAATCATGTATATGCATTCAGAATGAGTCAGAAGTCTTTTATAGAGTTTCGAATAGAGAGCTGTCCATTCAAAAGTCTATTCAGAAATCTATTCGCAAAATCATATATATGCATTAAGAATGGGTCAAAGTCTACCATAAAGTTGCGAATAGACAGATGTCCATTCAAATGTCTATTCAGAAGTCTATTCGCAAAATCATGTATATGCCTTCAGAATGAGTTTGAAAAATTTATAGAAATCGAATAGAGAGCTATCCATTCAAAAGTCTATTCAGAAGTCTATTCGCAAAATCTGGTAAATGCGTTAAGAATGAGTTAGAAGTCTATAATACAGTAGCGCATACACAGCTGTCCATTCAAATGTCTATTCAGAAGTTTATTTGCAAAATCATATATATGTATTTAGAATGTGTCAGATGTTTATTATAAAGTTGCGAATAGAGAGATGTCCATTCAAATGTCTATTTAGAAGTCTATTCCAAAAAAGTTAGTAATGCAATCAAACAGATTTAAAAGTCTTTTCGTGGAATACGTAAAAATCAAATGTCCATTCAAAAGTCTTTTCAGAAGTTTATTTGCAAATACATAGTAATGCAATCTGAATGAGCAAGGTTTCTATTCCAAGAATGCAAGCGACAAATGTCCATTCAAAAGTCTTTTCGGATCTCTATTCGCAAAATCATATATATGCTTTAAGAATGTGTCTGTAGTCTATTATAAAGTTTTGAATAGAGAGCTGTCCATTCAAATGTCTATTCAGAAGTCTATTCGCAAAATCATGTATATGCATTCAGAATGAGTCAGAAGTCTTTTATAGAGTTTCGAATAGAGAGCTGTCCATTCAAAAGTCTATTCAGAAATCTATTCGCAAAATCATATAAATGCATTAAGAATGGGTCAGAAGTCTTTTATAGAGTTTCGAATAGAGAGCTGTCCATTCAAAAGTCTATTCAGAAATCTATTTGCAAAATCATATATATGCATTAAGAATGGGTCAAAGTCTACCATAAAGTTGCGAATAGACAGATGTCCATTCAAATGTCTATTCAGAAGTCTATTCGCAAAATCATGTATATGCATTCAAAATGTGTCAGAAGTCTCTTATAGTGTTTCAAATAGAGAGTTGCCCATTCAAATGTCTATTTAGAAGTCTATTCGCAAAATCATGTTTATGCATTCAGAATGAGTCAGAAGTCTTTTATAGAGTTTCGAATAGAGAGCTGTCCATTCAAAAGTCTATTCAGAAATCTATTCGCAAAATCACATATATGCATTAAGAATGGGTCAAAGTCTACCATAAAGTTGCGAATAGACAGATGTCCATTCAAATGTCTATTCAGAAGTCTATTCGCAAAATCATGTATATGCATTCAGAATGAGTTTGAAAAATTTATAGAAATCGAATAGAGAGCTATCCATTCAAAAGTCTATTCAGAAGTCTATTCGCAAAATCTGGTAAAAGCGTTCAGAATGAGTTAGAAGTCTATAATACAGTAGCGCATACACAGCTGTCCATTCAAATGTCTATTCAGAAGTCTATTTGCAAAATCATATATATGTATTTAGAATGTGTCAGATGTTTATTATATAGTTATGAATAGAGAGATGTCCATTCAAATGTCTATTTAGAAGTCTATTCCAAAAAAGTCAGTAATGCAATCAAACAGATTTAAAAGTCTTTTCGTGGAATACGTAAAAAGACAAATGTCCATTCGAAGTCTATTCAGAAGTCTATTCTCAAAATCATATATATGCATTAAAATGTGTCTAAAGTGTACTATAAATTTGCTAATAGACAGATGTCCACTCAAATGCCTATACAGAAGTCTATTCGCAAAATCATGTATATGAATTCAGAGTAAGTCAGTAGTCTTTCATAGAGTTTCGAATAGAGAGATGTCCATTCAAAAGTCTATTCAGAAGTCTATTGGCGAAATCTGGTAAATGCGTTCAGAATGAGTCAGAAGTCTATTATACAGTTGCGAATGCACAGCTGTCCATTCAAAATTCTATTCAGAAGTCTATTCGCAAAATCATATATATATACATTAAGAATGTCTGAAGTTAATTATTAAGTAGCGAATAGACAGATGTCCATTCAAATGTCTATTCAGAAGTCTATTCGAAAATTACGTATATGCATTCAGAATGAGTTAGAAGTCTTTACAAAGTAGCAAAAAGGCAGCTGTCCATTCAAAAGTCTATTCAGAAGTCTATTCGCCAAATCATATATTTGCAGTTATAATGTGCCAGAAGTCTATTTAAAGATTAGCGAATAGACAATTATTCTTGCAAATGTCTTTTTAGAAGTATATTCGCAAAATCATACATTTGCATTTAAAATGTGTCAAAAGTCTATTAAAAGAGTAGCGAATAGACAGCTGTCTATTCAAATGTCTATTCAGAAGTCTATTCGCAAAATCATGTATATGCATTCAGAATGTGTCAGAAGTGTTTTTCAATGTCGCAAATAGATTGTTGTCCATTTAAATGTCTATTCAGAAGTCTATTCGCAAAATCTTTTGTATACATACAGAATGTATCACAAGTTGTGAGTTATAGTTATAGTGTTGTGAATAGACAGATGTCCATTCAAATGTTTAATCAGATTTTTATTTGCAAAATCATGTATATGCATTCACAATGAGTCAGAAGTGTATTATAGACTTTCGAATAGGCAGCTGTCCATTCAAAAGTCTTTTCAGAAGTTTATTCGCAAAACCTGGTAAATGCGTTCAGAATGAGTCAGAAGTCTATTATAAAGTTGCAAATAGACAGATGTCCATTCAAATGTCTATTCAGAAGTCCATTCGCAAAATCTGGTAAATGCGATCTGAATGAGTCAGAAGTCTATTATAAAGTCGAGAATACACAGATGTCTATTCAAATGTCTACTCAGAAGTCTATTGGCAAAATCATTTATATGCATTCAGAATGAGTCAGAAGTCTTTTATAGAGTTTTGAATAGACAGATGTCCATTCAAATGTCTATTCAGAAGTCTATTCCAAAAGAGTCAGTAATGCAATCAAACATATTGAAAGTCTTTTGTGGAAAATGAAAAGAGGCAAATGTCCATTCAAAAGTCTATTCAGAAGTCTATTTGCAAATTATATATATGCATTAAAAATGTGTCCTAAGTCTATTATATATAAGTTGCGAATAGACACCTGCCCATTTAAATGTCTTTTCAGAAGTCTATTTGGAATTTATGTTAATCGATTCAGAATGTGTCAGGTGTTATTGTGATAGACCTGCCATGTTAATTGAAGTTTGCGTGCTTTGCCTGAATTAAGTAAGTTTCTTAACTCTCGTAAACATAAATGAATCTCCCGAATATTTCGGCATTTGTAGGTGAAGGTCGATTGGCCTTTCCATATCGTCGTAATTTTGCCAATTCTGAAACCAAATCGAGCCGGTAAATCTGGTTCAAACAAGGTCACTGGTACCGTAGATTACACAAGTGCAAATGCAAATTCGGTAACCAGTGCTGGTTTTATTCGAGGAAGCGCCATTGCTTGAGACATGCTAATATTTCGAAGTTTGTAGGTAGAAACATTTGAATTTCATATTAAATCGTAAACAAAGTGTTATTATCCACAAGAAAAATAAGCGCCAAAGTAACTACTTTAAATTTACATTTAAGTGATTGAGCCTGTAAAAATGTTATTTTTGTTTTATAAGAAACACAATTTTACGCCATTTTGTTAAGTTCTTTTGACGGTGCAACAGCGTGACGTAAATCGTGGTGTTTTCTCACAGGTCCGTGCTTGTTGTATATATATATATATATATATATATATATATATATATATATATATATATATATATAATGTCATTCGGAACTACCTCGGCGATTTTCCACGCAAATACACTTCGGATATCACGAGGAGCTAAAGTAGTTCCAACATCGAATCTAGCCTCGTTCCCGACGTTTACTCAATAGAACACAGGCGCACACCATAAATGACGGACGATTATGGGCAGTTTAAAGCTCTTCAATGCCTGTAACTGATATCCACTCACATCGCACACAGATCTGCCATGTTGATTGTTTACATCGGCACTACTTAACCTGTGAGGTTAATCGCCTGATCTCATTACTTTGTTGATTTCTACCACGATTGATATCCGAGGTGTATCTTCGTAGATGATCGCCGAGGTCGTTCCGAATGATATAATGTTTTCATCTTGTAACCGAAATGAAAAGGGTTGACAAAAATCAATTAGAAGTATTAATCTCATGCAAATAGTTGTTTTTAAAAGTCCGTAAGACCTGATTACAAAAAAGAAGTAATTCAGCTGCCGAGAGAAGACTTACTACCAGGAGAAAAATAGAAATCTTGCTTTGAATAGAAAAAAGTAGACCTTCTTCAAAGAGCATGTCTATTCACAAACCCAGCAAATTATTCTGACACATTAAAATGCATATGAATGATTTTGCAAAGGACTTCTAACAAATAATTTGAATATGTCTATTTATCACTTTTCAAAAAGAAACTTCTGCTACATTCTGAATGCGAACTACTGTTTGCAAATAGGACAGCAGTCTATTCCTAAACCTATAATTGACTAGTGACACATTCTTTATGCATATAAAGATTTTGCAAATGGACTTCGGAATAGACATTTGAAAGGACGACAATCTATTCACAACTTTTTTATAAACTTCAGACTCATTCTGGCATATTCTAACTGCATATATATGATTTTGCTAATAAACTTCCGAATAGACATTTGTATGGACAGCTCTCTATTCGCAACTTTATAATAGACTTCAGACTCATTCTGAATGCATATACATGATTTTGCGAATAGACTTCTGAATAGACATTTGAATGGACATCTGTCTATTCACGCAACTTTATAATAGACTTCTGTCACATTCTTTATGCATATATATAATTTTGCGAATAGACTTCTGAATAGACATTTGAATGGATAGCTCTCTATTCGAAACTCTATTAAAGACTTCAGTCACATTCTTAATGCATATATATGATTTTGCGAATAGACTTCTGAATAGACATTTGAATGGACAGCTCTCTATTTGGAACTCTATAAGAGACTTCTGACTCATTTTGAATGCATATACATGATTTTGCGAATAGACTTCTGAATAGACATTTGAATGGACATCTGTCTATTCAAGCACCTTTATAATAGACTTCAGTCACATTCTTTATGCATATATATGATTTTGCGAATAGACTTCTGAATAGACTTTTAAATTGACAGATCTCTATTCGCAACTATATAATAGACTTCAGACTCATTCTGAATGCATATACATGATTTTGCGAATAGACTTCTGAATAGACATTTGAATGGACATCTGTCTATTCGCAACTTTATAATAGACTTCTGTCACATTCTTAGTGCGTATATATGATTTTGCAAATAGACTTCTGAATAGAATTTCGAATGGACAGCTCTCTATTGGCAACTTTATAATAGACTTTAGTCACATTCTTAATGCATGTATATGATTTTGCGAATAGACTTCTTAATAGACTTTTGAATGGACAGCTCTCTATTCGAAACTCTATCAAAGACTTCTGACTCATTCTGAACGCATTTACCAGGTTTTGCGAATAGACTTCTGAATAGACTTTTGAATGGACATCTGTCTATTCGAAACTCTATAATAGACTTCAGACACATTCTAAATGCATATATATGATTTTTCGAATAGACTTCTGAATAGACATTTGAAAGGACATGCATCTATTTGAAACTATATAAAAGGCTTCTGACTCATTTTGAATGTATATATATGATTTAGCGAATCGACTTCTGAATAGACATTTGAATGGACAGCTCTCTATTCGCAACTTTATAATAGACTTCTGACTCATTTTGAATGCATATACATGATTTTGCGAATAGACTTCTGAATAGACATTTGAATGGACATCTGCCTATTTGCAACTTTATAATAAATTTAGTCACATCCTTAATGCATATATATATATAATTTTGCGAATAGACTTCTGAATAGACATTAGAATGGACAGCTCTCTATTCGCAACTTAATAATAGACTTCAGTCACATTCTTAATGCATGTATATGATTTTGCAAATAGACTTCTGAATAGACTTTTGAATGGACAGCTCTCTTTTCGCAACTTAATAATAGACTTCAGTCACATTCTTAATGCATGTATATGATTTTGCGAATTGTTTTCTGAATAGACATTCGAATGGACAGCTCTCTATTCGAAACACTATCAAAGAACTCTGACTCATTCTGAACGCATTTACCAGGTTTTGCGAATAGACTTCTGAATAGACTTTTGAATGGACAGCTTTCTATTCGCAACTTTATAATAGACTTCAGTCACATTCTGAATGCATATATATGATTTTGCGAATAGACTTCTGAATAGACATTTGAATGGACATCTGTCTATTTGCAACTTTATAATAGTCTTCTGACTCATTTTGAATGCATATATATGATTTTGCGAATAGTCTTCTGAATAGACTTTTGAATGGACAGCTCTCTATTCGAAACTCTATAATAGGCTTAAGAGTCATTATGAAGGTATATACATGATTTTGCGAATAGTCTACTGAATAGACATTTGAATAGACATCTGTCTATTCGCAACTTTATCATAGACTTCAGTCACATTCTTAATGCATATATATGATTTTGCGAATAGACTTCTGAATAGACATTTGAATGGACAGCTCTCTATTCGCAACTTTATAATAGACTTCAGTCACATGCTTAATGCATATATATAATTTTGCGAATAGACTTCTGAATAGACTTTTGAATGGACAGCTCTCTATTCGTAACTCTATAAAAGACTTCTGACTCATTCTGAACGAATTTACCAGGTTTTGTGAATAGACTTCTGAATAGACATTTGAATGGGCAGCTTTCTATTCGAAACTCTATAAAAGACTTCTGACTCAATCTGAATGCATATACATAATTTTGCGAATAGACTTCTGAATGGACATTTAAATGGACATCTTTTTATTTGCAACTTCATGATAGACTTCAGACACATTCTCAATGCAAATATATTAATTTTCGAATAGACTTCTGAATAGACATTTGAATGGACAGCTCTCTATTCGAAACTCTATAAAAGACTTCTGACTAATTCTGAATGCATATACATGATTTTGCGAATAGACTTCTGAATAGACTTCTGAATAGACATTTGAATGGACATTTGTCTATTCGCAACTTTATAATACACTTCAGACACATTCTTAATAATTTTGCGAATAGACTTCTAAATAGACTTTTGAATGGACAGCTCTCTATTCGAAACTCTATAAACGATATCAGACTCATTCTGCAGTCATATACATGATTTTGCGAATAGACTTCTGAATAGACATTTGAATGGACATCTGTCTATTTGCAACTTTACAATAGACTACAGACACATTCTTAATGCATATATATGATTTTGCGAATAAACTTCTGAATAGACTTTTGAATGGACATCTCTCTATTCGAAACTCTATAATAGACTTCTGCCTCATTCTGAACGCATTTTCGATTTTTTCGAATAGACTTTTGAATAGACTTTGAATGGACATCTTTCTATTCGCTACTTTAAAATAGACGTCAGACACATTCTAAATGCGTATTTGCATATGATGTTGCGAATAGACTTCTGAATAGACATTTGAATGGACAGCTGTGTATTTGCTACTGTTTGTTAGTTCTGACTCATTCTGAACGCATTCACCAAATTTTGCGAATAGATTTCTGAATAGTATTTTGAATGGACAGCTCTCTATTCGAACTCTATAATAGACTTCTGACCCATTCTGGACGCATTCACCAGATTTTGCGAATAGACTTCTGAATAGACATTTAAATGGACATCTGTCTATTTGCAACTTTAAAATAGACTACAGACAAATTCTTTATGCATATATATGATTTTGCGAATAGACTTCTGAATAGACTTTTGAATGGACAGCTGTCTATTTGAAAATCTATAATAGAATTCTGACTCATTCCGAATGCATTCACCCATATTTTAAATAGTCTTTTGAATAGACATTTGAATGGATATCTATCATTTCCCAACTTAATAATAGACTTCAGACACAGTCTTAAGGCACATATATGATTTTGCGAATAGATATCCGAAAAGACATTTGAATGGACATTTGTCCCTGGATTTTTGGGAATAGACATCTTGATCATTAAGATTTCATTACTATGTTTTTGCGAATAAACTTCTGAATAGACTTTTGAAAGGACATTTGTCTCTTTGCGTATTCCACGAAAAGACTTTTAAATCTGTTTGATTGCATTACTGTATTTTTTCGAATAGACTTCGGAATAGACTTTTGAATGGACATTTGTCTATTTATGTATTCTATGAAAAGACTTTTAAATATGTTTTATTGAACTAGTGCTTTTTTTCGAATAGACTTCTGAATAGATTTCCGAATAGACAGCTGTCTTTTCGGCATTTTGTGTACAGATTTTTGTACAGATATTTGAACTTTCCTATATCAATGTATACAGTAAATGCGAATAGATTTCTGCATGAATAGATTTCTCAATACATAGCTGTCCATTGAGCGTATAGACTTTTGAATAGAGAATAGACAATAGATCGCTAACTTCACAGACCTCTTTTAAACAGCCAGTAAAGTGACTATGCCACAATTGCTGTTACAATCATCGTGTAAGGTGACCGCTGTAGGGAGACGCTTGGTGAAATTCATTGGAATAGGGGCGTGGCAATATTGACTTCGGCGCGTTTGTTATTGAAACGTATATAGTCACTGAAAGATGCCTATAAGTGAAAAGTGAAGGTTATAAATGAAGGTTCAATTGTCATGTATCTAATTTAGATCATGAGTCAATCACTCAGATCGTATAGATATATACAATAATAACATCAACAACTTCAGTCTTAATTTGTTTTTATCATTTCAGTTGCAAGGTTTAATAGTAGCACTTAAGTAATAAAGAGCTCCACTTATGTGTCTATGATGTTTTCCAAGATATTCTTTTATTGCCTCTTTTTACGCGACCACAACTTCCGTAGGACACAAAGGCCAGTTTTCTAAATATGACGTATCGTATATAATGGGCTTTGAATATAAACAATGAAGGGGTCACAATATATTACTATACTTGAACAAGTTCAATCGGATTTACGTAAATACTTGAGAAGATAACATAAACCTGCCTGAGTTTTGATCGTTATCTACATTGTATATTTATAACCGGGAAGTAATCACAATTCATCAAGTACGCACTTGCGCGCCAATTTTCCATATTTTAAAACATTCGGAACTACCTCGGCGATCTTCTGTGCAGATGTCTTCGTAGATGATCGCCGAGGTAGTTCCGAATGATTTTGAAAAACGGGACTACTTTCGTATTGACGGTTAGAGATCTAATTTATAAACTTTGCTATAAATAATATTTAATCAGGAAGTTTCATATCTTTATTGATAGACTGAAGGTCAATTGTTGTAATTTAAGAAGAAGTCCCGGGATTCAAGGAATTGTAAAGGAAGAATACAATATCTACGAATACTTGAAATTCTTTATAGCTGGGCTTGATTTTTCGAAAATAAGAATTTTAAACCTGGGTCACTTTGATGATATATCAAATATCGCTGTATAGACATGCTTGTAGGCCTAAATACTTGTTTTTAAATAGACTGTATCTACGTTATCCGGCTACACTTATATAATGTAAGTTTTACAAGTTGAATAATTGAATCATCAGAGCCACTTAGAAATATCTAAAATCTATTTCTGTTTGCAATCAATTAAATGCAATCTCGACACACCCGTGCTTTAATTATATATATATAAATATACACATAACAGTAAAAGTGCACCTCCTGGACTTTTAAAGTCACAAATGGTACCAAGCTCGACCTTGTGCCATTGTTGAAACAACAGAACTGTTTTTGTGCTGATGTCAAAAAGTGATAAAACATTTATTATAACAGTACATAGAATTGATCACTTTTCCATGAAAACGTGAACATCATGTTTGTTTATAGATTAACAAAACGACAATGCAAACATTGTAATCTGAGTCTGAGATTTCAATCGAATATGTAAATGAAACCTGCACTTTTACAAAGGGTTGGTACGGCTGAACTACATTTTGTATTTCCACTAATTTCAATAATCGTTTCGTATTAACTGACACAACCCGTATGGCTAATATCAAATTTCTTTGACGTCATCAATTAGATTATAGTTATCTCTCATAACAGCCGGTGCATGTGCACCTGAAAAAAGCTTTGACTCTTATCAACACAGAGCCATTCGTTAATGGGACTTCAACGTTGAACCTAATATACCACTGATAACACCCTATATAGGCAAACGCCCTCTCCTTGGGGGAACCTCCATGCTAATATGTATATACGGGGCTATTGACTCGTGCCGGCCGCCTGTGTATAAATCACTTCGAAACTCATTTAACTTCACTTAAACCCAAACCAAACGCTTTAAAACCAGGCAGTATCCGTCCATAACCACGGCTAAAGTCGTCGCTTTTTTGGGGAAGGGGGCGTAAACAATACCTCTTCACGGTCATGCCTGACTGTGCAGGGAAGCAAGAAGGTTAAAGTCATGACTTTTTTCATCTCTATCTCTGCATTGCTCAGGAGGTCGATCGAGTGAATAACAAATCGCGGTGTATAAAATGCAATTAAGTGTACTTGTTTTAATTATCTGTTAATCAGGTATTAGTAAAACTGATGCATCATGATATTTTATTCACGGAAGACATCTCTTAATATTAACTGCTTCTACTTCAAGTGCAATTTCAATATATTTCAATTAGTCGATGGTATCATCAAACCTACTCTTTGCCATTTATATCTGCCTATAAGCGTTCGATCGTGGGTGGAACAACTACGTAATTATGGTGTAGAGTGTCTACTAAATTTGCATTCAATTTCAAGGTGCAAACATTTTAAAACTGTATCGAGGGAATGATTTGTGGATGTTATGCATCGAGGGTTGCCCACAAGACAGTAGTAACTCTTTAAAGCAATGCACTTACTACAGTCTTGCAGGCAACCGTCGACATGTTTAAACAAATAATTCACAATTAAATCATTGTTCAATCCCATTTCCACTTTCCAGTACCAATGAGTATCACTGCACAATAATTAAATGAGCAAATAGTATGTGTTTACTTTTTCAATTCCTCAAGTACAGTAAAATTCCACTATGGAGACCATCTTAGCTATTAAGTTTTAATCCAAAATGTTTAATTGGAGAAGACAATGGTTTCTTTCTCGTATATGAAGACCATTTCACTATTAAAACTATCGGGTTTGATGCTCTTAAAGTGGACCTTTACTGTAGGCGACTCTTTTAATTCATGATGGACGTTTTATGCAAAAGGAACACCGGTACTATTAGCTAAGTAAGTTTTTTATACCCTGCTAGTTCTTGCATAATTTGAATAGTTTTAGTTTTATCAGTTTAAAGCTGTAAACTTTGTTAGTGAAGAAAAAGTTGGAAAAAGAGAAAATGAGCCTTAACCTTCATGCATTTTTCTATTTCAACATGCAATGCAATTTAGCTCTTTTACCTTAACACTTATCTTAATCGTATCTATTTATTTCTAGTCCATAATGATGAACAACGTAAACATTGACACCAGTTATATAGACGTTTCCATGGCAACAATGACATGCATCTATTTACATACTACCTATTATGCACTTGTTGAAACTGGTCACATCTAGTCAGACTTAGTTGTAAACGATACGACGGTTCCATAACATGTTCTTGTAATGAAGAACTCTTTTTAGACTTGTCAATTAAGTGCAGTCACGAAGCGTATAAAGGTTGAATGAACGGTTACAGATAAAAGTCAACCACTTGTTATCTTGGTGCTCTAAGGGAGAATGCAATGAACGTGTTTTGTCATAAATAAGTGGTTTAAATAATCAACATGCGTTATTTAGTGCATTTATTTCAAAATGAATGTTTTACCTATAATAGTTTATACTAAAATAGTTTAGCTCGATTATGAAACAAGTTCTTACAAATCAGAAGAAATACTCTCGAGAGTCCACTTTCTAGTTCCTTAGTATTGAGCTAGTAGGACAAAGTTTCTTGCTCAAGGAAACAGCCTATCTTAATATTTGAATAATTTGTTTTCGAATAGGAATGCCTTATCACTTAGTGTAAAAATTCACCGCATATAATGATTTTCATCATTATCACCATCATCATAAGCGTGATGATGATGATCATCATCATCGTCGTTCAGGTCATCATCAGCGTCATTCTTGTACTCAGATGTTATCAAGATTCTCAATCTGGCTAGATAGAGAATCTTGATAACCTCTGTGTACGAGAGTGCATCATCATCATCATCATCATCATCATCATCGTCGTCATTATCACCATCATCATAATTATCATCATATTATGTTTGAGTAGAACTTCAAATTACATGCATACAATGTATATTACATATGAAAGTATTTTTTATTACGTAATGATGTACTCGCAGTCCCGAGATGGTGTGCCTTGTGCTCTAGCGACTGAGTAATGTTAGATAAAAAAGGCCTTTGTCTTATTTCTTAAAGTAAGCTGTACAACAGTATACTTAACGTGCAAGCACAAGCAGAAAGACATGTGACAAGGAGAATGTTCGAAACGTAATAGTTGAATACCAAACTCCTCACAGTGCTTACGTCACGCTTTGCTACTTTAACCACTGCCAACACGTAAATCACGTGACGCTAGTAATACCATCTATTTATAGAATGCCCAAACGTCTCACAGTGCTTATGTCATGCTTTGTTATGTTTTAACTTTACAAATAATTAATTAAAACTATTTTTCATCTTTATGTACTTTGAACATCATAATTTACGATAAGAAGTCTTAATTTGTAGAAAATATTGAAATGTAACAGAAAGATTGAAAAAAATATTCGGCTCTCTGAGGGACGAATTTACTTGTGGTGGCAGTGGTAATTGATTTAATAAAGGGAAATAAAAGCTGCGGGGAGATTGGTTGAACACAACTCGAGACAAACCCCTTTTATCAGACTTGCCATTTATGTTAATGTAGATGTTTGTATATTATAACAAAATGTGCAAATCAAAACAGGATTAAACTAAATACATCCAGACTATGCATACATTACTTCGTTTTTTTTTCAGTTATATTTTTGTCTAAACCAAACATTACTGGTAAATTTCATTAAGTGTGAATGCTAATTGCGTGGTCAACAAAAACACGAACACTTTGTATATTTGATTTTCATATAATGTTGCGGTTTTCATTATAATTAATATCTATGTACTTAATATACATGTACAGAGTGACAGATGTAACTGATAGACTGTATAAAGTTATCATTAAATTTGTAATCATGTTTGTAAATACAGGATGACACTCGACACTGTTATGAATATTTCGAGGAATTGGTTAACCACAAACGATACACATATTGACTGTTACATGGTAAATAATGAGTACATTTTTCCATGTATACTTAAACACATTATAAATAAACTAATATATATAATATACTATTATTGTTATGACATGTACATCTGTTTAACAATTGTCAAATGTTAATGGTCCTTTTTACTAGGGCTATCACGATATACCGGTATATTGCAAGTTGCAGCTGCAGCAATACGTACCGTGGTAGGATTTTAACGTACCGGTATTTGGAAATATTTTTAATTTCATTAAAAATTTCTTCCCTTTGCCTAATAAAAGTAGAGAAACATCAGTTTTTCATGGTTCATTCGATTAAAGTTCAAGTTTAAAGAATTTATCGATCTGGACGCATTCGGAATGTTTCCATAACTCTAAACTTGCCCAGGTTTTCCAGTCTGCAATAGGCACTTTCCCTACAATATCCTATAACATACTTCAATACTGAACTGTTGAATAAGTTCTTAAAGACAGAAGTATTATGCAGCCGTGTCTTTGGTATGCAAGGCAATATATCGTGGTAAGTATCGCAATACTGTTGTAGCGCATCGCAATATACCGCAATTCGCTTCTGGTGTATCGTGCCAGCCTTACTGTTTATGCTGGATTTGATGATAACATGTATAGACGACAATGGTATCACTAATTGGTATCATGTTTTTAACCCATCCTTTAAGTTAATTCTTGGAATGCATTTGACCTTGGTATGATCATGTCGGGTTAATTATGCCATCTTCAATTAATCTTTACAAATGCTGTTTATGTATATTAACCGCAATGAATAAACGAAATAAACCACAATGAAAGAAAGAGAACGAAACTCAGAAATTTTGAGTCATGAACTAACTGAGAATAGCTTCATAACATAGATAAAGGTAACATTATTTTGTAACCAGTGAGCCATTATCTAAACCACAGGCACTCCCCACTTCTATGTGCTTGTCAAGTAAGTAATAAGAAAGAGAAAAAGTGTGTATGTATGAGACTTTCTGTACTGAAAGGTCAAATTAGACGTCCATATTTTTTTTTAATTTTGTGGTTCAACGTATGTAGTGACATTGTGGTCATGTATAAAGGGGCCCTATAGCATGGCTTTTATATAACATTCAGTTTTATTATGTGAATACATTACGTTAGCACAAAGCACAAAGGCGTACTCATTACATATGCTATATGTACAATGTGCTTGGAAATATATACCAGTTATTTGTAAACCAAAACCCCCATCCCAAAGGAATAGCGGGAATTTGACTTTGTCTGCTTTGACTCATGGTAAAATCTCCGCACTGTAAGAGTATTTGAGTGTTGAATCATATGTAAGTTACCCCGCATGGCAATGAAGTTCAAGTCAATTAAAAGGCTTGACACTAATCATACATTATAGACTCTATGAAACTCTTGAAAATCCGGGAAAGTCTTGGCTGGATAGTAACCGTGCCAATCGCTGTAAAAACAAAGATGATATCCGGCTATAACTACGGCGATGTTTCCAACTAATTTTGGCGCTAAAAATGTCTTGCAGCTGCCGGTCATTGCGAGGAAAGCTAAAAGGAAATATAAAGCCGGAATGTGCGAGTTATAATTGCCTGGTGCCTGGTTATAATTTTGTCATTATCAATTTGTCATTGACTGAAATTTACCTCTTGTATATATTTTTGTCATACAGCAATATTTCGAACCAAGACCTAATTCGTCAATGCACTTCTTTTCAACTTAAAAGTAACTTTTCAGTCCTGTTTAACTTAAAAAACACTTGTCGCCATGATGATTATAAATATTATTATGCTTTACAACCCGGTAGGTACTCATGTACTTAAGTATCAAGTCACTTCCTTAATTTGTACTCTTTTGTGACAACTAATTAATGTCGTCTATTTATAAGAGCAAAGAATTATATAACTTGATATGTTAATAACAAGTTATACTTGAAGTTCAATTGGTATTAAAGGCATAATAGATCAATCACAAGCCATATTTGGAACAAATTATCCTAATTAAATGTTACAAAATTAGAGAAATATCAATTATAGCACTCGTTTTAACAAATTGACAGACAGATGAATGCATTTGTGGATAAAACTTATTTATTATGTGATATTTAGGTCTACATTTCAATGTCTTCGTTTTTAGCTTCAATAATTAAAGCCACTTGCACAAACCTGTTCTATCAATTAAATTAATGACAAGCTTCGCTTATTGAGCTTTATTAACAACCTGCTGTACAGTAGCCTGTTCAATTACACAAAACGTTACAGAACGTTCCGTAACGATACATTCGGAACTCCACGGTCATTTACTGCAATTAATCTCGGACATATTTAGACGCTATTTTGAAACTACCGGTGTTGAAGTAAACAAATATATGATCGTTTAGGCAATTTGTGATGTTTCGTTCTTAGTCCGTAAATTTTGAGACATTGCCTTAACGATCGCATATTTGTGTATTAGATGAGATTATTTGCAGTGAATTACCGAGGAGTTCCGAATGTATCGTTACGGAACGTTCTGTAACGTTTTGTGTAATTGAACAGGCTACAGGTTTGATTGTCCGTACGCTTGAAGTTCATGTCTATCATTCAAAATAATACAGTTATCAATTGCGCTCGAAGAATCTACTAAAACTAGTTTTCTTTGCCTCGATAACGTTTTTCAGCATCAGTTTACATTTCAGTCAAGAGTCAACATTATTGTCACATTTTCGGTAGAATTATTCCTGCTATTTTGGGGAGCATATTGCCAATAATTAGGGTTAATGGCTACAGCTTTAAACTTCAAGACATCTCGTCGTTTGCTTCTGGGATATGTGGAAGGACTGTCTTTTGACTGTTCCTGCCTGTTATGTTTGCACACTCCGTTTTAGGATAATGTGTTATTTAAGTACTTCAACTTATGGTGTACGATGAAAATACGTCGTAAGACCGTTGAAAATACGGACTCTTGATTCAAAGCTTCTATTGTAAACGTAGTGGCAAGTACAACCTATAACTTAAGGTCTGATGATGTCCATAGCATACATGTTCCTCAAATAATGCCATTTTCGACTGGATCTGTGAGACCGGAACATATATAGGTGCGTTTTATCCATATTTCGGATTATATAACCGGTCGCATCTTAAATTCTTTATTGTCTCTATGACTGACGTATATCATACGTAAGACCACTCTCTCTAAAACTGATTATTTACAAGTTTTAAAAATAAAAAGATGGAACGATGTACTTATAACCTCTGT
Source organism: Mactra quadrangularis (assembly GCA_025267735.1). NCBI lineage: Eukaryota > Metazoa > Mollusca > Bivalvia > Venerida > Mactridae > Mactra > Mactra quadrangularis. The sequence goes on along the minus strand of CM046302.1, from coordinate 34,996,821 downwards.
TATACTCAAAATCTTGAGTATAATTAAAGTTAATGAACTTATTACGTATATAAATAAAGTTATAAAATCTGTGACATCTTCATTACATTGGTCAAAATTAAGTCCAGAGTGTTGACACTGGTTATTTATATATTATTTACATAATTAAAAGTTGTTAAAAATAGCCTGTTCATGATATCTGGACAAGAGCAAGGCGATGTGTGTCACTGGAGCACGCAGCCATCGAATGACCAAAGGGTTATTTTAGATAAGACTTAAAAACTCAGACAATGTATTCTGAAATACGTATTTAATCAAGTTCATTTTTTCTATTAACCTTAATCTACTCGTGACCAAGTTTAGATCAATGTACAAATATAGATATGTAAACATTAAATATATCTCAGTCCAAACATGATTTGTACTTAAATAAAGTCATGAATGAAAACTGATTTTCTGAAAATCTAAACAAACCATTTTAAAGCTTCTAGCTTATAGATTTAGTTATCTTTGATTTATAACTCATCTGTTAGTGTCCGTAATTAATTAATGAAAATGTATTTCTATTTTAAGACAAAGTGGCCAATACAGTGTGAGAAATATGAAAGTCAGACAAAAATAAAATTTGTCTAAACCATTAATAGCAGGATATGCTTTTATACGTAAAGTCACCAATTTTTAAAATAGAATTAAGTAAAAATCACAAAAATTTATTTCGTCGAAACTGTGACTAATATAGTACTAGTATGCTTTTATACGTAAATTCACAGTTATCAACAGTTTATACTAAAATGGTTATTATCATGACACTGCTTTACAACAACATACACATATATGTACGTATTTATACATGATCACATATATGTTACCATAAAATCTTTGGAAAGACAAAAATATACTGTCCTTACTCTCCTGTGCATTGGTCGAATGTTTCACTCGTTCACTTTTTACGTAAGTGTCGAGTATTCACTGAGCTAAAAGGGAGCGTATATTGTTCTTTACTGCTTCCTAAACCATTCTATTTATTTTGAGAATTTATAAAAGTTGGTATTTAACTTGAAATATAGGTACAACCTGCTTTAAAAAGGTGTGTGACTATCACTCAATGGCAAATGATAAGGGTCAGTCAAACTATGATAGGAGTAAATTAATCTGTCCAGGACATAATCCAGGACATCTCTTAAATATAGGTCATACAAACACGTCGTGAAATCAAAGTTTTGTACTTTTAATGATAATACTTTTAACAGTCATGCATTCATGAATAAAAAACATTAAATTTACATTAATAACTATAAACATCAAATAAAACGAATAATGATTTTAAGTTACAATTTTAAGTACTTAGCCGTAAATTTTATAGTTAAAATGAAAGATGGCAGTGAAAATAAACATGTACGAGTACTCATGTACTTATGAACCATGGGCGTTTGATTCATGATTTCGTGGTAAAATACAAAGTTTATGTAATTTACATGAATTAAACTTGCCACGTAATTATGTAATTATCACTTTACGTAACTGGTTTACACTGAAATGATGAGGATTCATACATATTACATATATGGTGTAGACCTCTCTACGCTATGGAAAACTGATTAAATAAATGTCAGTGATATTGAAAATTAAGCGTTTCAACGTATCGAGTCAATTATGTGCAATCATAGAAGACTAACAACGGCTGAAATATTAGTGAACAAAGCAGGACAGTCATATATGCATGATAAAATTATATGTCTGTCCGTCGGTCCGTCTGTAAGTCCGTCTGTAAGTCTGACTGTCTGTCTGTTAGTCTGTCTTTCAGTCACTTTTGAATTTAATAATGTTCTACTTTTATAGTCTTTAAAAGGGTGATAATTTATTCCCTTTTTTCTATAGGTTCCATCGTAATGTTGCTTTTTTATGTGTTTGGCGACAACAAAGGCTTGAACAAAGGCCTTTAATTTATGTATAACAGACTTCCATACCGTTGTTGGTTTAAAAGTCATAAATTGTCTCAATTTTGCTATCTTTTCAATGTCATTTTCATAGTACTACATTTAAAAAGACCATTATCTAAACTCCAGAAATTACCAAATAAGTATTATCTTTAGTCCGCTTACAGAACTATAACAGTGGCGTGATACTACAACAAATAAAGTGAACTATTTTCAGTAACACATAATCGTCTGGCAAACAAGCGGACCACATTCCCAAATAATCATTAAATGTAATCTTTAGTGGTATTGAATGCATGTGCATGTATTGTGCATTATTACATCGCAGTGAGTGCATTCTATATATACCTGGTAAAAATCTATTATACATCGAGGAGCTATAAGGGATCAATATGCAGTAACTCAGTATGCGATTTATCTTTAAGACTATACTGAATCTGTTAACAATTACCGACGGTATTTAATATAGAATATAAACTTCATTTTTACTAAGTCAATAGATATATACAACCATTACCAGACTACTTACAATGCAATACAGATTCTTTGATTAATCTCAATATTATAATGAATAATATACAGTACCCTCCAAAAGTACTTGACAAAAATCTTGTCTTTAGAATAAACCGACTCACTGTGAAACCCATGATATAAAATGTAGACATGTATACTGTAGGTACTATCTGACGTACATGAGCAGTTTGCTTAAAATAAATCTTTAATAAAATCTAAATAACATAAAAACACATGAAATCAAAGGACATCTGAGCTAAGTTCAAAATCAGCGTTAATTCGTTAATCGTAAAATTTTGTAATTTTGTCATTGTAGTTTTGTAATAATGTCATTTTGTAATTATGTTATGTCATTGTAGTTTTGTAATAATGTCTATTCATGTTATGATCGTATTGACTGTGATGTAATCATTGTATATTTATCGTTGCTAAAAACTAAAAACTGTAGAGTTTTTGTAAAAAATCTATGTTCTGTTCTGTTCTGTTCTGTTCTGTTAATCAATATAAACTATGATTCAAACTTTGTTATTCAATAAGGTTTAATTAGAGTGCAATTACTTTCTGTATCCTTTTTCAGTTTTTCTCAAACTTTGTCTTAAAACGTTTGGAGGGCACTATACATCTACTACCAGACGTCGTACAACCGCAGTACAGATTTTATAATTAATACGAATATCATTATAGATAATATAAATATTTAACCATTTGTTTATAATTAAAACCCAATCATTCATTAAGCTGTGGTTTTCAGATATTTTTAATAGCAAACGCCAAGGACTGGGGTCCATCAAAGGATAAACAAAATGCCCATAACATGTACATCTTGTACACATATTCTTGTAGAGAGTGCATCTAAGGCGCCATTAAAATTTTATTTCCAAACTTCCGCTTGTAAACATCAATGATTCAAATTGACCAATCAGATTCGTTGTAAGGAAAACCACAAAAAATATTTTTGAGAAACTTATGAATGGCGTTGTGGGAGGCGGGTATATACATATATATAGGGTAAACAAATAAATCTCTATTTAGGATGGGTGTTCACCAGGACTAAATATTTACCCTCTACTTATCTCAAGTATTTCGTACCTGGATTAGCCTTAAGGGATGATATTCATACACGAAAGTAGTCCGGAGTTTTGAAGTGGCTTAAAAATGAACTAATTCCTCACCCGCCGTGAGCGCTCCAGACGGAATCGTGCTGTGAATTAACGATAAGAGGATATTTTAGTTATCTTGGCGATGTAGTTATGTGTTTATATATTATTTTGAAATTATATTTCTAAATTGTACTGATTGAATAATCTTGATTGAGGGAAAAATAAAACTGATCAATGAAATATAGTAAAACAAAATATCAAAACTTGCATCTCAATATAAACTTCTTGAGATTTTATTAACATGTACATTTCCTCTTTCAAACAAAAATCAAACAGATTAAATTTTACGTCAAAGTTAGGCAAATTTCACAATCATTTCAATATAAAGTTAGGTAGTTTACAAAAAATATACTATATACTTGTCACACTTTTGTTTTAGCATAAATAATGATATTCTAGTGCACCAGTCATCTATAGCTTCTTCCACTATCTCTGGGGCAGTGTGAGGGATAACGAGGGAAAAGATCCGTGTTTTAGCCATCCGCCACACTACTACGGCAATACAATGAAATTATTTTCGCGTAAAAAGTGATGACTTCGGCCATTCGCTTGCAATTTGGAGAGTGGTTATTACCATGAATTTTATCATCCGAATGTCTCCGAATGTCACTATTGTTTTGCACGGCTCAAAGTCAAAGTCCCTGATAATCTCGGGGGGTTACACATAACTGGTGCACAATGTATGTATATGTTTTAACGATGTCCTATTTATTCTGACTCGACTAACATATCGGCGAGACTTTGTGACAAATTCTCGTACAAAACGAGATTAAATAACGGAAGCCACTTATATTCATTTGAATAATAACGTAACTGATGACGGTTTCAATAATCGGGGACAAATTTGTAAGAATGACTTTGAATAATTCTCATAAATAAACAGTACGAATATATTATCTAATATCAAGTGCAAAAAGGTGTCCATTTGACGTTTTGTATGACGTAAACTACATTAATTTAGTGAGTTAATTTTGTCACAAACATCCTTCTATGTGAGTTTTAATCTTGAAATAGAAGGGAAATATGCAATTTATTCATAAAACATTTTTTAACTATACATTGTTATGCATGTTTTGCGTACAAAATCACCTGCATCATCCTACCATTGTCGCAATAAATATAATGTATAAGAATAGATTTGTGAAAAATATTATGATGCATTTACAGTAGCTATTTACGTATGATGGTTCGAGTAAATTCACTACTGTAATCATTGGCTTGTAAAATTCACGTGAAGGTCTTAAATTTGTTTACGCGTTTTGTGATCTAAATAATGCTACATTCAGATAATTATACAACAACATTGAATCCATGAAAACTTTACTACATAACCTCTCTTCTTGAGTTACTGCCCACAAAGTATATTTTCAAATTAAAAGCTGTAGTCCGTAGCTTGACTCGAACCTACCACATTCTACTTTAATGTCTACAGCTACCATAACTTACTGGACTACGGTCACGGTGGAAATACCACGTGACTATGACGTCACAAATGCCACGGTCTCAAGAAGAAAACAGTGATCAATCAAAACTCAGTTTAAATAGCTGTAAGTATTTTAATTCTTGTCAGATTGCAATGATACCTACTCGAGGCTAAGCAGAAATGGGAATTCGGGGACCACATTTGCAAGCGGAGTTCACAGTGGAAATAAGAGATTTATTCCTTTTTGCGTCATAAGGCTACATAAGGCTTTTTACATACTGTTTTATTCACCATTTGTAGGATGCAATTTGTCATATCATTATTACCGAAATAAATACCAGCTTTATATATTTTTGAAAACCCCTGGAAAACCTACTAACATGTCTTTTTTTTCAGGAAAGGACGACGCCTTGTCACTGTATTGCACCTAAAAGGAATAATGTTCAACTTGGTAATGTTGATACAAAATAATTTGAAAATTTATTTCCTATATTTTGTGCAGCAATCCACAGAGCTGATAAACATTGTGGCTTAGACATGTTAGCTGTTCTATTTTAATTGTTTAATTTGGCAAATAAATATTTTTGGTAAGATTAAATATAAAATTTTTCTGTGATTGTTTCAGTCGGTACACTTCAGGTCACCAAGGCTAGATGTACCTATTTTCCTTTATAAGAAAAAGCCTTGGTCTCAGGTGTTCAAGAAATAAAATATAAGCCAAGATAATGTGTTTGGTTAATGAAGCGCGTCTGATAACTCTGGAATCTTTACTAGAAAATATTCTAAAGAATGTTCAGACGTATCAATATAGTGTTTTTGTAACATTATGATCAATGTAGCGTAAAAATAAGGACTGAAAACATAAGACACGAATGTCTAGTATCACATTTATGTCTGAAAGCAGATATTTTAAAGACCTGTTATATAAATAAGGAAGAATGTGAGCTATAATTTTATATCATGTTTTATAAGGTGAATATTATGTTTAAGTTTATTGAAGCATCGTATAGCAAACACTTACAGATTAGCAAAGTAAGTGACCCATAATTGTTTTGTTCTAATTCTAATGATCAAAAAGAATTCTTACAGGTTACAGCGTTGTGTAACATTCATTTGACCTTCTGGTCGTGTCGTATAGAGAAATTGTGTAAGTCTGTTATAGACAGTCTACGAAAGGCCCCGTTTTTAACAGATACCATTCCAATGAAGGACATACCGAACGTCCTTGAGTGACCTTCCTCCTTGAAAGCGGCATTTTGTCATACTTAAAGTTGCCGAGTTCACGATTTGGTACAGCGGTAAAAAGCATGAATTTGAATTAATTTATGGAACATAACTATTTAAGGTTCGTGCTCATGGTTGATAATTATCTAAGTTATATGAAATAAAAGCAATTTGTTCTTATTTATATCCATTCTGTTCGTATATACGGTGTCAACCAAATGCTCTAGAACAAATAAAATTTTGAGAAAAAATTATCATGCATTTCCGGTACAAATTTATTATAAATTGTATTGATACTATGTTCATGGGTCATTTCTGACCTTATAGATAACTCTAATATTGTATATGTTAAGATTGAAATAAACCATTGAAACTCTATGGCAAAGTGTGACATGTATGTTGATAAACAAAAAGATGTTAATATGTATGTATGCTTATTATTATTATATAATATCATAAATCATGAAATCTAGAATGTCTATAATTATGATATACGTATTATGTTGCTGTTTTTTCACCTTCTTTCTTTTTTCTTGTAATACATATGTATTTAACTTTATATGAATACAGATGTAAAATTTGTGTATGGATGATAAATATGTACATATTTAAGTCCTTATTAATAAAATATATGTTCTGTTCTCTTCTCTTCTTATTAGCTATCGGCTAAGTTCAGATTTTGGCCATTTACATCTTAATTTTCTAAGGCAAAGACAATATACAAATAATTTGATAATTGGCTGAAGTGACTCCTTGTTTATTTTTTCTATGAAAAATGCGAAGATATTCATTCTAAAAACAGGATTTTGTCAAAGGAATTTTGAAGGTCACTGTATAAGGTTCTGTTTTCCACGTACCAATGACGTAGTTTAAACAATAACTTCATAACAATCATGACAGTTATAACAGCTATTGTCATGTCCTGGTTTAAAATACATTTCACAATGAATAAATTAATCTTTTCTCGTATGTTCTAGATTAAACTTGCGTTACGTAATACTAATTGATGAACTTAAACAACAGACGCTAATTGTATGCTCTATTGATATCATTATATCAAAACAAACTGACAGACTGAGTTGATTTCTTACGTCAATATTTGTTGTCACAAAAGCAAACACCCATCCACAGACGGCCGACACGGTTCCGAATAAAACACACTTTTTTAGTATACATAATTATGAAGTATATTACACAAAAATGGAAGTTTTTTAACGAAGTGAAATTATGAATTGTTTTATTTAACAGATTGATACATGCAAGCGTAGCTTAGTCTTTGTTTTTCGAATAACACCAAAGTCTTATGCATTCGACGAAGTCGTTGGCCGAGATCAAAAATCATGATGGAGAAACTGGCCTTTAATTGAACTAGGTTAAAAAACTACTTTTTGAGTAATACGCCTCATATGCATATAAAGTGCTTTGATTCGGGACCCAGACAGACCGCCTGTACACCCATCCATATAGGTTCATGAGGAAACTACAGGTAACTCGATCATAATCGAGATTAATCTCGCTTCAGACTTACTTTACAATACCATGAACACTGCTACTGAAGTGAAATGGGGCCATTATGTCTGTTGGCCAAGCAATATTATGAACGTTTGGTCTGGAACCCACGAAGTCTCTCACAGAAAAATAAGTTTTGATTTCAGGACCCTCCGAAAAAATCTTGTACGGGAGTTAATTGGAAACAGTTTCGTAAAATCTAATGTTTATAAAATTCAAACTAACAATGTCGTATTTAAAGCATTGTCAATAGACTGCATAGATCTTTTTTTCATTCAAGTTTTCCATAAATTAAAGTACATAAAAAGAATCATAACGTAATGAGTTACGTCAGTGATAAAACAAAAAATAAACTTGATGGAGCCGTAAACTTTCTTAACTTTATGTATTAAAAGTACATACAACAGGTGCGATCTATCAAACTCTTAAAACGTAAAATCAGACGAAATCACATCTTCTGTCAATTTCACGAGGACTTAATTAAACATATTAAATTAATTGACATCATCATTATGTAACCATTAATGTTTGTACAAATGACATATTGAACCCGTAGAGAGTCGTAGAAAGTATCAGCATAATGCCTCAGTCCCATAAAATCGTGGCTTGTTACGGACCCGTACGTGCAGACAGTCGTAGGCCGTAGAAAGCCTTGCGTATCATGGTGACGGTACGCACATGGTACTAAACAACACACCCGTACGGAGCCGTAGTCGGAAGTTATGCATGTTTAATCCATACTCGGCCACGATTGTGTTCATGATTTGACTTTGTGTATCATGGACTCATGTCACGGACCCTGGTAATAATGTAACAGTCCGTACGGGTACGCAATACTTCGTACGGGTCCTTGCGGAGCTTGATCGCACGGCGCCCTTACGGTGCCCTCACGGCTATTTTTATGTTTATGGGACTGTAGTTTTAGGTTCTTGTTATGTAAGGAAATAACCTAGACATTTCGATATCTGTGGTCCAAAATATTTTGGGATGATATTGTATTTTTGTGGCCCCTTTCTTGAATGTCAAGCCGGTCACCTATCCGAGGTATCTAGGATGCACAAATACTTTAGTTCAGTCCTCAAATATCTATCACAAGAAGTTATGTTTATGGCGACCCTTAAACCAAGAATGCGTTTAAGAAACTCACACATATTTAAAACTAGCTACCTTAACCATTGGACCAAAGAGGGGTAAGGGTAAGTACACAGTATATATATTACGTGTATATAATATGATAATATTTTAAATTATCTAAGTTTCGTGCTTATGCACGTTCACCGACTTTACAACTATTTCCACTGGTCATCGGGCTACCCGTATCTATCTATCAATTTTCGGGGAGTCTTTTACGCCGACATGTTGTTGCAGCGGAATTATACCACCCTCGCAGGTATCAAATTACACATGGATGAAATGAAACAATCGTAGGTAAATTTCTTGCTCAAGGAAATCAGCAGTGCCCCTGATCCCTAGTGGGATTCAAACCCGGGACATATGGATCACCAAGCTCACATCCTTCCGCTGGACTACTGCCAAACTAATTTTCAAATTGTCAAAAAAGCTTTATTTTCATGACTGCACTACCTTTGGAATGGATTGGTTTACACAAACACGTTATGTTATTTTGTACGAACTATAATAATTATTATAGTATACATCAAAATCATCACACTGACAACATTCAATGAATATAAAGTAGATGGTTTACTTTCTTCGCAAAATGTATTTGATGGATGATGGGCTGATAGTGTTGTCAAATATAGAAAAAAATGTCTCGAAACGAGATGAGTAGGTTAGGAGGCAAAACACGATGTTTTGTGAAAAGCAAGAAATGTCTCGAATTGATTGTAGCAGACACAGGTGGGCATGATCTATCTCATAGTGGATGTCTAGACTTATCAGCCATCACCTCTGGTTCGCGTTGTACTACAGTTAAGTTTCACTATAAAGACCACCTTGGTTATTGCATAATAGTGCAATTTTGCTGATTTTCAAGTTCCTGGTGTTTTATTTGAAAATAATTATTATATAGGTTATTCAGTTATTCATTTTACTGTACAATACGGAAATATATTTGGACGAGTATACAGCTTGAAAGGTCATATTGGACGAGCCGATAGGCTGTGTACGAGTCCAAATATATGCCTTATTGTACAGTAAAATGTATAATATTTTTTTATTATATATTTTTCCTTTACTTGAAATAATCATCATCGCTATCATCCCCAACAAAGCAATCACAGCCATTCTTATCCCATTGTTTAGTGCACAACCGTCCAATACGAAAATAATAATATATCTTTTGGATCCAATACGGGAATATATTGGACGATCACGTGGTACAAATGCAGATTGTCGATTGGTTAGATTTATTAGATATATAATAATGTTCCTTACATTAAGTTCAGTCCGCTTATAAGAGGATTCATTATGATGGTCTGTACAGAGAACTGTACCGTAATTTGATGAAACCAGTTTAGTGTTTAGATTGAACATTGGTTCCAATGTAAAGGTGTAGTAAACTGTATCCGGAATTCAAATATTTGGGAATTTTCCTGCGGTACCTACACATTTTCACCGTTTCTGTACAACGAACAATTAAATTTAATCGATATCCCTGCCGTTCCAGCTATAATTTGCAAAAAAACTTTGTACCGCCTGTTCACGAATGGAAAAAAAACGTAAATTGAAATTCTGGATTTAGTCTATTTGATTGGTATTGACCTTTGTTAACACTAGACAGTCTGTCATTGTAGTCACTGGTTATAAATCCGGTTTCTATGTAGGAACTGAGTACTCCTCCGTATTTTTAACAATTTGTTATGATGATGCTTAAGAGTTTACACATCCGCGGATTTTCAAAAGGGATGACGGACTGCGTTGATGCGCTTGAAAAAACTCTTTCACCATATAATCAACTGTATGTATATTAAATTTTGTTTTGTTAATACGCCTCCAATGTCGTTTCCAAAAAAGCTTAAGGAGTGTTCATTATTTACATGAATAATGGCGTATGTGTAGGTTTTGTTTGTCTTAAAAAACAACAACCCATCCCATCACACGCGCGGGACGTCAAAACGTCAAGTAATCTTTCGTGCACATAGAACTATCTTAATTGCAACACAAATTTCTAAATAGCAAATTTACTTACGTGTAAATTTAATTACCCCCTTTTTCATTTTTATTTCGACCTTGAGCATTTTGTCAACGTTAATTTCACACTGTCATGAGTGCAATTAAATTTGTCATTGTCATGCAAATACGTTGGATGAGCTGGCGCCGTAAAATATCATAATTTAACCATTTTAACTCTGTCTTTGTGAATGTCGAAATGCCTAGTATGCAATTAACCATTTTTTACAGGAAATGGTTTCTTTCGTTTTAGTTATGTTGAAATTACAGAATAACTTTCTAATTAACATGCGGAGATTTTGGACATTAGACTTTAGCTTGTTAAACATTATTTTCTTTTTATACCAATACATGCAACGTAAAATATCTAAGGATGCTTATACTGAGAATAATACAATTTGAGAGGTCTGTGAAGTTAGCTATCTATTGTCTATTCTCTATTCAAAAGTCTATTCGCACAATAAACAGCTATGTATTGAGAAATCTATTCATTCAGAAATCTATTCGCATTTACTGTATACATAGACATAGGTAAGTTCAAAAATCTGTACAAAAAACTGTTCACAAAATGCCGAAAAGACAGCTGTCTATTCGGAAATCTATTCATAAGTCTATTCGAAAAAAAGTCACTAATGCAATCAAACATATTTAAAAGTCTTTTCATAGAATACATAAATAGACAAATGTCCATTCAATAGTCTATTCCGAAGTCTATTCGAAAAAAGCCAGTAATGCAATCAAACAGATTTAAAAGTCTTTTCGTGGAATACGTAAAGATGCAAATGTCCATTCAAATGTCTATTCCGAAGTCTATTCGCAAATTCATGTATATGCATTCAGAATGAGGGTAAAGTCTTTTATAGAATTTCGAATAGAGAGCTGTCCATTCAAATGTCTATTCAGAAGTCTATTCGCAAAATCTGGTAAATGCTTTCAGAATGAGTCTGAAGTCTATTATGCAGTAGCAAATACACAGCTATCCATTCAAAAGTCTATTCAGAAGTTTATTTGCTTAATCATTTGTATGCAATAAGAATGCGTCTGAAGTCTTTAATAAAGTTGCGAATAGATATATGTCCATTCAAAAGTCTATTCAGAAGTCTATTTGCAATATCATGTATAAGCAAGGTCGGAAGTCCATTCAGAAGTCTATTCAGAAGTTTATTCGCAAAAACATAGTAATGCAATCTTAATGAGCCAGATGTTTATTCCCATAATGCCTGGGACAAATGTCCATTCAAAAGTTTATTCGGATATCTATTCGCAAAATCACATATATGCTTTAAGACTGTGTCTGAAGTCTATAATAAAGTTGGGAATCGACAGATATCCATTCAAATGTCTATTCAAAAGTCTATTCGAAAAATCATATATAGGCATAAAGAGTGTGTCTGTAATCTATTTAAAGGTTGTAAATAGACAGATGTCCATTCAAAGATTTATTCAGAAGTCTATTCGCAAAATCTGGTGAATGCGTTCAGAATGAGTCAGAAGTCTATTATAGATTTTCGAATAGAGAGCTGTCCATTTAAAAGTCCATTCAGAAGTCTTTTCGCAAAATCATATATATGCATTATGAATGTGTCTGTAGACTGTTATAAAGTTGCAAATAGACAGATGTCCATTCAATGTCTATTCAGAAGTCTATTCGCAAAATCTGGTGAATGCGTCCATAATGATCCAGAAGTCCGTTATAGAGTTCGAATAGAGAGCTGTCCATTCAAAAGTCTATTCAGAAGTCTATTTACAAAATCTGGCAAATTCGTTCAGAATGAGCCAGAAGTCTTCCATACAGTAGCGAATACACAGCTGTCCATTCAAAAGTCTATTCGGAAGTCTATTCAGAAGTCTATTCGTAACATCATATTAATACATGCATTGAGAATGTGTCGCAGGTCTATTATAAAGTAGCGAAATGACAGATGTCCTTTCATAAGTTTATTCAGAAGTCTATTCACAAGATCTGGTGAATGTGTTCAGGATTTGTCAGAAGTCTATTATAGAGTTTCGAATAGAGAGCTGTCCATTCAAAAGTCTTTTCAGAAGTTTATTCGCAAATTCATATATATGCATTATGAATGGGTCTGTAGACTGTCATAAAGTTGCAAATAAACAGATGTCCATTCAAATGTCTATTCCAAAGTCTATTTGCAAATTCATGTATATGCATTCAGAATAAGGGTAAAGTCTTTTATAGAATTTCGAAAAGAGAGCTGTCCATTCAAAAATCTATTCAGAAGTCTATTCGCAAAATCTGGTAAATGCTTTCAGAATGAGTCAGAAGTCTATTTTGCAGTAGCGAATACACAGCTATCCATTCAAAAGTCTATTAAGAAGTTTATTTGTTAAATCATATATATGCAATAAAAATGCGTGTGAAGTCTTTAATAAAGAAGCGAATAGATATATGTCCATTCAAAAGTCTATTCAGAAGTCTATTTGCAATATCATGTATAGGCAAGGTCGGAAGTCCATTCAGAAGTCTTTTCATAAAAAAGCCAGTAATGCAATCAAACAGATTAAAAAGTCTTCTCGTGGAATACGCAAAGAGACAAATGCCCATTCAAAACTCTTTTCAGAAGTTTATTCGCAAAAACATAGTAATGCAATCTTAATGAGCAAGATGTTTATTCCCATAATGCCTGGGACAAATGTCCATTCAAAAGTCTATTCGGATATCTATTCGCAAAATCATATATATGCTTTAAGACTGTGTCTAAAGTCTATTATAAAGTTGGGAATCGACAGATATCCATTCAAATGTCTATTCAAAAGTCTATTCGAAAAATCATATATAGGCATAAAGAGTGTGTCTGTAATCTATTTTTAAGTTGTAAATAGACAGATGTCCATTCAAAGATTTATTCAGAAGTCTATTTGCAAAAACTGGTGAATGCGTTCAGAATGAGTCAGAAGTCTATTATAGATTTTCGAATAGAGAGCTGTCCATTCAAAAGTCTATTCAGAAGTCTATTTGCAATATCATGTATAGGCAAGGTCGGAAGTCCATTCAGAAGTCTTTTCAAAAAAAAAGCCAGTAATGCAATCAAACAGATTAAAAAGTCTTCTCGTGGAATACGCAAAGAGACAAATGTCCATTCAATAGTCTTTTCAGAAGTTTATTCGCAAAAACATAGTAATGCAATCTTAATGAGCAAGATGTTTATTCCCATAATGCCTGGGACAAATGTCCATTCAAAAGTCTATTCGGATATCTATTCGCAAAATCATATATATGCTTTAAGACTGTGTCTAAAGTCTATTATAAAGTTGGGAATCGACAGATATCCATTCAAATGTCTATTCAAAAGTCTATTCGAAAAATCATATATAGGCATAAAGAGTGTGTCTTTAATCTATTTTTAAGTTGTAAATAGACAGATGTCCATTCAAAGATTTATTCAGAAGTCTATTTGCAAAAACTGGTGAATGCGTTCAGAATGAGTCAGAAGTCTCTCATACAGTAGCGAATGCACAGCTGTCCATTCAAAAGACTATTCGGAAGTCTATTCGTAACATCATATTAATATATGCATTAAAAATGTGTCTGAGGTCTATTATAAGTAGCGAAATGACAGATGGTCGTTTAAAAGTCTATTCAGAAGTCTATTCACAAGATCTGGTGAATGCATTCAGAATGTGTCAGAAGTCTATTATAGATTTTCAAATAGAGAGATGTCCATTCAAAAGTCTATTCAGAAGTTTATTCGCAAAATCATATATATGCATTATGAATGTGTCTGTAGACTGTCATAAAGTTGCGAATAGACAGCTGTCCATTCAAATGTCTATTCAGAGGTCTATTCGCAAATTCTGGTGAATGCGTTCAGAATGAGTCAGAAGTCTATTAAAGAGTTCGAATAGAGAGCTGTCCATTCAAAAGTCTATTCAGAAATCTATTCGCAAAATCTGGTAAATGCGTTCAGAATGAGTCAGAACTAACAAACAGTAGCGAATACACAGCTGTCCATTCAAAAGTCTATTCAGAAGTCTATTCGTAACATCATATAAATATATGCATAAAGAATGTGTCTGAAGACGATTATAAAGCAGCGAAAAGACAGATGTCCTTTCAAAAGTCTATTCAGAAGTCTATTCGCAAAATCTGATGAATGCGTTCAGAATGTGTCAGAAGTCTATTGTAGAGTTTCGAATAGAGAACTGTCCATTCAAAAGTCTATTCAGAAGTTTATTTGCAAATTATTTTAATGCATTTAGAATGCGTCAGACATTTATTATAGAGTAGCGAATAGACAGCTGTCCATTGAAATGTCTTTTCAGAAGTCTATTCGCAAAACTATGTTTATGCATTCAGAATGTCTCAGGTGAAATTGTGATAGACCTGCCAAGTCTACTGAAGTTTGTGTAGTTTTGCCTGAACTAAGTAAGTTTTTTAACTCTCGTAAACAAAAATGAATCTCCCGAATTTTTCCGCAATTTCAGATGAAGATCGAATTTGCCTTTTCATATCGTCCTTTTCTTGCAGATTCTGTAAACCAAGTCGAGCCGGTAAAGCCTGGTTCAAACAACCGTAGATTACACAAGTGCAAATGCAAATTCGATAACCAGTGCTGGTTCTATTCGAGGACGCGCCATTGCTTGAGACATGCTAATATTTCAAAGTTTGTAGGTAGAAACCTTTGAATTTCATATTAAATCGTAAACAAATTGTTATTATCCACGAGAAAAATAAGCGCCAAAACAAAACTACTTTGTCACCAATTTACATTTAAGTGATAAAGCCTGTTTAAATGATTGTTTTTGTTTTATAAGAAACACAATTTTACACCATTTTGGTATTTTTTTTGACGGTGCTACAGCGTGACGTCAATCTTGGTGTTTTCGCACAGGTTCGTTCTTGTAGTATATATAATGTAGATGTATTCATCTTGTAACCGACAAGAAAAAGGTAGACTAAATTAATTAGAAGTATTAATCTCATGCCAGTAGTTGTTTCTGAAAGTCCGTTGGACTTTATTTTAAAACAAAATCAGCTACCGAAAGAAGACTTACTACCAGGAGAAAAATAAAAGTCTTGCTTTAAATAGAAAAAAATAGACCTGAGTGCTTCAAAGAGCATTCCTGTTCACTAACCCAGAAAATTATTCCGAAACATTAAAATGCGTATGAATGATTTTGCATATAGATTTCTGATAAATAATTTGAATATGTCATTTCGACACTTTACAAAAAGTAACTTTATAAAAAGACTTTTGCTACATACTGAATACAAGCTACTGTTTGCGAACAGACTTCTGAATTGACATATGAATGGGTAGCTGTCTACTCGCAATCCTTTCATATACTTCTGACACAATCTACAAGCATTTACTTGATTTTGCAAAAAGACCTCTGAATAGACATATGAATGGACAGCTGTCTAATTGCAACTCTAAAATAGACATGTGACACATTCTATATGCATATGAATGATTTTGCGAATGAACTTCTAAATAGACATTTGGATGGACAACTGTCTATTCGCAACTCAATAATAGACTTGTGACACATTCTATATGCATATGAATGATTTTGCGAATGAACTTCTGAATAGACTTTTTTTCGAAAAGACTTCTGAAAAGACTTCCGAATGTACAGCTGTCTATTCACATCCCACGAATGAACCTCGGGGACAATCTGAATGCATAGCTATATTTTCGCGAAAAGAATTTTGAAAAGAGATCCGAATAGACTTTTGAATGGACATCTGTCTTTTTGCATTCCGAGAATAGACATCTTGCTCATTCAGATTGCATGACCATGTTTTTGAGAATAAACTTCTGAATCGACTTTCGAATGGACATTTGTCTCTTTAAGTATTCCAAGAAAAGACTTATAAATCATTTTGATTGCATTATGATTTTTTTAATAGACTTCTGAAAGACTTCCGAATATACAGCTGTCTATTCAAACCCCGCGAATGAACCACAGGAACAATCTGAATGCATAGCTATATATTCGCTAAAAGACTTTTGAAAAGAGATCCGAATAGACTTTTGAATGGACATCTGTCATATTGCATTCCGGGAATAGACATCTTGCACATTTAGATCGCATAACAATGTTTTTGTGAATGAACTTCTGAATAGACTTTTGAATGGACATTTGTCTCTTTACGTATTCCATGAAAAGACTTTTAAATCTGTTTGATTGCATTATGATTTTTTGCGAAAAGACTTCTGAAAAGACTTTTCAATTGACAGCTGTGTATTCGCTACTGAACGACAGATTTCTGACTCATTCTAAACGCATTTACCAGATTTTGCGAATAGACTTCTGAATAGACTTTTGAATGGACATCTGTCGCTTTGCATTCCGGGAATAGACATCTTGCACATTGAGATCGCATAACTATGTTTTTGTGAATGAACTTCTGAATAGACTTTTGAATGGACATTTGTCTCTTTACGTATTCCACCAAAAGACTTTTAAATCTGTTTGATTGCATTATGATTTTTTTGCGAAAAGACTTCTGAAAAGACTTTTCAATTGATAGCTGTGTATTCGCTACTGTATGTTAGATTTCTGACTCATTCAAAACGCATTTACCAGATTTTGCGAATAGACTTCTGAATAGACTTTTGAATGGACAGCTCTCTATTCGAAACTAAATAATAGACTTCTGACTCATTCTGAACGCATTCAACATATTTTGCGAATAGACTTCTGAATAGACATTTGAATGGACATCTGTCTATTTGCAACTTTACAATAGATTACAGACACATTCTTATGCATTTATGATTTTGCGAATAAACTTCTGAATAGACTTTTAAATGGACAGCTCTCTATACGAAACTCTATAATAGACTTCTGACACATTCTGAACGCTTTCACCAGATATTTTGAATAGACTTCTGAATAGACTTTTGAAAGGACATCTGTCTTTTTGCTACTTTATAATCGACTTCAGACACATTCTTTATGCATATATTTATATGATGTTACGAATAGACTTCTGAATAGACTTTTGAATGGACAGCTGTGTATTCGCTACTGTTTGTTAGTTCTGACTCATTCTGAACGCATTTTGCAAATTTTGCGAATAGACTTCTGAATAGACTTTTGAATGGACAGCTCTCTATTCGAACTCTATAATAGACTTCTGACTCATTCTGGACGCATTCACCAGATTTTGCGAATAGACTTCTGAATAGACATTTGAATGGACATCTGTCTATTTGCAATTTTAAAATAGACTACAGACACATTCTTAATGCATATATATGATTTTGCGAATAGACTTCTGAATAGACTTTTGAATGGACAGCTCTCTTTTTGAAATCTATAATAGACTTCTGACTCATTCCGAACGCAATCACCAGATTTTGCAAATAGACTTTTGAATAAACATTTGAATGGACATTTGTCTCTTTACGTATTCCACCAAAAGACTTTTAAATCTGTTTGATTGCATTATGATTTTTTTGCGAAAAGACTTCTGAAAAGACTTTTCAATTGACAGCTGTGTATTCGCTACTGTATGATAGATTTCTGACTCATTCTAAACGCATTTACCAAATTTTGCGAAAAGACTTCTGAATAGACTTTTGAATGGAGAGCTCTCTATTCAAAACTAAAAAATAGACTTCTGACTCATTCTGAACGCATTCAACATATTTTGCGAATAGACTTCTGAATAGACATTTGAATGGACATCTGTCTATTTGCAACTTTACAATAGATTACAGACACATTCTTATGCATTTATGATTTTGCGAATAAACTTCTGAATAGACTTTTAAATGGACAGCTCTCTATACGAAACTCTATAATAGACTTCTGACACATTCTGAACGCATTCACCAGATATTTTGAATAGACTTCTGAATAGACTTTTGAAAGGACATCTGTCTTTTTGCTACTTTATAATCGACTTCAGACACATTCTTTATGCATATATTTATATGATGTTACGAATAGACTTCTGAATAGACTTTTGAATGGACAGCTGTGTATTCGCTACTGTTTGTTAGTTCTGACTCATTCTGAACGCATTTTGCAAATTTTGCGAATAGACTTCTGAATAGACTTTTGAATGGACAGCTCTCTATTTGAACTCTATAATAGACTTCTGACTCATTCTGGACGCATTCACCAGATTTTGCGAATAGACTTCTGAATAGACATTTGAATGGACATCTGTCTATTTGCAATTTTAAAATAGACTACAGACACATTCTTAATGCATATATATGATTTTGCGAATAGACTTCTGAATAGACTTTTGAATGGACATCTCTCTATTTGAAAATCTATAATAGACTTCTGACTCATTCCGAACGCAATCACCAGATTTTGCAAATAGACTTTTGAATAGACATTTGAATGGACATTTGTCTCTATACGTATTCCACCAAAAGACTTTTAAATCTGTTTGATTGCATTATGATTTTTTTGCGAAAAGACTTCTGAAAAGACTTTTCAATTGACAGCTGTGTATTCGCTACTGTATGATAGATTTCTGACTCATTCTAAACGCATTTACCAGATTTTGCGAATAGACTTCTGAATAGACTTTTGAATGGACATCTGTCGCTTTGCATTCCGGGAATAGACATCTTGCACATTTAGATCGCATTACTATATTTTTGTGAATGAACTTCTGAATAGACTTTTGAATGGACATTTGTCTCTTTACGTATTCCACGAAAAGACTTTTAAATCTGTTTGATTGCATTATGATTTTTTGCGGAAAGACTTCTGAAAAAACTTTTCAATGGACAGCTGTGTATTCGCTACTGTATATTAGATTTCTGACTCATTCAAAACGCATTTACCAGATTTTGCGAATAGACTACTGAATAGACTTTTGAATGGACAGCTCTCTATACGAAACTATAATAGACTTCTGACACATTCTGAACGCATTCACCAGATTTTGCGAATAGTCTTCTGAATAGAATTTTGAAAGGACATCTGTCTTTTCGCTACTTTATAATCGACTTCAGAGACATTCTTTATGCATATATTTATATGATGTTACGAAAAGACTTCTGAATAGACTTTTGAATGGACAGCTGTGTATTCGCTACTGTTTGTTAGTTCTGACTCATTCTGAACGCATTTTGCAAATTTTGCGAATAGACTTCTGAATAGACTTTTAAATGGATGGCTCTCTATTTGAACTCTATTAAAGTCTTCTGACTCATTCTGGACGCATTTACCAGATTTTGCGAATAGACTTCTGAATAGACATTTGAATGGACATCTGTATATTTGCAATTTTATAACAGTCTACAGACACATTCTTAATGCGTATATATGATTTTGCAAATAGACTTCTGAATAGACTTTTGAATGGACAGCTCTCTATTTGAAAATCTATAATAGACTTCTGACTCAATCCGAACGCAATCACCAGATTTTTCAAATAGACTTTTGAATAGACATTTGAATGGATATCTGTCAATTCCCAACAAAATAATAGACTTCCGACACAGTCTTAAAGCACATATATGATTTCGCGAATAGATATCCGAATAGACTTTTGAATGGACATTTGTCCCGGGCATTTTGGGAATAGACATCTTGCTCATTCAGATTGCATAACTATGTTTTGGCGAATTAACTTCTGAATAGACTTTTGAATGGACATTTGTTTCTTTGCGTATTCCACGAGAAGGCTTTTAAATCTGTTTAGTTGCATTACTGGCTTTTTTCGAATAGACTTCGGAATAGACTTTTGAATGGACATTTATCTTTTTATGTATTCTATGAAAAGACTTTTAAATATCATTGATTGCACTAGTGACTTTTTTTGAATAGACTTCTGAATAGATTTCCGAATAGACAGCTGTCTTTTCGGCATTTTGTGTACAGATTTTTGTACAGATTTTTGAACTTACCTATATCTATGTATACAGTAAATGCGAATAGATTTCTGCATGAATAGATTTCTCAATACATAGCTGTCTATTGAGCGAATAGACTTTTGAATAGACAATAGACAATAGATAGCTAACTTCACAGACCTAATTTGAGACTTAATTAAATTTTAGGTTTTTATTAAAAAAACGGGTTGTAACAATACTTAAAGATACTTAATTTTTTTAAGTCAAATTGCGACAGTCAGTCAACTTTTGTTTTGTAACCAGGGACCAAACCCTTTGATGGTCTAGTCCAGGAATTAAACTAACGTTTCTCAGACGAGCAACCGATTAGGATGATGACATTCATATCAGCAAATGAAAAGTAAATGTTGTTAATATCGTGCATATAATACAGAATAAGACCTGCAAATTAATAAAATAGATTTGATATAACATCAGAAATTAGGGGTGTAACGGTTAACCGATATACCGGTTAATATTGCAATACGAATTCTAACGGTTTTTAACCGGTTCGTTTTTCCTCGAACCGGTTTTTGTAGTTATATGTCACACTGTTTATTTTGAACAAAATCTAAAAGTTAAATTGGTATTAAAATGTGTTGAATTCTTGCAAGCATCTTACCGTGCTTAAAAGGATAACCTTTTAGTCAAATGAGAGGAAAACATTTTCAAAAGTCCGTTTCATTGTACTCATTTTTCTAACATAAAGACCATTTTACTCCAGTAATTAGAACATTTGAATAAAGATCATTTGAACATACACCTATACATGTCATGCTGATCCAATTAAGACGATGCACATGCATTAATTCCTGCTTTGCATGTCTGTCTAAAAAACCGGTACGTATTGCAATTTATTACAATACGCTTTTTACCGTATTGTTACACCCTATCAGAAATCTCTTTCAGAACGTTTTCTGAAGAATTCTTCAAAACTCTTCCTTTAACAAAGCATTTGAGCACGTATACATACAATCTGAACAACACGGAATTTGGAAACATCACAGAAATGAAAGCTCAATTAACTTGATTTTGTATGACCAGGGACATTGTTATTATCATCATTAACTTTTTAGCAACAAAGCTTACACAATGGAATATCTTATATCAAAATAACTATTGCTAGCTTATATATGCATATTCTGTGAGCTATTTAATGAACGGAATGTTATGTCCGTTCTAAAAGAAACCCGGAAACTTGAATTTAAAATATCCAACATTGTGATGATAAATTTGCTGTTTTATGCAAATCTTAAGGACATGTAGTATCATGCTAAATGAATAATTTTAAAATTTTCTATTTTCATATTGCACAGTTTTGTGAAAGCTTGCTGTATTTGAATCAATATCAAAGTTTCGCGCGCTAATGTGTTGAACGGAAACGCGCGTGTTTTCACACTTTTCCAGGAATGTACTCAAAGAAACCTCGACGTGGCCTAGTTTCTGAGTAGTATGACGTCAAAAGCTCCCTCATCCGGAAGACACACACCAGTATCATTTTGTAAATCTTTTTATTGAAACCGGAATTACGCAGAAAACTCCTTCAGCCATTTATGAATGCATCCGGTAAAAATACGGATATTTGTAAACATATATATACAAGGTTTCCGGATGTAACCAGCCATGTGTACAATATCACCGCCAGTCGAATGTAAGTACTTGATTATTTTGATTTGAAAAAAAAACTTTTCATGTAGCAGATAAGGACTTGAAAACCAAGGGGTCATTGACTCTATATCGTTGATAGATTGTTAAGAGATGTAAATCTTTTAAATTGTATTTTGGAAAGTATATCATCACTTTTTTTGTTAAAAAATGATCAGTGACGGACTAGCTTTCTCGAACACCTATAATCAGTGACGGACTAGTTCTCCCAAACACCTTCTCTATCAATACCCTTAAAACAAGGAGTCGACGGGCGCTGCAGCTACGGGGGAAACTTTATGATAATATTTAAATTTCATGGAAGAATATACTCCACTGCGACCGGTAATCTAACCCATGGATGAACAGGCTTAATGAATTTTATTTTGCTTTCCTAGTACATAAAGCGCTAATCTGGAGCTTCCGGGCGGATTTTTGTAATATCATTATATATATGATTATGAAAGTAGTCGACATCAACAGGTCATCTTCATTATTGCCCTAATAAATGCTACAAATGACTTACATATTTAGGAAAGAGTTTTAACTATGCACACTTTTTAAGATTGTTTAAGATTTGTTATGTGTTCGTTTTACCACTACTTGTTACCATTATTTGCCAAGGTGAATACATTGTAAGTGTGGTAATATGTTCACTAGTTGGGCTGTAGTCCCATAACTTAGTATCACTCTTTACCTACACAACAAACCCAAACTACATAGTTAGAATATAATTCACAAGCAACATTCCATCTTGGTGTCTTTATATGTAATAAACTTAGTACTCAAACAAACAACATCCGTCAAGAAATCTATATATCTTGTTGCTCAATAAAAAGCAGATAATTGGCCCATTTATTACAGTTTCAAACTAAATTTTTCATTTCCTTACTACAGGCTACAAAGCACTAAACTTAAGTCGTTCAAAGGACGCATTTATTGATTAATTTAAAAACCATACAATTATACAATTATGTCACTCAATATGTGCACGTGTTGAGTATAGTGCCTAGTACTCACGTTACAAGAACCGTGGTTAGTTAAACAATATAATGGCGGGATGTCACGTTGACACATCTATTTAAAATATTTTAAATAAACCACAGCCATACTCCCAGCAGACGACAAGCAGACGACCAATACATCAATCATTACTAGCCAATCGATTACCAATATACTATTTAGACATAATCAATATGGATATATGACGTCATTGCAAGTGATAAACAACAACATCAACAGCACAGACTGGTCCGAACTGGGAATTCTACACTTCTAATCACGTGATGTCCAAAGGAAACCATGATGACGGACGTAATATGTTTTCATCAACATTAATGATTATATTATGTTACTCCGAGATGCCAACAACATTATTGCTCACATCAATCAAATATACCGCCCACTCTGTCCCATACTAGTGTTGTTACAGTTGTTTACTAGAATTATTCCTGAAAATGTCATCCGATATTGATATACTCGTTGACATTTTCATGCAATGATAATTATATTGAACAAAGTGTATGTTCTGTTCTGATCATTTTACTACTGAGAAAACCGTTGATTTATATTATTGAGTTTAACAATCCAATTTGCTCATACAAAGAGGCTGTTGCACTCGCAGCTGTTATTTTTAACCTACATGAATTTGTACACAAATTTGGTTATTTCTGATATTTTAAATTATATTGTGAGTTTTTTGTTGCATATAAATTGTAAATTTTATACCAAATGAAGACTTTTAGACCACTTAAGGAACGTTTTTATTTTAGATTACCGACTTACGAGGTCTACATAGGCTATAAAATGTTAGGAACGATTCCTCCGGACCACCAGTTGAAATGGCGTTGTTAGCAGCCAACCGGAAATGACGTGTTGCCTAATCCAGTAATAATGATCACTCGACATAATTCGGTACATACATTGCATCAACGGATGTTGTTTACCGCTTTTGCTGAAGCAACCAATGATCTACCTGATCATGATCAGATCATGTGACCGGAACAATGGTTTACACTAAATTGCTTTGTTTGCTCGTTGTTTTTTTAAACGTCGTATTCAACACATATTTAGGTCATATATACGACGGCCAGCTCTTCCTACTATAGGTTTCCTGAACACTTTTCTATCACCAGTACTAACTTACCCTACCACGAGGCCGCCAACCCATGAATAGGGTATGACCTACTACGACCGGGCTCGAACCCGCGATCTCCGGACATGCTAACCACTACGCCACGGCCCTCACACTACATTGCACTTCTATGAAAGTAATTTGATAGTTCGGTTTGAATTAAAACTAAGTTATACTCATGTTTCAAAAATTAGGTTACAAAGCTCTGATCGTGTTTCAAATGCAAGCTTGCATCTCCTTGTTTGGAGTGAGCGAAATGATGCACACTGATACGTAAGAGATAACCATATGTTTATAATGTACATTAGCAGTCTCCATTAATATGATACTCAATTTCAGAAATCTGATACCTATTTGACACGCTTAATTATGCACCGTTTACTATATATTGTGTTTAAATATTAATATGGTGTAACATACATTTTGTAACATAGTTTTCATCTTTTCTTGATTTATCGTCGTCGTCACTTGAGCATACGCCATTAAATTGAACCAACACAATGCAAGCAGTGTAAACATAAACCCCAAATAGTCATAAAAACAACATATGCACCGTTTTTGTGATTTAGTTAACAACAACAACATATATCCTATAAACCGGAGCTAGTTCAAAAACAACATAAACTACATAAGTGTGCCCCATTTCCTATGTCTAGTTCAAAAAGTTCGTTCGCGTTCGTATTTGGTCATATTCCAAATGTAAACATACACTAACGGCATTACATGATCAAATTTGCGATCAATGTTTTATCCTACATTTTCTAGTATGTTATATTTTATTACAACCTGAAGGAATAGTGGACTCTTCGATAAGCAGAAAGACGTGTTTACACTGTTTTTGTCCTCCATTCTTAATACAATACAAACTGTCCGTGCAGCAAGTTTCATACACTTGACAAAAGCCTTACATCTAAAATCAACCTAGACACAAAGCATTACACCCACCCTTACCAATGAACTAAGGTAATGCAATTATTATGTCATGTCATTATTGCTCATCCCTCAAATATCATCAAGTTATCTAGCATCAAATGAACTAAAGACAAAACTTTCATATAATCAAACATTGTAAATGTCGCCAAATCCTTTGTAGATTAGCAGTTTTATGTTAAATGAACTCAACGAACTCATTCCTATTAAGATGACTATCTTCAGACTCACTCACTGTCTTAACAATTAAGGTTTAATATCACACAGGATCAATTCCCTCACGTATAGCGATCATATACCTTTAGATTAGTCTCAACAGACAACGTAGTCTTACTAAGTGCTTATATAGATATACTTGATCCTTCTCCATTTTCAAAGTCAAAGACTTCTAATTGTGATAATCTTATATTACTGATAGTCATGATGATAGGTCTATTATACCTTTGTTACTGATGTCTGTCTTGGTAATGAGACTGGAAATTGAAGGTGTCAGATATTTAATGATACTTTCACTGTAACTAATTTTATGTTCTAGAAGAATTCTAAACGACACTTAAGCTTTACGTAGGAGCAGTAGTGAAAGAGTGTCGTAATATTCCTTTGTGCCAATTTGTCGGCTACACTAAGCGGATTAAAATACTCCCAAGCTCCGAAGCTCCATGAAAGAATGTCCCGCAATGAAATAGAATCTACGACACATTGACCAGTAAATTTACCTGCTACCGACTATTTTAGCCGGACGGCTATCATGGAATGAATAGTCTATGTACATGTATATTGAATACATTGTCTTTCTTCCGAACCCCGTTTTTGACAATGCCCATGTTATATGAACTGAGTGCAACATAAGTGGGACAAACGCAGTCAGTTTTACAAGTTTTACCCGCATTTTGTTGTACCCAGTTCATACGCTCGCAGCTCAGTGAATATACTGCATTTCATTTACATGTAAAACTTTTGAAGGATGCAAAAAAGAGTGTATTCAGCTCAGTACAATAATGCTAAATATCAGGTTAAGCGACTAGGACATATCATATACATATAATATGATATTTATTACATAGAAATATGATATTATGTTATATTTACAATGTTTAACAGATGAACAATTACTGTAGCAGCATGTGGAGTTACTGTGAGGAACACACGTGAGTTCATCCAGGCGTGGTTGATCTATTGTCAGGAACGTATAATGAATAACTAAGTTAAAAGATGCAAAAATACCCTTGAGTCCTCGAGCGACCTACTTTTCTAACATGACTTAACATCTTTTGAAGTCACGTGGATACATCACTGGGTACTTTAAAAGCATTTGATGATAATGTGTTTCATTATATTAAAATGTTCTAAGTACGTGTGATATTGGTAACTATGAACAGAAGTAAAAAACAGGAACTTATCTTGACCTTTAGGAATTCTGTTGACTGCTGTAGTGTTTAAGAAACTTAATGGAACAATTCTCAGTTCCAGTTATCACAAAACCTTTCAGAATGTCGGTTACAATTATCTGGACGCAAGGTACAATACAAAAACCACCAGTTGTTATTAGTGATGTAAGCTTCTTTAACTTACTGTGACTTTAAAGTACAATCTTCTTTTTACTTCCAAGTACCAACAGCTTATTTAGGAGATTGGTCACGTTGTTGTGTTGCTTTCATCACATCACGTTTCTGAAGAAAAAAAGACAGTAACGTGGGCGTGATTAAAGCTTTTTACGCCCTTTAAAAATTGGGTCACTTGTTTACCGTATGAAACGGTTTAATGTTTTTAATAAATATTTTTGAAGCCGACTTTCTTCTTCAACGGATGCGCCCAGCAGAGTTATCAATCACTATTACTAAATGTACTTTTTGGAGAACGATACACGAGTTCGTATCGCTGTTTTTGTCGATTAGGTTACAGCTTTAAAATAAAATAATAATAATAATAAATACTATATTTAAAGAGGCTACACATTTGGATAAATCCAATCTTCTATGTGGGCCTCAATAATAAATTGTACAGTTCAGGGTTGTTTAAAGTGTGTAGAATGAATGATATATATGAGTTCGTATTGCTGTTTCATTTGTTTCAGCCGCAACATTAAAAATGACATATTTCGTGTACCGTCATGTAATGATTTATTAGGTCATTTTAGCCACACAATAGATCTATAGCGCGAACATTCATGATATAACAAACTGAACATCTCGTACTCCGTCTGCATGATTACAAGACAAGAAACGCTTTACATGCAGTTGTACATTATATTGTTTTTTGTCGTTGAACCATGCCGTCTTTGGTGCATCTCTTCGTTTGATACGCATTGATTCTAAGACAAAACAGCTTTCATAAGTGATAGGCATCGGTTCATAAATGAGGAAATATAAGACTTAGAGGGAGTAATATATCAAAGTTATGTATTCCTAAATATGCTAGCAAAACCTACTAATAGAATAATGATTCAGCCAAACACAATGTTTTATATATTACACTTCTCTTTATGCATATATTAACATATTCTGCTCCAAATTATGCATGAAACATCAAATTTAGGCGGACGTTGCAATTTATTATACGTGCTATGAGGAACTAGGAAGAAGTTTATTACGTAAAACAATACAGAAATGTCCATGTTTCCTTTAAATTATCAAGAAACTGACTATTACATTGTCAGTTTAATGTCAACGTAGAGTTTCTGGTAAATTTAACATTTTAGTTTAGATGCCAATCTCATGTTGAAATAAAAGGCTTGTAATGTAATACGATGAAAGAATGCAGTCATTTTCATACAGTATTTTTTTGTCTTTAGATTTTCCATGGCATAAAGAAAAGATAAATGGATTACATGAACACGTGCTTGATATTGTCACGGTGCCTTCACCACGTGACTTTAGTGTTAAGTGATCATTGTAGGTAAAATAATACATAACAAACCACCATCATGGCAGAATTGTCTTCCATAAGTTTTTTTACCATATTCTATGGAATAAATAGAAAAAATAGAGAGTTTGATGGAATAAATTATACGTACTTTTTTGTAACAGTGCGATTGCATTGCAGTTTCAACTCGCCGTGTCTCTTTACGTAAAAGGAATAGTCTATTTCAAATAGCCCTCCTACATCATTAATGAGATAAAACCGGCGTTCCAAGTTATCCCATAAAATGTGTTACATACTGCATTCTTTCGTAGAATTAGAATAATATAATTATTTTGGAGTTCTCATGTAAGCAGTATTGTGGCAGCAAAACTGCAGAACGACATCTTGGAGGCACTTACACATTTCCGTTGAATTTTCTTAAAAAGCAAGGTTGTTGCAAGACAACTGCAAGGTATAAGTACTTCCCAGAACGATATTTGCTAGACAAAATATCAATTATAAATTCGAGCTGGTGACGTGCGACTGACTCAAGGGAATTAGTGCCTCAGACTCTATATAAAGCACTTAATGAAAAAAACTCAAACCATGCATGTTAACTATTTTAACTGATATTTCAATATTCATGGATACATCGAGTGTCATATAATTTAGTACTTCTTATGAAAAAGGTTGATGAATAATTTAAATCGCTTTACAGACATGTTGTGTTATAGCCTATTTTACGACCTCTGTTGACACACTTATATTTTTTTATAGTACTTAAAAGTGAGTAATAAAAATATCACTAGTAAATCAAAAGTACTTTTTAAAAATAATACATCATGTACTTTACTTAATTCTTGGTTTATGTTATGCGGATGGGTGGAGTATAAGAATTAAAAATAGTAACAATAAAGTATGGTGTGTCACGATGGACATGAGGGAAGTTGTTAATACGTATAGCAAAAAGTACAGTGTGATTATAATGGCATAATAGGCGGTTTGCAAAATAAATAGACTCATAGAGGAAATGCAATTAAAACGTGCATTATAATATGTACTATGCTGTAGTACTATTCTAGGTATTAGTTAATGGAAGAGCATTGTTTACAAATCAGCAAGTGAATGTTCATAGTGGCGTAACACGTGACCAAAACATCCCCAAAACATGATAGAAATAATTGATTGCCTAATTGCACTAGTATGATAAATATACGGTATGTTTTTCTACTCAGGGTTAGAGTAGTTCGAATTAAATTAGGGTTTGCACTTTTAGCATATTTACTCACTGATCGTTTTTTTGTTATTTAACAAAAATTTAAAAATCAAATTAAAATGTATAAATGAAATGTGTTGACTTTGATTCAGTTTAAATTGACAAACATTATCTATATTTTGATCTAAATAAACAAAACATCAATACATAAATACTACTCAATATTTTATTCAGCCAATGGTTATAATTATGTTAATACGTTTCTTAAATCATCGGCGCAATGCATTACAGCTCTTAATCCATTTTCAAAAAGATTTTTCAGAAGACCTTAAAAGTGCATTTAAGCAAACCAATCATTTTTCAGTTAGAGCAAAATGTCACTTTGTTTTATTGGCCCTTGAATTTGCAAACCTTGTCAAGCCTTTTTACTTATTAATGTAAAAAGAATTAATTTTAAGAAGGCAAAAAATGTGATGTTGAAAAAAAAGTTAGAGCACTGTTGCATTAAACTGACATTATTTTATTGATAATTTCGTATCTGAGGATATATTAAGATGTCATTTCATTCCAGAGTAATCCATTTAATCACTCATATCAATGCTTTTATGAATTTTTAAAAAAGATTTATAATATGCATTTAAGTGTTTGCCTGAATAGATTTGCACTTATAGTTTAGCACTGTCATTATTGTGATTTAAATGCATTCCATAATAATTTGATCGTAAACACCATATTGTAGATGAAATGGTTTTGAAAGCGAAGTCAATTGTCATAACAATAAAACTATTCTCCAATACGAAAAATTAAAATTTAATTTTGAATGATCATTTGTTATTGAAATACAGGCAGACAATGAAATATGATTTCAGCATAATGGAGTCCCTATACGCTACGCTGCGTTTTACGTCATTCTTTGTAAAGCTGCAGCGCTGCAAAGCGTTTTAAATGACTTTGTACCTTTTTAATTGATTATTGTTCCATTAGTTCACATTATCTTTATGGATTAACATTTCTCTGAGGCCCTTGGGAGAATAAAACATACGAATGACGTCATTGGCGACCATTAACACAATGGAAGAATGCCGAGCATGGATATTAATAATTCATGATAAAATATAAGCTTTCAGTTCATGTTAATAAATATTGTTGGGTTTCAACTTTCAATAGAAATTACTAGGTCAATTATTGAACAAAAAAGTCGGCCAACAGATGTTGACAGTCTTATTGCTATGATAAATATTAAATATAGAAAATATTAATCTTTGATCCCTGAGATCATAAACCAGCGTATATTTTTTATTTTATTATTGACGTATACATTAATTTTCATGCAACAATGACCAGACGAATTCTATTCATTATTGTATTGAACTAGGGTACACTATTATTGTGTCAACAATGAAATATAGTAAATGAAGCCTAATGTACGAAAATTATCATAATATTTGAAGAAACCTATATCTACCACGAGAATAACTTTTTTCTATTCTAGCATATTGTTGATCTAACGGCTAGACGGAGCACATTTAGAAGCAAGTCACTAATTTAACAGCTGAACTAAGTGGTATGTAGCAAGTCGTTGTTTTTCTGATAGGGCAATCGTTATGATACGTCTTGCTACGTGAACCAGTTTCAGTCAAAGACTTGCACGCCGGTTAGAAAATGAGCTTGAAATTTGAAAAGCGCGGTTCAGAAACAAACGTCACACACGTATATTTCATATAATATAGGCGTATATATTGAAGAGTATATACGACGTGCTTTGTGTGTTCTTCAAAGCAAGCAACCACCTTGATGTACTACCATTCTGTACTCTGTCACTATTAGACTTTATCAATTTCATATAAAAATGAAGTTTCAAATCGGTTTTTACCTGACATAGTTTCTCGGGTCAAAGCTATGAGTATACGAATAACAAAGCTATACATAAAATTTTCTCATTTAAATCATTTGCTGAAAACTATTCCATTCATGGAATCATGATATATCGAAAAGGAAAGATTTTCTCATCAATTTATGTGAAAGTCATTTTATGCTTTTTCATATAATATGCTATTGTGGTCACACCTGCAACATTGAGTGTAAACCATATCATTGAATAATAAAACATTATTTGTAATCACGTATATAAACGATAGCTCTTTGTCACAATATATCAGTGATGTGGCTCTTAGTAATTTCAACTCAAAGTAAGATCAAACCAAAATACTATTACGTTTATTATGAAATGATTAGACATTTCATGGCCTGCCGATCATACATATGTAAGAACTAATTTTCATAAAATTTGTTATAATATTTGACTCTTATATCATTCTTACATATTTTATATTCGTTTTCAAAGATGAAATAAAACTATTTGATGTTCACCGATAAAAATGGTGTAATAATCATGCCAAGGTTTTATGTTATGACATCAACGTTTTATGGACCTTGATTTGATTTATAATAAGCAACTGAGTTACAAGAAAATTCTAACAAAATCTTACATTTGTACATTTATGTTTTCCAATTTAGGTTCAAGTAAATGCTGTTTTGATCTCGTCGTATCCTAGATTATAACTTCATTGGTATTATGGTCATATTAACCTCTCCTATTATGTGACAGTTTTACTATCATGTCATAATAAACACAGTTTTAGGGCTGCGCTCAATAACTGGAACATAAGAGCCACAAGAGATTTAATGTCTTAATGTTCGCCAGCTCACGCCATGCATGATCATACATTTACTATGTAGCAACCGGGACTGCCACGATTTTAGTTCGACAGCTTTCGTAGCATTCCGTAAAATTTCGTAAAGTTGTCCGCAATAATAAGCGCTGTGTTTCTGGTAATGGTTAAAAATCAGTTTAGATAAAGCTTCTTCGGCACAATCCGTGCCATAGACACCAGTACATAACCTGTACCGTGTCAGGATCTTAAAGACATCCGTGACAAACATTTTAAAGTTAACTGACTTAAAGAACTTTTTGAGTCTGTACCATCATATGCGATATTTAACTTTTTGAAGGAAATAAATGTATATAATAAGATATAGAGCTTCACATCATTAATATCGTTTGAATAAATAGTATCATTGATTGCTTTCGGTGCGATATGACCTTTTTGTGTTGGTGCGCCGTAAAACCCAAACAAACAATACCCTGTACCGTCATCCGTGTACGTGTGGCGATGGTTTTCGAACAAGTAAAAGGTCTTACCTAACAAGTATAACGTCAGAATGAAGTAATATGTTGCATCAACGACAAGTTTACTGTGACATTGAAAATTAAAATTTCATGCCCTAAGTTCAAAGACCCCAGCAGTCATTCATCCATATAGATCAATTACAGAAATATACATAATTGAACATTCGCCATGCATACATGGAGTCTACTCGCACATGATGCGTCTTGTCACAAATATTGCTATACATGTTTTAAAATTGGAACACAACATTTCTATATCAATGTTTTTTCAGGTACAAGGATTGAATAATCTGAATTCGATCGTTGTAAATAAACTTTACTTACCAACATCAAAGTTGAATTTCAATATTTCATATCAAAGATTAATGGGGAAAAAGCAACCGCAAGTTTTTATGGATTTGGATGAGTCTTAGGGACGATTGATCACAACACCATGAATAGAATCTTTGATACGTCAAATTCAATAAAATATATTAGTATTTTTATATAATATATCTACATTTGTGATCTGGTGTTGATTTATATATTAAAATATTTTTATGTAAATTTGTAGATCTAATTTTTTTATATTATTTAACATTTTAAGGTGTGTGAATATTTAAATCTATGAATGAAAACTTTCTATTCAGGTTTTTGTAAGCCCAGGATACCTCAGGGTGTATATCATATATTTAACTGCGTGAACTTATGTTGAACGTATAAAACATGAACTACTGTGTATGAAAAACAGGGTATGTAAAATAGTATCAAAACATAAAGTGGGTGTGATATTATTGATGTTATCATAACAAGGTTCAATTTAAAAGGTAGGCAAAACAACCCAGAAAAACTGGAATCCAGCAACGCCCCTAGTAAACACAAGCAATACATGCACCTATAACCTACGCTTACAATTTGAAAGTCATTTGACACAGAAGTTGAGAACAGATTAACAATATTAATTTGACATCAGAACAAAATTCACGTTTGCAACGTGTATGTATTTTCTTATCCTTTTAAAACAAAAGATGCGAGGAGAAACGAGATCGTATAAACATCTTACATCCACATCAAGAACAATGTCCCGTGCGATATTGCGACATGTATGTATTTGCATATCAATGTAAAGAATGCGCTTCATACCAAGCAAGCATGAACAAGTAGTGGTCCATTGATAGAACGCGCTTAGGGATCGTTAAGTCCCAGGTTCGAACCCCGGGAGCATTTCTAATTTCCTTGAGCAAGAACTTTAACTACATATGTTCCACTCCATTCAGGTGAAAATGGGTACTGTAAGGGATCATCTGTCCGATGGGGATTTCAATGATCAGGGGTTATCGTACCAATTGAGTTGTTAAATCGGTTGAACATATACATGGACTTCAACTTCAATGCAGATACGTGGCAGCATCCACCATGTAGACATTTACGCCAAAGGAAAGAGGCTTTAAACTGTTTTTGTTTTAATTTTTAGCATAATTTGTAACAGGTTGTACTGTCTTCTTCCATTCGACGAAGGAATCAAAGATTGCAACTAGAAGTTTACAAAATGACATGACAATACTCGTTGACAATGTCAATATCCTCAAGGTGACAAAATAAATGAAAACTGTGTCACTATGAAACTATTTAAAAAACTTATTATAATCATTTGTTTAATGATGTATCAGTTAACACATTATCACTCATATTTCATGCATATAAATTATATGAACTCTCACTGTAGGGGCACTTGAAATTGTCGCCAAAAATAAAATATATAGCTTGATTTTTGCATAATCATGGTAGCAATAAAAATAGCTGTTTTTGTAAACATACTAATCCTATTTAAATCTGACCCTTCATTTAATTCATTGCTTAATCTCACTCGTGCATTTGATAATAATGTCCATACCACCTCACCATAAAAACCAACACTAATTCAAGATATCGCAACACCATCATTGTATTATTGTTGATGTTTTGGTACATATAAATGATGTCCACCAAACTTCACCATAACAAACGACATAAAAATTATAATATTATTATAGATATCACTACATTATTATGTTCTTGTATGGTTTTTGGGACATGCAAATTAGGTCAATCCTAACCCCACCTTCTAAACTAATTCTAAATATTGTAGCTCGCACAAAATAACATTACATGTCTGTGTTAACATTAAAATAAACCAATCCATAGCAGAGATAAAGCAGTGTTGAAAATAAAAGTTGAGTAATTCATTTGTACAAAATAAGTGTAACAGATAAACCACCACCCTCTAAAATATATTAAATTACATTTATCCTGAACATCCCCTGTCCCGCATTAGTTCATTGTACTGTTAACATAAACACTGTTTTTTGTACGAACTATATATCGTCATGTTTTCCTTGCTGGTGTTTTGTGACGTGCGAAAGGTATATAGGCTTGCTCGTGTAGTATGTATGAGCTAAGCATCTTGGTCAGCTTCGCAAATCTTGAAACCTTATAACACGACTCATGTACATGTATAACTTTCGTCCTTGGCATTTTGCTGTAAGTAGCTGTAAGAAGTTGTAGAGATGATTACTTGTTGTGTCTCCCAGGGTAAGTATGGCTTAAGAATTAATTACTTATTGACAATGTCTAACCCTTTCTTGACGCAATCCGTTAGGAAACTTAATTTATCTTTTACGGTATACTCGGCATACCACAATGCATTTACAAACACCATTAATATTAAATACGCTATCGAAGTTAAGATTCTAATTAAATGTTACACTTGATTAGACGGTTTTGTATATGTCCTTATAACCATTCCAACAATAATTAAAGCTTAACATACTTACTTAGTTAAATGCTTATGGTTGTTTGCACGTGTATTTTTACGTAGATTACACTCTTGCAAGTGGCATAAGTCTTTCATAATAGTTGGTACCATGTTGAGAAAACAACTAACTTCACGAGAAAGAAACATAAAACTTTCAATTATGACAATGGTTTTACTATCATATGACCTATTCCCCAACAATATGTATGGTTGCTGGTTGTCTTCAGACAAGCAAGCAATACTGAAAATATAATAAATACCAAATAATCTTTCCTCTAGTACATAATATCAGAATGTTTTGGATCTATGAGCTCTCGGTCAAATTGAATAGACCAACTTTAGAATTTAATATTAGAAGAGTTTTGACTTAGCCGTATAGTACTGAGCGTGAACTCCTCTCACATTTTGCTGTTTTAGAAGTTCGATTGCAACAAATGCACAGCTTTGGCGCGAAAGAAATTTCTGGAATTTGAAGTTCCTGTTAATGAACATGCTAGTTGGACAATAGGGGAATAATCAGCCCGCAAAAATGATAAGAATTTAGGTATTTCACTGACTTATCTAGTGTCCAAAACTTACTTGTACCATTTATAAAACGACATAAGTCAGTGTGAAGTCATTCAACTAATTTGAAATTGGAGTTAAATTGGGTGCTTTGATAATTTCTCTGTTACGGAAGGATATATTACAACTTGTAAATTGAAGCATTATTACCAACCACCCTCAGTTTGTGCATGCCTAATGGCATTTCAAGACTAACACAAATTCATTCCTCAAAAACGGGAATCTGACTCGGTCTATTTACTCATCTCGCATAACAAACATGTTTTTTTTCTATTCAACAACTCTAATGTTTTCAGTACTGACATATGCTGGATATAAGCCAATGATAAAACGAAGGTCATATCTTTTTCATTACTCCTACTACAACCATTATGTATTTACATACTAATCACTGAAAAAACATTTCTTAAATCTCTGAAATTTGGTAAACGCTACGGTATGAACAAAAACCATTTCGGAAAATCGCGAAAACATATGTCAAATTGACACGGCCTTCACCTTGAAAACGTAACATTAGGTTGTCTATGTGTTTAGATAACCTTGAACTTTTGAAAAGAATTTATATTTGTATATAATGTTACCATCTGTTTTCAATGCTTAGTGTTATCATTGAGATATTTTGCTCACCTTTTTTGTTTGTAAGTATAAACGTAAATGATATGGTTATACACCATCGAGAAGGCGGTCAAGTGTACGATCATTGGATTGTTTAAGGAACGATGTAATAGTGAATATAATTGGAATTTAAAAATAGTTTAACCAAATACATTAGGGATATTCATATATGTGTCATGTTGTACAGCCATTTTGTCCCTTTTAAATGTATTGTTACTTTTGCAAATGATCCAACAATCTCATCTGAATGCACAGTACACTTAACGCAGTAACACCAGTGCTGTTTAAGCTCTAATCATTCCTTTGTTGTTGTTGTTGGGTTTACCGCCGTAGCCACACATTGTATAGGTTATATCACGGCGGTCAGTCCACCTACTCACTGTTCCTGAAAAGGTTAAATCTCTGGATTTAGCTATTAACCAACTACCAGGCACATACTTCCGTAAGTGACTGACTACTGTCCTACATGATTTAGAATCAGTGGTAGGAGACAGAATGACCGTAGAAAATTATTTCATGAACAAGCTCCACGAAAGTAAGGCCCGCCCGGGAATCGAACCTTCGACCCCTCGATCAGTAGACTTGTGTGCTACCGACTGAGCTAGCCGGGCGAGCAATCATTCCTTTGGTGACCACCAATGAAAGAAATCCAAATAGAATGTCCTTTTCATTTGCTTTTTGAAGTGATTATAAGTTATAAAAAAAGACTATCACTAGTACTCATGACCTTTCTTTTCTCAAGGACATGTGAACGTGACTTTGGCTTACGTATTTCGAAAGGATATTAGTGTACTGATTTTTATATTGCCCTAATAAAGTTAGCCTTGGGACACCCCTATCTATGAGTTTTATAAATATCCTGTAATTGATACGGTCCATTCAATTATCAGGACATGTTTTCCGAATCTAAACTATAAACATCAACTTGCCATTCAATCAATAAATGTACACTCGTTCTAGGATGAACAGTTCTCATGTGGGTGTATTTTTCAAACTCCCGTCAAGGTAATTGAAAGTACAAAAGTTGCTACATCGATTCAGATGTTGATCTTAATGAAAGAACTGCTGCTGGTCGCTTTCAATTGATCAAAGTTAATAACTAAAGGGATAAATAGAGCGCGACGTATTAGCGGACTTGTTATGAAGATAATTAATAAATACGAAAAAACCACGAACAGCATGTGCTTGAGTAATCAAGCTGTACAAAATCTGGGTATATTGATACATTCATGTCCCAATCTGATCAAGGTCGAGCACTTTAAGAATGCGTGGCTTCATTCAATTTATGATGGACCTGATTTACATACTCACATGGATACATGTAGAAGGTCATTAACTAGAACCAGTTTTATTCATCACCTATCTAGATCAACAGCATGTGGATCTTTGTACAATGTACCCTTGACGTTTTTTTTAATCTTACTCATGACTAATAATATTGCAGTCGATGGAATATGTCCTCTTTTTTATTCCACTTAAATTTGTTGAAGTTGTTCCTTTACCCTTTTTGTCCAGTACGCTTGTACGTAATATGGTATTGCATGACTTCTGATTGTCAAAAATATCAGAATGAATGGCAACATAAGAATATTCATTTCCCAAAGCTTAGCAAATTAAAGTCCCCACGTGTCTCGATGGAAACGAAACATCAAAGCACTTCTGAGATGGTTCTAACTTGGAATCCATTTCCATTGTATGTATTTACAATAAGGACCTTATAAACTTTACCCGGGTCCATAGCGCAGTTGGTAGCGCGCCGGGATTTGGATACTCGTGCCCGAGGGGGTGCGGGTTCGAATCCCACCCGGGGAAGTTATACCCTTCCATGAAAATTTGACAATAATGTCAATTTTCCTCCATTGATTAGATAATATGGAGAAGTTTCCGGCCTTGTGGAAGGGTAGGTGAGTACTGGTTATAGACAATGGTCCAGGAAAGCTAGGTTAGGTGCGCTGGACGCCGTGAAATGACCTAAATTGTGTTGATACGGCGTTAACTCCAATAAATAAAAAATAAACCTTATAAACTTTAACCTCTGACCTACTTATCTCATGATCTTCAGTCAGGTTACTAATAAGGTTGTCAATTACTTTACATACTTAATGTTTGTCCTTATAGATGTCTTTATAGTAATACAAAATAATTATTTCATAGCTAATGTTCAAAAAGTCATTTGTGCCACTCACCTATACTATAGCGAGTGGTCTTACCTAATTGAGTATTGTACGAGTAGAAGAGGAAACGTACGGTAACCATTTTATGTAAAAGTAGTTTTCATCCAATAGTCAATGTTATGACTTTTTGACACGTTTGATAAATTTATTTCTAAATTATTGAACACGTTTTTTCTCCCTTTTATGAGCTTAGGCTAATTATTCATTTCAATTGCGACAATAAAACAGCTGTCAATACTCGATACATTAACAATGGCTTGGGTTACCAAATGGCGTAACCTCAACCCCAAACAATTGATTGCAACAAATTCATTTGAAATTTTAGTCGATGAATTGTATACAAAGTTTCATCGCAGTTACGAAAAATGTGGTTAATTTTGACTGGAATAAACAGCTTTACGTCAGATGGTCCGTAGAGTTTTAAATTCTTCACTCACAATACAAGATTGTTTCCCTTGCGGCCATTAAGAATCTTACTTAAAGGTGAACTTGAATGGACTTCCAATTTAGTCATATTGATACATGAAAGTGTACTGACAAAGTGGCATCATTTTAATACTTTGTCAATGCGTTCAGTGACTATTGGTGTATCTTTGATGATCATTGCTGTATTATGATTTACTTTAAAATGTCCTTTGTGCGACCAGATGTAGCAAATGAGTTTCTACCTACGCAATTATTCTAAATATACTGTGACATGAAAGAAATAAGAAAATTTACTGCTTTGCTCATATGAGAGCAAACTGGAATTTTCAAGTATATTATTTTATTATCTTGCTCATCCTTGATTTATAAACCATTTCTGGTTCTGTATATGGAACGGTTGTTAATGGATACCATAATAATTATTATCGTGACATCTGAGTCACGTTGTCATTTCAGGTAGGGTGAGAGGAGTTTACAATGAATTTCCAAGAAACTTAAAATTTATATAATACCATTTTAGATGTAAAAACTTTCGTGCTATTTTTCTTTTGTAGAAGATGCCAACCGCTGGTAGAATTATATTGCAAAACCTCAGTGTGGTGGTATTTAATATTGTCCACAGCATGTTTCTGGTACAATTGTAACATAATTTCTACAACATGAAACCTCTGTAAATAGATATTAAAGTTTAACATACGTTCTAAGTAAAGAAAAAGAGTAGGCGACTTTAAGTTTTTTTAAATTAAGCTTGTCTTACTGGAATAGGCGATCTAGTGCAGAGAAATGGTGTTATTATCTTACATTAAGATAAATTGGACTTATTACAAATCTTGGGTTGACAATTATCCATAAAATTATATCACTATATCACTTTACTTATGAGCAATACATTTTATTTATGATTCAACAGAACAGAACAGAACACAATATTTTATTTACGATTTGTACATTGTATATCATCAATATATAGTTTAAGCAATACAAATAACATTTGTCATATAATCAAAGTTAGAAAATACATTTAATTTTATATTGAATAAGATCAGAGGATAAATTAAGAAACAAGAAAAAGACATCAAGGTTTTGATTAGGAGTTCGACCGTGTAAGGTAATGAATCTTTTTGATGCTTTCAATGGAGAAAGCCAACATCTTATTCTAAATCCACGCGTAATATCAATATAAAATATAAAAGTACACGCAACTACATACTGTTTTGAATGACGAATCCACTGTAAATAACACCCAAAAATAGAAATCGACGTTAGTGTATTTCAATGTTATTCAGAAAAAAATGTAAATTTATTAGTCATTAGAGATTAAATTTAACTTTACCTAAGACTCATACCGCGACACCATTAGCGTTCATAATGGCTTTTTGCTATTTTAGTCAAAGTTTTGATTTATCTGTTAGCGGTCTATCGCTGCAAAACGACATTTAAAAAAATACGCGGCAAGGTTTCAACTGTCGTGAAAATGCAAACTATAGACGGAAAGTGCTAAATAGCTTAATATGCTAGGTCATTCTTCCTCCTGCCAATGGTTCGATAATTTTGCATGGCAGTTGACAGTCATTGATGATAGTATGCGCTTAGTAGTTGGTTAACAGCTAAATCCAGAGATTTAGCCTTTCCAGGAACAGTGAGTAGGTTGACTGATCGCCGTTATATGACCTTCACAATATGTTGCTACAGCGTTAAACCTAACAAACAAACAAATAAATAATACATCAGTACTCAAAGATTTATAATTTTAACATTAACTTGTATAATGTATGTTATGTTATGACTGAACGCTCCAATCGTTTGATATTTTCCACTTTCACGGTTGTACCTTTTTAATACATAAAATTAAAACCCTAAAGGGATTTGTATCTATTTTAGACTTATGTTAATTTTATTGCGATATTTTACTCTATATTGATTTTTATGTAAGATTTGAAAACTTTTAAGGATTAGATGAAGATGTAACGTACTCAGATTTATTAGTTCTTAATTGTAATTACTTAAAATTCAAATAACATATTTACACTTTCAATAAAGCATGAAGTAAATTTTTTATTTTATTCACTCATTATAACAGACATTAAAGCCCCATTTTCAAAGTAACGATATATTTTGGGCTGCAAAGAAAAAAACATTTATCTATTTCAAACACCTCTTATAAACATTATGTTTTAATTAAATACAAATATTGCTTATATATGTTTCTACAAAAGTAGAATATGACTGTCAATACTTGAATCAAAAGTTTTGATAACAGCATGTTTAAGATGAAGTCTTGAAAATAACCTCCTCCAAATAACATTATTAAGCTCAAAAACTATTTATTTTGAAATCAGGCATATTGAACATTAGCATATAAATGCTTTTATAAAGGCACCCCACTTTTTTAGGAAATGGTCACTTAGTAAAACTCAATTTAGAAGGCGGAATGGTTTGAACTGTTTATTGTGTCTCTATTGCATGTAATTGTCTGAAAACTTCATGCTTGTAAAACAGTTTTCAAGTCTATTGTTGGTAAATATATCTTCATATTGTGGCTTTAATATACGGATCTAAAGACCGGGTAGTTGATAATATGGTTTTGTAAAATTTCAAATAATGATATATCTACTAATCAGATCTAGATTTTATTTTTTATGACTTAAGAAGTAAAACATAATATTAATGTCATAAAAAACTTAGTTTTGTGATAACTAAACCATGATTACTTTAATCTGGTTATGATGGGTATAACTTTATTACAAATGTTTGGTTTTGACATAATGTGAGGTATTATTATATCCAATTCGCATACAAGTAAATGCTCTTTGCGCTGAATGTCGATACATGTGTAAGGCAAGAGAACGAATTAACTTTTTGGATAGTTTACTCTACATCCTTTTTTCACACTGGCACCAGAGTCCATAACTCATTGTCATCAAATAATGCGTACGTCCCTATATATAGTTCCCTGTGCATACATACATCTGCACTACCTAATATATAATAATGAAAGTATATACACGGTAATGTATACGGGACCGATTTTTAATTGTGTTTGTTGACATAATATTATATGCGTGCGTATTTAACGAGTGTGAGGTCTCTGGTGCCAGTGCTTTTTCATTATGATAAAATGAGAACCTCGCTAGGCTTTTTGTCACCGAAGAGAAAACAACGAACTAGACACACAAGCACGAGAAACTAGTTTCTATCAATGGCATTGTTTTAAAAGCATTATATCACCACCGTTTAATGTATTGTTTAAAAGAAGTCTTGTTTATTAAATGCATTGTCAATACAATTATCGAATAGAAAGCAATAAAGGAAAAACATATTATATATGATAAAATAGACGGAATTAACCCCAACCACGATATCAACAATACATATAAAGACGACATCATTATAGGGTTCATGAATATTTTAATAAAGATATGTAGACTAAGTGCATGTTTCATATCATTAAACTAATAAATGTAATATGTAATATGTCTAACCCATTCATTCTATAGTTCTTTTTATTTGAATTCCAATATAAACTAGGCTGCACTGTTTACATTGTCTATCAAATATGTCATGTGGCATCTCAGTTGATATGAATTATTAAATTGCACGATTAATCGATTGTCTTTTGCATGAATAATGATTTTTTTCCCGTTATGATATATTATTCCTTTGATTTAATCATTGAGTGCAAACATTGCTTATTCCTTTGATATAATCAAAGAGAGCAAATATTGGCATTCAATTTTAGCTTTACTAATTTCATTAACACCGTTTGCTAGGGGTTTTGTAATTAAATATCGTAGTTCTGAAATGACGAAGGACTGGAGTTATACCTTAAAGTGTAGTAAGAACTCATCAACTGGAATCATCAATTTAAACTTGTAATAAATTTTAGTAAATTACTTATGCGATCTAAACATCTAATACTTAATAAATTCACTTTTCATATCATTTAAAACGGCGTTAAGTCAGTTCTGAAGTCTAGTATACCTACGTACTTCAATCGCATGATGCTCTGAAGC
Source organism: Mactra quadrangularis (assembly GCA_025267735.1). Taxonomy (NCBI): domain Eukaryota; kingdom Metazoa; phylum Mollusca; class Bivalvia; order Venerida; family Mactridae; genus Mactra; species Mactra quadrangularis. The sequence goes on along the minus strand of CM046302.1, from coordinate 34,953,591 downwards.
AGCAATCAGGAAACTTCAGTCTGAATAGGAAGAGCAAATATATCAGAACTATCAGTAGGGCTGTGGATCGTTGAGCATGTGACATCCTATTCGAACCACGATTTATGTGTAGCGATTCACGAATCGTACCACGAATAACTTGTTAATGGAGAAGCATACATAATTTATGTACAAACAAAACTAAGTGAAGAATTACAGAAGCTTTTACGAAATAGAAAACCATGTACTCCAAACATTTCTATTACCAGGCGTTTTATGGGCATTTTCAGTAATAACATTTTTGTTTAATGTGTATCAAGTGAATTTTTTTCACTACTGGCTACTAGTCTATTGGCATCGATAAATCAAACAAAAGTTATTCTGATATAATCACTTTAAGTTTTGTATAGAAAGAAAATCGGGCACAAAACAATAACATTTACATTTCTTTCTTTCTATGTTTTCGTTTCTAACGTAACAATGACCTAACCTAGAAACCTAATAAAACACCGACATCTGTTAACATTCCCAATAAATTTCGATCTGCTGTTCTTGGCTTCGTTTGATCCCAGACCAAAAATAATCCTTATACACGTCATATCACTAAGTAATAAATTCTTCATTTGCACAGAAAGTAATGTTTATTTTCATACTAGAATATAAATAAACGAATTGAAAGGAGTGATATTGAGACACCTTTTGATCTTTTCAAGACTTTCCCCTGAAATGTATCTGTTTCTCCCAATATTACAGACATTTCTACTTAAATTGTCTTATGAACACAACACTGGTATTAAATAATTATAAATAAAATACTACAAAGAAAACTGGAATAATTTTTGTTTATTTTACTTTCAATTAGCTTAAAGTTCATAATACAATTCTATTTCAGTCTATTTCTATACTTTGGCATACATCTTTGAAATTTTGTTTTCATTTTATAAAGTGCGTTTGTTTGTCGTATACTCTTTTGCGTAGCTTAACCAAACGGGTTCCTCTAATACACAACGCAATAATTCAAGTAAAGAGCTTACAAATTAACCTTTAGTACAAGTTATTATGCAAACAAAATAACAAAATTCAACGAGCTAAGAAAGCAATGAAAAAGCATTCCAGATCTGCAGAGAAGAAAATATGGGTAAAGCCCTGTGAAAACAACGTGCTGACAAAATAAGGAAAAAGCATTCCAGACCTGCAAAGAAGAAATACGGGCAAAGCCTGTGCAGGCAAGTTCAATCAGTACCTGGCAACCATATGTTTTGGTTATAAAGTGAAAAGATATGTGTTTGAATACCACCAATGTGTCTATACATTTACATTAAACCACAAATACCTTTTACAATATAGTTATCATAGATTAGTTTGCGGTTTTTCAAGGAGCGGCCAAATATAGATCGAGCGCATTCCTTTTTCTTAACCGCATAAACACATATTTTGTCAGCGTGGCATTTTATGTGTGATGAAGGGGCTCCACATGGGAAGTTTTGCACCTGGTGACTGTTTGTTGCGAGTTTGAGCACACATAATCCATTTTATTCATTCAGTATTGGATATTGCGCCATTAATTTGCAAAATATTGTAGAAAAGTAACAAATATGCCGACCGCAAAAATCATACTTGCCTGCAGACCTTACACATTTTTTGCAAACGCCAATACCTAGAAAAACGCATTTGAAATGCACACATTTACATTTTCAAAAGTCAAATGTTTGGTTGTTAATATTTAGATTTTTGATTTGCAAAATATACGTAATTTGTATATAATTGCTTCAAATTAGCTTCTATGTATAGATTTGACAGCTGCTCAGAGCGGCTGCTTTTGGGTAGAACTCGGTTAATGAGAAATTGTTATCAAGTAGTGTTTGAACTCAATGTTTACAGTGTGGGCTTCATGAATCATGATAAATTCAAACAAAGGGTGTATTCTACCCCGTAAGATAAAGCTGTTTGATAAATGATTTCATTACACAGAAAAAAGCATATGTTACCGCATTGTTAGTGACGGACTACTTTGTGGTCTAACCACAACAAAGATGCGTATGAATATTAAGTGTGTCTACATCCGGTGCGCCTAAGAATGTGGTTTGTTTTTATGAATCCCGGACAAGAAAAACAGTATACGATCAATATTGTTGAGCCCTTAGCGATTACGTTAAATCATAAACACCTTTTGTTTGGGCATGACTGGTCATGTTGACCTTGGGTACAAACATATAACATTGTCTAGAGCTGAGGTTACGTCTATGCTTTCTAATGCGCTCGGTCTTTGTATTCATGCGCACTGAGGCTGCGTAGGCAGACATGCATAAATGAGCATTTGTTTAGCATTACAAATGCCTAATAGAATGCTCATAAAAGCTCATAGCCACATGTTTAAACATGTGAAGAAGAAGTTTAGCATATAAATAAGAGTTATGTAGTTCTTTGAGTGCTACATTCATTAACCGAATTAATTAATATTCTTGCGCACATGAATAAAAATGAGCAACATGCAGACTAAGCGCAAATGGAACAAAGTTGACTTGTGTACACTAAAGATCATACACTTAAGTGCCCTACTAATAATTACAAAGTAACAATTAGTGGTAATTATTATATTTCTTATTGTCTTTTGAAGTTTACTTAATTCTGTTTCTTGCTGACGTCAGCAATACTATATCTAGATTTTCAAGTAACTTTATTCCGAAATCAATTAAGCGGTTTTGTTTTTGGAGATAAGTATGAAAATCTTCATGATTTCTTCGTAGAGTTTTTATTGACATGAAAATGATTCTCATGAAGTGCTTACTTATGTTTCGTATTGAACATGTGCATCAGTCGTTACAAATTTGTTGCAACAAATGAATGTCGGTAAAAAAAGAAACAATAAGAAAAACAACAGTATGAAATCGACAAATATTCAGGTAGAGTATTTTATGAGATATGAGTACAGTTCACTATGATTGATTTTGTTGTTGTTGTTAATAATGATTAGCTTCCCCTCACCTTTATCATTACAAAGAGAACGCACTGAGTGATTCATTTTTAATGATGCCACCTTTTTATACAGATCAAACAAGGAATCTAATGTAATAAAAAAACTCAATCATGTAATCATCTCGTACTAGGCTTGATCTGAAATCGATAGTTCAGTACTAGGAGACCCATAGATAACAGCACTATACGACAGACAACATAGAGGAAGTGAGGTCAACTTACTACTATCACAGCGAACGTGAAATCAATCATCTAAAAACTCATTATCAGCGTACATAAGATAAGTCTAAACTTGGTAAACAACTTTCTACTTGTTTAAAAGGGTAACCAAGTTCCTTTAGAAGACAAAAACTAACCTTCCCCTCATAACAGATTGTTGTAAGTTCTAGAAGTGTAAACAATACTACGATTAATTTAAAATTAATAAAAAAGCTATAAAATCCGTCCTTACATCAGATATCCATCTAAATACGATTGATGTGAGTTCTTTTTTATGATGTAATTAGACCCGACCTTTGAGTATAGTAAAACACATATTCTAACCAGATAGTATCTTATAGCTCAGGCGATCCTACCTTTAACACGTAAGTATTGTTACTTGGTTTGCTTTCTCTAAGGTCCTCATTTGATTTTCAAGATGTACTTAGTTTGTCCCGGGCAGGACATACTTTCGTGGAGCTTGGTCTCCATCCTACCAATGATTCTAAACCATGTGGGGCAGTAGCTAGTCACTGACGGAAGTATGCGCCTAGTAGTTGGTTGATAGCTAAAATCAGAAATTTAGTTTTTCCAGAAACAGTGAGTAGGTGAACTGACCGCCGTGATATAACCTGTACAATGTGTTGCTACGGTGTGAAACCGAACTAATAAAAACAAAATAAACTTAGTACGTTGTCTATCGGGCTTGTTGCTTAAATAAAAGGTAAATACTTTTCTCTATGAATCTTGTTATTTGGTTTTACGTTGTGCTTAAGGTTTTCTCTACTGGCCTTGTTGTATGATTTTCTAGTTGTATTTAATGCCTTTTTCTATGGGCTTAGTTGTTTGGTTTTCAAGTTGTACGAGATGTACTTGTACTCAATACCTTCTCTGTTGGCCTGTAAGAGAGGACTTAACCACTTTTATGATGTATATCAGAATGCACGAAGAAATCAGGGATGATATATGAAGACATGACACCAGTATTTAGTAAGATGATATACGTTAGTACAGTTTTGATGAATAAGGTGCGAGGGAAAAAAACTCGATGTTGAGTTGTGTTGGAACACATGATCATTTTTTCATAGAAAGATTTGATAGATCGGGTCATCCAGTCTATATTATAAATTATATTGCACTCTAGAGAAAATATCTAATGATTTTTTGCCATAGTTTTGATTCATTATATTCTCAATCATGTTTTCTTGTTTCGCACTGAAATTTCTGGCGCTACAGTTAACTTGTATACTGTGTAAACAAAGCACTTTTTCGCTTTTGAACGAATTGAACCGGTCATTAAATCGAACCAAGGATAGGTCTAAAACCCATTTCTTTCAAACTTACAAACAAGTTTCTATAGTTCTGTTACGTGTATTGTTAACATTGAGTCGACTCACTATTAAAATTGATTCGTTGTGCAGAATATGCAACAAACGAGACAGAAACAGACTCAATAAATTCTAAAGTTTGACGTCACTGACTAGACGGTGCATGACAAAAATAGTACTCGGAAAATAAGACCGTTATATCATACTTGAAATATCTAACCCCATAATGTTTCAATTATCATTTTCTTGGAGATCTTCTTGAGTCGTAATCCGATATAATATAGCTTGTGTTCTACAAGCTGAATCTACGGGATGCCAAAATGTGGGACAAATTATCTGCAGACGAAATTGCATCGGATGTCTGCAGAGTGGAAAATAGCCGACTGGTTAAGAATTTACACTAAATTTACCTGTGATTGTGATATAAAATCAGTAGAACCAGGCTGATTATCTAACAACGCGGAGAATCTCGTCTGTCACGAGATTTTTGCGTATTGTAGCATTACGACTGAGCTTCGATAAAAAAAATGAAACAATGGTTCGTATGATCATTAAAGCACTAGAGCTGTTATATTAGATTATTAATAGAAAACATACAACAGAAAACACTAAAATGGAAGCAGAAGATTCCAGATTGGGTTTATTACTCTGTATTTTGTAATTCTAGCATAGTACATTATTCAAGTGCAAAGATGTTGGTACGGTTTTGAGTAGGCGGGAAAACTTGGTACATTTCAAGAATGCATGCATTTATCATCTTTATTATGTTTATATCGAGGGTTGCCCACAGGAGTGTAGTAAGTGAATTGTGTTAAAGAGCGAGATAATATAGTCTTGCACGCAAGTCTCGATATGTATATATTGGTCTACATGTACTAAATGTCAAAACTCTAACAAGTACCCAAACAAAACAAAATACATGAATATATTGTATACATAGTACTTACTTATACAATATCGGTCATACATTATTATAATATAAAGAAATATTAATAATTAGTTCTATATATTTGTAGAACAGAACATAACATACTTTATTTAACCCAGGTCATGTACAGCCCTGGAGTTTTATCAATATATAATTTTAAATTATGTTTAATAATACAATGAACTATACAAAATGATGAAATTTTGAAAATAAAGGGTCACACTCACACATACACATTTACCAGACTCCAAAGTAACATGTTCTATACTCGATGCTTATTAAACGAGTTCGCATGTTTAAGGGATAATGCACCTACATGTATACATACATACTGCGTACGTGTTTCTTTAACAAAAGTTCTGTCCAGTTCTATGTATTTTGGTCTACTTGTGTCCACGAACTTGTTGATTTTTTGTCCTCAACTAATATGTATTATTTATGTATAATGAACTCATCGTATATAAAAATGCCAGCTGGATGCTGATGACCACTCACCGAATCAGCAATCCAATCAGTATGAGTGCGATAAAATTGTAGTCTTCAATAAAGTTTAACCTGAAATATTCTTTTAATAATTATGTTGTTACTGAGGTGACTTAGAACTGCGGTGCGTAGTTCATTTCGCACGATGTGCATATCAACGCAGACAGGTTTGGTTTAAAGTTCAAACTGGTGTATTGTGGGATAGCACCGTTGTTCAAGTCTAGATGGTTACAGTAACCTTAGTAAGTTTACTATGTAAATAACATAGTTTTGAGGATAGTTCACTTTGAGGATGGTTAGTTGAAATATAATTTTAGTTTAAACCCCCGGGGGGTAAAAACGTCCACAAGGTTCAATTAAGTATGCGAGCGATATTATATTACGTCGCTATATAAAACTCATGTAAAAAACAACAGCCCGTACTTATGTCGACTACGTACTTACAAACAAGCCCATGTCATAATAAAAAAACTTTCTCATAAACTACACAGACTCTATATGATATTTATGTATCGTTAAACGATATTATTTTCTCATGCAAAATATTATCGCACTGTGTGAATGGGGCCGTCGTAGGCGTTAGTTTGAATACATTCAGTCGTTTTTCTTAACAACTGTGCGCTGTACCTACACGTTATAACTATGTTCATTCTTGCTCAACGACTCGTTACGAGGGACTACTTTTTTGTTTAGTAGGTCGCTGTGTCCCTATTTGAACCGTCTGTCTTATGTTTGCATAAGAGTGAGGCTTGTAAAAAACTAGGTCAGGTTACTGAATGGAATGAATGCAATGATAAAAGCCTTTTTTATACCCTCACGATTTTTCAAACAGTTGTAAAACGGTTGTTGAAATTTTAAATATAATGTAAACATGAACTAAAATATTTCAGGTTATTTTCTGTTATGACAATGATTTTCTCATCGATTTTTGTAAATTACGCTAAAATATTCTCATAAGTAAATAAACACACACTAGGGACAGGTATTCAAAACGAAGATAATAAAAGGTCAGGTATAAAAGCCGTTTTTCTCTCACAGGAAAATCCACCGTGTGACCATGAACACCAATAAACATATCGACCAGTTTATTATTACTCACATATTTTGATGCATTTTTGTGGTTTTTCGTAATAATGATAAATAAAACGCGGGAATCAAGTTTTACAATCTTTGAAGAAATTCCGCGGCAAAATGAACAAAGAGAAACCAAAACAAAGACTAGGAAAACTTTGGTTTTATACATACCACATTTATTGTGAATTGCGTTGTGGTTTTTAAAGACTATTGTGAACTTATGTAAACAAATGAGTAAATCTATACATAAATGAAATATTTGATAATAATGAAATTTAAAAAAAATGAATAAATGTTCATTTATTCATTGTCATGTAAAAATGAAAGAAAAGATCTTTTTTATTCTTTACAGTAAATCATTTTTTATGATAACAATTAAATGTTTTATTACTCATTTAAAATGATAGAATTACTGGAATGACTTGCAGAATTGTAATGTATAATTGTAAGCGCTCACCGCTAATGGATTATATTTCATTCTCAATTAAATACTAAACAAAACAATTAACAAATAAGCATGAATTTTTGTCGTATATTTTTCAAATAAAAAGTCTTATCTTCATTTAAGACCACAATGACTTTGGGATTGATAACATCGGACGAAATTTTTTTTTTCATACAAAAAAATGTAAATGAGTATATGTTATTTAAGAAGGCGTCTAGTCGTGAAATCGTGATTATCAATTAACTCAATATTGTTAATTAGACAATAACTAATTAGTAATCCATAATGAAAGTAATATTATCTATTTTGTTATTTCAGGTCATAAATCAGAACGCAAGCCATGATATTTTTTCAATATTTTTTACTCATTAATATGAAATCTAAGTAGATCACTGTTTATATTAGTCGATTTGTCGCTAGATTACTGACGATTGATCTGGTTGATTTTATTTCTTTTGAGTAGTTGTGGATTTTGTCCGAGTATCTCTATAGCAAAAAACAGACCACGATTGGTTTACTTCTACTCTGCTAGGCAAGAGAAACGATGTTTTCTAATATTGATATTTGTTAATTAGTGTAAAATTATTTGAAGTACTGGTCTATTTCCGATTTTTAGACCGAAACTATGACATAGTTTTTTTTAAAACATCATAAAAAGAAAATAAACAAAACAAAAAATCCTAAAGTATGACCCAATATTTGGGTGGGGGTGGGGACTGACCTAACGTAAACCGACTGTTGAGTTTGTGTATCCGTCTATTTTAATGATTATAATTATGTACTATGTATTCATTTTTAGAAAAAGTTATGTTCGGTACTGTTTTTATTACGGTATCTGTCCTCCAGGACTTGAACAATTTAAAATAATAGGAATATATTCAATAAAGTCCAACGTCGTTAACACTCGACCAAGTAGTTCGTTTAAAAAAACAAAATTTATAATGAAATAAAAAAAAAACTCATTATATTATAACATCACAAGAAATATGTCCAAATTCTAACATAACATAAAGAACAGACCTGGTTCTATAGACATATATAACATATGCATTATGTCGAACTAGTAGTCGCGTACTTAGCACTGAATACTAGACTGAAGTGTCTAACCATGGTCAAAGGGAGATAATTCATTAAACCATATTAATTCTATTTCTGACAGATGCTACTTGATGGTTGAATAAATTTGAATATGTTTAACAATATTTTGAATTCTATTTTGACCTACTTTTCATTTATTTTTTAATTTATTTTTTTAAGACATGCATGCAGGCGACATTGGCCTGACAATTTGTAAATCAACCACGACGCTTGTATATTGCTCGTATATGTTTTCCCTATCAAATGTTCAATCATGCCCTAAAAACAGCTTAACAAATTCTAGATGCTTATTTTAACACCATCTGTTCGGACTCTACTTAATTTTTGGTGATTTGACTAGATGTTAAGTAATTGCTTATATCTAAATGCATTGTACATTATTTTTTATAATTTATACTTTTTAACTAAGTATACTTACGGTGATCTCCATAAGTTCTTTGACAAATAAAATTTTAAGCATGAAAGGATCATTAACAGAGCAGCTAACTTTAAATTCACTATAATTTAAGCTTATTCATATAACATCGTTCGAATATTGACAACAAACTAAGCTGATTTTGAAATTTCCTTAATAGACTCCACGTTCTTTCATGGATGAATGCGAAGCGTTTTTTAAAAGCTAGTTCATTGACCTGTTGCAATGTCACTACATGGTAATACTCTAGTACTAAATAAGGCTTATATTTTGACACATGTCTCGGATCAGTTCTATATTGGTTTTAAAACGAAAATAAATGTGCTAAAACGGCAACATAAACTTATATATCACATATCCATATATCACATTTGTTATAAGCGATGTCATTAACCGTTGTTTTCTTAGAATTCGAGTTTACCATTTACCCGTTTCCATAGCAACACAGTCGTTTTTGCTTCTTTTCCATAACAACAAATTGAATAGTGCTAATATAGAAATGTATTATAAATGTCTCCTTTATTTTGCGTTCTTTTTTCAATAAACTTGTTCATATGAACTGTTTAAATGTTTCTTAATTTTGCAAAAACAGAAAGTATTTTGAGTCTATCAAATATTTGTGTGGTCGCAAGCAAAACGAAATGAATGTTTTGTCTAAATGTCTGGGTCTATCACAAGAACAGAACAGAACAGACATTTATCCACAAAAACTGCACATTTCCTTGTGTTTAACAATAAAAAACAAACAATTATAACATCACAATCACTACGATCACAAAACAAATGGACACTATTACAAAATTACAGTGCGAACAAGATTATACAATGACAAATGCCATAATAGTTACATAAAACTGCATGCAAATCAGAAAGACAAGAATATTGCCTAAATCGTCCTTTGCATTGTACTCAAAATAAGAGTCATCGACACGTGTTGAACTTGGTTTATTCTAGGAGTTGCAGACAATGACATCGTACAAGTAAATATAGAATGCGCGATAAACAACTGCATGCAAAGTTTGTCACAATAAAAACAGTATTATAGTGACCATTCCCATAATATATATACATTCAATAGAATACACTCTTCTGTTCCGTTGTTATCCATAGCATGTTGTTGGAATGACAATAGCAAAAGCCTTGTCAGAAACGGCTTTTTATAAATCAAAAATGGATGTACATAATATACAATTTGTGGATACCATAGCGCAAGTAGCGATGTGATGAAAGGCAGACAACTCACAAAAATCCAAAGGTACCTCGATGCTACGTCAGAATGCATAGACTAGCACTAAACATATTGAAGCAAAGTCACCATATCACTCAATAAGTTTCATACCGGACAATCTAAATGGTAAGAGATAACATTGCTTATGAAAGAATGGAGCTTATCGATATTCCGAATTACCAGTCGGTTGTTCTGTGAAACCAACCCAAAAATCATGTGAGAAAACCCTGATGCCAACTAAAGCGTCAACTACCTTGAAGGAAAACTGCAAACCTCTGGCTATAGTGTATGTGCTTGAGATCAATGCTTGTAAAGAGACTTATTAGTAAAAAAGTTTTATTATAGATACATAGATATATACTTTATTCAATAAACATACTAGGCACGACGCCTTTATTTGTTGGGTTCAACGCCGTGGCAAAGCATTGTAAAATTCATATTACGGTTGTCAGATGAATCTACTCGCCGTTTCTGGAAATGCTAAAACTCTGGATTAACTAGGCGCATACTTACGTCAGTGACCGACAACTAACCTACAAGATTAAGAATCAGTGGTAGGAGGGAGAATTGCCGTAGAGATTATTTCATGACCAAACTCCACAAAAAATGCCTCGCCTAAAATCGAATCTGCTTCCTCCTCCTCGATCAGTACACGTGCGTGCTATCGACTGAGCTTCCCGGGCGGGCCTACTGCTAACTAAAAACCTGTTAAAATTAAAGTAAAAGTACTGGTTGGAGAATCATAAACCATAATTTCACCTCGACCTATAGTAATAGTTTCGGTAGTTGTCCTAGTAAGGTATGCTTGTATAATGTATCATGTAATAAACTAATGATATTAGTAGTAAGAAAATATAAAAGTACATTATTTAGTGACATGTTAATAATGATATAAATGTATGGTATGTCAGCTATGTAGATCACTCTGGTTATTACTGACATACATAGCTTGTATCACCTTTCAACAGTCATTAACATACTTGAAAACTGTTTTAACATTTTGACTTTAAATACGTTTACTTCCTTGACAAACGATAAGAATTATTTGATCTTCCCTTTGGCGAGTTATGTATACATGTATTGCTCGAAAGTACATTTTAAATATGATTTACTTTGAAGCAAGCACTTTTAATTAAAAGACGTTCCCGTTGTTTCCTTGAACAAGAAATTTCATACTTGCCCAGTACTCGGGGGATCAGGAAGCGGACTCGAACGTGATTATTCTTATTTTTAAGAACGTATTTCTTAATCGAGCTAAAATAAATTATTATAAGCTAATCATACAATTCTTCAGGTGAACGTCATATTTATACCAAAATCTGAGCAGTCAATTCCAAGATTCACTGTGTATATAGAAGTATATACTTACAATGACTGTATTTAACGACGATTAGCTTTTGTACATTTTAGCCATACACCCTACCACCTTAGAGGTTTGCAACAATGGCATGTATGTTTGTGTAAGAACTTGAGCATAGCCTAGTGTTTAGTGATAAAAGCGCTAAGTAAAGCTTCCTTTTTACAGAAAATGAGCTTATACGGTATGGCATGATTAATTAATTCGGTTTAAGATCTGAAGTAGGCAAAGACTATTCAAAAATTAAGTTTGAGTTTGAATGCTTAGCTATTTCAAAATACCAGATATGTTGTTAACCGCATGTTACTACGATGAAGAAGCATTCAACTTTTCTGTTTTTGTTCAGAAGCGAGTTCAATGCTCTGTAATGTTCATGATTCTGTGCAACTTTGATGTCTATGCTGTTCTGTTTACTATGTTCTGCAACTTTGAGTTTTGACATTAAACACATTAGATGTAAAAAATCAAGTTGAACATTGTAAGTCTGTTTTCCATAAACAACAAGATAATATCGACAATCAGATTCAGCTACTATGGTAGTGAATGCATCAATGCTAAACAACAACTCTTTGACATAGGTAACATTGATGCGATCATACATTATTCACCTGTTTGTGGTATCATGTTTTTTTATATTCAAACACTCATTAATAAAAATGTTATGATGTTATGAAGAAGATGAAAAAACATTTTATCAAACGTTTTGATAAATTTGTCTGGTAGATTATTATTACTTTATCCCAACAATGCATTACGCAATTACTGTACCCTTCAAAAGCTCTTAAACAAATGAAAAATTGAGATAGCATCATGCAAATCAAAAGTACTATGTAATTTCACTTATTATATAGATAAATTTTAATCGTGTAACATTGTTTTGGGTTAACAGTTTTGTAATATGGTTATATGACTATTTTTTCATGAGCAAATGTGAATCGTTATTCTTTGTTTCTAAAAACAGGATTTTGTCCATGAACTTTTGGAGAGCACTGTATTTAAAGAAATAGACGCGTTTGAAAAAACTCGCAGAAGTTTATCAGCTCAGTTTGGTCTATTAATCGAACATTAATTACGTACGCATGTTGACTTTATAGTAAAATATTTCACAACAAGTCAAAGGTATATATTTGTTTACTAAAGATTTTGTGTGCATACACAAACAATGAGTCGCTTGTTTATTTTCATTAGATCTAACAATATCTAATGCGCAATTTGCATAATAAATTCTTAACCTAACTGAATCAAAGTTTAATTAACTCAAAGAATTTGGTGTACGTGATTTTTGTATCATAAACAAGTTTACAATGGGGTTTGCTAATGGCTCATTCATGAGACATAATTAATGCACGTAGCAAAAAATATCAGTTCAAAACAATTTGAAACAAAACAATTGGCATTGATCATTACAATATAAACAATGACGCATTGATACAACATAACAACGCTGTAATGTCCAAATATCAAAATAAATAATCAACTGTGATGCAAATGAATCTGGCAGTAACTATAAGGATAAATGTTTGTTTGTTTAAAGTATTTAAAATACATTAAGTTATGTTTGATGACATAAAATTTGACATGTAAGTTATACATATTTATATACATTGCTCTCCAAATATTTTTGCACAGTACAGTTAATTAATTGCTACTTCTTTTAAGTTTGAAGAATCATTGTATATTTTATTCATTATTTATACTTTATCAGTACCTTTCATTTTTTGTTTGAGTTGCAGCAAAAGTTATTTAGCAGCCTCAAAAACTATGGCATATGTATCTCAATGAATCAGTTCCATTTTAAGATATATTTTCATTAAGATTCCAAAGAAAATTGTGCTGAGTTCAAAAAGCAAAATAAAAATCATGTAAACTGTGCATACTACATTTTGAAACTCCATATAGAACCATGTAAATTCTGATTGCAAGAAAGAACTTTTGGAGGGCAGTGTATTATTAAGATTCTTGTATCAAGTCTAAATCTAGAGAAATGTAATAACATTCACACTATGCATTCCAACCTTTTCACATTAACAATTTAAGTTTGCAGCCATATATATGTCATTCTGTAAATTTATGTTAACGAATGTTTTATTACAGGGCCAGGACAAATTGGATCAACTATTTCTTTCCAATAACAACTTATTATGTACAAGAAGGTGTATGCAAACATTACAGAAACCACAACAGCAAAAATAGATCTACTAGAAAGCAAAATGTCTGGAAGACAAAAGAGGGAGATTTTAAGGGAGCATATAGAGAGACTGAAGGTCGAGAAGTGAGACTAAGAAAGACAAAGAGGCTATGGTTTTAAAGGGTCCGATGATTGGTTTCGCGAATATGTCCTCACGTTCGAAATAGAAACATTTCTAGTTTTAGCATAGCTTAGAGAATAAAGTACTACAACAATGGAATGGAATCTATCTGTGTCAATATTTCTTTGAACAGAAACATCTCTGTTATGGTGGAAGATTTTATTTGATAAGTTTGAGACATGATTTATATTAAGTTTACTGTCTTAAAACTTCAGGATTAATTCCGAAATAAACAAGAAATGGAGACAATTGAAATAGGAGACCAGTCAATCATTTTAGACAAGAATACAAAACTATTTGGTAGAATAACACTTGATAACGTATCTCCAATCTTTTTTAATTAGGTTCTATCAGTCTACGGTAAGAACAGCCACGTGGTATTAAGAAATCCCGCGTTATTTTTTGAAAAATATCCCTGGGAATTTTAATCTGGTAATTTGATATAAAACTTACTAAAGGAATAATACTAAGGGATAGATTATTATGCTACATATCTGTTGTATATAGAATAATTGTTGATTAGAGTACAAAAGAAAATGACTCCCGTGGAATGTTTGGTTTTTATCGCCCTGTTAAACATGGCGTCCATTTCGTAACGCGATATCCGTCTTTTTATTACATTACCGCAAATATAATCGTTACCAAATACCAACTATCTATTTTTTTTGTTTAAAATTTGTAATTTTTTTTTCAAACACGTGAATTCCCACAAAAATATGAATGCATACCCACTCATGTATCAATTACAGTTTAGTTACGGCGTTGTGCGCATATTTCCCGCGCATTTTGTCATAAGACCATTGTAGTCTACGTAACGTAGATTATCGGATAATCTAGGTCATTCGGACTAGTGGTTTTGATCTAGATTTGTAAATTCAACACGTGTGTTTGACGAACTACTTTTTTACTATACTAAAACAATAAAGATTACCGCGCTTTTTTACTAATAGTTCATTGACAAAGAAATTGATCTCTCAATTACCGTTCAATATTTTGACCGAGATTTCTTTGTTGTTAATAAGCACATGACTATTACAAATACTCTCTTTCAAAACTTTCGGTTTACGTTACAAGTACATTTGTAACTGATACTTGTGGAACGAATTGCGTAATTAAAAGTAGGCCTACCATTTATTTTACGCAATAAGAAACAATGTTAAATCAATGCAATAGGTTTTATTCACCTTTAATACTGTATTTGAAATTAACTTTTATATTCGGTTTAACCCTGTCAAAAACAAATTGAAGTAATATAACGGTGACCAGCTTTCCAAACTTAGCTTATCTGAACCTTTATCAGTTTGTCTATAACTTACTACCCACATACCCCTCCACAAAGTAAATAATCTTTTAATGCAGGAAACTCGACATTATTGTCGAATTTGAAAAAAAAATCACCAACATGTAAAACCAAAATAGAGCGATGAAACAGTAATTCAGTTAACTAAAACGTAAATATATTGCTTAAAATACAACGTCCAACGCACCTTACCTAGCTTTCCTGGACCTTTGTCTATAACAAGTACTCACCTGCCCCTCCACAAGACGAGAAATTCTCCATATACCTTTTAAATGGAGGAAAATTGACATAATAGTCAAATTTTCATGGAAGAGTATAACCTTCCCTGGTGGGATTCGAACCCCACCAGGGAAGGTTATACTCTTCCATGAAAATTTGACTATTATGTCAATTTTCCTCCATTTAAAAGGTATATGGAGAATTTCCCGCTTTCGAGACACTATATTCGAAATCCCGATGCGCTACCAACCCGGGTAAAATATCAATTTAAAATATTTAAAATGATCGACATTTTGTAAATAGAGCTACAGGTAACCTTTGGTGCACAACAACTAAAAAATGAATAATTTTCAAGCACAGACAAACAAGCCCGTATTACGAAGTTCTCCAGTTTATTTTCAATATTCATTCGTGTAGGTCAAATGTGCCTCTAACAGTAATTAACAAAATCAAAACCCCTTTGTTAATTAAATTCACTTAATCATTCTACAAAAGCGTTCATGATCGATTACATATCACCTGCAAAGATTGCTCACCCTGACATACACACTATCGTCTGCAAAAAATTCTGCACCAAATACACGTAATTGATATCAATGTGAAATCAATTTTTCTTGTCTGCGTTTGATAAATCAATCTCGTTGTTTTCTAAATTAAGTTTTCTAAAATCACAAAGTAAACGTATCGACCGGTATGTGAACGGTCTGATTGAAACTTTAGGCCCATATATCAATTCGTATAAGCCTATTGTTTTGACGGAGATGTCAGCGTTTGATTTGGATTGAGCACTTTCTTTCTCGACTATCAAATGTTTGCAGACACTTTCCCAGACGATAAAAATACGTTTTGTTTATGTTTTGTGTTTAATAGGTCAATAGGGCAGTTGGCAACCGTGTCATTTAAATGACGCGGCTATTATTAGTTGATTTACATCATGAATACGGTGTAACTACAGATTGTACGGTGCACTTACAATGAGCGTTAGCTAAAATTACACAAGCATGTAATTTACGACTTGGTACGGTGTTATTTGATATGTATATTTAAACTTGAGTTTGTTTTCACTCATTGCAAGTACAATGCAACCGATGTAGCCATGTGCGTTCATCCGATGTGGAGAACAATTAAAGCCCTCATTTATCGCCAACAGTTTATTAAATTTCGTGCTCAATTTTAAATGATTAAATGAAACGTGCAAAATGCAATCGCAGTAGCGTAAAGATTAGCATCAGACGATACCTCACACAGCGTCTTTGTCGTGCGAGCGCTGGACGGTTACAGGTACTGCAAGAAATTCAGGTCAATACTTGCAAGGACAATATACCTGGCAATTATTTAGATTTCTTTAAATAAAACAACACAATGTAAGTTAATACGATAGAATTGATAACAAAATGAGAAACATAATCATATTGCATTATACATGAATATGCAAGCAATGCCAAATAGCTCAAAATTATCATTTCCTTGTAATAACGATAATTTACATGCGTTCGGATGCGATGTTTAAAGTGTTGAAAGCTGTATATTGATTATAAAATACAGAATGGTAAAAATGTAGCAAAAGCTTACTTCAAGCGTTTGGTTTGAATATTTTTAAATGTCATCAATATGTTTTTCGTTCACACGCTTGAATATACCTTTACTTAAGTCTGTACTCATTACTTAACAAACATTAGTGATTCACACCGTAAGAATGTTGACTAAAAATGTTCACACTCATATATTTTAGAATTAACTTTAATGGATGTAACCCCCATTTTGTTCTCATTAACTTGAACACTCGGAACAGTATAATGTATTACATTTCATACATTTATTTTCATTTTCTTTAGGACCGTTCATTAATCTATTGATCACAATTAATGGGTTTTTGAACAGCGCGTTAATTCAGATTTTTTAAGCAAGATTTATTACTTAAACAATTTTTCATTTGTTAAGAACAGAACAGATCAAACTGTTTATTTGTTAAGTATGAAAATTTTCTTCCAGAATGGTCTTGTGTTTTTGTAGTCGTACTGTAAACCATTATAAAGTTTGTAAAAAGGTGTCACCACAGATGTGTGAAACCGGAAAACCCGCATCTACTTTCATAAAAAGTGACAGCAAAGTGCCTAGAATTATCTCAAGTACAAATTATGCATTAGACAAAAAACGCGCCAAAATCACTCTCGGGAATAGAAGACACGTGACCAATATAAGTGACCTTTATGAGAAGTCATTTAACCATATTTGTATCATGTAATATCCCGATCTGTCGCAGTGAAAGTATTCGTGATAATGGGCTGCTATGTGTCAAATCTACCAATTTCTACCCCAATACAATCGGTTGAATTTACAAACGCATACGTTCGCAAACTCCCCTGAACTCTGCACTTAGATTCTAAATGAACTCGGCTTATAAATATTCAGAAGTCACATTCGTCGTGCACTAACGTTCAATTAACTACAAATCACGCTAACTATGACAATGCCTTCTAAACCAGTTCACAAAATATGCGAAGAGCGGTCATTTGGGGACGAGTTAAAGTTCAAAAGGGCGTTGGCCTAACTCAAAGTGCGAGAAGAGCAAGAAACTGCATCCACAAATGCTGATGACCGCGCTATTTTTAGACTGACCTCAAACGACCTCTCTCAGCTAGTCGTGGTGATAGCTCAGGACAGAGGTCACGAGGTCAAAGTTGTTTTGGTTTGAGGACGTTGAACTCGCGATTTTACTCATCGCTAATGAACATTCTACTATACTAGTATAATGATACGATTTGATATTCTCACACGACTGAGCCACGATTTGTATGATTGGAAAACCAGAACGCTGGCGAACTCTCACGATGGGAGGTAATTAAAATACATGACAATTCATGTAAATAACGCGGGAAATTGACAGTAATAGAGGGAAAGGAAGTTAAGAGAACGTGTTAGTGGCATACGATTTGAAACCCTCTTATATATCTCTATTGGCGAGTTTTACTGAACACTAACTTTCTACTGACTTTTTACTGACCAATTGTAATCGTTTATGGACTCATAAAGTACAATCAATTTTGAGTATTACATTGGAAGACTTCTAATGAAACTAACGTATGAGGAAAACCTAGCTTATGATAATAGCAACATTAAATCTGTTCTACAGATTGGAAATAAATTAGTAGCCAGAGGAGTAATGCCCTGAATATTGTTCACAGAATTAATCAGTTTTCAATATCTCCAAGAGGCATGACGGTTAGTCTCAGAAAGGGTTATAATAGTTCAAGTTTCTTGTTCTAAGTAATTATGTTAGTGTTGTTTTCTGATGTTGCTTCTTTGGTTTCAATGTTCTTTGAATGGTGTAAGTCCCGGGAGAGGGTGTGTGTTTGAGGGTATGGTTAAAAACCAGCTCAATGTAAGCACAGGAGCTTGATATTCTGTTTCGCAGCTTTAAAATTTCCCTCCTTATAATATAAAACATGTTCATATGCTTGTATTTCAATTCTGTTTTTTTGTTAATTTATACCGTTATATTCATTTTACACTTGTATTTTCATGTACACAAGTTTACACTGAAAATTACAGGAAAATAAATATCAATGATAAAATGACCGACGTTCATATACTGACATAGAAGTAATTCCATTAAAAATATCACATGGATATGATCGTTTTTAAGTGACTGTTTTTTAGAGGTTGCTTACAATGAAAGAAAAATAAAAAACAAAGGTTTCAATGGATTATTAAAATGAACTATTTTTTTGCTCTCCAAATATGAAATTTCATAAAAGAACTTATTGGCGTCCAGCATCGAGTGTTATGTAAGGTTACAACATTACATATCCGCCAGTGTTAGTGTTACTCCATCATTTTTTTCTTGGAAAAAGCCCAAGGTTAAGTGCAATAGTTGGAAAACTTATTTGTAATGTTTTGTACATTATTTCCATTCCAATTCAAATGACGTATATGTAAGAGAATGTTGTTTATTTATGATGAGCAAAGTAGTTTGTTTATATAACTGAAAATACCTTGCTATGTTGAAAGACTATTTATATAACTTTGGTGTCATGTTTATATAATAATCAAGTTAATACAAGCTGGCGGTGACGTATTATTCACAACCACTGACATTGACTGTTTTTTAGTATCATTTTCTGATTCCTTACTTAACACTATCCCACTGTTGCCATCGATCTACGTCCTCAGACAATAGTTCAAAATACTATCCCCTACTTCTTGAACCAACAACTTAACTGTTACCAAATTACATATGAAATAACTGTATGTCTTTGTTTTAGCCTTTGGTGTATATTTTACCTTAATAATGTTGCTTACGAATCAAATGCTCTACAAGAAAAGATTAATGCAAAGCATTAAATACCACCGGATAGTGGTAATATTATGTGTACATACATCAAAAGAGAATACAAATATATATGCGGCAAAAAGAGTACAAAATTCTGTATTCTGAGGTATAATACAGAACATGTAAAGTGTTCCATGATAAATGTCACAGTTGATAAATCTATAAATTTACTACATTATTTAATTAATACATTATTCCTTTTTACAAACTTAAAAAATACGGCATTCAGGCCGGCGGTAAATGATGAAATTATAACCTGAGGTGAAGTATATTTGAATTGCGATGTTTAGCAAGGTGTTATCACCAAATGAGTTTCTTTTCGTTTTGGCTTTTGTTCACTAGTGAAGGACAAATTTCAAATATAAATGAACTAAAAAAGACATGGTTTTGACAGATCAGCCAGGTTTGTAGATTTTGTATCGCTTTTACTTAGTTGTGAACGTACTCAACAGAAAAAGTCTCTGCGGTTTCTGTGTCATCAACTTCGGCCACTCAACTTTAGACGGAGAATTCTGACGCAGGCTATTTCCTTAAACACCACCTGTCGAAGGGGAGAACAAACTTTGTTACAAGCATACAATGCTTATTATAAACAAATAAAAACTAGGATGTTATTACCGTCGGCAACCTATGAATATATAGAGACGCTGAAATGGCATAATTATTCAAACATGATTTGAAACTAAGGCTTAAATTATGTTATAGTCATCATCCACATGTTGAGTTGAGATAGAGAGATAAAATGAGAGAGAGGGGGGAGAGAAGGAAAGAGCACGAGCGAAAAAAAAAGGGAAGCGATGGAAGAGACCGAAAGATAGAGAGAGAATGGGGAGGCAGACAGGGAGGGAGGAGTGAGGGAGGAGGGAGGGAGATAAATAGAGAAATACAAAGAGAAAAAGAGGAAACAGAGAGAGAGAGAGAGGGGGGGGGGTCGGGAGAGAATGAAAGTAAAATATAGAGCGTAAGAGAGAGACAGAGAAAGAGAAAGGCAGAAAAGGGGGAGAAAGAGGAAGAGAGAGGGAGAGAGATGGAAACACTCTGGAAAGGTATACATTCATAATTGTAAACACTTAAAGTACAGAGAAACAGAAGTTTATTAAAACAAGATTAAACCTAGACACACACACAGGAGGGAGAGGTCATTGCCTTGTTAATATAACTTAACCATCGTATTAGAATTGTTAATGATTGTTATATGGTGATTTATTCGAGAGAATACATTATTTTTATGATGTTGAATATAATATGATACAATAGAAAAACAATTCATTTAGTTTCCTCTCAAATAATCGGGACATCTTAATAATTTAGATTAGTTTTCTGAGCTTTGATTCCAAACCGGAAAATCATTAAACGCTAAAGCATTTACTTGTTGAACGCTTAATGAAATTACAAAGTAACCGTTGTGAATTTAGTTCCAGCTTTTTCACGTCAGTAAAAAGTTGTTTGTTTGTATTATATTGTATTTCTGAAGAGGTTAAGTACATCGGCACAAAAATGATTAATATTGTTTTTATAAAAGTACAAACTAATCACTCAAATAATTAAATGTTTTTAATTAAAGGTACACCTACACGACTTTGTGTTTCATTATTAAATGTAAAACATGAACTATAAGGGTTCAGTAAATTAAAAAATGAAAAGTACATTATTTCATAGAGTACAAAATGTTTAATAAAGTAAAACGATATCGACTTTTTAGTAAAAAAGGTAAAACAACAATACGATCAGCTAGCACGCTTTTTAAAAGAGCAAACACCCGCATGCTTTTTACGTCAACATTAAATTTTACGTCGTTTTTTTAATTGAAGTATACATAGTGTACATAATGTCGTGAAGAGACGACGATAAAACATGAACAGTTTAACTACATACTGTGAAGTATTATGGATTAAAGTCATTTGCTTTTTTAAAAAGCATTTCCCCAAAACGAGGTTGATGAAATACTATATGTATACTCAGAGCAATTTAGATCCGATGCATGGAGAACCATTTCATTTTCAACAGAAACAAATCTGAATTTCTGATTTATCAAATATGTTTAGATGGCATTTAGATACATGTGTAAGAGAAAATTCAATCCCTCTTAGAACCTATATGCAGCCTAATACGCATTCTGTAAAATTCAATAATATCAGAAAATGTTGCAATTTAGATTTTACAATTGAGGGTAATTGCGTTATTCCGCTGTGATAATTTCTAAGCTTAATTTACATCCGAAATTCTCAATAGGTTTAGACGAGGAATGGTAATCAAATTTGATCCTAAAGTATGTTAAAACCGAGAGGTCTAAATGTCAACAACATTACAGTGAAAATTTCCCACAGCTTAGGTGCATTTTAAGTGTAATTGAATCGTAAGGGCATTAAACTGTACACTACTCATCCATGTTTTTGTCCAACATTTTCCAGTTTTATACTTAATGTATTTGACTGCCATCTTTCATTTAAATCAATAATTTATTTACAAGTTGATAAGTTCAAGTTTTCGATATTTGTGGCGTCCCTTTTGTAACAAAAATTAATTTCTAAGTTATATCTATCTGCTTTTTAGCTGATAAGTAGGTCTGTGTCTTATACTTTTGTTGTTCTTTTTGTTTGCAAGCACCTTTTTTTGCATAGAAAATGGAGAAAAAATAAACATTGTTTCAGTTGCAAAATACCTGAAGTACTTAGTAGGAGCGATGTAACATGACTTGTATTTTTCTGACAGTGCCTGCGTCCGTCTATTGCTTCTTTGCCAATCAATGCATTCATAGATAGAGCTTGTACTTACTTAAAACCTTCTCTTTGCTGTCTAGTGCTTACATGTTTTGCCACTTGAAAAAAGGTAGCTGACCTTTTATAACCTACTCATGAAATTTCATTCATAAAATATTGACTAAAACCTGGCAGGGGCTAATCAATTGCAATTTAGCGGTGTATGACTGAACACAAGGGTCTCTGACCTGTTCATGTTTATATTCAAATCGTGTTTCAACAAAACCATATTCAAACATTATTATAGGTCAAAGTATAATCACCTAGTAATATAAAACTCATTTTTATTTCGAAAAATGTTGCTTTATCAAGCGAGACTATAATGTTATATATATATATATTCTCACACCTCAAAAACAAACAAAAATGAAGATCTAAAAGTACAACAGCCCTAAAAACAACTAATGACCTTAAATTCCTTCATAATTTTAAGGCATTTTATCTTTTTAAAGACGATATATCATTTACACTCTAATTGTTTAAATGTCGATGACTTAGGACACTATCAATAACTTTGTAAAATGATACCGACCATGTGAGGGACTTCTTTTTTTTGACACAATACTTTACATTATCATGGTCAGTGCTCCCGGAACGTATAATTAATGATCTCGTAAACCTAGCGTTACTTATCATGAATACAAAAATGGGAAATTATACAAGTAGTAAAAATGTATTATAATCGTGAAGAATGTTTTGTATGTCATCTTTTTCATGAAAGTAATGACTATACCTAGACAGTGTCTGAATAAATGATTTTACAGGAACATGTTCCGAAATCAGTATTAGTTTTACGTTCGGTAAAAGACACAGAAGTCTCAAAAATTGTCCTGCATTGTATTTATGTATTGCCCAACATTGTATACTATGAATCATTTCGCAAACAGGGTTTAGAGATTTAGGATAACAAAAACAGTTTTGATTGATTGGTACGGACATTTTAATTTCTATAAACAGAAAAATAATACCAATTTATGCCTTTAAAATGTGTTTCTTCATATTCGGTCATTACTTGTTAAGCATGAAACAAATCGTCAGAAGTGCTTTGTTTGCACTATCTATATAGTCAATGATTTTATAAACTGCTTCAATTTTAAGATATTCAAACAAGTCTTAGATATTAACTTCGTTCATGGATTTTTAGCAGTACCCTGATTAACAGGGTGGCTCTTTTTCATCGTCGCTGACAAGTCAAAAGCTAAATCTTTTGAGAGATAATATGAAGAGAATATATATAAGTAGAACTGCTATGCAATCACAATAGTTCTATCTGTATTTTAAAATGCTTACTCGCTAATAAAAGTCAAATACCCCCGTGAAATGAGCTGAATAAAACATATGTTTCAGGGCTGGTCGTCTATCATGTGACAGGTGGCTTAATTTGCTGAATACAAGAGATGGGGTCATCCAGGGTAAACTATAACAATGACCTTGAACAAGTCAAGGTTAGCTTAAACTTCTTTTTTTAATCAATTTAACATTAAACTTTATTCATTTCTTATTAGAATTAATGGATGATAAACGCACTGATTTGTGACATTTACTGTCTGAAAGAATGGTAGAATGTCTTGTAAATGAAGCGATAACTTTTATTTCCTATTTTCTATGTCAATTATGAAGTATATCATAAGTAAAACGTCCTCTAAGGTCATGAATGATAGCCCTTTTTAAAATTCAATTCGCATATTTTGTTATATAAAAGTATCAATGGAAAACAAATAATAATAAAACATATTTCATTTATTTACATAAACCTGTAATAGAATTCATGATTTCTTTCAATTTTAATGTTTCATAAAGCATACAAATAACAATGATTATTACTACAATTTCAGAACACAACTGCAATTCATATTACCTTCCCTCCCGCAACACAAAACATTGCCTCTTAGCTTCCCGCCAATGTTCATTCTTGAAGTAGAAAAAAATATCGTTTAAGATATAACACTGAGTTCATTGCCGGGCTTCATTCAAGACAACCATTGTAGACGCATTTTTTATTGATATTTCTTGCATTCCAAAAACGTTTTTTATATCTTCTTTTATTGTGAATTTCTTTCATTACGTGAAAATGTTTACTTAAAGCTTTAATAATTATGCCTTAAAGATCATTATAAACAAACTCATTGATCAAAAATTTAATGTTGGCAATAAAAACTTCGTCTGTAAAAATCTATAGATGGTTATTGAACCTCCTCGAGTAGTTTCCTTCTTTCAATTCATAAAACGGAACCGTAGGGAGCGCCTACAAGCAGTTGTCGGGGATGACTCGTTTTTGTTATCTAATACATAAACTTTCAGCTGTTTCTATGAGCTTCTATTGTTGTTTTTTGACCGTTTTTGTTATCTAATACATAAGCTTTCAGCTGTTTCTATGAGCTTCTTTTGTTGTCCTGTTTTTTAACTCCTGCGCAATAAATTCTGGTATTCTCCGGATAGAAAACATTGATCTTCTAAAGTTTTTTTTTCTTTAATACCATTCAAAGACATTAATGCCGTATTGACCGACATGTCAAACTGTAAGTGCTTATCCCAATACCTTATTTTTTATCAATAAGAACAAAATAGTGTTGGATAATTATAAAACATATAGACCAGGGAATCTGTAGATGTTTTGACAATTATAATTATTATACAAAGGATATAAGTATTATAATTTGAGGGCATCAAATATTACTTGTACCGACGGCCTAATTCTCTAAAATAATTTTTGATTCCTATAAATACCTTCAAAATTAAAAGGCTCTTAAGGCTTTGTGTATAAATTCAATTCGTAGACAATGTTTGTATTTGTAATACATTCTCTATTATAATATAGAATAATAATTAGATTTTAGTTTGTGGTGTTCCATTTTGAACTAGACCATAAAATACTATTCTGATTAATTGCAGCTATCAGACAAATTGCCTTAAGAATAAAGTTTAGTACTTTCTATAATATTTGAATTAAAATAATTGTCTGCAATTCTATATGAATAATTCAATCGCAAACAAACATAAATATATTTTAATTGTCTACAAGTCTGTATGATATATATTGTTCAATTTCCGATGCACATAAATACTTTTTTCTCTGCACGAGACATGCTCAATGCAATATATTTTTTTAGTTTTTCTCGGCGGACGCTAACCTTATTACAATGCGCGGACACTTCTCTGGAAGTATCGCAACCCAATCTCTCACACATATACACACAATAATTTATCCTAATACAGAAAAAAATATCTTTGAGTTTTCATGGAAATGAGAGATATAGATCATTGTCCAGAACATATTAAATGCATGGAGACATTACATAGTATGTTATGCGCTAAATGATCATGTATAACTTGAACAAATAAAATGTTATTATCTATTGACATGTATATATTATTACATAATTATATCTAATAAAGAAAGAAATAAATAAAGAAAGAAAGAAATAAAGAAATAAATAAAGAAATAAAGAAAGAAAGAAAGAAAGAAAGAAAGAAAGAAAGAAAGAAAAAAGAAAGAAGGGAAAATAGAAGGTCACAATGACTTACATTTAGGAGCAGTGTTCCAGTGGTAGGACGCGCGCTTAGGGATCGAGAGGTCCTGGGTTCGAATCCCACTAGGGGCACTGCTAATTTCCTTGAGCAGGAAATTTACCTGCGATTGTTTTACTCCACCCTGGTGGATACCTGCGCGGGTGGTATAATTCCTTTGCGCCAAGTTGTCGGTTGCACTAATAAGCGGAGTAAAAGACTCCCCAGGGAGATTGATAGATAGATACTATAGTAGCCAAATGACAAGGGTTAATAGCTGTAAAGTCGGTGAACGTGCGTAAGCATGAAACTTAGACTATAAAATGCAATTACGTATAAGGTTAAAACTCAATTATATAGAACAAGAATACAATGTAACCCTAATGTAAGACATACTTTATAATATTTGAACTGTATTGTCTGGTTTGACCAGGAATTAGAACCACGATTATCAGAACCCTAACCGCGTTACAACAGAACAGAAACAGATTCGCTAATAAATTTAGTGGTGTCTGACCAATTTGACTTACTTTTTAATGGACAATAGTGAATTGTGTTCTATTGAAAGCTGTCCTTACTGGGTGCCCCCATTTTGGCCTATGTCAATAACTCATTTTGAAAAATCGAAAAGATCTAACAGCATTTAGCTTAACAAATAGCACACAAAAGATCATAACAATGTACCACCAAAAGACCGTGAGAGAAGGTCTTTAAATGAACACACGTTCATTGTATTTTAATTGTTAATTTGATATCATTTAATATCATGAATAAATAAATGAGTGAATGAATGAATTATGATCTTTTCTTCACTTTGTTGGATTACTTAATTATGTAGGGCAACACCTTTGAACATATGGGACAGCGGACAAAATACTCGAACAATTATTTGCTTTAGGTACCGAGTACTGAATTTTTTGTAATACGTACAAAAGCACATTGTGCGACGATGTTTTCTTTAACTTCATTTGTAAACAGAACAGAACGTAGCTTCCACAAATACTGACACTTAACTGCAAAACCGTTCGTGTATTTGAAGCATGCTCTGTGTTTTATTTCTTCGTTGTTGGATGAGGTTTTGATAAAAATATTAATGAGTATCTGAAGACAATTTCTTAATCATTTTCAAAATAGATGGTAGTGCGTAGTGAGAAACGCTTCTTTTCTTAACTGTTTGGGTAAACATTTGAATAAGTAGAGTATGGTGATTGGACGAAATGAGTGGGTCGACTGCATCAATTTAAAACAGAACAAAAAGTACAACAAAAGAACATGAAAACATTTTCTTTAGCATCTAGAATTTAAGATAAGTTATAACCTAAAGCTTGTATACACATATTGCGTTTCATTACAAATAAGCGTATGCTAAAAGTTATAAATATATCTATAGATACAAGGTAGGAAAGTGGCATTTTTTTAGAAATTGTTTGGTCTACAATATTTCATTTTTAATATTTTTGAACAAATCCGGTACTTGTCCCCAATTAAATGCATGTTAACCATGCCTTGATACATTCAGTTAACCCTTTTTTATGATCGAAATTGCAACCATCTTTCAATAAAGCTCACTTATAATTAGATATTTAAACAAGTTAAAGCAATGTATGGGTTGACAACCAACACAATATACGTATGTAAATATCTAATTCAGGCATAAAATCTAGAAATAAACAATTATTTTTGTCAGACGCTAATGGGCTAAATATAATTCGGCATTTTGATGACATTTTTACACTTCCTAAAATCGATCGGGTTTTTTCTTTTCAGGATGCGCTATTTTTGTTTCATATTGTTTTGTTTCCATTTGATTCCATTTCATAAATAAACAAAACTAACCATTTTTAGGTCACTTATTTTTGAACCGCTACATTAATATTGTCGGAGCATTATAATCAATTTTTATTAAACAAACAAATTTATCAATTCCCACAAAGTTTGATGGATCTTAGTTAAACAATAAATTAGATGTTTTGTTCGGGAAATATTTCCCGTGATCCTTTGTCAGTTCTAGGAGTATTGACCTCTCCGTTCATTGCCACTCGGGATTGAATTGAATATTCAAAAAAACGCATAAATCAACGAAATATGAGATCTTCATAGACTAATACTTCTAATATCACCATATGACAAATTTTAATAGTCTTGACCTTTGTTTAATATAGGTTAAATATCGACCTTCAGAGCAGGAATAAGAGTATTCAAGTTTGTTTTATATTTTGTTTTCTATTCAACAATAGGAACTGTCTCTAGTTTGTTTGCTTTAACCACATGAAGTAGCACTCGATATGTTTTGACGCTGAAACATTTCAACAATAACAAATAAAACAAATGGAACAGGAAAGAAAATTGAAGCATTCTTCCCGTGAAAGAACACATTGTTCCTTTTAATATTGACATTTAAGGACTTTGACCCATTTTCAGTCGATGTTATGCTTTTTTATCACACAATGTATGTCTGTTTCATTTAGTATATTTATGACAGCTAAAACATTAAAGCATGAAATTATATTTGCTATTTAAAAATATCACTATTATAATTTACAGGAAGTTAGTGCATTTAAATTTAGAATCGATTGCTTATGAATCTAGTGCAATTACCAATATTGACAATACGCGATAATGACAATAATGAACTGTCTGGTTTATTAACGGTTATAACCTTACGTAATGCTTGTTTATAAAGATTGTAATAGTGTTTAGTCACAAATCGAACTCCGACCAACTTAATGCATTGATGTTTATGTCAAATGGTGTGCCTTCGTTGATGATGTCAAATTGCTACTGTCAGTGAGTCTTAAAGGTACTAGTTCACAAATTTGGTGAAGATTTTTCTATATTTTCAAAATACCATTGACATTCAGTGTTTGTAATTGTGTCCAAAACAAATCTTAATATTTTAAGATAAACTGACCTATAAATTGCAAGAAATTTACAATAAAAGTCACAAAAATGCACTAAAACTGTCTATACCGTGACATATGGGATAGATTTTTACTACTTGTAACACTATCGTTTGTAGTTATATGTCAAAATTGTCACTATCAAAACACTAATTTCCTGCTTCAAAAATGTTTCCATACAATTTACATTGTAGATAGTTTCAGAAAAAGTTGATATTTAAGTTAAAATCTGTGAATGAGTACCTTTCATATTCGACGACTTTCCCGCTTCTAAACCAAGACTTTCAACAATCCTGAAATTCAAACTGGTAACTAGTTGCCAACTTCGCGCACATATTATTAGTTACACAGTCAGTTACTGACCGGATACGGTGATACCGGGTCAGTAAATTAATATTGGGTGAGAGCGTAGCCGGTCAGTAACTGACTGTGTAACGAATTTATCTTACCGAGTACCCCCATCTGAATTTTAGCATCAAAGAACACGGACAAGTTCGTCTGCCCGAATCGTCGCTTGGCTGCCATCTTGTTTATTGGCCGAAAGGAACCGAAACGCGACTGTTATTGACGAAAAGGACACACAATATTGACACAGTGAACTCCCCTTATCGATGTAGTTAGTTCGAATTAATTTTGGAGTAGAAAAATAAGGTTTCGTCAGCGCTATCATTTATAAATTTTGTTACTGACTGGATATTAGAATCTACTGACCTAATATGGGATAATACATGGTCAGCACGTGACCGCTCTCGGCCAATGAAAAACGAGTATTCTGTACGAGGTAAGATAAGCAGTTATATCTTACGCTTCAATCTCTGCAAATATTACCAATAGAAAAAGGTTAGAATCTCACCTATGAGTCGTGACTATCTCAGAGAGCTAATTTTTACCAACATTAAGAATTGCTTTCAGCTAGCTTGTTGAAGGAACAATAACCCGGGTCGCGCGCCGGGATTTGGAATCTCGTGTCCCAAAGGGGGTACGGGTTTGAATCCCACCCAGGAAGGTTATACCCTTCCATGAAAATTTGACAATTATGTCAATTTTCCTCCATTGATTAGATTTTATGGAGAAGTTTCCGGCCTAGTGGTAGGGTAGGTGAGTACTGGTTATAGACAAGGGTCCAGGAGAACTAGGTTAGGTGCCCTGGACGCCGTAAAATGACCTAAATTGTGTTGACACGGCGTTAAACCCGGTAAAAAAGAAGGAACAATTAATCTGTTTTATTATTTATTAACCAATAAAATTTAATACTTCAGTGTTGTATAATATTACAAAACAGTGTAGCTGTTTAAAAGTACGTTGACCCTAAAACTCATCGCCTGTATTGACACATGACCTTTTATCAATACTTTGACTAGATTCACCGACTCATTTTTTGTTTACAATGTAGCATTATATTGTTATTAGCAGAAGTAACTAAAGAGATATTGGCATAAAACTTGGCTATATCATTATCACGGATTACCTCCCTTGGGATGAAATGAAAAACACTTGTTTCCGGTCAATGACTATATTGTTAATAGGGTGTGAAGCGATAATCATCATATAATGACCATTAGAGTAAAGATGATTGTGAACTATGTTGGTAGAACATCTCTATAAGTGATTAGAGTTCACCTGTTGATTTGTTAATGATGCAAATACTTTGGATGATAAGTACAAACGCCTATTGGTAACAAAAAACACAAAAAAGCTGATCTCCGCCACAAATCAAAGAAAAATGTTAATAGTTGAATGCTGTAAAATCATACAAGCCAAAGAATAGGTATATATTTTGTTTAATCAACATTTCAACAAGGTCCTGCTGGCTACAGAATTAGACGTTGAAGTTTAGTGAGGACGCGTGGAGAAGTTTGATAGCAATTTAAAAGTAGAGTTTTGGCAAGCTTTTTGCAAGTTTCTAATAAAATCCTGCATTCAGGAATTCCACTACGAAGTAAGACAAGACGTTTGTTTGCTTAAATGAATTAAACGCTACTTTCACTTACAGTTGCATTGTAAATCTGCTCTAAGACCGTATATATAACAAATAAATTCCAAAATCATATTCAGATATCATTTTTAAAAAGGAGTCATGACTTGTTTTGAGAAGTGATGTTTATGAGAAAATAAAAAATGTATACAACTCACATTGTAAACATATATTAGGTCTACTTTTAAGCCAATATACTTACCTATTGATAATTCATATTTGCAATATCATTCCTAATTATTTGCGACCTTTTGACTTTATATTTCTAAATATGTCGCTTGATCAGGTGAAATAAACTTACTAAAATAGAATTAAGAAGTTAAGTATGATTACATTTGGATTAAAGGCCAATTTAATGTTTCTTCCACTCAATTACCATTGATGTTGTTTTGTTAACACCATGTCAATGACTCCACGAAAAAAAACATGTTTTTCATTCATTTACAATTAATTATTGTTGGTATAGCAAAAGAATTGGGTCAATTTTTTCTAAGTATGGACTGAACTCTTCTATGTCTATCGGTAAGAATGTTGTTGACAATTTGAATTTCTATTCGATCGTGTTTAATCATACAAGAACATTCAATGCTTTAACTAACTGACCCATGAGAAGAAGTGGTTTGGGCTAGTGAAAATTAATTTTAGTCGGGTTAGTTGGTACTTTTTGCCAATTAATATAAAACATAAATCATACTCGTGCTCGTGCGATGATTGTAATATATCTATGTTCCACAAAATGATCACCATGGTTACTGCACTATTTTGTTTTCTTTAACTACTTTTTAGTCCAAAATGTTTATTTAAGAGGAAAAATGGTCACTTTGTTAAGAGAGACTGCACCGCTGATAAAAATTATTAATTACGATAGTTCTTTTATTGGAACTTTTAAGGAATCCTTGAGGTGACATTTTTTCCTTTAAACATAATATTTTTAGTTCGCTCTCTGTTCGACTAGTCTTAAATGTAAAAAACAGCGGGACACTAAATAAGACCAGGACGAATATAAAACATCGTATACTACATAATTGTTATCAGAACAAAACATAACAGATAATTTATTTCAAGTAACATAAATACTTTAGTATCTAGATACAAACAAATGAATATAAAATGTATCAGTCAATCAACACCAAAAACACCCGTCCGCTCTCACACAATCTCACTCACGCGCACTCAGCCACCATTGCTACACTCATAAACTTCGATCAACCTCTGTCACCCTAAAATAATAAAAATATTAAAACACATTTTATTATCACACACGCAGCTGACACCAGTCTGTTCTTTAGCTGAAGTTAGTCCCTAATGCTACAGTCCCATAAACATAAAAATAGCTGTGAGGGCACCGTGCGATCAAGCTCCGCAAGGATCCGTACGAACTCTTGCGTACCCGTACTGACTGTTACGTTTTTCCAGGGTCCGTGAGATGAGCCCAGAATACACGTATCAGTTTCAAAGTCAAATCATGAAAAAAATCGTGGTTGAGTATGGATTAAACCAGCTAATCTTCCAGGTACGGCTCCGTACGGGAGTAATGTTTTGTTCCATGTGCGTACCGTCGCATTATTACGCAAGGCTTCCCACGGCCTACGACAGTCTGCACGTAAGGGTCTGCAACAAGCCACGATTTTATGGGACTGAGGCATTAGTCAACTCAGGTCACACGGAAACAAAATAGACATGCTTTTCTCAAAAAGGAAAAATATCCAGATTCAACTGGACTGCTCGTCTTTTCTTGAAAGATAAATGGCTATTTAAAATATAATTAGGTATTATTTATGGAGTAATTGTGGCATGATTATAAAACAGAATTATATTTCAGAATTCCTGTGATTATATCATAAATCACAAACATATTAGATGAAAACAAAAGCGTCATACGGATAATAGCATTAAGAAGAAAAGATGTTTAATATGTTGATTTATAAAGCCACGCGTCAATACATTAGAATAGTTTCAAATTTTTTGTTTTGTTATTTTACATAAAGGAAGAATTAAAAATATCATGACGCAGAATCCATGAACGCACGTATTGAACAATATTTACGACTGTTTATCATTTCGCTTTTTTAAAACTCGTAGTATTGTCCGTTTTTTCTCAACTGTCAAAGCTTGAATAATTTCACGGTGACTGAATGCATTGTTTTTGTACTGGCGGCCTTATTGTTGTTAAAAAAAAATCTTGACTAAAACACATTATACGGCATAAGCAGCTTTACTCGATCAAAATACACACTTTCGGAAACTCATGGATGTATTACGACAATAATTTTAACAAACGCATTCACCGTGAAATTATTCATGTTTTGACAGTTGAGAAAAAACGAACAATTAATAGATAGATATATTTATTTTGATTTACAATTTAACAACATGGCACACATTATAACATACATGTACGAGTTACAAGTTACATTAATAAATAACATGTACAAATTACCGAATAGCCATATCAAAGAGCATAATACATCAATGATAACACCAAAAAGAATGAAAATCCTTTGTGATCCTTGAGATAAAGTAACGAGTGACATAAGAAAACGCAATTCTATAAAAAAGTCAAAGAGCCACAGAATAATAAACAAATAAATAAAAGTTGCACTCAGTAGTTTGACATTATCATCAGAGTAATTACATTTCAGCTCAAAGTATTAAAAGCACTTTAACTCTTTCGCTGCCATACTCATTGCAATAAAAATAAAATCGACCAAATCGGCCTACCGGCACAGAAATGGTTAAAACCGTATTTACAGCTGCACTTCAGCGTCAGATGTTAGCATTCCTGTTTATATGTGTTATACAGTGTTCAATCTAGAATGGCAAGAGAGTGGACCCGTTTGGTCCATGGGGCACGGGATGAAAATTGGGAGTCATGCATACAAATCAAATTATTTAGAGATTGTTACAGTTTAGAATCTTAGGGAGGAGTAAGTCAATGTGCAAAGCATTTGAAGTGTATCCTCCTTTATTGGTAACATCTGGCGCCTTTTCGTTTGTTTTATTGTTATTATTATTTTTATAATAGAATTCTGAAATGGTGATGTTATTCTGTGACACCTACCTATCTCCTGTCTTTTCTCGGGGTAATGGCCAAAGTGTCAGATTCTGAAGTCTTCTTGTTAAATAGTTGGTCTGTATTATCGTTCTTCAGAGAATATCAAGCTTCCAGAATCATTTTAACCTCTGATATGGGGAGTAGTTATTCAATAAAAAATAACCATAATTGACTTTTATATCTACAGCCGAATGTCAACGACGTAAATGTCTCAGATTTTGAAGAAGTACAGAAGGGTTAAGTAGAAGGTCAGTTTTAATTACTGAGACATTCAATTCCATGTGTTGATTGCATTATCTTCAGATTTTTATATCCTGTAGGCGGACTGTAATCAAATTTAAGCAATTCCCTTTTACCATATTACTTTGAATTAATTTCAAGTCAACTTTCAACAAGCAATGATTAAATTGAATGTCACCAGGAGTGATTTCTTTAATTGTAAACTTGTCAGACATGATTTTTTAGACACATCAACTTAGATTTTTTACGATGATCATGTTTCTAGGAGTCTAAAATTCTGATAGTTTTGAATTACATGTCAATGGCTCTCTGAGGAGAATAAAAAATATAAAACCATCAAAGAACTTTTAAACAATTTCTATCTGAGAGTATACTCAAATCTCAGATGTTCTTAGCACATTGATGCCAAAGATTCGGTTTTTTTACAAAAAAGTATTTATCACCATTAACCTTAATATAATAATTAATATAATTCCATTTATTGAAAGTTGTTTTTTGTATACACTTACAGGTGTGATTCTTATGAACTCAATGTTTTTGGTATAGCGATCATGGTTGCAAAAAATGAGTTTTTTTTTGGAAAAAAACTCAAATATGTCAGCTCTATCATGGTAGCTTATATAAAGCAGAAAAAAACTTTAACATATAAATATAGTACTGCTAATGGTAATGTATAGTTTTAACCTAGATACTGTTTTCTCAGGAGGTTTTGAAGACTAAGAAAAAACATACACAACAACATCATACAATACGTAGACGTACTCGACTTTGTGCTGTGGTTTTGACGTTGATGCCATTATTTTCAAGCGGGTAACCGAGAATAGGAAAATAACAAATTGGCACCAACAAGTACGTTCAATATTGCTAATGTTCGGTTTAACACTCTTGTTTTCGCCTTCTAGAGTGAGTTAAGACAGTATGTAAACTTTAAGATAATAATTTATTTCAAAAGATGGACTTCTGTTCAAACATTAGCGATTTGAATAACGTATTTGATATTTTTACTTACATTTTTTATTCCATGTATCTAATATAAAAAATGTAATAGATTTGTACATATCTGTATATGCTTATACAATGATTATAGAAATTGTATATATCTTTCATTCAATGACTTAAGCGAAAAAAGTAGCATTCAAAAGATTTGCTTGTTTGTTGCTGTAAGAAGCATGAGTCAATGGGGAATATTATATACCTTCAGTATTATAAATTGATATTTTGATATTTTAATCATGTGGTATTATGTTAATTTAGAATTTAATCACATATAAGCATGACATTATGTGTATTTCTTCATTCAGAGTTCATAAGCTGGAGTTCAAAGTTCAACGACCAAGTGAACATTACTCCTAGCCCTCACTAGAGTCAAATTGAGAGAGAAATAGAGACGGGGGGTTGAGAGGGTAATAACAATTCATCTAGCACAGTTTGTCGATATTACGTTTCTGACACCAATTCTGATAAGTTCTTCTTATAGAAACATTAAAAAATGTATTAATACAACAACTGGTTTGGTTGGAACATGATTTATCGGCAGATGATACACAAAAACTCTCATTTATTTTTATGGAATAAAAAATTAGATATTAAAAACAAGTGTCATTCAATTGATGGCAACAAATCATTTAAATAAATTCATACATCATTGTTAGCAACACTGAATTGACTTTCCCTCTTTTTTCCCCCTAAAATACTTCAGTTTGACGTAAAGGGGTGTAAAAATAAAGGATGTAAAAGAAGCAAAAAGTGTGATGTGTCTGAATGGTAAATGGAAAGTAAACCAAGCACACCTGTCCACGTTACCGTGAGGATGGAATCTCAAGTTACAAAACCTCCTGTCATATCTCGTCATTCAAAGAGCACACGCAAAATGTGTCCCTTTCTTTCATCTGTCAAAATTATGTCAGAAGAAAATTAAAAAAGCGCTATTTCAGGCTCAATATACACAGGATTTTGAAGGCTTCTTTTGACTTGGTTTGAATATGTTTTTTATGAAAATACCATTTGTAAACATTGTTTCGATAAAAATTGTCAGTTTTTCTAACTACAGATTCAACTAAGTTGAAAAGGGGATAAGTTTGTTGACCCCAGCTCACTCTTACCTTTTCAGGGTTTACAGTTACCTAAAAAAACACAAACAAACAGTTACCTTAAAGGATTTCTGTAACGGAGAATCCAATTTCTTACAGACAATGTAGGTTTTGTATAGCTGTATCACAGGAACGATAGTTAAGTAAAATGTCCGTCTTTTTCTGTTGTCTTATGGAAAGGTAACAAAACAAAATCCAACCAAATCGAATGTTATTGTTCCGGTGTATACCAGAATCTAAGGTTTGTAATATGCTCTAAATTTTGTGGGTTTTTTTTATCTTAAGATTACATAGTACAAGGCAAACAAAGCACAAGTTATCGTTTGTTTCTTCCTGAGGCCCGGATTACCATTTTCTTTAGACCGATTTTAAGCGTAAACTATATATTGTATATTTATTTTATCGTAAGATATTGATGATACGTTTCCTGGTATGTAAGTGATTAATGAAAAATTGAAAAGTGCTCCGCGTGTTTCTGGTAAAAAAAACAAATTAAAATAAAAAGATAAAAATTCACATTTGCCAGAAAATTAAAAAGTGATGAGAGTCCCACATAGACACATGCACGTGCTCTTAAATATCTGGCATGACTATTTCACAATGGTAGCTCTATATGATTACCATAAAGCAAATTAGTCTTTGTCAGAGATGGAGTCTGCGATGTTACCAATAGAGTAAATTGACTTCTGCTCTCCATAAAGTAACACATAAAAAGTATCCGGTATTAGTGAACTAGATAAAGGCCTGGCACGTTTTTTCCTAATTGTTAGTTTTGTTACAGCTGTTTTCGTTGACAATATAGAAATAAATGTGTTCTTCCCTGCGGCCTCAGACAGCATCAGATAGCATTTCATCCAGTGGTGCTCTACATGGAAATGACAACGTACGTACTGCGAGCTATTATGAAACATTATTAAGAGCGAGTGTTTGCTTCTTTGAGAACGCTAGTGGCATCTAATTGTCTTGTCATTGCTTCAAATTAAATCAACGTGCTTTTATAAGAAAATGACATACACGCTCGTGTTCCTAAGTCATGCTATAGAACATGACGGAGGTTATTCTGAGGTCAATGAACCCATGGCAACAAAATATAACAAAACATCTATGTAGACATATGTAGCAATCTGTTGTATAGCTTGTAATGACATTACTAAATTAAACATCAATGTAAAAATAAAAACAATGTTTTATAAGTGTATATTTTGTACTTTTACAAATTGGTAGACTGTATGGCGTACATTTTTAAAGACAAGAGTCATGTATTTTTGTCATTCACAAAGTGACAAAATCTGTATTATTTCTACATTGTATATACCATTCTGTTATTCTGTTTGTATTGAACATTTTCAAGCGCAAGTGCTTTTGAATTGTCCACTTTTGCAAATGAATGTATTGTCTTTTGTTTATTCAGCAACAATCTGATTAAAACCCGATCTAAAATTTTACCGCTCGCATACTCGCTAATTTAGATCTGGCCTTTTCCAAACGAAGGTCACGTTCAGGTGACCTTTTCTCATCATAATATTCATGACGAAATTGTTATGATACGTAGCTTGTTTACATCGACTACGTCATGCATTTTGAAATGAGCCACCCAATCGCAGACTGAATAATACCACTGTTAAATTTGCATGCAAACCTTGGTCTAAAAATAGAAATTACAAAATCAAAATGTGATTTATAGTGTTTTCATCTAGATGAAAGCTGAACATTCATTGGTCGACACAAAGTTCATCTCGACGTGACCTTGCATTGACTAAGAAGTAGAGATCCAGTACGACAACGCTCTACAGGATCTCTGTTTACGGAGATTGATTCAGCAATAGCTGAGCAGAGTTTGTATTTAGTTATAATACTGTCAAAAGACGATGTTTTTCCTACAAAAGCAAATTTAAAGAATTGGTTGTGGACCTATCGTTTTGGTAAATGAAGTCAATAGATTATTATATTTATCCTTTAGCTTTAAGTTTTATTAAACTTTTCTTAATTGGGCTCATGTTTGTCTCCTTTGCAGTCCTATAGGGGCTAAAAAATAATTTTGTTTGTTTGTTTTGTTAGGTTGAACGCCGTAACAACACAGCGGATAGGTCATATCATGGCGGCCAGACAACCTAATCACCGTAACTGGAATGGCTAAATCTCAAAATTATATTGTTAACCAGTTATTATGTACATACTTCGTTTAATCAAACTTCACGAAAGTATGCCCCGCCCGGGATTCTTACCCTAAACCCTCCAATCAGTAGACTTGTGTGTTACAAACTGCGCTAGCCGAGTGGCTACAAGGATATGCACACCCGTGCTCACCATCCCGTGAAATACAACCCTTCAAATCTATATCACAAAAAAACCAACATTTTCCCCATCTCGTCCACCTGTTCATCAGCACTCTAGTCTCTATCGCTGTTCTTGTCAACAAAACCCATGCTTTTCATACAAGGATAGACTTTACTAGGATATTTTCTGTGTAGTAAAGAATGGTAACAGCTTGTTATACTGTATTTTTTCAGACATCAAAGAAGTTGTAAAGAGAGCATGTAGACATATTTAGAATAAAAAGATAATAACTTTGGATCAATACAAACAAATTGTGGAATGAATGTGGGACAAATAATTATAAAACAGGCGGTCTAAATGTAGGACATGCTTTTACGTAAAATGCATAAAGGTGCACAAAATGACATGTTTAAAAGGAATGTCTTGTAAATTGATCAAAATAGCCACAAATTGTCGAAACCGAAACTTCTTATTCTTGTAATTTATTTATATATTTTTACACACTATGTACACATTTATCTCATAAAATATGAATTCGTATTTAAAAACAAAAAATGAAATTGTTGAATTAAATCCATCGCAAGAGCCCATGTTGTATTATTTCGTACATGGGGGAACCCTTCATGTTGATGACACTACGGCGTGACTTTCAACAACATATTAATTTTCGGAAGATACCACAATCAAATTGCTTCATTTTATAGAACATTAAATGGGTATAACTATGTAATTCATCTTTTAAAAAATATAGTTATCAAAACAACTAATATTACTTCTATCATCCGCTGTTAACATTCAGTCACAGATTCATGATTATAGTATTTCTTCATGACTCTAAGCAAACTAGGTCAACGACCACGAGGAGATCATCTCACACAATCACGAAACTAATGATAGAGCCAAAAGTTCCCGGCATACTTGTATCCGGAAAATTATGTTTTCTTTGACAGATTTAGTATCCGTACGTTCGTTGCCTTTTCTTCTGTTTCATAATGTAATTTTCATCCACACATGTTACTGGAATAAAGCGGCATAATACAAATAGTTGCATCTCATTATGAACCGAAGCAGTCATCAACCTAAAGGTTGGAACAAGGTTATTTCTGCGCGCGCGTATTTATATCTTTGCGCATGCGCAGTAGCCGACAATGTCACGTCTGAAAGTCTATTTATAGAAATGTTTCGTTTAAGCAACACATGGTGCAAAGTTTTTTTCAATGTTGTTTTTTATTGTATGCACGCAACAGCCGGTTATAGTTTTCAGACTGCTCGGTTCAACTAGTTGATCTCTATTAAGTCAACTGTTATCATACCCACGCAAAGTATGTTTATTTACAGTTTTGCATAGTTATCGCACAGAAAGCATAAATTACTTTTAATTACCTTTTGCGTCATCCGCCGTCATTGCAATATTCGTAAACAAAATCACAATGTACAATGTGCTGTCAATTACGTCACAACTCTGAGAACTACTTTTTATAATTAATTTAGACAACGTCGCGGATTAATATTTTAATATCTTCCATAAAAGACATAAATAAATGAAAAAAATCAGACGCTTATTTCTGTTTTGCTAATTTATTTACGCAGTATCATGAGCTTTATTATTTCTGGCCTTAACCTTTATCCATAAACAATTTTATATTATGATATAACAAGATAATTTATTCTTTATAAACTCTTTGGGTTTGTTGTTCTGCGAAATCACATCAAAAGGAATTGAAAAAAAACAAAATCCTATACTAATTAATGTTGTTTGATTAAAAAATGATCAAGGAAATGTTTGAGGGTAAACAACCTATTCCACCAGACGACAACATAATACGTATGCTCCTAACCTATCTTAGTTTTTATACAACATTTTGTGATATGTATTAGGGTTAAAGTCTTGATAATTAGATTGAAAACCCGAAGTTAACGATTTTCTTTAATCTTATTAATGCCATTAAATAAAAAAACGTACGGGTAATTTCATTTTCATTGACTTAGTTTTATGTCAATGCACTTTCACCGACTTTACACCTATAACCGCTGGTTATCGGGCGGTAAGTGTCTATCATACAATAGTCTCCCTGGGGAATGTTTTACTCCGCTTTGTGAAGCTGACAAGTTGGTGCTACGGAATCGCGCCATCTAACATCTGGATGAATGGATTAACTTTTTTATCAAAAACCTGGGTGGGGTTCGAACCAGAGGACCGTAGATCCCTTAGCTCGTCCTTCATATCAAAGTAAGTCCGATTAGGTGACCCCACCGCTATACTTGACTTTATTAATGCTGATTTACGGTGTATATTTTTTTCTCAAACAGTAATTCAAGACGTTAGCCATCTTGGAATAAATAGATAAAACTGACCTTGACCTTAAAAAACAGTTGACATTGAGGAGCTTTTTCTCCGCATTTTGCGAGCCATTCGTAGTTTATTACAATATAAAGTAATCTTGATTAATCTATGGACTCACTGTTGCTCATTTTCTCAGAGAAATAAAAGACAATATTCCAATTTGTATTTTCGTGTTTCTAAGTAAGTGAGAGAGATGGGGGGGGGAGAACTCTCTATTTTTGAGGCGAATGAAGAAAGTATAGCGTTCGCTGTCTTGAAGTGAGGACGAAACTATCAAACGTCCATTTGCTATTCTCTATACCGGGCATTGACATTTTCCCAGACAGCGGCTGTCACAAAGCTCTTGTCGTAAACAACCAATAAATATTCTAATCAGTTTATCCGCTTTTAGGCAAATTGTAAATCCCTAGAGAGACCGGTATGTCCGTCACGCTCACTGTAGATCGCGATAATGGATTATCGAACAGTTAGATTTCCTGAATAATTATCTGTTTCCTTCTAAGACTATGACACATGTTTTTCGGGGAAAAAAGCTTTATCTTTATGACCAGTGGCGCTTTTCACAAAACAAAAAATCTAACGATAAAAATCATCGTTAGTCAAAAGCAAGAAACGCTAAAAATACCGTCATCTTTTGGCCAATCAGTTTCAAATGTTTTTGAAATACATAGTATGTAGACTATAGTATACTTTTTGAATATCATATCTTAAATATGTTTATGATCATTCTTACTTTAAATTGAAATTTATTAATTTCACAAACAAAAACTTTTTTCGAAAGATTTTCGGTGAAAACGTGCACCGGTCTTTTTGAAAAAATCTTACTACGTATTTTGTTTTTGTTTATTTATTGTTTTTTTTGTGCATAAGTCGATTTACATTTTAATGCTCATATTGTACTTGAGTAGTTTATATTAAATTAATTTGTCGTAAAATATTTGTATCGTTGTACACTTAAATTGATAATTAAGACCAAAATAGATCTACATTATATTCAGTAGTTGTTAGCAGTTGCTATTAAATAAAAACTTAATAAACGTCATTGAATACAATCAAAGGTTGTATTAGCTATTACAAAACATAACGACGAAAAAGTGCAGAGAATAGCACTTTGCAGGTATTAAGCTGTAATGACAGTCTTGTCAATGATTTAAGATTCTGTCATAATTAACAATAAAATTTGGCATCATCCGAATATTGGCATTATCTGAATTTGGCACAATATAAACTAGGTCACTCTTGGCGGGAACGATTGTACTCTTATAAATCTGTGCTTTATTGTCGAAGACAGATATTGCATTGTTTAAATTATAACAGATCGTTAGTAAATACCCAATAAAACACTCAATATTATCCATTTGGTTGGACAATTCTGATGGGTGTTAATTGTTTGTCGATAATTCGGATGACTACCTATCACCGGACATTATCTAAGTAATCTGTCCTATATCCCCATAATGTGTGGCAATACAGTCTCATAACAGTTTAATGAATTGCTCTTGCGAATTAATGACTTCGAACATGTAATACTTTATCCGATCATAGACATTGCCATACAAATAGTTTGATTTATCAATAATATAAAATACGCAAAGGTCAATTAAAGATAATGACCTATATTCGTTGGGACAATTAATTCGCCGGTGGGTGTCCACAAATAAAAGAACAATCCATGGAAGACAATGCTTCCTGATAAAAAAAGGTATCAACTAACACTAAAAATTTAATCTATGAATTGAAATAAAATTCCGATTAATTTTGATTATGATAACAATGTATGGGGTTGGGGGAACACATAGTTGATATTGTGAGAAGATAGCTTAGCGTCTACGATACTTCCTTTTGTTTGTACTGTCAGTAAACAACGAGAAACATCATTGTAAACTGTGATTTATAGTTTAGTGGATTGAAACATAATACCGTATTAGAAACAAATGATTAACTTACGCGTGAAGTGTTTCGTTTATAACCCTGGGAAACTGGTCGTTAATTTAACGAAAATATTCTATTCTGGACTGTTTGAAATGTAAATATAGCGTGTTACATTCGCGTATTCGTGGAGTAAATCGTCAAAAAGTATTCTAATGTTTACATTTAGTCTATATTCAGAATATTGTTACCATTAATAGCTGTAATCCATCATTTTGTATCATTTATAACCAAGGTCATAAAGATGTAAGAAAACAACATGATCACGTGCTTATATATTTGTATTTAGATACGCGAGATGTGACGCTGCGCGACGCTTACAACCATGTCGATGTAGGAAAATAGAACGATGAATAAAATGCATTGTTGTTTCAATGTTTTTTTTAACATTGTATTGCCATGAAAAGTAAAAAGAGCAGTGGTCCAGAGGTACATGAAGGACTCGCACTTAGGGATCGAAAGGTCATGGCTTTGAACCTAACTAGGGTAACAGCTAATTTCTTTGAACAAGAAATTAACCACTTCGTTCTCTCCACACTGGCATGAATTGATACTATCAGGAATCAAATGTATGAATAAAATTTCAATAGTTAGAGCTATTCTTATAAATTTTTCAACGATTACAGATCAGACTACACAACTGCCGTACACAGAATTAGCTGACTGGACAGGAACGATAGGCAAAAGCCAGGTCAAAGCATATATTATATGTGAGAGACAAACAACAATCATACTTGTCAAAATATACAAGTTAAAACAACAGAAAGGATGTCATGACATAAGTCAAAAACATCTATGTACAGGACGACACGCCCTGTTACTTTGGATAACATTAATAAACATACGGCCAATGTCAGTATATATAATGTTGGATTGATACACAGGGATACCTTGCCAAACATGTTAGTTAGAAT
Organism: Mactra quadrangularis; assembly: GCA_025267735.1. Lineage (NCBI taxonomy): Eukaryota > Metazoa > Mollusca > Bivalvia > Venerida > Mactridae > Mactra > Mactra quadrangularis. Next base: position 34,909,931 of record CM046302.1, on the reverse strand, counting down.
GAGCCAAAATGTATTGACAATACTTGATTGATATTTAAACAATATCTTTTTGTCAAATATTTTACGAGATGGTTTGTTTTTAACTACTCGTCACTAACGCACAATATTTACAACGTAAAATTGGTTGATGTAAACAATGCGTTTGTAAACAGGACTGGTTCCATGGTTCTATTAACATGCAATATTTGGGGGTGAAACATAAAACAACAATTTAAACGAAACATATTCAAAGTTTTGTTAGTTTGACATAAAAATTGGCTTGCCTTAATATACAATTGTCACTTACCATTATATACACCATTCTCCCTCCTACCAATGTTTTTTAATTATGTAGGGCAGTTGTCAGCCACTGACGAAAGTATGCGCTTAGTAGTTGGTAAACAGCTATATCCAGAGATTTAGCCTTTCCAGGAGGAGTGAGTAAGTTGACTGACCGCCGTTATATGGCTTATAAAATGTGTTGCTACGGCGTTTAACCCAACAAAAAAAACCACTTCACAACAGAACAGAACAAAACAGATACTTTATTACTGGGCTTAAGTAATACCTATCACCCAACGTGCAGGTACACTATTTATCATAAATGATTAATACCAAAGGGGTCTTTTCAATCAGTAAAACAATGTATTTATTATTTATCTATTTACACATGCATCTTTGTTATAACAAAAATGCACTAGTCAATTATTTAAAGTACAGTAAAGTACAGTATTTAAAGTATGCGACATGCGCATCTTTGGTGAAAACAAATATGATAAAGCATTGACTATATTTACATATTTTATGTCAAAACCAACAAAAAGATCGTTCTATAATAATGTAGTCATATACTTGTATGTTGCTGGAAGCACAATTTATCATCAAGTTTTCTAGTATTTTCTAGTGTTATTATTCTTAATAACTCTAAATTTAGAACTATTATTGTTGTTATTTTCAGTTTTACTCTCAGTTGTTTTGATAGGTAATTGTTTATGCTCTTATAATGACAGTCGTGTCTGTGGCCTTGACAATTGCCGTTAATTTGTTGTTGTTGTTTTTGGTATCATTTATTTTAAAGCCATTGTACGAAAATAATTTTATTAACCAATTTTATTTACCATGAAAGCTGTTTTACAATCGTGAAGTTATATATTATGTTTTATAACGTGTCCAGCCGCCCGGCTAGCTCAGCTGGTAGCACGCAAATCTACTAATCGAGGGGTCGTGGGTACGATGCCTGGGCGGAGCATACTTTCGTGGAACTTGGTCATGAAACATTTCTACGGCCATTTCTATCTCCCTCCTACCAATGATTTTTAATTATGTAGGGCAGTTGTCAGTCACTGACGAAAGTATGCGCTTAGTAATTGGTTAACAGCTAAATCCAGCGATTCAGCCTTTCCAGGAGGAGTAGGTAGGTTGACTGACCGCCGTTATATGACCTATACAATGTGTTGCTACGGCGTTAAACCATACAAACAAACAAAACTAACGCGTCCATTTCTTAGAAAATACGGTTCTTTAAAAAGAGCGCACTATAATCATTTTTATTAACATTAACTATATATGTATGATCCGAATCATTTAAAGCCATATTACATTCATCAGTATCTACAGTATCAAATGTACACGAGGATTTCCGAAACCATGATAAATAAAAACAGTACGCTTCTTTGAAAATCTTATGACTGTACACCAATACTTTATTTAGAAAAAAGAGAAGTTAACTTTTTATCCTTTTCTCCATTTACGGCGAGAAAAAAAATATTTTTTTAATTTTGTTTTCATGGAGTTGTATCATTTCCAAGACGAAATCTTCAGACGTTTTCGAATGATTTTGTGTACTATTAACAGGATAACTAATGGAGACAAGGTGAATGATTACTCATAATTAATAAACAAGAACTAACTAGATTCGAGTACTTTTCTGTGAAAAATATCGATGTTTATGAACTCTTTGTTTACACGCACAAATATATAAGACGCAGTTTGCCAGACAATACTTGATTCTAGTAAGTTCACCGTTCATATAGTATAGTAAAAAAACTTCCACAGACAAATTTTCGACGTAGTAAAGTTACAAAAGAAATGCAAAATGTTTATTTTAAGCAATCACATGTCTGCTAGCTGGCTGGGAGGCAAACTATTTATATTGTTCTTTGGCATAAGACCATAACAAAATATGCGCCAGATATTGTACATATCAATGCATCATCGGTGATTTAATCGGTAATTTGTCATTCAACAGACCGGACTACTTTTATGCAAATTAGATGTAGTTACAACATGTTATAAAGCATTTTAAGAATACAAATTAATGATTGTTTTATCTGATTAAATTATTCTATTAAGATTATTGTCACATGAAATGTTTCAACTGTTTTTATCTGTCTGAGTATGCTAGGATTTGATCCAAATGATTCTCGTGTAGATATGACCTACTGACCTACTTAGCTTCAATATGGCGCAATAAATTTAACCATTATCGATACGTATCAATTATGGGGCGTTGAATACGGTAATTCAATCGTTTTATCAGCGTGATAAATGTTATAAATGTTACAATGTTTTAAGCTAAGTATTTAATTACAATGACAATTATTCACATCAAATTATCGCCCAAACACTTGTAAAAACATTATTAGCAATACAAATGTGATTTTTCGTTCAATTTGAGAGAACGTATTGTCCCTCCTGACAGATCTAGAAATCTGTGAGGGTTTCAATACATCGTATCAAACATGGATCAAATGTATTTTGTTGCCAACATAGATGTATCAGAATGATTTTGGGATCAAATCATATCAACATTGAGCTATGCAATGTTGCCCCCACAGAACGAAACATTCGTGATATCTTTTTAATATAAAAAATTTGCTAATAATCTATCCATCTCATGTCCACAAGTGTTTGCTAACCATCAAGAAATTTGGAACACATTTTAGATTAGTAGTGATTAATTTTCAACATGAAATGATATTGTAAAATTATTTGAATAAATATACTATTAGAATACAGGAGGATGCATATTTTTAACTGGTAGACGAGATTACGCATAATAAATGAACAAAGCTAGATTTGAACTTGGCTAATGTAAGGGCGCTAGTGATGAGATTGCTGGTCAAATGTCTTATAGTAGAAAGACAAATTCAAGGATTAAAAAATGCAAAGGGATGCATTTGGATGCATTTGTTTTCTAACCTTCTAACCATTCAGGTATAGCAGTCTTCAAAAATACTTTACAGTGAACAAATGACGAAGTACTACTCATTACCTTTCATATCTTTTGTTACAGATATGTATATTTTATCACCTAAGATCATTTTCTCAGTCAAGTGTTAACAAAGTATTTCCTCTTTTATTTACTCTTAACCTTAAGGTCACTGACACCACACATGTTCTTTATCATCTATGTTCCTTCAATAAAATAAAACATGCAAGACATATTTTAAAGAATTACATTTTACTGCGGAGAATATAATAAAATAGTGATAAATCAAGAGGTTACATAACGTAACGTATCTAATTGATTATTATTAATTACAGATTTTATGTGCATGTATGACGTCATCAAAGCCCGGAAATACGTCATCCTAATCGAGACAAATATTTTAATCTTATCTTGAAGAATAACAAGTGTTTTCTATATCTTATTTTATAGGATTTATTAATTACAAATTACGTCAAGATTCTGATGGGATAGGTTAAAGAACACTAGTAACAACTATTACACAATCAAGGTAGAAATAGACAAAATTCCATGCATGCTCTTTGATAAGAACATTCTTTTATTAATTACGTTTGTTTGTTCATTTGATTGGACATATTAATACTGGTTAATACTGCCTATTAGATTAAAGCCCCATTTTTAGACTTTCGGCGATTTCAGTATGGATTTGTTAGGTTTCAATGTGCACGAAAGTCTTTCTGTATTTCAATACTTTGATAACTTCATATGTTTGTCTGTTTTAATTTTTCCATACCAGATTCACCAAGTACCTACGCCACGAGGAATATAAAGTTAGTAAGATAGATTTATTACGGATTAGTATAATGGTTCAAGAATTTGAAACATAAAAATGATAAAATTGTAAAATTCTTGAACGCCAATATAGAGACACAATAATCATTTCCATTGTTTTATTAACCAAAACATTATTCTTCTGTGTTATTTACCCATATTAACTTCCTCTGGCCTTATTATTTTTGACATACAGACCAGAAAACTACTGACACAGTTGTTCGACTCAAATGAAAGCTGTCTTTAGTATACGTTGATGAAACCCAATTAGCATTTCCATAAACATCTCCAATTTTAAACCAACGTAGGTCAATTTCCTTAATTGGTTACAAGAAGGCCAAAGAAAATTAAAGATAATTATGATATTATGTTCAGATTGCATTAAACACTCTTTACATTGCAAGCCTGTATTGGCTGGCATTGGTAGGACAAACTATGACATTATTAGTACATAGGATTTCTGCTTTTGACTTACGATTACCTTTACCGTAAAACTGCTATGTATAACTACATTGATTTCCTAATATATCATCAATATAACTATATCGTAGATCAAAATATCATGATACCCAAATTTAGATTGACTTGTCGTAACCTTTGAGATATTCGTTGAACTTCTCTACCAAATTTACCACTAAATGTTATAAAGGCGATGGTAAGCCCAAGTCCATTTACAATTTAAGTTAATCCAACGTTGTGCCAAGTAGGTCAGATGTCAGCCACCGGCAATAGTATGAGCCTAAAACTAGATTAAAGATTGGGTCTAGCCTACAATGATCTAAAAAAGTTTTTAAAAATACTATTTGTTTGTTGTTGGATTTAACGCCGTGTCAACACAATTTAGGTCATTTCACGGCGTCCAGCGCACCTAACCTAGCTTTCCTGGACCATTGTCTATAACCAGTACTCACCTACCCTTCCACAAGGCCTGAAACTTCTCCATATTATCTAATCAATGGAGGAAAATCAACATTATTGTCAAATTTTCATGGAAGGGTATAACCTCCCCGGGTGGGATTCGAACCCGCACCCCCTCGGGCACGAGATTTTAAATCCCGGCGCGCTACCAACTGCGCTATCGACCCGGGTTCCGCTTCTAAATAATAGTCAGCTGACTTTACAATTGTAAACGATAATGCCTGATTACTGAAACCATCTTCAGACAGCTGGTCCCTCACGGTACCCATTTCCACCTTGGTGGAATTGAACCGTTGTAGGTAAATTTCTCACTTAAAGAAATCAGCAGTGCCCCCAGTTGGGTTCAAACCTGGGACCTCTCAATACATTAATGCGCGTTCTACCACAGGGCCACAACGTGGGACATATCCATGAACTGTGAGCAGGAAGTGTCATACCATACTACCTTGGTGATGGAGATTGCAGAGAAAATATGTACTTTAAATAAATTGTGATACAGTCTCCTGCCCACATACCTAACTTTATTACTACAGAAAAAAAACTTGATCTAGACATCTTGACATTTACATATAACTTAATCAGCCTGTATAATCGAGTTCAACACCCTTCAATTTGACCTAGAACACAGACAACAATTTTGTTGTTATTTTTTGTTCGTACTCGTTTAAATTTTCATTCGTATGAATTACGCGAGTATTAACGCCACCGCAGGTAAGTAAATATGAATAAGTCTGTGTATTTATATAGATTCATAAATGTTATTACCACCCCTGAATAGTCTGGATGTAAAAATTATCAAAATGTGAATGATCTATAAACTACACAATAATTTATTCAAACAATGTTTTTTTTCTAATCCATCTTTGGCTCGCCAGACAGTTTTTATGTATTTATTTGATTCTTTTGGTACGCTGATCTGCTACTAAATTTAATACCTATGAAATAAATATAATAACCGTACAATATGTGCTACTCCTTAAAGGTCATTATCAAGTACGGAAATCTTTCGCTGCCATCATGCACAATGATTTAGGGACGAGCTTGCTTCCATTTGCAATGTTACTTATTCGTCATGGCCAGACCAACGTATCAATTGATGCTTATTGCGTTATAAAAGGAATGTATTAGCAGCCAAGCTGGATCAGTCGGTAGCGCACAAGTCAACTGATTGAGGAGTCGTTGGTTGGATTTCTCGGCGGGGCATACTTTCGTAGAGCTTGATCATGAAATTATTTCTACTGACATACTCCCACCTACCACTAATTCTAAATTATGTAGGACAGTCGTCAGTCATTGTGGGAAGTATGCGCATAGAAACTAGTTAACAACTAAATCCAAAGATTTAGACTTTTCAGCAACGTGAGTTGGTTGACTGACCGTCGTGATAAAACCAATGTGTTGCTAAAAAACCAAATAAAAAAGAATGTATAGAATAATTAGTTAGTTTTAAGTAAAAAACATGTAATTTACAAGAGTGATTTTATTTTATACAATATATATTCTCACAATATATGTCAGTTTTCTTAAAATATCAAGAAATCAATTTCTTAAAACAATTACCGACACTGAAAGGTGATTAAAAATAACAAAAAATAACCAAAATTACTTGTTAGCGAGTAGACTTTAACAGCCATTCTTAGCAAAACAACAACACAAACAAATTGATATTACAGATGGATTTGAGTAAATTATCTTGATTAAGTTATGGCTCCCCAGGGCCTCCGTAGTTTACTACAAAATATAAATGTTCTTTATTTATGGCTCCACGTAGGTAAGATTATTTGCATTTTTCTAATCACATATTTCACGCACATACAACGTAAGTAATAATTAGGGCTCTATATCGGTCAGAATGATCGATACGATATTCGTATCGATACAAAATGATCGATATTCGATATATCATATGATATTTCAATAATAAATAGATTTTTTATAAAACTGCAAAACAGTGATATTTTATTGATTTATTTTAATTGTTGTAACACCATACTACTGAATGCAATGTCTTATTAATATTTTAAATGATAAAGTCTTTGACGCTTGCATTTTTTTAAGAAACATCATTGCATCTAATGAGTCTATTTCTCTTACATGTACCGAGAGGTTATCTTCTAGATCTTACTCGAGAATCTTGATAGCCTCTGGGTATGAGAATAAGTGAGTCTATGTCTAGACATGATGTGTCTGCTGACAGGGTGACATGCACCGCCAAGTTTGTTATATTGCCTCCTTTGCTTACAACATTTTTGCAGCATATTGATTGTATACTCTGGTTCGTCCATTCTCTGTACAATATAATAACCCCAACTTTATTTTTGAGGCGGCATATTCTTGGACAAATGTTATGTTGTAGACGAGTTTTTGTGACACGAAAAGTCTGTGTATTAACAACAACATTGACTGAGTGCGTTCGATAATCGATCGTTTATGTACTTGTATGCAAGATTCACATACAATGAAATCATTTTGTTGACGTTTTAGTTAGATTTATCTACAATAATTCATATTTACATGACACTAAACAAACAGCTATTTACAAGAATATCGCTTCTTGTCAATCAAGTTCTCTTTACAATGCAGATCTACCCGAACAAATTCAAGAAACTTCTGCCTTCCAAAATTGATCTGTATTTAAAATACTGATAGTTGATAATGGTTCCCAAACTAATTGAAAACGGAATTACATTATAATGAATATTCTAACCACAACAGTTACTTCCCTTTGATAGAAACAGGACATAACATGACGTATCCGGCGTAAGACATTTGCTATTAGGAATGTCAAATTATGATTTTGTTCGTCCACATATTATTACATACCGAATTGGAAGCAGTAGAATGTTGATTTGACGATACAAAATATCAAATGATTTGCAGACCATGGCTTTTTTTTGTATGACCGTAATTGATCGATATTTTGTTCGATACGGAAACTTTCGATCCGATATATCTATCGAACCTACAATACCGGTATTCGATATATATCGTATACCGGTGTAGAGCCCTAGTAATAATACAGAAAACTTTATCCCAGTTTAATGTCCGGGCTGTTTGTATTTAATGAAACACGTGTTGGTAATAGGGGTAAACAAATATTCAAAAGAAATCAATAAAATCGTTGATTGAGCGGCAATTTTTTGCGACTATTTCAAAATGTTGCCATGCAAATATCGCCAAGGACAAACTCCAACCTCCTTGACATTTACAATAACTTTCGTCTCAATGTCTTCAGTGCGCATGCGCGAGGCTCAACAAATATGAACTAAAGTTAACGCTTTTCAAGACGTTGAGACGCTTGCAAGACGGAACAAGGTACTCAGGGAAGCATGACGGTAACAGAACGTGTTTTTCCTCATCAAGGTTGAAACATCAAATTTTACCCAACACCACAGTTCATCTGGTGCATTTCTCATTGTCATACTCAGCGTTTTATCATTCTCGTAAAAAGATGTGTTTCCTTTTGAGCCCCAGATTAAACCCTTTTGATGTGGTATAGTGCTGCAATACAGATGTTCATTTATGCCAGTTCAAAGTCTTTAACGACTATTGTACGGATCGTGTGAGTGATGTCGCATGTTATGTCATTTGTTATGCATGATTGAAGATTAGTCATTTCGAAGCGTCTGTAGGGCATTTATACGCGCATTGGTCTGAATCAACTTAACAATTCCGTTTTTTGTTGATCGAGTTCAACGTCCATACAACCATTTTATGTGATTGTGAATTATAAATGAAATGTAATATACATACTATAAATAAACATTTCATTCATGTTCAGTAAATAACAACATTCAATCAATATCAAGCAGGTTTTCAATCAAATAATAATTTCTTGTCATATTTTGAGTTCAGGTTTTGTATCGACGCTTGAAATCAAAACGTCACGGATGTGAACTAGTCCTCTAATGAGCTTGCAATTATAATTACATTCTTGGCGATGTTGTTATGGTCGAGCGCTGGCGACGTTGGATTGGTGGTCATTAAATGGCCAATTCTACATTGTTGGTTATTACATATAAAACTTACCAAACTGTTTTCTTAAACAAGGCGCACTACCCTGATTGCAAAGAAATGCAGGACAGAAAACGGACACTAGAGTGACTTGTTAGATTTTTAGCCGGATTTATCAACGAAAAAAATCGGCTTATAGTTTGGCGAAAACCGGGCTTCGGGCTATTATCATGAGAAGCACACATTCTTAAAATTGTTTCTAATTCAAATTCATTATTCAATAGACTAGTTGATGGATGCCTGCTCAATTACTTGCACTATTAAACATTGCAGGTTCATTGCGATATGAAATACTGTTCTCAATGCAGTACCAAAGTTTGCTCATTTATTTGTACTTCAAAGTTTGGTTCTAAATCATTTGAAAGTATACTCTGACAGAAAACAGTATGATTAATTAACAATACCTCTGTCTCGGTGATAGACGTACTCTAAAATCGTTGATAGGGCTAACAAATATATGTTCGGTTCATGTTACCCGACTTACCTTATATTTTTAGCGTCGACCCTACAATTTTTTATCCAATTTGAATGGTTGAGATGTTTAAAAATTCGGCGTTTTGTTATCTAAAACTTTGGTTTTGCATAACCGGGTGCGACACGTATAGGGTACGAAACTTGAATGCTTGTTAAGGTCCGTTAATACCATGGTAATAGCCGCCACCAGGGTGCTGGTGTTGACGGTCGACAAATGCCTTCACCACACGCCTCCACACCGTTTTATGAAGGCTGATGGCCACTCTTCACCTGTCGGATATGTTTCTGAGATAGTCCTGGTTCCTTAGGCTCAAACCCCGATTATTTCCTATTTTGTGACTATATCTTGAGAAGACAGTGCCCGATGGTAAGCTATTGTGGTAATCTGATTAAAACCCGATCTAAAATTTTCCGCTCGCGTACGACAATGTTCAGGATATCTGTTTACGGAGATTGGCTATTGTGGTCAATGGCTATCTGTTGTCTTTTAATGTAGCCGATATTTATTACACGCACCGAAAAGGAAGAAATACCTACAGGTCGTCCACGTAAACATTGCGTATATAAACATAGCCAGTTTCATTACACACCGATATTTAGGGGTGAATTATTTTTACAATTTTATAGTTTAATTAGTTTACACTTATTTTATAAACATATCATTTTGTAAATTTACAATGTGTATACATATTATCCAAAATAAATGTTACGTACAAAAATGGTCTGTTTAAATCTGTAAAATGTTTTTCATGCATTAGCTTATTCACCAGGTCCAATAACTTGGCACAACATTCGATGTTCGATATTCGATATTCAATATCGAACATCGAACCAGTTCGACGTTCGACATTAGCATAATGTGCGAATATCGAACTGAAATTGAATATCGAACCAGCTCGACGTTCGACATTCGCCAAAATTATCCAAATATCGAACTGAGATTGAATATCGAACCAGCTCGACGTTCGACATTCGAATATCGAAATGAAATGGAATATCGAACCAGTTCGACGTTCGACATTCATTTATAATAGCCCGAATGTAGTTCTGAGGTTGAATATCGAACCAGCTCGACGTTCGACATTCGAATATCGAAATGAAATGGAATATCGAACCAGTTCGACGTTCGACATTCATTTATAATAGCCCGAATGTAGTACTGAGGTTGAATATCGAACCAGCTCGACGTTCGACATTCATTATTAACAATAATGCAAATGTCGTTCTGTGGTTGAATATCGAACCAGCTCGACGTTCGACATTCATTAATAATAGTCTGAATGTAGTTCTGAGGTTGAATATCGAACCAGCTCGACGTTCGACATTCATTAATAATAGCCCGAATGTAGTTCTGTGTTTGAATATCGAACCAGCTCGACGTTCGACATTCATTAATAACAATAATGCGAATGTAGTTCTGTGGTTGAATATCGAACCAGATCGACGTTCGACATTCATTCATAATAGCCCGAATGTAGTTCTGAGGTTGAATATCGAACCAGCTCGACGTTCGACATTCATTAATAATAGTCCGAATGTAGTTCTGAGGTTGAATATCGAACCAGCTCGACGTTCGACATTCATTAATAATAGCCCGAATGTAGTTCTGTGGTTGAATATCGAACCAGCTCGACGTTCGACATTCATTAATAATAGCCCGAATGTAGTTCTGAGGTTGAATATCGAACCAGCTCGACGTTCGACATTCATTAATAATAGCCCGAATGTAGTTCTGTGGTTGAATATCGAACCAGCTCGACGTTCGACATTCATTAATAATAGCCCGAATGTAGTTCTGAGGTTGAATATCGAACCAGCTCGACGTTCGACATTCATTAATAATAGTCCGAATGTAGTTCTGAGGTTGAATATCGAACCAGCTCGACGTTCGACATTCATTAATAATAGCCCGAATGTAGTTCTGTGGTTGAATATCGAACCAGCTCGACGTTCGACATTCATTAATAATAGCCCGAATGTAGTTCTGAGGTTGAATATCGAACCAGCTCGACGTTCGACATTCATTAATAATAGTCCGAATGTAGTTCTGAGGTTGAATATCGAACCAGCTCGACGTTCGACATTCATTAATAATAGTCCGAATGTAGTTCTGAGGTTGAATATCGAACCAGCTCGACGTTCGACATTCATTAATAATAGTCTGAATGTAGTTCTGAGGTTGAATATCGAACCAGCTCGACGTTCGACATTCATTAATAATAGTCCGAATGTAGTTCTGAGGTTGAATATCGAACCAGCTCGACGTTCGACATTCATTAAAAATAGTCCGAAAGTAGTTTTGATATTGAATATCGAACCAGCTCGACGTTCGACATTCATTAATAATAGTCCGAATGTAGTTCTAAGGTTGAATATCGAACCAGCTCGACGTTCGACATTCATTAATAATACTAATGCGAATGTAGTTCTGAGGTTGAATATCGAACCAGTTCGACGTTCGACATTCAGTAATAATAGTCCGAATGTAGTTTTGAGGTTGAATATCGAACCAGTTCGACGTTCGACATTCATTAATAATAGTCCGAATGTAGTTCTAAGGTTGAATATCGAACCAGCTCGACGTTCGACATTCATTAATAATAGTCCGAATGTAGTTCTAAGGTTGAATTTCGAACCAGTTCGACGTTCGACATTCATTAATGATTTTGATGCGAATGTAGTTCTGATATTGAATATCGAACCAGCTCGACGTTCGACATTCATTAATAATAGTCCGAATGTAGTTCTGAGGTTGAATATCGAACCAACTCGACGTTCGACATTCATTAATAATAGTCCGAATGTAGTTCTGTGGTTGAATATCGAACCAGTTTGACGTTCGGACGACTTGTTTCAGCGGGGATACCTCGATTGGGCCCTTGGCCGCGCTTGAATCAGTGGAGCACGGCCTGTTTCTGCGGGGAAAACCTCGGCTTGGCCCTGGGCGGCGCTGGAATCAGCGGCATGCGGCTTGGATCAGCGGGGGAACCTCGGCTGGGCACTCGGACGGGGCTTCAATTGGCTCTGTGGGCTCTGTGGGCCTTCTACCGGGGTCTACGCGGCCTGCCGCTAATACCTGCCTGGTTGGCTTGATTTTAGCGGAGGCAAGCAAGGGACACCGGGGTTTACCTCGGCTGCAAGCCAGGCGCGCTTGTATCAGCGGAGGACGGCTTGATTCGGCGGGGAAACATCGGCTGGGCCCTTCGTCGCACTTGAATCAGCGGAGCACGGCTTGTTTAAGCGGGGAAAGCCCGGCTAGACCTTCGGCCGCGCTTGAATCAGCGGCGGACGGCTTGTTTCAGCGGGGAAACCTCGGCTGGACCCTTGGCCGCGCTTGAATCAGCGGAGCAAGGCCTGTTTCAGCGGGGAAACCTCGGCTGGGCCCTGGGCGGCGCTGGAATCAGCGGCAGGCGGCTTGGATCAGCGGGGAATCTCGGCTGGGCTCTGCTCGACGTTGATGCGAATGTAGTTCTGAAGTTGAATATCGAACCAGCTCGACGTTCGACATTCATTAATAATAGTCCGAATGTAGTTCTGAGGTTGAATATCGAACCAGCTCGACGTTCGACATTCATTAATAATACTAATGCGAATGTAGTTCTGAGGTTGAATATCGAACCAGTTCGACGTTCGACATTCATTAATAATAGTCCGAATGTAGTTCTAAGGTTGAATATCGAACCAGTTCGACGTTCGACATTCATTAATAATAGTCCGAATGTAGTTCTAAGGTTGAATATCGAACCAGTTCGACGTTCGACATTCATTAATGATAATGATGCGAATGTAGTTCTGAGATTGAATATCGAACCAGTTCGACGTTCGACATTCATAAAAGATAGTCCCAATGTAGTTTTGAGTTTGAATATCGAACCAGCTCGACGTTCGACATTCATTAATAATAGTCCGAATGTAGTTCTGAGGTTGAATATCGAACCAGCTCGACGTTCGACATTCATTAATTATAGTCCGAATGTAGTTCTGAAGTTGAATATCGAACCAGTTCGACGTTCGACAATCATTAATAATAGTCCGAATGTAGTTCTGAGGTTGAATATCGAACCAGCTCGACGTTCGACTTTCATTAATAATAGTCCGAATGTAGTTCTGAAGTTGAATATCGAACCAGCTCGACGTTCGACATTCATTGATAATAGTCCGAATGTAGTTCTGAGGCTGAATATCGAACCAGTTCGACGTTCGACATTCATTCATGATAATAATGCGAATGCAGTTCTGAGGTTGAATATCGAACCAGTTCGACGTTCGACATTCATTAATAATAGTCCGAATGTAGTTCTGATGTTGAATATCGAACCAGCTCGACGTTCGATATTCATTGATAATAATCCGAATTTTGTTCTGCGGTTGAATATCGAACCAGGTCGACGTTCGACATTCATTAATAATAGTCAGGAAGTAGTTCTGAAGTTCAATATCGAACCAGCTTGATGTTCGACATTCATTAATTATAGTCCGAATATAGTTCTGAGGTTGAATATCGAACCAGTTCGACGTTCGACATTCATTAACAATAATGATGCGAAGCCTATACTGGGCACTAGGCCGCGCATGAATCAGCGGAGCACGGCTTGTTTCAGCGAGGAAACCTCGGCTGTGCCCTGGGCGGCGCTAGAATCAGCGGCAGGCGGCTTGGATAAGCGGGGGAACCTCGGCTGGGCACCCGGTCGGGGCTTCAGCGGGCTCTGCGGGCTTCTACCGGGGTCTACGCGGCCTGCCGATGATACGCGCCTGTCTGGCTTGATTTCAGCAGAGGCACGCAAGGGACACCGGGGTTTACCTCGGCTGCAAGCCAGGCGCGCTTGAATCAGCGGCGGACGGCTTGATTTGGCGGGGAAACATCGGCTGGGGCCTTGGTCGCGCTTGAATCAGCGGAGCACGGCTTGTTTCAGCGGGGAAAGCCCGGCTGGGCATTCGGCCGCGCTTGAATCAGCGGCGGACGGCTTGTTTCAGCGGGGATACCTCGGCTGGATCCTTGGCCGCGCTTGAATCAGCGGAGCACGGCTAGTTTCAGCGGAGAAAGCCCAGCTTGTCCCTTGGCAGCGCTTGAATCAGCGGCGGACGGCTTGGATCAGCGGGGAAACCTCGGCTGGGCCCTTGGCCGCGTTGAATCAGCGCCAGGCGCTCTTGAATCCGCGGCGGACGGCTTATTCCAGCGGGGAAACCTCGGATGGGCCCTTGGCCGTGCTTAAATCAAAGGCAGGCGGCTTCGATCAGCGGGGAAACCTCGGCTGGGCACTCTGCCGGGGCTTTATCGGGCTCCGCGGGCCTTTAACGAGGGTCTATGCGGCCTGCTACCGATATCGGTCTGGCGCGTTTGATTTCAGCGGAGGCAAGGACGGGACACCAGGGTTTACCTCGGCTGCAAGCCAGGGGCGCTTGAATCAGCATCAGACGGCTTGTTTCAGCGGGGGAAACATCGGCTGGGCCCTTGGCCGCGCTTGAATCAGCGGAGCACGGCCTCTTTCAGTGGGTAAACCTCGGCTGGGCCCTTGGCCGCGCTTGAACCATCGGCAGGCGGCTTGGATCAACGGTGGAACATCGGCTGGGTACTCGGCCGGGGCTTCATCGGGCTTTGCGGGTCCGTTACTGGGGTCTACGCGGATTGTCGCTGATATCGGCCTGGCTCGCTTGATTTAAGCGGGGTTAAGCACGGGACACCGAATATACCTCCTCTGTTGGTCGCAACCCGTTTCGGCGACTAAAAAAGTGCAGTTAATTATTCATTGTTCTTTTATTTACACCATTGATGCACGATTGATGATCGCTCTCGTGCAGCACAGCGACGCTTCATATAAATAGGCTTTTTTCGGAACTCCAAATTATGGGTTTCGTGCACAGGCGGTACAAAATCGGAATAAATCCAATTGTTCTCTGTACATACTTTCATTGTAACGATAAAAGTTAGTTCGCCCGCCCGGCTAGCTCAGTCGGTAGCGAACAAGTCTTCTGATCGAGGTGTCGTGAGTTCGATTCATGGGCGGGGCATACTGTCGTGAAGCTTGGTCATGAAATAATTTCTATTGTCATTCTCCCTTCTACCACAGATTCAAAATCATGTACGGCAGTTGTCAGTCACTGACGGAAGTAGCGCCTAGTAACTGGTTAACAGCTAAATCCAGAGATTTAGGCTTTCCAGGAACGGTGAGTAGGTTGACTGACTGCCATGATATGACCTATACAATGTGTTGCTGCGGCGTTTAATCCAACAAAACAAACACGCAACTAACACAAAAATTTGTTTGTACCACAAGTATTGTTCGTTTTTTCTCAACTGTCAGAACATGAATAATTTCACGGTGAATGCGTTTATTAAAATCATTGTTGTAAAACATCCATGAGTTTCCGAAAGCGAGTATTATGATCAAGTTAAGCTGTTTATGCCGTATGATATGTTTTAGTCGAGATATTTTTAATAACAATTAGGCCGCCAGTACAAAAACAATGCATTCAGTCACCGTGAAATTATTCAAGCTTTGACAGTTGAGAAAAAACGGACAATAAAACCCCAAAAATTTGAATTCCGGATATAGTCTATTCATGTGATTGACTATATAATTTGTTAGCTAGATGTCTTAATATTGTGTCAGCAAAAATATTAAAAACAAATATTGCATGAATAAAAGTACTTCGATCCAAAGAAATTAAGTCAACAACCAATGTGCTAAATATTGAAAAAAATACATACGTCTAATATTATTAACGAATGTCAAATATCGAGCTGGTTCGAAATTGAACCTTAGAACTACATTCGGACTATCATGAATGAATGTCGAACGTCGAACTGGTTCGATATTCAACCTCAGAACTACATTCTCATTATTATTATTAATGAATGTCAAACGTCGAGCTGGTTCGATATTCAACCTCAGAACTACATTCGGACTATTATTAATGAATGTCAAACGTCGAGCTGGTTCGATATTCAACTTCAGAACTAAATTCGGACTATTATTAATGAATGTCGAACGTCGAGCTGGTTCGATATTCAATCTCAGAACTACAATCGGATTATTATTAATGAATGTCGAACGTCGAGCTGGTTCGATATTCAACTTCAGAACTACATTCGGACTATTATTAATGAATGTCGAACGTCGAGCTGGTTCGATATTCAACCTCAAAACTAGATTCGGACTATTATTAATGAATGTCACATGTCGAGCTGGTTCGATATTCAACCTCAGAACTACATTCGGACTATTATTAATGAATGTCGAACGTCGAGCTGGTTCGATATTCAACTTCAGAACTACATTCGCATCAACGTCGAGCAGAGCCCAGCCGAGATTCTCCGCTGATCCAAGCCGCCTGCCGCTGATTCCAGCGCCGCCCAGGGCCCAGCCGAGGTTCCCCCGCTGAACCAGGCCGTGCTCCGCTGATTCAAGCGCGGCCAAGGGTCCATCCGTGGTTTCCCCGCTGAAACAAGCCGTCCGCCGCAGATTCAAGCGCGGCCGAAGGTCTAGCCGGGCATTCCCCGCTGAAACAAGCCGTGCTCCGCTGATTCAAGTGTGACCAAGGGCCCAGCCGATGTTTCCCCGCCGAATCAAGCCGTCCGCCGCTGATACAAGCGCGCCTGGCTTGCAGCCGAGGTAAACCCCGGTGTCCCCTGCTTGCCTCCGCTAAAATCAAGCCAACCAGGCAGGTATTAGCGGCAGGCCGCGTAGACCCCGGTAGAAGGCCCACAAAGCCAGCTGAAGCCCCGTCCGAGTGCCCAGCCGAGGTTCCCCCGCTGATCCAAGCCGCTTGCCGCTGATTCCAGCGCCGTCCAGGGCCAAGCCGAGGTTTTCCCCGCAGAAACAGGCCGTGCTCCACTGATTCAAGCGCGGCCAAGGGCCCAATCGAGGTATCCCCGCTGAAACAAGTCGTCCGAACGTCGGACTGGTTCGATATTCAACCAGAGAACTACATTCGGACTATTATTAATGAATGTCGAACGTCGAGCTGGTTCGATATTCAACCTCAGAACTACATTCAGACTATTTTTAATGAATGTCGAACGTCGAACTGGTTCGATATTCAATTTTAGAACTACATTCGCATCATTATTGCTAATGAATGTCGAACTTAGAGCTGGTTCGATATTCAACATCAGAACTACATTCGGACTATTATTAATGAATGTCGAACGTCGAGCTGGTTCGATATTCAACCTCAGAGCTACATTCCGACTATTATTAATGAATGTCGAACGTCGAGCTGGTTCGATATTCAACCTCAGAACTACATTCGCATTAGTATTATTAATGAATGTTGAACGTCGAGCTAGTTCGATATTCAACCTCAAAACTACATTCGGACTTTTATTAATGAATGTCGAAAGTCAAGCTGGTTCGATATTCAACCTCAGAACTACATTCGCATTAGTATTATTAATGAATGTCGAACGTCGAGCTGGTTCGATATTCAACATCAGAACTACATTCGGATTATTATTAATGAATGTCGAACGTCGAGCTGGTTTGATATTCAACTTCAGAACTACATTCAGACTTTTATTAATGAATGTCGAACGTCGAGCTGGTTCGATATTCAACCTCAGAACTACATTCGGACTATTATTACTGAATGTCGAACGTCGATCTGGTTCGATATTTAACTCAGAACTAGATTCGGACTATCTTTTATGAATGTCGAACGTCGAGCTGGTTCGATATTCAAACTCAGAACTACATTCGCATCATTATCATTAATGAATGTCGAACGTCGAACTGTTTCGATATTCAACCTTAGAACTACATTCGGACTATTATTAATGAATGTCGAACGTCGAACTGGTTCGATATTCAACCTCAGAACTACATTCGGACTATTATTAATGAATGTCGAACGTCGAACTGGTTCGATATTCAACCTCAGAACTACATTCGGACTATTATTAATGAATGTCGAACGTCGAGCTGGTTCGATATTCAACTTCAGAACTACATTCGCATCAACGTCGAGCAGAGCCCAGCCGAGATTCCCCGCTGATCCAAGCCGCCTGTCGCTGATTCCAGCGCCGCCCAGGGCCCAGCCGAGGTTTCCCCGCTGAAACAGGCCGTGCTCCGCTGATTCAAGCGCGGCCAAGGATCCAGCCGAGGTTTCCCCGCTGAAACAAGCCGTCCGCCGCTGATTCAAGCGCGGCCGAAGGTCTAGCCGGGCTTTCTCCGCTTAAGCCGTGCTCCGCTGATTCAAGTGCGACCAAGGGCCCAGCCGATGTTTCCCCGCCGAATCAAGCCGTCCGCCGCTGATACAAGCGCGCCTGGCTTGCAGCCGAGGTAAACCCCGGTGTCCCTTGCTTGCCTCCGCTAAAATCAAGCCAACCAGGCAGGTATTAGCGGCAGGCCGCGTAGACCCCGGTAGAAGGCCCACAGAGCCCACAGAGCCAGCTGAAGCCCCGTCCGAGTGCCCAGCCGAGGTTCCCCCGCTGATCCAAGCCGCATGCCGCTGATTCGAGCGCCGCCCAGGGCCAAGCCGAGGTTTTCCCCGCAGAAACAGGCCGTGCTCCACTGATTCAAGCGAGGCCAAGGGCCCAATCGAGGTATCCCCGCTGAAACAAGTCGTCCGAACGTCAAACTGGTTCGATATTCAACCACAGAACTACATTCGGACTATTATTAATGAATGTCGAACGTCGAGCTGGTTCGATATTCAACCTCAGAACTACATTCGGACTATTATTAATGAATGTCGAACGTCGAGCTGGTTCGATATTCAATCTCGAACTACATTCGCATCATTATCATTAATGAATGTCGAACGTCGAACTGGTTCGATATTCATCCTTAGAACTACATTCGGACTATTATTAATGAATATCGAACGTCGAGCTGGTTCGATATTCAGCCTCAAAACTACATTCGGACTATTATTAATGAATGTCGAACGTCGAACTGGTTCGATATTCAACATCAGAACTACATTCGGACTATTATTAATGAATGTCGAACGTCGAGCTGGTTCGATATTCAACTTCAGAACTACATTGAGACTTTTATTAATGAATGTCGAACGTCGAGCTGGTTCGATATTCAACCTCAGAACTACATTCGGACTATTATTAATGAATGTCGAACGTCGAATTGGTTCGATATTCAACCTCAGAACTACATTCGGACTATCTTTTATGAATGTCGAACGTCGAGCTGGTTCGATATTCAATCTCGAACTACATTCGCATCATTATCATTAATGAATGTCGAACGTCGAACTGGTTCGATATTCAACCTTAGAACTACATTCGGACTATTATTAATGAATGTCGAACGTCGAACTGCTTCGATATTCAACCTTACAACTACATTCGGACTATTATTAATGAATGTCGAACGTCGAACTGGTTCGATATTCAACCTCAAAACTACATTCGGACTATTATTAATGAATGTCGAACGTCGAACTGGTTCGATATTCAACCTCAGAACTACATTCGCATTAGTATTATTAATGAATGTCGAACGTCGAGCTGGTTCGATATTCAACCTCAGAACTACATTCGGACTATTATTAATGAATGTCGAACGTCGAGCTGGTTCGATATTCAACTTCAGAACTACATTCAGACTTTTATTAATGAATGTCGAACGTCGAGCTGGTTCGATATTCAACCTCAGAACTACATTCGGACTATTAGTAATGAATGTCGATCGTCGAACTGGTTCGATATTCAACCTCAAAACTACATTCGGACTATTATTAATGAATGTCGAACGTCGAACTGGTTCGATATTCAACCTCAAAACTACATTCGGACTATTATTAATGAATGTCGAACGTCGAACTGGTTCGATATTCAACCTCAGAACTACATTCGCATTAGTATTATTAATGAATGTCGAACGTCGAACTGGTTCGATATTCAACCTCAGAACTACATTCGCATTAGTATTATTAATGAATGTCGAACGTCGAGCTGGTTCGATATTCAACCTCAGAACTACATTCGGACTATTATTAATGAATGTCGAACGTCGAGCTGGTTCGATATTCAACTTCTGTTCGATATTGGCACATTATGCAAATGTCGAACGTCGAACTGGTTCGATATTCGATATTGAATATCGAATATCGAACGTCGAATGTTGTGCTAAGTTATTGGAGCTTTATTCACCTATTTAGTGGGCAAGTCCATTATTTAAAGTACAAAAACACGCATGACCTAGAATACGACCTGTACCTACCTACTTATCAATGTTATATTTGTTATGAATGTTACCTGAACCACACATATAATTTCTTTGTCCTTAAGGCAAAAAAACACCTTGGTTCATCGGCCTAAAATACGAGGATGAGGTGGTCTTGACATTGCATTTTTAACCCTGAATATGATTGATGAGTTTTCCACTAGAATAAAATCATTTTTACATTACGCTTTAAGCTTTACAGAGAATATATTACACAGGTAGGTTATTGGCCCCACGTGTCGTTATGTAATAAAAATAGATTTATACCTGTCATTTACATGATGGGAGGTTTTTGTATTTTTATATTTCGACGAATTGACTAATATAGCGTCCGAAATATTAAACAATGAAACCAGTAAAAATATCATGGTCGACACTGATCATAAACATTAATGAAAATAGACTGTTTTATTTCAACCGTGGTTTTGAGTATGAGAAAAAATCATAGACTTTGACAATGTAAAAACCAACCATGGACGTTGTTTATGCGACAAAACAATGCAAGCCTTCAAAAACGATTTATTCTTCATTGTTAAAAACAAAAAAACATGATGTAAACATTTCTCATTTAAACAATCTGCAACTGTATACAAACAAGTGTATATTTTCAACAAGTTCGTTGACTTACATAGTGTTTTGACTTGAGACCTTGCCGGCCCTCTATGGCTATCCTATAAAAATACTAATTTAAACAGTTTTATTTAAAAGATTAATCAAAGTCCTCGATATATATATATTTAAAGCATTCGTTTTTATCTCAAACATTTTATCTGTATTCAATTAGCAAAATTTGTCCTACTAGGATAAAATAAATGAGTATTTGCCTTCATACTTATTTATTTATTGGAGTTAACGCCGTGTCAACACAATTTAGGTCATTTTACGGCGTCCAGCGCACCTAGCCTAGCTTTCCTGGACCATTGTCTATAAACCAGTACTCACGTACCCTTCCTGAAACTTCTCCATATTATCTAATCCATATTATCTAATCAATGGAGGAAAATTGACATTATTGTCAAATTTTCATGGAAGGGTATAACCTCCCCGGGTGGGATTCGAACCCCCACCCCCTCGGGCACGATATTCCAAATCCCGGCGCGCTACCAACTGCGCTATCGACCCGGGTTTCGCCTTCATACAATCGTAGTTTTCTTGTTCAATTTCTAGTTCACTTGTACCAAAAATAAATCATAAAAAATCTACACTGTTAGTTGTCTGTAAAACTAAAATAGCACAGTTCAGTAATTTTGTATCATTTTTAGTTCGCAATGCTTGGAATCTTCCAAAATCTCCAGCAGACTTCTTAGAAGACTTCCAGGATTTCACAATAATGCCAAAATATTTTCTAACAAA
Source organism: Mactra quadrangularis (assembly GCA_025267735.1). Taxonomy (NCBI): domain Eukaryota; kingdom Metazoa; phylum Mollusca; class Bivalvia; order Venerida; family Mactridae; genus Mactra; species Mactra quadrangularis. Next base: position 34,887,986 of record CM046302.1, on the reverse strand, counting down.
ATTAATCACATTGCGTAAGCTTTGTTCCTCACTAAAACTGTCAGTCTACATAGGTGTTACAACAATCAAGTTTATAACTTAGAAATGTTGTTTAATTTAACACACAAGGTCAAAATGACGAATAGAAATGTCTGCTTTTTAGAACAAACCGTTGGAGAATGATACAGTTTGTAAAACCGTTTCTATATATTAAGATGGAAGTGTACTTTTACATTTACTCTCAAGGTCAAGAACCCAAGATGTCTGCTTTTTAGAACAGATCGTTGTAGAATGACATAGTCTGAAGAACTTCCACATTAAGGTCGAGATGTACTTTTAAAACATTTGAAGTTTGTACATACCGCTTGTTAACATCCCAATTCTATATATAAATAGAGTACAGAACTTAAATTTTTGCGTTAATTTCATATTAAAATGACGTTACCATGATGTCGCGAATATATCTTGTAAGGATTCTTTTCACGCAGTTCCTACATATGTAAATCCGCTTATTTATAAAGTTATTCTCCTAGCCAGTAACCAGCTTGGCACCATTGACCAGTGGCCACCGATGTAATCATTGGCAACCAATGTAATCGGAATTGCTATCTGTACAACAAAATTGTTTCAACAATCATTCAAAGCCTGATTAAAAATGAACACCGATGGACATAAACAAAAGTGAACAGAAGTAACCTTTTCTGCTGTTTCTTTACTTTGTGTTATATATCAACCTTAGCTTAACGCCATGAATAGATTAATTACAAACGATGATTTCATAAAAAACCAAAGGGTACAAGCGATGTCGATTTGGTAGACATGTTCAATCTATATATCTTCATTAAGTTTTTGTAGCTTTCTTTTGCGATGCCCATCGCCAGATTCTAGATATAATTATGATTAAGAATCATCGTAAACAACGATTTGTGGAAACTAGATGTTTCCATTACAAGGTATGACTTAGTGCGATCGGAACTTTGTAAAACATAATAAGATGCAATTGAGGTGAGTGAGTTGTTCTTATTGTATAGGTTGGGCAAATCGGCCTGAATGCTGTTTTGCATCATTTTCATAATCTTTGTTTTGTCTTAATAAAATCATCAAAACAGAACAGAACAGATAATTTATTTCAGTAACGTATACAAAAGTATCTTGTTACAAACAATTGAATATAAACAATGTATCATGGCTGGACGTGGAACTCTGCAGCATAATGAAACTAATCAGAAGATCTTCAATTCCACGCAACAATGTCAATTGAAATACTATAAGATTCTTTTCAAAAACTTAAGCTACATTCCATAAACATAGAAATAGCCGTGAGGGCACCGTACGGGCGCCGTGCGATCAAGCTCCGCGAGGACCCGTACGAACTCTTGCGTACCCGTACGGACTGTTACGTTTTTACCAGGGTCCGTGATATGAGCCATTGATACACGTATCAGTTTCAAAGTCAAATCGTGAACACAATCGTTGCAGAGTATGGATTAAACTTGTATATCTTCCAGCTACGGCTCCGTACGGACGTGTTATTTTGTGCCATGTGCGTACCATCACCTTAACACGATTTTATGGGACTGAGGCATTACTTTTAGAGTGCAAGCTTGCTCTGAAGTAAGCATACTCACGTGTAAAGCTGCTACGAAAGCGACGTCCTTAAAATGCGAAGAATAGGCATCATGGCCTTCACCTTGTAAGGGTAAACATCAGATGACCTTGAAGGTGGATGATTACTTTTACAGCAGTTGTATAGTTGTAATCACGTTTTTATAACACCATTATCTTCGAAAAAACATCAGAGGCGTTAACGTTTTTTTCCTTTGTAGTTTATGGGTATTTTGGACGGTAACAAGATGAATATGTTTGCATTTTTTCGAGTTAGTTGTGTTGATAAACCCAAGGTGAACGACCTCGTTAAATAGTTTTTTACCAGAATGCAACCAGTGAAAAAAAACTGTTTGTCTGTGCTTAGGAAAAAAACCGTTGTATGCTTAATGAGTAACAAGAAAATAAACATTCTTAGTGGTGTTTTACATCATGAGTCTGATTATTTTTTGTTAAAAAAAATAGTCAGTAAGTAAACATGAAATCAACTTGAATACTTATAGCTGTTGAAAGATATGGCAGAGAGATGTTGGGGTATATTAGGATAGGTATGACAAAGAGGGTAAAGGCAGGAGCGATGAGGGGTCTTTGAAGGGGCTTTGAAGGGTTTTAGGGAACCAGCGAGATATGGGGGTTAAGGTGTTTACAACTACAGACGTAGTTTCATACTGATGCTTGTTCAACAGGAAATTAACTATTACCCCTGGTCATCGAGCTACTAATACTAATCTATCAATCTCCAATTGGAATAATTTTAATTTACAAATGTGCAGTGAACACTTTGACTCAACGGAGTCATACCACGCACTTGTGGGTAACCATTTCACCAGGAAAGCAATCGCAGGAAAATCTCTTGCTCGAGGAAATTAGAAGTGTCCATGATTGGGTTTTGAAATCGTGACCTCTTGACCCTAAGCACGCGTACAACCACTGACCTTCTGCTCCCAATATGCGCAATGTGAATGCCAAATCTCATTCAAAAGAACTAACAGTATGTATACGACGGCCTTGCTTTAGCCTTGGAATAGAATTGAGTCAGAAATCAGATCAGAATTGACTGCGAAGTTTGTGGGAAACAAAACGTCTCAAATCCTTGTAAAAGCTTATAGAAATTAGAGTTTCTTGTCCGAGTAGCTTCATGTACATGTCAACACAAATGGGTTTTTTGTTACGAACGATAGGAGATTCATTTGTCAGAATAAGCATGTCATATGCCATTTGTACGTATAAATAGTAGAAGAATAACATGCCCTTGAACTATCTTAAGAATGAAGAATGAAGCATGGACGGAACCAGGTGAATAATATGATATGGGGATTGCCAAAATGAACATGATGAGAAGTGGCATCGAACACGATTGGATTCAAAATGGTTAAAATTTAATGATTATTATTCAAAAATGACAGTATTCAAAAGCACATGTATTTATCATAATATTCATAAAAAACACACTTAAACGAATTCATAGTATTACAAATTGTGTTACGATTTGTGATTTTTAACCGCTTGAAAGTGATGGCTAAGCTATCAGTGTCTTTGACTTTTAATAGCTGACAAAAAGCGTATATTATTAATATTTTTATTAAGATAAGTTTAGAAAACAAATTGCGGCGTTTACACTTTCTTCACATAAATTATACATTGAAACAGGTAGATCAAATAATATTGCCCGCAAAATTATTATGTTAAGATTATGTAAATTATGTTCTTTTCAAAAAGTCGAAACTGAATTTCACTTTTATTTATGTAGGCCAAAACATTCTGTTATTGGAAAAATAACTTGGTAATGTCCCTGGTCTTCTTAAAATAAATTAAACAATATTAACATCAAGAAATAAAAAATACTGTATAAACTGGCTTCATTTTAAAAAGAGTCGTTTTTATATAGAAATAACTTACTCCGTAACTAGTTGTGCACTTATTTGTATTGTAGTGACTTGCATTGTTTTTGTTTTGTATTTGCATCTATTCAATATACAATGTATATATAGTGCGCACAAAAAAACAAAACACTGTTTATAATAACATTACAGTGAACTAACCCTCGACAAGGGATGCCCAGGATGACTTTAAAATAAACAATTGGGATATTTATTATAAGTGTCTTAGTTGTTGGTATAATGGAAAGCGTTCTACCATAACAAACATGATTTACAGTGGTGGTGGTTTGTCAACCATGCTAATTTTGTTAAAATGAATTACACAAATTTTATTTTCAATACTGCCTACCCCTGAAACGAATTGTCTCAATTTTAATGTTTACCAAAACACGTTTGTTTTTTTGTACGCACTATATCATGTTTGCTCTGTTTTGTGTATCAAAGGCAAGTATTTACCGATTTGTAAAATAAAGTTCAGAAACTATAGATACATGTAAGTTCATTCAATATTTGAGTTTTGCGCTTTTTAAGCTTTTGGATCGAAGACATTTCGTTGTTCATAGTACTAGACAAAGGTTAATCTAAACAAAACTAAATAATATCATCTTTAAATTTTATCAAACAAAACAATGTAGGAACTACTTTCTTGTCAAGCGGATATATTTAAACCAAAACAAATGTTTTTACATGTTATTCACGTTGTAATATCATTTATCATCGGGATAAAACACTACTCATTGACGTATAATATACATTTTGTGGTATGAAAATAACATCGACGCCTTGTTATGTTTCCTCATTTAGAACCTACTCCTTCGGTCATGCACAAATCGACGAGTCATACATTGTACCGCAGTGTATATCTACGCCATTAAAAATGGTAAAGTCGTGGCAAAGATGCATTTAAAACGGTTTTAATTACCCATGAAGTGCATTAATTAATTCTAATTTGCATTTTGTAAACTTTATGTAGGTAATTTGAAGTGAGTTTGTTTTCTTCAGAAATCCTGGTGTGGTTTATAATAAAAACACGTATGTACGTAACGTTTATGATACAAACACCTATTTACGTATGGTTTATGATAAAAACCCGTATGTACGTAAACACGTATGCTATCGGCTCCTGCACTTGTACCACCAATCTGTATGCCACTTATTGTGGTAAAGAAAACACAAACATGATGAATGGTACCCGGATATGTCAAAATAATAAACAATGCCACGTATGGATACTCCAACCCTTCTCAACAATATTGATCAATTTTAAAATATTCATATATTGTGTTCCTAATAATCCTGATACTCTTGAAGCCATTTATATTGTCTAGGTTTTCATTGTTCTTATGAGAGTAATTAAAACACATGACCATGTAAAGATGTAAGCAATAATTCTATTTGTGGAACTATGAAGTTATGGTCCACTTTCATCTTCATACCTGAACTCACTAGGACAAAATACAATAGTTTACTGAAATTCTTTGATTTTATAACCATTTAATGGATTATTAAGTTTGCAATAAGCAAACTATTTTCGGAACTCTGTTAACGGTCGAACCATGTTGATTCGGATCGTACAAATGCTCATGTTGATTCGGATCGTACAAATGCTCAAACATAAGACGCGATCGCCAGTTGCCAGGAATTCAATTCAAATGATTAAGTATGAACTTCATAATCATGCAACTTATGAGATATAATTTATTCAAAGCAGTATGCAAAGTTTGATGAATGTTGTTTCATATTTTGTATTGTTTTATACTTCATGCAAATAGATCCTTACTTAAGCTACTCTCGAACCCAAATGTTATCAAGATTTTCGAAGCTTGATCGAGAATATTATTTAGAGGTCCACATGGAAGATTGGATTTATCCAAATGTGTAGCCTCGTTAAATAAAGTCTTTATTATTATTAATATCAATAATATGGATAGCCACTGAGTAAGAGAATGAATATTTGGTCCTACTTTGTTACGTAGTTGAAAACATCATCGCGACATTTTGTGTCGAAGGTTTATTGTTCGCACTGCTAGTTAGTAGCTACATAAATAACTCTACATTATTTTAAAAACAGTAGGTCAGGTCAGTAGTTTAACATAATTTTCTATGAATTCTATTTTTTGTTTTTAATGTGTCTAAAACGGAAATACCAAGCTTTAATTAATTACGAATGTTAATCATCATAATATGCATTTTTGTCTAAATTCATAAATCATTTAACCCAACACCTGCATGCAGACGATTTACATTTCCTTGTAGTATTTTTACTTGTCACTCATTCACATCGTCTGCTCGATGCGACTAAACATATTTTTACATTCATTAACTAGTGACCTTATTACGTAGCTAGCCAATTTACGCAATTTTTCCGAAACGCTGTTAATTTTCTATATAGTCAAAGGGAAATAACTCGTATAGACTATGTGAAATTATGCAACACTGATGGAGTTACTTAAGTTTAATAATTTGAGTATTCTAAAAAAATTAAGTATAGATTTATGCTTACTTGTTCATGTACAGGTATTTTAATCGAGTGAGTTAGAAGTCGTCGAACACTTTCGAACACAAATATTGTTCGTTCTTTTTTTAACAGCCAAAATTATAAAAGGAGATTAGACCTCCTGAACATTGCGTTCTTTTGCGTATTACATGTATTTTCAAAATCAGCGTCTCTCATTAATTGACACACTGGGTAGCTGGGCTGGAGTCTACGACATTCTTTCAGTAAAAAAGTTATGTAAAGTGTTTTATAGTGAGCGACTCTCAGGGAGAGGGTTTTGTCTTATATCCTGTATTGATGCATAAAAATGACAATTTGGAGGTAACTAAAAAATCAGTATGTCGATAATTCATGAATTTTCGAAAGAATCATGAATGCGCTCCCAAATGGCAGCTAGTTAGTTTAGAAACGTATTAGTCTTGTAGTTAGATCTAATACTGATAATTCAAATACAATCGAGGATCAACTTATATTTTATAATTTCCCTTGGTGTCTAATATTTTAACAATTTGATAATTACAATACATTAGCAAACATCGCTACTATTCTAAGATGTACATTTAATCATAACATGTTTACAAAGATGTTCAAGTAAACTTTGTCACTTAGAAAAATGATCTTTCCATCACTAATGTAACACTCATAGTCACAAGTTCGAGGTACAAAGTTTTAGACAACATCCTAAATATAAACAACACCCACCTCTCATACAATACCACCAACCTACACTGACCCTAGAATCATATGATAAATATAATATCTATGTGTGTCTTTGTCCTGATTTGTTTTAATCAACATTCCGAAACAAAAACACGAAGCCTTAAATAACGTTCACTGGTACAAATTAGTACAAGGCATTATTTATTCATCAAAATCAAGATAAATATTCATTGTTTTAGGTCCAATGAACCTTATATAGTAAACTGACAAAACTCAGTCGATTTTACACAAATTTAAGCCAAACTGAACTATATCTGTGTTCTTAATATGGTCAAATTACTTCAGTTTTGCATTAAGTTAAAGCTACCTAGATGTGTCCATATTGAGAGCGGTACGAAATTAAACCAGATAGATAAAGCTGCAAATTTGGTCAAGTTTACCCATTCACCGGGGCAAAGTTGATTGTTTATGCACTTAAGTGGGTTAATCACTAATTGGTACAGTCAAGTACCACATCAATGTTAAATCTATGAACAATATCACATGACGAACGCGATGTTTGAACTATATTTTCACCGAAAGTAGTCCGGTGACTACCCGTACCTTTTCATTAATGAAAATAACACTGGTTGTTGATACCAGGAGAACATAGTAATGATTACACATTGTTTACATTATGCAAGATTATTTATCATCAAAATGGACTTAGAGTTTTCTTTGTTTTTATCAATTTATCTGATAAAATTCACTGAAAAACATATTTGTTTATCTGTACAATGTACTACGTATCCTCTTCACATTTTTGTTTAACAGGGTCACAAACTTAGTGGAAAATGACTAAATAAAACAACGCTGTGATAATTAAGTTTTGTTTTATAGTCAAATACGTTTGAGATGGCATTGTGGTGTTGATTTTGTGAAAAACATGCAGGAGCATTGGCCAAACAAAGTCCCTGCAGAGTATGGGACTGGCTTCGAAACAAAGGCTTTCTTACTTGTTTATGTCAATCGTACTCTATTTGAGACTGCACTGTGCACGGTGTTTGGAAAAAACAACTCAGAACCATTTACCAAACAAAGCTATCACAGAGGAGGGTTTGGCAACGAGACAAAGGCTTCCCTCCTCATTTACGACAATCGTATTCTCGTATAATGCTTTACGCACGTACGCATAAACGTATCATAATTGTTTATCAGAAAACTGCGAAAGGTTTCAGTAAAAAAATAACAGTTTGGTCAAGTTGCTAATATACACTAGGAAATTTGCCTGTCATGGTTGTATCTGCACGTGTCTTAGCATCAACAGCATGAGGCAAGTGAGACCCTGAAACATGACTGTACCTCATTGCACCGTTCACATACCTTAAAGGGTATCACGTACGCAGAGTGTTTGGTACGCATTCCTTAAGCATTGTTGCCGTGTATCAAAACATATTTTGAAAACGAGATGAAAACAACAATGTATAAAAATCGATGAAAACACTCCTACACATAAAATACTCACAATAGAAAAACAACAGCATTAAAACAAAAGGAACAAAATGTTATAATACTTAACAACAGAAACAACAACAACATTTTATAAATGAAGTAAACAATTACAATTCAGCTCCAGAAAAGAACAATACAAAACTTGTTGGCAAGGTTTCTATTTCAAAGGTGAACCAACACTTAATGTCAAAAAACAACTTCGCAAAAAAACACTGGCTTTAACTGTTTCCCATTCCCTTGTATATAAATGTCATTTTAGTTCATCTATGCGATGTGTACTTTTATATTCAAATTAAAAGTTATCAGTGGAGTCGTCCGTGTAACAAGGCATTGTTTATGGACAACAGGCGGTGAATAAAAGATATGATACATTGTACATGACTTAAAACTTCCATTTGTTTTACATTCCAAATGTCTACAATTTTGTATTTGTTATTCATACACGGTTAGCCCAGTCCAAAGCGCGTCTGACTGTCGATTAAATTTTTGAAGGGTCGATTTCATGACTGGGTTTAAACATACTATCATGGAGTTTAGTTCAGAAATACATTCTAGAGCATATTCTACTTCTGCTTTTTCTCCCAGTTTTGTGCAAAACCCTCTCTGAAGCATCATTGCTCGGGATTATTTACATAGGTCAATGAGAGGCATAAAATCTGGATAAAAACGTATCTTAGGTATAGGTATCTGCTTCGCAAAATTTCGAGACAAGAGATCCGAGTCTCTGTCGAGGAACAATAATCGGAGGGACCGTCGCAATTTGATCAGAAATTTGAAAATCAGCATAAAACTTAACTGTTATAATTGACCATAAACTTACTTCGAAAAACTTCAATATATAATGCAATAATAGGTCTTTCTTTCCTGGTTTGCTTAAACATAGTGGCTTATTAAGGACAGATGTTTGCCATGTTTAGGGTCTGGAGTCTAATCGACTTGTTTGAATCAATCCTCACTATCTGACCTCAACTTCCCGAGTTCATCTATTTCATCTAATGTTGATATAAACAAATAATACTAATGGGAAAACAAAAGATCAGCGCTATTAACAACATAACCACGTCTGAAACCCAGAACTGTCTGTTTCCGTCTATACACTAGGTCTGTGTAGACATATCAGCGACAGGCCGACCACTGAGAAAATCTCGCGATATGTAATCCCGATACCCTTTACGGTCACAAGGGTTTAATTAATTTTCGATCAACAAGCGAAAAGGTTAACCCAGACAGGGAGTCATAAAACTCAAAGGGCATCAACTTTCAATTATAGGGGTCATGGTTAGGACAATGATTACAATATGAAGAGACAGTTAGGGAGTCAAATTCTCAAGTTTGCTTATGTAACAAGACTGGTTATTAGAATGGCCATAATAAACATTAAATAGTCCAATTATATCACAAGGGTCTAAGGGCCAGTGTCAACATTTGGTATTAAATTATCTGTAATTAGAGACAGGGTCGAGCAGAGGTCGACATTTGACCTTTTAAACGGTATTAACTCAAACAGATACCCTTTAAACTTTTATAAACCACTTGTGAGTTTTATTATCATTGCAATGTTAACAATTTGTTCCAAGTTCAATCTTGTCTTGAAATTTCCTTCGATTATTTGAACTCGAAAGACCTTGTAAATAATTTCAGTGATGGTGCAGTTTCACAGTCCTAACGCTTCGCTACATTTTCGCAAGTATCATTTTTTATATGTTTAACGCCGTGTCAAACACAATTTAGGTCATTTTACGGCGTCCAGTGCACCTAACCTAGCTTTCCTAGACCATTGTCTATAACCAGTACTCACCTACCCTTTCACAAGGCCTGAAACTTCTCAATATTATCTAATGAATGGAGGAAAATCGACATTATTGACAAAATTTCATGGAAGGGTATAACCTCCCGGGGTGGGATTCGAACCCACACCTCCTCGGGCACGATATTCCAAATCCCGGCGCGCTACCAACTGTGCTATCGACCCGGGTTTTCGCAAGTATCTATAAACACAGAAATAGCCGTTTGTAATTACTAGCATTTTATATAAAATGTTTACATTTTCAAAATGTCAACAGGTACACGAAGCTGCACAAATGTGCATGCATACTAAATGCAATGCAAAATGTATGTGCCTGTTATTTTTAATTGGGCGTTTTATCTAAATTCATTGCAATGAAATTAAATGACCTGAAAAACAACATTTCAAATGATTTCAAACAGAGTGAAGATTTTTGTACGTAATGACATATTGTCTCGAATACTTTTAACATGAGTTGTAAACAGAGTCTATAACATCTGTTGTTGTACAGTACAACTTTTAACATTGTTTAAAGTAGAATTGAACAGAACAGAACGATGCTAAGGCTAATAGAGCCGAACAGAACCCAAAACGCAATGAAGAGCAAAACAGCTGTGTGTTTAGTAACTACAGTTAGTTAACGTTACGGGTACGGAAGAACTCAACCCGAAGACAACTCAACCCGTGCAATACTCAACTCAAAGTTGATACATCTCAACCCGTTAGTAGCGGATTGAGTTGTCTCGGGTGGAGTTGTCTTTGGGTTGAGATGTTCCGACACTTCCGTTACGGAACGTTCAAGGTAAATGAACACGTTGCTGTATTGTATAAAGCAGGGCAGTGCAGAATATTTCAGAACAAAGCAGAACACGAGATTTTAAATCTGAGTAGATGAGAACAGAACAGAAGAGAACAGAGCAAACAAGAACATGGCAGTGCTACGATGTATACAGTGCCGCGCCAATAAGTACAAAACAATGTTGCGACTCTGAACAGCGAAAGAGCAGGACAGAGCAGGGCAGAACAGATCAAAATATAGTTAAACTGAACAGATTATTGTAAAACATAGCAGAAAAAAACTGAACAGAAAATTGAAACGAAGAGCAGAAAAGAGCAAAACATACCAAATCAGAAAAAGGGAACTGGGTAGAATATACACAAATACATGTAATATACATGTTATTACAAAGGAGCATAAAACGATGTAATAATATTGCGTACAGCTAAAGTTTGGATCAGCTCAATGATGATAAATAAGTGAAAAAAATAACTTCGTCAATTTTTTATTCGAAAGTGAATCTGTTATTCTCATTCGGTGTCTAACGCTATTGCATACCTGCTTCAATGTTTTGGCACCTGAAAATTTAAACTACACTGATTTATTAATTGAGTCACACCAGTTGCATCTTTTTGGCGATATTACAAATTGATTTTTGCATTAACCTTTAACAAATAATAAAAGACCAGAACACTGAATCTTTTTTTCTGCAGAAAAATGTTAAAATTTACATAAAACAGGAAAAATTCCATTATGCCTCATTTGTTAGGGCCAATTTTATAGAATTAAGAGTTGCAGCGTTTAATGGCCTGTGTAGTTATGCGGTAAACTTGATTTTTATTAGCTCTGGCTATCCCTGTAATTGTGCGATCAGATTTCCAAATGGAATTTTTAACAAATTAAATTAATTTGTTGCTCATTTAATTTGAAAATTTAGAATTTTGTAAAACTATTTCAGTTATTTGCACCGTTTGAAACATTTGTTGGGTTAAACATATGAATTTCATTCTTAAAGCGTTTTTTACGTTAGACCATTGGCGACCAATACGGTTCCGAGTCAAAAGCACTTTGTATGTTTCAGTGTTTTTGACTCGCAACCGTGGAGGCCGCCTATGCAGCGACCAAGGCATGAATGTATTTTTAGTTATGGGTTATAAATCCGTGTTTCCACTCTTTCTTTTCTTTAACTAACCGTGATGTGTCTATAGATATGTATAAGTCCACAGCAATTTTATATTCAATATTGTTCAATAAAAGTATCCATTAGTCTTATATCAAAGCCAAAGAAATATAGACTTAATTTATGAACGATATAGAATAGCAAGTTTCTGTCTTGTTAAAACTCGTCTCCGTACCAAAATTTGTTGATGAAGGATTCGGAAGTGGCTGATAATTTTTCATCAAAACACCCCAACACACCTCCAATTGGCACTATATTGTACTGTAGGCTTTGATTGAAATATTGAAATACCCCCTTTCACTTATAGTAAATTTCTGAAAAATTGTGCTGTCAGATGATAACAAAATTGTATCTTTTTTATTTAGATTAAAGAAAATGATAAAGTCATAATAATTTTGGATGTTCCAATTTACTACGTCACAGGCAATAATGCATTTCATAATTTTCGAGTAATTATGAGACATTCTGTTCTAAAAAATATGCAGAGAAAAAACCCGATTTAATTATCAATATTAATAATGGCATAATAGTCAGACCACGTGGTAGAACATAAAAGGCAAGCGACAATACTAGCAACTATCATTTGATTCATAAAATTAACACAGGATACTCTTCCCTTCTTATTTGTAAAATCAAATATTTCAGCATAATTCATTACAACAAAAATTAAAAATCTTCAAAAATCAAAATATAAAATACATACTGGTTCAACATTTTTAGTATTTTATAGTTGTTTTAAGAAGTTGAGATTTTTCGGGACACAATAAAGGTCGTACCGAATCTAGGCCAGAAAAAGTAGTCCGTCCCTTATTGTGACGAGTTACACAACACTTCGAACAGTATAAAACATCCCGCATTAGAAAGTGTTACAATGTCGCTGAGTTAGTGTCACAGTAACCCAGATTTAACCTCAGAAGCACTTTGTCCCCATTTTCCCGCATTTTAATTTCACTCGAGCAGACGAGAATTTAAGAGCAGATTGTAGCGTTCCCCGCCCAATTGATTTGATACCATAATTACTGACAGCCGTGCGTCTATAATGTCGAGGGTGAGGTTTAGTTCAAATAGTTGATTTCAGTGGCTTTTACTATCGTGATGCAGACGATTTTACATTGAATCATCCAAACTACTTTTACTTTGATTAACTTTGATAACTAACTACGTCATCAGCTAATGAACACAATTACTGTATTAGCCAAGTGCATAATCACTCTTCAAAATGTAACTGTTTTGGTTCTTCAATTTTTAATGCATACTCTTTCCTGGACCCTGATTGTATCTTCAATAGTGCTCATGTACTATGCTCTTAATTTAGCAAATGTACTTTATAATTGCTATTGAATGCATGTTCTGTTTTTTGTTTAAAAGCTACGACAGCATACTATCAAATATCTTACGTTTATTTGCGACGAAAGTCAGTCGTAAGACCATGATAATGGGCATATTTGATTTGATAAGACGTACTGTTAATGCAGAGTTTTATGCATACGTAAACTTAAATGCATATAACATACAGAAAATTAAAAAATGGCAAAAAACTAACAAGGGTATATTTACTTTATGATTACATTTTAATGATTTCATTAGATAATACATAAAAATAAGAGTCTTGTTAGTCTGGATTCCAGGCGATGAAGTATTTTATTTTTATTAATTCTCCAACTAATTATCTTGAGCCAGTCTTACTAGCTTTGAACAGGGGGACCAGGAAGCAGACTCGAGAGAGATTAATCTAAGTTGTAAGAATTTGTTTCTAATTTCGACTAAAATAAGTTAGTTAAAACTAGGACAAATTGAATATAAAAAAAATATAGAACAAAAGTCACAATAACGCCCTAAAATTATCTATGCAGTTTCAATATAAGCTGATTTTGGAACGTGCACAGATAAATCTTAGTTTCTTTTTTATGGGTTTCGGTTTATCATTAATACAAGATTTTGTCCAAGGACTTTCAGAGCATTGTATATTAAGGTAATCCCATCGTTAGTAAAACTATCTAAAGCCACTGTACTGCTTCCACGGGCCCGGCTATTTAGGTAGTGGTACTCAAACATGTCCTTAATACGTGTTAGTAAAACGTGTGAGAGATTTGTCAATTCCTGGTTTCATAAATCAAGGGTAATTGTTGTATGATTTAAAGGTTAAGAAAGACCACCAGTGCTGTTAAAATGATATCAAACAATCCATGGTTAGTTAGATTTAAACACGATGTTACCATAATGATACCCTTACAGTTGTTTAGGGGCTTTATTATACTATATGATATGTATGAATAGTAACGTACAATTTTACATAAAAACTGTGGTTAACGTTCGTGCTGTATTTCATTATAGACTAAAATATGATAGTTTAAAGAAAATTACATTGTTAAACAGCTTCATAATGATTAAATCAGTAGTTAGGGGTCTCACGCCCTATATAAGACTAAAGGGGCTTTCTGAATAAGCCGGACATGTTTTAATTGTTTTATAATTATTGCTTTACAAAAACCTCTTCCATTCACCTCTCGTAAAGAACTTTTAAGCATGAGAAATCCTCACGAAATTTGTTCACGGGCTTTTGATAATATAATTTACATCACCACTAGCGCTATTCATTGTATTATCGTCTGGTTTGTTTCCGAAAACGGTCTGTACTGGCATTTATCTAGTTCAGTGAGGCAGTAGGTCAAACAAGCGCTCCCAGGACCATGATGAATGTGTTTAATATTCGTTTGGTACTGAGTGAACTGAATAACTCAACGATAACATCTTATATCTTGTTTTTTTAAACACTTGACTGCTTAAAAATTAATTAAGCCTAAATTATGCTGAGTTTGCATTTGTAAATGTCTGTTTATACGCTATTCCAATACATTAATGCACTAATTATATTTAATTTACGAAACAGTATGCGGCAATGTAAAACAGCATGGATAATTTTCCAATGAAACAAAACGCTCAGATAAAAATAGACCATATTACAGTTCTCATGTCATAGAATAACAGTTATGAGGGTTTACGTAATATCATATACGTGGGTGGACCTGTCGAAGAATTTGCTTTTCGGAACACAAAAAGGCACATACGTAAAGATGGCTGTAATAATTTAGATCTCATACAAGTTAAAATTGCCCGTCTAGCATGATATCAGCTGTTAACCAGTTACTAGGCACATATTTTTGTTAGTGACTGACAACTGTCCTACATGATTAAAAATCAGTGGTAGGAGGAAGCATGTCCGAAGAAAGTATTTCATGACAAAGCTCCGCAAAGGTAAGCCCGACCGGGAATGGAACCAACGACCCATCGATCAGACTGGTGCGCTACCGACTGAGCTCGCCGGACGGCTGTGCTATAATGTACCATTCATTTAATGCCATGTTACCTCGCTGCGTTCAACAATGGCACAAACTGCATTTTCCATATTTATACCATCATACTGACAGAATCATTCATAATAATCATATCATGGTCAATCTATAATAATTAAAGCTAATTTTAATACAATAAAACTAAATTTAGCTTTCACTTAGCATTTCTGATGAATTTGACCATTGGTCAACAATTATCTGACTGAGTCAACAATAGGATGATTTATAACTGACCACAGTGTTTCGGACACATCCAGACACCCTTAATGACCGGACATGGGATACCTAATTTGATTAATTACATAATTTCTCCCATTGCACCAAACATCCCCTATTATTTTCCACTCTGCCGGATAAAAGGGACTACTTTTGACCTTAGACGGCAGGGGATATCATGACCGGACATAGCCCCTAGTTTCATTACTCCCTATTTAACATATGGAAGGACATTAATGGTTGACCCCTTCCACATTCCAGGTCGATCATAACTACAAGGTCTTTTCAGGTTAGTGTAATTTTAAGGGGACATTTGGTTCACCAAATATGTTGCATAAGTTGAGGAGAGATGAACTTCTATATAACCTTTGCTATCTGTACAGACACAATGTTGGATTATTTGAGTGAACTCCTCGTGGCATGAACCCAGCCTGTGTTATGTAAAAATGTTAATTGCTTGTAAAGATACGAAATTCCGTACATCCATTTAGAATGAATTATAACCAATGTTGCTGAATGTCTCATACTAAGTTCTATAGGCGTTTCGATATCTTAAGATTAAATTTTTTATTCTGTAGGACGAAAGTACATTTTTACGCTAAGCATTAAGGTTACTTTCTTAATACTTAAGTTAAAAGTTAAAGTGCGGTTTAAAGCCTGCTTCCATTTATTTGTTTAGCCATCTTTACAATTTCATACGATAAATCCGGCTCCTTGAAATCACCTACGGGCAGGTGATCCCTCAAAGTACCTTGGAACGACTGTTAGTGAATTTCTTGTCAAGGGAAATTAGCAGAGCCCCTAGTATGGTCGAATTCGGGACCTTCCGATCCCTTAGCGCATCCTACACAAGACCACTGCTCTTACACTGCCATGTGTTCAGGGTGAAGTTCAAAACTATACAGTGCTCTTTGAACATACATGTATTTTAAATTCAGATTTTATTACTTCATCAACATATATTTCAAATTATGTTACATTTATAAACTTTAGTTATAGTAAAGTTACGTACTGTAATGTTAGAAGGCCAAATCATCCACTCTGGTTACGTCTCGCTTTGATGTCGACTTTCTTTTAATGAAAGGGAAATAACCGCTACGAGAGATTGGTAGTTAGCTATGGAAGCATATTTCAAATTTTGAGATGCGATGAAAAAAGACTCGTCGATTCCCAAATCTCATTGTTTGGTAATTATAACCTTAAGTAAACAGTTTCTTATTTGTAATATGTACCTGGTTTAATTCGTTTTTATTCAATTATCTTGGGACAAATCTTCAGTTGATCGTCAGTTAGCGGAATTACACGAGTAGTTTTTTCCGAATGAGTTTTGATTTGTCTCCAAGTCGGATAAAATGTATAATATGTCTGCAATATATATAATTTTATAGTAATATATATGTCTGTTATATATATATAATTTTATAGTAATATATGTGTCTGTAATAAATATAATTTCATAGTAATATATATGTCTGTAATATATATAATTTTATAGTAATATATGTGTATGCAATATATATAATTTTATAGTAATATATGTGTCTGTAATATATATAATTTTATAGTAATATATATGTCTGTAATATAATTATATAATTTTATAGTAATATATATGTCTGCAATATATATAATTTTATAGTAATGTATATGTCTGTAATATAAATAATTTTATAGTAAATGTAAATAAATGGATAACAGATAAACCTTACTCCAATCTTCATCATTAGATATTGGTACCTGCAAGTTACTTCAGACTAAATTTGTTTCACATTTGTTGTTTCTTTACTCGTGAGTTTTCTTTCTCTCTTGTAATACAAACTCGATTAAAAAGACGTTTGTCTTGATAGGGGTCAACGGGATGTCGTTCTAGGGTATATTACGGGACCAGAATTGACCCCTAAAAGTTTTACAACAAGTCAATAGGTCAGATATCGAGCACGTCGGAATTGTCTTGTCCATTTAAAACTAAAATGTCTCGAGGGGAGATGACCCCTAGTTTATAACTACATAATCACGTTGTAACAACATTATACCTGGTACCGATGAACTTGGGGTGAATATCAGAGCCTATCTAAGTGTCGGCTTGTTTTTATTGCAGTCTGAATATATTGTTAGTCTAACAATAGGACGGACATTTTTGTGGCATTCCCAATTAGTGATACCCACTCGAGCCAGGCAATCTATCAATAAACGTTATAGAGTGAGTCAAAGTGGTCCTTTACACTTTATTTGTCAATTCGTTTGAACTTTCACTTGGTCAAGAAAAATGTGTTTGACCACCCGCCTATCGTCGGGGTCGCCGTCTGAACTTTGTCGGCCAATGTTCAGGACATGAACTCTTGGTGGTCAAAGTGACTAAACTTTTCACGTAACATACCAAGGATGGACCATAGTAGAAGCATTTTGTCATGGCGATATCAAAAACCCTCTAGAATTTATCTAACAAACATTGCCATTGAAGGCGGATATAAAGTTGACGCCAAAGTGAAGTTTTAAGTCTGTCTCGATATACTGTGCATGTTCAGCCGATTTGTACGATGATTCTTGATCATTCAGACAAATGATCCGTAACAGTACCAATTTACATCTGGATGGTTTGAAACAGCTGTAGATAAATTTTATGCTCAAAGAAATTAGCAGTGCCTATAGTGGGGTTCGGACCGGAACCTCTCGATCTCGAAGCTTGCACTGGATCTTTGTTCATGGCATCGTAGCGCAATTGGTTGTGTGTCTGGATTTCGCATCTAGTGTCCCGAAGGGGGTACGGGTTCGAATGCTACCAGGGCAGGTTATGCCCTTCCATGAAAATTTTACAAACATGTCAATGTTCCCCTATTAATAAGGTATATTGAGAAATGTCCAGCCTTGTGAAAGGGAGATTGAGTACTGGTTATAGACAAGAGCCCAGGAAAGCTAGGTTAGGTACGCTGGACGCCGTTATATAACCTATGCAATGTTTTGCTACGGCGTTAAACCGTAAAAATTTTTATTATCATGGCACCATAAAGAACAAAAAACAGGAAACAATAATCAAAATTGTGAAGCCTCTATCACACATTTCTTTAATTATTTTATCGTGTCCCTATTCTTTTTATTATTAATATTGTAAATATGATTTTCTTTTATTAGTGCACTTAGGCGATAGTCATTTTTTTACTAATACAATAAATAAAATATGACAATCCTACGCAACATCTCGGAATAAATAATATCTTTTTCTTGGTGTTTGTTTACGAACTTATTTAATATTGTGTTATTTCCTTAAGATCATATTGATATTATTATTTTATATGATATAAAATTATAATAATTAAAAACTACATATAAAATTTCTGAAAAAGTATAACACTCTACATTCTCAAGCATTGGTTCATAGAACTAATTATTGTATATATATAATATTACTCAACGACATATATTTCTCTTTTTATCAACCTTAGGTAATTTCATCTATGTACTGATATACAGGTGTGTCGCGTGTTATATTGTTGTAATGGCGACGAATAGCACTATTTTCTGTCAGAACAGAACAGAACAGAACAGAACAGAACAGAACAGAACAGAACAGAATCTTCATTGTATAAACACAGATAACATTTGTATAAAGTAACAACATGTTATTTTTTGTAAATGTATATACATGTAATATGTTTGTATGTATGATAGCTCTCCTAAATGGAGGTAAATAAAGAATCTATCTATCTAAATCGTGTGTTTTCTACTGCATTTGTAAAAGGGGTTGCGCGTTATGTTGGTAAACAGTTTCCAATTTCCAGTTCATCTTTCAAAATTTAATTTAAGTTCTTGTTTAGAACAGCAAAGATTGTGCAATTTCATTGCTATAAGTTTACAGTTTGACATTTGCGGCAAAGGCATAAGTTTTGATTCGTAAATTGTAGAATAAAGTTGATCTCTAGTTCCAAATTTACATCGAAAGTAAAACTAGAAACCGGAAAATGGTAACAACCTTGCAGAAACAAATCTATCAGACTAGTCTCTAGTACATTGTCCTTTCTATTTCACTGCCCAATCAAATACTCATAAATAATCTCCATAAAGAAGATTCTTCATTTAAATATCTTTCATCAACGTCTAGATTTAGTAATACCATATCCACGAAGATTTTCATTATAGATTCTAAAACTAGAAAGAAAATCATGACCACGCCGACTGAAGTCTTAACTGAATCTTCTGAATTGCTTTAATAGAGTGGCCAATCTATTATCTCAAAGTAAAACAATAACTAAAGTTATTAAACGAAGATATTCGTGATGAGTGGCCGACCCTCAAATCTTCTCTCCATTTCCCTTGATCTTTGAAACATGCTGGTTATTTCTCCGTCTAGAAAGGCGATTTGTTACACCTTTGAACCATCGTAGCAATTTTCTCAAAGGTCATTAGCATCAGGATCCTTAAATGACCTCGTTTCAACTTTGACCTGGTCAGGGGTTATTTTAGGCCATGATATGACAATTTTGATTAGTGGCATGGTCAAATTTACCTCCCAATGAACGCGCAAATCGTTGTCATCTGCGCACTAACCGACCTGATTCGGGTAAGACGAACAAAATGCGGAGAGAATTAACACAACTTGTGCAGATGTATACACATACTGAAATGTACTAAGCTACTCGTTTGATTAGTTTTCTGTCGGCTTTAATTTGGGTCTTCTTCATAAAGATGCCATATTATATTTCCTCATCATTCTATCAAAGTAATTTCCACTTATTTTATCAACGTTGACGGACAATCTTTTGTCACATTGTTTTCCTAGAGCTACGATATATGATATTTATAATAATTAGTTTAGTTAAGATTGATTAGTTTATCTAGATTCTTGATTAACATTCTAATAAGTTCACATGTAGATCCGTTGAGTTCAGGGTGTAAAAAAGGTTACAAGTCTATGAAGGCTAGACGCTTGATAATTATCCATACTCTTTGTCAATCAGTGGCTTGATACCAACTTTAAAATGACCTGAACACTCTGTCATTTACCTTCATCTGTAGCGATTCACGAATCGAACCTCGAATCACTTGTTAATGGAGAAGCATACAGGAATTCATGAAATAACAAAAAAAATAAGTGAAGAATAACAGATGATTTGACTATATGGAAAACCATGTACTTTTAACATTTTTATTTTCAGACCTTTTATGGGAATTTTTAGTGATAACATTTTTGTTCAAACGTGTTTCAATCGAAATTTTGACACAAAATATTACGATCACTACATAAATTGAATTTTTTATTAGTCGTGCGGCTCGTTATCAGTTATAACCCTTCTTTCATTTTTTCCAAAAATAGATCGCGATCCGACGATTTCGGAAGTGACGAATATTCGTACTCGATTTTCTGGTCGGGATCGCGAATATCCGAGTACTCGGATACTCGCAGCAGCCCTATTTAATTCCTTGATGAAATGTCGCGTTCTGTATTCTGTATATGACATGACATGTCTTTGACTTCTTTTGTGGACAAATGTACGACCTTGGACTACAAGTGTTAGTACACAGGGTTCGATTCCTTTCACGTCATGGTATATTCACATCTTTGTAGAATTGATATTCTGTCTATATCATATATAATGTAAGTATTAATTAAATATATTTCTATACAGCGCTCTTCAAAATGTCTTGAACATAATCCTGCTTAGTTATTAACCGATTTAAATTCACACATGAAAATGAAACAAATAATGGAGTCAAATGAGCAGTACAAAATCAACATTTTACATAAAAAAACAAACACAAAAACTTTAGTAATAGTAAAATCGCTATACATGTATTATTGTTTTAGAGTACATAGTATCTTTTTTTTTTAATTTTACTTTCTAAGAACTTTTGGTTGGCACTGTATAAGCTTTTATATGGTGACACAAAATTATTAGATTTGTCGTATAATTGTATACTTGATACTTTATTCTCCCACAATACTTATAAAACCAGACAGAAATGCTAGGTACCAATCCCTGACAAAGTTTAATATTGTTTCAAAGATTATTTTGTTACATTTGTATTTTGGTATACCTTATTTACGAGTGAACGCACTGGAGCTAGAGCCCATAACTTGCAATTTGAGTTAGAACCCATAACTTGCAATAAATAACAACAAACATATTTAAGCAATATTCCCAATTTAAAAAAAATCATGTTCATTAAGGTATTTGAAGTTTATAAATGTCTATTCTTAACAGTTCAAACACAGTGATACTTTTGAGAATGAGGTTTTAATTAATAAAATTATTATCTAGTTTGATAATGTAACGCTATGCACTTAATGGGTGTAACAAAAATCAAATTCTTAGTTGTCACGAATGCTCGTGAACTTATCCTGAATCAGTCAGTATATTTGATTTTACTTATTAGCTTATTCGGCGTAAATAAAGTGAAATAAGTCATTTTTGTTTTAAAATGAAATTCAGCATATCTATAGGAAAGGTATTCAAAACTTGGTGACCAATGTCAAATAAAATTGCCTTTTATTTATGTTAATTTTATGTACATGTTTCTATGCATGAAACTTTATAATATAGTAATATATACTAATATGATAAAATATAAAAATATAATAAGTAAATACTGTGGCAGTGACTGGGTTTGAACCACCATTGTTTGGTTTTTAACTGTTAATGTATATTGATGCCAAATAAAATCTATCTAATCTATCTATCTATCTAATGTTTTTCTTCTTCCATCCTCCTATCCTACTGCGCTATTTTGGGTCCCAATATTATACAGGTTAGCTGACATAAATAAAATGATAAGAGTCCCTTTATATTTACTAATTTCTGATCCCTAGATATTTATATTGAAACGGGGAACAGTATTTTTGTGTTTATAAAATGTATAAATGCAACAAAATCATGTCAAAATGTTTGAATTTTTTATACTCTTTTAATCACACCCTTTTGAAAAATGTTACACCCGGGGGAGTTAAATCGAATTTTACGGTACATTCAAAATTGTATTTTAGCTTGCCTCCCATTTAGCAAAAAAAAATCTAGATTTTGGTATATGAAAACATCTAGATCTAATTATATTTTGTACTATCCAAAAAGGCTAGGTTTAAACATGTCAGCTAACTATGTATAAAAAAGTTAATAACACCAGTGTAAAAAGATCATAGAACTTGATGGAACTTTATTTTATTAGACTTTCTTAACAATAAACTCGATAATTGACCACAAGGATAAATCTTTTTCTATACCATTTTGTAGTTTCCTAATGTCAGATTTTTATTAAAAAGAATAAGGATTTTTATTAATAAAATATAAATGTAATTTTTCATATTGCAATACTTATTGTAACAGAATATCGAAGGCATCTATTTCCGACGGAAACAGTCCGTTCTATTTGCAGTCATTATCATACCCAAAGGCTATCAAGATTCTAGAGCTATAGAAATGATGTCAACTTTGCTGGAATCACTGTGACTAGAAATATGTCAAATTGAAGTTCAACCTTGATATAAGTTCTAATATTGTTACCTCACACATCTAAAAACTGCCATTGAATACCTTCTTACAATTCTGATTACAAGCACGTCGATGTCTATATTATACATCATGCTGTCATCATTGACAATACTATGATGGTACACTAGGTAGAAAGTATAAAGAGAATAGATAAAAAAAGTTAGAAAAAGAAAGGTCAAGAAAATAAGATGCATGTATGTACAGAAAAGTCAGAAAATTTCAAATATAGAAAGATTTGCCCAGTCATTTTTTCAGTCAGCTTTGACTTACATGTACTTTGTGACTGAGCGGCGACATGTCTCTTGAATGATAAACTGGAGAGCTCCTTCTTGAAGAGTGACACGTAAAGACAGTGCCACACTGTCGCGAGAGGAGATCCGTGGCCACGTGGACAACATGCAGGATTTCAAATCTAATGTCACGAAGGGACTGCTGGTTCAAACCTAGAGTTGAAATGTATATTCTGGTTGTAAACACAATGTTCAGAAAAGTTAAGTTAGGTGAGCTAGCCGTCGTAAAATACGCATTATCTGTGTTGACACAGAGTTAAGCCCAATAAAAATCATCCAGTGATTTACTAATCCATTGATCGAAATGTTTTAAGATATGTATAAACCTATGACATACCTAAAAGTATAATAGCATTCTTCAAGACGTACGTACTAAGGTTGAAAAATCTATTTATAGCTTCCGATTATTATTTACATTTTTTTACTTCATGCGTATTATTAATATTAGTTATATCATTAATTATACCATTATTATCATCAGGTGGCCAGAATGGGACATACCCGATCTTGGTGGTAGAAAACCCCCATCAGCTTAGGAGTCATAATAATTTTGAAAAAGCATACATTATATTTTTGTGATACAGAATTATTATGACACAGAATAAAAGTTTACCTACTTAAGAAATTTTTATATACTTACATGCATACAAATATTACGCCAATCTCTCATACAGAGTTGTCGATCCTTACAGTGATCTTTATCTCTGTTAACGTCTCGAAAGTAGTCCCAAACACGTGATCGTTTAAAACGATCATGTGACAAATTTTGAATTTTTTCCATACGCAACAGACACACTAACTAACAGATCACCTTTCTTGTATTGTAGATGTTCAACGGCTTGTCGTTGACAGTCCCTAAGCACTTAATTTATGTCAACATTTTTAGCAATATCATCTATTGTTGACATTTTTAGCGGATGAGTAAAAATGCCAAATTACTCAGAATAGGAAGACGTTTCACTAGAAAATAGTTCTTGTAAATATAACTCTTTAAAAATTGGATTTCGCCTATAATAAAATTCTATTTCACGTAAAACTTTAAGATAATATATATAAAAGACGAATTACGCTTTCGATACAAAATCTGAATTATATTACTATTTTACAAGAATCTTGTAAAACCTGAGACGTTTACAGAGATATAGATCACTGTAAGGATCGACAACTCTGTATGAGAGATTGATATTACGCAGGTAGGTATATCCCCGATTATTGATTGATTCAAAATTTAAGAATAGCACATATCCAAATTTTGCTTTACGGTGGTTTTTTTAAATGTTCTAGAAGATTCGATTTACACTGTAGGATATAGATTACAAATTTTTATTTCGAAATTATATCGTACATGTAGCATTTTGATACTATATAAAGGAAACTCTAGTGGACGGTCGGTATAATATCTTTAAAAGGGCAGCGATTTGGATTGGAATTAGAAGTCCTTTATTACATTTTGACGTACAAGAGATAATTATTGGTAAGTTATATTTTTCTAATGTTTAATGTTAATAAAGTTAGTACACATTGACCGGATACTGATTTACACATAATATGGTTTCATAACCAAACTATTTTAACTGATTTCCTATATGCAAAAATAGTTTAGATCGTATTTTTTCCTCTGGTCACTTTTCGCAAGCCATATTGTACTTTCAGCATTCGTTCAAAATCATATTTATATCCAAAAACTTTGGTTTAAGCGGCACAAACTGGTCACGTAATTATCAGCAGGTTGTTCTTGCTATGTCCATTCCGATTACCAAATTATGTTTACATGTTTACGGTATGAATAATTGAATTGAAACAATCTGATTGAAAGATATTGACTTTTAATGTGGATATCATTGCCACGCCCTTTCCATTAACTGAGTGAATTAATTCTAACACAACTGACTACTGTAGCGTGTTCAATTACACAAAACGTTACAGAACGTTCCGTAACGATACATTCGGAACTCCTCGGCCATTCGCTGCGAATAATCTAATCTGATACACAAATATGCGATCGTTAAGGCAATGAGTGAAGATTCAAAATTTACGGACTAAAATGAAACATCATTCAATGCCTAAACGATCATATATTTGTTTACTTCAACACCTGTAGTTTCAAAATAGCGTCTAAATATGTCCCGAGATTATTCGCAGCAAATGGCCGAGGAGTTCCGAATGTATCGTTACGGAACGTTCTGTAACGTTCGCGGTAACTGAACTCTCTATTGGGCATAATTTGTATATTCTTACATGTACATATTTTATTAGTTATTAAATTATCAGTATCATATAAAATAGAGGAGGATAATCTGTAAAACCATAACTTTCACTTTGCTTACGTTGTCGTGGAGTACATGGTTTCTCAATTACATAACCTTACAATATTAGTTTTCTTGTTATGTGAAATCTAAACATCGGTTTCCCCCTTATTTGTGTGCTATATACAGGCATATACAATCATTGACTAATATGTATTTGAACTTTTGACAACAGATCGTTTAATAGGTCATGCTTATTTATATATTTAAAGAAATGAACTTGTCCACTTAATAGGTAAACAAGATGATGCCCATTGATCATTATAATGACTAAAACACTACGTTTAACATTTATGATGGCAAAATACGATGCATCATTCAGAACTACCTCGGCGATTTGAAGATTATTCTGTAATGTTCTACCATGTAATGTTCTATCATGTAATGTTCTAGTCTGTAATGTTCTACCATGTAATGTTCTACCATTTAATGTTCTATTCTGTAATGTTCGCTCATGTAATGTTCTATTCTGTAATGTTCTACCATGTAATGTTCTACCATTTAATGTTCTATTCTGTAATGTTCGCTCATGTAATGTTCTATTCTGTAATGTTCTATCATGTAATGTTCTATCATGTAATGTTCTATTCTGTAATGTTCTATCATGTAATGTTCTATCATGTAATGTTCTATTCTGTAATGTTCTATCATGTAATGTTCTATTCTGTAATGTTTTATTCTGTAATGTTCTACCATGTAATGTTCTATTCTGTAATGTTCTATCATGTAATGTTCTATTCTGTAATGTTCTACCATGTAATGTTCTATTCTGTAATGTTCGCTCATGTAATGTTCTATTCTGTAATGTTCTATCATGTAATGTTCTATTCTGTAATGTTGTACCATGTATTGTTCTATTCTGTAATGTTCGCTCATGTAATGTTCTATTCTGTAATGTTCGCTCATGTAATGTTCTATTCTGTAATGTTTGCTCATGTAATGTTCTATTCTGTAATGTTCTACCATGTAATGTTCTATTCTGTAATGTTCTACCATGTAATGTTCTATTCTGTAATGTTCTATTCTGTAATGTTCGCTCATGTAATGTTCTATTCTGTAATGTTCTACCATGTAATGTTCTATTCTGTAATGTTCGCTCATGTAATGTTCTATTCTGTAATGTTCGCTCATGTAATGTTCTATTCTGTAATGTTCTACCATGTAATGTTCTACCATGTAATGTTCTATTCTGTAATGTTCGCTCATGTAATGTTCTATTCTCTAATGTTCTGTTATATTATTTTCTATTCCGTAATGTTCTATCATGTAATGTTCTATTCTGTAATGTTCTACCATGTAATGTTCTATTCTGTAATGTTCTACCATGTAATGTTCTATTATGTTATGTTCTACCATGTTATGTTCTATTCTGTAATGTTTTACCATGTAATGTTCTATTCTGTAATGTTCTATTCTGTAATGTTCTATTCTGTAATGTTCTATTCTGTAATGTTCTACCATGTAATGTTCTATTCTGTAATGTTCTACCATGTAATGTTCTATTCTGCAATGTTCTGTTGACATAAACAATCTGTATATTAGAAACAATAATAAAACATAGTATAATCAAAACAATTTTGTTTACAGTGATAATCATGGCAGAAAATAAAAATCAAACAATCGAAGATGATAGAATTTCTATTATAACTGAAGCTAGTATTGTACTAAGAGATCTCAAGAAGGGGGATATTAATGAATGTAAAGCATATGTTAACCCACCTGCAGGTGTAATTGATGTACTTATAGCAACTATAATACTTTTAGGACGACCAAAATCTGAACAGGTATTAACAATTTATATTATGTTCAGTAAAGTTAGTAGGGGCAGTAGTCAAGTGGTAGGATGTGCGATTAAGGATCGAGAAGTCCCGAGGTCGACCTACCAGATGGAGTACATATTTCCTTGAGAAAGAAGTTAACCTTCTATTGATTCACTCTATTTGGTGCAAATCGGTACGCAGGAGGGTGGTATAACTCGGTGGTAAAAATGTCGGGCACACTAAGCGGAGGAAAAAACCTTTCCAAGGAGATTGCTCCATGAATACAGAAACCATAAGCCCGAAAACCAAGGGTAAAATCCGTGGAGTCGGTGAATATGCATAAGGTTGAAATTTAGACTATAAAAAGCAATTAAATGTACACTATTCTGTGTCAGTCATTTATGAAATACCTATCTGGGCCTCATCTTTTTATAATTCTTGCATTGAGGTCGATCTCTTCGACTATATAGGTATTGAAATTTCAAAGCAAAGTCAAATTATGTCATTGACTTGTATAGTTCTTGCAAATTGGCCTGAGACAGATTAATATTTTACACAATCCGGCTACTATGTACTTTCGACTTATCTGACATATACAAATGATACCTAAGTAGAATTATACTAGGGAGACCATATTTCGTCACCTTAAGGAAATGAATGAATACAATGTTTAATTTGTAAATTTTTACTGATTTCTTATTTGTAAAATATGTAAATGAATCATAAAGCTATTATTCTATCAACTTTTCTAGAGTTTATTCTGTCAATTAACGTTAGTAAACACAATGTTATGGGGCTGGGTATAAATGCAGACGACAGTTGTAGCAGGTCCTAAAGTCAACAATGCAAAATTAAAATAAGTGTTTCTTCATTTATGTGAACCAAATCTCTGTTGTTTTTATTTAAATGCAATATTTAGATCTTTTACCTCTGATCTGTGTTGTTTCTTCAACAATTTTATGACAAAAATCATCGAAATTCCGCCATTTTAAATATTGACATGTTTACGAGTAGTGTAAAATAACAATCAGTGCAGGTTTGGCTCCGCCCACAATGTAGCTCCGCCCTACGTTTAGATTTCGAGCAAAAAACGTGAATATAAGTTTATTTTAGTGAATTATTTCCTAGATTTTATAACTGCTACATGCCTTATGTATTTAAGGTGGGGTGACGAAATTAGGACATAGACGAAATTAGGACCTTGGAGGATACGTCTCACGTCAATTTTCGAAAGCAATTTGCACCTAATATTATAAAGTTTTTTACCAATTTCACCTATGCATACATATCATTATTTTACTTTTTGGTGTGAATATATATATTTTTGTTTTAAGACATGGAAATTTGCAAAGAAGGAGCTAGGTTCTAATGGTTTAAACAAGAGAGTTGCAGATTTAGACTTTGAAAAGATACCTATAGAAAGACGAAAGGAAGCTATGTCGTATTTGTCTAAATATACATATGAACAAATAAAAAATTGTAGCATGGCTGCCGCTGCATTTTATCAATGGGTATGTACAAGCTTGGTTAAAGCAACTTTACTAGGATGTATTAATCTAAGCTGTCTTTTAACCTTACATGTATTAAAAAATAGCTTGTAATTACTTACTTATTTACTTACTTACTTATTCCTCTTCGTACCAAGAGGAGCATAATTATGGCCTTCACCATTTCGCGCCATCTGCTAAGGCCCATGACCATTGCCTTGGCTTCTCTCCACGACATCCATCATGCCTTTCGAAGCTCTAGATCTAAGGTTTTGGAGGTGTTTTTGAGCCTTCATCTTCGCCTGGTTCCTTGAGGATTCAAACATTTTTATAAACATTTTCTTTATAAACTTAAGTTTGTAAAAATGCCTATTTCTTCATGTTTAAAGATATGATAGAATCAGTATGGCGATCGTTACTCACATTTAAATTACACAAATCTTATCAATTATCTAATGCAGTAGTTCCAAAATATATTAAAACTACATATTTGACATGTCGCATCACCAACAAGTGTCCTATGCGTTCTCATATTTCAATTGTCTTTATTTTCCAGGCTCACGCAGTTGCTTCAGAGTAAAAAAGAATCATGGATGAGTATATGAGTACATTAGTGATACATATTGCATTTCTTCTTTGTTAATAACTGGATAACATTGTATTGTGAAAATGACACATAGATCTATATAAACATTTGTTTGTCCCGTGTCGTAAGCGCATATGGTAGCGCACCGGGATTTCGAAACTAGTGTCTCGACTCTAAAAGACGATACGGGTTCGAATCACAACCGGGGAGGTTATACCCTTCCATGAAAATTGACAATTATGTCAATTTTCCTCCATTATTAAGTTATATGGAGAAGTTTCCGGCCTTATGGAAGGGTAGGTGAGTACAAGTTATAGACAATGGTCCAGGAAAGCTAGGTTAGGAGCGCTGGACGCCGTAAAATAACCAAAATGTGTTAACATGGCGTTAAACCCAATATAAATAAATAAATCCATTCTGCAATATTTAATACATGCAACGTAATTCAACAAGAACTTACCGCTTACCGCACATGTATTGATTGCTAAATGAAATGTAGAAGATTTTACAAACTTGAAAGTCATGGAGAGTTCAAGTCGTTAAAATTTAACCGTTTTACTCGGCCAAGAAATGCACAATATATGACAAACGGAATTTTGGAATGTGTCCTTCTAAAAACTGCTATGATATCTGCTGTTCAGCATAGAAGTATATCGATACTTCAATCCAATGGGAGGTCTCGGGATTTTAAATGTTGTCCATACAGGGCATATATACATTCATAGTATACTTTACAAGTTATTTGTCAATTGAGAACTAACTTCCGGGTTAAATTTCATAGTTTTGAATCTTGTAGTTGATGATCTGACAACAGTGATTTAATACATGCATTATTATAAGTGATGATAAGATTATTATCCTATTTGAAAATCTAGAAATAAATGATATAACTAATGAGTTACCGTTATGCTATTTTATTGAACAGCGGATATTGTATTGCGAATAAAATGAATTCCGTGATAAATGATACATTCCATTATTCAAGTAATATGGTGTTCTTTTATATTTGTTCATATAACAGTATCGTTCAGTATTGACATTTCTATTCACATTTCATGCATAATTTGTCATTCTTGATAATTGGAAACAGGTTTCAGTCTTCGAATATCTTGAATGAAGAATTGGCATGGATTAAACAATGCAATATATAAAGCTTATTTTATTTAGTGTTGTAATGTTATCTTAGTACTTTTTGTATAATTTCATTCTACGTTTTTGTACAGCACATTTTGCAATATATTTGTTGAATAAATTGAATGTATCTTTCTTCAAATGAATTTACTTTTCTTTATCATTCATTTATACAATATGTGAATTAATGGTAGTTACAAATGTATATGTGGAAATATTCATAGGCTATCACATATAGGCTTTAAGAACACAAAAGAACAGAACATTTTATTGGCAGATCACATTGGTGTTCGTCGCCATTACGATAATTTGACTTTGCAAAATAGACCTGTTTCAATTTTTACACTAATAACTCAATACTCATTTAATTTAGCTCGAATGTGAAGCCAGCCTTTATTACAACTTATACTATTCAGCCTCCAATCAGCTTCCTACTACACAAGTATAAAACAATAAGGATAAAGTATATTGCTCAAGAAAACATCGAATTAGTTTTGAATGTGATAAGCAGTGACGTAGGAAGCATTTTCAGATTGGGGGGGGGGGGCTAATTTGTTCAGATTTATTTTAAGAAAAAGAAAACGTTACCTAATGTTACAGTACTTATGTTTAAGTTTAGTTTTACACTGCATTTGAGCATTTTGTGTCATAAAAAGTGTGTGCAATATTGATTTTGAAGAAAAAACACACATGTATCAATCAATTTAGTGTGACAGATTAAATTAAGAATCTCAATCACTATAACTGCTGAAAATATTGGGGGGGGGGGGCTAAGCCCCCCCCCTAGCCCCCCCCCCCCCTGTTCCTTGATAAGAACCAACGCGGTGCTAGCTTTCCAATGAATACCAGTCCAATGTTGTGACCACTTGGACATGCTCGCTCCGGATAGTACATCTATCCATTTCCCCACTAAACATGTAGTAATACGATGTGATGCGTATTGAGTTTTGTTAGCTTCAATAAAACGTTTCAGAAGCGTGTTAAGTAACGACTGTTATCGAACGTTACGGGTACCGGACAACTCAACCCGAAGACAACTCAACCCGTGGATAACTCAACTCAAAGTTAATACAACTCAATCTGTTAGTGGGGAATTGAGTTGTCTCAGGTTGAGTTGTCTTTGAGTCGAGTTGTTCCGGACCTAACGTTACGGAACGTTTTGGAACGTTCAGGGTAACTGAACAGCCTGCAGGCTACAGTACTTACTTTGGTTTTCTACAGTTTGACGATATGAATAATTGTAAAAATATTTTAACATTTATATTTCTTAAACAAATGTCACAGGGTACCTTTATGTACTCAAGGGGTGTGTGTAGCTCGATGAGGGCAGCTTACCCAGAATGCTATTTTGAAATTTTAAAATTTCAATCGCACGAAAACTAGTTTAAAAGTACCGTAACACGTGTTTGTACGATTAAAGCCCATGATCTATTTGTGATTTTTTTCATGAACTTCGTGTACCCACCAGAATAGCTTTTGTGATAAACAAAAGGAAGGGCTAAATTACACTATGTCATAATCATTTTCTACTAATTATTTGACTTGTAAATCTTTGAGTTAAACATTAACGGAAATAACATTTTTTCTTCAAAAAAAAACAAAAAACTTCAGCATTGTTTAATTGTGATATGAATCAGTGTGACTTTCCAAATGAACGAAGAATAATTAAATGCCTGGTTTGTTTTTCATTCATAATTCATTTTATCAAGAAAACAAATCATCGGCGGAAAAAAGCTTCAACGTAAAAGTTCACATGTTTTCAACCCTTTAAAGCCTGAATATTTCATTCATCTTTTTGAATGTAAAAACTTTGTTTTAAAAAGATCATTGAAACAAAAGGAAAGGGATGGTCTGTGTGTTTTTACCTCATTGGCTTGTGCTGTCAGTATTTCAACCAATGATTAACTAATTACCACAAAAACACATGTTCTGGTCTTATCTCGTATTACATGCCTCGAGTAATTGTATTAAACGATGTACTTTTACAAAACTTACAAAAGGCTGAACGAGTTTTTAAACAGAATCAAAGAAAATGTCTGGTTTACTTTTAGCAGATCCAAGTATTTCTCGGTCAGATGAGAGGATGTGTTTTACAAAGTACATTCAAAATAAGTGTTCAAGACACAGACTCTTAATTGTATGATTGTCGATTATAAACATTGCTCAATTATTTTAGTTTTGATACTATGTATGGACAAACATAATTGTATGATGTCTATATCACCGTTGTTGCATGCAAGTATTCCTTTTAATTAAGTTTCATTTTTTTATTTACCCTTCACAAAATACAAATGATGAAAACATATTAGAAACTGCAAAATCCATACTACTTTCATAACAGTTTTTGCCACGAAGTAATCTTCATTTTCAGGCTCAGTCAAAAAGGTGCATTACGCTTTACATTAAGTTAAAATTTATGGTAAAAATTCTTTATTTATTTGGGTGTCAAATTATGGAACAGTCTATCACCTTTTTTAATAGAATTAAGTAAGTTTCATTCTTTTAATTAAATTGTCTATCAAATAATATACCTTTAAAGTAATTTGAAATAGTTTAAGTTTGTGTATCTTTTGTTTTATGAGTCGTTTTAAATCCATATTTTCATAACCGATGATGTTTAGGCAGTATTTACAAAAATGTATTTCTTAATTTAAATGAAATTTTAATTTTATACTGCCTTAATAATAATTGTTCCAATCGTCTGTGATAATATCTAGCTTTCCCAAGAATTAATAACCGATTAAGATATATATACCTTTATTACCTCCGGAACCGTAGAGCAAAAACATGTACATACAAATCAACTACATTATATAAATTGACATAACATACAATGACATAATATACAAATTACAAAATAAAGAAAGTACAAGAATTGTTGAATTTTATTCAACTGTCTGCAATGCACACAATAGCTCCAAGTTTCAAATTTCAAGTTTATTCGGATAGTGGTCAATGAGTTGTCATTGGGTTTAAACTAGATTCAAAGTGTGCACCAACCGCACCCTTGCCTCAACAGGGTCATGTAAGACTGAATAAACAATAACAAATTGTTTTTGTAAAACAATTTAGCCCATCCTTAGTAACTGTATAAATACATGTACATAATAAGATATGGTTACCATATTGTATAGGAAACATGTTGAAAGAAGAAAACCCGGAGCAAAGAAGAAATAAGACTTCCTTGGTAACCAAGTGGCATGTACAGCCTGTACTAGACTGTTAATCCTGAATACATTACTGCTCAACGCACACCCCATGCCTTTGAGTTGTATGAATGGAAGAAGTCACTGTGATTGCCGACGGTGCATTTGTCAAACAGTAAACAGAACTTACAGTCTGGCATTCAGACATAATAATGTTGTTCCTTCCATCAAGTAACCTTTACCTATAATATCATTCCACGACGCTGTATAAGTGAATATATAAATTTAAGAAAACAATATACATGTGTACATATTATAGTTATCACACGAGGCTATCACTGACTGGTCAAGCCATATATGTTCTTAACAATACATCGTAAGCTAATGGAACTCGGTGAATATAGGCGTTGCGTGTTAAATAATTAGAATTTCAAAAATTGCGAAATCTTATGTAATATCGAATATCATTTAATGAACATGCGTTTCTGCAGACAGTAAAAATCATACATCCGCAAACCTTCACCTCCAAATTCTATTTTCATTGAAGAATGTCAATAATTATAATTTACACAGGTGTTTCAGATAAATAATTATATTTTCTAAGGATTCGCTTGTTAACCGACAGCACACCTGTGAGACATAATATCAAAAAAATATAATTCCAGAAATAAATGTTAATAGATAAATTAATTAATAAATGAAATGAACTGGATGGCCCCTAGAATGAGTTCCTTATTAAATCATTATCATTCAAAGACAGGCAGAAAGATATACCCTTTAAGATAAAACCTTATCTTTACCACAAATGAACTTATTAACTATAATCAATGATAATTAATAAAATTACAAAGAACGCTAAAACTCTTTATCTTTATATGGGAGAAAATAAGAAGACTAATTATCAAAAGATGCACAGGGAAATATCACTTAATCATAAGCTTAATCAGACTAAAAGTTCACCATGTTGAATCTCTCGTACAAATAGCTGGTCACGTGGTTTTATTGGCCTCAAAGGACAATCAATGTCAAGAAAGTGTCTCCCATAAATGACCGCAAACTCGCCTTAAATGTATAAATATTATATCCTAGTGATTTAATGCTACAATTTTCATAGTTTAAGTGCAATGTATCACAGATGATCATCGTACGATCAAAAGTTTCAGTCAAATTAGGTGAAAACTATTTTTTATGTCCTACGTTAAAGTTAAAAAGTTAACGAGCGGTTAAAAGACTGCTTCCATATACGTGTACATATTCAGCCGACTTCATAAATTCTATGCGATGAAATCTAAGTTTCATAATGCGACGAATCTCTTTAAAACGACCATTAGCCTGGTTGTGCAAGACTGGTTGATATTGAGAGATGAACGCATCCTGGGGTTTCAAATTTGTAGGAGAATATCACGAGAGTGGCTGTTGTTGAGAGACGTATTAAGAGATTGTAAACTTGAGGTGGTGGCTGTTGTTGGAAGATGGTTTTATATTAAGTTGGTCGTTGGTAGATTTTATGTGCATACAAGCAAAATAGTGTAAGTAAAAGGTACTTTTACATTGTTTTTATGTCAGGATATGGTAACACCAACGTAAGGCCCTGTCCCCGTAATGTCTCAAAACAAACTGTTGAACAGAATTGAAAACGCACTGATTGTAGAAGAAAACTAAACTGCAACATTTTCCGAAATAGTCGGACAGACTACTTTACAGCATCAAACTCATTGCAAAACCTTGGCTGAACTCTTTGGAATTCTAACTTGACAGTGGTGTCCTAAGCACTTGATATACTGCATGGTATTGATATGAAATGATTTCAAACAGGCTGCGCACACAATGTTCAACCAACTGAAAAATTAGCAGTGCAAAATATGGAGTGACACCATGAAACAGACAAAATCAATGACATTTTAATTACATACAATCGACTGGTAATGATATGTTTCACAGAAAACAGTTTTTAAATTTAATAGAACTTGATTTGAAAACATTAAAATATTATTTTATGGCAACACAAGTTTAGTATCTTGCTTTATGATCGTTTCTTTGTATAATTGTAAAATGGATTTGAAATAGTACAGGTCAATATTGTTCAAGTAAACCTTAAAGTGCAGATGTACTATTGAAATGATGCTGGAACGAACAAACAGAACACCATGAAGGTAGTCCGGCCAACATCAAGGATGACCTTGCACGAAAGGATGTAGAAAATAATATTCAATTTATTGATAGACATAGTCTTACTAATTCTAACTCCGATTGATGCCACTTTGTCATCCTTGGGCAACTCCCAGAATCCAAGATGGCGACCAAGATGGCGGCTAGAGGCTAGATTTTACATGCAAAATGTATTTTTACACATTATGTTCTTAAAATAAAGGACAAAAGTGATTTCAACTTCAGCAGATCAAGTTGGTTTAATTTTGTTATTCAAAAAAATCTTTAAATTTGTTAAAAACGTGACATCTAACAGAAAAAAGAAATACCTACGGGAATATATAACAGAAAAATGAATACAATTAACAAATTTCCGCAAGTGCTAATCAGTGGACCTTTTCACAAATATTCTTTCAAAAAGATATTGGAAGTCCATTACATAATTTTGCAATTCAAAGTATAAGGATAACAAAAAATGACTATGAAATGATCTCCAAAAGTTATGCAATATTCTACGTAAATTGACTGTCCAAAAAATGACCATACTTATAATGTTTCGTTCTTGTGATTTACGAATATTTTATCGTTAGATTTTTGTGAAAAGCGCCACATGTCTTTTATTATATATATTAAAAGGCGAAATAATCAACTAGTCCGTCTATATAACTTCCGACATGTTCTTTCTCCCGAAATCAAGTTTCACAAGTCCAGGAATTTTGGGCAATCGTGTGAGGCAATGACTGGTGAACCCTGTAATATTATGGTCATATAATCATATTCATAAAAAATACCGTTTCTAAGAAATACATTCCAGAAGAATCAGTCCTAATCAAACTTTCTTACATTTACGTCTTAATTAATGGTCAGTTAAGTATTATATTGTCATTATTAATCATCTACCTCATTAAACACTTTGTTTTCTGTCAAGCAGAAACACTGAGCTTGCACTAGATCGATCAGCTCGCTCAGCTACAAGCTTCAATACAAGAAACAATTGACAAACGTATATTTCTTTGTTTATCGACGGCGTAGTAAGACATTTACTATAGACATTCTTTTTTACAGTTCACATAACAAATCAAATATCCGGAATATATTTCCTGAAACATGATTATACCAAACAACAACTCATTAATCATAGGCCGTAGTATTAAAGTCAATAAAACGCTCACCAGACCGTCTTTATAGCTAGTATCGACATCAATACTTCGTCCTCCCATGCCCCCATGACCTAGTTACCTCAGGTCGAAGGTGAAAGACCGCCGTTTCCCGCCAAATTCATTTTCATAACAAACCGGACTACTTTTTTCCAGCGGTCATTCACGTTGAGTAAAACCGATACCATCTGTGTGAATGCAGTCGTGCAGGGCGTCTGCACATTAAACCCATCGTCTGTTTTGTAAATCATCGGGCAATCATGCATTCAAGCGATTTGCGGACATTGACTCAATGAAGAGGGTTTATTTCAGGTCCAAGGTTTTGACCTTTGGTGAGTTTATGAACATGCGATATTATTTGAGATCGTGATTGAGAAGAGCGCCGATTGCGTTTTAGGTATGTTTTCTGTTATGAATCCTGCTATAATAATCCTCGAGAATGCATATCAGTTTTTTTTGGAGACGCTAAAGACCGTTGGACAAGTTTGCCTTTGGTTAAAAGACTGAAGAAAAAAAACATTACGCAATCATTCTCTTTTGGACGCTCTTTAAATGTTATTTTTTAATTACTATTCAAAATCATATAAACGCTTGCTCCCGTACGCCAAGAAAAAATGTTTACAAATCGTAGTCTAGGAATAAAAAGTAGAAATAATTGAACTCGAGCGTCTTTAATGTGAAATCTTGGGAAATACTGTCATCTTCTTAAAAGATTAATGACATTAGGTATTTTACACCAAATCATTAATTATAATATTCACACGATGACCACTGACCTGAACGAGCATTTACCCAGATCGATTGTGGCTTTAAACAACCCAAGGGCATTGAAGCTCGACGGTCAAAAAATTGTTGGACAGATGTCATTCAGAGCATTCGAACCCTTACCTTAAAGTTCAGACTGGGGCTTTCTGCACAGATTTTGTTTTGTTTTAGAATACGTAATGTATCGATATGACATGTCTGATTTTGTGTTAGTTAGAAAAAACAGCAAATAGAAGTCGGTCCATATTAGTTACTGCAATTACGCGATGGCTTGTTGAACCAAATCGTTTAAAAGCATGTTTCACTAAGGTTGCTAACCCTTTAATTAATAAAAAAAAGTAATTTACTGACTTTAAAGGTTAAGCCATTAAAAGAGTAATTACAATTGCGATGGTAGCAAAGCCATGGATACTGTATAAAATAAACTGAATATCAACGCTTCAAGAAAAGGTTTGAAAACTCGAGGCTTAATTTGATATTCCTTATAGACGAGCAAGCATACTGTATAGTATTATATTTTGTGGCAGAATGTAATTCTATAAGCTCATTATTGCTATTTAAAGTGTAACCGTGATCCGATAAAATCTAACACAACAGTAATTTTGATTTTAATTAAATATATTAGGCAAATAATCAGGTAGCGATAATTAACTTTATTGTATCATTTTATAAAGACACTCAACGCGCATGCGCGTTCAGAACGCTGAAAATACAATTGTTCACCTATATTTGACCGAGTGAGGAAAATGTCGTCGCCCGCATGATCACCAGAAAGACTTGAAGGAAGAAAAGTCAAGTATGTTAATTGTGAAAAGAGACTAGTAAAGAATCATGAACTATCAGCGGTGTTACTTCTTCGTCTGGTGACCCCAAACAACCCCTTCCAACAATACCGTTTATGTGTCAGTAGTCTTTATCATGATTCGTACCCTAACTCAATGTAAACAAGAAATCTTCATCAGCTACTACAAGCTTCAAACATAGCAACATCATTATAGTATCGTAAAAACCCTATCTTTATTAGCAATCAGTCGTTTCATCGTTGTTTTTCTTTAGTTTGACAAGCCACGTTCATGCTATCTAAAGGTCATAGAAGGCAAACGTTCACGACATGTGTTGTCTACATATACCATCACTCCAAATTCCGTCTCTCTCTTTCTCTCTATCTCTCCCTCTCTCTTGCTCGCGCACCTCACATATCTCATTCCTCATTGTTTTCTGATAAAACTAATAAACTCATAATAAAACAGTCTAACAAAATGTGAAATATAGATATAGAACGAAGTTAATGACTTCTCGTTCACTTGTTGGAGAAAATCTTCTGCTCAACTAGTGTGCGTCAAACAGGCTTGTGAGTGAAAATTTTTGTGTGCGCCAAGCACGTCTTGACTTGGGCGTGTCTGGATGTGTTTACGTCTAGATGTGCGCTAGTCGATAATTGTGCACGCCCATGTTAGTCAACAAGATTCGTGCGAGTCTAGCTTTCTGATTGTTTAGATATGCCCATGTTCACAACTTGCACGTCCTTTTTGTGCACTATTGAGTTGTGCTCGTCCAGATTGTGTGTGCCTCTAGTTACGTGCGAGTCCAGCTTTGTACCCGTCTTGATGCGCACGCGTTCACAACTTGCACGTCCATGTTTTTGTACTATTGAGTAAATACTGTGCGTCTATTTCTTTCTTTCCAATGTAAACAATTATGTTGTTTATTTCTATAAAATACAGGGTAAAATAATATGCGCCTCGATAATTTGATAACAAGATCTCCGACTTACAAAACAAACAGGTAAATTAAAAATC
Organism: Mactra quadrangularis; assembly: GCA_025267735.1. Classification (NCBI taxonomy): domain Eukaryota; kingdom Metazoa; phylum Mollusca; class Bivalvia; order Venerida; family Mactridae; genus Mactra; species Mactra quadrangularis. Next base: position 34,848,508 of record CM046302.1, on the reverse strand, counting down.
GATAAACGAAAACAAAAAAAGTGTGCTTGGTTGCACGTACACAAAATAAATAACGAAATGTCTTTGACATTTTATATAAAAATTAAAGTATTTTTTCAGAGTATTATATAAAAAATAGAATATTTTCCACAGTACTTGGGGTATCGAATGTTGTTCACAAATTCATTAAGAATTCCATTTTGGGAATAACGATTCATTTTCTATCTTCGTTGTAAGCATACATACAAAGTACATGTATATACATTTTCAGCACCACGTGTTTGATATTAATAACATCAGCAACAAAGGTTGTGTGTGACCAAACTGTACGAAACTACTCATATTTATTTTCCACGAAATGAGCAAACCTTGTGAAAATATATTTTATTTTATAAGCCCAAGCTTGAACATTACCAGTTGTAGGTATGTATTCACCCCAACTAATACAATGTAGAACACACTGGACATTGTCTAGCTTCCCTCATTGAAGCTCTTAACTTTTTGGAGTTTTCATTGTTTACTGTCTTGAGATTGTCTTACATTTTGGACAAAAGGTCGAACATAATTTCTATATGGTCAAAGAGAAGTAACTCTTACTGACTTTTCGTCCATTTTTTATATAAATTCTACAGTTTTTGTTAACTAATATAACTATAATGAGAATTCTCTATGTGAAAATTTGCATTACGACTGGGAATCGACAAAAAACAATATCCTTACAACCTCTCAGTCTACGAAATTAATGGGTGCCCGGTTGCCTGGGACAACTATTTTCTTTTAATTCGGACGATACCAAAAACGAGTGGACTAAACTTGTGATACCCTTGTAGTATACTCTTTGTATAGCATTTCAGCATTGGTATTTGCGAATTTCGCTTTATGAACGCATTCTAGATGTGACAATTGCATCACAATGTTAATACACTCCGAATACTGTCATATATTCTACCCATGAAAGTTTTAGTAGATTATACTAAGTCGTGTACCTTGATTACTGATTAAAACTTGTATCTTTTAGTATAAGGGAGACAACTAAATATATGACTGTTAATTTAATATATAGTTATCTCCCTTCATTTAATGCAGTAAATGGCCATGGTTGAAATTTATATGTGTAATTATGTTAAGTTCTTCGTGCTGACTGTAAAAGATATGTCTGTGGCACGAAATGGGAACAGTTAGACAGACCAATAGGCAGACTGATGGGCAGGCATATACTTTTAAATTTGATACATTCTAGTGTTATTATTATTTTTGTAAGCTTTAATTGGTCACCATGTACATCCATTAACTTTGTTATAGTGTGATCTAACTGTCTTTAATTAAATTCATTCCGTGATTCTTATAATTCTATTTGATATTTAATACATTGTATTTATTCTTAACACTTCTGTGATAATACATGTGATATCAATGCATTTGCCTCTCTATGCCAAGGAGCATAGTTCCTATGAGCCAAGGAGCATTTAAGCCAAGGAGCATAGTTCCTCTGAGCCAAGGAGCATTTAAGCCAAGGAGCATAGTTCCTATGAGCCAAGGAGCATTTAAGCCAAGGAGCCAAGAAGCATCTACGGCAAGGAGCATAGTTCCTCTGAGCCCAGAAGCATCTAAGGCAAGGAGCATAGTCCTCTGAGCCCAGGAGCATTTAAGCCAAGAAGCATTTAAGCCAAGGAGCATTTAAGCCAAGGAGCATAGTTCCTATGAGCCAAGGAGCATTTAAGCCAAGGAGCATAGTTCCTCTGAGCCAAGAAGCATTTAAGCCAAGGAGCATAGTTCCTCTGAGCCAAGAAGCATTTTAACCAAGGAGCATAGTTCCTATGAGCCAAAAAGCATTTTAGCCAAGGAGCATAGTTCCTCTGAGCCAAGAAGCATTTAAGCCAAGGAGCATAGTTCCTATGAGCCAAGGAGCATTTTAGCCAAGGAGCCAAGAAGCATCTACGGCAAGGAGCATAGTTCCTCTGAGCCCAGAAGCATCTAAGGCAAGGAGCATAGTCCTCTGAGCCCAGGAGCAAAGTTTTTTGAGTCCAGAAGCAAATTTTTTATGGGCACAGGAGCAAAGTTTCTTTACGCCCAGAAGCAAAGTTTCTTTGAGGTCAAGAAGCAAAGTTTTTTGAGCCAAGGAGCACAGTTTATTTGAGCCTAGGAGCAAAAGTAAGTTTCTTTAGGTATAAAAAACTAACAACTAAGTTTATAGAAAAAGTAAGACTTTATTTTGATCAAATAATAGTTTAAGATATTTAGCTAAACTAAATAATCAACAAATTGTGCTACTTTCTGTAGCTGGGGTTTGAAGGGAGCCCAGTGCCCCTCATTGCCAGAGAAAATTGGATTCAAGAAGGAAAAAAATAAATGTATTAGCACATGCTTGTATAAGTGATAGAATAATACATCCAACATGTCTAAAATACCTATAGACTGCAATTTTGAATTATTTTCATTTTTGTTTTGTTTTATCTCAATCACACAAAAAATATATGTCTAGGGTATTACACAAACTGGATGTTAATGTGTTTGTAGCACTTTTACATATCTTCACCAAGAAATCTAAAAAAAAACAGATCTCTGAGGAATAAATCTGCCCAAATATAGGAATGTTTGTGTGGAGACAAATGCATATAACCATGAAGTGCTTTAGTAACTGCATCCAAACATTTATTCCTTCTCCCCAATGTCTGTTTTACTGATATTATCAGAATATCCACAAGTATTTACTTGATACAAAGTGGATACAGTAGTTAATCAAAGTAATAATCAAGTAAAATGAGTCTTCAACTATCTTAGACATAACAAACATATATTGCATAGTAGACATACATGTCATTAATACAAAGCAAAATATTAATACATCAAAAATAATATTCATACATTGTATCTTTGCAGACAAACATATGATTACAAAGCAAAAATTACAAAGAAAATTAATAAATATTTTTATATAGCAACATGAAATTATTCAAAAATGTTTCAGATATACATAAATAATTATTATAAATACATGTACAAGTATAACATGTACAGTGCTCTCCAAAAGTCATTGGACGAAATTCTGTGTAGGACATATTTACTCACATTACGTATTAACCAGGGCTTGAATTTAAGCTCGCATACTCTCTAAATGCAAGTGGATTTTGAAAATTGCGAGTAACTTTTACTTTAACTCAGAAATACTTGCGAGTAGAAATCGCTGCAAAAATACTTCTGTCCAAACTAATGAGGCAAAATTGAATCAGTGAAATAGATTGATAGCATTAGGTTAAGACTCACAGTACACATATGTTCGATATTCTTAGTCTATCCCAAAATAATGCCGTTGTTCTGTCTGTAGTAAATTTAGTACTATGTTGTTTTTATATTGCATATATGAATAGTTACTATGTTTGCCATCAAAATTTGCAGAACAAAATGTAAGCAATTTTCTTGCAAGTTGAAATAAAATGATCTCGCAAAAAAATGCCAGTCCATTTTTTTTAATTTGAGCCCTGCTATTAACACACAAAAAAGAATCATCTGAGCACATTCCAAAACAAACATCAATTCTTTTATCTACATACATGCATGTTTAAAGGAATATACAGGCAAATAATTAGACCAAAAGTTAGCTGAAATTAAACATTTTATTGGTCGCTTCTTGTCTTGTCAACATTCTGAGGCAGTAAGGGTATCTTTGTAATAGAATCATACTAATGTTGCATGAGTCTCATCAGTAAATGGATATTTTAACACTAATCTATTTTAGCTAACCTGACCCACGTGGGTCTAGTTAGGAAACACCCCTATTATTAGGAAAAATAGAGAAATATTTTGCCTAGTAATTTATCACTTTGTCTTTTGCATTCACAGTTAGGTATAAAAAATAAAATTCAAAATCAGGAAAAGATGAAGTAAAACTTTTGCCTAGCAATTCCTTTAAAGATATGTTAAAAGAATAAGCTTCAATTATTGTACAATTACATGTGGTAGGCATAATCAGTTTTTCTCCAAATTTCATTTTTCCACAAACATTTTGGAGAGCACTGTAGCCTACAAAGTCATTAAATAAGGTGTAAGGTGATCTTAAATGATAAATGATGAAATTTTTTAAAGATGTATTTAGTTTGTGAAAAGGATAAAACTATAATTTGATATACATGATATTGGAATCATTAGTTAATGTATTTACAAGGGCAAATGGTAAATGAACATTTCATATACATGTATAATGCCATAACTGTATTTTAAACCTTTTGAATGCCAATAGTAACAGAAATGTGTATACACTATCAAAAGAGAAAATATGATTGTCATGTCAAAAGAGAAAATATGATTGTCATGTCAAAAGAGAAAATATGATTGTCATGTCAAAAGAGAAACTATGATTGTCATGTCAAAAGAGAAACTATGATTGTCATGTCAAAAGAGAAAATATTTTTGTCATTAAGAAGAATGTAAGCAAGTAATAAATCTATGGCAATCAAAAAAATATTTGACCCATAAACTGTAGATTAAAAGCTTTAAAAATGCTTATTTTAGCAAATTATAGATCAATTAATCTTTGAAAATTGGTGATACAAGCAAATTATAGATCCATGTAGCTCGTAAAATTGCTGATATAAGCAAATTATAGATCCATGAATTTCTAAAAATTGCTGATGTAAGCAACTTATAGATCTACGAATATCTTAAAATTGCTGAAGTAAGCAAAATATATCTATAAATATCTAAACAATGCTGATATAAGCAAATCATAGATCAGTAAACCTCTAAAAATTGCTGACATAAGCAAATTATAGATCAGCAAACCTCTAAAGATATAAGCAAATTATAGATCAGCAAAACTCTAAAAATTGCTGATATAAGCAAATTATAGATCAGCAAACCTCTAAAAATTCCTGATATAAGCAAATTATAGATCAGCAAACCTCTTAAGATTGCTGATATAGGCAAATTATAGATCAGCAAACTTCTAAAAATTGCTGATATAAGCATGATAATGTATGAATCTCTAAAGAGTGCTGTTATAATTTTTTATAGATAATATATGAGACTTTTTATATTGCTGTCTGATGTAAGAAAATTAAAGACACTTGGAGATAACTATAATAGGATATAAAAATAGTTAAATTAAAAAAATATGTTATATACAAAAATAAAAATAGTTATAAACATAATATTTACAACAGGATTATCAAAAATCAATGTTAACTTAATGCACCAGTTATTTGTAAACACTCCTAAGGATTACAGAGTACATTGTTGCTGGGACTTTGACCTTGGCAAACTCTAGTGAAATCCTAGCCCTGTTGTGAAATTTGGATTATAAAGCTTCTGATAAATACACCTTCTTAAGGACTTCCCAGCCAATGCTGATTTCTGGACATATCAATATATACACTTACTAGTATACAGTAATTTCATATGTGATTTGGGAACAGTCAAACTGTTGACCCAAGGTGGAGGGGTAGTGTTTTGATATGTGGCCTGAGGCCAAAACACTATCTCCGACACCAAGGGACAACTGTTTGACTGTTCCCAAATCACGTATGAAATAACTTTTATATTGCCTGATTAATTACTATTTAAACAGTACTAGCAAATCATAAAACATCTTTACTTCTGGTTTGTAATCAAAATTTAACAAGCTTAAGTAAATATTCAATGTTTACATAAATATTCAACTATTTACGCATATGACCAGCAGTATATTTTTTTTTAAATTTTGCATAGCTATTCGGCAAATTAAATCTATATTCAACATTTTATATAAATATTCATTATTTGGTATAAATGACCAACATTTTACATACATATTAAACATTTTACATCAATTTTCAACATTTACATAGTCAACATTTACTTAATATTCCACATGTCACATAAATAGTTTTGTTTTTTACTTGGGATGAACGTCATAGTTACATATTTAACTCAGGTCATATCACAGCACTCAGGCAACCTACTCAAAATTCCTGGAAAGACTTAATCTCTGGATTAAGCTCAACAGGTAATACAATATCCAACATGCAACATAAACATTCAACATGTTACATAAATATTCAACATATTACATAAAGTTTCAATATGATACATAAATATTCAATATATTAACCCTTTACCTAATACAGCAGTCTACCAGATCCTTATCAGATTCTCATACAAGTCAGAGATAAAATGTACCTTATCTTCATAGAAACTTTAAATGATGGCTACTGTTTTGACACCTATATGCTTTAACAGGCATTTACTATAATAAATATTGATTAAATCAAATTTACGTAAGAACAAATATTTTAGAGTATAAAATTTTCTATCTAATGGTGTGACTAATATATTTTTTCAACAATTAGTTAAAAAGTTATGACAGTTAAAATATTAGACAAACCTAAGAACATACGTGAAAACTTAAATTGATATCAAATACAACTTAAATATATCATTTAAATTAGTAAAAACTTGTTTAACATCAATATCTTTCAAAAGTGCAGTTGATAAAGATTGCTAATTGGTGTTAATGGTGTCACTAGCAGTTTGACATTCCAAAATTAAAGATAAGATCAATTAACACATGTTTATTGTTGCAGCTGTGAGAACAATATAGATCATAAAACATCAAAGGTCCTGTCAAAGATCGAAATAATGACCTCTTATCACTGATTAATAAATGTTAATCCCTTTGATGATGATATGGTCACTGATTTGTATAATTAACTTCAGTCTGGAACTTAAAAAACTAAACATTTTAAAACAGATATGGAGATTTTTTGTTATTTCTCTGAAGGAACATTTTTGTTGTCAAAATCATAATTTTTGCATTATTAAAAACATTTTCTTAAAATTAAAGTTCATTTGAAGATGATATTTTATCACTAAAAAGGTATTATTAAAAAAAAAGTCATTTAATTGTTAGCAAAACCAAGGATTAAACATTACTTTAACCAGTCAGACTGTACTAACAGTGAGTGTGACATCTGGATGTATACCTGTATGTTTTAAATCAAATTTGTGATTAAAGTCAAGATATAACATAATATTTTTTTCTGAGCATTCATTAGGTAAGTAATTTATCTACAATATTCTGTAAAAAATGTTTTCATTATTTAGTGGAAATATGTTTTTTGATAGCATAAAGTCTAGAAGGGACAAAAGGGGACAGTATTAGAATCACATACAGGGGACAAAAAGGGACAGTATTAGAATCACATACAGAGGACAAAAGGGGACAGTATTAGGTAACGGGTTAATTGAATATTTAACATGTTGCATAAATATTCAACACGTTATATAAATATTCAACATGTTGCATAAATATTCAACAAGTAATATAAATATTCAACATGGTACATAAATATTTAACAAGTAACATAAATATTCAACATGGTACATAAATATTAAACAAGTTACATAAATATTCAATATGATACATAAATATTTAACATATTAATTGAATATTCAACATGTTGCATAAATATTCAACACGTTATATAAATATTGTAACTTAAATGTCATGTTTTCATTAACTATTTACTATCCATACTCATAAAAATAAATTGCAGTTTTGATGACATAGGTGAGAAACTGCCAGGACTGGAGGCTTCCAGATTGTCTAACTCATCAAATATCTGTAACAAAAATATAAAAAAATATAGGAAATAAAGAGTATTGTTAAAGTTTTCCTCAACTGTCAGTGGCACATACTTTGACCCACTGATTTAAATACTTATTACAGTACTTCTGGGCTCCAGATTGATAAAATAGATAACCTTATTTAAGTACGGGGATCATAGAACAAATATCAAGTATATAAATCAGTGGGGTAACTGTATGCACCAGTGACAGTTAAATCAAATTCTACAATAAAACGTACTTATAACAGCCATCTCCAGGAAGGTCAATTCTAAGCTGGTAGTCATAGACAAGGGTGGAGGGAGGGTGGTGGAATGATGTTGGAGTCAGTTTTCGTTTTGAAAGTACACAAGAAAAAGTTTTAGAAATCTTAAGTAGTTGTTAAAAGATGACTATTTGTTTGGTTTAACGCCCAAGCAACGCATTTTAAATCTTTGGATTTAGCTATTAATCAGTTACTAGACACGTATTTCCACCAGTAACTGACAACTGCTTTACATGATTTAGAATCAAAGGTAAGTGGGAGAATGTACCTGGATGGAGTGGAACAACTGTAAGTAAATTTTCGTGTTCAAGAAAATTAGCAGTGCCCCTAGCGAAGTTCAAACGCAGGACCTCAAGATCCTTGCTGTGTGTCATACAGCAGGACCATTACTCCAACTAATACTAATCAAAGCACTGGAGTGCTGGAGGAACGATGACCTGAACTTATTTTTGAAATAAAAATTATAACTATGTAAAATATGGAAATTGTACAGCAATGTTATCCATAAAATACTTTATTGTGTATCAATTAATAGAAGTTAAAAAGAGCAACGAAGTACAGCGCGCTAGTCTTTTTGAGTGTTTAGCTCATGGCAAGGTTTATCTTACTTTGTCAAAGGAAATAAATCAGTAAAACAATAATTATCAATTCATATAAATTTAAAAGAGGCATTACTCCCATAACACACATCCATAGTAACGGCCCTTTATTGTTAAGGACGACGAATCATCAATAAGCACCTACTTTTATTTATATGTCTTAAGTATTAAAAATACAAAATGTATTTACAAACTTAACTTCATACATATTGGAGCTTAAAAAATTTAACCTCCAAACCATCGTTAACGCCAACGCCGACGCAAAAGTGATAGCGAATTTTGCAAATTACTAAATTCACATGATTTTTCCGCAAGAATTAACAACAAACGTTGAATTCATTTAAAACTTACTTAAAAGAACCTTAACCTCTGTATTAAACAGTGGTCTATATAAACAGACGCCGTCACGTTTTCAGGGGTTTCGAAAAGAAAATCCGACAATTGCGATCGCTAATATAATTTTCAAAACTGGCCATTTGTACCATTAATTTAAGCGGACGAATAAAAGACTAATAATTAACATTTTTTGCGCACATGCAAGAAGTAACTATGATTATGTCATTGTTATGAAATACTATTAGTTTCAAAAACGATGACACACATCTTAAATTGGTTTATCAATTTCCGTTCAAAACTGCAAACAGGTGTAAATTAGTCGCCAAACAACAGACTGAAATCAATTTTAAATGCTGCAAAATATAACATAAATAGACTTAACAGGAGCTGAGATTACTGATTGTTTACAATTTATATAATAAAGAACAATGCTAGAGTGGTACATAAAAACTGAATTTGAGTTACGAAACTATACATGTACGCGACCAGTATTAACTCGGTTAAAATTTTTTGGAGGGCGGAGTTTTACTCTGAACATGCTAGATGTTTACTTTTGCGTAATTTAGTTAGTGAGTCACACATATTGTTCGTAGAGAAAGTAGGTCATCATTTTGTTAACCCGTAATAATGCGTAATATATATATGTATATTATGGTTTTACACAACACTCCAATATTACAACACCGATATTGTAATGTCAACCGTTCACAATTCCTTAATTCATAAATTTAAATGCTTTTCCTCAATTATTTCACCTTCGATTCGACAAACTACGTCGTAGACAAGAAGGTATAAAGGCGGAGTTTATAAGGGCGAGAAGGCGGGTTATTGAATAATTAAGGGCGCCATCTAGCGGAACTTCGCTTAGCAAGACAATATACGTTTGTGAACAATTCAAGGGACAGACAACACAGGCCGGCGTTGTAATACATTACAATGAGATGTTAATGAGTGTCTCGCTTGAACAACGCCCGTTTGTCTATGATGAAAATTGCTGAAGCGTGAAAAGAGTAATCTTATACTTTCTTGTTACCATCGGAACGATGTTTAGACATCGTTCCAAAATACAGTAGAACATCAAATAACTTATTTCAGTAATATACTTTACCTCAGTTTTATATGTGACAGCATATTTAAACAATTCAAGCATAGCACTTTGTGTGTGGAACATTCCAGAAAATTTCTGTGGAATAAAAATGAAATAAAAATTAAACATACAATAAATAAACATACAAAAGTATCCAGTACCCTAAACAATTCTTCAACATGTGAAATTGTGAGAAAACCTGATTATGCAAACAGCAACTCATTTGAATATAAATACTGACTTGCAACTAGCTCAGATGACTCTTTTTTATTCTTTTTTTCACAGGTTTATGTGAATCTGTTTATCTTAAAAACAGGCTTTTGTCCATGGACTTTTGGAGGGCCCTGTACATTATGTAAATACCTGATAAGCAAGTCAATTTAGCATAAATATGTAAAATAAAAGTTTACACTTTCTATGTTATGACTTAATTAAAAGACAATATTCTTGCATATCATACTAAAATTACTAAAATGAACGATTGGATAAATCATATCCATATGTGTCACAAATAATATCTTGTATAATAATAATGTCTTCAAATTTAACAAGAGGACTGGGGACCAAGTTCACTGAAATCTCAAGGTCCACTACAAACTTAAGGTTGTTCAAATTATACCCCTGGGGTCAAAAATGGCCCCACCCCAGGAGAACATAAAATGATTAAGACCATTTAAGTATAAAATAAGAAAACAAAACAAATACCTGTGATACTTTTTGTGTCAGATAGGAATTTAAATCTTGATCACTGACAGCAGGTTTCTGTTTCATACTTTGGAAATATTCTTTAACCATACGTTTATAACGTGGAATATCTTTAGCAAACAATAGTTTGTTAGATGGTGAGGACTGAAAATAATAAAACGTAGTGAATAAAATATAGGGGGTGTAAAGAGAATCTATCTATAGATGGTGAAGATATCACCTCTATATCTAAACAAGAAAACAAATATATGCAAAACATCAAAGAACGCAAAAAATTAAAAACATGAAAGTACTGCTTAAGCCAACAATAATTTGATGGATACATAACAACACACATCAGGTATTGTACTCAAATGAGTGAAAAGTTAAAGAGTGGTTTAAAGTCTGCTTCCATATACATGTTCAGCCGACTTTACAATCTAGTACAACTAATCCGGATCATTAAAATCACCTTCCTGCAAGCAATCACTCACTGAGAGCCCATTCACATCTGAGAAGAGTAGAACAAATGTACCAACTAGGTTAATTTCTTGCTCAAAGAAATTAGCAATTTCCAACAGCAGGGATCGAACCAGGGACCTCTCAACCCCCAAGCACGCATCCTTCCACTTTGCCAATGCTCCTAGAGTACTGTACTACATGTAGTGTGATATTGAATGCTGATGACTTAAAATAACACCATAACACTCAAAATGAACAACAACTAACACCTGTTTACCCCATGCCAAGAATCACAATTAATCATCATAAAATCATAATGAAAGAATAAGTTATATTATATCATACCGTGCTAACATTAAAATCAGTTGTTGAGCAACTATCCATTAATGTTTGGGCTACCACAGATAGGCAGGAATCTACAATCAATGGTTTATGTATGTCAAATACAAACTCTGGATTCTTCAAAATGTTCACCCAGAATCGTAACAATAAACTGAAAAAAAATATTATTATTATATAACATAATTATTTGTAAATAGTGCTTTCTCATATTGAATATATGTTCAAATGCACTAAACAATCATATGCATAAATACTAAGGAATGTAACTGGTTAAGAGTTGCTAAAATATGAAGATAATAAAAGGAATACTAATGACAAATTAGGATTGATAATGATCAATTTAGTGATCATTCAGTACTGTCTCCAATTACTAAATATTAAAACTTTAATGTATTTTAAACCTTGTAAAAATATGCATACATCCTTTTTCATGAGTTCGTTGTCTATTAAATAGGTACTGACATATTTTTTTTTAATTTGAAAAAAATATAAAAATAATAGTGAAGAGGACCAAATGGACATAAAAATCAGATTTTGTAAAAAAAATAGTGGAATAATTAAGAGCTAAATGTCACTTTGTATGTGTCCCTCACCTTTGAACAAATAAATATTTAACATAGTCATACCTGTTACATTTCCATGTATGTACAACATCTGCATCAGTGATACCACATCTAGATGCTTCCATATCCAAGAAATCAAATAAATATTTGATTATAATTGATGGTTCATCTTCTACACATAAAACACTAGCAAATAACTCATCCACATATGGTTGTAACATCATCTATAAATTATATATAAATACAAGATTAGACAAACATATATGAACCCATCAGGTTAGTATGGTGGCTGATTTATGCCATGTCGCATTGTTGTCCCGCGGGGCGCCACACGAAAACACGAAAGTACGACAAAATGGTCTTTTTGTCGTATCATCGTCCCGCGAGGCGCCATGCAAAAACACAATGTTACGACATTTTAATTATTTGTCGTGTTTTCGCCTGTGAAAGCACAATGCAACAATGTATTTTTACGACAAAACTTTTACAAAGGTACGACACATTTTCGTGTCGTGTTTTTGTCATAATATTGTCGCATCTTTGTGTTTTCGTTTCACAACCCGCGGGACGATGATACGACAAACAGATTTTTGTCGTATGATTGTGTTTTCGTGTGGCGCCTCGCGGGACAAAGATACGACAGATTAGATCTGTCGTATAATTGTATTTTCGCCTTTTCGCCTTCCACTCATACATGCGTACATCTTCAATAGTCTTCTGCGCATGTGTGAGCGGAAGGCGAAAGAGCGAAAATACAATCATGCGACAGATGAATCTGTCGTATCTTTGTCCCGCGAGGCGCCACACGAAAACACAATCATACGACAAATGTCTGTTTGTCGTATCATCGTCCCGCGGGTTGTGAGACGAAAACAAACAAAGATACGACACAATAAAGGCAATAACACGACATAAATATGAGTCGTATCTTTGTAAAAGTTTTGTCGTTAAAATACATTGTTGCATTATGCTTTCACAGGCGAAAACACGACAAATGATTAAAATGTCGTATGATTGTGTTTTTGCATGGCGCCTCGCGGGACGATGATACGACAAAAAGACCATTTTGTCGTACTTTCGTGTTTTCGTGTGGCGCCCCGCGGGACAACAATGCGACATGGCATAAATCAGCCACCATAGGTTAGAGCAAAAAGTGGAAATGAATTTTGAAAATGTTACTATTTTGTGTAAAATTTACTGTTTTCTTGGAATTACTTTATTTCCAAACATGCAAAAAGTTTGACAATGGCTCACATTTTGTCATAAGCAGTACTAATATTATATAGAAAGAAAATTATATTGCACTAGGTTTGTCTACATCACTTACTTTCCCTCAAAATAACTCTCGATCGGAACACCCTCGACCATTCATGAATGAAAGTTATTCGTAGCAAATGGCCGAGAATGTTCCGAATGAATAACTCTATAAGTAGAGTTATTGTTCTTGAATATTCTTCAGAAAGGGTTGCTACTCTGAAGAAATTAAAGCTATAGAATTTCTGCAATGATAACCTCCCCCTTATTGGTATTAATTAACATTTGTTATGATGGACTTACGTATTCCTTAATGCAGATTGTTTAATACGAGACATATGTCTGCAATGCCATTTTGTTAAAAACTGAAAACCGATCCAGCACCAATACATTCTGCTATCAGTATACAATGACTTATCAGTATGTTCCCCTATGAAAACTATCACCATTTTTTTTATTCTTCAAGAATAGAAAACGTAACAAGCTACAGTAAAATTCAATCTGATTAAAACCCAATCTGAAATTCTCTAATCAAACACTTGCTTAGTTTACATATACCCATTGATTGGTGACACAATGATCCTCTGAACATAACCACATGTGCAATGAAAAGAGATTTAATGACAATGGTCTAGAAGATATCTGTACTCATAGAGTGAGTAATATTCCACTTTCAGAACCATTAATAAATCCATGGTCTTAAGAGCGGAAATATCTTAATACATGCACCTTTTTCTTTTCAAATTAAGCATTTGGGAATCATTAAAAATCACATGATTTTGCACAAACCGAAGTACTTATTATAGCAGAACTTAGGCCTCAGTCCCATAAAATCGTAGCTTGTTGCGGACCCGTACGTTCAGACAGCCGTAGGCCGTGGGAAGCCTTGCCTATTAAGGTGACGGTACGCACATAGTACAAAACAACACACCCATACGGAGCCGTAGCTGGAAGATATGCATGTTTAATCCATACTCGGTCACCATTTTGTTCACGATTTGAGTCTGAAACTGATACATGTATCTAGGGCTCATCTCACGGACCCTGGTAAAAAACGTAATAGTCTGTACGAGTACGCAAGAGTTCGTACGGGTCCTTGGGGAGCTTGATCTCACGGTGCCCATACAGTGCCCTCACGGCTATTTTTTATGTTTATGGGACTGTAGCTTTAGCTGTACAAACCTTTGTTGTTGAAAGTCTAGGTAGATAGAGATCACTTGCACGAACAACTTCATCATCTGTTTCATGTTTCTTTGTCTACAAGTAGCAAATATAACTTTACTTTCATTGTTGGGTGGAAGCTTATAAGGTACGATATTGAACTCATGGGAGAATAGTAAGCTCAGTGTTAAAGTTCAAACCTTATTCAAATATTATTACCATTCTTATAATTTTCTTAACTCTTCATGACTTTCTACAAGGTCAACTTATGTAAGGATAAATAATCATATAGCTCATTCAAAGTCACAGTGAAATTCAACACTATTCCTGGACAGTAGGTCCAAAAATTTTACAGGACCAAACCTTACAGGATTGGAGATATTTAACAAATTTTGATGAATTTAAATCTAAGCGGATGATATTAATGTTTTGGCCAAACAGTCGTTTCAGTAAACCTGCAGATATAAGCAGACCTTCTATCTTTAACAGGAGTTTTCTGTAGGGTCGCAATGTTTCGAGGTGACAGCACTCATGGAGTGCCGTAACTTAGTGTATGGTTATCACTTAGTAAGCATGAAAATGTTTCAACAATTTTAACCATTTATTCTCATTTTCTATACAAATATTTGCAGAGGTTGACAAATTATATTTCGTTATATTCAAAGAAATGATTTTACAGATAAATAATACCTTTGGATTCAGAGACAATTAATAAGATAAAATCATTAACATCTCATTCTTAATAGAGATAATTAAAAGATAAGTCTCCTTTTTTCTTATACATTGTTGCAATCCAAATTTGAAGCAAAGAACACAAATGCTATTAGTTGGTATACATTTTAAATGTGTGAGTTTTCATGCACAGAAACAATTACATGTATAGGCTCATGAATAAGCAATATCAGTAGGCATGGCTGAGTGGATATGATGTTGGACTGGCAATCATTGAATCCCCAGTTCTGCTTTCAAGTTCCAATCACATCCAAAACATACCCCATTGTTTTCTTATGCAAGAAACTTGATCTTAATATCTCAGTACTAGGGGACAAAGAAGTCTTTAGTGTACTCAAATGTGATAAAACTGAGTTGTTATAACTTGTTTCACGATCAAGCAAAATTAAACTAGTATAAACGTAAACATACCAGCAATTGCTTAATCAATGTCCTTCACAAGCAACTACATGATTTATATGATTATTTTACCTGACCTCCCTGAAAAATTAGTAGCCAAAGGACGAAAATGACCAGGATTTAGTTGAATCTGATAGGTTTCATTAGTAGTAAGAATAAAAAATCAAGTATTTTGCACATCTCCCCTATTCAAAGATATATAAGGATGGTTATAATAATCTAGGTCATTTGGTGCAGACAAAAGGCACATTAAGAGGTGGTAGAATAGCATTTTGTAGACGGACTGAAAAAATATGTAGCACATTCAGGACCTTTTTAAAGATATGAAACTATCTGCAGTATAAATTGGAGACTAAAACGATAGGAGCAAAAATGAATTTTGGCCATAAAACAACTTTGATGATACTTTGGCCAAGTTGCTCTACTGTCACACAAAAAGTTCATTAGTAAGCATATTCTTAAATGACCCATTCCATTCAAATTGCAAAAAGGTCAATTTTTTGTCAAGTCCAACATAGTACAGTACAACCTCCCCTGAACAATACTCACGGGCAGGGACTAAATGTTACACTGTTCAGTTTGTTGCTCTGCAAGAGGTTAAATTCAATCAGAACTATGCCTAAAGGAAATATCAACAAGAAATGTAATGTGGAAACCACATTAAAGCCAGATTTAAGTACTTTAACGTGAAAATTACAAAGGGAAATAATCCAAAACAAAGCCAGATAGAGTTGTGGTTACTTTCTAATTCTGTTCATCACATGATATGTTTTTTTTGTAATTATTTTTGTTTTCATTATATACATGTTGTAACAGAGATTATTACAAATATAGACATATCAAAATATAAAATGGAGTAGGTTATCTGTCATCATGATATAGTTGAAACATAAAGAGATAATACAGATTCCATTCGTCAATATAGATACCATGGTTTTTATACCCAAAAAACTTAACAGCTAAGTAAATATATATATCTATATATGTGATCTACTTTTTAAGGGAGATAAGAATGGTATGATTTTCAAAATTTGTCTCCCTTATTGCTTACAAAAAACAAAATACAATTGTGACAAATTTGAAATATGTATGTTAGTAAAAGTGATATTTAAATATATTCATAATAAATTGATTATACATGTTACTATGAAAAAAACCTTTACGAGTCACTAGAAACGGGTAACAGTAAACATCTCTTTTTTGGAACAAGGTTATAATCTAACTAAATTACTGATATAAAGATAGTAAGAAAAATGTAGATTCACAGTGGTTGTCTCCCTTGTACTACAAGATTGAAGCATTGCTAGCATTACAGTATTTCAACACAAAAATCATTAAAAATGACAATGATAAGTTTTCAAAAACTATGAATACTGCATTCTATACTTAATTAACAATACTTAATTCCTTGAAAAAACCTGGGAAGCATATCAACAAATATCTTACAACAATTTAACATAACAATATAGATTTACAGCTCAACATGGTTGTGAGACATTTAATAGTCATCTTAAACAGACTGAATTTACAGAAAATAATTTTACTAATAGTCATTTACCTTCATATAGGGTACACATCTTTATACAGTTTGAATTTTGAATGGAGATATCATGAGTTAGAATGATGACAGTATAGAGAAGTAAGTAAGAAGAGTAGAAAGAGGTGATAGTATTATAAAAAAGACAAGACATCCGGTGGATAGCAAAAACATCACTATAATAATATAGAACATATACGTATGATAAATTGATTGAGAATAGATTAGACAGCAGAAGCGTGTGGAGAAGCCCAGATTTCTATGAGATCATCTATAACTAAGAATAAAACTTGTAGATTAAAGGTGTTATAAAGCGAAATGTGGTTGGTGTTTTGTGTTAGGTCTACTCCAATACAAGGCTAGACAAGATGGACCATGTCTTTTCAAACTTTTGTAAACTCGAAGTTAACTTTGCATTATACTTTTCCATTTTATAATATGCATTTAACTGTCGTTTTAGCGACTCTAAAATAGGTAGAGTTGAGTTCATCTTGCACGTATAAATATAATATTTAACAAAAACTAAAAATTTATAAACAATGTTTTTGAAATTTATATTACCAAGTAAAATGTCCTGTTTTGTCCATTGTGTATCAATACAGGGACATTTTACATTTATCCAGGACTTTATAGACTGCCAAAATGTCTGTATAATGTCGCATTCGAAAAATAAATGGAGAATAGATTCTTTATTTGAATCACAAAATGTGCACCTATCATTGTCAGTAATGCCCATCTTTACAAGCAAAGATTTTGTACCAAGTATTCTTTGATTAATGCGGTATTGAAACCATTGTAATTTACATTCAGAAAGAATTTTGAAAGGTTGTTTGTAAGTAAATTTCCAATCTATTACAGCAACATTTAAGTCTTGTTTCCATTTCATTTCTGAGTTTCTAGAGAAAGAATGATAGTTTAGTACATCGTAAAATAAACGACAACCCTTCTTTGTCAAGTTGATCAATTTAACAAATAAAGGTTGAATTGGGTTTGGGCTCCTACAAGATAAATGGTTTAGTCTAATTTTTTGTAGGAAAGTTCTAAAAGCATGGATTATGTTATTATACTGTAAGAAGTTAAAGTTGCATGAATATTTATTTTGAAAATCAACATGAGAATAAAAATTGCCATTTTCATTCATGAAGTCATTAATAGATAAAATACCTTTTGACTCAAAGTGTTTGTCACGGAATGATTTACCTGCAATTTTAAAGTTGAAGTTAAGCCATACTGGCATAGATAGAAATTCATGCCAAGACTTGACTACATATTTTTCATTAAATAGAACATATGCAAACCAAACATCTTTCCAGAATTTGTTTTTAATATCAACTGTAAATTTCTTAACATAGTCCGAACCATATTGTTTAAAATCTTTTAAAAATGGACAAATATATTCCACTAAATTTGAATACTTTTTACATGATATGTTATCATTGTATGAAGTTTTATAAAGATCTGACAATAAATGGCAGAAATATATGCTAAATTGAAAACTTTGACGCAATTGTTAACGACACTGGACACATGCCCACCCGTCTAACCACCCGCCCGTGTTTCGCCAAACTATTAGCCGAATGTTTTCGTTGAAAAATCCGACTGAAACTGTTGTTTGCAGAAAACATGTTCAATAGAGGGCTGCTGTGCAGAGGTTATACTGTAATGGGTTTAAAGGAACATACAGCAAATGCATTTTCTCCTGTACATTCAATATAAGTTATGTAAAAGTACTGAGCAAAATTAAAGATAAGACATCATGCAAATAGATTTAGTACAAACACAGAGGTGTAATGAGATCAGATCATATTTCAGCATTCCTTAGTAGTAAGAAATTGTCATAGTTCGTTAATTCTAGCATAGGCATGTGAAATTTTACTATCTTTAATGCTATAAACTCTGTATTTTAATTGTTTGTTTGTTTGTTTGTTTGGATTTTACGGCGCATCAACACAGAAAGGTCATATTGCGCCGCTGTATTTTAATATTGAATACATGATACACAAAAGTTATGATCTACCCCAATAGTAACCATATTTTAACAATCAAATTATTTATTTTTTCTATGTAAAAATCAAAATAACACCATGCAATTTCTGCTTATATTCTGCGCAAAGATATTGCATGGAAAAACAACCATCCTTAATTGCATCCCATTTTTACCAATAAAAACAAGTTCAATTAAATATACAATGCCAATTTCCGCCAAGACTGTGTCAGTACCAAAACTCAACACACAGAATCCATTCCTGCTTATTTAAATTTCGCATCTCTAGTTTTGTCCTGTTTTGCAAGAGGAAAATTAACTGTTAAATGAATTATTAAGAGAAACAAGGTTTTATTTTTGTATCAAGCCACATTAAAGAATTTATAAGAAACAGACAAGACAAGATTAAACTATAACAAGACTGCATCTCAATGATTACAAGTTAGCAAGAGCCATGCAGAAAACAAAACTTTATTTCTCTACCAAATGCCAAAAGTTTGAGCCACTTATTGTTCTAACTGCAGGTTTAGCTTTTCTAAAACTGCCAACAATGTAGGATTGTGGTGATTTGGCCACTGCAATATGAAAAAATAGATTATTATCAAGTTTTCAAAAAAAATCATTAAAGTGTCTTTGATTGGTGCATTTTACATGCAATTTATGTCAAAGTTATTAAAAGACACCCAGTGATTATATTACAACTGAATAGACCCGTGTTACTCTACTGAGAAAATATGGATTTACTCAAATCATCTGGGTGACTCTAAAATAGTATGACGTAACTAGCGTTACGGTGTCAAAATGATAGATCACATACGACAGATTGACCGAGTGCACTTCCGTCATAATTATGATCAATTTACTAAATGAGTATTTACACTATGAAGTCAGTTAGCTTTTGAAACTTAGACTAGAAACATGTAATTTAGGATATATAATTATTAAGATGTTCGAGCGCTGTTAGCGGCTCGAACATTTTAGTTATGATCATTGCTTTGAACCTGGACATTTAAGTTATGATATTAGATTTAGAACTTTACTAAGTATGTTTGTAAACAGTAACGATCACGGACCATTATTAAACGTCATATACAAACTTGTGTTGTTATAAATTATATCCCAAGTTTTAATGTTGGTGTTTGTGAACCAAAAACATGATTCACACAACAGTGTGGCAACGTAACAATCCGTAGCATCCGCTACGCCACAATAGCAGAATTTAATTGCATGCCATACTTTGTTGTTTTTTTTAATCCAACTTAAAGACCAAGCATATTCATGAGATTAAAGTTTGCTGTTTTTTTATAAAAAAATGTTAGAATCTTTGGAGTAAAGGAAACTGATTATGGAGATTTTATTTTTCAAAAGATTAATTCTTTGTTGATATTAAGCACAATCATTGTTATCCAATGTATAACTTTTAAAATGAAAAATACAAATGTATAAAATGAAAGAAAAAAAATTGGGTCACAAAACTCCTTTTGGGGACAAGGTCAAATTAAATGTCATTTAGATATACAATATTTACCTTCCCCAATAGATTTACAAGATTGTTCCATCTCTGTGTTTAATTTAAGATATACTGTAGATTGATTTGGTACTTTATAATGTTGTAATGTGTTTATTCTCTTCCATAGTCCATCTTTAACACTTGTAGCATCCTCATCATTCAATAATCTCTTTGTTTTATCAACTTCTTCTACTTCTGTAAAATAATATGTAATCACACATTAATTGCTATTGGAGCCGTGGTCCAATGGTAGAATGAGGGCAAAGGGATAGAGATCTCCCAAGTTCTATCCCCACTAGGTACACTGCTAATTTCCATTATCAAGAAATAAACTCACAGTTGTTCCACTCTTTTTAGATGTAAATGGGCTCTCTGAGGGATCACCTGACTGTGGGTGACTTTAATGATCATGGGTTATTGTACAAGATAGCATAGTTGGCTAAACATGTATATGGATGCAGTTCTAAAATAAAGCTAACTTTTAACTTTTAAATTGATTAAGAGCCAATAGTTACCCATAACCCTGGCACTGTAATGGAAAGTGCAGAATTCTGAGTCCATATCACTAGATAGATTACAAATTAAGCTAGTAAAGTTATGATAATTTCATAAGTCTGATCATCACATGGCATGTCACCACTGTATAAAATTTCATTAATATCTGACCATAAATGATAGAGATATTAGGAAATTAAAAAACACTTAAATAAATTTTCCTCGAATAACACACTAGCATTTCTTAGTGAACTATGGAACATATAGACTAATATAGTTATTTAATTTTACAAAAACACTAAATTTTTACATAACAACTAATCATGACTAAAAAAAGAAAACAAAAAAACTTAAATCAAGTACAGTAGATTTAGCCTTTCCAGGAATAGTGAGTAGGTGGACTGACCACTGTTTATGAAAGAGCAGTGGTCCAGTTGTTGGATGCACGCTTAGGAGTCAAGAGGTTCCGGGTTCGAACCCCACTAGGAGCGCTGCTAATTTCTTTGAGCAAGAAATTAATCTACATTTGTTCCACTTCACCTAGATGTAAATGATTACTGCGAGGGATCGCCCGCCTGAGGGTGATTTCAGTGACCAGAAGTTATTTGATTGTAACATTGTAAAGTTGGCTGAACATGTATATGGAAGCAGACTTTAAACCACACTTTAACTTTAACTTTAACCAATACATTGTGTTGCTACAATGTTAAACCCAACAAAAACATTGAAGCATTCCTTCAGTAGGTAAATAGTTCATAATTGTCATACCTAATGTAGTACTATGTACACTTGGTCTCTGTGAGTATGGTACATTCTTGTAGAGTATATCTAACATTTTAGCCTTGGTTTGTGTAATGGTGTCACAATCTAGTACATTTATACTGATCTCTTTATCCTCATTCTCTATGTAGTTAGAATGTTTCACTTGTAATGTCTGTATGTAGAAGTAGAAAATACAGTCAAGTTTATTATTACTGTTAAAGTAGGTGAAACAGAGTGTATCTAAACTGAGATATTATATTTGTAGGAGCTTTAATAGTCCAGATGTAGGACGGGCCCTTATAGCTCTAGAGGTCCAGGGTTCAAACCACACATGGGGGTACTGCTTATTTCCTTCATTAAGATCTTTACCAAGAATTATTTCACTCAATCCAAGTGTAAATGGGTACTATGTAAGGGATCACCTCTCTGAGCGAGATATCAATTATATGGGGTTTTGTACAACGTTGTTCAAGTTGATTGAATATGTATTCTGTACAGAGCAGAGGTTTAACTTTTTCTTATCTTTTTGTAGTGTTATGTGTTGTTTTAATGAGCATCAACAGCTTTGGAAATTTAGCGTGCATGCACAACTTTCATGGAATGGAAAAAATATATATTTAATAACTTGAGAAACTACAGCTAGCGCTACATTGTAGCACACCGTTGCATGGGCAATTGCTACAAAGTGCTAAGTAGCAATATACTTGTGCAAACTGATTCCAGTGTTCTGAGAACAAAAGGTTATACTCACCAGTGTTACAGGATTTAGGTCTTTTTTACCAAATGCCAGCAGTTTATCCTCAGATAAAGTATATTTACCACAATTAGTGATATAATCAATAGGTCCTTTCTCTGTTTGTATCTTGACAGCTTTATATAAGATATATAGAGCTGATCCAGTCTTTTCTTTCAAGTGATGGTACAAACATATTGATAACCAATGAGTTAATAACTTCTCAGCGACAGATTCTGAACTAAGAAAAAAATATAGTTAATTCAGTGATGTTCTGCTATTAAGACAATGAATCTAGATTGATGTTATTTCA
This sequence comes from Mactra quadrangularis, assembly GCA_025267735.1. Lineage (NCBI taxonomy): Eukaryota > Metazoa > Mollusca > Bivalvia > Venerida > Mactridae > Mactra > Mactra quadrangularis. The sequence continues at coordinate 34,825,712 of CM046302.1, read as the reverse complement.
ATATATTGGCATTTTGCTTCGAAAATTTAGCACTTGTTACTAAAATATCATTTAATATATTATACTTCATTTGCATACGTCCTTCTATATTTAATATGATGTCATCCAGTTCATAAATCGCATATTTACCGGCTACCCGGTCCATAATTCTTATATTGACCGTTTATGACGTCATCTAGTCCTATTTAATGGCTTAGTCATTGAACAAAAATGGAATATAACAAGATGAGAATGTTATCTTGCTGCATCGCTTGAAAATAATCAAAGCACTGGAGTGCTGGAGGAACGATGTCCTGAACTTATTTTTTGATTAAAGAATATATTATTATGTATATTATCTATAAAATAATGTATTAAGTATCAATTAACAGAATTTAACAAAAGGATAGCACTAGACTTTTCAAGTGGTTTGCTCATGGCAAGGTTTATCTTACTTTATCAAACAAAATAAACCAGTCAAAGAAGTAATTTTCATCAACACATTTTAGGGTCATGTACAGCAGCGATCTCACCAAACTAAACATTATTCTGGACTATTTTCTTTAACCAAAAGGAGTTGACAACTTCTCATTTTTTGGTTATCAATGGGTATTTTTTAACGAGATCTTTAATATTTTCGTTAAAATTTTAAAGATTTGGTGTGGAATGACAAGCTGAATTTTTTCACAAAAACATCGACTTTCTAACAATTCATTTAAGGTTTTCCCCCAAGTACTAAGCTCTTTTGCATCAAGCTACATTCCCATTTTTGTTCACGAATTTTAAGTCAAATTAACGTTTTGCACTTGCAATTTATTCACAATTCAAATTACTCTAAGAATCGTCTATTTCCTATAAATATTTGTTTAAAATTCCGTACACACTTATACATATTCATTCCAAATTATAATCAAACTCTATAACTTAAAATCGCTCAAGTAAACTTTTAATGTGACACTTTGAAGACGACAACGTCAAATCGCCGTATATTAAACATCCGGTAAGTGTATTAGTCATATCCAAAATGGCGGGTGTAATAACAATTGGATAAGTCACGTCGGTAAATATTTGTTTATTTCTAGTAATAATGAATTTAAACAAGTTTTTCGACGTTTAAAAGTTGAAACATACGCATGTTATTGACTTCCGTAACTCTAGCCAATCCTGTCAGGGTAGTCTACTATTACGGAACTTCCGTAACTCTAGAACCTTGATCTAGAGTTACGGTACCGTAACTCAAGCCACTGCTTAATATAATACGATCATTTAATATTGTTTATTACTATCGAATGATGTAATTATGTTACGCATATAACAGGCATTGTCAAAAACATCGTAGGCCCTTTTTACTCCAACAAGTAATCATTGCAGTTGTCACGGGTTGAGTTGTCTACGGGTTGAGTTGTCCCGTCTCCATTGCAAAATTTATATGTCCTGAGAGTAACCTCCCTTTTCCTGAAGAGTTTCAAGAACGACAACACAAGCCAGCGTTGTATTACATTTAAATGAGATGTTAATGAGTTTCACGCTTGAACTACGCCTCTTTGTCTATGTTGAAAATTATTGAAGCGTGAATAGAGTAATCTTATACTTTCTTGTTACCAAAAACCAGACTTGGGTTTGAGATATTTAACATACTGAAGAATGAATTTATCATTTTAAAACACATTATAGTAAAACGACAGCACTAATAGGGGTGAAAGGATTTAAATTAGGTATAATATAAGAAATAACACACGACCTTTTGGACAATATGCAAGTTTACGAACTGGTTGGTAAGACCTCGGAAGCTATATGGCCCTCAGCTGCGCTTCAGACCACATACCTTCCTCAGTCTGACCAAACAGTCCGTAAACTTGCATATTGCCCGCAAGGCCATGTGTAATTTGTTAAATATTGCATAATTATATTATTGCACAAGGTGGTCTTTATAGTAGAACTGTACTGTCGTTAAAGTATTGTAATTATTGTAAGATGGTGTGATTCTTACATCATGAAAGAAAACTAAAATGACTTAATACAGGCCAGCAATTACTAACTTTGTATATTACTTCAGTCTTAAAAGGTACTCACTATGTACTAAGAAATACAGTTGTGGATTTAAACCTTGAAATAAAGCTTAGGCCTGAAAAACATGTTACCTAATTAAACATCCAAAACTTCCAAGACTGTTTAATGAGTTTCATAAACAGCATTCCATGTCCATAACTAGTACAACAATTATTGCTGCATGTTGAAAACTTCAGTACAAGCAAGAACAAAACTATTCCAAATATCAGTTTATTGAACAGCATATTGAAGTATAAACAGAATATACTCACACCAGGAAATGAAGGGGTGTTTTTAACAGTCTAAAGGTGAATCCAGTCGGGGATCAGGGGGGTCCGGACCCCCCTAGAATTTGGAAAATGTACTTGTCCATTAGTGAATTTTTTGACCGTTAGTCATTTTTCCTTGGTGATTAATATAGATTTAAAGGTTGTGTATTTATTATTTATTAATATATATATATTGCAAAATGTGTATCATGTGTTTAAGGTTCGGAAGTTCGAAACCCCCCCCCCTCCTGGAAAAAATTTTTTGGATCCACCCCTGTATTCCAACACGAAATAATAGGAATTATTATTACCTTCTAAACAATAGTTTTTGTTTCCCAGCAGCTATGTTCTTGTCTATTAAAACATTCAATAAGGTTGTCAAGATTCTGTAATATAAGATCAATGATAAATTTAGAAACTATTTCCTAAAACTATTTAAGACTCTTATTATATGAACTATGTTGTAAAGCACGACTCAATATCTAAATTTACAGATAAATATTTGAGCCATATAAAGATGTTGATTGTGTATTTGTAAAGATGTTCATATATTAGTTACTTGTCAAAAAAGTACCAAATATCAATGGGGCCATTGTGTTTTGCTCTGTTACCCAAAAGGTCAAAATAAGGTAACACAAAACAATTATATAGTATTGTTTTGTCTCCTAATTTAGAAGGGTTTAAACATTAATTACATAATAAGAGATCATAAGATCTCAATATATTCACAACGGTGAAATCAATTAATTTTTTTATTATGCATTTAAGGTTTGAAATGGGTATTTAAACATACAAGCATTCTTTCACTTTACCTCTGGCCGTGAACTGAAATATGAACTGAAATATGGACAAGCAAATATGTCCTCAAACTTTTAAAATCTTGACAAATTTTGGTATGAAACTTCTGTGGGAACATAAAAACTAAACAAAAGACTAGTACTCAAATATGTTTTACTCAGAAAGAGATTGTGAACCAAGTCTTTCGGTATTTTTTATTTGTTCTTTTGTTCATGAGTCAGCAGACTTTTGGAAGTCACTGTTTTATAATAAATCTTACCCAGTGATGTATTCCATGTTATCATGATTTATAATCATAAGTATAGTTGCCATGTTAGACCTAAAACAATAGATAAAAACACGAGTAAGTATCATACAAGGAGTTTCATGACGTATGATACACTTTTAACTAAATGTCTAGTTCATGTTAGACTGTCCGTAATAGTGAAAAACATACCATTTTAAAGGGAAATGCTGTCCATTTATATAAGTTTAGTTTATTCCCATTAAAACTACCAATAAAATGTTTCAGTAATGATTGCAAAAAGGTCCTTCTACAGCATGTACTCAAAATCACGTCCATTACGGCGTCGCTTCAACCCTACATGTTTCATGAAAGTTGCAATCACATTATTGCACATGTCACATCCATGCTGTTAAGATGTTTTTACTACTCTGCATACCTGTAGCCTGGTCACGCTTCTATTGTCAGAGTTCACATTCCTCATTCTTCTTGTTACATTTATTTACTTCGTATCATACCCTGACACTTTTACATGGCAAATGCCATCTTGAAAATAACAGTTATTATAGACATCATGCATGACGTCTTGATGTTAACATTTTCCTGTTTTTTGTGTTGTATACAAAATGGTGAAGTGTAGAGCTCATGTTGGTATAAGCATTGTGATTGTAGCTATTGAATCAGTGAAGCAACAATTATTTGAAAGTGTAACTTTAATAATGATGCACCAATAAAACACTTTCTAAACTTTCGTTTGTGGAAGTTGTGAAATATGTTCTATAGAACTCTGAACATTTTGCAACTAAAAACACTATCTATAACTTTGAAGAAGGGATGTTCTGATAAAACAAGCTCTAAGTTTATTTATTCATTTATTTATATGAGTTAACGCCGTATCAACACACTTTATGTCATTTTACGGCGTCCAGCGCACCTAACCTAGCTTTCCTGGACCATTGTCTATAACAAGTACTCACCTACCCTTCCACAAGGCCGGAAACTTCTCCATATTATCATATTATACATTAATCATTTGAGTAAAATCGACATTATTGTCAAATTTTCATGGAAGGGTATAACCTTCTCCGAACCTTTTTACAAACTGTCGATCAAGATAATTGACATAATATATATATATATATATGTTAACTAACTTACTTGTCATGTATTGTAAATGATTTTTGTTTCTCCAATGTTCTTATAAACGTTGTTAAGAACTGTGTATTTATAAGAAGTGATCTAAATGTATCCATGGCCTTCTGGGTTTGATCAGACTGAAAAACAAGGTATAAAAAGTTAAAGTGCAGTTTTAAGTCTGCTTTAATATACCATGGGTTTAGCGCAAAATGGTTGTAAATCAATATCAAAAAAGGCGAGTCAATATCGTTTTGCTATAAACCTGCGATACATGTTCAGCCAACGATACAATCTTGTACGATAACTCTTGAACACTGAAATCCCCCTTGGGCAGGCAATCACTCACAGTATCCATTTAAACCTGGTCGGAGTGGAACAATTGTAGGTAAATTTCTTGCTCAATGAAATCAGCAGTTCCCCATGTGGGATGGAACCTGGGGCCTCTCGATCCCTTAGCCCGTGTCCTTCCACTGGATTACCGATTCAATAATATACTATTTATGTACATTGTTTTGTTCCTAGTTTGTCATGATACTTACCTGTTCACATTATAAGGAAAGGTAATATATACTTATATATGAGTAAGCAGTCGGATAGTTGAGCCAAGAGAGCACTTGCAAGGGATGTGATCTTGGGTTTGAGTAACATGACAAAACTAGGAACAAAACAATGTATATAGATAAATATAATACTGAAAAAATGTATTTGGAGTAATGAACCTTGTCAAATGAGATGTGGTTGATAATAAGGAACATATATTTAAAGTTTGAAGTCAATATCTAAAGAAATAAGAAAGTTATAGTAAAAACTATATATTAATGCACAAAAACTTTAATCAGAAATGTGGAAGCGGACACTGATGTCGACGCTAGGGTGAGTAGAAGAGCTCTCCATTTCCTTAGTAAAGTCGAGCTAAAAATAATGTAACGTATAATACAAACCGCAGAAGATGGTGGACGTTTATATGCTTCATTTTTTTCTGAAGTAAACAATGTCTTATTGGCATACATACAATATTCTCTAAATAAAACATTTCCTCCTTCAAGGTCACTGGTAAGGTCCGAGACAGTTGTTTGTAAATTGGCAAACTCTGTAAATTTGATACATAGAATTTCAAAAATGATCCAAAAATGGTAAAACCAAAATATATTTCATGTACATGTCGAGGGTTGCCCGCAAGGCTGTAGTAATTTGCTCTTTAATGCAATGCACTAACTACAGTCTTGCAGGCAACACGTGATATATATTCTGAATTCAAGTACTTTGGAGTTGTTCCAGTTGTACAAAAAATCTCTATTACAATGTAAACATAAGTACAAAGAACAAAATGATATATCAATGTCTCCTGCTTTCAGCAAGAATTAGTAAAAATATTCCCTAGCACTGCCTGTGCATAAATGGAACAACCCATAAATTGTAGAAAACAATTCAGGCCTCCTAGTAAATATATTTAAGACCAACAGTTCTATAACAAATAAGGACATCAATTAACTCAAAGCCTTAGTTTCACTTACAATTCCAGGCATAATTTTTATCAACATAACCTTTCAGCTGATTTTACTGAAATCGTACGTTTTTTAATATTGTCAAAAAAATAAATTTTATTTGAATAAAACAGACATATAAACACATTCAAATAGAATTATCCTATCTGCACAAATTCTGCATTATATATTTTATTAAAAAAAACAATCTACAAAAACAAGGTCCAAAGAGCAGTTGGTAGTGCATTGAGTTTTTGAATCTGGTGTTTCAAAGTTAGTAAAGGGTTTAGATCCCACAAGGGGCAGTAATACCCTTTCATGAAAATTCCACAATAATGTATATTTTCCTTGATTTATAAGTAATATGAAGATTATTGCCAGCATGGTGAATAGATAAATGAGTACTGGTTATTGACAAGCGTCCAGGAAAGTTAATTTTCGTTTGCTGGCTGTTGTAAAATGTTGTTATAACAGTGTATTTATTCCTTATAGAAATAATGATGACATCAAACTGACCCTCTCTACACTGGTTTCTTATATTGGCTTCCATTTTATCAAGTTTGATGACAACCTCCTTTTCAATGACCTTTTTTTTCTTCCTCAAAACAAAGACAACAACTAGAGCTATTAACAGTAACAAAACCAAGCATCCTATAACAACAACAGCAACGATAATTATCCGTGTTCGATCATCTGTCGGCCCTGGTTTAATTGGTTCATAACTGACTTCACCAATGTTGCGGCTGTAATATCCAATCTGTACCTGAAACATACGTCCACCAGAATACTACTCTCCTTTGCACCGCTCAAAACATTCACTCCTAGTATATTCAATGAGCTGCAAGGGGAGCATACCAAAATTCAAATGTATGGGTGTTTGCCTATAAACAAATATGTATCACTAAAATGAAAAGTATTTGTTCAGAGATCAATGGGAGTATTTTTGTTAATCCTAATACATATAATGTGTGGTGGAATACAAAATCGTTTTAAACTATTATTACTCTTTTATTGCATATTTGTTGGAAATATGTGTAATCACTTGTCAAATGGTTTGCCTAGCATGATGTATATATTTAATGTAAATAATGTCATACGAGGCTCTCAGGAAAGATTGGGCTTTGCTAAACTGTGTTGGCTCTATAAATTAATTTTTTATCATTATTATTACTTTTTTATTATTTCTTATTAGTATCAATAATAAAGCTAATCAATTTAGTGCTATAACTCCTGATCATTGAAATCTCCTTCTGACAGGTGATCCCCCACAATACCCATTTACTCTAGGGTGGAGTGGAACAATGTAGGTAAATCTAATGCTCAAGGAAATTAACAGTGCCCCAGTTAGGGTTCAACCTCGGGATCTCTTGATTCCTAAGTGCACATCCTACAACTGGAACACTGCTTCTATAACATGTGGCATAATGAGTAAATTATAGATAAAAGCCCTTTATACTTACCTTTACAATCAAATTTTCATCCGCAGAAGATGATATACAGGAAGGGTCACCATATGGAAGTTTACAGAGAATGGTTTCCATAGTGAAATCAGTTACATTACAAGATAAACATCCTATTGTTACCATAACCTCCTCACGTGTTGCAGCTAAATCAAGATGTCTACCCTTAAAATAACATAAAAAATATATTTACAGATGTATGTGAAACAGTTTAAAGACCAGTTTTCAAATTTAGCCAGAGGAATCCTTCAAAATCGCCACATAGCAACACATTGTTCAGGTCTTATCAGACTGTCAGTCAACGCACTCAGTTTTCCTTGAGATACTATACATATAAACATTCAATAAAAGTATATTCTATACTGTAAGTTATATCAGTATCATAACAAGTCATTTTCCAATTAGGATCACTGGCAAAACGTTTATCACCCCATTTACTAATTGCAGATATAGAACCTGAGAACAAAGGCCACCTTAACAAAAGACCACTTTTGGTCTTTCCACTGAGTGGTCTTTGTTTACAGCTTCCACAGTATCTCTGGATTTAGCTGTTAACCAGTAATTAGGCACATCCTTAATCAGTGACTTTGACAACTGTTCGTCATGATTTAGAATCAGTAGTAGGAAGTAAAATGGCTGTGAAATTTTCTTTATGACCAAACTCCACAAAAGTATGACATGCCGGGGAATCAAACCTACTACCCCTTGATCAGTAAATTTGTGGGATACCAACTGAGCTAGCCAGGCAGGTATAAAATTCCTACTAAATAAAGCTGACCATTTGCTGACATTAGTCAAACAAATTAGCAATTGCCTTGCAATGACTTTTTAAGACGTATTTCTGAGAATCAACAAAATTGATGCCAAATGACCCTTGCTGAAATGTGTGAAAAATAATACTTACTTTAATAACTAAATTGCTTTCTTGAATATCTCGTAATTCTTTAACTTTTTCCAGATCATACAAGAGAGGGTCAGGATAATAAATTATTTCAGAGATATCTCCTGGTAGGTTATCTGCTTTTACGCCTGCCACATTGTCCATTATAAACCCTATTCTGAAAAAGATCTTTAATTACTTCACCAAAATCATTTAGATAAACTAGAACTCTGTGAGTTAGATGTATCATCAAAGAAAATATATATGCTTCTAGCACACTGCACTTCTCCACTATGAGCTCTATTGACCAGTGAAGTTTCAAATCCATAGCTTAAATAGTATTGAACTTATGGTCCAGACAAGAAAACTGGGTATGCCATCGATGCCTTAAGTAATCCTCATATGTAGCCTTTTCAGGCCAAAAAATGTACTGTACATATTTATAAGTTACTAAGACTTTGTTTTTTCTAGTACTAAGTTGTTGTTTTTCACCAAGGTATAAGAATAATACATGTACAATTTATACATATTACAATCAGATAATTATTGCAGAAACCATTCAGTTAAGAATGAGGAAACAAATTAAGGAATCACTATTTTTGAACCATATTATGAGTTAATTGTAACTACATGTACATGTATTTGGAAAAAACACACCCTTATCATTCTTGTACAATTGTTGGTCCTTGGCTCTGTTCATCACATGTGACTGTAGTTGGACATATTTGGTCATGCATTTTCCATTTTTGGTTTAAGGAATGAATTCATAGAAACTGACTTTCATCGCAAAATAATAGTCACTTTTGGTGATAGCTAATTTGCATAAGCGCCATTGCAAAGGCCTTTATGCTGAAATTAGCTATCACCAAAATAACATTTATTTTTCAATGAAAATCAGCTTTTATGAATTAATTCCTTATTAGTACAACCTTTCTGAGCGAAATTTGTCGACTGAACCATTATTAATTGTGTTGATGTCAATAACTATATTTTAGTGCGTAAGAACTGAATGCATTGTAGTGCGGAATAATCTTTGTTGTACACAGGTCTTCATGCCAGCCCTCGGCCATTTTGTTCTACGCTTCGATGCAATTTTTAAAGGGTTTAATGTCATAACAGAACCAAATATGCGAAGAAATGTAAGTAATTGGATTTTAAATTGTATAAAAGAGCACTAAAAGGGAAAATCAAGATTGTGTAGCTTTAATAAAACGTGTAAACAAGTTGAAAGTTTTAGTAAGGAATACAGTATGATAAGGGTTAAGTGAGGCACACTTCCAAAACATAGTTCATACAGTAGTGTCAGCACTTTGATTATAGATGCAAATTTATGTACACGTATATGGAAGGGATCTACTTACTTTGCTCTTCTTTCTCGTACATATCTCTTAACTCTACTAGTATCAACAGTAGAATTTAGGTCATCATCAAATGTAGGACTCAAACAAATGATTCTATCAGAAGCTTCTTTAATACAATCCTACAAGAAATGATTTATTATATATATTAGTACAAGTGTATAGGCCTATGTACATGGAGGAAATTTTGTGATCTTGAAAACAGCAGTAGTAACCTGTCTGTAAAAGTTCTATGGTATGCTGCACATTTTCCATAGATTTCAATGGAATTTGAAGCATGGAGTATTCCATCTGATTTTCAATGCATGGAAAACCATGGAAAAATGGAGGTACACTGGAAAACGCTGGAAAATCTCATACCCTCACTGCAATGATTTGAACTATACTCGAAATCTAAAATAGTTATCAACATAAATTGCGGTGGTTATTATCACTTGCGCATGTGCAGTGGAATGTCATTGTCCAGGACAAATGTTAATGACATATTACCATGGGCCACTACTAAACATAGGGAAACCCCATGTAAAATGGATTCTGAATATATTAGAATTATCTCTCTCTAGTTCATCATGATTATTCCTTATCTCAACTTTTTTAAAGCCAATTCCAACAAAGTTGAGATGATGAGAATTGACTGTATATAAGGATCAATATTCAAGTACCCACTTCATTATTTCCTCTGGCACAAAAAAGCATACACTTGAGAACATTGATGAATGTAAAGAATTGGGTACTTGAAAGAACAATATCATTAAGAATTTTTGATGATTCTACTTTCCTCAAAACATTTAAGAATGAAACCATGAGAATTACTTCCTCAATGCAATTGAATTCACCCAAATACTATTTTTCTGCCAAAGAAAACTTATACAAGTCTATAATATAAGAAAGCCACTTTGAATGCAGGAAATCAGCAATCAAAAGTTAAAACTAGCTTAAAGAAGAAGATGAATAACAATTCAATACAGATTTTATTATTGCCATCAAAACGGCTTTAAAGACCATGCAGTTGAGTCTTCTAAGAATGCCTGGTTAGCTCAGTGAGTAGCGCACAAATTGACTGATAAAGAGGTAGTTGGGTTGATTCATGAGTGGTGAGGCATACGTTTGTAGAGCTGGGTCATGGAATAATTTCTATGGCAATTCTCTCTACTACCACTGATTCAAAATCATGTAGGGCAGATGTGAGTCACTGAAAAAACTGACCTATAAAATGTGTTCTAACAGTGTAAAACCCAACAAACAAGTAAATCTGTGAGCTAATGCTCACTAGTGATACCCCCGCCAAAATCTAAAAATATGCGACAAACAGGAAGTAGATGAGCAAGGAGGATGAAATCGCTTTAAACCACATGGGACTATGGGATGAAGCAATATGCAAAGTATTAGGCTGCTGCATGATATAGTTGCTGAGAAAACTGCGACGGAAATTTCGTAACGGACGGACGGACGGACGGGCACACGGACGCACGAACGGACAAGGGTAAAACAGTATACCCCCTCTTCTTCGAAGCGGGGGTATAAAAACAGACTGCTGATGTACAATCTTATGTATGAAACAAAAAATACATGATATTAATGAATGCAATGTTGACTCTCTTTTATTAACCCTTTATCTATTACTGTCCCTTTTCCCCTGTATGTGATTCTAATACTGTCCCCTTTTGTCCCCTCTAAACTTTATGCTATCAAAAAACATATTTCCACTAAATAATGAAAACATTTTTTTACAGAATATTGTAGATAAATCACTAACCTAATGAATGCTCAGAAAAAATAGTATGTTAAATTTGGACTTTAATCACAAATTTGATTAAAAACATACAGGTATGCATCCAGATGTCACATTCACTGTTTGTACAGTCTGACTGGTTAAAGTAATGTTTAATCCTTGGTGTTGCTAACAATTAAATCACTTTTTTTAAATAATACTTTCTTAGTGATAAAATATCATCTTCTAATGAACTTTAATTTCAAGAAAAAAATTTAATAATGCAAAAATGATGCTTTTGGCAACAAAAATGTTTATTCAGAGAAATAACAAAAAATCTTCATATCTGTTTCAAAATGTTTAGTTTTATAAGTTCCAGGCAGTAGTTAAATATACAAATCAGTCAGGATATCATCATCAAAGGGATTAACATTGATTAATCAGTGATAAGAGGTCATTATTTCAATTTTTGACAGGTCCCCTGATGTGTTATAATCTATATTGTTCTCACAGCTGCAAAACTGGTCATGTTTGTTAATTGATCTTATCTTTTATATTGGAATGTCAAACTGCTAGTGACACAATTAACACCAATTAACAATGATTATCAACTGCACTTTTGAAAGATATTGATCTTAAACATTTTTTTACTAATTTAAATGATATATTAATGTTGTATTTGATATCAATTTAAGTTTTCACATATATTTTTAGTTTTGTGTAATATTTAAACTGTCATACCTTTTATACCAATTGTTGAAAAAATATATAATTTACACTATTAGATAGAAAATTTAATACTCTAAAATATTTGTGTATTGATTAAATCACAATTTATTATAGTAAATGCCTGTTAAAGTATATAGGTGTCTAAACAGTAGCCATCATTTAAACTTTCTATGAAGATAAGGTACACTTTATCTCTGACTTGTATGAGAATCTAATAAGGATTTGGTAGACTGCTGTATTAGGTAAAGGGTTAAAACAATTTATTCTTTATACCTCTTGTTTGGATTTTTTTCCATTAAAATCAGCATATATCTTTGGTGACTGTATGGCAAACAGATAATTTCCTGTGATAGTCAGCTTTCTTCCTCCACTGAAAGAATCATATAAATACTATCATTGTTTGTCTAATAGTTATAGTTTTGTGCACCCTTTGCCAACTTTATTAACGGAACAGATCAAAACAGAACAGATTCTTTATATTAAAGTCACTATATGAAGATATATTCATTAACAGTAGACTTGAAAACTGTTATACAGTCATCAAGTTATCAAAATATAACATGCATTAGAGACACAATAAACAGCTCAAACCATTCTGCTTTATAAATTTCAGTTTGACCAAGTGTCCATTTCCATAAGAGCATATTGCGAAGTTCAAAACTAGCAGTAATTAGATCATCAATGAATGATTCAAACTAAGTTACATGAAAAAAACATTAACTGCAACATACCTTGCAGTATACATCATCAGTTTCTTTTTCGCAAGATTTCATTTGACTTAGAACATTTAAAGGCAAAATATAATCATTGTTATTACATGTATATACCACATTTGTACAGTACCATCATACATATTAAAAATAAGTTCTAAAACACTTCACTATAATGATAAAAAAATAAAATACGTAAACAAGACAAACCTTTCAAAACTTTTCAATGGAGATATACTGTCTATGGTAGGATTTATAACATATGTAAAGTTCACATTATCTTCACCAGAAAATAGACGACCATCATACTCCACGGATACATTGACTGTAGTGTTACCGTCTGAACTCTCCATTGAATGAGTTGAACATATCAAGTAAGGTTCAACAGGTTTTCTGGAATAGAGTTACATAAATAACTTAGTCACCATGGCAATGCAACCAGACAATAAGGCATACTTCGTTAGAATGTCAATACCACCTAACAATAACTAAGGTATGGTTTCCAAGAATCAAAGTACTGATAGTCCTGTGCGATGTAAAAAGCTGATTGTAACACTACACTCTGGCTAAACATATAATAAAAGTGAGTGATTTTTATAAGAGTATGACGCGTTAATTGGAGTGTGCAGTTGCGTGACCCTTATTGCCATACAAATATCATGTGACCCTTATTGCCATACACATATCATGTGACCCTTATTGCCAGACAAATATCATGTGACCCTTATTGCCATACAAATATCACGTGACCCTTATTGCCATACAAATATCATGTGACCCCTATTGCCATACAAATATCATGTGACCCATAATTGCCATACAAATATCATGTGACCCATAATTACCATACAAATATCATGTGACCTATAATTACCATCCCCTGATAATAGATTAATAGTCTATTACAGTCAAATGTAAGAACAACATAATCACACTCTTTCTCTCTCTCTCTCTCTCTCTCTCTCTCTCTCTCTCTCTCTCTCTCTCTCTCTCTCTCTCTCTCTCTCTCTCTCTCTCTCTCTCTCTCTCTCTCTCTCTTGTACTGCTATTTTATAAAGATGTCCCCCAAATAATTCACATGAGATTGTGCAATTTCTTTAAATCAGAATGGCTCGGTTTTATTCCATGTGATGCAATGTGTTGGTATGCATTGAGGTGTAATACTAAGTAACACATGTACATTAAAATGTCATTTAATACAGTTTGATATGACGTGAAGTAATAATATATATGTTATGTGATGCAGTGTGATGTAATGTGAATTTATAAAATTTATGTTATGTGATGCAGTGTGATGTAATGTGATTGGTTGAATGTGATGGGATGTTATTTAATGTTGTGTGATGTGGTGAGAAGTAATGTACTGTCATGTAATAGTATGCAATATCATGTAATAATATGTAATGTTATGTAATGATATGTTATGTTATGCAGTGTGAAGTGATGTAATATAATTAACGGAGATGTGATGTTACACAATAAGAAGTGATATGATTTTATATAATGGGATGGGATGTTATGCATCGTGATGTAATATGATGCTTTGTGGCGTAATTTGATATGATGTAGTATGGAGTTATACAATGTGATGTTATGTAATGGGTTTGTTTGTTTGTTTTAACGTGGCATTCAACACATATTTAGGTCATATATATGACGGCCAGCTCTTCCTACTATAGGTATCCTGGATACTTTTTCTATCACCAGTACTAACTAACCCTAACACAAGGCCGACAACTCATGTATAGGGTAGGCATGAACCCGCGATCTCTGTATTCGAAATCGAGCCTGCTAACCACTTCACCACTGCCGTGGCATAATGGGTTTGGATAGGTTGTGATGTATCAATATAATGTGATTTATTGTGATGCAATGGAATGTGATATAATTGGTTGCAATGTGATATGGTTTGATGTGATGATATGTGATATGATGATAATTTGTGATGTGATAGTATGTGATGTGATAATATAAAATCTGATGATATGTGATGTGATGGTATGTGATATGATAATATGTAATGTGATTATATGTGATATGATGTGATGATATGTGATGTGGTTATATATGATTTGATGATTTGCAGTGTGATGATATGTGATGATATGTAATATGATGTGATGTAACTTGATGTGATGTAATGTGATATGATACAGAGTGACAAAAGATCAAAACTAAATCTTACTTTGGTCTTAAAGCTGCATACACTAGTTTCCTCCCTTTGACAGGCTTTCTTGTAAGATGTATGTACATATCTTGCTGTCCTTTCTTCAGTTGTTTACTAGCAGTGCAATTAAGTCCACCAATTAATATATTTCTAGAGATGCCAGTATCTAAGTTATGTCCTTTAATGGTCACACGTGTCCCTCCATCATATGGTCCCAGGATGGGTTCTATACTGATGATTTGTGGAACCTAGAGATAAAACAGTGATTAATAGTACGTGGAAAGACTAAATTAAATAGAAAAAATAACACTTATTTCATGCCCAATTGAAAATATGTGCGTTCCAGACACCCAATCTACTTACATTGTTTTACTGGGGACCAGTACGTGGTAACAAAGTGGCTTACGGTTTTTCCCAAAACCTTGTTTGGATTCACCAACCTGGTCAACACTTTTAGTGATGACCAAATCAAAGCCCTTCAACAACTAAAGGACAGCCAGATTCTTCTAGAATCGGATGCCCCTTACTTTCCGGTGAGAAGCTTGTCGAATACTTCAACCCCCGGACTCCTGAAGTACGTCGCAGACACAGTTGCCCAACACAGAAGGACGACGAGAGAGAGAATTCTTGAAATCACCGTAAAGAATGGCAGGGAACTCTATAAATGTTAGCTCCACCTATGCACAACATATGCACCCAATCCATAAAACAGAACAGTGATTATTTTTAAGTTATCTCATATTTATTCCAATGTGAAAGATCACTGGACAGGTTAATCATGAATGAAACTTGGTGTCGGGACGGTGGACAGATATCTCAACGCAAAGAACAGTCTAGAAGACCTGAAATTGAATAACTGTGTTGTTGACTCTGATCATGTGACTCTCGAATGAACTCATATGTTAGTTCTTTATCGTGATGGATATTGCACAGAAGTTAGCACTTGACAGACCCAAAGATGCTGAATACATTGTTGCCAAGGCTATAAGAGATGGTGTTATTGAAGCTACAATAGATCATGAGAAAGGTTATGTGCAATCTAGAGAGACAAGTGACATTTATAAAACTAGGGAACCAATGGCTGCCTTTCATCAACGTATCACTTTCTGTTTGGATATACACAATAATTCTGTGAAGGTTATGAGATTTCCACCAAAATCTAATAACAAAGATCTTGAGCCCGCTGAAGAGAGACGTGAAAGAGAGCAGCAAGAATTAGAAAGTGCTAAAGAAATCGCTGATGAAGATTTTGATGGTTTCCCATAACGTTTACTTCATATATTGACTTTATCTATGACTTAATTAAAACATTGCTGTAGTAGAGTGTCTGTAGGGAAGTTAACTTGGAGCAAAGAATATTTTTTGCTTAAGATGTGAATTACAGACACAGTCACTGTGATTATTAAAGTGTATGAAACTGTAACTGTTGACTATTTGACTATAGCTCATTTGGTTTATAAATGAATAAATCTGTATTGTGCTTGCATTCTAATGACTACAGCATGAAGATGATTTTGGAAAAAGAATTCATCAATCGCTGCCTTGGCGGTGACTTCCGCTTTCTGGGATGGCAAGGTTCAGCCTTCGATTGATCATGCTCTATAAGACCATGATCAAGTTGCTTCCTGGTGTTCTTGTCCTGCACTTTCTTGAAATACTTGGGCAGGATAATGCCCTCGTCATTACCACTGCTCAGAATGACATCATTGGCTGATTTATAAAACTTCAGACCATCCTGTAATGCTCGCTGCAAGTCAATGTAGATTAATACATCACAAGATGACCGCATACCACTGATGACATCTATTTCTCCCGGTTCACCAGTTGCAAAGTGGATTCGCATTTTGTTGAGACCAGTCCTTCTAATGCTTTTCCAAGCCTTCTTAGTTGTACCATGAACAACCACTGGATAACCGTGAGATGACTGAATAGGCCATAACTCCAATTCATTCACCTCCACACTGTGGCCTTGATTGGCACATATTTTCCATCTACAGTTTTCTTTCTTGATGGTATATCTTTGTTTCTGGTCCGCATAAGCAACTGTTTTCACCGTTTTCATCTTCCACCGTGAATTTTTGTAAACTGGGAACTTTTTGCAGTAATTCATTGATGTAGGCATATCCACCTGACGACAACTTTATACCAAAGGTATCTGGCTCATGTCTAAGAACATAGGTTAGTGTTTCAGACAGTTGTTTATAATTTTTGGTATTCCTTTGTACATCAACATCACTAGATTCTACTGGTAAAGCAGGCAGTTGACCACCATTTGTTGCGGGTTCAGGCTATTGGTCTAGTTGCCCGACCCTTTGGAGTTTAAATCCTTGGACTTTTGATCACCTGAATCCTTCTTTTCTAATCACTTCTTGTACTTCCTGCACTCACTCTTCATATGGCCTTTGTTTTTACAAAAATAGCACTCTACTGAAGATTTGTACGTATGTTTTCTCTCTGGAGATGAATTCTGTTTAGATGATCTGTCCTGTGAATGTTTAGACCTTGGCTTTTGCTTATTCAACACCTGTTGCATAGCCTTGGCTATCATTTCTTCCACCCTAGCTTCTGATAAAGCAGAGACAGTGTTGACACTAACATCATCTTTTGATTTTCCTCTTTTCTTATGATCCACCGCTTTACTAATATATTGGTGATGTTTCACAAGATTCATTGCCATCTCCATTGAGGTTGGTCTTTGGAAACTAACATGTTTTCCTGCCTCACTGTCTACCAGACCTAGGCAAAATTTTGTAACTGCTTCAATTCTCAGAGTATCTTCTGAACTGTCACTAAAAGCCACTGTGGCCATTGTTAGTACTCTATCGGCCCATTCTTCCAAACTTTCACTTGCTTGTTGTTGGCTCTGTCTGAATTTATTTTTTGAGGTTTCCACCAGCTCTTTGGAACCAAACCTAGTTTCCAACTTCTCCATAAGTGTATGGAAGGTACAGTTACTATCGGCTGATAAAGCAATAGTAAAATAGTCCAAAGCTTTATCTTCCAAACACCAGGTTAAATAGTCAAGACTTTCACAATCTGACCATTTGAGTACTTTCCTATAACTATTGAACTTTCACTTGAAGGAAGTCCAATTTGTCCTACCGTCAAACTTCAGACCTTTTGGTAAGTGTTTTGGGTTTCCATGTTTCTTCTGATGTTTGGTGGAAGATGAATGATACTTGTCTCTTTTATAGTGATGTTTATGTTTGTGTGTTCTAGACGTAGCAGACTCATAATCATCTGTGTCACTTGTGTCAGAGCTCTGAGCACTGGTTACATGTGTTTGTGAAGCACAATCATCTTCGCTGGAAAAGGAATCTGAATCATATTTCTTTTGCTTTGATCTATACGATTTGGCTTTTGATACAGATTCTTTAGCTTTGGTCTTTTGAGATCTATAATATCTCTCCGAAACCTGGGAGTCAGAGTCTACCGGAGCAGGTTTAGGTACTCTTCTTCTGGTAGTTGTCTCCCTTTCTTGTTTAATAGTCTTAGATCTGGAAGACCTATGAGAGCCTTGAGAGTTAGCCTCTAGAGGTGTAGATCTAGAAGACCTGTTCTCTAGATCTGACTCTGAATAGAAGCTAGTATCTTGAGATCTAGAAGACCTCTCTGAAACATCTGAGTCATACTTCTGAGACTGGATTTTGTTAACGCACTTAGATCTAGAAGACCTGTCTGTGTCATTAACAGCAGTTGCCAAGTTTTTAGATCTGGAAGACCTTAATTCTGGTCGTGACTGCTCACTAAACTCATGTGCTTTGGAAGATTTGGGAAATCTTACCCCTTCAGACATACTAAGTTCTGGTTCCCTTTTTGGTGTACTACCCTTTCTACCCTGACCTTCTTTTTCAGATTTGTAATCACTTAAATCAAGTTCATGATATTCAAGTGGCATTTAAATACATGTATAATTAACAACAAAATGCAAGAACAAAATGAATTGAAATTACTCTAATAGTAGAAAAATCTACTTTATATATATCAGAGAAAATGTTACTTAAATGCATCAGACAATGGTAAACTCTACCCAATCCTAGTGGCAGAGTTGGTAATAGAAGGGGTCAAGATCTGCGTTTCTAGCTTCAAGTTTTCCTCACACTCCCAGGTGACTGCAAAGAAATTGGGGGACTATAGCTAATCATTTGCAATATACATAATAGGAGATAGTTATTACCATGATCCATATAACCCACATAGTTTTGCTAGGCTCAAAGACAAGGTACCTCTTATCTCCGGGAGGGTAGGGTTCCAGTTTCATGAATGACCAGCTCATTAAAACAAACCAAGTTGATTTTTTATGATATGAAAATAGCGCAAATTTTCTCAAAATGCAATTCATAGCTTCAGGTGTCATATGACAAAAATGGATTGAATTATAAATTGAATAAGAAACAAAACTACTTACTGTAAAAGAAAAAGGTTCAGAATATTCTCCAGAAGCATTGTTGTGTAAAGTCACTCTAACTGTTCCGTTACTTATTGGTTGATTGCTGGGTTCAAGTTCACATACTATCCTGAAATATTTGATTCACACAATGAGTTTTGTTTAGTTATGTTCAGCCCAGTTTTCTTGGACAGTTAAATACAACTTCATCTTGAATTTGAGTTCAAAGGGTAGTCTCTCCAGTACAAACATGAAATTATGCACCATTGCCATAATACAATGTATGAGGACAGAGAGCAACAGCAACAGGATTGATTTAGCAATGCATGGTTTTCAGTTATGATTTGTAAAAAGAAATAATGTTTGAAAACCCCATTATTCTGAAAACAAGACTTCATCTGTTAATTTAAATGAAGCCATCTTCATCATACTTACTAGTTCAAATTCCCATTCTAAATAAGCTTTTGTACATAGGCGGATCCAGCAGGGCCGGGGGTCAATTTCCCTAGAATTTCCAAAATATACCTGTCCAATAGTGTATTTCTTGACTGTACGTCATTTTAAAGTAGCACGAAGCAAATTTTCTCGGTGCTTAACTATGATTTTATTTAGTTTGTATTATAAATACATGTATGTTGCATTATTCTGCAAAATGTGCATAATGTGGTTGTTGTGCGAATGTTTTGACCTCCCCCCCTTAGAAAAAGTTTTGAACCCCACGACAAAAAGATCCTGGATCCACACCTGGTGTATACATTCTCACATTTAAGTCATGGTCAGAGCTGATGAAGAAGGAGCAGAGGTCTGCTTGTAGGTTGCACACATAGGGATCGAGAGGTCCCAGGTTCAAATCCAAGTAGGGTCTCAGCTTATTTCCTTAAGCGAGAAATTTGCCTACACAAGTTTGTTCCACTCCATCAAGGTGTAAATGGGTACTGTGAGGGGTCACTAGTCTTGCTTGAAGGTTATTTCAATGACCAGGTGTTATTGTACAAAATTGTTAAGTCGGCTGAATATGCATATGGAACAAGACTTTAGACCGTACCATAATTTTTTAACGAAACTTTTTGTCTATTCACCTATTCAGGTAATGCACAATAAATTCATTTCAAATTGCCTGTGAAGTAAAAATTCATTTAGCTTAAAAGGTGGGGAATGAAACTATAGGCCTACTGTAACTGGCGTTACGGTGTCAAAATGATAGATCACATACGACAGGTTGACCGAGTGCACTTCCGTCATAATTACGATCATTTAACTAAATGAATATTTGCACTATGAAGTCAGTTAGCCTTTGACATGCAGACTAGAAACATGTAGTTTAGGATAAATAATTATTAAGATGTTCAAGCGCTGTCAGCGGCTCGAACATATAAGTTAGGAACATTGCTTTGAATCTGGACTTATATAAGTTATGATATTAGATTTAGAACTTTATTAAGTATGTTTGTAAACAATAACGATCACGGACCATTATTTAACGTCATATACAAACTGGTGTTGTTATAAACTGTATCCTAAGTATTTATGTTGGTGTTGTGTACCAGAGACATGATTCACACAACAGTGTGGCAACGTACTAAACTGTTGCATACAGCTACGCCACAAAACACTAATTTGCAAAAGACAATCAGACCTAACAAGTTCAGTGCTTACAGTACTTTGATTATCAAGCAAAGACAACTCAAGCTTACCTTCTACCAGGATCATACAATGTAGCTTTCATGTTACATGATTTATCTGCTACAGTGACAGACTTTATTTCACTATCACTAGAGCCAAGATTTTTTCCTTTTATAATAACATCTACTTTAGTATTAACAGCCACACTTCTTGGATAAACCTAACATGATAAAATGAAGTAGTAAAGGTTTATTGCTGTTACTGCAGAAAAAATTCCAACATTAAAGGCTGATTGCTGTTACTGCAGAAAAAAATCCAACAGCAAAGATTTACTGCTGTTACTACACTACTGCAGGAAATCCTAGCAGTAAAGATTTACTGATGTTACTGCACTACTGCTGAAAACTTCTAGCAGTGAAGGTTTACTGCTGTTACTGTGCTACTGCTGAAAATTCTAGCAGTGAAGATTTACTGCTGTTACTGTGCTACTGCTGAAAATTCTAGCAGTGAAGGTTTACTGCGCTGTTACAATGTACTCCATTACTGCTGAGTGGTGTCTACATATACATCATGATAAATATATCAAATAAATATATCAAAGCAGTTATAGCTCTTTCGCACATGAGGTTTTAACAGAATGTATAAACACAGTATCATATAACAAACGGAAGCAATAAAAGGGAATTTTCCCTAACATAAACCACATTCATATACTTCAATTGCATAAATTGCATATTGTCTGCTTGTTAATGTGTATTGTGAACAATATTAATTCAAGTTGTAATTCCCCCTTTAATTGCCTACTTGCAGCCTAATGTAATTGTCTATGACAAATTTTAATGACGATTTGCTACAGTCTGCTACTAAACATGTTAAAACTCCACATAAGTAATTCTCAGTCTTCGAATTTTGTCAGTGGACAGTCAAGCGAGTCTATCAAAAAGATGGATCTACCCTCAAGCTCTGTTTGCTGGCAGAAACATAAAATTACTGTAGAAGGATCAATCCTTCTGCTGTTTCTGTTGGCAGGAAGATTTACATTAGAGCAGAAAGATCAATCATAAGATTAATTAACACATTTAAAAATAAATAAAAAAGCTGTGCATGCATCTGCAAACTTTTTATTCATGCATAAAATAGAAATATGATCATTTCACAGGAATGTATCTATAAGATAAAAAACTGTGATAAAATTGATTAGAATGTTTGCATTGATGCTGGACCTCTTTTAACCATGTTTTTCTATAAAACTACATGTTTCTTCCAATTTTTGATAGTTATTGAGATACAAAATGTATTTGCAATTTTAAGGGGTCTTGGGCAGCCTATTATAAAAACTCTTACAATAAATTTACAATTCAATATCGAAGGATTTACAACTAAAATTGGTCATAAGATACTTGATAATATGGGCCCAAGGTTCAATACATATTACCTATAGAAAATAAATATGGAACATACATTGGTTATATCAGGAGCAGGACATATGTTCTCTGTATCACTACAAGGGACCCTTTTGTAAACACATGAAGAATGACACCATTTACATTGATAATATGGTCTAGTTGTATTAAAACTTTTACATAAGCCACAATTTTCACTGGCCTTCAGCACATTCTCACACTCATATAATACAACTGCAAATAGAAATATGTAACATGCATAGATTTATTTAGGATATGTGAAACAGTAAAATCTCAATCATCCTATATCCGATCTAGTTTTAACATACACTGTATCATTGACTATCCCAAATTCTAACACAGACACTTGCGTTTTTTCCATAGTTTGTAGTAGAATAAAACATAGAGTAATTAGACGTTTGTTTTGATGTGCTTCTTAAATAACCCAGGCTAAAGCACTCACTATTTAAAATTGGCATTTCAAAACTCATGTCTATCTTTTATTCTACAACAAACAAGAGGATCATGATGGCCCTTTATCGCTTACCTGAGAATGCAAGATGACCCATGTTCAAACTCATCCAAGCAATTACCTAGTTCATGAATTAAAAGTTATGAACATTTCTTAAAACCCATTTATTAACTAAACAAGAAACAATTTAATTCCAGATAAGTTCATGAGCTTGAATCATTCATGAACCATAGGCTTATGAGCTGTTTAAAAACCATGTCAGTTCATGAACTAAAATTATAATGAACCAGTACTTTTGATGATTTTTAATCTTCATGAATATATCATGAACTGTTCATGAACTTAAGTCATGAACCTTCATGAATTGTCATTAACTATACCACCATATAATACAAATATGATAAATAGGAATTGATTATTAAATCAGGATTAATAATTTTACCTTTTGACGGAGGCCCTGCTAAGTCTGTTCTATTCCATGTAAATTGTACAGTAGCATTTACTTCACCATAGTATCCAAGTACATTGTATTTGTTCTGTTGATAAACACATATCAATAATAAAAAACACAGTTGACTTTGAATGATATAGAGCTATTAATTGATGTCTTAGGAACAGTGTTGAGGACTTTAAAAAAAAGTTGATTTCAAAATAGTAACATTGAATTCTTGAAATTGTTAAACGATAATATAAAATGATAATGTCTAGTGTAAAATTAGCAAAATTTTCACAAAAATCATAGGAAAATTAAAATTTACAAATAACCCACTTTTATGACAATCAAAATGTAGGCCTATAGTTCCTAATAGCAGCATTTTCTTAATACAAGGACCATTTTCTTGTCAAATTAAGCCTAAAAATTATATAAAATTGTATGATTTTGCAATAACAAAAGTCGTCTTTATAGTAGAACAGTACCTAGGATGAACTTAGAATAATAGAAAACTTTATCCTCAGATAAGGACAATAAGGATTTAACTGAGTTGCACATAATTGAACTTCTTTGTTATAATATATGTAACGACAAACATGCACTCGCTAAAACATTGATCACTCACTGGTTGACCAAGTGGCCTTATTTGTTCCCATATAGCATGTCTTTAGACTCATCTGATTTATTTAGATAAGTAGCTTCTGACCATGTTTCATAAAGCTCCCCAAAAGACATGTCAGCAATTTTGAAAAAAGTAGAAGATCATTGCTGTGGACCAATCCAGCGGAGGATGAAGAGGGTCAAACATAATGTCATTTCTAGATAGAGTTAACTTCTAGTTAGGTTTTAACCAGGTTTAAACATAATGCATCCATATGGATCAGACAGACATCGGTAAGCAACTAAAACCTGTACATCATTACTGTCATCATCATCATCATCATCATCATCATCATCATGTTGCATGAAAATTGGCCATTAAGTTTAATACAACCACAGTCCTTGTATTCAAATTATGTATAGGAAAAAAACAAAGCATACATTGATACTAAACATTCACTTTAAGCCATTGCACAGGGTGAGCTTAAAATGATAAAAAAGATGAACAACTTCAACCATACCTTTTTAATTGCACATGTGACCTTTTCATGTTGTTCTAAAGTAGCATTGAACCAAACAACGTCTAAGGAACCAATTGTAATCTTACAAAAATATTTAACTTTTCCAGTCTGAAAAAAAAATAGAATTTTACAAAAATCAGATTATAGTTCTCTAGATGAAGTCAATATGGTACAACATGGGGAAGGCAAAGTAATATAATTTTTTTAATGTCACAAGGTGAGAAAACTATGCAGCCTGGCCAAGACTTTAAACCCTAGCTTAAAAGGCGAGTGTTCTACCGACTGAGCTATATGGCCCAAATTACATATTTTTGTCCTCATGATGTGAACAGATACATGTAGGAAATTCGTCCCAAACCAATTAAGGAGCAATTATAGCAAGTGCCCCTTAACTGAACCCAAGACCCCTGTACAAGAGGACATATCTTCACAAGGACAAGTCAGACCAGAATATACGTTCTTTTGTAAATTGTTTCTTTTCTTTTACTACGGAATACATGATATATTTAGGAAGTCTGTCACATCATGACATCCTCATAAGGTGAACAGGATAAAAACAAAAGGAGTAAACTATATCCCAAGTTCAAACATTTGGGGTTTTCTCGTAGAGGTACAAACAAAATTTCACCTTCACAATGAAAGTATGTGTACAAAGAATATAGGATTTATTCGGTATTTCATGCTTTTCAGCAATAATGTGTAACAGACTTTGTTTGTAATGTCTGGGCACATATGGAAAAACCCACAAATTTGAGTTTTGAATTAGGTCTGTTATTGAACTACAATACACACCGCAGGTAAGTTGGTTCCCATCATAGTAAGGTTATAGTCATCATCTTTAGATAAATACCAGGTACCATCAACATTAGGCTTATATTCACCCTCAGCTATTTTAACTGTGTAATTATCTGCACGGGGACACTTTTCTTGCTGGCTTATTTCGTAACTCTATAAAAGTATGTGAAGAGAAAATTATCAACAAGTCAAGTTAGTTAACACTGAAGTACAGTGACCACCAAAAGAGTTAGAATAAAATCAAAGTTGCTGGAAAATTGACACATCTTAACATATTTTGCTCAAATTTGCTCAATGAATATCTACATGTATTGGGATAAAAGGTCATTGTTATGTCAGTGTTATTACAAGAATATTTTTCATTTTTGTCATGTCTTGTTGAAAAAGCATGTGATTAAGAAATTTGCAAATTCTCATAGAATTTAAAGGCTTAGGAAAGTCACCAACCAGTACATCAATTTCAATTTAACAATAATGAAGTAAGAACAAGAACGAAAATATTTCATCAAGAATCTCATAGTTACACAAGTTAAGACATAAAATCTTATGTAAAACATATATGTAATTGGAGGAGGAAAAGTTAAGTGCTTGATGCCAGGATCAAACGAAGGGCCTCTTGCTTGTAAGTCAGACATTCTCCCAACTGAGGTAATGGGGCAGGTGAATACAACTCACCTATACAACTTACAATAAATAATTTGAATATCATACTATATAAACAGCCCTACTACATACCTCCTTCCTTTTTAAATAATTTAAAGTGACAACCCCAGGTTCTTTTGACTAATACCCTCGTTGGCTCTTGGATTTCTACGCTAGTCTTTCACTCATGGCACAAATGTAATAGGACAAGAAAAAGTAAAGAGTCCAATTCAGAGATCAAACCCACAACCTCCCCACTTGCACCTCAGATAATCACGCAATCCAGAAGGTGAATTATAACTCACAAATAATTTAAATTTTAAATTGTATTTTATTACTTTTACATCTCTGCTACACAAAAACTCTTAGAATTATCTTACCCCATTATCATCAACTGTGTCATAGATACATTTTACACTGTAAGTTTCCCATTTACAAGGATACTTGGTACAATCATAACAACTAAAAAGATAAATAGGTAAGGGATCATCAATAAAGCACAAAATGGAACTATAAACATTATCATATAATGTTATATTTCATAATCATTTATGAAAATCTCATTTAATTTGTATTGAAAATATGATATAATTTATATACTATTTCATATCAACATTTTCTTATAATTCATCTATAGTTTATGTACAAACAATTAATATTTTCATAATGAAAATCTCATATAATTCATAACAATTCATATAAAAGTTTGTATTGAAAAAATCTCATATAATTCATATTCACATAATATTTCATAATGAAAATTTCTAATAATTTATATAAATACATTATTTATGTATAAACATATAATATTTCATATTGAAAATCTGATACAATTCATTTATAATGTATGAAATATTATATTTTGAAAATCACATATTATTTGTGTAATTATCGTTCTTATGATTGTTCATAAATCTAAAATAACTCATATGACTTCATAATTAATACTCATATAATTCAAATGATATTTCATATTGAAAATCTCATGAAATAAAGTCTTGTAGAATGACTTACCTTTCAAATGTTTCACAGTTATACAGTGTAAATTCCCCAGTCATGATGGGTGTTGGAGACTTTTCTGTTGTAATATACACAGTCACATTTATAGATCCTACATAAGTATAAAAGATATCAAATAATCATACATGTATGCATGAACTAATATCTAAGCACTTATAACTTAACAGTCATAACTAAGAATGTCACAATTGTCTAGTTCATCAACTCCTTCATTTAGAAATTGATTTCAATTCATGGAATAGGTTTATTAATATTTTATTTAAGAATACTGGATAAAGTGTGTCCTAATGATTTATTAACTTGATATGTTTTATATGCACATGTAAAGATTGACAATAAGTCAGGTTATTTTGTCGTAAATAAAGAATGGAAATATCTTTCATCTTAGAAAATGTAAAAGAAATAGTTCTATTTTTGTCATAATCATAATTGAACTATCAGTTATCATCATCATAATTATCAATGTTGTCATAATAATATTACAGCAATACTTTCATCAATATCATCATCATCATCATCATCATTAGTTAATTACAAGCTTTATTTTCAGTAACCTCATAAAATCATCATCATCATCATCATCGCTTTCATTATCATCATTATCAATGTAATCATCATGACATGCATTATAATCATCATATCATTACTGTCATCAAACTAAATCACCATTATCATTATCAGTATATCACAATTATCAACATCAGTAAACTCGTAATAAACATCACCATCATCATCCTTTCCATCATCATTATCACTTTCATAACAAGTATTATCATCATAACCATTATCACTGTCATCACCATGATTATCATTATCAAAATACAAATGGCAAAAAAATTACTTACCTTTAATAGCTTGTTTTTCTTCATCTACAAAATCTGGTCTACAGGTCACAACATAACCATTATTATCCACAATACCGGGCACTGTCTGATCTCTTGACGTAATAAAATGAACGTAATCAAATATACATTTCACATTAGCATCCTGTATGCTGTGAGATACATTTATTGTTATCTGGAAAAAATGCAATTTTGCAATTTCAATACAATAACATGTAACAAGTTTGAATATAAAACACAAGTTTATCAATCAATACAAAAATATATTGAAAAAGAAAAGTCATAGCTATAAATGCATGAATAAATCTTTGAAATAGAACAATTAATAATTTGTAAAACTGGCCAATTAAAGAGCAACTTTTTTAGAAATATTTTTTATGGGTTTTAAACTGTGTCAACATAAAATAAGGACATTTTACGGTGACCAGTGCAACTTTACGGGTTTTCCTGGACCATTGTCTATGCCCAGTACTCATCTACTCTTCCACAAGGTCGGCAACTTCATCATACATACATTATAAATGGTAGAAAATTGACATTAATATCAATTTTTTAATGAAATGTAATACCCTTCTGGGTGAGATTATAACATGTATCCCCTTCAGGACCCTTGATTTTATGATGTGCCACGTGTACCAACTGTGCTGTGGGACCAAGTTTTGTAGAAATTTTGTAAAACAAACTGTTTTTGACTAGAAATAATTCAGGCCACCTATGGTTCAATATATATATATATAATATTTCATACTTACGTCAGATGGTTCGTTCACTGATATGATATTTGGATTTATACTTTGAATAGATGGACATTGATTACCAGGTAAAGAAGGGATCCATACATTTTTAGTCTGACATTTAGTCTTGGTACTGCATCTATGGTTAAAAAAGAAAGATATATGTACACACGCACATAACAAAACAATTAATTCTGCTTTAAAATTTTATTTGAATTCATTCTGTTTCTGGAAGGTGGGACAGAGTTTTTTTTTATAAAAAAGTTATTTTAGTTGTTTTTGTTTGTTTGGTTTAACGCCATAGCAACACATTGTATTATAAGTCATATAATTGTAGTCAGTCAACCTACTCAATGTTCATAGAAAGGCTAAATCTCTGGATATAGGCGTTAACTAACTCTTAGGCACATATTTTCGTCGATGATCGGCAACTACTCAACATGATTAAGAGGGAGAATGGCTTTCATGACCAAGCTCTTTGAAAGTATGCCCCGCCCAGGAATGGAACTTGCGGCCATTCGATTAGTAGCCTTGCATGCTACTAACTGAGCTAGCCAGGTTGCTAAATTCTAGTGTGGTTTTCACGGGAGTGTGCGGTAAACCATGTGAACATTATGGCTTACCGCTGAGTTAGCTACATACAGTCTGCAACATTTGATTCTTATCATACTTGATGATGATGATATATCTTACAGGGATTATGATATTGCAATATAATCAACATGATATATGGCAATATTTTAAATTAAACATGCTTGGTTTTGTCAATAAGAGCCTTTGCAAAATTACTTAAACCTACTGATTGTTAACCCTGTCTAGTATGCTGATAGTGTACCATAAAAAATAAATTACCTATTTTCCAGCATACACCATCCACAATACGGGTCATGACTTCCAATACATTCATCACAATTCTTATAGCCAGAGCATGATTGAACAGGTAGTTTTCTTACCTATATAAACATAAAAAACTTAACATGCCAACAGAACAAACAAACCATGCATAGGGCACCCTTCTAAACTATCAATTTAGACATACCATGTACATATGTACAGATCTATTATCATATCAAACCATATATTGCGGCTTGAGTGCAAAACGATCGTACATGTATCACTCTTTTCTTATATTGAGTAATGTCCGTTTTATGCCAACACCAGCAAATTTTGTCTCTAAACTTAATTTCTACAATTGCTTTAGTGAGCCAATTATCAACTACATTTAACTGACAATAATGTATTTTCACTTCCATTTACCGTTTAAAATAGCAATCCAGTTTTCAGGTGTTATATGGTTTTGTTGAATACAGTTGCCAAGATTAAAATTTTTTAACAGGCATCACCCGATTCAAAAACTAAGTACAGTTCATGCAGGGGGGTTCTGAGTTCTCCCGCCTTTATTGTTGTTATTGAAGGAGGTACATGCCCCTCCTCACCTGGTGTCAAAGGCGCAGGCCAAAGGTGCAAAAAGGTTATAAATAAATAGAATAATTTCAACCTCCGAACTGTACTTTCCGCTTGATTTAAAAAAAAACTAACAGAAGTGCTAGTTTGATGCTAAAAGAGCAAAAACTTTTTTTGGTCTGTTTTACTTTACCCAAGCATTGCCATAGTTGGAAGAATCAGGTACATTTGTACTTCTTTTGGCTATTTCTAGCAAGCCAGTAAAATAAACAAACGCTTGGACTAACTTTCTTCACTGCTACACAAATTGTGGCAAAGTAAGAGCATTTTCATAATGATTCAAAGTCCGTATTGCATCAGAATGGCCAAGATCATTTTTGGCAAAGTCAATTAGTATTGAATTGAACACCTACCTTGTCTTCTGTTAAGACAAATATATGTCTTTGATCATAGGAAGTTAACATACTTTGTATCATAAAATGTGTATGTTGTGTGATTCGTTGTTTAATTTTGCCAGCAGTAGCTTTAGGATAAACATTAGCCTGAAATAGTCAAACAATTTGAGTAATTACTAAAAATATACTTATAGGTACTCATTCACAGATTTCAATTTAAAAATCACCTTTTTCTAAAACTATCAAAATTGGAAATATTTTTGGAAGCATGAAAGTAGAGTTCTGATAATGACAATTGTTGTGCAAATTGACATACAACTACAATGATGATGTTTCATGTATAGTAAATATCTACCCCGTATACCACGGTATATTAACACCTTTAGCGCATTTTTGTGCGTTTTATTGTTTATTTCTTGCAACATATAGGTCAGCTTAAGAAAGTACGATTTTATTTTTGACACTATTATTGACACTGAACAGAATTTTGAAATTATAGGAAAAATAAACCAAATCTGTAAACTAGTACCTTTAACAAAGTTATTAATGGTCACTAAGTTCTGATGCTAATTTTTTTCATCAAGATTTTACCAGTTTGTGAATTTCACTTTAACACAAAAATGAGTCCAGTTACATGAATACATAAAACTAATTGAGTATTTAGTCTGTATATTACACATAATACATACAGTACATAAAATAAATACAATTTAGCACTGTCAACATTTGTAAATAAAAAGGAGGACGAAAGAAAAAGAAATCATGAACTGCTCCTGCCATGGTCATTAGATTCAGACGACTCCAATATACCACCTGCCTCCGGCGGTAAATAATTACATTTTACATATGGTAATACATACAATATGAATGCACCTAGTTTTGTAATTTGTAATATAAATTATCTTTAGTTTTTTACTTATTTATTTTAACTCGATTGTGAAACAAGTTCTTACAACTTAGATTAACTTTCTAGTCTTCTTCCTGGTCCCCCAGTTCTGAGCTTGTATGATATGTTATCCAATGATTTCCAGTCCAACGGCATAACTGCTTGGCCACATGCTCTCCTATTTATGTTTTTGCGAGAACACATGAAGATCGACTAAGATCCTATAAATCATACCTTTAATATGTAGCTATCTGTTGTGCCTAAGAAAGCAATGACATTAGAATTTTCAATAGCAACAGTTACAGCAGATATGGATGTATCATATGTAACAACTGGTTCCTCAATAAGCTCAATGTCTCCGATCATGCTATGATATGCTGGCAAAACATCTGTGTTACACAGGTAATCCTCATCATTGTTTGGAAGATCATCCTTTTGCTGAAATTGACCCAAATAAATTATCATTATTATCATTATCATTATTATTATTTTTATTATTGTCATTATTTTTTATATTAGTATCATTAGTATCATCATCATTATTATTATTATTTTATTTATTATCATTATTTAATTATCGTTATTATTATAATCCTAATTTAATTATCGTTATTATTATTATTATAATTATCATTATCATCATTATTATTATTATTACGGGGAAACTGTAAAAAGTCAAGGAATATGTGAAAATCCTTAAAAATGTTCAGGGTTTACATGTATTACCTAATTGTATTTATACTTTTTGGGATTTCCCTAATTTACTAACGTTACATTATATCCCTGATTACACACATAATACCTGTTATGTATTCATGCACATTTATTTTAAACGATTTTATATAAAAAAAAGTACAAGAGATTGAGTTCAGTGTAACAGAAGTTCGAAATTCATTCAAAAATTAAATTTAGAATATTAAACATACATTCCTCTCTTTTTCACCTGATTTCAACCACACCTTAACAATAGCTTTTAAGCTGAAAAATGCACATACTTACGAAATAATATTTGAAAGTTTGTATCCCATATAAAGAAATAACAAGTATGCATTGCTTTACAACAAAACGCGTTACTATTTGATGAGAATATACCATAAAAATAATTAATATTAAATTTCTGCTATAGTGAAAATGACATCATAAAGATTGAAATAGGTTATTTACACAGAATATTGTTGGAATGAACTTGATTTAATTTCAATAGTAAGCCCAGAAATTTAACTTTTCACTCTCAGCTTTGCCATTTAAACAATTTCTAAACATTTACAAAGTGAAATATGCTTACCATTTTATTGCCACATGGAATATCATTTGTTGGGTACCGGAAGTAGTAGTCATCTTTATTCGGAGTCCAGTCTTCCGCATAACATTTACGTAAGTTCTCAACAAACCTGAGAATATGAAGAAGTACATATGTAAATATACATTCTTGTTCCCCGAGGTTATCAAGATTCTCGATCTAACTTGTACCTACTAGAATAATTGGTACGAGAATGATATATATAATATTGAATCGTTTAAATTTCTTTGAAAGCCGAATGGTGTCACATAAAAATAAAAAAATGAAATTATACTATGTCGTAATAACGAGATAATTAACTCGTAATAACGAGATAAGTAATTCGTAATTACGAGATAATTATCTAGTAATAACGAGATAATTAACTCGTAATAACGAGATAACTAACTCGTAATTACGAGATAAAGAACTCGTAATAACGAGATAATTAACTCGTAATAACGAGATAACTAACTCGTTGGCAAAAGCAACAATAGCAACACCTAATTAAATAATTACATTATCAACACAATGTAACAAGAACAAAAACTAAAAACAATAGCATTATTTACTCTAAACACAGCAGCAACAATACCAACTTATAACAAAAGCAAAACATTTGAAAACAACATAAATGAAAACTAGACAATACAGCATTAAAACAAAAAAAAACAGATCCGACAACTATAAGATTCAACATTTGTTACTTTGAGCTATAAATGTAATTGTATTAGTTGGTGTTGCTATTGCTTGAGTCTATGTTGTTGTTTTCAGCTGTTGTTGCTGATACTTTAAGTTGTTAATGTAATTGTTTTAGTTGTTGATGTTATTGGTTTGAGGTTCCGTTGTTGTTGTTTTAGTTGTTCTCAGTATGTAGATTTGAGTTGTTTATTTAATTGTTTAAAATGTTATTGCTATTGTTTTGAGTTGCTTTTGTTGTAGCTTTTAGTTGTTGTCAATATTGATTAAGTTGTTGCAATTGTTTTGTGTAAGTGATTTTGTTGTTTTGAGTTGTTGTTGCTGTTTTGAGTTGATGTAGTTGTATTGAGTTGATGGTGTGCTTATATGTCGATGTTGCTTTTCGCTGTTGTTGCTGTTGAATTGAGTTAATGATGGTATTGTCTTGAATTGAAGTTGTTGTTTAGAGTTGATGTTGTTTTTCTGTGTTGTAGTTGCTGTTGTTGTTTAGAGTTAATGAAGGCGTTGTTGCTGTTGTTTTGAGTTTTTCTGCTGTTTTTTTAAGTTGTTGATGCTGTTGTTCCGATTTTTATATTGTTTAAGGTTGTTGCTGTTATTCTTTTAGTTGTTAATGCTGTTGCTTAGTGTTTAAATGTAACAGGTTTAGTTGTTGCTGCTGTTGTTGTTAAAAATGTTGTTGCAGTCGTCTTGAGTTGTTGTTGTTCTTAAATTCCTAATGTTATTATATTATTGATGAAGTTTAGTTTTGCTGCCAATGTCTCTTGATGTTAATGTTGTTTTTAAGCAGTTGGTGCTTTTTCAAACGAGTTAATTATCTCGTTATTACGAGTAAGTTATCTCGTTATTACGAGTTAGTTATCTCGTTATTACGACTTAATTATCTCGTTAGTATGAGTTAAATTATCTCGTTATTTCGATTTAGTTGTCTTGTAATTACGAGATAATTATATCGTTATTACGACTTAATTATCTCGTAATTACGAGTTAAAAATTATCTCGTTATTACGACTTAGTTATCTTGTAATTACGAGTTAATTATCTCGTTATTACGACATAGTACAATTTTATTTTTTATTTTTATGTGTCATCATGCGGCTTCCGTAAATTTCGTACTTATGCAGTATCATCACAGGACCTTGACATTCTGTATCAATAAGTACAATGCAGAGTGTCAAGCTCCTGTGGTTTCGTTAACTTCACAGTTATAACTCCTGGTAATTAGATACAGGTCGTCCACGTAAACATTGTATATATAAACATAGCCAGTTTCATTTCACACCAATATTTAGTGGTGAATTATTTTTACAATTTTATAGTTTAGTTAATTTACACTTATTATTAACATATTATTACATAAAATTTACAATGTGCCTATACACATGTTGATACATATACCTATAGTTTGAAAAATGGCCATTGAAAATAGTCCAGGATCAAACCAGCGAAATTAAGATGGACGGACCAATCTGGGAATGAAACCATCAACCCTTGATTTATAGTCAGACGTGCAGCCAACTGAACAACATGTAACCTGGCTGCATTAGTATATACAATCAAAGCGCTAAAGGCACTGGAGTTGTTCGACAGAGAAAACATGTGGTGCTTCGGTCACTTAATGTGCTCAAAAATGTGACAAAATATGTAGAATAAGATTTCGTTTCTTGAAACATAGACTGCAGAGCTTTCGTAGCATGAAATGTATTTTCAAAATGGTGCCATTTGTACTTGTAAATTATACATGAAAATCATTTGTACTTGTAAACTATACATGAAAATCCAATTTTAATTCGATTATCAAAAATACCGATATCCCAATGTTCAGGTAAATCTAATTTAGTGATTGATTACAATGCATACTCCTAT
The DNA here is from genome assembly GCA_025267735.1 of Mactra quadrangularis. Taxonomy (NCBI): domain Eukaryota; kingdom Metazoa; phylum Mollusca; class Bivalvia; order Venerida; family Mactridae; genus Mactra; species Mactra quadrangularis. The sequence continues at coordinate 34,790,760 of CM046302.1, read as the reverse complement.
AATTGCACAGGTATAATAACCATAGAGGAGTACAGGGAAATACAGTTGAATGTTCATACAAATTAATTGTATATGTTACTTATATGTATATATGGATAAGAGTATTCCTGTAGTTATAAGCCAGCATTTTTTACAATTAAAAATCATAATGATTATGATTTTATCTTTTAAAAAAAAAAAAAAAAAATACAACGGTTTTATATTCATGTATACGCCGCACTACTTCATGCGCGTTGTTGTTGTGCGATATGAGTTAAGCGTCTGAGCCAATATATGTTTTATCGTCTACGTATAGAATGAGAGATTAATGCGTCACACCCTTTCAAATTGGGGTTCACCGAAGGGAATCTTCACTGTCGTATATATTTTCAGTGTTTGGTTAAATGTAATTATTACAATTTAATTATTAAAACCTTTCTCAGTCATACCCATGCTTGAAGATTTGAGTTCTTTCATGTACCTCAAAAAGTAGATTTTGTAGTAATCTTGATATACATGTACTGATTTCTCAAAATTGTCGTATATAGTTGTTCTTCGAACAATTAATGAAAACTCTGTATATATCATAGGTTTGAAGAGTTGAGCCCCGTCGTGTACCTCAAAAAAGTAGAGACCGTAGAAAGGTTGCTACACCGATTTCTCAAATTGGCGTATATAGTTGTTCGACAAGCAAACAACTAAAATGTACCATGATGTATTTAGTCGATAATTAAGGCCATGCCAAATTGGAATTTTGTTAAGCATCAAATCAAATTTGACAGACCAAGATACCTATTCACAAAAACATACAAACCGAAAACAAAATATTTACGATAAAACAATGCATTATATGTATTATTTAATGAAAAAAATACATCGTAATGTGAAAACGATTATCTGAATTACTTATGAAATTACAAGTTTAAGCACAGACGTAAAAACATATGGTTTAATGTAAAATGACTAGTGTTTTTACACCTAAAATAATGGCACAGCTACGGTAATGTGCTTACGAAGAAAATAATCGTAAAAACATCAATTTTGTTTTTATTGAGGACTTTAAAACCTATGCGCACGCGCACGCTTAACGGAATTCAGGTATGACATGACCTAAAAAGAAATGATAAGAACTTACGTATTGTTAACATGTGACATGTTGTAAGCACATACTGCAGACTTTCCTTTTTCTGAAAATACTGCCAACAAAATAGTCTCATCATCCACTTTAACCTTTTTGACGTCTAGTATCTCTTTTAGCTCACCACATTTTATGGGCATATCTACATATGTATATTTTGTAGAATATTCACTGCTCAGAGACCGCTCTACCCAATTCTGACAAACTTGAGCTATTCGACTAAGCTTTGACCTTCCTTTGTCTTTTTCCTGAACGCTAAAGAATATGCGCAGTTTTTCAACAGCAAAGGCGGCAACAAATTTTTCAGTTTTTACTTTTGAATCATCGTATGATTTAAAGCCTTGTCGAAATTCTCCATCATTTGGTATGTCACTACTACCATTGTACCAAAAAACGCCAGGATTTTCACATAAGCCTTCTTGTTTATCCTGTCCTTTATAATGCGGGCATCCAACAAACAGATATGTATCGTTTCTATCACCTTTCGAAGTATGAGCCACACTATCAACAGTAAATGCTTGTACCCCACTTATACTTCTTACATATTTTTGTAGGGACCATTTAGTGGTCGCTACATCTTGTATTGGCCTGATAGCACAAGATTTATTGGTACTAGAGCAAGTGGTCACATACTCAGGACCAGAATAGGATTGGTTAAAGATCATAAGTTTTATCGTGTCGTCAGTAGTCGCATTATATGGTCCTGTGGTATCTGAGTTCAGTAATACTAAGTTTGACGCGTTGAGGTTATACACTTTGTTAGTCCCAGAAATTATGAGATGGTCGCCATACTTTGATAAAAGCATTCCATTCAATTTGATTTTGTGAGTAATTTGTTCCTTTGGCCAAAACGTGATATTCTGACATGAAACTGAAGTGACGACACACACTACTAACAAAACAGCTTCAATCATCTCCGACATCTCTGCAAATAATTAAATACATGTAATCAATTTCCATAATGTATATACATAAGAATGTTTTACACAAATGACAGTATCGACTGCAAGTACCTATCTCACGTGAAAATTTGTGATCTGTGTGGAAAATAATATCAAAATCCTTTTTCTTATCTTACCTTATTTTATCTAATCTAATCTTATCTATTCTATCTTAATGCAAAATTATCTTTACTCAGCTTATCTTATCTATACTATTAAATTTGCGAGTTTCCTGTTTTGTGGAAGAAACTGCGTATAGCTTTGAATAAATCTTTTGTTTGTCACTGGAGCACCTATATACCGGCATATCAAGTTGACAATTCTTTTTTGACAAAGCCTCTTGATATTTGCAAAAACTGCCAAAAATCAACAAAAATAGTGGGTTTTTTTGTGTCTAAAAATAGTTCTAGATAAAACTAAAAATTGACCAAACTCCCCGCAGCGGTTATTTCCCTTTATTAAATCAAAAACCTAAAATGTCATTACCTAAAGCCCGTGAAAACATCTAAATACATGTTACATGATGGGAAAAACAAATTAACAAAAAAGTAAAAATAAGATGGGAAAAAATCAGAATAGTAGCTTAAACAATAGTTGAAACATTAGATAATGATATTCAAACACGAGTCAAAAGGTCAAGAACAACAAGTACAATATAGTTAAGAACCTAAAAATCTTCCGGCTTTCGTAATCAACGTTGAACTTTGGACTAAGATGTGTAAACTGACTACGATAAATAGACTCTTCGGTTTATAACTCTAGTACATAATTATACATAAGATTCACTGATTGTACAGAAAAGTCTTTAAATATAAAGATATTTTGTTTCGTTTAATTCAAGAAATCCGTACATAGATTCCATGTTGAAAGCAAAATTCATTTTAACTCTTGTATAGGCACCATAAGATGCAAGTTTAGACCAATGGATCCCTGCTCGGAACATATACAAATGTATACAACTATTTCCGTCATAAAGAATGTTACTGTTATCTGGCGCTATTGTATTGTGTTTTTGTTTTTTTATCAGGAAGCTTAAGTATGACTATAATTGTTAAACAATCTATAAAACAGTATCTATTGTCCACAAACAAAGAACACAGAGACAACTGTAGGGCGTTCAGTTACCGCGAACGTTACAAAACGTTCCGTTACGATACATTCGGAACTCCTCGGCCATTAGCAGCGAATAATCTCGGACATATTTAGACGCTATTTTAAAACTACCGGTGTTGAAGTAAATAATATATGATCGTTTAGGCATTGAGTGATGTTTCGTTTTTAGTCCGTAAATTTTGAAACATCACTCATTGCCTTAACGATCCCATATTTGTGTATTAGATTAGATTATTCTCAGCGAATGGCCGAGGAGTTCCGAATGTATCGTTATGTAACGTTCTGTAACGTTCGCGGTAATTGAACACGCTACTGACCTATAGTTCGAACAAAAAAACAAAACACTGTTTATAATAACAATACAATGAACTAACCCACGAAGAGGGATGTCCAGGATTACTTTAAACTAAACAATTGTGATATGTTTTACTTGTGTCTTAGTTGTTGGTGTAATGGAAAGCGTTATACATAACAAGCATGATTTACCAAGTGGTGGTGGTTTATCAAACATGCTAATTTTGTTAAAATGAATTACACAAATTATATTTTCAATACTGCCTACCCCTAAAATGAATTGTCTCATTTTTAATGTTTACCAAACCACGTTTTGTTTTTTTGTACGCACTATAATTCAGATTTCAGCTATAATGACATAATCAACATAGTTATGATTCATACTACATAATGTTCCGCGAATACGCTTTATATATACATGTAGTTTAATAATTTACAATATGTTTATAGAGGATATTCGCCAATTGCGGTGTAAGATCGATTTATATTTCACCGAGTGAGCTTAGAAAACATATTTTCAGGAAAATGTCATTTTCTAAGCTCACAAGGTGAAATATAAATCGATCTTACACCGAAATCGGCGAATTTTCTGTTTCTTTCATGCTTAGTTTTGTGTTTAATTGATGTATTTTACACAAATTTTAACGTGACGTCATTTCTACTCCAAGTTGACGTCATTTATCTCCTAATATGACGTCATGAACGATGAAAATATAAGGTTTTATTGCATATGTTACTATAAATAGTAACAAAATCGACGAGAAAGTGCGCCAATATAGCCTCAATGTAGGCAATACATTCCAGTATTGAGCAAGTGTGCCAAAATATCGATATTTGGCTCACTTCCTAGTGTGCCAAAAATCGATATTGAGATAACTTCCGGTCATTACGCACCTGCAGTTTAACAACGACAGACTTTCCGCACGTGAAATTCGTACGTAATTAGCAACAAGAAGCTATTCAATTTTCCGATGTGTGTTTTTTCATATTAAAAATGAATAAGATAATCAACAACCAGACTTACGTTTTATAACAAGCGTTCATTAGATTCTAACGTTTCGGCGTTGAAAAACAAAACAATAGATGTGACGTAACGTCAACGTGCAAAATAGCGCGTTACGTCGAGAAAAAATTGTATTTTTGTTGTAGAAAAATTATCATTACATGCATTGGTCAACATATGCAATAAAAAGGTTATGAAACAGGGCAAGTGTGCCTTAAGTCGATATCGGCACACTTTCCCCGGCATTAGCCCTCGGGCTAAAGCCCTCGGGCCAATACCTAAGCAAGTGTGCCGATATCTTCCTTAAGGCACACTTGCCCTGTTTAATAACCTCTATTTATTGCATATGTTACTATAAATAGTAACAAAATCGACGAGAAAGTGCGCCAATATAGCCTCAATGTGGGCAATACATTCCGGTATTGAGCAAGTGTGCCAAAATATCGATATTTGGCTCACTTCCTAGTGTGCCAAAAATCGATATTGAGGCAACTTCCGGTCATAACGCACCTGCAGTTTAACAACGGCAGACTTTCCGCACGTGAAATTCGTACATAATTAGCAACAAGAAGCTATTCAATTTTACGACGTGTGTTTTTTCATATAATAAATTAATAAGATAATCAACAACCAGACTTACGTTTTATAACAAGCGTCCATTAGATTCCAACGTTTCGGCGTTGAAAACAAAACAATACATGTGACGTAACGTCAACGTGCAAAATAGCGCGTTACGTCGAGAAAAAAGTGTACTTTTGTTGTAGAAAAATCATCATTACATGCATTGGTCAACATATGCAATAAAAAGGTTATGAAACAGGGCCTAAAGTCGATATCGGCACACTTTCCTCGGCATTAGCCCTCGGGCTAAAGCCCTCGGGCAGTTACATAAGCAAGTGTGCCGATATCTTCCTTAAGGCACACTTGCCCTGTTTAATAACCTCTACATATTTTCACTACGATGAAAATAAAAAAATATATTTTCACCGTTTATTCTCATCGAATAACGCGACGTTTCACCGTTAAGCATGAAAAAATATTAATTCTTTTCAAAATGATATTTGTTCAGAGACAAATATATCATATAATATCTATGTCTCTCATATGTTCAGTAAATTTTGAAAAAAAAACATGTAGCTTCTTCATGAAATACATATCTAAATTAATAATAAATTAGTTTAGTTTTAATAAACTTAAGGTCTTTAGCGTGTCCGTGTCTATAATGATAAAGAACCTTTAATGCTGCATCAGATGAAAACCCCAAAATGTTAAAAAACGGCTTATGAAGCTTTGGAAGTCAGAACTAAGTTTTAACAATTTTAATGACACGGTATAGACGACTTGTAAAAGTGATTCAGGCCTCCAGTACATAATATACAGATGTTTCAAAATGGTTACATTAGGTTCACTCTTAGAAATGCAAATTATAAATTTTAACATTTAGAAAAATAATAAAAATGATGTGAACATGTATATATTTACCATCGTTGGAATGCTGTTCTTAATTTAAGAAAGCGATATCAATTTAGTATTTAGTTCATTAATGTACACAACTACATAATGTATACAATAAACATAGAAAATAATATCATTAAAACTATTCATTAATTACAGATACGAAATGTACACTGCTCTCCACAAGTTCCTTCACATTACAAATTTTTACAATTAGTTAAATTTATACAAATCCCAAAATAAAGTTTGAAAATTATTGTGTTATTGTTTATTTTAGTCATTATTCATGTCAGGTAATAACATTTTATTGGTACATTTAATTTTATTGAGTTGCTGCAACAGTTATCTATCAGCCTCTGAAATTATGGTGATTGTATCTCAATGAATCATTATCAAGTTTGAGATATTTTTGTTATTTCATATTCAAAAGAAAAAAATACTGATTTCAAAAAGCAAACTAAAAAAACATAAACCAATGAAAACACTGTCTTATTTGAATATGGAATGTATCATTTAATATGGAATTCACTATTTATAAACATAAGACTACATGTAGCCCCTTTAACCTTTATAAACATGAGACTTCATGTAGCCCCTTTACAAATATGATACTAATTGTATCACATGTGTTGGGACATCTTCACTAAGGATTAAACACTATTTTTAAAATCCAGTCCAAATTTAGTTCCTGCGCAGCATGGACAAAATCCACTTTACACAGTCTCTATCGACCAATAACTAGTATAATGAACTAGAATAGAATTTTTGTTCATGCTCGGCATGAACAAAATTTGAAAACTACAATACGAATACATACAGCAAAATAAACTGTACAGTGAGTATAGTGAATTCCATATTAAATAATACATTCCATATTCAAATAAGACAGTGTTTGAACTGGTTTTTTTACAAATTTTCGAACCTCCATTTAGTTCAATGTAAAATGTGAATGTGTGAAGAAACTTTGGAGGGAAATATATGTATAGAAAATATTCAAAATAATATCAATAAAACAATTCAATACTTACTGTCTAACAAACTATAAATCTATAAATCATCGCTGTTATGTCTGTCATACAAGGATAAATCAGAATGTCACAAACATATATAATTGTTTCTTATACTAAAACATTGTCATCCGAGACTAGTGTGAAGTGTTAAGTGATTGAGCTCTCGAAAGTTTATATATGAACGTTAGATGAACTTATATATTAGATGAAATATATAAATAGACCTGCCGCGTTTCACGTTTGTGAAAATTAGCGAGGAAATCATTCAATCAGTCATATTTTTGCACCCAAAGGAAAATAAGTTTATTTAATTGATTGTTCTATTCTGGGTTTTTCTATACTGGGTTTTAACGCCTATCCAGGAACAGTGAGTAGGTTGACTGACCGCCGTTATATGAGTTATATGACCTATACGATGTGTTGCTACGGCGTTAAACCATACAAAAACAAACCATAACGCATGCAGTGTCAACACATTTTGGTTATTTTACGGCATCCAGCGCACCTAACCTAGCTTTCCTGGATCCTTCTCTACAGCCATAACTCACCTACCCTTCCACAAGGCCGGAAACTTTTCCATATTCTTTATTAATGGAGGAAACTTGACATAACTGTCAAATTTTCATGAAAGGGTTTAAGCTCCCTGAGTGGAATTCGAACCCGTACCCCTTCGAGACACTAAATTTGAAATCCTGGTGCGCTACCAACTGCACAAAGCACCCACTGGGTTGAAGGAAAAATAAGATTCTTGATGCACTTAAGGGAAAAGTACCTCAGTTGTCATGGTTGTGCTATATTATGATACCTAACTTGTATAACTCAAACAAATTTTGTAAATATTTGTTAAATCTTAGTAAAGTACGATCTTAATTTCTCCTCTCGCGTATTTGCTTATTTCAAATTTGTCAAACTCACAGAATTCGTTACTTTCAGCTGACATTGTGCAATTATAATCTCATGTCGCAACTCGCTTGTCGTCCAATCAAAGTCAGAAAATAACACGCTCCGTCAAAATTACTCGGAGGATCCGATTTACAAATAGCAATTCCGAAATTCTATTGCTAGTGGTATTGTTTTGTCAAGATAAAGTTATGCATTTAAAGTATAACACAAAGGTCATCTAAACGTGACCCCTTTTGCAGTGTCGAAGGATCCTATGACATAGGGTCTAAAACTTTAAAAAGGTATCTGTTTACTTAGATTGGTGTATTTTATTCCGCTCATATTAACATGGCCATCGACTCCCAACCAGCTTTAATAAACTCTTTCTGTTACCAGTATCATTTTATCGTTCTTTCCAGCTGACAGTAGCCTTACACAGTAAAAAACATATTTGTCGAATTTTCATGGAAGATAGTGGTAAGGAAGCTAATTGCCCGTCGCGGCAGGAAACTTTTGAACATTAGGTCATACACCGACATAATTTAGACGAAAGTCTTACCAGGAAGTTGAAATGGGAAGTTAAATGATTTATTACATGTATCAAATATTCATTAGAACATGTACTTTGTTACGTTACCCGGTCCTTCACTATAATAAATTAGAGCTGTCATCGATTCCAACGATATCATTGTATCGTCGATATTTTTTTATCAATAATCGATATGTATTTTAAAATATCGATAGTAAAGCCTATGAGGGTAAATAAAAGTGTCAAAACTTGTGGGACAAACTTTCAATCGTGAGCAGAAACAGGTGCGTTGTCATAATATGAACGCATAGGTCTAAAACATAGACGCACTCCTATTGGATTGCATCTATTCATGTATAGTCAAAAGCTTGACAAATATATTTTTTATTATGAGTGTATAACAACATAAATGGTCTTTAAAGTACAGCAGTGAAAGATCGATATATATCGCTGTATCGTCAATGTTTATATCTCGATATATCAATATCGTCAATACGCTTTGAGTCCAAATAATGACAGCTATGTTACAGTTTTTGACATAGTAACCCACTTTGTATCAATTTACTACAATTCGGGTTATTACTACAAAACGGGTTGTAACATATACTACAAGTGGTTCTGTCATAAGGAGCGGTCACTTGAGGTGACAATGAGCTTTGACTTTACCATATCCATCGATTTAGTATATGATTATTTTATTCGTCAGTAACAAATATCAGCCCGATTAGTTAAAATGATAGAGCATCTGACGTGCAAAAAGGAGGTTATGGGTTTAAGTGCCCGTATCGGTCAGTCAACTTTATCCCTACTATTACATAAACATGTTTTTGTTTGGTTTAACGCCGTATATTGTTCGTTTTGTCTCAACTGTCAAAACATGAATAATTTCACGGTGACTTCGTGCTTTTTGTCTAACACTCGTGACATTGAGATCATTCACCGTAAAATTATTCAAACTTTGACAGTTTAGAAAAAACGAATAATACATCAATTTTCAAAACATGACATGTCATTGTACTTTTAATTTTTGATTCATCCGTTTATGGGGGATACTCTTGAAGACAACACTATTGTGTAGAAGTGGCCACATATCTACATGTATTCTTATGAAAACAAAATTTATTATTCTGGCTTAGTAAATAAGAGTGTAAATATTACTCACTTGTTTTTACATAGATAATACAAGAATATTTCCCTCCAATATTCCATTCATCCAAAAAGGTAAAAACAACACTAAATATAAATTACTATTTGTAATTGTATGTAGCACTTGGGAAACCCATTTTTACAATCATACATCATAATACAATATAAAATCATGCGAACTAATATCAAAGAATTTTGTGAAACTCGTTCTATAGAGAACCAGGAAGTCGTATGAAAATTTTGCGTTCTTAATGCCTCAGCCCCATAAAATCGTGGCGGCTTGTTGCGGACCCGAACGTGCAGACAGTCGTAGGCCGTGGGTAGCCTTGCGTATCAAGGTGACGGTACGCACATGGTACAAAACAACACACTCTCTCGGAGCCGTAGCTGGAAGATATGCATGTTTAATCCATACTCGGCCACGATTTTGTTCACGATTTGACTTTGAAACTGATACTTGTATCCTGGACTCATCTCACGGACCCTGGTAAAAACGTAACAGTCCGTACGGGTACGCAAGAGTTCGTACGGATCCTTGCGGAGCTTGGTCGCACGACGCCCGTACGGTGCCATCATGGCTATTTTTTGGTTTATGGAACTGTTGCATTACTTGTCAATTGCCCAAAGCTGAATGAATTTAATCCTATTATAGTTCTGTTATATTAACCTGTCACAGCTTGAATAATTACACGGTCACTGAATGTGTTATTATTTAACTTCTTTTTAACCATTGAACCACTGATCCATATCAATTATTGATGATCTAACTATATATACAGCGATTTTGAATATCGGGGAAATAACAAGTTCCAAAGAAATCAAAAATAACAAATTCAGTGACCGTGTAATTATTCAAGTTGTGACAGGTTAATGTAATAGAATTTTACACACACGAAACCTCGTGTGTTCTAGCGCAACATTTTGGATATCATTAACTATACAAGGGGAATAATTTATCAGCTAATTCGTTAAACGCAGAAAAATTAATTTCTCAATATGTTCAGTCATCCCTATTTGTGACAATTCTTTTGACTTTTCTTTTGTTAAATCGATGCGCCAAGTTAAAACATCAACTTGTAGCATCACATTGTACAGGTTATATCATGACGGTCAGTCCACCTAATAACTGTTCCTCTATATGCTAAATCTCTGGATTTAGCTGTTAACCAACTACTAGGCGCATACTTTCGCCAGTGACTGACTACTAACCTACATGATTTAGAATCAGTGGTAAGAGGGAGAAGTGCCGTGGAAATTAATGTATGACTCAACTTTACGAAAGTATGGGAATCGAACCCACGACCACTCGATCAGTAGACTTGTGTGTTACCGACTGAGCTAGCCGGGTGAGATATAAATTAAGTAAAGCGTTAGACGGTTGCGAAAATTTACATATAAATCATACAATATCTATGGTGGCAAGTCTATCTTTTGTATCTATGTCTCCGATCAGATGTAGGTCTATATATAATAGTATTTTATAGTGTTGGGGACACAATACACCCTAGTAGGGCTTCCTGTTGACTTCCGATAACGTTTCCTGTACAACGTTCTGATAAGTGTTCAACAATCTATTTCACGCATACAAGTGTCATACATGAAGGCAAAAGTTTATGTTAATTTAAGTTAACCAGTCGATCTTCTGTCGCATCCTGCCCTGCGTTCAGTTACCGCGAACGTTCTGTAACGTTCGCTAACAGTCATAATTGAACGGCCTGTTAGCGGAAAACGTTTAAGGCCAACAGCTAACGGTTTTAGTATATGGTACTCGAATATGAAACAGCCTGAAACAAAATAGTCCCAGTACATTTTGCAAATTAGTAACTGCCATAGCGAATAGACTATATCCGAAATTCAAATATTTGGGTTTTCCCCTCCGGTACAAACAAACTTTCTCTGTTTCAATGCAAACGTGTGTAAAAAAGAACAGTAGTATTTAATTCATAGTTCGTGCTGTTTAGCAATTATGTGTATACAACTTTGTTTGTACCGCCTGTGCACGGACGGAAAAAAATCATAAATTTAAATTCCGGATTAGGTCTAACGAAGTCGGCGGTGTTACTCCCGTTGATTTAGATCAATACATATACAAAAAACAAGTAAACAAGTCCTCCTCTCCGAATTCTTCTAATAAAATAGAAGTAACGACTCTCTTGCCCGCCATCTTTAAACGTTCGCACTTCAACGGGTCGTTCAATTAACCGTTCATAACGGTAACTGTGTTTGGCTAACGCTAACTGCTAACTGAACGCAGCCCTGATCTTAAAGTTTACAAGATGAGGCCATGCCATACCGAAATTTTGTTAAGCGTCCGCGTGCGCGTAGGTTTTAGAGTCCTCAATCCAAAAGAATAAAACATGTTGGTGGAAATTTCTTAAACAATTATGTTGCTCAAAGATTGTATAACTGATTTTTCTTAGAAAATACTGATAGTTCCTTGTTTCTGTGTATTTGATTAATGAAAATGTACATGTGTATGTTGTTTGTACTTTTTTATAGAATTACTTTACTTTCACATTAATGACATAGACATTCATGTACTACCAAGTACTTATTTGTGTGAATACTAGCTAGAATGGACATGTGTTAATGTTATCGTTTTCGGATTGTGTGTTTTTTGAATAGGTACATAGGTTTGTCAAACTTGAGTTGACGCTTAACAAAATTCCAATTTGGCATGGCCTAATTAATTCACTTATCACAAGCACTTGTGTTGTAACATAGTCGAAACAGGCAGCTTATGACGTTAAAATAATTAAATACAATAAAAGTAAAGAACTGTGCTCGTGTGTATCTATATAAGCCAACTAATATGGAAGACGGTTTTTACACCGACTTTGAACTAGAAACGAATTCTACCTACCTCAAAGCAATTCTATACCAGTACTGTTTAATTTAAAATAATGAAAATCTGTGTTCCATCTTTTGCACGTATTTTGACGTATTTACATTGAAGTTGGTACTATTTAATAATTTAGTATAAATGGTCTTTCAAGTACACAAACCTGTGACCAATACGTATAATGGTGTCTGTTACAAATTACAATCCGTTTTGTAATAAAACCCCGAATTGTAATAATTATTACAAAGCGGTTTATTAAAAACCCGTTTTGGGATTGAAATAAACTAAAATGTAATAACGTTTGTTGTTTTACGTTGTTAATGCTGCTGTCATATGTTGTTGTTGATGCTGTTATTAGATTTTTATGCTTTCGCTTTGAGATATTGATGTTTATGTTCATTTTGATTTTTTTTATCTTCGTTAATAATGTCGATGCAGTTTTACAAGTGTTGTTGCTGTAGTTAAAAGTGGTGCTGACATAAGTGTAGATTTTTGTTTGTCTTGTTACTGTTGTTTTGTTTGATTTTGTTTTTGTTTTGAGTAGGGCTGCCACAATAAACCGGTAAACCGGTATATTGCAATACGCAGTTGCGACGATACGCATCGCGGTACGAATTTATCGTACCGGTATTTGGCGATATTTTTTATCTTATTGGAAAATGTAGCTAATCGTCAGTTTTCAATGGTTCATTTGATTGAAAATTAAGTTCAAAGAAGTTAAGAGATCAGAGCGCGTTCGTTTGTACTGGACTTGTGCAGAACGTATTCTTGTTTCTTCACACCTAGGCATTTTTATATGCAAAACATTTCTTTATCTTAGCAATCAGGCGTTAACGCTGATGGATGTTCTGGAAGGATCTTTGGATTGGAATCCAACTTTGCACCTTGCAATCATGGATTTTCGTGGCATCCGGCCTGATTCCCCATCGACCATTTGGCTGCTGTTCTACCAACAATCCATTATCACTCATTCACTATATTTTACAGTTAAAAATACACTTGTTATGTTGTTGTTTTTTAAACTACTATGAGCACTTTATTGATCACTAATTCTTAGTTTTACATTAGTCTTCAGTTTATGTTTTTATATTTTATCATCTCTTAATCTTTTTCCTTTTTCATTTTTATTTAAGCTCGTATTTCTTATTATGCATATGATTGTAAAGCGCCTTTGAACATATATTCAATATGAAAAGAGCGCTATACAAATGCGGTATATAATAAAATAATAATAATAACATTATTGTAGCCCTTATTGACCCAACAGAAAGAGGCTAGACTAGATCATGCCAAAATGTTTATCATTAAAGCTATATTCTAAATGATATGCTCTCAATAAACGTAAAAGAAACAGTTTCATAATTATGCTCTTGTAAGTTTGCCATGCTTGTCACGAGAAATGACACTACAATTTGACTCTTAGCATTCTCAAAATATGTTTGTCATAGTAATCTCTGAACTGTTATGTACATGTAAAAACATACGTTGATTAAAACTTTATTTACTTTACACGACTTGCAGTGTTTATTATATATCATAGGCCAAATAATACACAATCCACATTTTTCTTTCATGAAGTTAAATCTAAAATTTACTTTTCATGGAATAATCTGTTCCCATAACTATAGAAAATTGCAGCTTTTTCCAAGTCTGCTACATGCACTTTCTTTTAAAAATCCATACTAACAAACTGAGCCGTTAAATAAGTTGTTTAAGGCAGTGGGATTATGCCGGCACCTCTCTGGTTTGCAAAGCAATATATCGCGGTACGTATCGCGATACGGAGCTTGCGTATTGCAATATATCGCGGTACGCTTCTGGCGTATCGCGACAGCCCTAGTTTTGAGTAGTTGTTGCAATTATTTAACGTTGTTTCTGCAGTTTTAAATGCTGTATTTGATGTTGTTTTGAATTGTTTGTGCAGTTGTTTTCTGAAGTATATTTCATTACCAAACAGGTCGGCAATTTAAACCCCTTTTATAATTACCCATTTAGTTATAATTTTGTAATAGTACAAACTGATTGTTACAAGCGTCAATAATATTAACAGTTGAGTGGACACTTAAAGCATATTGATACATCACTTGTATACATCAATTCTCATTGAAATTTTAGCTCGACTATTCGGAGAATGGCGGGACTATACTACTCAATTGTGCGTCGGTGTCGGCGTAACATTTCTTGGTTAAGTTGTCAATCGCAACGTTTTATCTTTAAAACAACTTAAAGGGTTCAATTGAAACTTTGTTCATGTTTACGGGGTGATCCTTGCAGGTCAAATACCAAGGTGTTTAACTCTAGCATGTATTTGACTGGATATACTTTTTGGCTTTAGGTGCAAATATGTATCTGCAACCACTAAATGGACTCAATTTAAAGTTTACTCATGTCTACAGGGTTACTCTTTTTGGCCAAATACCTTGCCCCTTAACTCTGGCATAAAATATGACCGGATAAGGGCATTCTTCTTGAAATGCTATGGTTATATCTTTAAACCATTGAAGGGATTCACTTTAAACTTCTCAGGTGTGGACCAAGGTACAATTGAAGGTCAAATGCGTATAAAAAGCCATTAAGCTAAAGCACGTTGGGCATTATGCGTATTAGTGGGAATATTATTGCCATAAGCCGCTTGACTAGCTCGTTAGTAGCTCTCAAGTCTACTGATCGAGGGGTCTAGTGTTCTGTTCTCGGTCGGAATTCCTTTCATGAAGTTTGTTCATGAAATTATTTCTATGGCTACATATCTCGCTCCTACCAATGATTTAGAATCATATAAGGAAGTTGTCAGTCACTGACGAAGGTATTCGCCTTGTTACTGGTTAACAGCTAAATCAGAGATTTAGCCTTTCAGGAACGGTGAGTAGGTTGACTGACCGCCGTAATATGACCTATACAATGTGTTGCTTCGGCGTTAAATCCAACCACAAAAAAGGGACATAACTACTATTGTGTTAAGGGTTTGCATGTAAATTCACATTGACCTTTAAAAGTATGCTCTTGTTACTTCACTTATATTAATGGAAAAAAAAACAAATAAAAAGTTTGCTTGTTTTATCATAAAGCACTTGTGAAGTCAAGAGCTACTTTTAATTTTTACTGAACACTTGTCGAGTAGTTATATCACAAACATTCTTACGAAAAAAGTTATTGTAAGTAATTTTCATAACTCAGCATTTCTACGTCTGAATGATAACAAACATAACTATGATATGATTTTCAAAAGGTGTGCAAAATTCCATTTAATTCAACAATATTTGGTATAGTGGGGTCGATAAATGTTATTTTTCACGACAATCTTTCACTTAGTGATACAAGCACCAAATTTAGTACAATTGTTGTACATAGTGTGTAGTTTACAAAAAGCACGATTTCCACCTCGAAATTCAAGATGGCCGCCATTTTTTCAAGATGGCCGCCGATGATAGGGATTTTTGTCCTGTTCATATAAAATAGCATTTTTAATTATTTTTATTTACGTAATTATCAATATAATTTCAATATTTTATGACAAATAAACAATTCTGTTAAATTATTTAAAACAAAATCCATTTAATGGCTGTAAATTCAAAATGGCGGCCATTACAAGACGCCAAATAATTTTATATACTAACGCTTTTTCTCAGATGAAATTCATTGCAGTTAATTGATTCAGAACATTTCTCATTTATTAGACTATATCTCAAAGTATAACCAGTGCATCTGGTGACATCACTACAATGAAACCTAGGCATCATTCGCGGTTCCGGTTCGAAAACATTACATATACGACCGCCTGTGCTTTGATACACAGCATGTATATCAGTGTCAGTTTAAAGTGTGCTTGTTGCTGTATTGGCACATGATATTTTTCTCTGTTTGTGTGCTGTTGAAATCAAACAGATTTCTGTATATTATACTAAAAAGTCTCAAATGTTATCGAATCAACCCCTCTTAATATTATATAACTATCGTTAGTCAACGTGAGGGAGCCAATGGTAACAGGGTTTAAGTTACCACAATGGTGTACAGCTTACACGGAATTTAGATAATACTGAATGAATCATTGGGTTAGATGTAGGGTAATCTTTCCATTGACACATATTTATGAATGATGATCCCGGACAACTATGAATTAAATTCAGCGGCGTTCGTATCAATTAGTACAAATCAGAGATTAATCCGTTATCATCCATGACTACGGTTTGAATCCAAAAACTGCTTTGACAACATATTCATAAAGTATTACATGTCTCAGTAGCTACAATCCATTTTTTTCAGTACCCAACCGATTTCCTTCTTCTGTAAATGTGTGGCCAAGATTTTAGAAGTATATGCAGACAGTTGTACATTGTATCCAATATCTCAATGTTATTTACAGTAAGGCAGTTAAAAGATTAACTGTAAAGCAGGAAATGTCTACAAAAATCCATCATGTATTTCTATAACAACCGATTTAGACTAGTGCTGCTGTCTATATCTGAGAAAGTTTATACATGTATCTCCCCCAAATTGTTAGTGGCTCAAATGAATATTCTAAAATAACTCCAAGTATACCATCCTTTCATAGGACAATTCAGATTGTTTTTAGGTTTAATCCATCTTGATCAGACAATTAAGCTTGTATAATGAAGCTTTGTAATGCAATAGTGCAAAGTATCACAAAACTTCCTTCATCAAATGATTACTATTTGCAAATTTGAATATGCTAGAAAACGAATAGCCTAACAGATTAGTCATTCGTAGCCACACAAACTGACACTAGCAAACTATACAGGTCAGACATATCAGCTGGCCAATACTTTTCAGACTCCGGTCATAATCCCCGACTATCAGCATATTTCCGATGCAACTGTTATTTATGGATTCTTGCTCGTATATTCTAATTCTCAGAAAGCATTAAGGGCCTTTGGATAATAAGTTTTTAAAGATTTAATTCCATAGGTGCATCACTATGTCTCGAAATATAACAGGACATACACATGTAGTTAGTTTCGATGTTTACGAGGGTCAGTTAGAGACAAACGTGAGCGCCATAGAGAAGCACTCAAAACAAATTAACGACCAAATTGGCAGAAAATTGTACGTGGTAGTGACAACAAGACCGAACTACATTGGGTTCTGATCCGACAAAATACTTACCATGTGTTTTTGTAATGTTGTTGTTGTGACAAAATGTGAGATTGCATCCATTGTTTCTACAATAAAATGAATCCTTGTTATCACGAAGAATCATATTCAAGCCACATTATTCTATAAAGCAACAGGCAAAACTTTTTTTATAATAAAGCATGTGTGACTGATGCTGTTAAATAAACGTGTTTCTATCACTAAAAAGGTGCATATTTTATAAACCTTGGATTGAGTTTGGTCTAGGATAGTCAATTAGGAGGTTACCATTACGCAAAATGACGGCTCAGAAAAATCTAATAGAATGTTGTTCTATCGCGATTTTACTTGTAGCCATTTTATGTAGGTCTTTGAAAAAGCTAAGTCAACATTTAGCAGACATGATCAAGATTTCAAAACACTGTAGAAATTTGTCATAATTATGCGCGATTAGAACAGTCTTATAGACAATGTTGCGACGCTAGGCTTGACTTTTCTGTCCAAGAGCAAATATCCTATAATGCAATTTCACATACGAGGGCGTCTTTCTATGAACAAGTCAAAAGTTCTGTCTTCCACGCTGCGTGTATTTTTGGTCAATCGATGGTTATCAAGATCAAATCCAGTCGACTGGCTCTGGTAAAACAGTAGCGAATGACAAGAGCTATTGGCCAACCTTTCACCGATTGCCAAAAGTTTTCATCAGTTAACTAAATGAGGTGACAAGAGGGAATGTCATGAGCGATTCAAATGCTATCGAGTCGGTTTTAAATGAACTCGTTTGTGTGCTTGCATGTGCGAATAATGAAATCATCACAGACTAAACCATCTATGTTTGCGTTCATATAATTATTACAACAATATCTAAACTATCTTTACGATCTTGACCTTAAATTGTTGACTTCTAGACATGTGTGCATCACACATTATTGCTGAAACTTTAGTTTTTGACTAGGATTATGAGAATCCTTGCTTCATTTTCGTGAATTGTGTTAAATTTCTGATAAAATCACTTTATATGTATACATTCTCATGTGACATTGACCTTTGACATGCACAACATGTGGACAACATTAAGCATAAACATAGTAAACACTTGATAAAGGCAATCCAACACATGTATTCATATTTCAATGTTAATCTAATAGTCTCAAATAAACTAATTGTTTGATTATTTAATTAGTATTTACGGGGTATTAACATCCTCCTTGGATCAAGGTCAAGGTCACGGTAAATGTCAATTTATGTCTATAAATATTTGTCAAAGATTCTATCAAGTTAATTTGAATAATAACTATTTTCTATTTGCATCTCCAACCCTACATGATCATTAAAATGATTCAAAAAGTTTGAAACAACTTTCTCATGTATGTTACCTTTACCATGACCTTGACCTTGACCTTGGAAGTATATCACATGATGTAAATCAATGTCTTAACTTGGTTAACATTTGTAGAATTCAAAAACGCTATAATGTATCATCCTATAATACATTCAAAGCGGTAAAAAGAAGTTTAATCGCTTTGAGATACTGATTTCCAGGCGCATGCGCAGAAACGACGGCCATCTTGAATTTCGAAGTGGAAATCGTGCTTTTTGTGAATGGTAGACCATGCAGGTCATCTGTGCCAAATTTGGTGCTTGTATCACCAAGTGAAAGATTGTTGCAGTTATCGACCCCACTAGTATTGATTGGCTATAAGATGATTTTTTGAGTACAGTAAAAGCTACTCTACAGGGCGGCCTTCTACAAAACAAATCATCTACACAGCAACAGTTTTCTATATTTCCCTTAGGCCTAATTTTAGTTGTTTTAGCCTCTACAGAGCAACAACCTCTGGACAGCAACACACTTTAGTCCTTCCCAGTGGGTGTTGTTCAAGAGAGGTTGTACTGTATACAAAATACTCATTGTTTATGTTATCAATTCTAGATGAGTCATGTCACCCCTCTATATCCTCCCACTTAGTTTAAATTTAAAATGTAACCCACGAGTGTAGCCGTGTATTTAACATCTAACCTTCCTTAACTTAAATAAGTAAAATAGATTTTATCAACTTTGACAGAAAAATATGTTTCAACTAACAAACCATGAAAATCATGGTCTAGACTCTACAGTCACGCTAATATCTATCTGTCTGTCTGCCTATCTATCTGCCTATCTGCCTGTCTGCCTATCTGTCTATCTGTCCATCTGTCCATCTGTCCATCTGTCCATCTGTCTATCTGTCTATCTGTCTATCTGTCTATCTGTCTACCTGTCTACCTGTCTACCTATCTACCTATCTACCTATCTACCTATCTACCTATCTACCTATCTACCTATCTACCTATCTATGATTTCATACATACATATAGTTCTGTTTTATTTACTTGTCACATCATATATAATTCGACGGTCACTGATACAGTTATTTTAACTCCTTTCGAACTTGTTATTTCCCCAGTATTATCGACGCATATATTGTTAAATCATCAATAATTGATATGGATCTGTGGCTAAATGGTTAAAAAAAGTTAAATAATAACGCATCGATAAAACAGAACTATACAATAAATATAAACAGCAATGTCAATGCTTCTTATAAAGAATTATAAGAATGGCTTACCATCAGTTTGAATCTTTTAAAAAGACAAATATAATGTTAAAACTTCAATCTGGTTATTTCTGGAAGTGAATTTGATACTACCTCATGTTTCATGAACTGATCCTGTAAGAATTTTGATAGTTTCAAGAAGCTAAATGTATAGTTCAAATAAGATCTACCCAAGGTTTTTAATATTGTTGACCTATCCATGTTCAATCAATACTTTTGTAAGTAAACACTGGCGTCGGAGTTCTGAAATACGTTAAAATACGCATAAATATGCTTAAGTAGCACATGATCGTGTACGAGTTGTAACTAGTAATTCATTATATATCATTATTATATATACATATATAGGGTACATACATGTATGTGTGCTAGGAAGATTTATAGAATGAGTCATTGAGTGTTACATCAGGTCATGAGTGTGTGCATGTGTTGTAAGTATGTGAATAGGGGAGAAGGGGTGAGTGTGTGAGTGAGTAAAAGTGTGAGAGACAGAAGTATTAGGGCGTGTGCCAGAGTGATATATTGTTAGATACAGTTGTTGTTGTTGTTGTAACAAGATCTACTATTTTGTTCTATTGATATTGTATTTGTAAGTATACTTCTCATAAATGTGTGGTCTTTGTCATGAGTTTTGTAAATGACCAAAGGCATATGTTATTGCCGATACTTGCCAAAATGCATGTATGTTTACTACTGATATCTTATTCATTTTTTAACTTTAAAAGTGTATAAACAATAAAATTGTTGCCAAATATTGACGTATTGTATTACTTTATACTGTAATTTATTTTTGAAATTCATTTGAATTAAACTTGTTTTCAAAAGAAGTGTGTTATTTTGTACTAGTTTGTTTTCATTATGTAACTTACCAGGAATAAATCTGTATCAGGTAATACATGACTTTCATGTTCTTACAAACCATAGTGATTGACATTGCAAATAACACGTAAGTTATACATCGCCACGAGTCATATTATATATTGTTCTCGTTTGGTTGTGCATTGTATAGGGGAATAGTCGTAAAAATCATTTCATGACCGATTACTCGAAAGTAAGCCCCTCCCGGGAATTGAGCCCACGGCCATTCGTTCAGTAGCCTTGGGTGTTGCCGATTGTGCTAGCTTGGCCACATTATTAAAGTGTATATTAAATAATGTTTTGCCACGGACATTACGTTGATGGCAACAAGCATGTGTGTGTAAAAAACATTATCATTGTCAAATCGGTATGGAAAAGTGTTGTATGTTAAGAATATTAAACCCAGTGCTTGCGAACCAGAGACACGATACACACTCAGTGTGGCAACCCACTAGTGGTCACTTGCCACCAAGCCACAGTACTGACCATTATTCAACGATCTTCAGATGTCAATACATATTTGAAATTGTTGTTAGCGGCTACTTGCTGATAACTTACTGTCATACCAGTCATGTCGCTCCTCTTTATCCTCCCATGTAAACTGAATTATCAAATGTAAACCTCTAGTACATGTATTCTGACATACTTTAACTTAGATAAATGAAATAGATTTTATTTACTGACAGAAAATATGTTTTAACTACCTTTAGAAAGTCTTTAGTCGCGCGATCTACAACAGTTACATAAAACGTTAAAAAAGTATGTTTTTTCGCCGAATGTGTCTTACAAAAAAATAATTGAATGATATCATGACGCACAAAAAGGGTCTATTATAAACATGTATGGTGATGTTAATAAACGCATGTAAATATTATTTTCCTTGAAATTTTATAATTGGTCTCGTGAATACTTATCTTAAGCTTCAAATCCTGCCCACAAAATTGAATCAGGCAGTAAACTAGGATTTATAGGAGATAATTGCAGTTTACAAGCTATAAATAATGACACCCCTCCAAATGTATTTTAGAGATAGAATTTTATTATATAGAATATTTTTAAATAGTCTTAACATTATTTAGTAAGCAGACGACATGATAGTAAACACTCGCTTAAAGCTTTTAGCATATGGGCGAGTCTAAATAAATACTTAGCCAGCCATGTATTATAAATTGCATATGGCATTGTTTCATCGATATGATCTAACACAGTATAGCATTGATTATTACATTGTAACTAGACAATTACAAATATCTTAATCTTGAAAATCAATTTCTGAGACCAAGCTTATATCTGATGAAATGTGAACAATTCATAATCTTTCATTTAATCAGACAGCTTAAAGCCCCATTATCAAAAGAAGCACTGTTTTTGGACTGCAAAGAAAATAAACATTTATCTATTTCAAACACCTTTTATGAGCAAAATTTTTAAAATAATGCAAATATTGTTTCAATATGTTTATGTTATTTATTGCATTTCAAAGAGAAAGTACATTGTAGATCGAAATCGAAAGTAGAATTGGGTTGTCAATACTTAAAACAATGGTTTTGATCATAGAATGTTTAAGATGAAGTCTTGTTATAGAGAAAAAACTGCTCCAAATAAAGCTCTAAAACTATGTTGGATCATGCAGGTAGATTAAACATCACCGCAAACATGAATATAGTGTGCTCTTATAAAAGTAACTCACTTTTTAAAGAAATGGACACTTTGTCAAATTCAAATTTAGAAAGCAGAGTGGTTTGAAAGGTTTATTGTGTCTCTAAATCATGTTGTATTCTTATAACTTCATGTTTGTAAAACAGTTTTTAAGTCTACTGTTGAAGATCAAACTTCATATAGTGCCTTTAAAAAAAGCATGACCGCAAGAGAAATTTGAATCCGGCTATCATTGTTTCTGTCTGAAAAAAATGGACGAATATAACTGAAAGGTACGGAGCCCCTAAAAGGACATTTTGAAATACTTTTTTTATTTTCACAACTATTTCGTTTAAACGTAATATTATTTCGTTTTAACGAAATATTATTTCGTTTATTCGAAATATTATTTCGATTAAACGAAATAATATTACGTTTAAACGAAATAATTATTTCGTTTTTTTCGAAATAATATTATTTTGTTTTTTCGAAATAATTATTTCGTTTTTTCGAAATAATTATTTCGTTTTTTCGAATTATTATTTCGTTTAAACGTAATATCATTTCGTTTTAACGAAATATTATTTCGTTTAATCGAAATAATTATTTCGAAAAAACGAAATAATTATTTCGTTTTTTCGAAAGAATATTATTTCGTTTTTTCGAAATAATATTATTTCGAAAAAACGAAATAATTATTTCATTTTTTCGAAATAATTATTTCGTTTTTTCGAAATATTATTTCGTTTAAACGTAATATTATTTCGTTTTAACGAAATATTATTTCGTTTAATCGAAATAATTATTTCGAAAAAACGAAATAATTATTTCGAAAAAACGAAATAATTATTTCGAAAAAACGAAATAATTTTATTTCGAAAAAACGAAATAATTATTTCGAAAAAAACGAAATAATATTTCGAAAAAACGAAATAATTATTTCGAAAAAACGAAATAATATTATTTCGAAAAAACGAAATAATTATTTCGATTAAACGAAATAATATTTCGTTAAAACGAAATAATATTACGTTTAAACGAAATAATATTTCGAAAAAACGAAATAATTATTTCGAAAAAACGAAATAATTTTTTCGAAAAAACGTAATAATATTATTTCGAAAAAACGAAATAATTATTTCGTTTAAACGTAATATTATTTCGTTTAATCGAAATAATATTTCGAATAAACGAAATAATATTTCGTTAAAACGAAATAATATTACGTTTAAACGAAATAGTTGTGAAAATAAAAAAGTATTTCAAAATGTCCTTTTAGGGGCTGCGTAGAAAGGTTCTTAACGACCTCAGATAAAAAAGCCTAATCAACAGGATAGGTTTTTATTTCAAAATTACAAGGAGCGTTAATAAAAGGTGCATGTTTACTTTAGGCTGACGCATACCAGGATCCGTCGTATTTCATAATATAGTGAGTAGGATTAAAGTAATAAATAAGGAAAGTGATAACATTCGTTCATTTTATCATCGACTCTCGTAGTGTATAAACCGTCCTGATATATTCAAACATGGAGATATTAATAAACGCAGGTAAACATTATTTAAACATTACTTAGACTATTTTTAATGATAAATTTATATTCAATAAAAGATAACATTTTTTGTCTATATTTTTGTAAATTACATACGTATATTCTATAAAAGATAAAGTGGTTCTGAGTTATAGTATTAACTACATCACTGGTGTTATTGATAGATCGCATCGATAAATCATATTCAAGTACTAGTTTTATTTTACTTTTAATTAATTGAGAAAATGGTCGAATAGTTAAAACCTCCAGATTTGTTCTGGTGTTGGGTAAAAGTGTTCTACCATTAAAAACATGATTGACTAAGATGCTTGTGGTTAATCCGCCTTACTAATAAATTATACATCCATTATTTTCTTTACTAAACTACCTTTGGAATGGATGCGATGGTTTATTTGATTTTTTACACAAACAAACACGTTAAATTGTATTTGGTACGAACTATAATTGAATGTATGTATATCAACTGATATATTTCGTATATATTGACTTTGTACATACATTATGTTATTCATATAATAGTTAAAACATTGATAAGCGCGTTTCAGTAGTTATCATAGACTATCAATGTAGGTCAAATTTTTAGATAACCATGATAATGTACGTGCGAAACCTTATTCACATAATGAGTCAAAACCACACCCGCTCCTCATGTACATAGTGAACAAAATGTCTTATAAGCATTTTCTATATATAGCTCCCATACGAAAATTTATATCTAATAACTACTAAATAAGGGTGTAGCCAAAGTGTTACGACGTTAGATTGTTAGCCATTTGGTGGCGAACTTCGCGTTGGTTCGAATCCTATCAAAAAAGTACCCCATTATTTTCTTGAGAAATAAACTTTATTCTACTGGCTTAGTACTGAGTGTCAATGATCCTTTCCAATTTGTATAAACTTAAGTAATAATTACCATAACATTTTTATAGTATCACATTGAACGTATACATATTTGTTTCAGCTGTATGGTACCTTACTGTGTTTAGTATAAATATTGCGTATGGTCAAGGTAAGTGAAATTTAGAGTTATAATAACAACACGGTTATATCTACATTGCCATTCCAGAATACGATTTTAGAATCATTCGGGAACTCAGTACACTCTATGGCGCCGTTTCCAGTTCAGCTTTTAACTCAAACGTCAGCTTTATCTTTGAGTTAAATAATTAAATACATTCTCGCATTAAATGTTCGTGACTACATCACATATACATTAGTACGGGGGCCAGAGGGGTCCACCGTGCACCCCCCTCTAGACTTTTTGCCACTTATGCTAAATAGTTCCTTAGGGTCCACTGAATCAGAATCTGCGTTGTTCTCAAAAATAAACTCTTGCGCACTACCTGAAATGTCACAGTTTCCATGGCAACCCCTTGTTTTTTATCGAAATTGTCGGTGTTTGTAAAATCATTAATAACTTGAACAAGCATTAGGCTAGAATAATATAATTAGTGTCATATCAAAGCTAAGGCACTGGCCTTTAGAAATATATGTAACGCTATCCGCTAAAATACAATTTAATCCATGAAATTAACCGAAAACATGAAAAAAATGCTGAAAAATATTGATCTTTTATCAATTACATGCATATCTTTTAATTTTCAAACCCTATTTTTGAGAAATAATACATTTATTTTGTTACAAAATATTTAAGAAAGGTCTACTCTATCATATTCAAAATTATTTTTATGACAGAAGTTCTATTTATGTATGTTAAAACCATTGCCATAGCAACCGCTATTTTCAAGTAAGAACTACTATTTGGTGATTAAACTTGATTTTTTTGCTCAAATCTAACGATATATTTGCAACATTGATATTAAATGATATCTGAGACTCACATCTGTAATACTATTGCTGTTATCAATAAATTCAGAATCGATACCTTCATAGATATTGTTAAGAAATGTTATTCAAAGCGCTGAAAGCACCGATTTTGTTTTCGATTTGACAGTATTAAAGTGATTCACATGTCATAACGTTTGAAGACGATGGTTATTGTGCAGTGGTGGTCTATTAAATGTTGAAATAATATAATAAGACTAAAGATACTCTTGTTGTTTTGTTTTTGCTTTTACTGAAATAAAATTATGTTGGAATATGATTTTGTAAATTGGATTTTACGCTGCACATCATTACTTTTTAAATGGTTATTTTCGGGCACTATGTATTTGTAATATTACTTTTCTGTTGGCTATAAAAGTATATTTTATGCCAAATAAACAATATGCTATGCTATGCTATTTACTAATTTAACCAACTTTCCTGGGCATGCTAATCTGTTTAACTTCTACAAATTTATCCTAACTTACAAGTGTGTTCATATAAACACAGGCAAGTCTTCGACCAAAGCGAAAACTACCTGTACATTGACATGTCAGTTTAATATAAAATTACCATAAAAAAGTACTGCAGTATATCAAACTTGATATAATAGTGAGTTAATATATAGACATGTAGTATCATACATTCATATGATACTTAAGACATATGTTAGCTGTAAAGCATATGGATAATTTTATCGCATCTTTAGCTTATTTTTTCCAATTTTAAAGCTTTTTGTATATAATATTACAAATTTATATTTTAGCAAAGGAAGTTGTAAGTATCTAATTTACCTTAAAATTTGTGGTATACTGTATGACTCACTAATCTTATTTTTACGGTTAGAAATTTGATATGAACCTCTAAAGTTACGATTCATACCGAGACTTTTACGGTCACTATACCTAACTTTTAAGGTCAATAGGAAATACATTTTTGTATATAGAAAAGTTTACTTATTAACTGGGTTCTCTCTAGCTCTGGTTGTTATTTTTCTTGTCTTTGGTTATGTCTTTAATTCTTGTAGTTTATCGTTATAACTGGGTTAATGTGAGTAAAATAAATTTGTAAGAGACATATGGACATCAAATAATGTATAAATGGTGGCATCGGACAAATCAAAACCTCCAGGATGATAGTAGAAAATTGGTAACACAGTGGTGGGATTTCTAAATAATTTTGCCATGATTAGGGAAAATTGGTAACAATAAGTACCAAGCTGAATTGTTAAAGCTTTAGTTTCAGTAAGAATAAGTTCAATTAATTTAAACATGCTAAGATCAATAAGGAAACTATGTAGGGATTTTAATATTTCTTCATTCTAAATTTTAATATATGATTTCAATATAATTTTCATTCTGTAATGACATGAAACTCGTCTCCTAATATATGACAATTTATACAGACATGTAGGTGTGGATCTTTGTTTGTTCCATCTAACGTTTTCAAAATGTAGTCTATGAGAACACAGTTTAAGTCTATAGCCACAAAATATCTAAATCTTAAATGTTGAAATGTTTTTGAATATGACTAAAACTAAAATTTGATATATTCTTGTAAAATAATGCTCTACTTGAATTAGCTAACCTATGTTCAAACTTTGTAGTAAATTATCATATAGTATGTGTTTAACATTGCTTAAGATATATGAACATTACCAATATCTTGAAAAGTACATGCATCATAAAAACCAAGGACAGGACAAAAATGAATTCAACAAAGAACACAAGTTGGGTTTGTTAGGGTACAAATCTCTGTTGTTTTAATTTATATCAGTGTGCAATAATTTTACCCAATAGTTTACTATAATGTTAAAATAGCGAATTGTTGGAAAATTCAACCTCCAAAACTCACTGTGATTAAAATCATTTTGAGTATTATTGTTTTATCCCGAATAACCTTTCACAGAAATGTAAATGAACTCGTTCAATGGAGTTTCCTTGGACGAATCACCAACTTTAAAGTTTAAGTTTAAAATACCTAAGTTTGGCCAACAAAACAATTTTAGTATTAGAGAATGACCCCCTTGATGAGAAAACTACACCAATGTATGTAAATTGTTCAACAATATCCAGTTCATATCATTTTAATAGAATTTAGTATTCTCTGAAATCCTGCCTTTTTTGAAAATCATAACCTTAGTTTTACTAGTGTGTACCACTGATTTCTATAACTTACAATAATCTTCAAAAACGTGTATACTTAGTTGTAACTCCTCTCTACAATTAGCGAAAATAACTATGTCGTCAGCATATAAAATGAAAATATGTTAAACCAGCAAGACCATTACTAATAAGCATATCCTTGATTTCATTAAAAAGTGCAAATAAGATAGGCGTAATACAGTATTAAGTACAAATGTATGTGATTTATTATACAATGTTAAACAAAGATATTGTCAAATGTTTCTTATTACTGTCCAGCCAGTCGAACGGTTATTAAGAATTCTTGAAAATAGTTTTCTTAACAAACTCAATGAAGTTTCGACCCTGAAAATGTTTACTTCATTTAAACTACCATGTTTGTGTAGAAGTACAACAAAACCCTCAGACTAGCTTCTTGAAAAAATATCCATCTATAAAATTTTTTATCAAAAAGAGATATTATGTATTGATACAAAGAATGCCTTCCATGCAAACAGCACATGTCAGGGCACCTGAGTTATTACTATACAATTGTATTATAGCTAAGTTTAAGACAAACCAGCTGATGCGTTTCGCAATGTTGATATGGGAGCATTACCACCTTGTAACAAGTGTTTAGTACAGCAAATCAAGAAATTTGATAACCCGGTAGCTATTCAGAAAAATGTCCACAATACAAATCCTTACATACCTCCCGTTTCAGAATAATTTGGTCAGACGAATAATGATGGTATCTTGAACCTTCATGTTTAAAGGTAACGTTCTTCAATCTCAGCTGGGCGATACCCTAGATAACGCTTATGCTGACGAAGAACAAGATTATTAGTTACACAGTCAGTTACTGACCGGATATGGTGTGATACCGGGTCAGTAAATTAATATTGGGTGAGAGCGTAGCTCGAGCCCAATATTTATTCACTGACCCGGTATCACACCGTATCCGGTCAGTAACTGACTGTGTAACGAATTTATCTTACCGAGTACCCCCAATTTTAAATAAATTTTGTTACTGACTGGATATTAGAATCTACTGACCTAATATGGGATAATACATGGTCAGCATGTGACCGCTCTCGGCCAATGAAAAACGAGTATTCTGTACGAGGTAAGATAAAAAGATATATCTCCAGATGTTGAATTAGATAAACTCATGGAGTGGATAGATGTATTAAACTATTGTTAAGATATTGGACATGTATAAATACGTATATAAAATAATAGGTTGTGTATTTTCTATTCGTTTGGCGTTTGTCAAATCATGCGGTTCAAGGTTCAGCCCCAGTTTTGGCTGGTCATGGTCCTTGAAAAATTGCCTTATGGCCTTTAATCCGCAATATGTAGCGAAGTTACCAGCTCCTTAGGTAGGAAAGGTAGACACTTGTTAGAATATGGTCCAGGAAAACTTTATAAACGAGTTTGTTGATGTAAACTAATGAACAAATATTACGCATATGTTGATTTTGGTTTTACGACTCATTGTTATATAGTTTGGTTACTCTTTTATTAATACAAATATTTTACTTTAACAGTCACTGAGTAAAATAAAAGTATCAGGTTTTGACAGTGCTATGCATTTGACACGTAAGGATAAGATGCTAAACCGATTAATGTTAAAGAAACAAGTCCGGGAAAGTTGGTTAAAAAGTCTGCCGCCGCACATAACCTTTTCAAAAGTAATGATATATAGCGTAAAATCTAAATTACAAAATCATATTCCAACATAATTTTATTTCAGTAAAAGCAAAAACAAAACAACAAGAGTCTCTTTAGTCTTATTATATTATTTCTTCATTCAATAGACCACCACTGCACAATAACCAAGGTCTTCAAACGTTATGACATAATACTGTCAAACCGAAAACAAAATCGGTGCTTTCAGCGCTTTGATTAACATTTCTTAACAATATCTATGAAGGTATCGATACTGCATTTATTGATAACAGCAATAATACTAAAGACATGAGTCTCGGGTATCATTTGATATCAATATTGCAATCCTATCGTTAGATTTGAGCAAAAAAATCAAGTTTAATCACCAAATAGAAGTTATTACTTGAAAATAGCGGTTGCTATGGCAACGGTTTTTACATACAAAAATAGTACTTCTGTCATAAAAATAATTTTGAATATGAATAAGTAGACCTTTCTAAAATATTTTGTTACAAAATAAATGTATTATTTCTAAAAAATAGGGTTTGAAAATTAAAAGATATGCATGTAATTGAAAAAAAATCGATATTTTTCAGCATTTTTTCATGTTTTTCGGTTAATTTCATGAATTAAAATGTATTTTAGCGGATAGCGTTACATATATTTCTAAAGGTCAGTGCCTCAGCTTTGATATGACACTAATTATATTATTCTAGCCTAATGCTTGTGTAAGTTATTAATGATTTTACAAACACCGACAATTTCGACAAAAAACAAGGGGTTGCCATGGAAACTGTGACATTTCAGGTAGTGCGCAAGAGTTTATTTTTGAGAACAACGCGGATTCTGATTCAGTGGACCCTACGGAACAATTTAGCATAGGTGGCAAAAAGTCTAGAGGGTGGTGCATGGTGGACCCCTCTGGCCCCCGTACTACATATTTATGAGAACGTGTAGCATCTTCAGTTAGAAATGTCTCTTTAAATGAGCCGTCCTAATTCAATGTTCTTTCACATTTTCGTTGTCTCAAAAATAACATGTTGATGTGCATTTTATCCATGTGCCTGGAATACCTTTCTCGTAAGCTCTATATTACACTTGTACACAGAACTTTCCCTTTGACATATTAGCCGTGTGACAATGGTTTATTGTACGAATAACAGTAAAACTAGACATTTCAATGACTGTATATATCAGAACAATTGACAAAGGTGTACAGTTCATTTTGTCTCTCAAATAAGGAGTGGACAAATAAGTACATTGTTGTTTGCAGGCTAACACCTTTTAATTCAAGTAAAACGCCACGCACAATGTAATTCTAAATTTTCTTTATTATTTCAATTGATTATTCCAGATGTTTCTTTCATTAATCCCGATAACAAAGGAGATACAAACTTAAATTTAGTGTATGAGACGGTGGAAACTGTGATATGTATGGTTACTAAATCCCCTACCAATGTTGTTGTCACCTTTGAGTTCAAGAATCAGAACATTACCAACAATACAAACATAACTACAAGCACAGAGGTCGAGACTATCAACAGCTTATATTACAGTAAGTACGTACGATTGATAATGTGTAGATAAACATATTACTAGAGATGCAACGATTTGATTCGATACATCGAAAATCGATTGCGAGGGCGCCGATTTGATATATTAAGATGTCTAGAAACGTTAAAATGTACCTAAAAGAGAATGTAAGTTGACAGTGGGCATGTGTTGCACATTGATAATGTATGTCTATTAAGTTTCCATTATGAGTTTAAGTAATGTTTCTTGGAAACTCTGTCAGTAACATTTTTTTTATCAATTTCTTAATTTTAGTCTCAAACAAATGTACTGGTATACATTTAGAATAAGCTATACTAGTCAATAAATCAAATCGAAAAATCCGAATCGAAAGAAAAAAATCGAATCCCATCAAATCGACTTTCAGGTGAATTGTTGCAGCACTACACATTGCATTGATATGATTAAGTGTTGGAACCATCTTGTTTTAGCTCTGATGTACTTCAGACGAAAATACTATGGAAATGCACAAAAATACGATGCGGAGTCGTGATAACATGATACCAGAAGGGCGAAACTATACTATATAAAGCAGGTGAAGATCGTTTGTGTACAGAATGGGGCGAAACAATAGCGCGTATGATAAATTTACCTCGGACGCCATTTTATCGCGAACTATCATCGTGCTTTGTGTAACCCAACGAACTCCCTCAGCGGTTATTGCCCAATATACATGTAATTCATCAAGAAATGTTTGCAATAATTTTGTTTTTATCAAATATTTCAGTAAATGTTACTATGACATTCAAAGTGACTGGTGCTATGGATAATGAATATTTGTCTTGTATAGTTGATGGTCAAGAATCGCAAGCCAAAATCAATACGTATTGTAAGTATAAAATTTATGAACACTTTCTTTTCAGTATTAAATAAACTTGTAAACTTGTAAACTTTTAATGAAATTTTCACTGACGGTGCTATTAGTCGAAGAAAGTAGAAAATTTATGTACACTTACTTTTATTGAACTTTTCACTGACGGTGCTATTAGCAGGGATGGGGCCAATTAATTGCTAGAACAATTAATTGTCAATTAATTACTGTGTGAAAAACAATGGTAATTGTAATTAATTATTTTATCAAAAAATGGAAAACAATGGTAATTATAATTAATTACTTAGGAAATTTAGACAATAATTAATTGATTTCAATTACTTTTCAATTACTTCATGATACATTTGCATATGTTTTATTAAATGGGACTTAGTTTCCAAACTGGCCCCCTCTTTTCTGTTTTTCACATCTTTCACACCTGTTGAATGGGTTCTTTACTGTCATAACAATAGTATTTGTAACATGAAATCTATTATAATAGCTAATTGATTGATAACCCTGCATGGTGTTATAGTAAAAGATTGAATACAACAACAATATTGTTGTTGTTGTTGTTATAGATTAGATTGTCTGACTGATCACTGACAGTTGAGCATTGAGGTGATCATCTTGATAACACTTGAGTCATTATCACCTTATGACTTAGGTTATGAGATAATGGACCATTCTGAGTGTGACCTTTATCATTTGAATAACAATACATTTACCCACAAATATAAGCATGGGCTCTTGTATTAACATCTTGTTTGTGGGACAAAATTTAAATGTAAACCTTAGTTAAATAATGCTAATAAGTTAGGTCATGGAAAGGTCCATCCACTAATCAAGTACTACTGAATTCACTAACCATTTACAAGTGATTTTATAACTAAGAACTATAGGAAAAATATCTTATCTTCTATGTAGTGATTTAAAGGTAACGACAATACTTAAAACATGTCAGTAACAGGAATTTCATTTTTTGCCTCAATATGTCATTGAAATAATTAATTAATAATTAATTGTTTATGTAAATAATGGTAATTGTAATTAATTATTGTCCTTACTCAGGGTAATTAACAATTAATTATAATTACTGAGGTTGAGAATAATGGTAATTATAATTAATTACTTTGCAAGTAATTGACCCCATCCCTGGCTATTAGTCGAAGAAAGTAGAAAATTTCTGTACACTTACTTTTATTAGCATCATCATAAACGGTGCTATTAGTCCAATAATACAAGTGTAAAACATTTTACATGAAAACATTTAATAAATGTTATGAACAAATACATATGCATGCATATATATGGTGGCATATTTCTGCCATCAGATAATCACAACACTAACAAGTGAATTAAGAGGTTAATTAGTTACCGTAACTAGTTAATTGCGTAATAAAATGACGACAGAATGCTGAAAGTTACCGAGAAAAATATAACTTATGTTATTGGTCAGCTAATTCAGTAACAACTTGCTTACAGTTGTTAAAAACTTTAGGTAGATAATGTTCAGTTTTTACGTAAACACATGTAACATTTTTCTGTGAGGCAATTAAAGTTGATTATTGATGTAGGTCGGAATTCATTTCTGATATATTTTGCATTTATTTGATAGTACAAAATGTGGTATTTGAGATCTGTGACATTATTTCTATATGACATATTAGGGTTCTTTCATAAAATAAGATATAAGAAATAGACACATATACCGCCAGATTCGGAATTTCTTGACAAACAGCCAAACTGTGTTTGCAGGATATAATTTGGAATTGATCATTTTTTAGTCATAAACCCAAGGTTGATATAGAATTATAGATTTCTATTAAATTGCTCAAAGGTGCTTACGTATTCGTCTTTGTACAGAACGGTGACTTTCTGATCGCTATCATCATAAGAATAATAAAACAAGTGACATTACTGCGTAAGATGAAAATTCATTTGAACAAAAAAGGCACTAGACCATTTGTAGCGGAAATGAAGTGGTTAGGTAGTCTTATTTAAACGAGTTTGTAATTCACAGTATCACATAATTTATTATATATCCGACGTTTCAGTTCCTCCACTTTTAAGTGTAAGCGGTACTGGACCAATTCCTACGTCAAAAGACGATAAAATAGAATTACATTGTGAGTCAGTGAGCGTACCTCAAGTAGAGATTAAATGGTTCATAGATGATGTCCAACTTGATCAGACAAATGTAAGCCAAACTGAAGCACAGAACTGCATACAAGAATACAATTCAAATTATGTAAGTTTAGTCTAATACAATACACCAGTTTACAAAGAAATTTTACATATCTAAAAGTTTCACGTCATGTCGACTTGGTACTTCTCGATTTGACCTAATACATGCCATGAAGACATGAAGATTAATGCGTAATTTAAGTAAAAGTTTTTAATTATTGCTACTAGACTTTTGTCGAAGAAACAAAGGCATCAAGAATATTGAAAAAACCTAATTTGCAATGGCTAAAAACTTCTCATATTTGTTACGAGCCAACAGGTTCGTGAAGAAAATAACAGTTTCAAAAGTCCCATAAATACAATAAAACGGGAGGTGTATGGTGGTAGTATGCATAATTTATTATAAGCCGTATTGTCGAATCAAATGTTTTATATGTCTCTTTGGGATCAGTAATATTTTTTTACGTGGATACAAATGCAAGCCTATGTACGTTCCATTTCTCTGTGTTGCATCCATGGATTATGCTTGGTTTGCATAGAATCAAATTCATAGTCAGTTCTTTTTTCAATCTATTTTTGCGAATATTGCTACATAACTATAAGAATATAATTTAAAATATGGTCCTTTACGCCATATTGCTGCGGTCAGTCATTTATCAAGATCCTTGGACAGGTCTAGATTTCGTAACCAAAGTTTGAAAAAGAGTCATTTGCACATGACGCTAGTCAGTGAATGGCAGGTTGACAATTGTTTCGTTTGATACAGAGATAGGCAGGATAAATGCTGAAGAAGTTATTTCATGATAAAATCTCTACGAAGGTGTGTTCACGTGTCCCCGCGTTCATGTTCATATAAGTACAACTATACTTTTTTCTACTCTTGAATAAATATCATTTTACCCTACTGTGGATGTTTCAGACTAAGTTTGTGCTCAGACGCTCGATTAGGAGAAAGCAACATCTGAAGAGTTGATATTGTCAGTGCCTTTGTGCATTGTCTTTGTACATGTAACTTTATTTCAGGGAGCAACTTCGTACAAGTTTGTATGTCGAAGTAATGTGACGCTATTCAACATAAGTAAAGAAAACATTGGTTCCAAAATACAATGTGCTTATGTATATTTTGGGGAAGAATATCGTGGTCGAAGTACCCTGATAGAGTCTTTAGATTATTATTGTAAGTAAACTTTGTGAATTACTTATTTCAGTATGTGGTTAATCGCATAATTATGCAATATTTTTTATAATGTTTTTTTTTCAATACAATTTACAATACAGTGCAATGACGCTTACTAAAGACGGTACGGTACTGTACGATACGAACCGACACGATACAATACGATACGATACAATGCAATATAATGCAATTTAATGCAATAATGTTAACAGAATCTATTAACTGGGTATTGCATTTCATTAGTTGTCACTGACAAAGTATATAGATTTTTATATGTCATTGCTATATGCATGTACAGCATTAAGATTTGTGAGCTTGCATCACCATGGAAATATCCTATTTGTCTCCAATCTAGGATATTTTAAGTTTTAATTTAAATTTGGGTAGAGAGAAACAATCGCAGGTTAATTTCATGTGCATGGTTATAAATAATGGCATTTGTGGAATTCAAAATCTGGACATTTCTATTCTTAATAGTTTGTCCTACCACTTGGCTACCGCCCTGATAGTTATCTTATACAATAGTTCCTTCATACTTACCACGTCAGTTATTGCAAAACTATACGAAGTGTTGCGATTGGTTTTTCGTCTAAGGGCTTAAATTTTGAAGAACAATCCACATGTTAAAGCTACTCTCCTACTAAGACCATCGATTATGATAGTTCTATTAGTGGAACTTTACCGTACTACTGCCATAAATTATATTTACAGTCCTAAATGTGAAATTTTACCAAAATTATTATCATGAATTACATTTATATTACATTAGATGAACCATCTGAAGTTGTCGTAGAGAACAAGGTAGTCAGTGTTGTAACTGAATCAACCGATGGAATGGTTGAAATGACTTGTACCACATCTGCTGCTAACCCTGAGCCGTCATTGTATTGGTCTGACCAGCACATCCATATACCGAGGTTAAATATGTCAGAGTTTCCAGTCAATGTGATTAGTACATCGTACAATGGGAAAATTGTGTCACAAACCGTTCAGATATCAGTAAATAAAGATATGAATGGGCAGACATATTACTGCTGTGCAGATACTCCTTTTGTAACCTCTATCACAGACGAGGTGTGTGGATATACAGACATACTGGTATCATGTAAGTTATTAACTTTAGTCCATTATTCAAACACATTATTAGTTTGTAACCTGCCTATGCCATCAAAATGTAACTGAAATACTGTCGAAAGAAGCGTCTAATGTCCAAAATAAATGGTTAATTATTAGCCTCGATTGCGTAACTATGTACAGCAAATCGAGAGAAGCGATTAAAATCATATTTTTATTTTGTGAAAATGAGTCTTGAATATAATATGTACTACGTACAGCAACTCAAAAGAAGTGAATGATGCCAATTTAACTTACTGAAAATGAGTCAAGAGTTTATGTACAATATACATCAAGTCGAAGGAACGAATAAGATGAATACAACTTCGCGACAATAAGTCACAGATATATATACAATGCACGGAAATTAGAAAGAATCTACCAAATCCAATATTAAGTCTTGACAATGAGTCACACGAGTATAGATTATTACACACAATGTGCAAATAGCCAAAAGAACCGATAAAGGCTAATTTAACTTCGCGACAATGACTCATTACGTATATGTGCAATGTACAACAAATCGAAATAAGCGACTAAAGCTTATTTAAGTTAAAACTTCGCACCAGTCGGTCATGGATATACCTACAAAGTACAGGAATTCGAATGAAAAATACGACTTCTTGACAATGAGCCCTGATGCAAATTAAGTATATTTACTAGCTGACAGTCTTATAAAACGTGTAAAGGTCTTAGAATCATCATGAACAACATATCGATAGAACGCCAAAGTTATTTAATATTTTATGAAACAAGTGATACAAACCATCATCAATAATGCAAACAAAACAATGATATCGTATACTTACATGTTTCACCTAGGGATGACAAGTTTGATAGTATCAATGAATGAGTACAAAGTGTATGTTGGTGGTGATTTAACCCTTCCATGTCTTGTTGATAGTAACCCTGTATCAAAGATAGAATGGTATAAAGCTGATAATAAACTGGTTGACAACAATAATGAAAGCAACTTACTGAACTACAATGTAAGTATGAAGTAGGATTTACATATTTCTTATGTTTGCAGATGAAAATCAATGGGTTTTATCCATGTCTTACTAAATATATTATTCAGGATTCCTAAGTACATTGTATATGATAAACAAATGGTATGTACAATATATTTATAGCTGTTATTTCCAGTTTATAATGCAAGGTTATAGTCCTTACCTTTATAGTTCAACAATACGTTTGTATGATCCTCTAAAAACCAAAACATGCTAGCTGGTACATGTAATTGTTCTGGTAAGAATACAGTTCTGAAATGCTGTGGAAGTCTCTAACGCGAATCTATCAAAGCAACGTAATTGAAGAAGGATGAAAGCGACAAAATCATCTTTACCATGAAAAAGATTTAATGATAAAAGTTTATCTGACTAAATTTATGTCGGTTACATGTCCGTATGATCTTAATGACAATTTTGATTTTACTCATAAGTCTTTACCTTTAGCTGAATGTATACCAAGTGCTTGGCTCACATTTCAATTTCTTCTCGGCTGTCAAAGTTTCAAGCATATATGCGACAAGTGGAATCACACTGAGATAACCTACATCTTGTATTATACTTAATTATCTGAAAAAGGAAATATTTACTTAAAAATTTAGTAATTTACGATTAAAACTGTACCTTTTTTACTAGGTTGTAGTTTTGTGATCTCTAAACGCTTTTATCATGATATAACTGTTCTTTGCTGTAAACAATCAACATTAATTAATGCATTGACCAATCATCACCATTTCTAATACAGTTGTTGTATTTTTTAGTTATATAATGCAAGTAGTTCAGACAGTGGAACTTACACATGTGTAGCTAAACTATATAATGTAGATAACGAGCTTCTTAATAACATCTCTAAATCAGTTACTGTTTATGTTCGTGGTAAGTACTATTAATGATCATTAATCAAAGGGTCGTGGGTTCGAGACATACTTTCGTTGAGTTTGGTCATGAAATGATTTCTATGTTCCCTTTTCTGTCTACTTCTAAATCATGTAGGGCAGTTGTCTGTCACTGACTGAAATATAATCCTAGTAACTGGTTAACTGTTAAATCCGGAGATTTAGTCTTTCCAGGAATGGTAAGTAGGTTAACTTTGCGTTGCTACAGCGTCAAACCCCAAAAACTACAAACAAAACACATTGAACAATAAAAACTTTCAAGATTTGCTTTAATACTGCTTATGTTTTACCATGAAATGTATTACTTCCGTGACATCTTAAAAGAAAATATTGTTGTTCATGACAGAGTTGGGGAAGCAGAATAAATCTAAACTAATATATTATATTTGTAGGAGCAGTGGTCTTGTGGTAGGACACAAGCCTATGGATCGAGAGTTCCCGTGTTCAACCCCCTTTAGGCGCACTAATAATTTTCTTGAGCGTCAAATGTACCCATAGTGATTCCACTTCACCTCGGAGTAAATTTGTATTGTGAGGGTCACTTGCTTGAAGGTGATTTTAATGATCAAGGGATCATCGTACAAAAATGTAAAGTCGGCTGAAATGTATATGAAAACAGAATTTTAACCGCACTTTTTATATTACATTTATCTTTGCGTCATTAAAATTCCAAACAGAAATTCATTACAGATCACATAAACAAATGTCAATTATTTCAAACCAGCTTAATATTATTTTATGTAGTACTATATACTGATAATTCAACGGTTTTGACTATTGACTGTTTCAGATATACCACATCTGCCTTATGTAACTATCAATAAAAATTCAAACCAGAATGCTCCTATTGTTACCATAGAGACGCTTTCAGATACATCTGATGATTTACAAGCATTTTACCTACAATACAAGAAAGAATCGTCAACATACTGGATGGAAATAGATCAGAAGTTTAGTGATTCATTACCTGGACAAACTGAAACATATACTTTTGATATGAATAAGCTTGGATTTCCAAATGGCAAATATCAACTAAGAATTAAATCATTGTCGTCCGAAGGGTTGATTGCATATACCAATGCACAAAGTTTTGCTGTAACATCAGGTAAAACATTAACTTTATGGTGTGTTAATACAGGCACTGTTCGAATTTCATTATCGACCTTACGGAGCAAGAAAGACACAGTGTCCTCGAGCCAGAAACTTTATACTACTAGCTCAGTACCAGAAAGCAACCTCTCGATATTGATTATTCAAAGTTCTTAGAACCTGTTTCACAATCTAGCAAAAGAATGGTACAATAACAAAAAAATTTCTTGTATTGAGGGGCTGCATGATTTAAAGTGTGCATATAAAAAAAAAATTATTAGCATGTAATCAATTTTAGTTGTCTAATAAGTTACTCCTTGCCTCGGTAATGATATGATCCAACATATCAATGCAGGTCTTTTCGACTGTTAAGCTCAGAGTAGGGACATAATTAATTCAACAATCGTTACTTGTGAGCTGTGACCTCGTAAACAGAGAAATGTATTCCACAAAGTGATTGGAAGAAGGAATTGTATGAATAACAAAGTTTGGGGTCTATAATCATATAAGTGTACGTCAAACATTCTAGCCATTGTTACTATACACCTTTGACCAAGAGTCAGTCGAAAAAATAGAAATCGATCATATTTTTTTACAAACTGATTCATTTGTTTGAAGTACTTCGATAGAATAAATGATTAAGTTAATTGGCGACATCATAAGCAATTGTGGTTTGAAAGGAAAATTAAACCAAAATTAAGATTGTTAGTAACCGGTATCTTGGTTTTATATTGCATATCATTTTTGTGTTTCCAGCAGTAGCATTACATTATTATTAACACAATATATTTTGTGACTTTCAGATGAAACAGAAATGGTAACCAAGAAAAGTCGAACCAATGCTATTATATTATCAGTGTTTGTAACTGTAGGTGTATTTGTTCTAATTATTGCAGTTGGAATTTGGTTGGTAAAAAGACGAGGAGGTACTTTCTCACTACTATTTTACCGGTTAAAGCATCATCGAGCCTTCTTTCAGGATTGCGCTTGATAAGCTCACTTAAGTTGCATTGGCTAAGAAGCGAAATTGAATTGTAGCACTTCGAATCAGAGTTGGTCATGCTAGCTTAACTCATGCGTTTGATACAAGGGCGACGTCTTTATGTATATCGTATGATGGACATATTAGCAATGTATAACTCTTTTACCCTGAGTATCAATTTCACAAATCTGAATAGATATCACATAAGTTAAGGTTGAATAACTCACATCACTTTCCATTCTGTATAGTGTGACAAAATTAACCTGAGCTTGAACTACCTATTATAATAATTACACACTTCACTTTCATTTTATCGTGAGTTTCCGTATGCGTGTATACGATTATACACGTGTTCGTAACAGCCTATGTGATAATAAATCCCTTGGTATCATTCTGTATTGGTTTGTCCTCGACTCTGTTCCACACCCAATTTCAATTCAGGGACTTTCAATAAATAGTTCAATGAGAGTTTTATGGCTTTGATTATATCGAATGGGCAACGCCAACAAGCATAGTTCTACACCCTTAGTCATTTTCAACAATTTGCGTAACAAGACTTGTAGATTTGATTACTTTCAGCTATTTTGTTCTTTCAGGTTCATCAATTTCATCCGGAAAATAAAACATACAAGTATTGAACATTAGAACTTATCATTAGTGTTGGACACCATCGTTCAGTTTCTATCTTAAATATCGTTTCGAAGAACAGAGCAGAGCAAAACAGAACAGAATTTTATCTGATAAACGTGTACATAGTATATAGTTATGATTTCATACATACATACATATAAATATAAACTACAATATCAATGTTTAAACATAGTATAACAAAGAATGGTTATCATCAGGTGAATCTTTTAAAAAGACAAATATTGTGTCTTAATTTCAATCTGGTTATATCTGGAAGTGAATTTGATACTACCTCATGTTTGACTCATTTAATTAATTTTGGTAGATTTTAGATAGTTAAAAATGATATAAGTATGATTCCCTTAAGATCTACAAAGGTTTTTGGGACTGTTGACTTCTCCATGTTTTAAAAGAAATTTAAGTCATGCGACTTCAATTTTACTTTCGTTAACATTGTAAGTGAACGTGAACACTGGCGCCATGGCATAGTACTTAAATCGTTAAAAAACGCAGAAATATGCTGAAATAGTTTTTTTTATCATAAGTACTGGACTTTGGTGCCAGTAAACGAGCTTAAATATTATCTTTTTTGTACACAAAGTCTGTGAGTGTTCCTGGAACTCACTCCACAGCTTCTCCTATACCTCGTCGTGTTTCTGTGGGAATCTTCTTTTTATTTATACCCCTTTTAATGACACGTCTATGATTGTCAAGAACATAGTGCAATATAATTATGATATTAGAATTTTAGTATCAGAGAGGAGCAGTGGTCTAGTGTTAGAACGCGCACTTAGGGACAGAGAGGTTCCTGGTTCGAACCTCTTTAGGAAAAACATAACTTACAGTTTTTCCTATCCATCCAGGTATAAATAGGTTATACCTGTGAAGGAACAACTGCCTAAAAATAATTTCAGTGATCATTTTTATCGTACAAAAGTGTAAGTCAGCTGAACTTGTATATGGAAGCAGACTTAAACCGCACTGTATTGACTTTAAAAACAAGAATTCTTGCCTCTTCATTACGTTAGTGTCAGCTTGGCTAAGTATGTACCAATTGGTATCATAGCTTAGCTGAAACACTGCCGAACGAAGTAATTTCAAGTTAATTAAAAACATTAATACAATCTGTTTTAGGATTTTATTACCAAACTTATATAAATTCTGACCAAGTAAATTGCTATTTCAATGGTTCTGAAATTCAACTGTTTCGTATATATTTGTTGCTCTTGTGACAAATTTTACTGTTTTATTATATTGAATATTGTATTTGTTATGTATATATGTCATAAATATGTGGTCTTTGCCATGAGTTTTGTAAATGGCCAAATGCATAATTATGCCAATGCCGATACTTGCCAATAAAGATGCATTATGTTTACTACTGATATTTTATTCCTTTTTAACTTTAAAAGTGTATCAACAATAAAATTGTTGCTAAATATTGACGTATTGTATTACTTTATACTGTAAGTTAATTTTGAAATTCCTTTAAATTAAACTTGTTATCAAAAAAGTGTGTTATTTTGTACTAGTTCGTTTTCGTTATGTAA
The DNA here is from genome assembly GCA_025267735.1 of Mactra quadrangularis. Taxonomy (NCBI): domain Eukaryota; kingdom Metazoa; phylum Mollusca; class Bivalvia; order Venerida; family Mactridae; genus Mactra; species Mactra quadrangularis. Next base: position 34,748,065 of record CM046302.1, on the reverse strand, counting down.
CTTACCATTGTCTTTGTTTGGTTAGGTATAATGCCGCAGCAACAAATTGTAAAGGTCATGTCACGGCGGTCAGTCAACTTACTCACGGTACCTGGAAAGGCTAATTATCTGGATTTAGTTGTTAATCAGTAACTAGGCGCCTACTTCCGTCAGTAGCGGAAACTTACTCCACATGATTTAGAATCAGTGGTAAGAAGGGGATGGTCGTAGAAATCCTTTGATGACCAAACTCCACGAAAGTAAGCCCCTCCCGGGAATTGAACCAACGACCCTGCGATCAGTAGACTTGTGTGTTGCCGATTGAGCTAGCTGGGCCAGATTATTAAAGTGTATATAAGATAATAATGTTTTGCCACGGCTATTACATGTACGTTGATGGCAACAAGCATGTGTGTGTAAAAAAACATTATCATTGTAATGTCTGTATAGAAAAGGTGTTGTCTGTTAAGAATATTAAACCACGTGTTTGCGAACCAGAGACATGATACACACTCAGTGTGGCAACCCACTAGTGGTCACTTGCCGCCAAGCCAGAATACTGGCCATTAACCGCTTAGATGTTCAGATGCCAATACATTCTGAAAATTGTTGTACGCAACAGCTTGTTGACAAATAACCGTCCTTAAAGATAAAGCTGCTTTTTATACAGATGAGCACTCATTCAATTTGCATATTCATGCACTAGATATGCTTTCGGGTACATGTAGGTATATTACTTAAAATTATTTAACAGCCTGATGTTGCTGGTATTAAGGGAGGTAAACGCAGATGAGATTGTAGCGTATAATTTTTTTTTTCGAGTTATCTTTCTTACACATGAACGTTAATCAAATATCGTCGGTTGACTATAATCACTATCATAAGTTGAAATAACTATGTATTCATGTATTCACTGTGCAACTTGGTCACCGGTAATATTAGAACATTTAAGGGGATCCTCCTATAATAGCAAATCTTTATTCAAAGCTTAATTATGTAGATCTAATTTGAAGGAAGTTTTTCTATCACAAAACATCTTAAACATACTGTGGTCAAAACTATAGTTTAATGTTTTTACAACCACATTCTAATTTTCAATCTACTTTATAAATGCAATAAATAACTTAAACATAACATAATTGTATTTATTAAAAATTTTCTTTTCGTGAGAGATGTATGAAATTGATTAATGTCTGTTTCCAGTGCATTCCAATACGTACAGTAATATTCTTGATGATGGGGCTTTAACTGTAGATTATCATAGAAATAACATATATACGGTTGAAGTCATTCAACAGTCAGCATACATTAACCCCACCAATTTATAGACACGAATACATTTATATAATCGATCGTGAGTATAGAAATAATTTAGTAAGTATTCAAATCAGTGGGGTTAATGCATGTGCCACTGATATTTGAATAAAATTATACGATACATGTATTGCGAAATGCTACAATGAGCGAGATCGTACTTGTTTGTAAAATGTATAATTGTATATTGTCTACGCATGCGCCGTGGAACATGTCTATACTTAATGTTATATTTATAGTTCAGCGTATAGTATATAAATCGTCTGCTTTCTAAGTCGTCTGCTATTTTTCTTGTGTTTTTGATAGATAATATTTCATTGAAGGTATGTTAGTACTTTTTATTTTAAAAATATACAATTGTTGTGCATTGTATCAATCTGATGCAAAATTATACATCACAAAATATAAATATGTAAATACAAAATGTACAAGTTTGTTATTGTGGTATATACATGTATATGTCTGCATTGGATCAAGGTTAGATTATTGTATACATATATTGATTGCTATATATTTTAATGATTATTCCGATAGAGGGTTTCCACAAAATCCACCATACAATATAGTTGTGATTTTCTATTCATGTACCTTTGTACAAATATTTCACAATGCATACTCATTTAACATATATTCGCATTCATTAGAGCACACATATTGCACATAAGTAAGTACATCGTTTTCAAATACATATATATATTGAACATGAACTTATAGTTCATGAATTGGTTCATTACAAATACTTCATAATACGAACATGCTGTATTTGCATATACAGTTAAGAATGAATACATAATGCTAATGTAAACATCATTAATAATGTATACATATTGCTAATGTATGCATTGTACTCAAAGTTCATAATGCTTGTATATTAAGAATGTATACATAGTTCATAATTCATTCATAAATCTTCAAAAATACTTGGTTAATGCAGCATACATAACTGCTCATATATATATGTATATACAAGTTCATCATGCATATATACATGTTCATGTATACATTGGTCATAATGCACAAATGTCTATGTATATATAGTTCATTATATATCAGTGCTCATTTAAACAGATTCCATAATGTATACATTGGTGCTCATGTATACTTAAGTGTTCCTGTGTACAGTTCATAATGCATACATATTTGCTCATGTATGCATAGTTCATAATGTATACATATGTGTTTATGCGTACATAGTTCATAATGCATGCCAAAGAGTTCATGTCCACATAGTTCATAATGCATACCTAAGAGTTCATGTACCCATAGTTCATAATGCATGCGTAAGAGTTCATGTCCACATAGTTCATTTAACATAAGTGCTTTTGTCTTCATTGTTCATAATGTATACATTATTGTTCATGTATGCTTAGTTCATCATATATAAGTGTTCAAGTATACATAGTTCATCATACATTATAAGTGTTCATGTAAAGATGTATTGTGGTGAATATAGAAACAATAATCAATACTATTAATGAGATCTAGACATGTTGACCTGGGTAAGACTTGATCCCCAGACATATTTCTTGTTAACCTTGAAACACGGACAAGAAGTAAACATTTAAATGTATGTTACACACATATGTCATATACCCAAACAACACATATCACATTGTTACATCAAGTAGATTCTTATACTAAGATAATACAAAGATAATATACACAAACAGAGACAAAGATAATATGATATCTATGTTTCTGACCCTATGAATTCGAGGGTTGTCCGCAAGACTGTAGTTACTCGCTCTTTAATGCAATGCAGTTACTACAAACTTGCGGGCAACCCTCGAATTGTATGGTTAAATTCTGTAATTTGATATCTGAAATATGTGTCCTTGGAATGTATTGTCTTCTCTTTGGTATTTAATGATTCGTAAATGTATATCCTTATCGTATATGCATGGTGGCATATTTCTGCCACCAGATAACCACATAACTAACACGTTATTTAAGTGGTTAACTAGTTACGTAACTAGTTAACCAGATAATTAACTAGTAATTATAATATGCATTTTGATAATTAATTTGAATTTTAAAATGGTGTTTTTATATATAAAAATCATATATCAAGTTTGACCGTAGTCTAAGCTCAGTGGTATACCGTATACAGCGGACCTTCCATCCAAAACCTACCCCGTTGTTTCCTTGAGCAAGAAATGTTATCTTACTAGCTCGGTTCTGGATGAGCAGGAAGCGTACTTGAAAGTGATAATCTAAATTGTAAGAACTCATAGGCGGATCTAGCGGGGCGTCAGGGGGTCCGGACCCCCCTAGAATTTCCAAATGTACCTTTCCATTATTGTATTTATTGACAGTAAGTCATTTTTAAGTTGCACAAAGCAATTTTTCTCGGTGCTTAACATAGATTTAATGATTATGTAGTTTTTATTATTAATATGATGCATTATTCTGCAAAATGTGTATAATATAGTTGTGGTTCAAAAGCTTGAACCCCCAGACAATGTTCGGAACCCCCGTCCCCTAGAAAAATATCCTGGATCCGCCCCGGAACTTATTTCACAATCGAGCTAAAATAAATTAAAATACCATATCAGTAAATGGTGTACGTGCATCATCTTATTTACCTTTCGAGTGGCCAAGTTTATTATTTAAAGTATATAAATGTGCATGACCTAATACACGAACTATATATTTATTTACCGATTCATTGACGAGTGCATTTAATTATAGACATAAGAAATGTTTGCATAAATATTACTTCTATATAGAAACCAATGAATAACTGAGCTAACAATCAATATTCTTCACAAAACTTGCAATTCTTAAAATCATATTTGAGTAAAACTAGTGTAAACATGTAACGTAACTTATTTGTTGACTCATTCAAATTGTTCCCAATAAATGAATGTTAGAAACAGCGAGACATAATATAAAATTCACGGTGCATTATATTAAATATAAAATGCAAAGACTCGACTAAAATAAATATCTAATACTCTCTATCAATCCATTTATGTCATGTTGTAAAAGAAGTTGGATAACATTTAGTGCTTTATGTTAACATTTTTAATCAGATACCATGGTCAGTGGTCCTACTCAAGGTCCATTGGCCTGAAACGCTCGACCCAAGCTTTTCATACTTTTTTAAAGCCGAAAGGCTTAGGTTATACTACAAGTCGAAAACTATCGACGATTCGAATGTCTGACCAGTTTAACCTGTGAAGTGATACTTGTGTCTCTTTATTTCTAGGCGATAAAAGTAGTTCCGTCAGTCAACTGACGCGCCTTTGTTTCAGTGACAGTGGCAAGTATTTACTTATATTAATAAGCGTAAATGGGCGGACTCAAATCTCGTCAATACACTAAGCAGTAGTATTTGCCAGTTATACAGGATAGAATAAACACTTCGCCCGCATTTTTGCTCTGCTCGGTTCGAACTTGAATCTAATGTGTAAAGAGAAATCATTAGTATGGATTTGTTAGGTTTCATTGTGCACGAAAGTCTTTCTGTATTTCAATACTTTGATTACATACTTACTATAAACGTATCTTGCCACTGGCTGACAACTTATCTACTTCATACAGATGTAGGCGGGAGAGAATGGCCGTTTTAAATAGTTCGTGGCCATTATTCGCAGGAATCGACCCAACGACCGCTTGATCCGTATTAAGACGCACTATCGACCAAACTAACTAGGTTGGTACTAAAATCGAGTTGGGTAATGAGTGTCTTGAAATTAATCTCAATCATTGCTCCTTTCCAGGCCATTCACTTTAGGCCCCAAGAGAAAGCAAATCTATTACGTATATGTAGTTTTAGACAAATTTTAAAATCAAACTTCAATGATATGAAGTAGAAATATAAATACAGTAAAACAATGTGACAAAATTTGAGAAGGATCTCATTTATAAAATTCTAGCTTCATTTTCACATGAATTCTTTAAAAACGAAGGCGCTTTAAAAATAATGATACATTTTTCATTAGAATTTCCATACAGCAATGAATGCAGCCTTGGTTGAGGAAATGTAACTATGTTTTTTGAAAATGGGAATGCTTTCAAAATAGCTGTAATACTTTACTCATTCATGTTTCTGCGATGCAATTAACAAGCTTTTAGTACTGAAATCTTATAGGAAATTCACTTTTGGCATACATCTGAATGTTTAGAGTTTAATAAGATATCAGGTTGCGTAGAAAGGAGTATGAACCTGTTTTAATAATTTGTGATTTAACTCTATATTATATATATAAATAATTGTTTAGGTTTGGACCTTGTTACTAGGGCTGCGGCGAGTATCCTAGTACTCGGATATTCGCGATTCCGACCAGAAAATCGAGTACGAATATTCATCACGTCGGAAATCGTCGAATCATGATCTATTTTTAGAAAAAAATAAAAGAACATTTTCAGCTTAATTATTTCTGAAAATGGGTCGCACTATTAATGAAAACTTTAATTTATGTAAGATTGATTTATCTTGTGTCAAAATTTCGATTAATACACATTTAAATAAAATGTTACCACTGGAAATGCCCATAAAACATCTGGTAATACAAATGTTTCGAATACATGGTTTTCCATATAGTTAAGCTTCTATTGTTATTGAGATAAGTGCGACCCATTTTCAGAAATAATTAAGCTGAAAATGTTCTTTCATTTTTTCCAAAAATAGATCGCGATCCGACGATTTCCGACGTGACGAATATTTCTGGTCGGAATCGCGAATATCCGAGTACTCGGATACTCGCCGCTGCCCTAGTAACAAGGTCCAATCTGTAATTGTTCACTTATTTTTGTTATAACATAATTTCTGTAGGCTTCTTCATTAACAAATGATTTGTTGTTCGATTCCTGAATCGCTTCGCATGAATCGTGGTTCGGATCGGATCGCCACTTGCTCAACGATCTACAGCCCTACTTGTCACTACTTATTTAGATAAACAAATTATGTGATAATAGCACTACTATTGTTATTGAGATAATCTTTAATTATGTTGATATATGAACCTTGAACAATAAACTGATACGTGTAATCCCAATTCAACGAGATCTTGATTAAACATCAAATTGTTGCTATCCAATTCATCAAGGACATTCATTGTTATAATAGCGTTTCATAAATAGACAATGAATAAATAGACAGGTAATTAGTGCTAGTTGGTACATGTACATGGGGGTTCCCAATGTTAAGTAGCGGTGAGGTTCTGAATAAATGTAAGCGATACCACTCATTAACAAGGGAAGATATGCTGTATGCAATTAAAGTACATATACATCTAATCGGGCTTTTGAAAAGGAAATGACATATGTGTCGCTTCCGTTTGTTGTATAAGCCATATATTCCATTCAACCCCCATGTTTAACAGAGCTATTTGTGCTTTGATTCAAGCAGTTACCATAAATGGGTATTTCATGATACACAGATATCCTATACTGCACCAACAAACCATTATGTAATGTGAGACTATCGTTGATTTCTAGCATATCGCTAGTCTGAGATATCTCCAAGTTTATGTCTTATCAATGAGGAGCGGTGGTCAAACCGATTGCAAACAGAAGATGGAGATACATGTTACAGCTTAAATCTTACAACTAAAACAATATGAATTGATACATGTACATCCATATTTTTCAGGCCTCGATCAGTTACCATGACAGAGAGTCAAAAACCAAAGTCTGCAATGGAGCGTTAAGCTCAAGATTTTAATTTATGTTAGACATTGTCAATTGTACAAACTTTTATATGAACTTATACCGTTATACCTTTCAGACGAAGACATCTACCAGTCGCCATGGCAGTGAGTCAACAACAAAAGGCTGCAATGAAGCGTTTAGCTCAATATGCGTTAGAGATTGCCAATTATACAAACTTTTATATGAACTGATATCTCTTTACTTTTCAGACGAAGACATCTATCAGCAGCCATGGCAGTGAGTCAACAACAAAAGGCTGCAATGAAGCGTTTAGCTCAAGATTTGAAGGAGTTACAGGAACAACCAGTAGAAAATGTCTCAGCTGCTCCTTTAGATGAGAACATGTTTGAATGGCATTGTAACTTTAAACATGATGAAATTATATATCATCTGATATTATATCTACCTAAGAACTATCCGTATGAATCACCGAGTGCTGAATTTGTACCTGTTGGTTTTAGGTTAGTATGGTACATACTTAGTATTGTGTATAATCAGATTATTTGCAGTGTCGCCCCTGATTTCCGCGTTCACGGCATGGTCAGAAAAGTTCCACATGTTTAACGCCTTTTTCCACGAGCCTGGGTCCGTATCATCAATGGTCTTATGACCAATTTTAGTCGTAATATTGTATAGTTATAATATCGTTAGATTTCTGATAATAAACTACCCTTGACCATAGGTGACAGACAAGGGTCGAAGTCAAAAACACAATAATGCATATGTATACACATTTTGTAAAGTGTTATTGACTTGAAACTGTGTCAGTCGCTAATAGAAGGTGAAAATGTACCTAAGCATCTTTTCTAAAGTACGTCAAAGTTTACTTTCTTGCATTGAGAGCTACATATATGATAAACAACCAGATGTGATTAGGAGTTTGCTACCTGAGCTAAACGTCTGGAGAGGCTAGTCTGGAATCTGGATTACCATTACATGTTATATATGTATCAATTAATTCATAAACGTCACAATACAGTTTATACCCAAGTGCATGAAACATATTTTCATACTGCTTCTTTAGGGATACAGACAATGTGTATCATTCGTCTATTGGTTTGAATTTATGACAAATACATGGTTGACTTTTTTCAATTTACATAAAAAGTTACTATATGTTTAATACTTAAATTGACTGTGTGGATTTATTCATATTCCAAACAGAATCCATATTGCAACCACGAGCAAATGTATTATGATGTTAAGCAGTTAATAATAATGCAGCTGATAGTTTTATATAGCCGTTTTAAATTATAATGAATTTGAGGACTGAAAAAGTCTTCTATGTACGAGTGTAGCTCCTCGTGTAATAAAAGATGCATATATATCAACTAATACATGTTCAATACTCCTTTCTTGGTTTTACGTAAATTAGCGACGAAATGTAGAGTAAACATTTGAATTTTGACAGTGTGTGCTGTGTTTTTTCCTTGTTTTGTTTAGTTCAATACATAATACCATAGGTTTTTATTCTCTTGTCAAAAGTTCTTTTTTTCTTCCCCGTTTATTGTAGATATAACAGTGGCGCCACTATGCCAGGAAAGAAAGGAACAAAAGTATGTTTAAATATATTTGCTGATTTTGCATACATACACACAGAATGGAAGGACCAGAAAGGGTTAGGTTGGTCACCAGGCTATACTGTACAGACTATTCTGATGAACGTTGTGGCTTTCTTAGCGGAAACACAATCTGGTGACAACATGTGGATGAAGGATACTAGCAGCCATAATCTTAAATTATCCAAAGCTTTTAAATGTGAAGATTGTGGACATTGCTATAGTAAACCCTATCCATCTCTTGAACCGGCTAAAGTTTCTTTGAAGAAGTCAACATCAAAAACAGCAGCACCAGGAAAAGCCAAGGGACCACAAATTATCGATTACATGTCAAAAGAACCATTTCAAATAGCTAAACCAAAGAGCGATGGAGAGTTGTATGGGTACGGTCTAATTGTGTCCGGTCCCAGTCATCGTCCAGCATTAACCACTCCATGTGAGTTTCTTCAGAGAGATTCATTTACAAGTATGAAGAAAGCCACTGGTACCGTCCATAGCGTATTAAAAGACGAACTCAAGTACTTCCTGCCGCTGTATATACACCCTAAACACGGTGAATGTATTAAAAATGTGTTTGAACAAGTTTTAACTAATGATATAGCTGACCTGCTACCGAAATGTAAAGCTAAGAAAACACCCATTGAAGAGATGGTTATCAAGACCATACCAAATCTTATGAGTGCAACTGTCGTTGAGTTCAGCAAGGGGACACAGCATACAAGTGATAACAGTTTGAATGGCTACTTTGCATTACATAGGTTGTTCCTATGGGCATTGCAAACATACCCAACATTGCAAGATATTATAGATGAACGATTGAAAGTAAGTACGGGCACAAGTATTGTGATTTATTAACTACCATATCCTTACCTTGAGTAGGCGATCTTTTGATTAAAATATGACTGTTAAGTCATCGCATTAACCCACTAGTCAAAAGCCAAGGGCTTGTGAATGATGAGAATGGCTTGTGCTAGTGAGATACAAACCGTATTCAGTCGGGCTAGTTAGTAATTCGGCCTTCACTCTCAATAAATCGACCTAGTGCTCAAGAAAATTCAAGGCGAAGGCTGCTTCAAAATGAAGTTATTTTGCAACACTCATTTAAACAGTAAAGTCATTGTTTAGAGGTTGATACACGACAGAGGAGGGCACGATGACAAAAATCAGATTTTCTGTATGAAAAGGTGCCTCGAGAACTTTAGTTCAAAAAGTATCCATAAATTTCAGATTTTTGTTATAAGTATTCAAACATTCTGTTTCTTTAAGGTTCCACTGTCATAAAAATATAACATCACTTTATTAACTCTAATTGCTGGTACATGTATTACAATATAAGAGTATACTCGATATCAAATATTATTTAATATAGTGGCACATGAGAGTTCTTTATTCCTTACATTTAAGTGTACGTATACAAATATTTAACATCAATATATTTTCTAGGTATTTATAGAAGATGATGCTAACAGATCTAAGACCAAGTGTCCTCATATTGGTGAATGGTTAATGCTTCTATCTGGATCTTGGAAATATAGGTAAAGATATTATGATTACCCATAAAATATGTAGATTCTTTGATAACATTTTACCGATGTAAATGAAGAATATGTAATCCATTGTACATGTCCTATTAGATGTTTGATTTAAGGCCTAAAGAGTATATTGTCTCATTTTTGTGCGCATTAAAACATAAAAACAAATAATACATTGTATATCTTAATTAATTCCAGACTTGACATTACTAACATACTTTCATGTATAATTAGGGGGAATGGACTTAATTTTACTAATCTCTCTCTCTCTCTCTCTCTCTCTCTCTCTCTTTTCGTAGCTCAGTAGATACTCTACCGTTGCTTCGGTAAGTGAACGAGTAAAACATTCGACCGATGCACAGGAGAGTAATTTTTACGAACAAAAATTGTATCATATGTTTGATTGGTGATTTATATACATGTATATGTTTTGTTAGCTCTCCTACATAGATGTATAATAAATATAAATATATATATATATATAATAAGTCTTTTGGATCTATAAATATTATCATTCACTCATTATTATTGTTGTTGTATAGATGGGTTGATGCTGCTGATGCCTATTTATCAGAAAGTATGAGACGTCAAGTTATGTGGTATGTTAAAGATGATGCTAAATTAGGTATGTTAGATACTGACCAGAAATATCGTCTAGAACAAACATTACAGAAAACAGCTGTTAGTAGAAAACTGCTAGCATTCCAGGTAAGTTCGCTGGCTATACATACATGTTTTCTTTTTTTATTTTTATATGTACACACGGTTTTGCAATCTTTTATTATACATTTGTCCTCAAACATTTATAATATGTTATGAAAAAATAAGTATCTGTCTATAGTGTGGATTTCAAGTCAAGTGATCATTACAAAAAAAAAACGCGCTCACTTACTTGTTTTCAGTTAATTTTTGGTATACCGTTCATTCGCCATTATTGGAAATAATCACAGAATATATTTAAATATTGGGCAATACAAATGCTTAATATGATATTATCAAAACTCATGTCTACATTCAAACACACGATGTAATGATTTTCTATCCGATTATCAAATAAGTTATACTTCTGTCGCTTATCTTAAGTCATCAAAAGACCTTTTGTATATGATTGTTTTTGTACCTAAGCGCGTGACTTGCAAGCAAAGATTGGCAATGCAAAGGGTTGAACATAATTAATTTTGAGAGGCGATAATTCCGTTTTAGACTGCAACAACTTAAGGCCGGTTTTGAAGGTGTTTAATAGCCAGTTCCTGAGTCGTACGTTTCAATCGAATTGTATTCGTCTTGTATTAATACGCATAATAACATTACCCGTACATCACTTTTATTTTTTTCAGGTGTTATTTTTGGATATTGCAATGCCTAAAGGTAAAAGTAAAGCTGAATTAATTAAACGTTATGATGACAACCTTGGATTCCCTATAGCAGATATGGTAAAAATGATGAAAGAATCTGTAGAGACTATCAATAATATGAAGACTTTTGATGATTGGTACAAGGTTGGTATATTAGTTAATCGTCTTAAATAGTTTTTTGTTTTTGTTGGGTTTAACGCCGTAGCAACACAATGTATAGGTCATATAACGGCGGTCAGTCAAATTACTCACTGCTCCTGGAAAGGCTAAATCTCTGGAGTTAGTTGTTAACCAACTATACTAAGCGCATAGAGCAATGACCAAGTAAATTGTTGGACACACGATAAGGGATCAAGAGGTCCCTTGCTTATACCCCATCAAGGGACATAGATACAGTAATTTTCAGGAGCAAGTTTATGTACCTATGAGTGATTCAATTCTCCCAGGTGAATGTAAAATAACATTAAATGTTATTCACCATTAAAACTTTACAAAAAAACAGCTCTTGTAATAACAATGATCTCACAGCTACAACCTCCTCAAAATAAATTTTTCATGCCTTCTCGTATAATGTTTATAGTAATCTAACACTTATACATGTGAATTACTGTTCACTTCTTATTGTTATGTTGTATTCTCAAACTACATGTACATTTACTTATCCAGTCAGTATAAATCTTAGAATATTTATTATTGTAGTCAACTATATTTTATTGTAGTCCGCGTATTTTCTATTTCAAGGTCTTGAAACTGAAACCACCAACAGAGAAAGAATTGTTTGATAAGTTAGTAAAATGTGTTGAATTTTCTATCAATACAAATGGATATAACTGGTCGTTTTGGAAGACAGGAGGAGGTTGGGGTGAAGTATTACGTAGATATAAACCTTATACTCCTAAAGAAAAGAAAGATGGCGACGATGATGTTAAAGAAACACCAAAAGGCAAAGGAAAGGCTCCCGTAAAAGTAAGTTGACTGGGTTCTTTGCTATACAAACGTTACTAGGTATGAAATTACAGTTTGTCTGATAGACATGCAATCACTTTTAAGTGTAGAGTACAGTTCCTATATAATGGCCATTTTTGTAGAGAAAAATATTGCATTCATAATTCATAAAAATATATGTATGATTGCTAACGATTTTAAGTCCTAAATTCTAATTGTTTTATTAAAGATGTCCATACCTATATATGAAGACGAAGACAACTTCATTATTAAACCATCCACTTCGATGGTCCCAGTATATTGTGACACTTTTTGTGTAAAATGTTACATTCCATTTTTCGTATTTTTAGGGGAAAGCTATAGTGAAAGGAAAGGGTCGTGGTAAAAAGGTTGTTGAGTCTGAGTCTGATGAAGATGATGAGCCGGAGCCCGCTCCACGTGGAAAGAAGCAAGCTGGTCGAGGTAAAAAGGCGGCAAATGTCAAACCAGCAGAACCGAGTGACGACGAGGAGGAGGAAGAAGTAAAACCCAAAGGTCGAGGTCGTGGGAAATCGCCTGCTGGTCGTGGTAAGGTTGCTGCTAAAAAGGGACGAGGTGGGCGTGGCAAAGCTGTTGAAGAAAGCGAAGAGGAAGAAAGCGAAGATGAACAGCCTAAAGGCAGAGGGAGAGGAAGGGGTCGTGGTAAAAGATCAGCAGCAGAAGCTTTTGGAGCTAAAGCTGTTGGAAGGGGCGGAAAGAAGAAAAAGTAACCAAAACGTTTGGTTATCAGAATAAAGCCGGTGTTAAGATCACATATCTTTACTAGCTTTATTTATAAGTAAGAAGAAATGAACTATTAACAATGTAGTCCGTTATGAAAAGTAGTTACAATTCATACAAGGTTGTTCTCATCATAAATATTGAACTATTGTATATCATGTGTGTGTGTGCCTTTTTGTCAGAATAGATATAACTTGAATGCATATGTGTTTATTGTAGATACAATATATTATTATTGTACAATTATAGTGCTGTTGTGTTAATTCTTGTGTCAGATTGTCGGCATACTTATAAGGAGTATATACACGTATATTACCGTGCAATCTCGCCCATTTCAAACATTGTCATTCATAGCGTAAAATGTGAGTTTATTTGTATCTGTTGATGCAATGTACTTATAGAAGTTGAAAATAAAACTTTAGAAAATATATTTTGTACTTGTTAATACATTATACAATATTATTTATGTAGAGCCAGTTCTAATCAAGTACAAAGCTCCCACCTTAGAACCGTAAGGTATAGCGACTGATCCTAAATAGCGCTGTATAGAGGGATATTTTCAAAGCATTGCATGTACATGTATGTTCAGTCGTCTAATGAGCGAGCAAAGGGTCAGACTTAAATAAACATATCAAATATTAATCATATTAAACATATTTCAGTTTGTCAAGATTACTTGACCGTATGGACAGTCAAGTAAGTACAATACAATGTTGACCTTTAAAGAGGATGTATACAACATTAGTTTATACCCAATGACTTGTGATAATATAAATCTATTAAACATTGTATTACTCGTTCAAATCAATGCATGAACTTTGGTATGGTAAGACAACAGCACGACCTTAGATACTCTCCAATGCATCGGTTCGAAAGATTCACTCGTAATGTATTCACTGAGATGCGAGGGGAGCGTATATCTTAGATGGCTTACATAGTAAAATGTCTCACTTTGCCTCTCATTCAGTTTCTAATGAGATTTAATCATTTGAAGAACAGTTGATTTGCTGCTTAGATTGTTCGTGAGTTGAACTGTGGAGAAATTTGCCAGAAGAAAAACTTAAGTTTTTATATTTATTGGAAGGTCGTTTATAAAAATCGTGGACGATCAGCACGGTCCTTATTCACCAAAAGCTAAAGGTATTTGTATTAATATAGTCTTTACATTAGATTTTAAGTCCATCTATCTCATAATACTGTCCCACACCTCCCAAGAGTATCATGGGCAGGTCATACCGGTGATTATTAAAGATAAAAATAAAACTGAGAGAAAGTTCTCCTAAAGACAGAAAGAGCCCAGTATGAAAGTGTTCAAATGACTTAAAAATATTGCAAGATTTAAAGATAGTTAAGACTGTATCAGTGGTTTTTGCCGATATAAAGCTATAAGTTTCCTACTGCGTTTTATTTGGAGCACTTGACACTTACTGAGATTGAACTCCATGTATACCACTTTGTTAAGACTGTACCAGTGGTCTTTGCCAATATATAGTAATAAGGCCAAAAGGTGTAAATGTAGGAGAACAAGTTTTGTGTATGGATGGAAACCACGATTTCCATATTATAAGCCAGATGCTCTTCCAACTGAGCTAATTTGGCTGATGAATATACATGTTCAATGAATCGCAAAAATCATTTAACATTTACCACTGATATATACAGCCCCTTCTTCATAAATCCAATATGATATGGGTGCCTCATCAGATGACATATAAAAAGTTGGGTCTTGTTTTCAAAAGAGCCGTCTTTATCTAATAAAGATCGTTATTAGAACATAATCCACACAAATTACAAGAGACTAACGCACAGTTGAAGGCTTTTTTCAATGGAAAGATATTCAAAGCTACAATCAACATGATGTAACCTGCATTCATGTGCATCAATTGGCAGTCAATCTACTATAATAATTTCTGTAACTAGCAATCCTACAAAACCATATTATATACTTGTGAATCGTTATATACTGTACAGTAGCGACGAGGTCGTTCCGGTGCCGGGACAAAACGGACCATGAGACGAAACGGACCATGACAAAACGGACCAATGTTGGGACAAAACGGACCATATTTGTTGGACAAAACGGACCATAGTCGGGACAAAACGGACCATTGTCGGGACAAAACGGACAATAAGAAATTAGTATGACATTAAATAAGAAAAAAATATATACATTATGATAATAAATTATTATGTGCGTGATTAATAACATCATATATCTTTTATGTCTTTGTATCATTAAATTCTGTTTCAACAGTAATTATAGTAGCCTCAATTGTGATTAACTGTTTGCGTGTTGTTTGTGTGTTTTTTTAGCTATTCAGTGTCCTCCTCGCTGTTTCCTTGAGCTAATACCTAATTCATCAGAGTGATTTCATTTGAAGTTGCTTATATAGTCCAGCACAGGTTCTTTTCTATGTACTGCATATATAACTCTGGGAAATGATTATATGATGACAAACTTGTTCCAGATAAATTATAATTACTAATACCCACAGTTATACAGACCATTCTCGTACTCGGAGGTTATCATGATTCTAGCTAGTTTTTGGAATCATAATAGCTGCTGGGAACGATAATGACTCATGATAAGAATAAAAAAGCAAAAAAGGAGAAAAACTGTTAAAATTATATACTTTATTATAAATTCATCATCAATAATATAACAAAACACACTCATACTGATACGTTTACATATTTAGCACATAATTAAAAATCTAACTGAGGAGCGTGTGCCTTTTCACTCCGCGTTACGTCATCTATACTTCAATGTTGTACACATTAATAATGGTATAAACATTACTTAGAAGTTACACATTCATTTTCTATAAGTGTTTCTATACGACTTAAGTATCAACGGTTAAACAGGACCTATATCATTTATTACTCACATTTAATTTACTGGCCATTAAACGTTGGCACACCCATCTAATAGTTGTTTTGGTTGTAATATCTCTCTTAGGATACTTTGACTATAATTTCATCAATACAGATTGAATTGTTTTTGCTGACTTCTCTTGATGTCTCTTTAGTTTACCTTCTTTAACCAGTTTACAAATATAGGGAATGTCCCTGGATTCTTCATGCAACAACGTTACCAACAAGAAGAAAGGTAAGGTGCCCTTTGAAACACGTCTGTTGAGGCGAGCGTGCCACCCTTCAACATCATTGTTGGTTCTTATATATGTTGTTTTCTGTTCTGAAAAAAATCAATATTTTCATTACTTACTACTTCAACTTTTATTTCATTAAATCATTATTTTTATTGTCTAGTAATATAATTTATTTATTAAAATGGTCCGTTTTGTCCCGACAATAGTCCGTTTTGTCATGGTCCGTTTCGTCTCATGGTCCGTTTTGTCCCTAACTCGTCGTTCCATATCGTCTTTATTCCCTTTCAAATCTTTACGTCGTATTACGCATTTTAGGTAGTCCGTCAAATGGACCGTCCCAAGTAAACGGTTTTAGTTACACCGCTAAGGGAGATAACTAAAATAAATGATGAAAAGGTCATCTCCGATATTATCATTTAGACTGTTAAATGAGTGAAACAAATTGTCGACAACTAAATATAGTTTCTTTCTTATCATCTGACTATTGTTTATGATTGCTTAGGGTAAGTGTCTTAACATGACAGGTTTAATTTTCCAAGTTTAACCTGTTTTCGCGACTGTCTCTTACTAACATCGTCTTGGACTTGGTCTTTTAAAATATTTTTTCCAAAAAGAGGCAAAACAGATCTTATTCTAGCATTGCTATATGGCATTAATAAAGAATTTGTTTACTTCTGCAAACCTAAACTGATTATCAAAAAATATTCAGTGAACTCGACAGTTCCGGGTCAGTAACGAAACAAACGATGCGTGTCTCTTAAAAATGAAAGTTGTGGGAATCAAACCTGCATAAATTGATAAACAAATACTTCCACCTTACCATGCTATAATAAATCAATAGTGTTTATTTGCTTGTAATTTTCTACAATTTTCGAAATTGCATGTTGCAAACTCGATAGTTTATTAGTTACGGGTCGCACTTGCCAATTCCGGGTCACGCGACAGATGCTTGTCTCTTTAATCCGAAGTTGTCTCAACAGGGATAAAATCAATAAAACAGCTGACTTTTGTCAATAAAGGCTTTATCCCACATTTTCTTCCAAGTTAAACAAAAATAAAGCTCGTAAATGAAAGATCTAATCATGTCAATTGCAATTACCTATTGCAAATAAAACAAGTACCTAAAATACAATTAGTTGCATGTAAAAAGTAAAACTCAAAATATCAAACAATAATTGTATTGAATTGACAAATATATTTCATATGGGATAAAATTATGTATAAAATTAATTTTAAATGTTAAAAAAATACTTTTTAATTACAATAAATGATTGTATATAATACAGGTTAAGTTTTGACCCGAAATTGTCACGTGCTTACAAGGTCAAATTGTCTGCATAATTGTCAAACATTAATTAGATGAAACAAATCTTTGAGTAATATTGTGTTCACCGATAAATTTCCAGCAGAATGATGTGCATTAAGGACTTATTTGATCTAATTTGTGGATATAAATCGCTGTTTTTCCAAACGCATGGACTAAACGTTCACGTACTTCCGCATTGGTTGTAAAAGACGCTGTTTAGTGTTTCATGACTATGACTTCTGGTAGAAAAATGTCAACATTCAGTGATTCATTTTGCTGTGCGTCCTGCGTCAGAGACGCAAACTTTTTACCGTGGACGCATTGAATTCAAAGTATGTGCGTCCTTGGGACGCAAAATCTTTCAGATACATCTAGTTTTCCTTTTAAAAGTGTACACTTCGTTTATGAAAAAGTTTTTAAAAAAATCTTATTTTTGTTTAAATAAATCTTATACATAAAAAATCGGACTATTTAAAACACCAAATTTGAATTGAGCAATTACTCAATTTCACTTGCCATGCGGCACGTTACATGTGAAAAGACAATCGGCGAACAAAAGAATTAAAAATTTTATATACAAACTTGACAAGTGTCAATTGTTAAATCCTTTTGAAAGGATTACGTGTTAGCAGGTAATAACATTCAATTAGCACCTTGTCATGACAGTTTGAGTAAATTTAGTTGTGATTTTGACATAGTTTATATTTATAAATATCCATAAAATATGGTTATATTTACCAGCATATAATTAATAATATCCGAGTATGAATAAACAATTACGACTCGGGGTGTGACACTTCCGCAGATCGGCGGATTATTTTTTGAAAATCGCAAAATTTCTGCGAAAAAGCAAAAAAGGGCGGAAATTTTGAGGGCCGAAATACTAACGGTTCAGCTGATATTAATGAACGCTAAATATTAGCGTAAATCTAACAATCGCGCATCCTAGACTGTAAAGAAGACAATATTGCGTTTTCTTCCATAAATATAAACAACATTATGCGTTCAAGATTAGCAAACGACATATTGCTTCTACGCTCATCGATTAAATACGTTAATTCGTTCTATAAAAGTTGACTAGTTTTCCCTCAAAAATATGAACGAACAGAGTAATGTTTGAACTTTATAAAAATAAAACGATAAAAAAGGGGGTTGAATGAAAAATATTAGTAAATTTAAACAAACATTTTTTGTGCTATCGACGATAGCCTTTCCCTTGATTACCGGCAATAATTTGTTTGACATGTAGTCAACAATTAAAAAAACTAGGTCACACTTATTTTAAGAAATTATTCTGAATAACAATTAAATCAAATTAGACATAATTATTCACTATAAAGCATACGCTATCAAACATCGACTAAGTGTGAAAACTTGCCGACACGTGTTCGTTATCAAACAAAGGATTAATATTGATTTCAATTGCTACAAACAATTAAAATATAGACTCTCACGATATGCCTGACATTTTGTTACGTAATATTTGAGAACTGTGTGGTTGGCTATAAGTAAATTAACTCTTAAGTTCTGATCGTATGATTACGGGCTTTGCACCGTAACTTTTTAGCGTGTTGCACGCCTAATTAAAATTATGCGATCCTATCAACTTTCGATCAGCCAAAAGTTGTTTTTTTTTCGCCGAAAAATCGGCCCCTTCTCAACTTCGCCGAAAAAAATGGAATTTTCAGAGTTTGCTCATTTAAACCATTTATTTGACGCTAAAAGTACATGATATTGTGAAACTTTTGTCTCATTAATTTCGTGCTCGGGGGATCGTAATATTTTGTGTGGGTGTGTGAAACCAATTTAAACTAAGCCAAGTTGGATAATGTATGCAGAAACAATTATTATGTAAATCAATATGCTAAAATTGATACATACTTTACCATAACAGTTAAAGACTAAGACTCTGCAATTTATAAGGAAAATATGGTTTAACCCTTCAAGTGATTTCACTACAGTAATTTGCTAATTAAGTCACTGGCAGATGCATTCATTTGCATTATACAATAATTTTAAGTGACTGTTGATTGTTTCAAAATCGTGCATCATTTGAAGGACATGTTTTAGTGAACAAAATCTCCGGACTCATTGTCGTTTGTAAGGGACTCATTGTTTCAAAATATGTGAGTCCCATGGACTCATGTTTTCGAGCGTCAAAATGAATCACTGACATTGAAAGTTTGTGTAAAGGGTAGCTAAGTGGTTAGTGTACATGACTTAACTATCATATAATCAAAATATTGCATTATTTAGGAATCATCTGTACTATTATAAAAAAGTGACCCGGAATTGTAGATGACTGTCAAGTTCACTGTAATAAAAAGCAGCTTCCACAGGAAGGATATAATATATTCACTATTCAGTTGGTTTTAATACCCACTAGCCTAGGCTAACAGTTTTACAGATTTGGTTTACTCTTTTTAAAAACTGTCTTTTTACTTTTTTATCTATTCTAATTCTACTGTTTAGTGTGGTGATCGTAAGTGACCCTATAGTCACTACATCAGCTTTGCTGTTGGGTTAACCCTTGTCCTTGAGTGACGTGGTTGAGTGTCTCGCCTACCACCTGGGAGAATCAGGTTTGATTCCAAATGGGGGCATATGGTTTTTATTCTCCCAATTTACTTTAATGGTGTAAAAGTGTTTTACAAACTTATGCTAAGCCTATGCATAGGTGGTTTGATTACTAAGTGCCAGGCTAGCTCTCTGGAAAGTAAAGATCGAGGGGAAGAGTGTGGTGATCATAGGTGGCTATATAGTCACTTCCAACAGTCTCGCTATTGGGTTAACCCTTTAGCAATGCATTTGAGTGTCTCACCTACCACATGAGAGAACCAGGCCCAATTCCCAAGCAGGGCATATGGTATTATTCTCCTAATTTACTTCAGTGCTTCCTATATTTTTTCTGTTCTATCATTTTTTTCTTTATCTCTGTTATGTATAGAGCACTGTGATACAATTCATTATTTTCAATTAATGACAGCATCATATACCATGTCAATCTGCGTAAACACATATCCAGTAGACCACGGTCGTACTGGATCTGTACTTTTTCCCTTTGAGGTCACGTCGAGATGAACTTTGTGTCGACCAATCAATGCGTAGCTTTCATCTAGACGAAAACACTATTAATCACATTTTGATTTCGTAAATTCTATTTTTAGACCCAAGTTTTGCTTGCTGATTTAACCGCGGTAATATTCACAGGCTGCGATTGGGCGGCTCATTTCAAATTTCGTGACATAGACGATGTAAACAAGTTACGTATCATAACAATTTCGTCATGAATATTATGATGAGAAAAGGTCACCTGAACATGACCTTCGTTTGGAAAAGGCCAGATCTACATTAGCGAGTATGCGAGCGGTAAAATTGTAGATCAGGTTTTAATCAGATTGATACCATGTAGATGTAGAAGTGTGTCAGATAAGTATATTTATATAGCTAAAGTATAAAAGTTCCCATAGAAGACAAGATTTACTTGTATTATTTTTAGATCTAAGTATAGTTTTATTTATTCTATTGCAGTAACAACAGCATTCCTAAGAATGAGTTGTCAAGATGACTGTGCTACAGATTTGGTGGTGATAAATCCACTAGACATGAACTCTTATAATACATGTTGTGCATCTAATTCAACTTGTCATATACATGATACTAGCAGGAGAAAAGAACCATCATCTGTGTATAGAACATTAATTCATGCCTTTAAACCAAGAACAGTATCTTGTTTGACAGCTAATTCAAATGTACAAGAACAGAATACTGCTATCATTAAAGCTAGGTTTGAAAAGCTAAAGGTTTTAAATGATATTGATGAAGAAGTCCAAAAATTTATAGACAATGAAACTTTTAAGGAAAGATTTTATCGTACATTTTCTGTGGAGTAAGTTACACTTATTACTAGCATTTAAACAGCATGCTTGCTCAGTCTACAAAATAAGTGTGTGTCCGGTTGCCCAGGACAACCAATTTCTAGTTCAGGCCACCAATTATTTCTTTTGGGCTACCAAATTTCTAAAAACAAGATATAGTTCTAGCTGCTAAAATGACCTGTTTGGACAACCACTTTCATATCCAAATTCCGTAGACTGCTTGCTGGTAGTTAATAGTAAAATACTTTATGAAAGATGGGCAGATTTTACAGCCTTCTGTTTTTAAACAATCCTTGAAGAATTACTTATTGTATTAATCCTTGGTGAAACTATTGCCAGAATTTTTGTTCTAAGTGTTACAAGTTCATATATGATATTCATGAAGTGAATTGTTAGAAAATTAGATATCTCAGGAATCAGAGTTTTTATTGTTTGTATAGATTGACAATTTGCCGATTCTATTTTTGGATTTCTGGTCATATGTAATTACAATACAATACATTCAATTATACATAAGGTAAAATTGACCCTGTCCTATGGGTCACAAGCTCTCAACAGTTTTGTACATTGTACAGGAAAATCTTAGAAGTTTTCATTAAACTAAGAGCTTGGATCACCAATTCTTCAGCCATGCCATTATTTCCATGATGGATTCCAAAGTAATGGTTCTAGATCTATGAAAGTCCAAGCGTTTCTGCTCTGTTTAATACAGAATTGAGGCACAGTTTTGTGTTAGAGTTGATTTTAATTAGTTGAACACCCAGTCCCCTAGGTGGGTCGTTGAACACCTAGTCCCTTAGGTGGGTCGTTGAACACCCAGTCCCCTAGGTGGGTCGTTGAACACCCAGCCCTTAAGTGGGACACATTTATATGAATTAATAAATTGACATGTGTTATCTAACATTTTGACGTGTTGTTGTATGTTGTTTTACAGTCCCTATATTGGTATTACTGAACAGAACAGACAATTACAAATGTATACTAAAACAGCTATGATAACATCTGGTGTATTTGGGATTATACAAGGGGTAATAGAAGGTCGTCAGAAATATATGGACCTGCATAAAACAACAATGTTTGGGTCAAAAATGATGGTTTATGTAAGTTTGTTATTAGCTTTAGTTGAATTGAGTTTAAGCTGTTTTTTATCGAACATTTACTGTAATTGATTAATATCTTTATATTGTTTTTATGCTCCCAGCATGCTTTTTGTGTCACAAAACTTACCTATTTTAGATTTACATGAGGAGTTTTTGTTCTGTTAGTTTTCTAATTGTGTCTTGCATAGATACTAATTCCTCTAGTGGTCTTATTTAAGTATATTTTAACATAGAAATTCAAGATTAGGATTAACAATGTTGTACAATATACCCTTCTTCATTCTTATTATAGTAAATCAACCAAATTGAAGACTATTTTTATTACAGAAAAGAAGAACCAATCAAATGGTACAGACTGGTATTGAACAAGGTGCTAAATTATGGTTTAAAGCCACTACCTTCTCATTGTGCTTCATGTAAGTGATAATGTCTTTCTTTTCTTATGATCCAAATTATTATTGATACATATATTAGCTAGACAGAATTGTCAAAATTACCTGGTTTATCAACTATGAGACTACATTTAGGGACCACAATTGAAATAAGGGCTTGCCCTTTTTTGTGCTATCCCTGGTGTTGGTGTGCTTGTCATGGTTAATTACAACATGCTGTGATATATATTAATGTAATTATGCTATGTGTACACTATGCCAAATAAATATTATTATTATTATGAAATTCGTTAATCATTTTATTACAACAGACCAGTGGATAAAGTCAACTTTACTATTAATATTCTGTGTATCCTTGAAATGAATGTGAACATCAAATCATATGATGACTGGAGCAGAAATATTATTGAAATTAAGTGTTGTTTCTATTGTACAAATATAATACAATATAACAATTGATATTTATGGAAATTTATGTTGTTATTAATATAATTACAGTGGTGTCTTTCATTTGATAGAAATGTATAACAACAAATCATCCGCATGGTCTATTGGTGTAGGTCTAGGTAGGTCAGGGTTACATATAATTTTAATTAGCTAATAATATTATTGGCGCATATATTATTTTAATGAAGGAATTTGTCATAAATTTATATTTGTTATTTCATTTTAATGATAAAGACATTGTTCATTTTGAGAGGACAGAACATATATTTATAAACATGTACAATGTTTACTTGTTTTTGAAATTTTATTCAACCATCAGTGGTGCATACATTAACATACATTTAATGGAACATGTTCTGATATGTACAGCAGAGATATGGAATTCCTTTGCCTTCCTTGTTCAACTCATGAATACATTTATGTCTGTGGACAAATCAATATTTCTATCCGACTTGTCCTTGGACAAGTAATATTTTTATGTGTAAATACAACTAAATATGCTAAAATAACAATACTTAATAGTATTAAGTTAATACATGTAGTACAGATTTCTCATAGTTTTAATCATATTCAACAATGAACTATTTTATTATCAATTATTTATTATTACTTTTAGTATGTGTTCCATATCATAGTTCTCTGTATTTTTGTTTTGAGTATCTAACTTTTGGGCAAGTACATTTTGATTCCAGACAAGTTGATTTATATATTAAAGGACCCCATTGGAATTCAGTCCTAGGACTTTATGGGCTATCCTGTGATGCAATTTATATTTTACTAATATCTTCATTCAGTACTGTGATATTTTATGTCATATTCTTGTTATTATGTTATTGTTAAATATTTGTATGATTTGTAAAATTTGTGAAAAGCATCACAAATAAATCTATCTATCTATATTTAACTTGTCAGTAGATAAGGTGACTATTCTTAAAATTCCCCACCCTTGCACAAATGTTTATCATTCTTACAGGTGTTGCTGGTATGTTATCTAGAATAACTGTTGGTCCTAAAGCTATGGCATCAACTCTTTTAATAGGATTTGTAATGGGGTAAGTTAGGGTTTTCAGATTTATATCATATTATACTTATACTTAAATATCATCTGTGTAGACCCTATAATCTGTATGTTGGACAAAATAATATTCAATAATATGATGTATCTTAGTATCATTTTCATATGAGTCAATTTAAATCTGTTTATTCCTCGACTTTTCATGGGCACCATTAATAATTGCCATTACATTGAGCTTATATAATACTAAATAAAATTATTTTAAAGATACATTGTTCATAATTTCTCCTGCCATTTCAAACTTTTTTTTTGTTTTTCTTTTAATATGGGGATAATACATTGAAATGTACACCCATTATAAGCTAATATGATTATTTAAGTTAATGTGACAAATAATGTACTGGAAAATGCCAATGTTGTGACATCATTTATGACATCATTAACCATGGTCAGTTTACTAAGATGGTGCAATGTAAAGATAACTGCTAAGAAATTGTTAATTTATAATGTACTATAATCATTTTTATCATTTAAGTGTTTTCATCAATTATTTCAATAGTTTTTTCTTTCCAAGCCAATTGTAATGATGCTAGGGGTATTTCTTGTTGTATATTTCATTATTAGAACAACGTTAGGTACACTTGTACTTGGTGCTAGAAGATATGCCAAAGAAACCCAGGAAGATATGAACTTTAATGCTGTGAAAGCTTACATCTTAGAAAGAAAGTAAGAGTCTTTACATTGTATTTGAAAGCTGGACTCTTCTTAATTGGTTTCATATACCGGTCTTTTATGTTAATACATGTATTGGGTATGAACCAGTTTCATACAAAAACCGATATTTGAGGTCAAAATGTTAAAGTGATTTTATAGTTCTGATAGTTCAGTCAAATTTAATTAACATATCGTCATATAAATTTTTAATGTTTATTTGAACTATTTAGATAAATGTTGAGTGTCAAACTGGTCTATTTTAATTAGAAAAATGGTGTACATGCATCATCTTATTCACCTATTGAGTGGGCAAGTCCATTATTTCAAGTCCATAAACAAACATCAATGTTATATGCTGATTCGTGTGATGAGTTGTTAGGGCTGTCATGATATACCGATATATTGCTATATGCAGCTGCAGCAATACGTACCACAGTACGAATTTAATTTTTTGGCCAAATTTTTCATTTCATAGGAACATTCTTCCCTTTGCTAAATAAAAGTGTGAAACAACCGTTTTTCTGTTGTTCAGTTAATCTAAGCTTAAGTTACATGAATTTTAAACCGACTTGGGCGCGTTCAATTTCTTGTATGGAACTTGTGCAAAATATGTTCTTGAATCGAATATTTTGGGACATGACGTTGTGAAACAAGCATGGCGTACAGGAGCTTGATTGCTAGAATGTTTTGCAGCTTAGGGGGGTTGTTTCTTTCAACCTGAGCATGTTTTTTATATGCAAAACATATATCACAGTCTTAAATAACGGTATAGACATAAAAGAGACTAGATTCTATCAGTAGTTGCATATACAATTTGCAATGCTTCTATTAAATACAGCAGAGGCACAACAAATATAAAAACCCACAATATATGGTGGTACATATCGCGATACTGTGCTAACGTATTTCAATATATCTTGATACGCTCCTGACGTATCTTGACCACCCTATGAGTTGTGCATCTGAGAATAGAGATGTTAACATTGTCTATATACTGAATGCCACTCCTTTATGTTTTTATCATTTATTTATTTTAGAAAATACAATATACCATACAAGGACAATATGCCAATAAACAATACAGATGATGTGGAGGAAGCTGACTAATTTATTGAACAATCTGTGATATATTGTGTTAATCAATGAGGGCCGTATCTGGTAAAATTATGTGACCCTTCCCAGTTTGGCTTCAATCTACCCAATGAAATTTTGAGCTTAGAGAAGATACTACCATGTTGCCTCTGCATGAAATACTCAAGTCTCATTTTGAGGTGATGGATTCTTGTGTCAAATCATATCACTGAGTATTAAACCTGGAGACAGTTACTCCAAGTATTGGCAGTAGCTTGTTAACTGTTGGAATATTTATGTAATAAATAGTGGATACATGTACATCAGTGTTAGACAATGTGTAAACAGTTGGACTACATGATTTATGATCTATGGACGGTGGTAGGTCTAGTATTCCAGTGAAAGTATGAGACCTTAAAGTAATGACGTCACAGGCTCTGGTCCTACTTCAGCCAGTGTTTATGTCCTTGTGTCAGAAACTATCTGCAGGTGATTCATCTCCCGTGGATGTAAGGTCATTTGCTTGAAGGTGTTTTCTATGAGCAAAATCTCACAAGACTGATGGTTGATCTTATATGTATGAAAGCAAACTTTAAAGAAACTTATAAGAAAGGTCTATAACTGTTTCATTGTTGCTTGCAGAGATGGGAACCAAGCTAATAAAATCATGGATATTCACAATCTGGTTCCCATTCCTATTATTTTTTTTGTTACAATATTAACTTTAGACTTGTTATTTCAGCTCAAACAGCTTTATGTTTTAATACTAGATTTTAAATAATATTTAAGAATAATTAAATTATTGAAAGGTTGAATGTTTTATCTTATTAATATTTATTGACTATATAGGTAGTATACATCACTGTAAATATATTATGTTGTATAAAGTTCCTGGATAAGGCTCGATTTGAATTTTGATTTGAATAAACCAGGGTCAATAGTGTGCCTGGATTTCGAATCTAGTGTTCCAAAGGGATACGGGTTCAAATCCCACCTGGGGAAATTATACCCTTCCATGAAAATTTGACAATGTCAATTTCCTCCATTACTTATATAGAGAAGTTTCAGGCCTTGTTGAAGGGTTGGTGACAATCTGATTAAAACCCGATCTAAAATTTTTCCCTCGCCTACTCGCTAATTTAGATCTGGCTGTTTTCAATCCAGGGTCATATTCAGGTGACCTTTTCTCATCATAATATTCATGACGAAATTGTTATGATTAATGACTTGTTTACATCCTCTACGTCACGCAATTTGAAATGAGGCGTCCAATCGCAGACTGAATAATACCGCTGTTGAATTAGCTCGCAAACCTTGGTCTAAATATAGAAATTACGAAATAAAAATGTTATTAATAGTTTCGTCTAGATGAAAGCTACGCATTGATTGGTGGACATGAAGGTCATCTCGACGTGACCCTCCATTGAGATCTTAGAGATCCTGTACGACTAAGCTCTACAGAATATGTTTACGGAGATTGGGTTGGCGAGTACTGGTTTTAGACAAGGGTCCAGGAAAGCTAGCCTAGGTGCACTGGACACCGTAAAATAACCTAAAAAATTTAGTTGTCACAGCGTTAAATCCAGTATAAATAAACATTTTCTAATAAGCAGAAAGTTTCTGTTACAACAAAACAATATTTATGTCAAACACAACAAAATATGAATCTTGTTGTTTCCTTATTTGTTAGAGAATGTGTGACATTGTTTGATAACCTTAATTGGCTCAGACTTTGTGTTCTTTCTGTGTCTTGCAAATGAGTTTAGGATGTTAATGACTTCAGCAATGCGGGGAAAATGGATGGCAAATTATGCCATATTTTAATTTTTCAGATGGTCAGTTGTTCTACCTAGTTCTTTGCAGTTTCCCTCATCAATAGCCAACATCTACCATACTTAACTCTAAGGTTTGCAGGAGAATTGCTTTAGAAAATATTTCTGGAATCTTGTTTAGTGTGTTTATACTTAGTATGGAACTTTCTGTGTTTAATATAGGCTTAATATCATTTTCTGAGCTCAAGGGTTGAAAGTAAGTGTCCAAAACTGACGTTTCTTTCATCCTGTTTTCTGTGTTTGAATACAGATATTTGTACTGCAACATTATTTCTACTCTAAAATGACATCATTTATCTCCTAAAGTGATGTCATAATGAATTTATACCTTATCTTTATACAACTACATGTATATATAATGTGACATAATTTCTCCTTAATCGATAGCGCGCCGGGATTTGGATACTCGTGCCAGAGGGGGTGCAGGTTCGAATCCCACCCGGGGAGGTTATACCCTTGCATGAAAATTTGACAATAATGTTGATTTTCCTCCATTGATTAGATAATATGGAGAAGTTTCCGGCCTTGTGGAAGGGTAGGTGAGTACTGGTTATAGAAAATGGTCCAGGAAAGCTAGGTTAGGTGCGCTGGACGCCGTGAAATGACCTTAATTGTGTTGATACGGTGTTTACTCCAATAAATAAAATAAAATAAATAATTTCTCCTCTGATTAAATCTATTTTTACCATAGATGAATAACATCACATTTTACCTTAAAGCATAATGGAAATATATACATGTAGTTCATTTTTTCCTTAACTGTCAAAACATGAATGGAGACTTTGTGTTCTTTGTCTAACATTTGTGATATTGTGTATTCAATCACCGTGAAAATATTCAAACTTTGACAGTTGAGAAAAAATGGAACTATTATGTAATAATGATTAATATATAAAAATAAAAGACAAAAAAAAAATATATCATAGAAAATTATTCACTTTATTCAAAGAAATAACAAGAATAAATTATGACATGAAGAAAAGCTGTAGACACAAAAGGCTGTAAAAGACAAGTCAAAATTGCCACAGTAAAATTATAAAGGCAAATAATGTACATTGTGTAAGTTAATAAATAGTTGCGGTCATGTTTCAACCACAATTACTTTAAAAATTACATTTTATTATACATTGTATTCTATTACCTTTAACAATAAACCATCTAATTCAATACACTATTAAATAGTCAGGGGTCAGTTCAGGACCCAAGTTGATACAAGAAATGTAATGTGGAAACCACATTAAAGCCAGATTTAAAAACTTTAACGCAAAAGTACAAAGGGAAATAAGCCATAATAAAGGCAGGTAGAGTTGTAGTTACTGTCTAATTCTGTTCATCACATGGTATGTTATCATTGTATGAAGTTTCATAAAGATCTGACAATAAATGGTAAAGAAAAACTTTAACGCAATTGTTAATGACACTGGAAGCCCGACAGCCCATTGGTGTTCCGCCAAACTGAAGAAAAAAACTAAAGAATGGTCTCCATCATCAATCGCTTTTCATAATGATACAATGTAATATTGGATGTTAAAAAAAAATTTTTTAATAAATTGTAAAACCAAAGTGATTAGTAATGTGTAACCAAAATAAAAAGAAGTTATCAAATTATTAAGAACACTAAAGTTTATCAAAATATCTGAACACTTAGACATTTAATATCTGTATTGCAATAGAATATCTGAATACATGTAATGACTTGTCTGGAAAAAATGTGACAAGAAGAAAGATCAAAATCAGTTAAAGGCAGACAATGTATCTCATCACCAGGCCAACTGGATTGAAGACAAGGGGTACAAGTCACATTATATATATGTAACCCTATAGAAATCCATGTCTCAAACTGAGATTCAAACCCATGATCTCACTAGTCATGAACAGACACTCTACCATGTCACTATAAAAGCTAGCTTGAAGACAAGGGAGTACAAATGACATATTATATATTTGCTACAAATTTACTAAAATAACACTTTAAAAAATCATATCACATGTACTTAAAATATATCAATGTTAAATAACTTTTATTTAAATCAGCCTGAACATGTCTGTGACATGAATAAATGATATCCATTAATTTAAACTTACATAATGAAAAGACTAGAGATTACATGACAACATCAAAATTATGGCCATAAAGAATGCAATATACCCGTCATGGTCTTTCTACAGAAAATATAGTGGCAGTTCAACTAATGTACTGGTATACTTTGTAGCAATTTCGAAGTATAACTGGTTCACAATTCACTTACCATTCAACCTAGCATTATGGAAATTGGTATTTTACCTTATTTAGTACCTCCTTAGACATACATGTTTCAGTTTCAAGTAAACCCCTTAAGTGGCTTAAAAAATGACAGACCTAAAATTTTGACCAAGGAGATGACATTGAGGCACAGCTGAGAAGATCACCACTACACCCCAGATCAACAAGTTAAAATTGAACCTTAGACTGTGATCAAATAAAGTTAAAGAACACTGCACAATATTAATGCCATAAAGTAAAGACAATTTAAAGCATAAACAATGAAAAAAAATGTTAGATTAAAAACACATTTTCTTAAGCACATGGCTAGCTAGCGCTTTGCCTACTGGTACCCTTAATTTGATATCACATATGTATTCCTTTTGGTGTAAGAAAGGTACCAGAGCCCTAGCTAGCCATATGCATAAGAAACTGACCAATGGTCCCTATCACCATAGCAACAAATAAATGATGCCAACTTGTCTTGCAAGTGATGAAACTTCCTATTTTCTCCCCTAAATATTCAATAAGTTAAACATGCATAAAATAAAAGCAAAATAATAATTGTAAAAATATTTCATTCATGGTTTTAGATGGAAAAAACAACAACAATTAAATAAAGACTCTCATAAACATAATCCCCATTTTCTTTTAAATTTTAACAAATTAATAATAAATATTTATAAAAACAATAAAAAGAGACAATAGTTTTCAACAATAATACTGCTTTTTAAAACTCAATATTCATGGAAGACCCATCATATCTAAAAAGTGATTGATTTTTACATTCAACCATGTGGTTTGTTTTTTTCTTAGTCCCTGGACCCATTCTTGAGGAAGATGAGAATAGCCAAGTTTACATCCAAGCAGGGCACCAGCCACACACCCTACGCTGTTACTGTCACCTCCCTCCATAAATAAATTCATCATAAATGACCTAAAATAAATCAAAGAAAACAATGAAATGCAACATTCCATAAAATATATTTTTAATACCATAAAAGTAGAAAATTCCTCAGAAACTAGGTTTTTATTATTTCTGTGCTTGTCAGATAAATCATTGGAATTGCATCAGAACAAAAATCTATGAAATTATAAATATTCAGAATAAGTTGTTACCCAAAGTTTTAACCACTGATAAAATCACACCTTTCTCATTTTTGGAATACATGTATCTAAATTATAGAGTAATTAACTTTCTGAACTGAATTAGATAGAATGTTAATATACTTGAGGGATGGATTCGCCTTTTTCATATTGTTCTACAAGGTAACATATAAACATGTATGTTTTGAATAAGTGAGTGTTAACTGTGACATTTGGCTGTAATATCTTATACAATCTCTATGCTTATAAAAATAAATTGTTTTACTTTCAGCTTGCTACTGGACCAAATTATAATAACTTGAATTAAACATTTAATGTATGCATCATGGTTCCCCAAGAAGTAAGCAGATAGGAAAAAGTTTCTAGCTCAAGGGGATAGTAAAGTGGATTATGGAAAGTATTTAAACAAACACTGACCTGACTATAGGTCAATTAAGATAACATGAGACAAAGGGTGCATTGCCTAAGGAAATTGTGAATCTACGAAGCAAAATACTAGAAAACGGCTTGCTACAATATATCGCTTCATTTTGCTAGCCTACATAGCGAAAGCTAGCGAAAAAATTCTTCGCTACCCAAAACCTTTAACAAATCAAAATGGCTGCCTCCGCAATAATGTGACTTCCTGTTTGCTGACAATTTGGGGTTTATGTTTGACTGACTATAGATGAATTGAAATTAATTGATATTTGTAATTGTTCAAATAAACATGTTTTTGCAGTGATTTTATACTTGTTAAAGCCTTATTTAGTTTGAAATCGCACCAAAACATGCAATTGCAATAAGCGCAAATGTTTTACTCGGCAAAGGCCGCCATCTTGGTTTGTGACGTAAATAGCTAGCCGTTTCCCAAGATGAATCACTACAAGAAAGCGCTTCTTCAAAGCGAAACGTAGCGAAAATTGTTAGGCAACGCACCCATAGTTTGCATAGAATAGCATTTAGATTTGTGTTTAATAGTCCTAAATGACATATACCCCATGATTTAATAACAAATCCAACGTCTCTACTACTTAGCATTTTTCCTCCATTTTATTTTCACATTAACTTTGATCTAGCACGAACATGATGTATATAATACTACAGTAATCTATAGCAGCACTAAATCTTAAACTGAAATTTTTGAAAATTAAATGTTTTGAAAATTAAATATTTTATCTTACTTGAAAGTCTGTTGAGATTTTAATGCTATCAGCCCAGCTGACAATGCTTTCAATGTAAATGACATATTGAACTGTTCTCTTAAATCAATACTGAAAAAGGTATAAAAATGATAGTTAAAACATGTGATACTTAAAAGTAATACATGTACAAATAATGTCTTAAATGTAATGTAGATGAGGTATAATACAGGACTAGTACTTCCTTGCCTTCAAGCTGGATTTTATGGCAACGTGGTAGTGTCCGCTTACGACTTGAGAGGTTGTGACTTGGAAACTCAGTTCTGTCCATGGATTTTTTTAAGGTTACAGTAAAACCACACCTGGGGTGTCCAATCAACAAAAAAATGATTTCAAACCCCTTAATGCAGTCTGATAATAATTCCTTCAGAAAAAAATATGTTCTAAGCCAATAAACAATCTGTAGTAGATAATACAATCCCCATATACCTCTCATATATACCAGAAGGACCGGGATCTCATATTGCAATTGCTACCAGTAATTGTTGCTAAAAATATTTAAATGTGAGAAAATTCCACTATCATACTTATCATACATGAATGAAATTATTAATACAAATTAGAGCTGTCATTGATTGAGCTTGAAGCATATTGACAATATCTATAAATCAAGAAATGAATATCAACTATACACTGATATAAATGTACTGGTATATCGATTCCTTCACTGCAGTGCTAGGCAGACCATTTGTGTTGTCATAAACTCATAATATATGTATATTTGTCACACATTCATGTTATACTTTCTGTGGACTAGAGCTATTTCTTCAATGGTGGTGCCGTCAATGTTTTAGACCTTTATCAGTTCATATTTTGACAGCGCACCTGTTTCCATTTACAATAGGTTTGTCTCACAAATTTGTCACTTAATAGTGATTTTTATATATTTACCTATATAGGCTTTATCATCGATATTTCAAAATGCATATCGATTTTTTATTGCAAAATGAATATAGCCCATACAGCAGTATCGTTGGAATCAATGACAGCTCTAATACAAATAGGTAATGGACACCATATCCAGACAGTATTGTATCAAGAACCATGTAATAAATAGCCTTTTAGAACTCATTTAAAAGAGAGGTTGTCAAAATTCAACACTTAAAATTATACCTTGAAATCACAGTCTTGTTTATATAATTGTTAAATATAGAGATATCACTTTCATCATGTAAATGTTTGGTTGCCATGGTTGCAGCTTGTTCTATCATCTCATCAACAGTTTTAGAACAATTTAAATCTGTACGACCCTGTAAATAAAAAAAACAGAAAAATCTAAAAATTATTTGTAGGTCCACATTAAATTTCATAACACAGAAGAAAACAGAGAAGAAAACATATGTTTTTACCAATATTTGGAATAAGTCTAACAGACTTCTTCACAAACTCCCCGCAGCGGTTATTTCCCTTTATTAAATCAATAACCACTGCCACCACAAGTAAATTCGTCCCTCAGAGAGACGAATTTTTTTTTTTTCATCATTTCTGTTACAATTCAATATTTTCTACAAATTGTGTCTTCTTGTAGTAAATTATGATGTTCGAAGTACATAAAGATATGTTTTAATCAATAATTTGTTAAAATAACAAGCGTGACGTAAGCACTGTGAAGACCTAGGGCATTCTATAAATAGATGGTTTTACTAGTGTCATGTGATTTACGTGGTGGCAGTGATTAGGTAGCAACGAGTGACGTAAGCACTGTGAGGAGTTTGCCTTCTTCAGGGTTATGATAAGTGACCAGTTGTGATCACAAGACTGAGTCAAGTCATATGACACTATTATTGTATGTTTGCTTTAATTTTCACTGATCATGAAATGCAACTATAATTGCTTGAAAGTAGGAGCATTCGTGGTCCAGCAGTTACAACGTTGGACTGGTAATCATTGGATATCCAGCTCAGCGTTGGTTCAAATCACATCTAATACCTACATCATTGTTTCGTTGAGCAAGAAACTTTATACTACTAGCTCAGTACTGTGAGGTGGAGGCCAGGAAGCAGACTCAAAGTGATTAATCTAAGTTAAAGAACTTGTTTCACAATCAAGCAAAAAAAATCAGTACAATTGCTTTAATTTCCCTAGCAATGAATGCCAAGCTTGCAATATCAATCTCACACTCCGTAAACAGATATCCTGTAAAGCGTTGTCGTACAGGCTCTCTACTTTCTCCATAGAAGGTCACGTCGAGGTGAACTTTGTGTCGACCAATCAATGCATAGCTTTCATCTAGACGAAAACACTAATAATCACATTTTGATTTGAAATCGTAATTTCTATTTTTAGACCAAGGTTTGCATGCTTATTTAACAGCAGTATTATTCACAGTCTGCGATTGGGCGTCTCATTTCTAATTTCGTGATGTAGGCGATGTAAACAAGTTACGTATCATAACAATTTCGTCATGAATATTATGATGAGAAAAGGTCACCTGAACGTGACCTTCATTTGGAAAAGGCCAGATCTAAATTAGCGAGTATGCAAGTGTAAAATTTTAGATTGGGTTTTAATCAGATTGTATCAATCTGTACTTCTTTCATACGCAGCTAGAAATTAGAGTTGAAATACTCCATCAAGAGGTTTCAATTAATTTGATTTTGAACTCATAACATATACCATTAATTCAAGTTTCCTTTTTCCTTAAAAGCTAAACATTACCTGTAACATTTGAGCAACAAGATGTGTAACCATGATACAAGATGCTATACATAAAGGTCTACTATGTGTTGTTTTACATATCCTTACAGTATTAGTCTCTACTTCATTTAAAACATGAAAATATGGCACACCTGGAATATAGTACAAAAACACATGGTGATCAATTTGACTTCTAAGGCTCTATTCCAAAATTGTCCAGTTTTGCCCATTTAGTAATTTAGTAGGGTATCAGACGACATATCAATTGGTCACAGGTGCAATTCCAATGTGGGACTTACAAAACAAATCTATGTGGAGTGGTCATAAATGGTATATTCTCTACAGCCAGTCTCCAGCCTACCTCTGAATCAAAAAGGGCAGTTTTCAGCCACTGGCAGAGCATGTTCTTAGCACTAAATAAACAAGCAAATTCGTTGAATTAATATCCCCCGCCGAGTACTTGTTTTTACTAACACAACAACTGGAGACATAAGGCTTTATCAATAAATATAAAAATCCATAAAACCATAATAGGGAACATACATAACTCCATGTTAATAAAAATTATCAGGACATGCCAATGAGATGCAAATTTCTTTTCTGTATTGATGGTTTCCATAAAATCTTGTTGAAATCAATCCAGCTGTTGCAAAGAAATAGCAATATTTCTCTATATGAACACTGCACAATTAATCAAGGGCAATAACTCTGAGCTGAAAGGTCTGACCAGGACAAGGCGATGATATGCGCGTCTCCTCTAGATATTGATGATTCCCATAAAGTTTCGTTGAATTCCAGCCATTAGTTGCAGAGAAATAGCGCAGAAATTTTTTTCCTCTATTATGCATACTGCATATCTAATCAAGGGCCATAACTCTGAGTTAAACAGTCTGACCTGAACAAGGCAACGAAATGCCTATCTCCTCTTGGTATTGAAGATTCCCATAAAGTTTCGTTGAATTCCAGCCAGTAGTTGCAGAGAAGTAGCGTGGAAACGATTTTTACTCTATATGCATACTGCATAACTAATCAAGGGCCATAACTCTGAGGTTAAAGTGTCTGACCGGAACAAGCTGACGATATGTGCATCTCCTTTTGGTTTTTAAGGTTCCCATAAAGTTTCGTTGAATTCCAGCCATTAGTTGCAGAGAAGTAGTGCGGAAACGACTTTTACTCTATATGCATACTACATAACTAATCAAGGGCCATAACTCTGAGTTAAAGGGTCTGACCGAAACAAGCTGACGATATACGCATCTCCTCTTGGTATTGAAGGTTCCCATAAAGTTTCGATAAATTCCAGCAAGTAGTTGCAGAGAAGTAGTGCGAAAACGACTTTTACTCCATATGCATACTGCATAACTAATCAAGGGCCATAACTCTGAGTTAAAAGGTCTGACCGGAACAAGCTGACGATATGCGCATCTCCTATTGATATTGATGATTCCCATAAAGTTTCGTTGAATTCCAGCCAGTAGTTGCAGAGAAGTAGCGCGGAAACGACTTTTACTCTATATGCATACTACATAACTAATTAAGGGCCATAACTCTGAGTTAAAGGGTCTGACCGGAACAAGCTGACGATATGCCCATCTCCTATTGATATTGATGATTCCCATAAAGTTTCGTTGAATTCCAGCCAGTAGTTGCAGAGAAGTAGTGCGGAAACAACTTTTACTCTAAATGCATACTACATAACTAATTAAGGGCCATAACTCTGAGTTAAAGGGTCTGACCGGAACAAGCTGACGATATGCGCATCTCCTCTTGGTATTGAAAATTCCCATAAAGTTTCGTTGAATTCCAGCCATTAGTTGCAGAGAAATAGAGCGGAAACGACTTTTACTCTATATGCATACTACATAACTAATCAAGGGCCATAACTTTGAGTTAAAGGGTCTGACCCAAAAAAAGCTGACGATATGCGCTACTCCTCTTGATATTGATGATTCCCATAAAGTTTCGTTGAATTCAAGCCAGTAGTTGCAGAGAAGTAGAGTGGAAACGACTTTTACTCTATATGCATTCTACATAACTAATCAAGGGCCATAACTCTGAGTTAAAGGGTCTGATCCAAAAAAAGCTGACCACATGCGCATCTCCTCTTGATATTGATGATTCCCATAAAGTTTCGTTGAATTCCAGCCAATAGTTGCAGAGAACTACTCCGGAAACGACTTTTACTCTATATGCATACTACATAACTAATCAAGGGCCATAACTCTAAGTTAAAGGATCTGATCCGAAAAAAGCTGACCACATGCGCATCTCCTCTTGATATTGATGATTCCCATAAAGTTTCGTTGAATTCCAGCCAGTAGTTGCAGAGAACTACTCCGGAAACGACTTTTACTCTATATGCATACTACATAACTAATCAAGGGCCATAACTCTGAGTTAAAGGGTCTGATCCAAAAAAAGCTGACCACATGCGCATCTCATCTTGATATTGATGATTCCCATAAAGTTTCGTTGAATTCCAGCCAGTAGTTGCAGAGGACTACTCCGGAAACGACTTTTACTCTATATGCATACTACATAACTAATCAAGGGCCATAACTCTAAGTTAAAGGGTCTGATCCGAAAAAAGCTGACCACATGCGCATCTCCTCTTGATATTGATGTTTCCCATAAAGTTTCGTTGAATTCCAGCCAGTAGTTGCAGAGAACTACTCCGGAAACGACTTTTACTCTATATGCATACTACATAACTAATCAAGGGCCATAACTCTGAGTTAAAGGGTCTGATCTAAAAAAAGCTGACCACATGCGCATCTCCTTTTGATATTGATGATTCCCATAAAGTTTCGTTGAATTCCAGCCAGTAGTTGCAGAGAACTACTCCGGAAACGACTTTTACTCTATATGCATACTACATAACTAATCAAGGGCCATAACTCTGTGTTAAAGTGTCTGATCCAAAAAAAGCTGACCACATGCACATCTCCTCTTGATATTGATGATTCCCATAAAGTTTTGTTGAATTCCAGCCAGTAGTTGCAGAGAACTACTCCGGAAACGAAATTCGGACGGACGGATGGACGGACGGAAGGACAGACGGACGGAAGGACAGACGGACGGAAGGACGGACAACGCCAAAACTATATCCCCCTCCCGATTTCATCGGCGGGGGATAAAAAAGCTATCTAAAAGATATCTAAACCTATCCTGTGTAGCATGGTTTTGTTATATCTACATGATCAAAGTTCTTCTAAACTCAGCAACACAAACTTTGTCAAAGCATGTAGCCAATAACTTCTTCGACAAAGTATAGAGTGTAACTTTCAAGGCTGGTTAAATGTAAATCTAAAATCAAGGTTTGGCAATTGACAACACTAGTCAATAAAAGATCTTATTTTCAATGTATTTCTAACCGACAAATTATGCCTTTAATCCAAAAGCAAAACAAATCTTCAAAAATTAGCCAACACAAAGCAATTTATCAACTTTACAAAGCTCCTACCTAATATAGCGATAGAAGAAATAGCTCCATTGTCAGTACCAAACTGTAGAGAAGGTATAGATGGATATGAACTAGGAAATAATGGTCCACGTCCCATATCACTGATGGTACTAAGTTCACTACATGAACTATCTATACTACAATCACCATCATCATCTTTAGATGGACTACCTTCTACACCATATACATGTACTGTTGATTTCTCTATGATTTCACTGGATGCTAAATGAGGATGCTTCAGAAATTCTGAATTTTCTATCACCTATAATATAAATGTTATCATAGATACATACAAGTAATTAAAGCCCCCCATATCAGGACTAACATTGTCTTTAGAATGCAAAGAAAATGAACATTAGTCTGGTGCACATATTATTTTAAACAATTTTAATAGTGGGGTCGATAAGTGTCATTTTTCACGACAATCTTTCACTTAGTGATACAAGCACCAAATTTGGTACTGTTGTTGTACATAGTGTGTAGTTTACAAAAAGCACGATTTCCACCTCCAAATTCAAGATGGCCGCCATTTTTTTCAAGATGGCCGCCGATTATAGGGAGTTTTGTCTTGTTTATAGGAAATAGCATCTTTTTATTATTTTTATTTAAGTGTATATCAAAATAATTTCAATATTTTATGACTAATAAACAATTCTGTTAAATTCTTTTACAAAAATTTCATTTAATGGCTGTCAATTCAAAATGGCGGCCATTATAAGACGCCAAATAATTTTATACTCTAACGCTTATTCTCGGATGAAACTCGTTGCATTAAATTGATTCAGAACATTTCTCATTTATAAGAATATATCTCAAAGTAAAACCAGTGCATCTGGTGACATCACAACAGTGAAACATAGACATCCGGCAAGGTTCTGGATCGAAAACATAACATATATGACCGCCTGTGTTGTGATACTCAGTATGTATATCAGTTTCAGTTTATATTATGCTTACTGCTGTATTGGCACAGTATATCTTTCTTTGTTTCTGTGCCGTTAAACTAAAACAGGTTTCTGTAAATTATATTAAAGTGTCCTAAATGATATCATAACAGCCACTTTTTATATTATAGAAATATCGTTAGTCGACGTGGAGGAGTCAATTCTAACAGGGCTTACCACAACGGTGCACAGCTTACACGGAATTAAAAAAATACTGAATGAACTATTGGGTTAGATGAAGGATACTCTTACCATTGACACACATTTAGGAATGATGATCCCGGACTACTATGAATTAAATTCAGTGGCATTCAATTAGTACAAATCAGAAATTAATCCGTTATCATCCATGACTACGGTTTGAATCCAAACTTTTTAGCATATTCAAAAAGTACTACATGTCTCAGTAGCTACATATCAATTTTTGTCAGTACCCAACCGATTTCCTTCTTCTGTAAATGTGTGGCCAAGATATTTAAAAGTATATACCGATAGTTGTATCTAATATCTCAATGTGCTTTTTCGGTAAAGCAGTAAAAAGATTCACTATAAAGCAGAAAATGTCTACAAAATCCATCATGTATTTCCAAAACAACCGATTTGGAGAAGTGCTACTGTCTCTATCAGACACAAACAATGTTCAAGTCTCCCCAAAATTGTCACTAGCTTAAATGAATATTCTATATTAAATTCAGAATGCTTTTAGGTTTAATCCATCTTTGCTAGACGATGGAGCTGGTATTGGTAATGAATCTTGTGTAATGCAATAAAGTAATGCAATAGTGCAAATTATCACGAAACTTCATTCATCAAATGATTATTTTTGCAAATTTGCTAGATAACGACCAGCCTAACAGAATAGTCATTCGTAGCCACACAACCAGCAAACTCTTTACAGGTCAGAAACATCAGCTGATAAATACTTTTCAGACTACGATCATAATACCTGACAATCAACCTATTTCCGATGCAAGTTTTATTCATGGATTCTTTCTCGTACTTCTTTTTCTTAGAAAGCATTAAGGGCCTTTGGATAATATGCTATTAAAGATTTGATTACATAGGTGCATATAAGTTTTATTTTAAGTCTTATTAGTTTTTGATGTTTACGAGTGTCAATTTGATGCAAAAGAGAGCGCCATAGACTAGCAATTAAAACAAAGTGACCACCAATTGGCAAAAAGTTGTACATGGTAGTGACAACAAGATCGAACTACATCGGGTTCTGATCTGAAAAAAATACTAACCATGTGTTTTGTTATGTTATGACAATATGTGAGATTTCATTATCAAATGCATCCATCAGTTTGACAATAGAATGAATCCTTGTAATCACGATGGATAATATTCAATCCAATTTATACTATAAAGCAACAGGCAAAATAGGTTATAATAAAGCATGTGTGACTGGTGATGTTGAAATAAACGTGTTTGTATTACTAAAACTGTGCAGATTTGATACATCTTGGATTAAGTTTGGTCAGAGGTTGTAAATAATGAGGTTACCAATACACAAAATGACGGCTCTGAAAAATCTAATAGAATGTTGTTATTTTACGATTGTACTGGTAGTCATTTTATGTCAGTCTTTGAAAAAGCTAAGTCAATATTTACCAGACAGGATCAAGATACCAAAACACTCCAGATATTTTTCATAATTATGTGCGATTAGAACAGTCTTTTAGACAATGTTGCGACGTTAGCTTGACTTGTCTGCCCAAGAGCAGATATCTTATGATGCAAATCCACTTACAAGAGCGTCTTTCTATCAACATGTCAAAGGTTCTGTCTTCCACGCTGCATGTATTTTGGGTCAATTGATGGTTATCAAGATCAAAATCAAGTCGACTGGTTCTGCTAAAACAATAGCGAATGGTAAGAGCTATTGGACAACCTTTCACCGATTGTCAAAAGTTGTCATCAGTTAATCAAATGTGGTGACATGAGGGAATGTCATGAGCGATGCAAATGCTATCGAGTCAGTTTTAAATGAACTCGTTTATGTGCTTGCATGTGCAAATAATGAAATCATCACAGACTAAACCATCTAATGTTTGCATTCATATAATTATTACAACAATATTTGAACTCTCTATACGACCTTAACCTTTAATTGTTGACTTCTAGACATGTGTGCATCACGCATTATTGTTGTAACTTTATTTTTTAACTAGGATAATGAGAATCCTTGCTTCATTTTCGTGAATTGTGTTAAGTTTCTGATAAAATCACTTTATACATATACCTTCTCATTTGAAATTGACCTTTGACCTACACAACATGTGGACAACATTAAGCATAAACACAGTAAGCACTTGATGAAGGCAATCCAATATATGTATTCCTATTTCATTGTCATAATAATAGTCTCAAATAAACGAATGGTTTGATCATTTAATTAGTATTAACGGGGTATTGACATCCTCCTTGGATTAAGGTCAAGGTCACGGCAAAGGTCAATTTATGCCTAAATATTTGTCAAAGATTCTATTAAGTTAAATTGAATAATAACTAGTTTCTTTTTGCATCTCAAACCCTACATGATCATTAAAATGATTCAAAAGGTTTGCAACAACTTTCTCATGTATGTTACCTTTACCATGACCTTGACTTTGACCTTAGAAGTATATCACATGATGTAAATCAATGTCTTAACTTGGTTAACATTTGTAGAATGCAAAAACTCTATAATGTATCATCCTATAATACATTTAAAAGCGGTAAAAAGAAGTTTAGTCGCTTTGGGATACTGATTTCCAGGCGCATGCGCAGAAACGACAGCCATCTTGAATTTTGAAGTGGAAATCGTGGTTTTTGTGAATTGTAGACCATGCAGGTCATCTGTGCCAAATTTGGTGCTTGTATCACTAAGTGAAAGATTTTTGCAGTTATCGACCCCACTAAAAGAGAAAAACTATTTAATAAATTAATATTTATCCCTCTATGTATATATACAGGTAAGCCATACACAAACTTTGGAAAGCATTTGTAAGTTTGTTTACAATACTATGATTGATATTGGTCAAATAGGATCATGATAGTACATCAGAAACTGATTTACTCTATAAATTAGCTGAATCAAGGGACTCCCAATCTAAAGCAAAAGTGACCATGTATCTGTGGTCCTGACAAAAATCTGTTTTAAGCCACCAAGAACATAAATCTAATAGCAGCAAAACAATGCATAATTATTAGGGCTGTGACGAGTATCCGAGCACTCGGAAATTCGCGATCCCGACCAAAAAATCGAGTAAGAATATTTGTCACGTCCAAAATCGTCGGATTGCGACCTATTTTTTTGAAAAATAAAAGAACATTTTCAGCTTAATTACAACTGAAAACGAGTCGCACTACTATTGTAAACATAAAATTATGTGGGGACCGAACAATATTGTGTAAAAATTCGATTG
Organism: Mactra quadrangularis; assembly: GCA_025267735.1. Classification (NCBI taxonomy): domain Eukaryota; kingdom Metazoa; phylum Mollusca; class Bivalvia; order Venerida; family Mactridae; genus Mactra; species Mactra quadrangularis. Next base: position 34,705,115 of record CM046302.1, on the reverse strand, counting down.
ATACACATTTAAACAAAAACGTTTTCACTGAAAATGCCCATAAAACGTCTGGTAATAGACATGTTGGGAGTACATGGGTTTCTTTATAGTAAAACTCTTTTAATTACATGAATTCTGTATGCTTCTCCATTAACAAGTGATTCGTGGTTCGATTCGTGAATCGCTACACAAGAATCGTGGTTCGGATCGGATCGCCACTTGCTCAACGATCCACAGTCCTAATTATTATTCCATGGTAAGTTTGTTTTTTTACCTGTTTAACTGTCTCACTAAGTATAATACCATGTTTGTCACCTAGTTCAGGGTATCCATTCATACACCATTTATGTAATCTTTTAGCATATTCTAACTCATCTATAACACCTGCCCAATTTATTATACTGTCTAATAATAGCACCTGTAAAATATACATATTTTTATAAAGTAAGTACTATACCAAACAAGTGCTATTGTATGTATGTTATGTAATGTAAACTAATGTTATGTATGATGCATTTCTTTTATTTTTTGTCACATCTAGGTAATCATTCTTATTACTCACTGCAAGTAGAGAAGCTTATATCTCTGGACCTAAACTTTTATCAAGAACATTTACTACTTTAGGTGGGTTGGTACCTTACTCAGAGGGAAAAACGAAAAAAAAAATTTGTTCATCGATTATAATAAAAGTTGGCAGGCAGATACCTTTATGCTTCTTGTTTGTTTTTCTGGTAACTTTAGCGATGTTGTCGTTTTTTTTCACGACGTCACGGACGTCACAATGGTTCGCGCTAAAAACAGGCATGCAAGTACATTAAACCTGGGGATACAAATTTCCAAGTACACAAGTGCTCGATGTAAGTGGATTACCACCTGGGCAAGTAAAAATGACATCATTTGAGCCCAGATGGCAAGTATGTGACTGAACCTAAGCTACTCCATCTGTGAAGGTTATAGAAGGTTATATATTTGAAATCAGCAACCTTAGTTAAACTTTCAATTTATACTTTAGTGGATAATTTCAAGGTTGGCTCCTAACTTCAAAGCTGGACCCTAAAATCTACACGTCAGTGTCCGAATAGCCCCTGGCTGAAAATGGGGAATATCTATTCCTGTGAATGGTGAAATTTTATTGACATAATCTGGATTCAGGCTAAAAACATAGTATACAAATATACCATAGTATCAAAATTAGAAGTCCAGTCTCCTTGTTTCCATCTAACTCTACACTCATCTTGTACTATATCTGTATAGTTGATTATATCTGTATTATAATGAAACTTGCATTCATCATTACACATACAACATGTTGCTATACCAACAGCATCACCTATAGCAGCACCATATATCAAACCTGTAATTTATATACATGCAGTTATTTATTTATTTATTTAGTTGGGTTTAATGCCTTAGCAACACATTGTATAGGTCATATAACGGAACCCAGCGCACTTAACCTAGCTTTCCTGGACCCTTGTCTATAACCAGTACTCACCTACCCTTCCAAGGCCAGAAACTTCTCCATATACCTTATTAATTGAGGAAAATTGACACAATTGTCAAATTTTCATGGAAGGGTATTACCTCCCTGGGTGGAATTCGAACCCGTACCCTCCCCCAGAAAACAAGATTTGAAATCTCAGTGTGCTACCAACTGTGCTACTGACCCGGGTTTATACGTACAGTATATACAAATAGTACATGGGTGAAAGTTGTAAGTTTTGAAAAATATCAAAACTCTCTAATTGACAGATTTCATTTAAATTAAATGGAGTAATTCCTTCTCAAAATTCTGAAATCAGTATTAATACTTACAACTATCACCCATGCACATATATTTTGTTTTTTTCAGCCAGAACTGGAGTCCAAGATTTTTTATTTTGCCATTGTCTTTATTTTTGAGGGTTTGGGTTTAACACTGTAGCAACACATTATATAGGCCTACTACCATATCAGTGCAAAACTAGTTTTAAAAACTACATGAATAAAAACGCAACACAAGTAGACTACTATAATTGCTCTGACTAATCAATATAGAGCTGGAAAGTCATATAACATGGCCCCTACAGGTTTAAATATGGTCGGTGATTACAACAAAAATGAAAGGATCATTCATACCATCTGTTTACATGTATCATTATATGTATCACATGTTATCATTATAATATATAACTCATAGTTAAATATACAATAAAACAGCTGTCCTAGTTCACAGTGTATCCATTCTATAACAGTCTTGTATGAGTACATATATTAACTAATGCAAGTTTTATCGTGAAACCTGTCAGTTATACTAAATTATAAGGTCTGGTGTATCCCAGTTGTGGGTTGAGATACAACACTTTCATACTTTGTTTCTATACTATTTTCTTATGTTATTGTTTTAAGCAAATATTTGGTAGTCAACAAGTTTTTCATTAACAGGGGCCATTTACATGCCCCTTCCCATTTTCTTTGAAATCATGCTGTTTTCCCAAATTTTTATGTAAACCTTGGATTTTTCATGTCCTTCAAAAAAATCTGTAATTAAATTCTACCATTTGTACCATATTATGTAAAGTAAGGCCCTTGGTCCCTTTCCCAAATACTAAAAAATACCTCCAAAAAGTCATTTTGAAAGGTGGTTTTCAAAACATATGCTAATTTCACAGACTAAAACTTCTTTTATTTACATGAAAAGCTCCTAGAAATCTAGTAAGAAACAAAGGGTAGCAATATTTGTTGAATTCAGATAGGGCAAACACCCTTTTGGTTCAAACTTTATGTCACAACCCTTAGTTTCAAGCTTTCAAACTTCTACTATACTTACCCAAGATTCTGTCTCTAAGATCATAAGCATCAAGACTTGAAGCATCAGGGGGAGGTAACAATGGTGTCTTTATTCTACATGAAGTATTAGCTGTATGAGTCTGTGACTGGATATATTGTACTTGTGCTGAATGAGGGTTGGGTACAGATGTGTGTAGATGATTCCCTCGTACCCGTGGAAACACATTACGACCCGCTGAAGTTAAAACTTCTGAACTCTGATTTCTGAGATTATAGTTTTTTCTCAACTGAGACAGTAGCTCATCAGATCCATGTTCACTTGCTAACAGTAATGGTTCTTGAAGTCTATTATTATTTGCTATGAGAACTTTCAGAGACTTTAATCCACCAAGTGACACAGGTAAAGCTTTTAACTGATTGTGTGAAATATTTAACTTTTCTAAACACTCTAAGTGAATGCATTCATTTGATATAGATTTCAAACAGTTATGCGACAGATCTAATTTTGACAGTTTTATCAGATGATAAAATGAATCTGGAAGGGTTTTCAATTTGTTGTAGTTCAAACGCACAGTTTCAAGATGAAAAAGTAGTCCAAAACTTTCAGGTAGAGTTTCTAGTTGGTTATGAGACAGATCAATGTAACTTAAATGTGGAAGACGGAGAGGAATTTCTTTGGGAAGCTCAGTTAATGAATTAAATGCTACATTCATCCGTTCATATAAAGACAAGGAATCTCTGATATTCCATGGTATCTCACGGAGACAGGATTCACTGGGAAAACCTTCAACATGCTGAAACAAGAAATAAATATTATGGAAATACATATAGTATAGTAGAGCTACAAATTACAAGCATAATCTTATATTATGATCATCAATCATCATTAAATTTTCTTCATAAACATTACTAATTACAAAGACAGTCTTTGCCTTAAATAATCACACATGTATACAGAGTTTCCAGTCTTATTTTTAATGCAATATAATAATTGTTAATTATTTACTAGCTTCATTATACCAGTTAAGATCTTTTCACTAGCCCAAATCAATTTTCACTAGACCATGGCCTAGGGGGTTAAGGTAAAACATCTGCTTTCAAGCACTTTTAATGATTTTACATACCTAGGCTATTTAAGAACTCAATTATATTACTGTACATAGGATTTAGAGCTAAGTTTCAAAACTAACAAGTATAATTAAGTTTTTCAAGGATATTAAAGTACTACATATTTACAGAACCATCTTTAACCTTACATCATCCTACTGTTTTTCTTGAATGAAAAATTGACCAAAATCATTTTTAAAATATCTTGAAAGGGGCAGGGAGGCAGAGAAAATGGGCAGGGCATGTCTGAGGGTAATTGTCTTAAATGTACTATTACTGCATAGAAAGAGGCTAAAAAGGGCAGGGAGGAGAGAAAAAAGGCAGGATGCAGCGCCCTGCTATTCTGTTTTGGAATAATCACTCTGCTAATATAGGCCCTGATAAAGTAAAGATAGACAGACTCACTTACCCTACAATATTGTTTATAGTTGAGTTGATGAGATAAATTTAATTCTTTTCTTTCATCATCTCTAACAGGTGACAGATCATGGACTTCAACATTACCCATTGTTTGTAACTATAACAGATTCTACATCTACTGGTTACTCCCTGTCACACAAGATACATCATAACTAAAACACCAACTGTGAAAAAAATAAAATAATAATGTAGGCTACAAGTACAAATATAGTGCTGCTAGTATGCCAGAAGAAATCAAAATACAGTCAAACCTGTGAACAAAGGCATGCTATGAAAAAAAAAGAAGAAAATAGCCATTGTTCCCAGGTGGCCTTGGTTCAGGGTGAGGAAAAAATGGCCAAGCTAGGTCTGAAATGGGAGACAGAAATAATATTACACATGAAGTACATTGTACATGTAAAAATTAAAATGTGTTCATTTTCACAGTTCTTCATTTATTCACATTATCATCATGATGTTGTGACTAGTAATGAATAAAAACACAGCTTTGATAAAGGAATGAGGGAAACAACCAAGTCACAGATTTTTGTTTGTTTTCAGTTACTTCTCAAGCTTGTCATCATTTTAATCACTACCACTTCTGCGGTTGGTATCATAACCAGTTAAAGGTGGAGTCCGGAGTTGGAACTAAATATAAAGAGGTAGGCTGTGCTTTTCTTGATGAACCATCTATTGCTTTTTTACTATCAAAAAAGTTATCCATAAATGCTAAATATTAATTAATTGAATTTGTCTCAATGAAATTTGAAGTCCATTTGTTGCCTAAATACGGTAAGCGATATATACTGAATACCGCAATTACTGGTGAACCTGAAACACCGGTGATAACAAAGATATCCCGATTATAGACGCATGCGCAGATAACGGATTTCTTTGTCTCTTGCATTCTGTTTACGTTGGTTTCCGCCATTTTTTCTGAAGTGAAGTTGTTTAAAAATGTCATTTTTTAGCAGGAATGAGTTAAAATACTTTTTGACTCACCATTTTTGATATAAATCCGACAGAAAATAGAGAAATATTACATGCTGTTTTTCAGTTACTGTTTAAAAAAAATTAAATAACAGTTAGAAATTTTCCATTATCGATTGATTAAAATGGGTTGGAAGTTTAACTGCGCACATTTACTTTGCTGTTTTTCGTATGACGTCACTGACCTTGGGAGACTTTTTACCTCATCACCGGTAATTTGGGAACAAAGATGGCAGATTACACTACTGATACAAAAATGGTGTTGCTTTAACTTATTCTGTCAGGATTTTCGTAAACTGAAGGATTATAATATGTTTAAAAGACATGGACTAATAAATCAGTAAATATAACATGCTTGTAGTTCTTTGTTAAGTTACTGAAAATACGGTCTAAATATAGCATCACCGGTATATAGTATACCCTGTATTATTAGTGTATATATCTAGGCCTTCACTCAATATGCAATGTTTTGGTAGTATAGATAGTTGTCAAAGACTCATTGCCATTCATTGACAAAAACAGGTCATTGATAGGGTGCATACTAGCCTAAAGACATAGATTTGATCAGGAAAAATCCAAATGATTTCAGTATTACCTTTAGATTTTATTAGAATTAGCCAATTTATTTTAAAAAATCTGAATTAATGCCCAATTATACTGAATTATTGTGTAAGATGCTGTCATTGACAGTTAGAAATCTACCTAACAAATAACACAGGTTAGATACATGCATCAATATTTAAGTAAAAAAATACTTAGTTATCCTTAATATCTAAAATATAGACCAATACTTGAAACAATATCCGAATATTGGACAATATCCGAAAAGTGTTAACATCAGTCAACATTAAATTATTCTTACAAGTACAGCATGAAGAACTATAATATAGTTTAAGAAGCTATGTAGCGTTGAGGATAGATTTTACTGTAACAATAAGATCAAATGACACTCACCTGGAGATCCTGACTAGACAAATAAGTAGTTTTCGACACGAATCAGATTTTTCTCGGTATTGACAGAGTTACCGTTCTTGGGGCAGGTTTATTTGCCAGATTCCGGATTCATTATGAAAACTATTTGTGGGTGGAAAAATTTTGAATTTGTCAAAGGTGCACTTTATACACACGCAATAAAAATGTTAAATCAAGCCAGGAAATCCCTGATCAAGCTAAACATGTTTAATTATCTTTTTTATAAAAAAAGACAAGGCCTGTTCGTAAATGACGCAATTCAGACTCATGAACTATGATGAAGTACAGTTGATAAATTTATAACAAAAATTTGCTTAAAATCTCTCGTCTTTATGAGAAAGTGTTTCTTAGTCGTAAGCATTACACATTCGGCCTTTTTAACAGGGAATTAGATATATATCATGTTATCTATATCTCTGTTTTAAATTAATGAATATTTATAAAAAGGGATCCCATTACGCTACGAAAATCGATTTATTTATGGTATTTAACTGATTATTCAATGTATCGTATAATTCCTGCCATTTCAATAAAATGAAAATGAAAAAATAAATCTCAAATGTCGTTGTTGTTGTTGTTGTAATTCTAATACGCTATCGAAGTAGCTGATAGTCTCTATGTGCATCGTTATCGTCACAATTTGTACTTAATCACTATGTACTTTAAAACACTTGCTGCTACGGGATTAACGACATTAACAAAAATCTTGCTTACAAAATGTAGAAAAAAAAACCAGTTTGATCATGAGCTTTTAGAAAAATACAAAAATAACTTATACATAAATAATCATTTAATCAGCACTGTAAGCATACTAAAATCTATTGGTTTGTTTTATGTATGACTACAGGGCTAGAATAAAGCTTTGCTTTGCTTCATCACAGGCATCTTCAACTTCTCCGACCAAGACAGACATTGATATAACTGGACAGTCTAGCTGGTATTTAGATATGATATCCTCCACGGCTCTCACTAGAACTGATCTTTCTGTCTCATATTTGATACAGTCAAAGAGGTAGTGATTGACAGTTTCTGGTAAGTTACATGAACTGCAATTTGGGTCTGTAGTGGTATCTAGTTTTGACCAGTGACTGTTCAGCTTTGTGTGACCTGTGATAAGCTGATTTATGGCGCTAAAGGTCTTCCTGTCTTTTTGACCAAAACATTTTCTTGAGCCTGCATTGTGGTAAATTTCTTGAATGTGTTCATTCTTTTCTTTGACAGTATATCTGAAATTCCATTTCTTCATAAGAGTCTCATGAATCAATTTCATTGCATTTTTACTGTCTATTTTTCCAAGTATTTCTTCATTATCATTGTTTGTTTCTCTTGATACTTCTGCTGCCGCAGCTTTAGCTTCCTTATCAGCTAGTTCATTTCCAGAAATATTCTTATGACCAGGAACCCAATGCGCTAAAATAATATTACCTCTTGCTTCCAAAGACCTTATAAGTTGTTTTGTGTTCAAGACATTTTCAATTCTGTGCCTAGGAATGCTACCTCCAAATACTGAAGTGATAGCACTTTGACAATCGGTAAACACATGAATTGTTCTGTTAGCTAGAGATGTAATATCTTTTAGAAATTCAAATGTTATTTCCAAGCCAACAAGTTCACCGGCATAGTTGTTATTGAGCAGGCCGACTTTTCTTCTTAGTAAAGTTGGGCTTGATTCATAACCGTCCAAGTATACGGCAGCGCCAGCACCGGTTGGTCCAGGGTTACCCAAAGCAGATCCATCTGTAAAGGCAAGAACTTCATTACTATCACAGTGTAGCAACAGAGATGAAATATTTTCAGCCTGAACATCTTTGTCTTCCTCCAGTTCTTTGTAATTTACCTTGCTGTGAATTTTTGTCAGACCCATGGATGATTTAAGGTACTGAAATCCAGACTCAATGTTTTCAAATTTTATTTTTCCTCTAGTTTGATTAAAAATGTTCATGAGAATTTCAAAATTTGTTGGTTTACCATGATATTGATTATCTTTTTGTTGGACCCAGTTATTGAAGTCTTCTTTCAGTGGATCATCCTCAGTGTTCTCTGCTATTTTAATAATTGATTGGACTTGTCTAAGCTTCATATGCAGATCAATTGGAAGACTGTTGGTGAGAATTTCCAGAGCTTCTGTGCTCGTACTATTTATACATCCAGTGGCCTTCAACATAGCGCTACGTTGGACAGATCCAAATTCCTTACAATACAGATCAGATGCCTTTACAAAGACTTCTGCTCCGAAGTCCATAATTGGTAGTACTATGCATCTGTACAGCTGCATATATATGGATTGAGAACAGCCACTGTTGTATGTAACAAATTTGTCTAAGACACCAAGGGCACCCATTGCAGATGCTGACTTTTCTAGTACATGTTTGGCAAAGGATAATTTGTCATCAATCCAAATTCCAAGTAATTTAGTATATGGTTGAACTTTGTAAGTGTGCTGTTCAAGACTGATTTCTTTAGGTGCGTTTTCTTTGCATTTTCCAAACAGGAGGACGCTGGTTTTCTCCGGAGCAATTGTCATATTCCACCTTTTACACCAACATGAGAAATATTCATTCTTTTTTGTACTTCCTTAATGGCAATTCCCCAGTTACCAGCACTAATCCACAAGCTAATATCATCCGCAAATTCAGCATGACGTGAGTCTTGGTTATTGAAGCAGTCACTAGTATAAATATTGCATAGTGTTGGACTAAGTACTGATCCCTGAGGAATTCCTACCTTAGATGTTATAATTGGAGATGTAAAACTATTAATTTTCAAATAACCTTGGCGATCTTGAAGATAAGATTTAAGGTAAACCCAGAGACGTCCACATATATTCTTTCCCCAAGCTTTTTTCATAAGACTGCTTCTCCAAACCCGTTCAAAACAAGATTTGTAATCCATGGTCAATAATATTGTTGACTTGTTTTGATTTGTGGCCTCTTGAATAGATTGTACTGTTCTAAGTACAGTATGGGTACACACTTTATTTTTACGATATGCATACTGACACTTAGATAAGCTGTTTTCAGTCTCTAGTTTCCAACTGAGTCTCTTGACTATGATTCTCTCAAGCAGTTTACCAATAGTGCTTTCAAGTGTAATAGGCCTGTAGGATCTCACCTGGTTATAGTCTGGTTTACCTGGTTTTGGCATCATGATCTTTGGGTCCGTTTTAAAGCTAACAGGTAGTGTACCTAATTTCCAACATTTTTGAAATAGATGGTGTAAACATTAGGTTAGATGACTTCCCCAATTTAGCAACATAATACCATAAACTTTATCTTCAGGACTAGGTGCACTGTCTATGTTACAAATGTCAAAGGTGCAAATTGTTATATATTGACAATAGTATTCGTTAGTATTTTAGTCTTTACATCTGAGTCTGGTAGACGCTTATTGATAATTGCTTAATAATGCTTTTGTTTGATTAAGATGAGTTAATAAAAAACGTACTTGATACGATGTTGGTTTTGTCGTTATAAATATTACATGGTGTCAGAATCCAACGAATCCATTAGCCAGAATGGATCAGATGACTTGCCAACCACCCATAATGAATTGGGAAGCTGCAGATTTGGACGCGGCATGGAGAAGATTCAGGATTCATGCAAATTTTGTGTTTGACGGACCATTGAAATCCAAAGATGAATCTGAAAAATGTGCTTACCTTATGATATGGGTAGGAGAGAAAGGCAGGACTATATTTGAAACTTGGAACTTAACAAATGAAGAAAAGGGTAAACTGAAGTCATATTATGATAATTTTGAACTGTATGTTAAACCAAAGACTAACATTGTGTATAATCGTTACAAGTTTCAAAGCAGAGTACAAAACGAAGGTGAACCATTTGAACAGTTTGTGACTGATCTTCAAACATTAGTGAAGGATTGTGCCTATGATAAACCAGAAGAAATGGTGAGGGACAGACTAGTGTTTGGTGTAAAGAGCAACAAAATTCGTGAGAAACTTATTAGTCATGGTTCAGAGCTTACCTTTGATAAAGCTGTTGACATCGCCAAATCCTATGAAATTGCTAAGCAACAGTTGCAGAACATGAGCTTAAATGCTACTAGTGACACTGTAGTACAAGTTGTTAAACAAAAGGACTTTAAGCAGTCAGGTAATAGACCAAAGTCTAAGTCCAGCATTGACAGTAATAAGATGCTTGCTCAAGATGTGGAAAATCTCATAACAAGGAATCATGCCCAGCTACTGGTCAAAAATGTAGAAAATGTGGTAAATTTGGTCACTTCGCAAGGAAATGTAGAACCAAAAGACAGTTGAATTCAAATAAGAAGGTACATCAAGTTGAAGCATGTACAGGAAACCAGTCGGATACTGAATCTGAAGATTTATACATTGGAATGGTTGTAGAATTGCCTTTAAATTCATATAACATTAATCAAGTTAATGATTCTTGGATAGTAAACACAGAAATTATGGGCCAGGCTGTGAAAATGCAAATACTGGTGCCAAGTGTAATGTTATGTCTTTGAACACTGTGAAGTCACTAGACAAACAGAAACTGAAGAAATCACATTCTGTATTGAAATCATACAGTGGGCATACTATGAAACCACTGGGAACTGTTGACTTTCCTGTGAAAATTAAGGAAAACAAGTACAATGTGACATTTCAAGTTGTAAGTGAATGTGTTGATACAATTCTAGGTGCAAATGCTTGCTCTAATATGAATTTGGTTCAAAGGATATACTCAGTACAAGGTAATGACATTCCAGATGATTTGATAAGTAAATTTCCACATATGTTTAGTGGTTTAGGTTGTTTTCCTGGTAAACATCACATTAACATTGACAAAAATGTAGATCCAGTTGTTCATCCGCCTCGAAAAGTTCCAGTTGCTATGAAAGAAAAGGTAAAGCAAGAGCTGAAACGTATGGAAAAACAAGGTGTCATTATAAAACAAGATGATCCACATAAATGGGTGAACTCAATGGTAACTGTTATTAAACCCAATGGGAAAATCAGAATCTGTATAGATCCGAAAGATTTAAACAAAGCTATTCAACGTGAACATCATCCATTGAAAACTATTGAAGAAATACTGCCGCAAATGTCAGGTGCAACTGTATTCACTAAGTTAGATGCAACCTCAGGTTTTTGGCAATGTGCTCTTGATGAAGAAAGCCAAAAGTTGTGTACTTTCAATACTCCATATGGTCGGTATAGTTTTACAAGACTTCCTTATGGTATTAAATCTGCTCCTGAAGTGTATCAGAAAGTTGTATCTAAAATGCTTAATGACTTGGATGGATGTGAATCAATCATTGATGATATTGTGATTTGGGGTTCTAATATGAAGGAACATGATGAAAGGCTAGAAAATGTATTAAGAAGAATAACAGAACACAATTTGAAATTGAACAAAGACAAATGTTTATTCAGAACAAACAAATTGACATATGTAGGTCATGAATTATCAGCAGATGGTCTTAAACCAGATCCTGAGAAGGTTAGAGCAGTGATGGATATGAGAAAGCCTGAAAATAAAAAAGAGATAACTTCATTTTTAGGTTTCATTAATAACTTGTCAAAGTTTATTCCAAATCTGTCTCAGATAAGTGAACCTTTAAGACAATTGCTTTGTAAAGATAATTCATGGTGCTGGGAAACTATTCAAGACATAGCTTTTGAAAAACTTATACAATTGGTATGTGAAGCTCCAGTGTTGAAGTATTATAATCCAAATCGTCCGATTAAACTTTCAGTAGATGCTAGCAGTAAGGGAATCGGTGCTGTACTTCTTCAAGATGATCAACCAGTTGCTTATGGTTCTAGAGTATTGACGGCTGCTCAACAATCTTATGCTCAAATTGAGAAAGAAGCTCTAGCTATATCATATGGCTGCACTAAGTTTCACCAGTATGTATTTGGTAGAAGTATATTAATAGAAACTGATCATAAACCATTGGAAGCTATATTCAAGAAACAGCTTCATCAAGCACCTCCTAGATTACAAAGAATTCTGTTAAGTCTTCAAAAGTATGATTTAAAAGTTTCATACAAACCTGGTAAAGAAATGTATACTGCTGATTGTTTGAGTAGAGCTTATTTAGATGAAAGTCTTGAACACTTGAATACTGAAGAATTATCTGTGAATATGATATCATACTTACCGGTTAGTGAAAATAAGCTGAAACAATTTCAGAAGGAAACTGAAAATGACTTTGTACTGTGTTAATTGAAGGAAACTGTAGAAAATGGATGGCCAAGATCCAAAAATGAATGCTCGACTGTAATTGAAAGTTATTGGAATTTTAGAGATGAAATTTCTGTTTGTGATGGTCTGCTAGTCAAGTCAAATAAACTGATAGTTCCCACTTCAATTAGACAGGAAATAAATGTTAGATTTGATTCATGAAGCTCATTTAGGAGTGGTAAAGTGTAAAAGTAGAGCCAGAGAAACCTTGTTTTGGCCGGGTATTGCTTCTGATGTTGAAAAGAAAGTGTCTAGTTGCAACATATGTGCAGAGTATGCGAACAGAAATCCTAAGGAACCTTTGATGAAAACAGAAATTCCCAACAGACCATGGGCTAATATAAGTGTTGATTTGTTTCATTTTAAAGGAGAAAATTACCTGCTGACAGTTGACAGATATAGTTGTTGGCCAGAAATTGCCAAGTTAGATGACTTGTGAAGTGAAAATACTATTATGTATCTTAAAAGTCAATTCTCTAGGTATGGTATTCCAGATCAAGTATATTCAGACAATGGACCGCAATTTTCATCATACAGTTTTTCTAACTTTAGTAATGAGTACGGTTTTGAACATGTCACCAGTTCTCCTATATATCCTCAATCGAATGGACTTGCGGAAAGAGGCGTACAAACTATCAAAAACTTACTCTTTAAAGCCAAAGATCCATACAAATCTATAATGATCTACAGAGACACTATCATTCAAGGACTTGATAAATCTCCCGCGCAGATGTTTTTAGGTAGACGTCTCAAAACTTCATTACCAACAACAACTCCTCTCCTTAAGAACAATGATAGTTCAATAATTGCTGACAAAAAGCAACATATACAAGATAAACAAAAATTTTACTATGACAGAAGAGGCACAAAGAATCAACCAATTTTAGTTCCTGGAGATAATGTAGTCATGAAACGTCAAAATCAATCTTATTGGGAACCAGCCACAATAATGGAAAAACATCAGTCTCCTAGATCTTATGTTGTTAGAAATGATAATGATGACTTGTATCGGAGAAATCGTAAACATCTGAAAGCTACAAGTGCTAAATTTAATCAAAAGTTTGATCCTGAACCACAACAAGTCTTAGATAATTTATTAAGTGCTAATTCTGAAGATAACGTGCCTAGTAATAATCCAAATTCTTCGATTCCAGGAAATCAAACAACTCGGTCAGGAAGAACAGTGAAGTTACCATCAAAGTTGAGTGATTTCATTGTTAATAAGTGATCAACATTATGTTTAAGTGTTTTGTGTCATGCTGTGTTACAGGGCATAATAATCCCTATAGCTGTCACAAGTGTTATTTTATAAATGCTATTTTGTTTTTTGTTTTACTTCTAGTTCCAGTCAAGTAACCGTGTTGAATTTTACATTATTTTCAGAAGATACTTTGAATTTGACAATAATTATTCCGTAATTTTTATGTCAAGAAAAACAACTCTGATTTGACAGTAATACTTTTTAATTTCTTGTCAAGAAAGACAACTCTTACAAATGAATGACTTTATCCTGATTGAGTTACCTCCCTTGTTGAAGTTGACTTAAAAGCAATTCTAATCTTTAATCTTTTCAACATTGACAATTTGTATACTTAAAAAAAGGGAGATGTTATATATTGACAACAGTGTTCGTTAGTATTTTAGTCTTTACATCTGAGTCTGGTAGACGCTTATTGATAATTGCTTAATAATGCTTTTGTTTGATTAAGATGAATTAATAAAAAACGTACTTGGTACGATGTTGGTTTTGTCGTTATAAATATGACACAAATCTGAGCAATTAAATACACACTTCTGAAGGATCAGAATGAGGTTAAAACTTGGTTAACTATCATTTCCTCCTTACGGTAAATGTTAGCATTAAAATGTAATTCTTTAGAAGTCCTTTCCAGGATAAATCCAATGATAAATTTTGATCAGGTCTTGTCAATTTATAGTATTGTCCGTTTTTTGTCAACTGTTAAAGCTTGAATAATTACTGAATGCATTGTATTTGTACTGGCGGCCTAATTGTTATTAAAATATCTTGACTAAAACATATCATACGGCATAAACAGCTTTACTCGATCATAATACACACTTTCTGAAACTCATGGATGAATTACAACAATAGTTTTAATAAACTCATTCACCGTAAAATTATTCATGTATTGACAGTTGAGAAAAAACGAACAATAGATCTATATCTCTCCCTGTTAGCATGATTGGACTGAAGGAGACGTTGTAACTTGGTAGGGGCAAAGATTGGACCGGGTTTTGGGCGAGGTTTCCCCTACCGACGAGAAAGAATGAAATTTCGTTTGTCAACCGAGCAAACTTTTAGCAATTCAAGACACACCTGTAGGATGAATGATTCAAATCATAGCAATGCAGACTCACGTTTGCAATACAAAAAACTTCTTAGTCGATTAAATCTCTGAAATAATTTCTGGTCTAAGCATTTCTACAATTGAAACAGAAGGCCTATGCCTACAATGCTTCATTTCCCTACGAGAATAATCGAATTCTTTACCGTAAAAGACAAGAGTCTTTAAGACATACGTATCTTAAATTAAATTAGATAATTACTTATTTCCAATAGTTGTATGAATGAAATAAAGCTATAGAAAAGGTAATATGTCCATTTTTATATGGGTGTCGGTATTTCTATTTTTGATGATAATGGTAGTGTTGATTTGATGTTGTTGTTGTTGTTGTTTATACTGATGATGATGGCAGTGTTGATTTGTTATTGTTGTTGTTGTTTATACCGATGCTGATGGTAGGGCTGATTTTTGTGGTTTATACTGATGATAATGGTAGTGTTGATTTGATTTTGTTGTTGTTGTTGTTTATACTGATGATGATGGTAGTGTTGATTTGATTTTGTTGTTGTTGTTAATACTGATGATGATGGCAGTGTTGATTTGTTATTGTTGTTGTTGTTTATACTGATGATGATGACAGTGTTGATTTGATTTTGTTGTTGTTGTTTATACCGATGATGATGACAGTGTTCATTTGATGTTGTTGTTTATACTGATGATGATGGCAGTGTTGATTTGTTATTGTTGTTGTTGTTTATACCGATGATGATGACAGTGTTCATTTGATGTTGTTGTTTATACTGATGATGATGGCAGTGTTGATTTGTTATTGTTGTTGTTGTTTATACCGATGATGATGACAGTGTTCATTTGATGTTGTTGTTTATACTGATGATGATGGCAGTGTTGATTTGTTATTGTTGCTGTTGTTTATACTGATGATGATGACAGTGTTGATTTGATGTTGTTGTTTATACTGATGATGATGGCAGTGTTGATTTGATTTTGTTGTTGTTGTTTATACTGATGATGATGACAGTGTTGATTTGATGTTGCTGTTGTTGTTTATACTGATGATGATGACAGTGTTGATTTGATTTTGTTGTTTATACTGATGATGATGGCAGTGTTGATTTGATGTTGTTGTTGTTGTTTATACTGATGATGATGGCAGTGTTGATTTGATG